>CM019067.1:113513922-114757037 GCA_009667805.1 Leptobrachium leishanense | reverse complement strand
GTGTAAATGTGTTCTCCATGGAAGGAGAGTTAATCTCTCTGATCAACTGAAAAGGACACAGAAACACTTCTTGATTTAATTCTAAATCCTGAATAGCTAATTATTTGTGCTTTCTTTTTTTTCCTCATGTTTTTGTCCTATTTTCAATATAGGAGTGTGGGTATGTGTTGATATGCTGTCCAGGCTAGTACCTCCCAAGTTTGTCTTTTTCTTTCCCTCCTTTCATCTCATTTTTTTATTTTTTGGATTTACAACATCCCATCATGCCAAACTGCATTGGTCAAATAAACCTCCTAAATCTACCTTTTGTATTCTTGTGATCCTTTTATTCCTTAAATCCTATTTAATCCAAGGGGTCTCCTTTCATCTCTGTAGCATTTGGCTGGGTCACTGCTGTTTCCTACGATTGTCATTACATTCTACTCTAGAAATGTAGCACCTGCTAAATACCATATTGCTGCCCATTGCTCCAGATGGCTTCCCTTTCTCCTCACAGCTAATCATATTAGAAAGGTGGAGAGACGGTGGGAAAAAAAAATTCAGACTTTTTTTGCATTTGTCAGTTTTATAGCAAAAGCATTATTTCCATTAACCAACATTCTATGACTTAACGATATGAGATCAAGGTATCCAATACCTTTCCAAGTTATAATATCTCTTCCGAGGTGAAGAAGACACTGTGAAAATCAAGCGAATGACTTTCAGAAAGTAAAATATAATTGCAACCCGTAAAGATGTATAGTTAGGTGTACTGGAAAAACAATAATTCTTGTTTAATTGGGTAGACTTTAAAAAGGTGGGGGTTTGTGTTTCTATTAAATGGAGTAAAATGCATATATATGTCTCATGGAGTAGCAAAATATCAAATTAAGACCAGCAGTGTTCTGTGTAAGTGGTACTTCTCTCTAGCAAGAGTATCGAGCTGTAAACATCTTTGAGGCCAGTTATGTAATTGTTCATCATTCTTAGCAATGATACGTTGGTGTAATATGCTCTAGAAACTATAGCTCGTAGGTACTTGTGTATTCAGTTGAGTGGAAGAATCATGTGCTCAGAAGATTAAGCTGACAATGTAGTGAATGCAGTAAAATTATCACAAAATGTGTCAGGAAGTGCTGGCAAGACTGCTATGTAGAATTTTTTATGGAAATATGGTCGTATATTTCAGTTATAAAGCTTATTATTAATTATAGGAATTACTTTGAGTTGTCTAATTATGAAATATATCTGCTATTTCCAGGGTCGTCTTTAACGCGGGGCAAAAGGGGCAGTTGCCTTGGGCCCAGTCAATGTTGCGAGCCCTAAGCAGCTGCCTCTTGAGCTCGCAAAAACCACCACTGCCACCGCCCATCGTATTATTGTAAGTGCAGTTCCAGTGCTACTCAACTTACTATGTGATTGATTGGCATTGCATAGTGTTGTGCGCTGCCTTCTGCTCTAGGCCACGTGGTTGGCTGTAACCATGTGACATAAAGATGTCTCACTCACTGTCACAACCAAGGGGAAAAGGCAACCTCCTCCTCCCTTCCCCTCAGGACGTTGTGGTGTGAGGGCAGCTTCCGACATCACGCACATTTTGTGAAATCCAGTAGACTGCAGCAGTGACATCCGGACGAGATTGTATGGGAATCTCGGGCCTGGGCTGCCACTACATAGGTGTGAGGCACTAAGTGAATGGGATTATATCCCGGATTACAAAATAATACTGATAACTGATACTGATGTTGGAGTGGAGAGCAAAATTGTATGACTAGTGTTTGGGGGGCTTGTTATGCGTGTGATGGGGCCCAAGAAAATGTTTGCCCAGGGTCCAATCAGTATTAAAGATGGCCCTGGCTAATTCGTATGGACTGTGAATCTTCTCCAGTGAGATACAACATATGTGTCCAACAAATTAATATGGGAATACTGAAATAGCAACACAATGGAGTTCTCTAAATAAATAGAACCAGACCCAACCCACTTCTTCATCCATCCATTTTCAGACCCAAAACAACTCAAGGAACTAGACCATCTTTTAGGCTACCTGACTGGAAGCCTGTCATAGCATAGAGCTTAGCAATTGAAGCAGAGTCCCACACCACCGACTGACAGACACATTTTGTTGAAGTGAGAATTTTAGTCTGGTTTATTGTAGCCAAAAATACGTCTATAGACCATCGCCCTAAAAAAAGCAAGATTGCAAATCATGACAAAATTAGCACACACTTTTGGTACCAGAATGTCTGATTAGAAATAACAAGACAGAAGAACAAACAAGGACACAACATAAGCAAAGCATACACACGTTAACAGACTGATACCAAGGGGCACAAATTCTGTCTTTAGTGTGGGCAAGGCTTTGATAGAATGTGCCAGCCAGTGTAGTAAGACACGCAAAGGGTGAGTTTATTAAAAGGTGGACGGGGCTTCTGTCAGAAATCCAAATCGCAGAGACTTTATAAGGTCTTTGTTGACACAAACATCTTGAAAATAACAAGTTTGGGGAGGTTGGAGTAATATTTCTCCACTTAACGCCCTTCATTAATCAGTCATTTTCCATAAAAACACTGGCAGGACCCAGTGGTTATATGGAAAATGATGTTACTTTACCAAGACAGTAAATATATACATAGTCGTCCCACTCTATATGTTCCCTCTAGGTAAGTTCTATTCAACATTCCTCCTATGGCCAAAATGCACTACTACATGCACATTACAGCTTGGCCTCATTTCTGTTAAGGAAAAACGGTTATGCAAGCTCTTCGAATAATTTCAACACAATGACTGTCATGTCTGATATGTTGACATTTCAGAGGCATTTTCAGAAGCCCATTTGCAATTAATTTTTTTTGCAATAAACAAATTTCCTTTGCTTTGCTCCAGTATCAGACAAAATCAAGTATTGACATCAGGCGCCAGCAGGTTAAGGACTGTCACTTACTACAGCAAGCTCATAGGTCACCTTGCTTTGTTGAAGTGATTATGTTGCAAAAACACTGCCAGTTTTAATTTTTTTATCTCTTCGACAGATAGCCTAGTATTGATCAGTAATATACAACCTTTTCATCTCCAGGCACAATGATAAGGAGCTCTCCTGGAAACATCTCCTGCCACTTACTCAGCCCCCTCCTTATACTCCCACTTCTCTTTTACCCTGGAGGCACCTTGGTGCCCTGAATCCTGAGCTACTCTCCACCACTATCCAACCACTTCACCTTCCAATCTCAACATCTAATTGCTCTGACCAACCCACTGACGTCTACAACTCCGCTCTCTCCACATCACTCAACAAACTCGCTCCCACCTCTCTCCGCCCTTCATGAAGGCCTAACCGCCAATCGTGGCACACCAAATACACACGCTATCTTCGGCGGTGTTCCAGGGCAGCTGAATGAGGTTGGAGGAAGTCTCACACTTTGGCTGACTTCCTGCACTACAAATTCATGCGCCGTTTCTATAGTCTCGCTTTATCCATCGCTAAAGAAACTTATTTCTAGTCCCTTTTCTCATCTTTTTCTCATGATTTCAGACGTCTGTTTCATACTTTCTATCTGTTAATGCGCCCTGCTTCCACTCAACATTCCACAGACCTCACTGCTGTCAACTTTGCTGAGTACTTCACCGATAAGATTTCTAAACTGTAGACATTTCTTCACTGCCCTCCTCCACCAACCATTTAACCCCATTAACTCCCTCACTCCCTGACCCCTCTTCTACTATGTCTTCCTTTTCTCCAGTCTCAGTGGAGGATGTCTCAGAAGTTCTCATGTCCTCCTGCCCGACCACCTGTCCACTTGATCCCATCCCCTCGCACCTTACTCGGTCTGTTCTACCAGTAATTGTCCCTGCTCTGACTCATATTTTTAACCTCTCACTCCTCTGGAGTCTTCCCCTCTGCATTCAAACGTGCGTTGATCACCGCCATTCTAAAGAAGCCATCTCTAGACCCCACCTCCCTTTCAAACTACCGTCCCATCTCTCTGCTCCCTTTTGCCTCCAAGATCTTAAAACGCCTGGTCTATAACCAGCTCACCAGTTTTCTTGCTGCTAACTCTCTACTCGATCCGCACCAGTCCGGCTTTCGCTCTCAGCACTCTACTGAGACTGCTCTGACAAAGGTGACTAATGATTTAGTTGCGGCTAACAGCTTGGATGAGCATTTTAGTAGAGCCCTAAATAAGAAAGGGATGGACGGAAGTAGCAACGTTTGGTTAGTGACTGAATGTGAGGAGTTAAGGATAGATCGGAGTACAAGAGGACAGCGAGGCAACCAAATTGAGTGCATTTTCGGTGCTTTGCATTTCAGCCCATTTTGGCTCACTTCGGCGATTCCATTTCATCGAAAATTCAGTGAATTCACTATTTATCAAATGGTCACCATATTTTGCCTAAATTGGAGCCACCTAAACAGTTAATGGATGTCACTGAAATCTGCTGAATTGCACAGACAACCACGAGTTGCATTGAATTACACCCAATTGGCATCAGTGAATTCCGCTGAACTGAAAAAAGGAAGTCTCCTAATAGGAGCTGAAATCAATAAAAATGTAGTAAAAATGTGTCCAAATAATAAAAAAGTTCCTTTAAAAAAATAATGAAAAGCTCTGTTACAAAATTTAAAAAATCTTTTAAAAACTTATTGTCTTTTAAAAAATACAAAAAATAAAAAGGGTTTTTGACAAAACATAAAAAGAATAGTCTTTAAAAAGAAAATCCATTTATTATATTGAAGCCTATTGAATTTCCCTTTTTAAGCATGTTGAAATGCAATGCGACGGTTTGTGAATAGGCACAGCAATAGTTCTCTATGGGACAATTTCGGTGCTGCCGAATGCTGCTGAATCTTGGTGAATTGTGGCGAAATGCACTGTTTTTGACTGTCAATTCTCCTGTATTTGGCAAATTGACAGCTGTGGGAATGGACGAATTGCCCTGAAATTGTACCTGTGTTGAAATTCACCATTCGGTGCAATTCGGTGGCAAATTTGGAGGTTAGTGAATGACCTCCTAAGAGTTACTGGGGACCTGGTCCTTAACAGGTTAAACCAGAGAATTCTATAATTTTAAGATACTTTTTCCTTTGTTGTGTAAGCATGTACTTGAGAAGTAAAACCTGTGATCTTGCAGCATAAACGTTTTCATTGAAAACCAAGATGACTTCTAGCCGTATCTTAATGTTTTGTAAAATGTCAAAAGATTATAACTGTAAACATCAAATGGAGTGCTGACAATAAACATAGACTCTGTTCAGAGATAATGAGGTCCCATTTATATTTTTTGGTGCACAATGTCTCATGAAGATTTTTTTTTATTCTGTCAAGGCATTTAAAAAATTGTTTGATCTACATTTCTAATCAAGTCTAACTTAATGTCATATTATGTTACTCATTGCTATCTCATGACCAAGTACTTTGCCTGTTCTCATGATGTTTGTGTTTATCCTTTCCGCTTCCACAAAGACCAGCCCCGGGCAACCATGGTATTAGAAAACTAGTTTGACCAGTCTTAACTGGCCTCTTCAAAGCTTCCTGACAGGGATCTGCAGAATTTTTTCCTGTGAGTGCTTCCATTTCACAGCTAACTGTGCAAGGCTCAATTGCAGCACTGTCTGCTTTGATCAGCCTTCTCTCTGGATACATCTGGAAGGAACGCCAAACAGAGAAGCTTAGTGAAAAAGTTGGCTGATAGCCCCGTCCGTCAAGCTAGGAAAAAGAAGAATTCTTTAGAATTTTTTTTTATCTATTTCCATGAGTGAGAAAAATGTGATGGACGGTTAATTCCAAAATATTTGCAGATAATTCCTTAATTTGTACAAAACCCACAAACAACAGAAGATCAGTAAAAAACAGGTGAATTATATAAAATGCAGGAAATTTGCTTACTATAGAACTGTTTATTAAATGTAATGATTAATGCCAGTGTTAAACTTCCATTGTGATTGAGATTTGGTACAGTTAAGGCTTCTGAGACAGATAGTGGAAACACGAGGAGAACCAGATACATCCTGACATCAACTTGGACAAACAATGTGATTGGTCCATATCTGACGTCCAGGTTTGGTCAGAAAAATAAAGTTCTAAAAATGTGGTGTCAAGAAATATCAGTCAAACATTCATTGATACAGTCCTAACCTCAACATCTGAGGAAAGGGATTTAGGGGTTATTATTTCAGAGGATCTAAGGGTAAGTAGACAATGTAATAGAGCAGCAGGAAATGCTAGCAGAATGCTTGGTTGTGTAGGGAGAGGTATTAGCAGTAGGAAAAGGGAAGTGCTCATGCCACTGTACAGAGCACTGGTGAGACCTCACTTGGAGTACTGTGTGCAGTACTGGAGACCGTATCTCCAGAAGGATATAGACACCTTAGAGAGAGTTCAGAGAAGGGCTACTAAAATGGTGTACGGCTTGAAGGAGAAAAGTTACCAGGAAAGGCTTAATGATCTTAACATGTACAGCTTGGAAAAAAGACGAGACAGAGGAGATATGATAGAAACATTTAAATACGTAAAGGGAATCCACAAGGTAGAGGAAGGGAGTATATTTAAATGGAAACAAAGTAGCAAAACAAGAGGATATAGTCTTAGATTAGAGGGGCAAAGGTTTAAAAGTAACATCAGGAAGCATTATTTTACTGAGAGGGTGGTGGATACATGGGACAGCCTTCCAGTTGAAGTGGTAGAGGCCAAAACAGTAATTGAATTTAAGCAGGCATGGGATAGGCATAAGGCTATCCTAAACAAAAGATAAATTCAGGTAAAGTATCCATGTAATTGGGCAGACTAGATGGGCCGAAAGGTTCTTATCTGCCGACATTTTTCTATGTTTCTATGATGCGTGCGATAGGCTTTTCTCTGCTACTCTCTTATCAATAGTATCAGTCAACAGTAAAATGTCTATTTGAATATCATGGCCAGACATGACACAGTGGGCCTCAATGGCTGTGGGCAAACTGAAGAGATCAATGGACCTGCCCATCTGAGCCATATAATGACCATGTTGTAGCTGTATGGGTCAGATGAGAATTCAAGAGCCCTCCAAGACTAACCAAACACTACCTTAAACCTTTCATTACCAAGTACTTTTTGTTTAAAAAAGCCGTATTATTATATGTATTTGAATCCTGTGATACATATCTCACAGTTACATTTGGGAAAAAATATCAATTTTACATAGAGTTTGTAATTCTGAGCAAGTTAATAAAAATAAAACAACTTAACCACTTCGCTGCGGTGGACGCGCTCAGCGCGTCCAACCGCATGTCACGTTCCATGCGGTGGACACGCTGAGCGCGTCCAGCCTTTGGGGTCAGCGTTCGGCCGGGTTCCGGCCGATCGCTGGCCCCCCCCGGTGCGGGCTGACATCCTCGATGTCAGCCCAGCATCCGGAACTGCCGCCGGGCTAATTAGGTGTCATCGCGGGGGCGCGATGACACCTAATACAGGCGCCCCCCACGCATGTGCGGAGGAGGAGCCTGAAAGGGAGGGGGGAGGTCCTTCGGACCTCTCTCCCTCCCGATCGGCAGCATTGCGGGGGTTAACCCACGCACCGTTTGGAAGGGCACAGCCTGCCCTTCCAAATGGTACCTGGCATTAACCCCTGGGGAGCCGGATCACGAATCGGCGCTGAAAAGCGCCGGTTCGTGATCCTTTCCCGGAGCTGGCCGACATCTTGGATGTCGGCCAAGCCTCCGGGAACTCCCCCTGAGGACTGGCGTCATCGTGCATAGCACGATGACGCCAGTCCTGGAGTTAACCCCTAGCTGCCACCAATGGTGGAGATAGGGAGTTCATTGGAACTCCCTATCTCCCGATCCGTGGCAGCTAGGGGTTAAAGTTTGGTATTGTTGGATCGGCCAGAGCATGGCCGTTCCAACGATACCAAACACAAAAGTGAAAAAGTTTGTAAAAAAAAAAAAATTACAAATAAAAAAAAAAATATATTTTAAAAAAAAATTATAAAAAAAAAAATAAACAAGTTTTTTTTCTTTTTTTTGGTTTATTAATGCAGCAATATTGTTCCCATTTCAATTATAATGTGAACAATGATGCTGCACTAACGATTTTTGTATGCGGTGCGTTTGTTAAAAATCGTGTAATTTTCCCCAAAAAAAAATGTAACGAGACCCCATCTCTAATTTTTTTAACAAGCGCACCCCATACAAAATATAACCACAATTTCTCGCATGTTAAAATGTGAAAAAAAACACTTTACACATTGTAAATTATTGAAAAATCATATTTTATTGCATTATTTGTTATAATATACAGACAGGTCATGACGTATACATATAATAATGACATATTATGAATCTGCCGAGTCTGACGGAAAGAACAATATATAATATGTCTGGGTCATATACTAAAATAAGCCTTCAAAACACGTTTAAACATGATGAGCAAAACCAGTAAAAATGACCTCAGCACAGGGGCGGGAAAAGCCTCAGCAGCGAAAGGGTTAAATTTGCTCATTTGCAATTTTTCGTGTATTTAGTTATCCATTGCAAAATTATTGCTGGGATGAAAAGCTCACCAAATGGTTGGATAAACGGGAACCACAGTAAACCGCCAGGTTAAGTGAACTGTTAAAAACAAAGTACCATCACCAAAAACATGAAACGCTCGTGATGGTACTTTGTTTTTAACAGTTCACTTAACCTGACGGTTTACTGTGGTTCCCGTTTATCCAACCATTTGGTGATCATTTTTTGAGTATTTTTGCCTACGGCCTGTATCAGTGGTGTATTTAGGTTTTGTGCTGCCCTAGGCCTGACTAAACTCGTGCACCCCCTAATTTAAATTTGACACACCCCTTCCTGTCAAGGGCACACCTCTTCCTGGTTAATCCCCACCCTTCCTCTTTAAGCTCCACCTTTTCCTCTTAGAGCTCCGCATTTTCCTCTCTTTATATTAAAAGTGGATACCAAGTGCCTACTTGTATATTTTGTAAACCATTTCAAAGGTATCTATTGAGATAAAGAAAAGTATGAAATGTTTAAATTCAAGCATTTTTACAAAGAAGAGCCACTCATGTCAAGTAAGCGGGATCACAGCCGCTCTAATTGGTTGAACAATAAAATCCACAGAAACGTGCACTGCATATGAGCGTATCACAGAGCTGCACAGCAATAAAACCCACAGAAATGGGCACTGTGTATGAGCATATCAGAGCTGCACAGCAATAAAACCCACAGAAATGTGCAGTGTGTATGAGCATATCACAGAACTGCACAGCAATAAAACTCACAGTAATGTGCAGTGTGTATGAGCGTATCCCAGAGCTCCAGGGCAATAAAACTCACAGTAATATGTAGTGTGTATCACAGAATCCACAGCAATAAAACTCCCAGCAATGCAATGTTTGGTGTGTGTCAGCATATCAGAATCCACAGCAATAAAACTCCCAGCAATGCAATGTGCGGTGTGTATGAGTGCATCAGAATCCACTGCAGTAAAACTCCCAGCAAACCGAGTGTATATGAGCACACAGCAATTATGCTGTGGAGCCATCTTGTCAGCAGTGGGGTGCCACTACCAGAGGGTGCACTGTAGATTGGATTCCCTTCCCGGTGGGTGTTCAGTCCAGAATAGAGTCTGTGTTAACGAAAGGGGGGGCAGCTGCGCGCGTGCGTTTCACGTGGTTCAGCCAGTCATGTGGTACTGAGACTCAGAGAAATGGCAGTGAAATGCCCTGATGTTCGGTGGTTTCAATCAGCAGGTTTATTCAGGCGAACCCCATAGGTTTCAATGTTAAAAATATTCCCGTTTTTATGCAATATCTAATCTAATAAATCATTTATTATTTTAATCTGCAGTAAAAAGTCTTTACTTGTTTTGTTTTTTTTAGTACCTTTTAGTCATTTTTCAGATTTTTTGGGCAAAATTCCCCCCCTTTTTTTTCAATAGCAGTTTTTCTTTTTTCTGTAACAGAACTTTTTATTATCAATCATAGGATCTTACATGTAAATTCCAGACATTTTCGTTCAGTAGTTCTTTTGAAAACAGCAGGCCACGGGTTTGCGGTGGCAGCATTCAGCGGCCGACTCCATGCACTTTGGGGACCCTGCGGTGAATGGTGAATTCACTGCAGGGTGGGGAAATTTTATTCTCCTAAGTGCAGGGAACTACAGAACACCAAAAAGTTGGCGTCATTTCGGTGCTCTGTGAGTAACCCATTTAGTGGTGAGGTTTTTTGCTGCCCCCTGGAAAATGAAATTGAAAGTGTAAATTAGTGAAATCTCAATGTATCCTTCCTGGTAAAATACTTTGCAAATGTAAAAAAAAAAAAAATTTTTTTTTTTTTTAGGGGTGGGGCCACCCAGTGCGGGCCGCCGCCCCCTGGAAAGTGCCGCCCTAGGCCTGGGCCTAGTCTGCCTAGGCCAAAATACACCAGTGGCCTGTATGCCGGGATCACAGGGATAGCATAGAAATCAAGCCAACTAGGGATATCAATTGCTTATCTGTATGCATCCTGTTTGTTGCGTGTTCATATGTGGCTAGTAATGATTTTTGTGGCTACTAACCTGTGAACCAGTATGGACACTCATATATAGTGGTCCTGAAGTGCTCCATCCTTTTTTCCACCCTCAATCTTGCTGCCCTTGAATGTGCAGTATACTGCCGATATAGGGAAAACATAGAAATATATTGACTATAGGGTGAGTTGATTGCAACTTGGATGCAAATATTGTCTACACTTCCATACTTCTTTGTGGGTTTTATTTGTGTATGACCAAGGATCACCCTGGCTTGTTTTGCAAAAATCTTTAT
Organism: Leptobrachium leishanense; assembly: GCA_009667805.1. Lineage (NCBI taxonomy): Eukaryota > Metazoa > Chordata > Amphibia > Anura > Megophryidae > Leptobrachium > Leptobrachium leishanense. The sequence continues at coordinate 114,746,289 of CM019067.1, read as the reverse complement.
ACACTGTTGTCCCGATAAATATGATTTAATATCTCTATATTGTGTAATTTACACAGTGACACATTTCTCATACGCATTTTGTATCAATTGGGGCCAGTAACCGCAACGCAATGTATTAGACCTATTTTGTTTATTTATTTTTATTGCGACTATATATAATAAAGTAATTTGAGCTGTTAGCTTAATGGCTTCAATAAATTAATGGCAGGGTTGGAATAGGGCCACCAGTATATGCCAGTGGTAGTTAATAGGGCGTGGCATTAACCTAGGAGACATGAAAGCATACATTGTCCATATATTTGTGTACTTTTAAAATGTAGGACATAATTAAAGGTCTTGTCTATCTTTGCAGTGGTATGAGAAATGTGTTAACCCAACACTATCAGGGTAATTCAAAGAGATTCGAAAAGTCACCGCACGTTCGGTGACTTTTCGTTCTCTTCAATTCGGTTCCTTTTGCCGATCCCATTTCGGTGACCCTGCGGTGTATTCAGCAAGCACCACAGGGTCCCCGAATTGCAGGGAAAAGCTGCCGCAAACCCGACGAAAACTCACCGCAAAACCCACCGAATGCAAGCAAAAACATCTGGATTAACCCGTCGAAGACGCCGGAAAAACCCAAGCAGGAGCCGATCACACACAGTGAACCCTCCGGAAAAAGCCGACACCGCAGACGAGGGAGGTGAATAAATTAGCAAAACAGTTTGCATGAATGATTAAAAAGTGAAACGCTGTTTGCAAAGAAACAATTGAGTGAAAATGTCTGAAATTAACATATGAGGTCCAGGGAATGATAATAAAGAGGGCTGTTACAGAAAAAATCAGTAAAGGTAAAAAAAAAAAAAAAAAATAGGCCTTTTTTAAAAACAAAATGAAGTATCCAGAAAATTGCTTGAAATATCCTAAAAAATCTATAAATAAAGAGACTCTTTACTGCAGAATTTTATAATGAACGGTTTATTAGATATTGAATTAAAATGGGAATATTTTTAACATTGAAGCCTATGGGATTCTCCTGAATAAACTTGCCGAATTAAACCACCGAATGGCAGGGCATTTCGGGAACTTTTCACTGCTGGTTTGTGTTCACTGAATAGCCGAAGCAGTGCTTTTTCTTAGGGTTTTCACTGCCCTCGAACAGGCACCGAACAGGCACCGTATGTTCAGGCACTTCGCCAGGATTTGGCGAATTGCCTGCTCTCTGGATAGCCGAATGGCCAAGAAAGGTAACCGAACGCTGATTTTCAGCGTAGGGGTTACCTTTCTCAAGCAATTCGGATCTCTTTGAATAACCCTGTAAGATGTTTTAGCTTTATTTTGTGTAGTGATCCCTGTGCACGTTAATTAAGTCAGTAATCAAACAACACAAATATGATTAATTACGTTATTAAACATTTATAATACACTGTAGCTGTTAAGTTTATATACAAAGCTAGCACAATACACAGAGAGAGACTTTGTGACCAAGATGTTTTAAAGTTGCACCGTGCTGGAGTTCAGCAGGAAAGGGATGCTAAGTTCACGCTGAGAAGGAGAGCAGATGTTGACAATTTCCTATCCTCTGAAACCGAAAATTACAGATGTACTAAGGGCCCTATTACATTCTCTGCGCAAATGCGTTGACGCAGCACAATTTTTTTGCGTGCATCGTCCAGCGTCATCGCGCAAAAATTAACGTGGTATTCGGATCCGAACACATTTTCTCATCCGTCAAAAAATAACATCAGTAAAAAAAAGCACAAAACGAAGTGTAATACGCGCGCAGTAACGTTGCGCATGTAAATCAGTGCACAGAATGTTTTTTTTCGCGGGATTCAGCCAATCAGAATTAAGAACCTAAATTGACATCAATTCACCTTAATTGACTCACTAACGTTTTTGCGCCTGTCAAAATAAATCTGAGTATACATGCTGCAGCAATTAAAAAAAAAATATGCACGAATTCGCAATTTTTTTGTTTGGGTATGTGTAGAATGTGTAACTATACTGTGCTGTATTTTTTTTTCGTGCTGGTGTATTTTGTTTCGGCCAGAACGTTCAGATTTGCAGTTAACACCAGGTTTTCAAAGACGTTAAAATTATGCGCGCAAACGTCGTTCGTAGGAATTTGCGCATCTATTGAAATACCATCCGCTTAACGCATTTGCGCTCACAATGTTAAGTATAGGACGCGCACAGTTCATCACGCTCGCGCAAGTCCATCCGCGTCAAACGATAATGCGCATTGTTTGGGCGAACGCTGAAATATGATGTTCTGCGCAAATGGTTTTGTCCTTGTGCAAATGCGCATTTGCGTGCGCGCAAAAGCGATGTGCGAGGAATGTAATAGGTCCCTAAGTGTACTATATTTATACTATGTTCACGCAGAGAAAATCACTTAATTTTTTTTTCAATTCCCTCACCAGAGGAACACACGACACACGTTAACTTATGTAAATTCAAAGAAACCTATTGTGAAATGTCATTTGTAGAAAACAATGAAAGTTTTTCATTCTCGATATTTTTATATGTGGTTATTCTGTGACTCATGAGAATTCTTTGACTTTATTTTAAAATATGATTATTTAAAACCCAGTACATTATTCTTGTAGTGCACACCAAGGGAAATGATAGGACATCATTGTATTAATGAATATTTATAAATATACATAGAGTTCGATTTAATTCCATCGACTTATTCAGTTAAAAATTGTCTGAACCAGATGTTTGAAAATGCTGCTGGTCCAAAAAAGCCGGTCAGTAAAACGGCTGAAAAAGTTTATTTTTGGCCAGTATCATACAAATTTGTGTTTTTAAAAATGACTATTAGGGGGACGTGGCTGACTGCCAATGTGGGAGGACGTAGGCTGATTGGGCTCAGTCCCGATCTGAATTATTCCGGTGTTTACTCACCTTTTAGCTGAGTTTTTTGCGTCTCACCTCTAATCTGATGTCTGTCCCCTGCTGCCTGTGACAACCTGAGTGCTGATCCGTGGCTTAACCCCGAGCTAGAGTCGATAATCTCTGCGATCCCTTGATGGGCGGGTGGCCACCTTGTGGCCTACCACGTGCTTCGGCGCTTCCCTGGCCCTTTGTTGCGTGCCTCTTGTAGAGATGTGAGTTATGGGGACGGAGGGCCCACGTCTCCTGGCCCTTGCTGACTTCCGATCGGCAGCTATGACTGAGGAGTGCAGGAGTTGGTGTGGGAAGGTCTGCTCCCCCGAAGAGAACTCAACTGCTGCTACAACAGGCCTCAACACCTACTTGCTGATACTGTTGGAGGGGGGACCATTTGCTCACCTGTGCCAGGTGAGCTGGGTCAGCATGGTGGTGGGAGTGTCATGGTCTTGGGCTGCATGAGTGTTGCCGGCACTGCTGAGCTACAGTTCATTGAGGGAACCATGAATGCCAAAACAAGAGGACATTGTCTTAGATTAGAGGGGCAAAGGTTTAAAAGTAACATCAGGAAGCATTATTTTACTGAGAGGGTGGTGGATACATGGAACAGTCTTCCAGTAGAAGTGGTAGAGGCCAAAACAGTAATTGAATTTAAGCAGGCATGGGATAGGCATAAGGCTATCCTAAACAAAAGATAAATCCAGGTAAAGTATCCATGTAATTGGGCAGAGTAGATGGGCCGAAAGTTTCTTATCTGCCGACATTTTCTATGTTTCTATGTACTGTGACATACTGAAGCAGAGCATGATCCCCTCCCTTTGGAGACTGGGCCGCAGGGCAGTATTCCAACATAACGACCCCAGACACCTCCAAGATGACGACCACTGCCTTGCTAAAGAAATTGTGGGTAAAGGTGATGGCCAAGCATGTCACCAGACCTAAACCCTATTGTGCATCTGTGGGGCATCCTCAAACGGAAGGTGGAGGAGCGCAAGGTCTCTAACATCCACCAGCTCTGTGATGTCATCATGGAGGAGTGGAAGAGGACTCCAGTGGCAACCTGTAAAGCTCTGGTGAACTTCATGCCCAAAAGGGTTAAGGCAGTGCTGGAAAATAATGGTGGCAACACAAAAAATTGACACTTTGGGCCCAATTTGGACATTTTTACTTAGGGTTGTACTCACTTTTGTTGCCAGCGGTTTAGACATTAATGGCTGTGTGTTGAGTTATTTTGAGGGGACAGAAAATTTACACTGTTATACAAGCTGTACACTCACTGTTTTACATTGTAGCAAAGTGTCATTTCTTCAGTGTTGTCACATGAAAAGATATAATAAAATATTTACTACTAGGTGTAAAGCCTGCCCAGAGGGCAGTCTATTGATAAGTGTGGTGCGTTGTGCTTGGTTCGGTGCCATTTATTGTGCTGTGTTTGGCTCTGTGCTCGGCTCTGTGCCGTTTATTCTGTTGTGCTCGGCTCTGTGCCGTCTATTGTACTGTGCTCGGCTCTGTGGAGTTTATTGTGCTCGGCTCTGTGGAGTTTATTGTGCTCGGCTCTGTGGAGTTTATTGTGCTTGGCTCTGTGGCGTTTATTCTGTTTTGCTCAGCTCTGTGCTGGGCTCTGCACATCGGCTCTGTGCTCTGCTCCGTGCCGTATATTGTGCTCTGCTTTTTATTGTGCTCTGCGCCGTTTATTGTGTTGTGCTTGGTTCTGTGCTCGGCGCCGTTTATTGTGCTGTGCTTTGTGCCGTTTATTGTGCTTTGCTTGGCTCTGTGGCGTTTATTGTGCTGTGCTTGGCTCTGTGGCGTTTATTGTGCTTTGCTTGGCTCTTGTGGCGTTTTTTTTGCTCGGCTCTGTGGCGTTTATTGTGCTCGCTCTGTGGCGTTTATTGTGCTCGACTCTGTGGCGTTTATTGTGCTCGGCTCTGTGGCGTTTATTGTGCTCGGCTCTGTGGCGTTTATTGTGCTCGGCTCTTTGCCTTTAATGGGTTGTGCTCTGCTCTGTGCCATCTATTGTGCTCTGCTTGGCGCTCTGCTCTGTGCTCTGCACTCGGCGCTGGGCTGTGTTCAGGTACTGGGCTCAGGCGCTGGGCTCTGCGCTCAGGCGCTGGGCTCTGCGCTCAGGCGCTGGGCTCAGGCGCTCAGGCGCTGGGCTCAGGCGCTGGGCTCTGCGCTCAGGCGCTGGGCTCAGGCGCTGGGCTCTGCGCTCAGGCGCTGGGCTCAGGCGCTGGGCTCTGCGCTCAGGCGCTGGGCTCAGGCGCTGGGCTCTGCACTCAGGCGCTGGGCTCTGCGCTCAGGCGCTGGGCTCAGGCGCTGGGCTCTGCGCTCAGGCGCTGGGCTCAGACGCTGGGCTCTGCGCTCAGGCGCTGGGCTCAGGCGCTGGGCTCTGCGCTCAGGCGCTGGGCTCTGGGCTCAGGCGCTGGGCTCTGCGCTCAGGCGCTGGGCTCAGGCGCTGGGCTCTGCGCTCAGGCGCTGGGCTCTGCGCTCTGCGCTCAGGCGCTGGGCTCTGCGCTCAGGCGCTGGGCTCTGCGCTCAGGCGCTGGGCTCTGCGCTCAGGCGCTGGGCTCAGGCGCTGGGCTCTGCGCTCAGGCGCTGGGCTCGGGCGCTGGGCTCTGCGCTCGGGCGCTGGCGCTGGGCTCTGCGCTCAGGCGCTGGGCTCAGGCGCGTGGCAACCTCCGTAACAGGCTGTTGCGGTTGGATGCGCGCGCGCCACCTGCCGCAGCACGCCCAAAGCGTCCAACGGAGGTTGGATGCGCGCACAGCAAACCTCCGTAGGACGCTTTGGGCGTACTGCGACGGGTGGCACGCGCGCACCCAGCTGCGAGCGCATCCAACCGCCACAGCACCCCGTGGGCTGCGCGCATGCGCAGTCCATATATATATATATATATATATATAATATATTATATATATATATATATATATATATATATATATATACACACACACACACTGTAACCCCATGTGGATATATATACACACACATATATGGTTGTTACAGTGTGTGTGTGTATGGCTGGCATCCAGGCTCAGGCGAGCCCCCGGCTCGGCTGGGCCTCTAGGCCCAGGCCAAGCCGGTGGCTCGCCTTAGCCTGGATGCCGCCAAGCAAGTAGCACGGCCGGCATCCAAGCTTGGGCGAGCCCCCGGCTTGGCTGGGGCCTAGAGGCCCAGCCGAGCCGTGGACTCGCCTAAGCTTGGATACCGGCTGAGCAAGCAGGGTGGGTGTGGAGAGCACATACTCACCTACATCGGCCCTCCAGCGATGGCAGTCCCGCTTCCAGTGTCCTCTCTCTGTTGGTCACCGGTATGACATCACAAAAGCTTTGACCCAGGGTCAAAGGCTTTTGTGACGTCATACCGACGACCAACGGAGACAGAGGACGCTGGAAGCGGGACCGCCATCGCTGGAGGAGCTAAGGGCCGATGTAGGTGAGTATGTGTAGGCAACATCCTCCTACATTGGCCCTGAGCTCCAGCGGTGACCGTCCTCCGGCTGTCGCTGGCTGCTCGGCCAGCCTCTAGGCTTAGGCGAGTCCCCGGCTCGGCTGGGCCTGTAGGCCCGAGCCAAGCCGGGGGCTCGCCTGAGCCTGGAGGCCGGCCTAGCAGCCAGCGACAGCCGGAGGAAGTCACCGCTGGAGCTCAGGGCCAATGTAGGGGAGTATGTTTTGGCAACTTCGGCCCTGAGCTCCAGCGGTGACCGTCCTCCGGCTGTCGCAGGCTGCTCGGCCGGCCTCCAGGCTCAGGCGAGCCCCCGGCTTGGCTTGGGCCTACAGGCCCAGCCGAGCCGGGGGCTCGCCTAAGCCTGGAGGCCGGCCGAGCTGCCTGCGACAGCCACCGCTGGAGCTCCGGGCCAATGTAGGGGAATGTTGCCTACACATACTCACCGACATCGGCCCTTAGCTCTCCAGCGATGGCGGTCCCGCTTCCTCTCTCTCTTCGTTGGTCGCCGGCATGATGTAACGAAAGCCTTTGACCCCGGCATTTTGACCGGGGTCAAAAGCTTTCGTGACGTCATACCGGCGACCAACGAAGAGAGAGAGGAAGCGGACCGCCATCGCTGGAGGAGCTAAGGGCCGATGTCGTGAGTATGTGTGGACCGGTGGAGGACTCGAGACCGATGTAGGTGAATATATGCTCTCCAACACCCACCCTGCTTGCTCGGGCCGGTTTACCAAGCTTAGGTGAGCCCCCGGCTTGGCTTGGGCCTAGAGGACCTGTCGAGCCGGGGACTTGCCTGAGCATGGAGGCCGGTCGAGTTGCATGCTCGGGCGTCCTCCAGGCTCAAGCGAGTCCCCGGCTCGGCTGGGCCTCTAGGCCAACGCCAAGCCGGGGGCTCGCCTAAGCTTGGATACCGGCCAAGCAAGCAGGGTGGGTGTGGAGAGCACATACTCACCTACATTAGCCCTGAGCTCCAGCGGTGACTGTCCTCCGGCTGTCGCAGGCTGCTCGGCGGCCTCCAGGCTCAGGCGAGCCCCCGGCTTGGCTTGGGCCTACAGGCCCAGCCGAGCCGGGGGCTCGCCTAAGCCTGGAGGCCGGCCGAGCAGCCTGCGACAGCCACCGCTGGAGCTCCGGCCAATGTAGGGGGATGTTGCCTACACATACTCACCGACATCGGCCCTTAGCTCCTCCAGCGATGGCGGTCCCGCTTCCAGCGTCCTCTCTCTCTTCGTTGGTCGCCGGCATGATGTAACGAAAGCCTTTGCCCCCGGCATTTTGACCCGGGGTCAAAGGCTTTCGTGACGTCATACCGGCGACCAACGGAGACAGAGAGGACGCTGGAAGCGGGACCGCCATCGCTGGAGGAGCTAAGGGCCGATGTCGGTGAGTATGTGTAGGCAACATCCTCTTACATTGGCCCGGAGCTCCATCGGTGGCTGTCCTCCGGCTGTCGCTGGCTGCTCGGCCGGCCTCTAGGCTTAGGCGAGTCCCCGGCTCGGCTGGGCCTGTAGGCCCGAGCCAAGCCGGGGGCTCGCCTGAGCCTGGAGGCCGGCCTAGCAGCCAGCGACAGCCGGAGGAAGTCACCGCTGGAGCTCAGGGCCGATTTAGGGGAGTATGTTTTGGAACTTCGGCCCTGAGCTCCAGCGGTGACCGTCCTCTGGCTGTCGCTGGCTGCTCAGCCGGCCTCTAGGCTTAGGCGAGTCCCCGGCTCGGCTGGGCCTGTAGGCCCAAGCCAAGCCGGGGGCTCGCCTGAGCCTGGAGGCCGGCCTAGCAGCCTGCTCGGCCGGAGGAGGTCACCGCTGGAGCTCAGGGCCGATTTAGGGGAGTATGTTTTGGGAACTTCGGCCCTGAGCTCCAGCGGTGACCGTCCTCTGGCTGTCGCTGGCTGCTCGGCCGGCCTCTAGGCTTAGGCGAGTCCCCGGCTCGGCTTGGCCTGTAGGCCCAAGCCAAGCCGGGGGCTCGCCTGAGCCTGGAGGCCAGCCTAGCAGCCTGCTCGGCCGGAGGAGGTCACCGCTGGAGCTCAGGGCCGATTTAGGGGAGTATGTTTTGGGAACTTCGGCCCGGAGCTCCAGCGGTGACCGTCCTCCGGCTGTCGCTGGCTGCTCGGCCGGCCTCTAGGCTTAGGCGAGTCCCCGGCTCGGCTGGGCCTGTAGGCCCAAGCCAAGCCGGGGGCTCGCCTGAGCCTGGATGCCCGCCGAGCAGGCCGCGACAGCAGGAGGACGGTCACCGCTGGAGGATCGGGGCTTGCGGCGTTTAAACAAACGGGTAGCTGCGCGCGGCTCGTGCCGATTTTATTTTTTTTTTCGCAGGCGGCCGGCACGCGCAGCTACCTGCTTGTTTTAACGGCCACTTTCAAATGTCCGTCGCGCATGCGCAGACCGCTTTTGGCGACGGACACTTGAAGGCTTACTCTTTTATAGTATAGATAGTGTGAGGGTGTACTCACTTCTATGAGATACTGTATATATATATATATATATATGTGAGAAAGGAAAATAAGACCCATAGAAGTGGTTGTGGGCTCAATAAATAAGTGCGTTTTATGATACACCTGATGATAATTGAAATACACGCTATCCACATGTACTGTGTGCAATATATTATTCCTCTTATTCTACTTTGCTTTATGCATCTGTGAAACAGAAGCGGATTATAAAATACTGATCCATTGATTAGAAGATTTTATTGTCTCTCCATGGTTATGTATTATGTTTTGATTGACATGTGTGTATATATATACATGCACACATATATATATATATTAGAGCTGGTAGTGATTAAAATTTTTGTTTTCGATTAATCACATTTTTTTAATCGATTTAATCGATTAATTATAACGCACATACAGACCCAACTACTTTTAGCTGATCTGCTTGGGTCTTGGGCCCTGGGTCTTGGGCCTGGGCCCTGGGTCTGGTTCTTGGGTCTGGGCCCTAGGTCTTGGGTCTGGGCCCTGGGTCTGGGTTTTGGGTCTGGGGTCTGGGCCCTGGGTCTTGGGTCTGGGTCCTGGCCCTTGGGTCTGGGCACTGGCCCTTGGGTCCTGAGTCTTGGGCCCTGGGGTCTGGGTCTTGTCTGGGGCCTGGTGTGTGCCTGGGGTCTGGGCCCTGCTGGGGTTTGGCTGGACTGAGACAGGCAGCACCATACTCACCGCTCCTTCGCTGCCTTCTCGTCTGCCGTCTTCTTCCTACGCCAGTCGCTGTGAGCGACGCGTGCGTCACTCGCATCGCACATGTGACTGAAGGGTGGCGCCAAAGCAGCATGCTTTGCACGCTGCTGTAGGGCCGCCCAGGGCCCCAGGAAGCCAGTACAGCTCTGGATTTGGACTCCTAGTGTCCGATACCGGAGCTGATGGGCCCCCCCGATCAAAATTAATTTAGCTGATCAAAAATTTGAACAATTAATCGATTAATTAATCATTAATTTCCCCAGCCCTAATATATATTTATATGCACACACACATTTTCTTATTCCAGTCATTGTATGATTGGCGCTACACCTTATGGATGTTAACTAATATAACAGAATATACAGTACCTAATTGTAAGTCTATCCTAAGACCAGAGGGGTTCTTGGTGAATCCTTGCTGCAGTTCTCCCACTACCTACATTTGCCCAAGTAGCATAGGTAGCTGCAAACCTGCAAAAGGCAAGGAGTGCATTCCATGGTACTGGAGAAGTGTCTGTGAGGGCACAGTGGAAATAGAGCCTTCGTTCTGTTATAAACCAAATTCTACATTACAAATAATTTCCTATCAAATGTCTAATCATCACTGCCGCCCACTGGCATATGCTAATAGAGTAGCAGACAGTTCTTCCTCTCATTGTTGGCTGGTTATTGCATCATTAACTCTACAAATCAACATCACTGCAGAGGGTTAATTGTGCAAATCCTGCCAATACCCATGATCTTGAATGATGGCTGTGTAGAGTGCTGGAACCAGATGAATAGTGGATTTTGAAGTGACATTACAGGAAAAGTGAACCTTTTGATGACTGGTTCACACATATCACATGTATCACACATATAAACATCTAGTTGTACCAGACTCCTTCAACCTCCTAGCTTTAACTGAAACCTGGCTAACTCCCTCTGACACGGCCTCCGTTGCTGCTCTCTCACATGGCGGTCTACACTTGAGCCATACCCCCAGACCGGGTGAGAGAAATGGTGGCGGGGTCAGAATCCTGCTCTCTCCCACCTGCACCTACCAGCATCTCCCTCCACCCCCATCCCTCTCCTTCTCCTCCTTCGAGACACACTGCATCCGCCTGTTCTCTCCTCTGGCTCTCAGGGTGGCAGTCATCTACCGCCCACCGGGACCAACCTCCCAGTTCTTTGACCACTTTGCTACCTGGCTTTCTCACTTCCTGTCTTCTAATCTTCCATGCCTAGTTCTCGGGGACTTCAACATTTCCATTGATGATCCTTCCGCCCCTGCTGCCTCCAAACTTCTTTCACTCACGTCCTCCCTTGGACTCACACAATCCTCCCTCCTCCCTACCCACAGCGATGGTCACGCTATTGACCTTGTCTTTTCCAACCTCTGCTCCATTTCTGAGTTCAACTGTCGCCCTTTCCCCATCTCTGACCACCACCTTCTCCCTTTCAACCTATCTGGACTTCCTAAACACCCTGCTCCCCCACCCCGCACACACACTCGCAGAAATCTACATGCTGTGGATCCCCATCAATTCTCCAATGTACTTCACCACCTCCCTCACACCTCATCTTTCACCTGCCCTGATGCTGCCACTAATCACTACAACACTACTCTTATCTCTGCTCTAGAAACTCTTGCTCCTCTTCGACTCTGTAAGGCCCCACGCCACCAGCTTCAGCCCTGGCACACCCTCCAGACTAGCTACCTGCAAAGATGCTCCCGCACTGCAGAGCGTGCCTGGAGGAAATCCCGCTCTGAAGCTGATTTTGTTCACTTCAAGTTTATTCTCTGGTCATACACCTCTGCCCTCCACTTGGCCAAACAATCCTTCTTCTCATCTCTTATATCTACGCTGTCCTCCAACCCTAAACGGCTCTGGTCCACCTTCAACACCCTCCTCTACCCACCTGCACCTCCCCCTCAGCTGCCTTCAGCGCTCAAGACCTGGCAGACTACTTCCTCAGTAAAACTCTAACTATCAGAAGCAACATCCCAACACAAGATAGTTATCTTCCACCTCCACTCCCAGAGGTCCCCTCTGTCACCCTCTGCTGCTTCCTCCCAGCCACTGAGGAGGAAGTCAATTCCTTATTGTCCTCCTCACATCTCACCACGTGCCCGCTCGACCCCATTCCCTCACATCTAATTCCTCCCCTCTCCTCCTCCCTCACCCCTGCTCTCACACACATCTTCAACCTATCTCTCTCCACTGGCTCCTTTCCATCTGCCTTCAAACACGCGCTAGTTACCCCTTTACTAAAGAAACCATCCCTCGATCCCAACTCTCCATCCAACTACCGCCCTGTATCCCTGCTTCCCTTTACCTCTAAGCTCTTATAAAAACTAGTCTTGAACCGCCTCTCCCTCTTCCTGTCCTCCAATTCCCTACTTGACCCCCTGCAATCTGGCTTCCGTCCCCTACACTCAACTGAAACTGCCCTCACCAAAGTCACCAACGACCTCCTAACTGCTAAAAAACACGGCCACTATTCTATTCTCATCCTGCTTGACCTCTCGGCTGCTTTTGACACTGTTGACCACCCCCTCCTTCTACAGACCCTCAACTCTCGGGTTGCTTGGGTTGACTCCTATTTATCCAACAGGTCCTTCTGTGTGTCCTTTGCTGGTAACTCCTCCTCTTCATTGCCTCTATCTGTTGGTGTACCTCAAGGCTCTGTCCTTGGTCCTCTGCTCTTTTCCATCTACACCTCCTCCCTGGGCAAAATCATCAACAGCTTTGGCTTTAATTACCACCTCTACGCTGATGACACTCAGATCTACCTCTCTACCCCTGATCTCTCTCCCCCTGTCCTTTCAAAAGTCAGTGACTGTTTATCTGGCATCTCCTCCTGGATGGCCTCCCACCACCTAAAGATCAACTTGTCAAAGACTGAGCTCCTACTTATTCCTCCCTCCAATGCCTCCCCACCTCCTGACTTCTCTATCACGGTGGAGGGTATCACTATCTCCCCATCAAACCAAGTTCGCTGTCTTGGAGTTACACTTGACTCTGCTCTTTCCTTCATCCCCCACATCAAGTCTCTTTCCTCCTCCTGCCGATACCAATTGCGTAATATTTCCAGAATTCGGCCATTTCTTACCGCTGTCACCACAAAACAACTCATACACGCCCTGGTAATCTCCCGACTCTACTATTGCAATAATCTCTTATCTGGCCTCCCTCTGTCCCGCCTCTCCCCCCTACAATCCATTCTGAACGCCTCCGCCAGGCTAATTCACCTCACCCGCCGCTCTGTCTCTGCCGCTCCCCTCTGCGAGTCCCTTCACTGGCTCCCCATCCACTGCAGAATTAAGTTCAAAATCCTTATCCTTACCTACAAAACCCTCACTAACTCAGCTCCCCACTACCTGTCCTCACTAATCACCAAATACACCCCAGCCCGCTCCCTAAGGTCAAACAGTGACCAGCGCCTAGCTTCTCCCCGCATCACCTCTTCCCATGATAGACTGCAGGATTTCTCACGCGCAGCCCCCACTCTCTGGAACGCTCTCCCTCGTACTGTCAGACTTTCCCCTAACTTCTCTTCCTTCAAACTCTCCCTTAAAACGTTCTTATTTAGGGAAGCCTACCACCCAACTCACTGACGCAACCATCAATCACTCTCACCTTACAGTCCTCTCCTCCTGTTTCCAACCCCAACCCTCCTAGATTGTGAGTTCCTATGGGAATAGGGCCCTCATCTCCTCCTGTACTGTTTGTTAAATGTTGTTCAATGTATTGTAACCCTGTCTATACTGTGCCTATTGTACAACGTTGCGGAATATGCTGGCGCTTTATAAATAAAGAATAATAATAATAATAACATATGGCAGAGGAATGTGGCAGCGCCTTGCTTTGGCAAAATTCATTCATTCATTCCATTGCTCCAGTGCACAGAGGTGCATGTAGATGCCACATATTATACCTCACCCTACTAGTCAGGGTGGGGGAAGTAAAGGGGAAATAATCATCAAATGTATTTTTAATTATTACGATCTTCGCGCATACATTTGCGCCCGTGCAAAAACGCATTAACGTGTGGAACAAAACCCTTTGCGCTGAACGTCGTATTACAATCTCAGCGCAACAAACACGCGTATACGTCTAACGCGGTTGACCCTGCGCGACCGCTATGCGAGTTTACTGTACTTTGCGCATCCTATACTTAACATTGTGAGCTCAAATGCGTTTGTGCGCTGGTACGCGAATGGTATTACAATCTATGCGCAGTTTGTAACGCACAACCTTTGCGCGCATAATTTTAGCAACTCCTAAAAGCTGGTGTTAAAGGCAAATCTGACGGACCTGGCCGAACCCAAATACACCAGCCCAAAAAAAAAATACAGCAAAGTAAAGTTACACATTCTACACATACCCAAACAATAAATTTGAGAAGTTGTACGTGCATTTTTTATTGCTGCAGCATATATACTCAGATTGACTGTGGCAGGCGCAAAAACTTAACGTGAGACAATTAAGGTTCTTAATTCTAATTGGCTGAATCTCGTGAAAAAAACAGTCCGCACACTGATTTCTGCGCGCAACGTTGCTGCGCGCACGTTTCTGCGTATTCGTTTAACGCGCGTTATTGCTCGACGGATGAAAAAATGTGCGAGGATTGTAATTCCAGCGATGATTTCCGCGTATTAACGTTTGACCCTTGCCGCAAAAATTCATACGTTTACCGTGAGTTTTTGCGTGAAGAATGTAATAGGGCCCTACATTTTATCAAAATTACATACAGTTAAAGGGTGTGAGTACGATGGAAAATAGACAAATGCATCAATAAACTTGAAGAAGCGTGCAAAATATTAGTCCTGACCAGTATCCAAAATGTCCATAGTAGCAACAGTTAAAAGTTATGTTCTTTTTAAAATTTTACTCTAACAACCCAACAGAGGGCCCTGTTACATTCTATGCGCACTGGTTAACGCGTGCGCAAAAACGCATTAATGAGAGGGGCAAAACCCTTTGCGCTGAACGTCGTATTCTGACGTTCGCGCACAAAATGCACGGTACGTCTAGCGCGAGTGACCCTGCGCGAACCCAGTGCGAGCGCAAGTTCGTGCGCGCATCCCATACTTAACATTGTGAGCGCCAATGCGTTAGTGCGCTGGTACGCGGATGGTAGTCCAATCTTCGCGCAACGAAAGTTTGCATGCATTTTTGTAACGTCTTTGAAAAGCAGGTGGTAACTGTAAATGTGATCGTTTTAGGCTAAGCAAAATACACTAGCAGGAAAAAAAAATACAGCACAGTACAGTTACACATTCTACACATACCCAAACATTAAAATTTATAAATTGTGTCATTGTTAATTTTTTCTTTTTTTGGCTGGTGGTTGTTAAGTTTTTTTTTTTCTTTTTATTAGTTTGTAAATATTTTATTGGAAATGGGTGATTGATGTCAGCTGATTCCCGTGACAAATCCCGTGACAAAACAGTCTGCCCACCGATTCCTGCACGCAACGTTCATTTGCGATCGGCTTTGTGCGTCGGATTTGCGCACGAAAAATCTTGGAGGAAGAAAAAATGCGCTCTGATCGGAATACCACGTTAATTTTCACGCAATAACGTTTTTTTTTCGTGCGCTATTTCGCAGAGAATGTAATATGGCCCAGAGAGAGCAAAAACAAAAACTAATTGCAAACTGACGAATATCAATAACTAAAAAAAACAGAAAGTTTTTAACTTTTTTAACTAAAGTACTGAAGAGTTGATAGCTGTGGCTAGACTGATGAGGAAACCATCACGGTGTTGTTATAACTTGTGGTTTAATATCTTCATATGTATTCCATTTTCTTATTATCACATAACAGTAATAAAATGGCACTAATAAGAGGTGTGGTTTTTTAGTTTACATTTTTTAAAGTCTGCTATTGACGTGTTTTTAAATCATTATTATTATTATTATTATTCTTTATTTATAAAACGCCAGCATATTCCGCAGCGCTGTACAATAAGCACAGTATAGACAGGGTTACAATACATTGAACAACATTTGACAAACAGTACAGGAGGAGATGAGGGCCCTATTCCCGTAGGAACTCACAATCTAGGAGGATTTTAAATCATGAAATTTTATTGTTTTGCTAATATTTAAAATACATGAAAACATGAGAAATTGCAAAGATTCTGGACACACAGGTTCACTTACAAATTCAAAGATCCGTTTTAGAGGCGCCATATGCTACGTGACACATGCTATCCTTGTTTTACAGCAGAGACATGCTGGAAACTTTGTTTAAATAGAATTTATACTGTAATTGTGGTATTCTTATTGAGTACAGCATACCCACGAAGGCTCGGTTCCATCTTTCTCTTGACAGACTATCTCCTATGAAAACCCTTGTTGGAGTGCTGTAGGTTTTTTCCTTTAGATATTAGGCTTTAATTAAGGGCATTTGTGCCGTGTATACTTGTCTTCACTTTTTCCAGAGACCATATGATCTCTTTTAATGTACTTATTACAAGTTAAGTTTTATTTACACCATGTGAATTTGTTCTCCCATTTTCCCATTTCTATCTATGCAACACTCATCATAAACCAGACCAGAAATTGAGCTGCTCTTACTTGGAGTGTATCTAGCAAATCCACCTTGGGGTGTCTGATTACTTTTATTCACAAACTATGTTGGACGAGGGCAAAATGATACAGGGTGCAGAGACGTCGTTGTCAAAACGACGCGAGGCAACGCAGTCAGCAAGACAATGCTGGAGCCCGGGCAATTGACAGGAGGGACTGGTGTCATTTTGGTGGGTATTCCACACACTGGGTGCCTAAAAGCAATAAGATGATATTTCTAAAAATTTTATATTCACATAGGCACAATTTTCGCTAGAATATATGTCACAGAATAAAGAACGTTTTGTATCAGTGAGAATTATTCTTTTCTATAGTAGTTGGACAGTGAACACATCTTACTATAATGTATTATCTGTATAATTATATCAGTTTGGACATTTAGTACATTACAGAGTTAATTGAACTGAATGTTGCCATATAATATACATTTCCTGCTCATTTTAATCGTGTGTTTAGAAAGTCCATTTGAAGGTTAGCAGAGCTGCAAGAAAACGGGGAGCAGATGAGTAATGTCACTAGGTAAATTGAAAAAGCAATGTATAATCCTAGATGTTCCCCAAGACTGCAAATATTGGTTTTGTGTAAATACGTGTAGGGCACACATGTGGTTTCCTCTTGCTGCTTCTCAAGGAATGAAGTACCTCACCAGCAGTTTTCATAGGTATAAATTTGATATCTCCTGTGACCCCTGTATTATCTTTTCCCAAATATGGCAGAGCGTGTGTTCACTTAAAAGCGTTTCATAACATTTACCTTCGCTAACCTATGTTTTGATAACTTAAATAGTTGGACTCACACCATCGTTTTCACATATGGAACTCATTATGGATTTTCCTGCTGACCAAGATGCGTCCAAAATACGCCAAGCCATGAATTTCATGAATTGCATCAGAGAAAAGATCAGGGGAGAGAAGGTCAAAGGTGATACACATTATGACAGAATAAAGAAGGTTTATTTGTAAGGAAGCATATGTGGAAAAGGCGAGAAGGTATTCAAATATTACAACAGAGAGCACTGTCATAAGGATTAATACACAGGATGATCAGTCAAGATAACTTGGGACTTTCTATTTATCTACAATTTCCTCACTGAGAAACGTTATTAGCATGAAGCAGTTATCAAAATAAGATGTTAAAGTAACAGGATCATTTTTGCACATAACATGTCATTATGGAATCAATAGGAAATGTAATCAATTGCTTCAAATTGCATTGTACTAAAGCCTTTATGGGTCAAACTAGAATTCTAGTTTATAGAAATTGACAATACTTTCAAAAACATAGTAGGCATGTAAACATGTATGGTGTGCACCAGTGAAACCGTTAAAGGGACACACTATACACACTGACCACTTTAGCTGTAAAAAATTTAAGGGTGGCTGGCGATGAGGTGCCGGTACGGCGTACCGGTGCGTACCTCCTCAAAAAAACCCTGGCAGTACATAGTGATACCTTTTTTATTGGACTAACGTTACATTTAAAATACAAGTCTACGAGAGTATAACCTCTCTTCCTCAGGTCTGGATGCTGACCTGCGGAAGAGAGGTTATACTGTTGAAAGCTTGTCTTTTAAATGTAACGTTAGTCCAATAAAAAAGGTATCACTACGTACTGCTATACTTGTGATTTTGGCATCTGGACTAACACGGCCTATCGAATTTATATATATAATCAAACATAGTGTCTAAACAATGCACATGCAAGCATGTCTGTTTCACAAAATGTGGGAGTAGAAACGTTACAAACTGCAGATACACAGCCGGTGCTTAGAACTCCATGCCAAAATAAAGGGAATGGAACAGGAAGAGATAAACGATAATGGTACTTCACAATATAAGTGATTTTATTTTTAATTAAGAGCACTTATAACTTTCTCTGTGATTTTAGGACAGAGAATTTATGGCTTGAAAATGAATACAACTATAATTAACAAAGCAGTTTATCTTAAACACTTGTAGCACTGTACCTTGGATGCCTGATAACATAGAGGCATCAGATTTTTTTAAAACTGCTTGTTATCATACTTTTCTATCTTCAGATAATTTCAGTTTTTCCTTGTTTTGTTTTGGGTACAATTAATATTTTTACTTTTCTAGACCATAATCTGTTATCTGTCCTTTCCAATGATTCCTCATATGTCCCTTTAGCCCTTAGGGATCCAGAGATACAGGGTCTAAATGATTGTAATGATTTTTTTTTTTTACAGAGGAAGGCGCCCCGTCATGGACAGCGCCTGTAGGCACATGCCTACTCTGCCTAGTTATAAATCCAGTCCTGTCTACAAAGAGGAAACAAATCCAAATAAATCGTACAAACCAATTTTTTTCTTCTGAGGACAAGTCAACTACCAAAACTGATAATAAAGTTACCCCTAAAAATTCTCCATAGAATCCCTACTTTTTTTTTTTTACAGTATAACACATTATGCCGACTTCAGAACAGCATTTTACACCCTGAAATCTATGGAACGTAATTGTCAAAGGAATTGCAGGAACACATTTAATTAGGTCATACAAATGGCCAAATGTGTCTATTGCAGATATATCTTTATGGCTTTCTATCTATTTTTATATTTTCGCAATTGTGACAGCTTATTTTTATTTTTTTAATTATTATTTATTATTTATTAAGCACCAACACATTCCGCAGCGCTGTACAAGGTGCAGTGGATAAAGACAGGACAATGCTACAATACATACAGGAGGTCAGTATTGCTGCCAGCAGATACAGGAGGACGTGAGGGCCCTATTCCTGTGGAAATTTACAATCTAGATGGGTGAGGGGATAGAAACAGGAGGGGGGCTGCAGTGATGAGTTAATGCAGGGAGAGGTGAGGACCATTTTTAGGTCTGTTGGATGTCTTGTTACGTTGTCAGGTGGTAGGCTTCCCTAAACAGAAGGATCTTTAGGGAGCGTTTAAATGAAGCCAGATTTGGGGACAGTCTAATAATGCGAGGAAGCGCGTTCCATAGGGTCTGCGCTGCACGAGAAAAGTCCTGCAGTCTGGGATGTGAAGAGGTAATGGTGGAGGTTGCCAGGTGCAGGTCATTGTTGGATTGTAGGGGACGGGCTGGGGTGTATTTGGTGATTAGTGAGGACAGGTACTTAGGGGCGGTGTTAGTGAGGGTTTTGTAGGTCAGGGTGAGTTGTTTGAGTTTGATTCTGCTGTGGATGGGGAACCAGTGCAGGGATTCACAGAGAGGAGCAGCAGAGACAGAGCGACCGTGAGATTGATAAACCGGGCTGATGTGTTTATGATGGACTGCAGGGGGTGAGACAGGAGATAGGAAGGCCAGTCAGGAGGTTGTTGCAGTAATCCAGGCGGGAGATAACAAGCGAGTGGATAAATTGCTTGGTGGTGTTGGCATGGATTTTGGCAATATTACGGAGGTGATTGCGGCAAGATGAGGAGAGTGATTGAATGTAGGGGCTGAACGAAAGACTGGAGTCAAGAGTCACTCCGAGGCAACGGACTTGGGCAGAAGGAAGGATAGTGATACCATCCACAATTATAGAGAGGTCAGAAATTGGAGTAGAGTTAGAGGGGGGAATTAGAAGGAGCTCGGTCTTGGACATTTTGATCTTCAGGTAGTGAGAGGCCATCGAGGCAGAGATCCCAGACAGACAGTCACTGACCTGAGAGAGAACAGAGGGAGATTGATCGGGAGTGGAGAGGTAGATCTGAGTGTCATCAGTGTATAGGTGATACCTGAAGCCATAGTCGGTGATGAGTTTACCCAGTGAGGAGGTATAGATGGAGAAGTGCAGAGGACCTAGGACTGAGCCTTGAGGTACACCGACTGACAGAGGCATTGAAGGGGAGGAATTGCCAGCAAGGGATACTGAGAAGGATCTATTAGAGAGGTATGATTTTAGCCAGGACAGGGTGGTATCACAGAGACCCAGAGAGCAGAGGGTCTCTGTGAGGAGGGAATGGTCGACTCTATCAAAGGCAGTTGAGAGGTCAAGTAGAATCAGTATGGAGTAGTGGCCATTGCATTTAGCAGAAAGGAGGTCATTAGTAACCTTTGTGAGAGCGGTTTCTGTTGAGTGTTGGGAGCGAAAGCCAGATTGCAGTGGGTCAAGCAAGAAGTTGGATGATAGGAAGCGGGTTAGGCAGTCGTAGACTAGTCTTTCTATCAGTTTTGATGCTAGCGGAAGTAGCGAAAATGGACAGTAGTTTTCAGGGGAATGAGGGTCGAGTGAGGTTTTCTTGAGGATGGGTGTGATAGTGGCATGCTTGAAAGGAGAGGTAAATGAGCCAGAAGAAAGGGATAGGTTGAAAATGTGAGTAAGAGTACGAGTGATAGATGAGGCCAGAGAAGATAGTAGGTGTGAAGAGATGGGGACTAGCAGACAGGTAGTGGGGCGTGAGGAAGACAGTAGAGAATGGACCTCATCCTCTGTGGTTGGGTCAAAGTGGCAGATTGCTATGGATTGTGAGTGTTTTCTTTATGAAATAGTCAGCAAGATCTTGAGCGCTGAGGTCAGATGGGGGAGGTGGGGCAAGTGTGGGTAGAGGAGCGAGTCTTTTAGGGTTGGAAGAAAGCGAAGATATAAGAGAGGAGAAGTAAGTTTGTTTGGCGAGATGAAGGGCAGTTGTGTATGAGCGGAGAAGGATCTTATAGTTGATGAAGTCAGCTTCAGAGTGAGATTTCTTCCAAGCACGTTCAGCAGCATGGGAGCATCTCTGCAAGTAGCGCGTCTGCTTAGAATGCCAGGGCTGAAACTGGCGATGTGGAACTTTGTGTGGTTGTTTAGGAGCAAGAGAGTCTAGAGTGGAAGAGAGTGTGTTATTATAGTGGGATGTTGCACGGTCGGGACAGATTATGGTGTTAGTGTGGGATAGGGGACTTTGTATGAGATTGGAGAATTGCAGAGGATCCAAGGCCTGGAGATTCCTCCGGGTGCGGGGAAGGGATGGAGAAGACGAAGTTGGTTCTGTTGACGTTGATATTAAATGAGAGCAGATGGTGGTCAGAAATGGGGAATGGCTGATGGGTGAAGTCTGAAATGGTGCAGAGGTAGGAAAACACTAAGTCGATAGAGTGTCCATCACGGTGAGTAGAGCAAACGGTGGACTGTAAGAGGCCAAAGGACGATGTAATGGAAAGAAGTTTAGCAGTAGCAGAGGCAGAAGGGTTATCGATGGGGATATTGAAGTCACCTAGAATCAGCGTTGGTACATTAGAAGACAGGAAGTGAGATGTCCATGCTGCAAAATTGTTGAGGAACTGGGAGGTTGTTTCAGGTGGGCAATAGATAACAGCAATTCTGAGAGAGAGGGGGGAGAACAGGCGTATACAGTGAGCTTCAAAGGATGAGAAGGACAGAGAGGGGGGTGCGGGCAAATACTGATAGGTGCAGGAGGGAGAAAGCAGGATCCCAACACCACCTCCGTGCTTCTCACCCGGCCTAGGACTGTGACTAAGTGGAGACCGCCATGTGTGAGGGCAGCAATGGAGGCAGTGTCAGAGGAGGAGAGCCAGGTTTCAGTTACTGCTAGAAGACTGAAAGAGTTTGAGAGGAATATGTCATGGACGGTTGTGAGCTTATGCATAACAATGTGATGTGGTACAGTATGTTTAACGTTGGGGGCTTCCAGCCTTTCCGGTGTGCTTGACGGCAGCATGTCTGATGCTGCTCGCTCACCAACGCCCGGTTTAAATTGAAACAGGCAGGGAGGTGGATGCATGAGGCACGGCTTGAGAGGGGGGCGCGGTCTGGTGAAGGTCTTTTAAAAACCAACATTTCCTTCTAAGCAGTGCCAGATCGTGGTTATCCATACCTGAGCTCCTTGTACCTAGAAACATAGAAACATAGAAAAATGTCGGCAGATAAGAACCTTTCGGCCCATCTAGTCTGCCCAATTACATGGATACTTTACCTGGATTTATCTTTTCTTTAGGATAGCCTTATGCCTATCCCATGCTTGCTTAAATTCAATTACTGTTTTGGCCTCTACCACTTCTACTGGAAGACTGTTCCATGTATCCACCACCCTCTCATGATTTAACCTGTTATTGACCTCTGCTTGTTTTCTGACTATTCTGCCTTCCGTTGCCCTAGACTATTTCCTTGTACTACGCTTCTGCACTGATATCGACCCGGCTATTCCATTTGACTATTCTATACTCTGTATTCCTGATTCTGGCTCGTCTGACTACCCCCGTGTTGCTGACCTGGTTTTGTATTACGACATTGCCTTTGATTAACTCATTCTGTCTAGCTAGTATACATATACCTGGCCAATTTTTAAGGACCAGACAGTTAGGGATTCCTTTACGGCTACCCTGTTGGTAGTTTTTGGCTCTGTGGAGTGTTGGGCTTTAAGGACTGCGTGGTGGGATCCAGGAACCGTGACAGTATGTCCATAGTAATATGGTAGTGAGATAGTATAAAAAAGACTGTACCTGTTCAGTAATAATATAATTTGCAGGTGTTTCTATACTTGAAAATACTTTCTTTAATTTCACTTAATGATAGTGAAATTATGGCTCACCAAACACATAAAAACTACAATTAATTCATTAACACACATTAAAATATTTGGGGAAAAATTTAACTTTTCAGTCAAGTCATTTCTGTCTCTTATTTAATTCTAGACTTGATTTTCCTTAAGATAAATTAGAATATGAACTTCAGGAAGTGTTGAGTTCCAGCACAGGAATGCTTAAATTCTTCATACATTGGCATGGTCATGGTTGATTTTTCAAGAATAAATTTAAATCTTTCAAATGTTGAAAGCCTGGGTGGTATTGTGAAAATGTGTTGCTCGTTCTATAACTTCATTATGTATTCTATGGCAACAACTGTTGAATTGTTGTGAAAGTCAGTGTGTATTTCATTCTTTTTATGAAACACTCACCATTGTCGAGAAGAAGTACAGACTGTTTGAAATGTTTCTTATTGAATGAAAGAAAAACTTTATCTTCACATTTTCAAACAGAAGGTCATTCCACTGATTATTCATTTATAGTGAACCTATCACAGTAACTATTTTGAAGTTTCAGTGGAAAGAGTGATTACGACATTCTTCCTTTAGCTCCTAAACCAGCGCTTTTTGTATTCATTATATCAAATACAGTAATTGTGGTAAAGACAGATAATAAAAATGGTTCGATAACCTGCTAATGGCTGTTTATAGCGATGAGAATTACTTTTTTGGACATATTATTGATGTATAGGTTTTTCAGTTTTATTTGATTCATTTAATTTGTTTTCAAAAGGTACTATCGGTAGTTCAAAATATTTATACAGAGAGGGTGGAGCTAGCTGAGGAAGCGAGCGGCTGCATGTTGAAGGAGCTCCGTGATAAACACGGTTTTTAAAGTTATTTCCGCCGCTTGCTCGCACTTGAGAAACGCTCTACGGTCTCTGGGGGCACTGGGGGACTCGGTGAGTTTGCCTTATCCCCGAAATTGACGCTCCGGAGTGGATTAACCCCCGAAGCACAATCGGGGCCTAGTACTAGCGGCCATTTTAGAAGCCTGGAAGGAGATTTCTGAGACCTTTTACCGCTCTTCTTCTTTGTGCCTGCGCTTTTGGTGACATGCCCACCGGTCGCTCACAGAAGCTGGGGTCCAGACAGAGGGACATTCGGGACTCCATGAGAGGTGGGTCCACTTCGAAGGGAGATGCGATCTCCTCCTCCCTCCCCCCGGGCTATGACTTTTCGGACGATGAGGAGGACCCCTGGCACTCGGGTGGTAGCTCTGCGATGACCTGGATCTCCCCACAATCTCGGACACCAGACTCCCAACCACTATCTGCAGCAGCAAAAAAAAGGGCGCAAAAGAAACGAAAAGCAGCGCTGACGGCGTCTTTGAGTGCCTCACTTACTGCTGGTGGCCTCTCTGACAGGGATTCAGCTGAGGAACCCCAGCTTTTAGCCAGCAGTGGTGTGGCTTCATTACGACAGGATGTTTTGAGACCGGGTGCCCAATCGCAACAAATGAGAGCGACCTCACTCGAAACCTGTATGACACAGCCTGAGGAAAGTCGGCAGGAGGAGGATGATGATGATCTTCCTCTTACGAAAAGAGACCTTCGGAAGATCCTGGACGAACTCCGGGAGATCCGGGGGGTGTGGAAACCTGAAGTGGCGGCGGTTCGGGAGGAGGTTGCAACAATCCGTGCGCAGGTGACAGCAGTGCAGACGACGACTTCTACAGTGCTATCGGAACATACTCACCTGTTGGGACAGGTCGCTGGTCTAAGATCCCAGGTCGAGCTTTTGTCCCGCTCTGTGGAGATGCTGGAAACAAGACACCGCCGTCGTAACGTCAGGGTCAGAGGCATCCCGGAATCTGTGTCGTCGAATGAACTCCCAGCTTATGTGTCTCGTTTGGCCCTTCGGGTGGCGGGACTCCCTCCTGACAAGCCAGATGTGATCGGATCGGTATTCCGGGTTCGGAAACCTGCGGCGCTTTCGAAGGGGACACCCCGTGATGTCGTGGTGGCCTTTCGTGACGTAGCATTTAAGGTCAAGCTTATGTCTGCTCCTGGCGCAAGAGATCCAGTGAAATTTGAGGGCTCCACGTTGGCTTTGTATCACGACCTTCCATTCCAGACTCTGCTTGCTCGCAGGCGGTTCCGTCCTGTGACTGCGGTTCTTCGTCGGAGGGGGATCCGTTATCGGTGGGGCTTGGCGGGAGCATTGGTGGTGACACATAATAATGTCCCCTACACCATCACTGATCCTGAAACCGCCTGGTCCGACCTTGAAGCGGCGGGCATCTCGCCGGACCCTCCGGAACTTCAGCCAGACTGAGACCTGAGCGATATCGTTTACCCCCCCCAGCTTTTTTCTTCTCTGTTTACGTGTCACTGGTCTATAGATAAGCTCTGAGTATAATTTATCAGGACAATTTATGGCATTTACGTTGATAGTCCTACATGCTTATGTGTTTCTTTTGTGTTTTCCTCCTTCACTGAGGTTGGGACTTCTTGCTTTTTGTTTTTATTATTCCCTTATTGACCTGATACTACTTGCATCTTATATTATCTGACTGGCTGACCGTAGTTAGTTTGGCCAGCCCTAGACGGCTGTCTTTTTCTACGTTTGATTTCGTGAATTTCTTGTTATGTATAATTCTCTAAATAAAGAATTAAAAAAAAAAAAAAAAAAAAAAAAAAATATTTATACATATATAAATATACACTATATTGCCAAAAGTATTCTGTCACGGAATGGCTCAGCACCCTCAGCCAGGGGCGGTGCAGTGACAGTAATATGGCCATGGACAATTAGGTGCGGTGGCACGCACGGAGTTTTAAAGTACGTTTATTTAGATGTGGTTATGTGTGGTGTAATAAAGTGTCCCCGTTTGCGTTGTGAAATGTATTTCCCTGTGTCTGCCTTGCCCGCCGCCATTTTCCGATTGCCTCGTGGCCGTTATCAGATTCGAATGGGACCCGACCCTTCCCTTCCCACCTGACCTCCCTTCCCCGTGGAGTACCCCGGAGACGCTTCGCCACCAGACCCAGACCGACCCCACACTGCAGGGCTACCGGGACCGAGCCGGTCAGGGCCTGGACGACCAGAGAAAGGACAAGGTAGAGTGGGAGGATGGGCTGCTTTACCGGTTCACCGTGAGGGAGGGGGCCAGAAGAAGCAGGTCCCGCAGAAGCAGTTGGTGGTGCCTCAGGGCCCTAGGCAGGAGCTTCTGCGCTTGGCCCATGACATCCCCCTTGCAGGTCACTTAGGCCAGACGAAAACCCGGCACAGGTTGGCGCGTGCGTTTTTCTGGCCCCGCCTTAGCGAAGACACCCGCGACTATTGCCGCACCTGCCCAGTTTGCCAAAAAACTGGGAAGGCCGGGGATCACCCGAAAGCACCCTTGCGGCCCATGCCCATCATTCAGGAGCCCTTTAGCCGGGTGGCGGTCGACATCATTGGGCCGTTGCCGCGGCCCAGTGCCACCGGTAAAAGGTACATCTTACCGTAGTGGATTATGCCACCCGGTACCCCGAGGCTGTGGCCTTGGCCAACATCCAGGCGGACACCGTGGCGGACGCGCTCCTCCGGGTGTTCACGAGGGTGGGGTTTCCCCGAGAAATCCTATCCGATCAGGGTACCCAGTTCACCGCTGAGCTCACCCAACAGCTCTGGCGTCTCTGTGGTGTTAGGGCGCTGCACAGCGCCCCGTATCACCCTCAGACCAATGGGCTGTGCGAGCGGTTTAATGGGACCCTGAAGCAGCTCATTCGGGCCTTTGTGCACGAGAGCAGGGATTGGGAGAAGTATCTCCCCACCTGCTGTTCGCCTACCGGGAGGTTCCTCAGGAATCCACCGGTTACTCCCCCTTTGAGCTGCTGTATGGGCGCCAGGTGCGAGGACCCCTGGATCTGGTTAGGGCTCAGTGGGAGGGGGCACAGGAGGAAGATGGGGTTCCTGTGCTGGATTACGTCTTGAAGCTCCGGGAGCGCTTGGCGGAACTCGCGGGGTTCGTGCAGGAGAACATGGAAACGGCCCAAGCTCAGCAGAAGGCGTGGTACGATCGCGCTGTGTGCAGTCGCTCGTTCTGCGTGGGGCAGAAGGTTCTGGTGTTGAAACCACAGCGGCAGAACAAGCTGCAGGCGGCCTGGCAAGGTCCCTACAAGGTGGTAACCCAGCTGGGGGATACCACCTATGTGGTTGTCAGCTGCGCAGACACCAGAATCCAGCGGACGTTCCACGTCAATATGCTGAAGGCCTTCCATGAGCGGCCGGAGACGGTGGACGCCATATGCGCGCCGGCTGCCGAGGAGACGGAACCGTTTCCGTTGGAAGAACTTCCGGGGTAGCCAGGCAGCCTTCCGGGGTGGATCAGGTGCAGCTGGGGAGGAGTTAGGACCCGAGAAACAGGCGCAGGCGCGGCAGCTGCTTCTCGCCTACCCGGGGGTTTTCTCGGCTCTCCCGGGATACACGGACCAGGCCATCCATCAGGTGGACACGCCCGGTCAGAGATGCTGGAGCTGGGGGTCATTGAACCGTCGGCCAGTCCATGGGCGTCGCCCGTGGTCCTGGTGCCCAAGAAAGACGGTACCACCAGGTTCTGCGTCGACTATCGGCGGATAAATGATTGTACCATTACGGACGCTTATCCGATGCCCCGAGTCGACGAGTTGCTAGACCAGATCTCCGGGGGTCATTTTTTGACCACGGTGGATCTGTGCAAGGGGTATTGGCAGATTCCCCTTGCCGAGGAGGCGACCCCGAAGTCGGCCTTCATCACCCCGTTCGGCTTGTACCAGTTTCGAGTCATGCCGTTCGGGATGAAGAACGCCCCTGCTACCTTCCAGCGGTTAATCGATCGCCTCCTCGATGGCCTCCAGGGGTTCGCTTGCGCGTACCTGGATGACATAGCCATCTATAGCCAGACCTGGGAGGAACATCTGGACCATGTAGGGACTGTCCTGGGCCGGATTAGGGACGCCAACCTGACCCTGAAACCGGAGAAATGCAAAGTGGGGATGGCCGAAGTGCAGTATCTGGGCCACCGGGTGGGGTGCGGGATACAACGGCCAGAGCCCGCTAAGATAGAGGCTATTCTGGATTGGCCCACCCTGTGACCAAGACCCAGGTCCTCGCCTTCCTGGGTACCGCGGGGTACTACAGAAAATTTGTACCCCATTACAGTGACCTGGCCAAACCCCTGACTGATCTGACCAAGAAATCCCTGCCCCGCCAAGTCCTGTGGTCCCCGGAGTGCGAGCAGGCCTTTCGGCAACTGAAGGCCGCCCTGACCCAAGCTCCCCTGCTGGCAGCTCCCAACTATAACAAACGTTTTGTTGTTCACACAGACGCGTCCATGTTCGGACTGGGAGCTGTCCTAAGTCAAGTGGGGGACGATGGGGGGATCATCCGGTGGCGTTCATCAGCCGGAAGCTGTTGCCACGAGAGGTGGGGTATGCTGCGGTGGAGAAGGAGTGCCTGGCCTTGGTCTGGGCCCTACGAAAGCTCCAACCCTATGTCTACGGTCGGTCCTTCACCGTGATGACCGACCATAACCCCTTGGTATGGCTCAACCGGGTGGCGGGGGAAACGGCCGCCTGTTGCGGTGGAGCCTGGCTCTCCAACCCTTCAATTTTACAATTCAATATCGGCCCGGGTCACAAAACGGTAACGCAGATGGGTTATCGCGGCAGTCGGCCCGGGAACCAGGGGATTGGGGAGCCCCGACTACCTCGGTACGACCCATTGGGGTCCAACCGAGTGCGTCGGACCTTGGGAAGGGGGAGGAGTGTCACAGAATGGCTCAGCACCCTCAGCCAGGGGCGGTGCAGTGACAGTAATATGGCCATGGACAATTAGGTGCGGTGGCACGCACGGAGTTTAAAGTACGTTTATTTAGATGTGGTTATGTGTGGTGTAATAAAGTGTCCCCGTTTGCGTTGTGAAATGTATTTCCCTGTGTCTGCCTTGCCCGCCGCCATTTTCCGATTGCCTCGTGGCCGTTATCAGATTCTTCGAATCGGAAAATGGCTGATTCGAACCATCCGGTTCGAATCGTAAAATGGCCGATTCGGACCATCCGGTCCGAATCGGCGACTCCCCGAACTGTAATGGCCAATGGGTCCTGGGAGGGCGGGCAGGGATTCCCATTGTATTGTAATTTGTGTGAAGTTGATAAATGCCTGAGCTGTGAATAAAAAACCAGATTTAGCAGTGCATCCAGCCTCGTCTGATGTGTTTATTTCTCCGCCGTACTTCATCGTCTGAGTATCCCCGCAGTCTCAGGGTACGGTGTCCACTCAGATCCGAACCGAACCGAGCGCTCTGTGCCTGCATCTCGCATCAGGACAGAGGCGCAGCGGATGGTGTTCGGTTCCCAGAGCGATCAGCCCCGAGATCCGATCCGAAGGGCGCGGCCGTGTACCGCGCTTCGGTATCGCAAGAGAGCGCGTAAGATCCGAATCCTTGGCCGATCCCGCCAGATCCGAAGCCGCATCCATTAAGATCCGAAAAGTCCTCCGCAATCCGATCCGAATATTCCTGGAAAAGATCCGATCTCCGTAATCGGCCGGCGCCCGCAGACGCACTCCACACCCACAAGGTCAGTGAACCAGCTGCTCGGACGCTGAGTACCGTATGGCTCAGTGGTCGGGCTGGTTCTAGGCAGGGGTCCCTCCACCGCCGCTAACCCTTCCCCAGGGTCACGCCAGGCCGCACGAGACGCCGAGTGCGCGTCACTCGGTAGTCGGGCCAGCGGTAAGCGACGGGGCCACGCAGATAGAGCACACCCGCAGGCGGAACAACATCCCATTCCGTCATATATTCGCTCACCTGCCTTGACTCACATATGAACTTAATTGACATCCCATTCCTAATCCATAGGGTTCATTATGACGTCGGTCCACCCTTTGCAGCTATAACAGCTTCAACTCTTCTGGGAAGGCTGTCCACAAGGTTTAGGAGTGTGTTTATGGGAATTTTTGACCATTCTTCCAGAAGCTCATTTGTGAGGTCACACACTGATGTTGGACGAGAAGGCCTGGCTCTCAGTCTACGCTCTAATTCATCCCAAAGGTGTTCTATCGGGTTGAGGTCAGGACTCTGTGCAGGCCAGTCAAGTTCATCCACACCAGACTCTGTTATCTATGTCTTTATGGACCTTGCTTTGTGCACTAGTGCACAGTCATGTTGGAAGAGGAAGGGGCAAGCTCCAAACTGTTCCCACAAAGTTGGGAGCATGGAATTGTCCAAAATGTCTTGGTATGCTGCAGCATTCAAAGTTCCTTTCACTGGAAATAAGGGGCCAAGCCCAGCTCCTGAAAAACAACCCCACACCATAATCCCCCTCCATCAAACTTTACACTTGGCACTATGCAGTCAGACAAGTACTGTTCTCCTGGCAGCCGCCAAACCCAGACTCGTCCATCAGGTTGCCAGATGGAGAAGCGCAATTAATCATTCCAGAGAACGCATCTCCACTGCTCTAGAGTCCAGTGGTGGTGTGCTTTACACCACTGCATCCAACGCTTTGCATTGCACTTGGTGATGTATGGCTTGGATGCAGCTGCTCGGCCATGGAAACCCATTCCATGAAGCTCTCTGCGCACTGTTCTTGAGCTAATCTGAAGGCCACATGAAGTTTGGAGGTCTGTAGCGATTGACTCTGCAGAAAGTTGGTGACCTCTTCGCACTATGCGCCTCAGCATCTGTTGACCCCGCTCCGTCAGTTTACGTGGCCTACCACTTCGTGGTTGAGTTGCTGTTGTTCCCAAACACTTCCACTTTCTTATAATAAAGCTGACAGTTGACTTTGGAATATTTAGGAGCGAGGAAATTTCATGACTGGATTTGTTGCACAGGTGGCATCCTATCACAGTTCCACGCTGGAATTCACTGAGCTCCTGAGAGCGACCCATTCTTTCACAAATGTTTGTAAAAACAATCTGCATGCCTAGGTGCTTGATTTTATATACCTGTGGCCATGGAAGTGATTGGAACACCAGATTCTGATTATTTGGTTGGGTGAGCCAATACTTTTGGCAATATAGTGTACATATATTCCACAATGAAAAAATAGCACGCACTCACAGGTCTTCATTAAAAGATTCCTGGTTTCACCTTTTATTTCAAAATTCAAACATAATTGCATAATATAATTGCATTTTGGAATAAAGGTGAAACCAGGAAACATTTAAAGAAGACCTGTAAGTGCCTGCTATATCTTTATTGTGGATTATAATTAAGGGAGCTGCGAGGTCAGGGCATGAAGACTGACTGACTGATATTTGCCTTCTTACAAACAAAATGCTATCATATATATATAAAGATATATATACTTACAAGGGTTGTGGTGGAGGACAAAAAGTGAGATAAAAACCCTCCACAAAATAATTAATTGAATTGCAGTTCTTTGAATTGTGTGATGTGCAGATGGCTTCTGCAATAATAAACTTTATATATATATATATATATATACAGTATATAACGCTAACGTTAGCACTCACCTGTGTGAGTGTTAATTTTAGCTCTGGTTGCCCTAGCATGGACGGACCACATTACAATCCGAACGCTAATGAGTTAAAAAACCCGTTAGCGATTCGGATTTTGTGCTTTTCAGGGCGCTCTTACTGTACTTTGCACTCTCTATGCTTAACATGGGAATCACAAAGTGTTAATTAGCATTAGGATTACAAAGTCCTAACGCTAATTACCGTCCCGCTGCGGTTACTGAAAAGTTAACCACAGCTAGGACCTGGTGCTAACTGATTCCGCTTCTTCAGATTCAGTCAGCACCTGCTAAAAAACCCAGTAAAAATCAGATACTCACCTCTCATCGTGCGGAGAGAATGACGGCTCGATCTGCTTCTTCTTGCCGCCAGGAGCAGAGAGAGACTGAGGGGGAAAAGTCTCCCAGTCTTCCTCTGCGAATCACTTCGCCGACCTGCCGGATCTCTTGAGGCGAGTGTGACGGAACCGTTCTCTTCCGCCTGTCCTGACTCTCCAGACACCCCTTCATTGCGGTCAGCCCGGCTACTGGGAGCGCTGTCCTCAGCGCCTCGAGCAGCTTGACCCGCCTGCTTCTGTTCCTCTGCCCTGGAGCCATTAGGAATTTCCAGAAGGCCGCTCGGTGCCTTCTGATGTTGAGTATATAGTGTAGCGTAGTTTGTAATAAAGACACCAGGCGCGGCTGTATGCTTTAAAACAGGATTCTCTCTCTCTGAGCTTGAGAGTTCTCTGCCTTTTTAATGAACAAAACGCCACCATTTATGCTGAAGTCCAACAGTCATAATTTGCATAAAATGACGCACCTCGTCCTACCAATATACTAATTACATTATGTCAGTTATTTACAATAAACATTCTTTACATTCTTTAGCCTTCAGCTCACACAACATTTGTATAATCCATTGTTCTAACACATCAGATTAAAGACAAACACTGATAAAGGGAAAAGCCCTGTTGCATAAATTACACAGCAGTAAAGCTTGTTTACTGGCTATACAGAAACACATTTACCTACAGGAATATAAATATATTTAAAACCAAAGCTATGCCATTTTACACTAAACTAATTTAAACTAAAATCAAACGATGTAAAATATATCTAAAATCACACGATATAAATGAACATAAAGTCTCTTGGGGTTTGAAGCATGGAGCGTTACATCAGCTCCATGACATATGTCCCCCCTTCCAGAACGGCAGGGCAAGCTTAGATCCCAAACGGATCACTTGCCACTGACGAGACCTCGCAGTGTGTCCCTTTTCTGCGCCATCTTCAAAGTTCCAGGTTGCGGGCACATAAGCAACGTCAGCGGGGTCTGACGGTCGCTGGAAGGCTGTGGGTCCATAGTCCCTTGGCAATAGGCAAGCCAACCCTCTTGTCCAGTGCTCCCAAGGTCTCACCGCAGTAGTGTCTGCCAGGCAACAGGCCACCACAGTCCACAGACACAAAACGTTTGCTAGCGGGCACACTGGAATTCCCCCCAACATCTTTCCGTCTCCAGGGCACATCTGCAGACCCAAGACCAAGACACAGTCAGCAGTCCCAGTCCCCAGTCTCTCCTTCGGGTGATGCCCCCCTCCCGAACATTTAGCATCGGCCCAGCCCATGGCAATCCCCACAATCCCAAAAGGGCGCAATTCTTCCTGGGACCAGGAATTTGGTAGTCTCTCAGGGTAGTCACTCACCGACTGGTCCCCTCTCTTGTAGCACCTTGGGTCACAGGGGTGGAGTGCTGGGTGGTCTCCATGTTCGTTGGGGACAAAACACACTCTGATGCCAGCACAGCATCCACCTCCAGCAACACTGGGTACAATTGCTCCTCTATGCAAAATATAACAGGGGCAATGACTTGACTCCCTGTTGTGCTGCTCTCCTCCGTGGTGGGCACATGGGTGCTGGCAGCTTGTGCCAAGGACAACTCATCTTGGAGCTGTTGGCACTGTGCTCGTGTCCCTTCGAGCTCAGCCTGCAGGTGGCTAACAGTGCCCTGGTACTCCTGCTCCAATACACCTAGTTGGTGTGTCAGACGGCTCACCTCCATCTCACTTGCCTTAGTTTGAGCGAGGCTCTCCTTCCGAGCTGCGTCTGCTTCCAGTAGCTGGTGTTGGCACAGCTGGAGTTGGTTCTGGAGCAGCTGTATTTCCTCTTGCTGCTCATAGGCCCGTGCCTGAAAAGTATCCCGGGAGAGCTCTTACAGACCTGCAGCTGGGATGACAATTTTCATATACTGACCGACTGTTCTCGTACTTCCATGCAGTGGAAATCTCTCTCCTACATGACAGTTCGCAGTTTATCCTGTAGCCGGTGCAATTGCAGGCCAGTCTCTTTCTCGCTCTGGGTTGCAAAGTCTAGTTGCCCTTTCAAGGTCTCTACCTCCCTTCGAAGCGGGTCACAACACTTGCATTCGCTCTCCAGCACCACCTCCATTTCTTTCACCCGTCCACCCCTCCGCTTCTTTTTAGCCTTACTTGAGGGTGGGTTGACGGTCACGGTTGGTGCGGAGGCATATTTTGTTTGGGTCTTGGCGTTGGCAGAAGCCGATGCTTCCAAAATCCCTGGTCTCTGCCAATCCAAATCCCTCTGGGTGTGTGGTGTAGTTGCCAGCCAGTTCTCCTCCTGGCCACGAATGTCCCCTGGCTCCATCCAGCCTGGGACCTTGTATTTACTGTATTCCACATGCAGAGGGTTAAAATCTTCCTGGTCCTGCCCAGCTTCCCCTTTCTGCAATAAACAGACCTCATTCCAAATGCTCTGGAACAGGTCCATGCTAGGGTTTGGACCATATTGCTTGAGGCGTCTTTTTACCTCCTTGAGTGTTTCCATCTCGCTCCTTGTTGCACCAAACTTGTGCCTTTGACCCTTTCTTCAATATTCGTTCCTTCCATGGCTTTCCAGCAGGTCCTTCAGGGTGTCCTGCTTGCAGGCTGTATAGTTTGTCATCTCGGGGTGTATTGGTGTTGGAGAGCCTCTATCCACACCGCTTGCCACCAATGTGACGGAACCGTTCTCCTCCGCCTGTCCTGACTCTCCAGACACCCCTTCGTTGCGGTCAGCTCAGCTACTGGGAGCGCTGTCCTCAGCGCCTCGAGCAGCTTGACCTGCCTGCTTCTGTTCCTCTGTCCTGGAGCCGTTAGGAATTTCCAGAAGGCCGCTCGGTGCCTTCTGATGTTGAGTATATAGTGTAGCGTAGTTTGCAATAAAGACACCAGGCGCGGCTGTATGCTTTAAAACAGGATTCTCTCTCTCTGAATTTGAGAGTTCTCTGACTTTTTAATGAACAAAACGCCACCATTTATGCTGAAGTCCAACAGTCATAATTTGCATAAAATGACGCACCTCGTCCTACCAAAATACTAATTACATTATGTCAGTTATTTACAAAAAACATTCTTTACATTCTTTAGCCTTCAGCTCACACAACATTTGTATAATCCATTGTTCTAACACATCAAATTAAAGACAAACACTGATAAAGGGAAAAGCCCTGTTGCATAAATTACACAGCAGTAAATCTTGTTTACTTTCGATACAGAAACACATTTACCTAAAGGAATATAAGTATATTTAAAACCAAAGCTATGCCATTTTACACTAAACTAATTTAAACTAAAACCAAACGATGTAAAATATATCTAAAATCACACGATATAAATGAACATAAAGTCTCTTGGGGTTTGAAGCATGGAGCGTTACATCAGCTCCATGACAGCGAGATCCTGCAGGTCATGTGACCCGGCAGTGGAAGCCTCAATGGAGTCCTATGGACTCCATGGAGGGGATGCTCGCGATGGCGCTTAGCGCTGCTGCGAGCATCCTGAAGCTTTGCGCAGCGTTATGTGCAGGCTGCGGGATTAGCGCCTGCACTGCAATATCACGCAAAAACGGGAATGCTAAACAGGTGCAGGTTTCCCTCCTTAGTGTTCCCGTTTGAGCGTGATGATTGTAATAGTACCAAACAATTCCAAATGTGTCCTGCACTCTCAGTTTACAAGTCCGTCACCTGGTGCTGCAGCACAAGCCTGTTTCACATGTAAATCCACAAAGATGCCTGCACTCCAAGATTTTTTTTGCAAAAAACTGCTCCCAGTGCAGTGTTACCGCTGGAGTTCCTATTAACATGCAAGGTTAATTTCCTCATACTAGTTTATTTGTATATAAGACTGTACATGAAGTGGTTGTATTGTGAATATTTTCCTGATGAAAGTTTGCAAGCGAAATAGAAACATTGACTACAATATGGATTACTAAATTAATATTTTTTGCAAAAAAAACCTTGGAGTGCTGGCATCTTTGTGTATTTACAAATATATATGTATATATATGGATAAATTAAATTTTTTATATGTTTTTCAATGCAAAAATGTGTATTCACATTTTTCAGAAGTAAAGGGGTGAAATCAATGTTATATGTCAGTGCCCTAATAAGATATAATAAGAAGAAGGTAGAGGGTAATCCTACAACGAATTAAAATCACTTAGAGGTGCATGTTAAATGAACAAATAGCATTTGAATCAATTCACGCACTTCAAAAAACAAGATCGTTATCACCGTTCCATGGGTGCCTAGGACCTGGGGTATGATTTCCTCCACAGCCGGTGCACTTCAGGAACAATCAGTCAAGACCAAAGTTTCTCCAGTCAAAGGATTTTATTAATAAAAATAAAAATAAAGATAAGACTGCTCACGCTCGACGCGTTTCGTCAAAAGACTTCATCAGGAGAAATATGTGCAGTCATAAGTACATGGTTAAAAAATAAAAGTGTAGGATTACCCTCTACCTTCTTCTTATTGTATACTGCTTACGGGTTACCGGGAGCCCGCAGAGGGAAGATCCTATCTTCATTAATAAGTTAAGTGATTCAGTGTGTGTTTTTTTCTTTGCCCTAATAAGATATGTCAGTATACTTACTGTCAAGTGTTGATTGCACTGCAATTATTCTAGGGTTGGGGAGGACAGTCCCTACAGCAATTTCAAAAATGATTAACTATTTGTTGGGGGCTTTTGTTATTGTTAGCCATTAAAATCCATACACTTGCTAGCATTCACTGTTAACTATTGAGTGTTGGCTTGGGGCATATTCTGAGGTGGTCACGATGGTTGCAGGAACTGTTGATGGATTCCTAGTCCTATGTTGGATTTTGGTTGTGGTTCGGGAGCTTCGAGTTATGGTGAATGTAGGATAATGGAGTATTTGGGGTGCCCTTGGAGGATTTATGGGATCTACCACTGTTATAAAGTCTGTCTGATTAAAGGAGGAGGTCCACTGATCTTCCCAGGGAGCCCTGAGCTGAATGCTTTTAAAGGCAAAAATACCTTTCCCTCTAATTAGTGTATGCTATTGAATAATAAAATGTTTATAAATATACTTGAGAAAGGTGTTCATAATAACAAACATTTCCCTTTAGATCAGTTTATCTAATTTGATATTTATTCAAAATGGTGTTTACTACCCATCTTTTAGGTACTGATCTTTATGCTGCTTTGGTATCATTCAACTACTATTTAATATTTTTATGGTCTAATAACTGTTTATTTGTTTGTTTTTATCTTCTTTTTTTTTTTACCAAATATCTAAAATAATCAGCTGTGCTTGGATAACCTTTTAATAAATTAGACTCCCCTTCGGGCTTTGGAACGCTACACAACATAATAAACACAGCTGAATGGCTGGATCCTTTGCCAGTTTCATTTGTTCAAAGGGACTGCGCAAGATCCCATAAAAAAGGGTAAAAGAAAAGTGTTTGGAGCAAGATCAAGCAAATCAAGAACACTCCATTCATGTATTAAATTTGTGGAACTGTCTTAAGACATCCCACAAGGCTATGAATTTCGTGGTGGCTATTGCTCTGCATACAAGAAAACGTTATTCTCATTTTTGTCGGTGTCACTATCCAGTGTTCTGCTTTGCACTGTACTAAATAGTTAATTTAGAGATTAAAACAGGATCATTTAAACAGACTTAAATTGTCAATGATGATTCTGTTTTTCAAAGTATAAAAAGACTACTTTGACTAGTTGCATATGTTAAGAGCACAGAAATTCATTTATCGTCATCATACAATGTTTACAAAAAAATCTCAGTCGAGAGACTGAAAACATAAAATTCCCTGGATCAGTCCCTAAAATGATGTTTGGCTGTACAAAAAAACATACCAGTGAAGACCTCAATAACTTCTCCTCATCGCTACAAGGTTATTTTTCTTTAAAAAATAAATATCCTGTACATAGTTTTAAAAAAGGGCATAGCACAGAACTGGCAAAAGAAAATGTACATCAATTTAGTGCTATATAAATCATGAATCAATAAATGAAATGATACATTACATACTTTCTCGAAACTTCAATTTGTAGCTAAATGCAAATCCTACCTCTGAAGAAATATCTTTCAGTTAGTTTAATAAAAATGGATTATACAATGGCTCTACTATTGGAATAGCTTTGATATTGGTTTAGAAGACAGTGAAAATGACAAAATTACAAAAATTAATAATAAAAAACATTTTTTCTGTATATTATTTGGATATCTGTTGGAATTAATTGTGGATGCTGCCTGCAAAACAAAATACGCAACTGCGTGTAGGCATGACTGTCAGTGTGCTGATCAGCTACGTCTGCCACATTGTAAAGTGATTATTAAAAGAGATTGGTGGTGGTGGGCATTCGAGAGAAGAAGTCCTAGGATGGCACTAGGCATGGGTCTCAGGAAAAGCGGGAGGGCACTCGTCCAATGAGAGGATTCCTGACTAGTCTCACACAGGCTGGAGCAGAAAATTTCCAGGCAACATGAATGAAAATGTGAACTTAAGAGGGGTCCAGTAAAGTAGTTTTTTATTGCAACTGATACACAATGGTTTGGTTCAAACACACAAGCCTTTCTCGATTGAGGATCCCTCTTAAGTATCCACTTTTCCTTTTGCTATCGGTCTCAAGCTGATGTTTGCTAATTTCTGAGATGGTACCTGTTTGATGAGTTGTGAAGAGATGTGATACTCGCTTATGACACACACATATGGAATACACGTATGGAATGTCTTTAGAGGTTTTGAGTTTCCAGGCTTATGAAGAAATTTGGCAGCTGGTGTCAGGGACAATATAGAAAAACTGAAGTCATTTGGGTATTCATGAATTAATGTTGTTTGCCTGCTAGGTTTACGTATAGATCAGGTACAAGATGATGGGGAGAGTCTGCAGACATGAAGCAAGCCTAGGATAATGCATATGATTAAATGCAGAGACTATGCTCTGCTAGGCCTCACCTTGCATGAAACCAAGTAGGACTGCTGCTGACAGATCAGTGCTCACACCAGTGCTCTGTAACTGTATTATTACATAGGTGCATTATGATTTTTCTTTTGATTCTTAGCCCTGCCAGGTTAAAGGAAATCTCTCTCCTGTCTTTCTTCTAATGATAAAGATGGAATCTGTGGTCATACGTACTAATAATATCCATTTGCAATAAAATCCTATTTAATGCTTTATAGGGAGGACTAATTGTTTTATAGGTTAGGATATTTGGAGTCTGATTACACAATGAATCAATGTCATGCTACTTGCATAGTATTTGACTAAGGCCAGGGTCAGACAAGCGTTTTGCAGAGAGGAAGTAACATCCCTGAGAGTGGATATTCCTTCCAATCTGACGCCCGTCTGGTCACCTCGCTGAGCGCAGTTAGTGCACCCAGTGCTGCAAGCCTTGATCTTCCTATGGAGGATCGCGTTTTGCAGCCCCGTTGTACACGCGTCGCAGTTGCAGGCTTTCAGAATGCCCACAGGACGCCCGCTGTAGCACGCACAATTCATGCGCAAACTACAGCGTGTGGCTGGCCCCGTCGAAGCGTCACAACACTGCGACGGACGGACACCGCAGTATGAGCGCATATAGTGCGCTTGCATGACCCTGGCCTTCGATCAGAATCTCCCCTGTAATATACAGACATACCCCAGTATGGGATTTGCCAGACTGTCTTAACACTTTAATTCTCAGATTGTAATGAAATTGGAGAGAAATGATATTAAAAAAGACTAACTACCCTTTACCTGTATGGTATTACAGAATTTTCTAAGACTTGCATATGCACCTCCTCTACAGACGCACCAGCAGCAGTTGTTAGGTAATACATCTGCATTCCATAAAACTCTTTGAAAATTGGTTTGATGTAGGTCTGAGGGATGGTGCTCACAAACGGGAGAGTCCTAAAATCTAACAGATGCCACAATATTAATAAGTATAAAATGTTATGGTAATGATAAGCAATGGCGTTCATGTAACCTTCACGGGATGTCTCCACGTCACCATAGCTATTGTCTGCTAGTACATCTATTCCAATACCATAACTTTGTTCTGCTCTGCAATAGTGTCTTTTTCCACAGCTATATTTCCCTGAGGTGATGTGTAAACATTCCTGCAGAAAACATAACTATCGTTATCTAATTCCTTTCAGCATCTTCTTCGTATATTGTTACTCCTGTGTCCATACCATACCAGTTTACCATAGACTTAAGGGGTTATTCCGAGATCTGGCCCCAAAATTGCAGAGAACAGTGAATTTTCCCATACGGTGCAATTTCGTGGCCATTCGGCTATTCAGAAAGCAGGCACTTTGCCAAATTTTGGCGAATTGCTAGCGAAATACAGTGCTGTTTGGCGACAGTGAACGTCCCCATAGAGAAGCTATTGTTAATCTATTCAGAGAACAACGAACAGCAGTGAAATGCCCTGTTCTTCAGTGTTTTCACTCGGCAGGTTTAATCAGGTGTCACGGGGAGGCGATGGTACGAGCCCAGGATATGGTGATATATACAAGGAGGCCAAGATATGATACATAAACAGGGGGTTTATTGTATAGGTATACAAACAGCAGGAATAACGAGGGACAATGCAGAAAACAGAACTGGCTGATGCTGTGGGCTGAATACTTAATACAGAGGACAGGGGAAATACTGGACACTGATACAAGAGGGAAACACTTACACAAGACACGAGACAGATGGGACAGGAAGGTAGGTCTCTTGGCACAGCTGGGGTCTTGGCAATGCAGGAGACTTGGCACAGCTGGGGTCCTGGCAATGCAGGAGACGTGGCTCAGCTGGGGTATTGGCACCGCAGGGGTCTTGGCACCGCTGGGGGTCCTGGAACTGTTGGGGGTCTTGGCACCGCAGAAGACTTGGTACCATGGTAAGGCAAGGGTATAGACTTGGCACCGCTGGGGGTCTTGGCACCGCTGGGGTCTTGGCAGCACAGGAGATCTGGCACCGCTGGGGATCTGGCACCGCTGGGGGTCTCGGGACCACTGGGGTCTTGGCAGCGCAGGAGATCTGGCACCGCTGGGGATCTGGCACCGCTGGGGATCTTGGCACCGCAGGAGTTTCCAGGAGCATGGTCTGTGGAAGACCTGGCACCGCTGGGGTCTGATACACAGGAGACAAAACTGGTAGGCTTCAGGCAGGTGAATGGCAATGAATACACAACACACACAATGAACCAGCACTGGAGGAAGGGGTGTACACTGCTTATATGGAGAATGATCCTGGAGGTAACGAGGAGCGCCTGGTCACTGCCAACAGCAGAGGCCTGAACCACGAGGAATACTGCTGATTATGGCAGAGCAGTGTCAGTTCTGCCCCTCCTCTTGCACCAGTGGCGTGAACCGTGACATCAGGCAAATCCCATAGGTTTCAATGTTAAAAATATTTTAATTCAATATCTAATAAACCGTTTATTCTTTTAATCTGCATTTTTTTAGGATTTTTGTAGGCATTTTTCAGGATTTTTATGGCAAATTTTTTTTCCAATTTTTTTTTAAATAGCATTTTTATCTTCTTTAACAGACCTTTTTATTATTATTCATAGGACCTTATATGTTAATTCCAAACATTTTAGTCCAGTAGTTTTTTTGCAAACAGCGTTTCAAATTTCAAACTTTCAATTATTTAGTTTTTTGTTCTTTTTTACCCCGTTCGTCAGCTTATCGGCTTTTTCTGGCGGCTGGTCGGCACTGTGTTTGGTGGATTTTTTTGGACGAGTTCATGGGTTTTTCGGCGGATGGTCGGCTTTTTTTGGATGTGTGCGCTGTTTTTTCAGCAGTTTTGTGGTAGTTTCTCTGTTCGATGCAGCGGTTTCTCCATTCGATGCAATGGATTTTCGGATGCGGTCGGTGGATTTTCCCTGCACTTTGGGGACCCTAGAGTGAATGCTGAATTCACTGCAGGGTCGGGGAATTTGATTCCCCGAAGTGCAGAGAACGAGGGAGCACTGAAATGTCGGTGACATTTCGGTGCTCTCTGAATAACCCTGTTAGTGTTACCCAGGCTATCAGAGGAAAGGAGGCATTTTAAATGAAGACCTTTTTCTGTATTATGGTAGAATGGACATGTCCTGAGCTTGACATACAGTGGATAGCAAAAGTCTACACACCCCTGTTAAAATGTCAGGTTTCTGTGATATAAAAAAATAAGACAAAGTTAGATCATTTCAGAACTTCTTCCACCTTCAATGTGACCTATAAACTATTCAACTCAATTTGAAAAACAAACTGAAATCTTTTAGGTGAAGGGAGGAAACATAAAAAGCTAAGATAATATGGTTGCATAAGTGTGCACACCCTTAAACTGATACTTTGCTGAAGCACCTTTTGATTTTATTCCAGCACTCAGTCTTTTCGGGTAGGAGTCAATCATCTTGACTTGGCAATATTTGCCCACTCTTCTTTGCAAAAACAGTCCTCAGATTGTGAGGGCATCTCCTGTGCACAGCCCTCTTCAGATCACCCCAAAGAGTTTCTATCGGATTCAGGTCTGGGCTCTGGCTGCGCCATTCCAAAACTTTAATTTTCTTCTGGTGAAGCCATTCCTTTGTTGCTTTGGGTTGTTGTCCTGATGAAAGATGTTCCTCTTCATGTTCAGCTTTCTAGCAGAAGCCTGAAGGTTTTGTGCCAATATTGACTGGCATTTGGAACTGTTCATAATACCCCCTATTTTGCCTAAGGATGAGCCTGACAGAGGCATTCATAACAGACTGCAGAGGGAGAATCTGGCATCTCATAAGGCCAGTGAGAAGGAGGTTACAGGAGTCAAGGTGGGAGATGAGCTTGGATTAACATGCCTCTGCTAATTCGCACTGCAACAACATTATGTTAGAATTCGTTACAGCTACGTATTATAGAGCCTTCACAAATACTTAACATTTATAGCAGTATAATTTATTTTTTGTCCTGTATGATGCACAATGAATTGCTTAAAAAAAATTGCTTGAAGTTTGAGATCACAAGACATTAAACTTGTAAAAAGCTATGCTGGTCAAATGTTTCCAACCCACAAAGATAAATAAATTAGTGAAATAACATGCTGAGAGTCACAGAATACTGAACACCAAGCTATGTTTTCCTCTAAACATTCACATTTCCCACATATGTAATCAGTTACACAAAAACATATTGTCTCAAACTCTATAGGGAGGACATTGTGTTTGTCTTTGATCTGAATTCATAAACAATCCATAACATATGCTTTCTTTAAACAAAAGTATGGGGCGAAAAACCTTTCGCTTAAAGAAGCAATGCCACCCACAAATCGAATGTGTTATTTTTCCTTTTTCTATTGAGACAATGTTATTTATATGTTTTTCTTTTTCTGTAGAAGAATCGCAGGGCATCTAGAATTACAAGATCCACTTGATGTTTTCAAGGTTTTCATGATAGTAGTTACGCATAATGAACCAATTGTTTAGCATTATAGTGTGAAATGAATCCAAACAGAGGGAGGTTGCCTGGTCTAAGATTTATAGGAGGGAGTTAGAATGCCTATATCTCTGTTTTATTCTTATATTGTATTCTGTATGCACCTGGATTAGATTTGGAGCCCTGGTTGGTACCCTCCTGCAGCATGGACAACTCTTTTAAAGCCACAGACAATGAATACATAGAACGTGTGAATAAAGTCATAGGGCAATATTACATTCTTAATGCTATCGTTAGCGCTCAGCTATGTGAGCATTAGTGTTCGGTTAAGTGGCCCTAGAGCGGGCCGCTTATATTACAATCCGAATGCTAATGGGTTAAACACTCATTAGAGCATTGGAGAGACTGCGCTTTCCATCACAAGCTTACTGTACTTTGCGCTCCCTATGCTTAACAAGGGGAGCACAAAGAGTAATTTGCATTAGGATTACAAAGTCCTAATGCTAACTGCAGTAACTGAAAAGTTAACCGTAGCTTGAAGCTGGTGCCAATTGATTAAACTTCTGTGGAATCAGCTATAACCAGCTAAAAAGCCCCCCCCAAAAAAAATCTGATAATCCTCTCTCACCCTGTGGCAGGAACGGCAGCCTAATCTGCCACATCTGGCTGCTGGGAGCAGAGTGAGACTGGGGACAAATAGTCCCCAGTCTCCTTCTGTGATCACTCCGCAGACCTGCAGGATCTCGCAAGAGGCAAGACCCTGCAGGTCATGTGACCCTGCAGCACAACTTTCCATGGAGTCCAAGGGACTCCTGGAGGGGATACTCGAGGCGGCATGTTAGTGCTGCCTCAAGTATCCCAAAGGTTAGCGGTGCATTACGGGGCAGGCTGCTGAATAAGAAATCAATAAGCCATATTTAAAATCAACAGTATGGGATGTATTACATACATTGCGCTAAAACGCAGACACTAAGGTGGAAAACCTGTGCCTGCAGGTTTCACCTTAGCATCCACATTTTAGCTCCTTATGACAGGACAGGCGCTGATTCAGCAGCCTGCCCCGTAATGCAGTCCTAAACTCTTGGATACTTGAGGCAGCTCTAACGTCCTCCCTGAGTATCCCCTCCTGGAGTCCATAGGACTCCATGGAGAGTTGTGTAGATCAGCTGACCTGCAGGATCTCACTTCTTCTGCAGGTCGGCGGAGTGATCATGGAGGAAGACTTGGGACTTTTTTCTCCAGGCTCACTGTGCTCCCAGCGGCCAGAAGAGGCAGATCAGGCCACTGTTCTCATCGTGGGATGAGAGGTGAGTATCTGATTTTTGGGGGATTTTACAACTGGTGCTGACTGATGCTGCAGAAGTGGAATCATTTAGCACCAGCTTCTAGCTGCAGTTAACTTCTCAATTCTCAGTTTAACTTCTCAATTAACCGCAACTGGGCGTAATTAGCATCAGGACTTTGTAATCCTAACGCTAAATACGCTTTGTGGTCCCCATGTTAAGCATAGGGAGCGCAGTCTCTGATGCGCTAGGGTTTTTAACCCAGTAGCGTTCGAATTGTAATATGGGTAGCCTGCGCTAGGGCCATTTCACTCTCACATGGCTTAGCACTAATGTTAGCGTTAAGATTGTAATATTGCCCTATGTATTAAAAAAAATTATATTTAATTTTGGTTGCCTTGTTCTCCTCACATACTTTCCTATTACATAAACTTTAGGGGCAATATTACAATCTTAACACTAACGTTAGTGCTCAGCTATGTGAGCGTTAACGTTAGGTTAGCTGGCTTTATCGCAGCCTGCCCATATTATTATTATTGCCATCATTTATATAGCGCCAACAGTGCAGCGCAGCGCTTTACAATAACTAAAGGGAACGAGATACAAGTAAATGGACATAGGATGGAAACAATAGGTGTAGAGGGTCCTGCTCACAGGAGCTTACAATCTAGAGCAGGGGTGGGCATTTGTTTTGGCTCGGGGACCACTTTGTGGGAGCGGAGGTTAGCGGAGGGCCGCACCTTTTAAAATGATGAAATAGTGCAATTTATTTATTGTGCTAATTTCATATCATCTATAGCTGCAAGCACATTTAATTTTAAACCAGTTTAATGAGACAAACGTATCCTATCACACTTTTCTTGAAATCAGGAGTGAGATTGCTTGTTGAGAATCTCATCACAGCCTGCAAGTTATATATTGGTATATATGTATACGTGGATATATATATTGCCCCCAGCTCATATGGGTATATATTGCCCCA
The DNA here is from genome assembly GCA_009667805.1 of Leptobrachium leishanense. Lineage (NCBI taxonomy): Eukaryota > Metazoa > Chordata > Amphibia > Anura > Megophryidae > Leptobrachium > Leptobrachium leishanense. The sequence continues at coordinate 114,701,340 of CM019067.1, read as the reverse complement.
GTTCATATGGGTATATATTGCCCCCAGCTCATATGGGTATATATTGCCCCAGCTCACATAGATATATATTGCCCCCAGCTCATATGGGTATATATTGCCCCCAGCTCACATGGATATTATTGTCCCCAGCTCACATGGATATTATTGCCCCTAGCTCACATGGATATTATTGCCTCAGGCAGCTCACATGGGTATAATTGCCCCCAGCTCTCACCTCCTCTGCTCTGGCCTCAGGCTCCGCGTCTGCCTGCATTCTTCTACTCCCGAGGCAAGCGGCCGCTGGCATGCAGCTTTGCCGCTCGTCGGGGATAGGAACCACCTGACCAGCCGCGTTCTCGCGAGATCGCGTGCTGATCAGGTGGTTCCCATCCCAGGTGAATGGCTAAGCTGCATGCCAGCGGCCGTGCGCCTCGGGAGTATAAGAACGCCCCTGTCTCCAGCCAGCTGATGGGGCTCACTAAGGACGTCTGTGCAAGCACCGTCCTAGTGGAAAATACGAGACAAATCTTCGGGCACGCACGGGAAGGAAATCTTGCGGGCCGCAGTTTGCCCATCCATGGTCTAGAGGGATTGGGGTTGAGGAAGACAAGGGGAATTTTACTGGACAGGAGGATCATTAGTGCCAGTGGTTTGGGAATGGTGGGGCCATAGAAGCAGCTTCAATTCTATGCGAGTAGGTGAGCAGAGGGATGAGTTGCATTAGTGATGTGGTACGCTAATCTGAAGAGATGGGTTTTGAGGGATTTCTTGAAGGCCCAAAAATCAGGGGAGAGTTTGACAGGGCGAGGCAAGTCATTCAACAGGACCAGAGTTGTCTTTGAGAAATCTTGGGGGTGAGAGTTGGCAGTGTGGGTGTAGACAGATGACAGGCAGAGATCACCCGCTGACCAGAGTTGTCTAGACAGGACATGCTTTCAGAGTAACAAAGACATGTTTGAGTTATGGAGCGGAATCAGCCAGCACCAGATGTAAACCCCCCAAAAATCAGATACTCACCTCTTATCCCGCAGCGTGAACGGTGGCCCGATCCGCCTCTTCTGCCCGCCAGGAGCAGAGTGAGACTGGGAAAAAAGTCCCCAGTCCCCCTCCACGATCACTCTGCCTCTCACGAGATGCTGCAGGTCATGTGACTGCCAGTCAAAGCCTCCATGGAGTCCTATGGACTCGAGGAGGGGATGCTCAGGGTGGCACGTTAGTACTGCCTCGAGTATCCAGCGGCTTAGCGCTGCATTACGAGCAGACTGCTGAATCACCGCCTGCCCTGTAATTTGGAGTTAATATGGGGATGCTAAGGGGAAACCTGCAGGCGCAGGTTTTCCTTCTCAGTGTCCCTGTTTTAGCGTGCAGTATGTAATAGTGCCCTGTGCTTATACATACTCATGCAAAATAAGGGGAACGTATGTGCCATATTTTATTATTATATGTTTTTATTTTATGTTTAACATTATCATAATAAGAAAAAGAAGAAGAATTTTGATGAACTGAGTTGAATAGATTTACTAACCCAGTAGAGTGAAGCATTAAAAACAAAATCAATGTTTTTTAAAGGATTTTAAACAACTTTCCTCTGGCTCTTGTTAGGCCAGGTAGGTTATGCGTTAACCTGATTTCTGAAATGGACTTTTCATTAAACGAAGCCGATTGTCATGTCACGTTGTGTAAGATCATTTCTACAATAATACTTTTGTATCCAGTGTCAGTCTTGTGGATTTGAACAAAGTTATATTCAGACTTTGTGACATCTTGCTGCTGGCGAACAATTTAAAAAGTACTCAGTGTACATGCATGATAATGTAATACATTCTCAATAAGAGTATATTACAGTGCCCTGACCAATATCTATGTCAGCGCCAACATGAATCTGAATTGGGCAGCATCTCCTTCCACATGCACTTGTATATGTGGTTCTTCAATGGTACAAGGCAGTGTTGTGTATTTGTTTACAGTTCTTTAAATTTTGTCAATAAATTAAATTATTTCTACTGCTATCACAAAGATTAGATTAAAGAGAAAAATGTTAGTGTTAGACTAATGCAACTGGATCCATTGAGCATTGGGTCTACTAACCATCACCTCCAAGGATGATATCAATCAATCCCAGTATTAGTGAGCATTCTTTAAATCCTATTTAACTGTTTCAAGCTGAGTAGAGAGTGGTTAGTGTAAAACAGAATCAGTTTTGTGAGATTCATTATGAGTGTAATTAATATGAAGCAAAATGAAGAATATAACATACACAACTTAACACTGTCTTTATAGTTTGCTCATTTTGGTATCTTAATAATCTAATAAAAATGTTTGATCTTGAACATTGACACCATTAATTTTCTACACAGATGTAAGGAAAAAAAAGAGAGTTTGAGGTTTTATCACAGAGAGTAAAGCACAAGGATCAGTGACTATTCATTTCTAACTTTGAGATTAGAAGGGAACACAATATTTGCTTCAATAGGTCACCCCTTGCTTACTAATCCTTTACTGAACAGCCTTGCCACTAGATTTATACTCACTTCAAATGAAGAATAATCTTCTCTCTCGGGAAACAACTGAGATTGCCCAAAGCCTGAAAGAAACTCCATGGCAACTTTAGCCAGGCTTTTCATTGACTTGGAAGGATTTGCCATGTGCACGACCCACAAGGGGCATTCTTTTTCTTTTTGTCCTCGTGGATTACTTCTACAGCAATGAAAAGAGCAGCTAAAATATGCACAGAGGACTTGTGATTGAATATATAGCATTTCTTACCTATGTATTAGTCAACGTGCTCTGCTAAAACACCATGAGCCCTGGTCCCAAGTGAACACTAACTATAGTGTTTGGGTGAGCATGTGTTAACGTCAGGATAAGTGACTTTAACGCATGCCAACCATATTACATCCCTAATGCAATTCAGGGGAAAAAATTGTGAGCGCCTAGGTGCTTGCGCTAGCTTGCGTGAGCTTACTGTACTTTGCGGTATGGGAGGTGAGTATCGGATTTATTGGTGGGGGTTATCCAGTCCTGATTCTGCAAAAGCAGAATCCGTTAGCACCAGCTTCTAGATGACAGTAACTTTTTCGTTACCACATTGGTGCTGTAATTAGCGTTAGGACTTTGTAATGCCTTACTTATCCCAACGCCAGGGCCGGCGCTAACGTAAGGTGGCACAGGTGGCCGCCTTACTGTCTGGCGTCCTGCCAGTGTGAGGGGCGCCGGCCCGGGTGGAATCGGATGACCGAGAGGACCCGAGGTGTGTTCGGATCAGAATGGGAGGGAGAGCAGGCGCAGCCTCCGAGCATGGCCAGCCCATTGGCCGCTCGCCTGGGATGGGAGGGGACAATGAGAGGGAGGGGACAAGCAGTGCCACCACGTGGTTCCCTTGCTTCCCGAATCCAATCACAGGAGAGGCGAGCGGGAAAGGTGCGTGCACGTGTGCATCACATGCCCAGCGCCAGCGGCCGCTCGCAGTCGCCTCGACACGTGACGTCACGTGTCACACGAGTCGGACTCTGTCGGAGTAGCCGCTTGCCCGCTTGTTACATTCAGACACTGTGTGGTGCCACTGCCTACTACCTAGCTAAACTTGCTTGCTACTAAAAAAAAAACCTACTACCCTGTCCCTGGTCTGGTCTCACTCTCTCACTCCCTGACTGCCTGAGAGTGGACTGAGTGAGTAGAACTTAGAAGAACGCCGGCAGCGGGCGACGGGGCCTGGCAGGCTGAGGCAGCAGCCAGTGAGCTGAGCAGTGCTGTGCACAAAGTCACTGTCACACAGTCAGCAGAGCAGAGAGGTAAGACTCGCTGGGGGAAAATATACCATACACATGATGAGCTGGGGGCCGCAAATATACCCACATGAGCTGGTGGCCGCAAAATATATACCCATATATGAGCTGGGGGCCGCAAAATATATACCCATATATGAGCTGGGGGCCGCAAATATACCCATATATGAGCTGGGGGCTGCAAATATACCCATATATGAGCTGGGGGCCGCAAAATATATACCCATATATGAGCTGGGGGCCGCAAATATACCCATACATGAGCTGGGGGCCGCAAATATACCCATACATGTGCTGGGGGCCGCAAAATATATACCCATATATGAGCTGGGGGCCGCAAATATACCCACATGAGCTGGGGGCTGCAAAATATATACCCATATATGAGCTGGGGGCCGCAAAATATATACCCATATATGAGCTGGGGGCCGCATATATACCCATATATGAGCTGGGGGCCGCAAATATACCCATATATGAGCTGGGGGCCGCAAAATATATACCCATATATGAGCTGGGGCCGCAAATATACCCATATATGAGCTGGGGGCCACAAATATACCCATACATGAGCTGGGGGCTGCAAATATACACCCATAGATCAGCTGGGGGCCGCAAATATACCCATACATGAGCTGGGGGCCGCAAATATTCCTATATATGAGCTGGGTGCCGCAAATATACCCATATAATATGAGCTGGGGGCTGCAAATATACCCATATATAGGCATGATCTGACATCTATTATATATATCTGTGGGCATGATCTGAGGTCTGTTATATATTATGTGCAATGCATGATGATCTGAGGTCTATATGTATCTATGACTATGGGCATGATCTGAGGTCTATATCCATCTGCGGGCATGATCTGAGGTCTATATATGTATCTGTGGGCTGGCATGATCTGGTCTGTATATATGTATCTGGGATTGATAGTATTCGGATTAAATTGGCAGTAATTTACATGTATTTTATTCAATAGACATTTTCTAGATGGATCATGGGCATAACGTATCAGTGCGGTCGGGCGGCTGATATAAGTGGAGTGTAAATGAAAAACAGGTTAAATGAACACTCTAAGTTCCAGAACCACTATAGCTTACTAGAGTGGTGATGGTGAAAATATGTTGTTCCTACAGTCTGACAAATGTAACTACTGCCTTTCCAGAAGAAAGACAGTGTTTATATAAGTCCATAAAGACAGCACTGGTGGCTGTCCCCCCAATCAGTGACTTACAACGCTGCTAAAGGTTGTCCTTGCAAGACCAACGTTAAGCATCCTTTAACCTCTGCGTGACGACACCGAACACTCACGATAGAGATTATTATGCATCTCTATCCTGATTGGCTTGACATGACGGGGGGGGGCACTAAAACACACCTTCGCCTGACTAGGCAAAAAAGCTTGCACCGGCCCTGCCCAACGCTAATTACTATTTGCGCTCCCCATCTTATGTATAGGGTGCACAAAAAGCTAGCGCAACCACTGATGCGCTACTAAATTCTTGCTCTGATTTGCGTTAGGGATGTAATATGGGTGGCAATGGTTAACGTTACTTGTCCTGACGTTAACGCATACTCACCTGAACACTTCAGTTAGCATTCACTTGGAAATAGGGCCCAAGGCCTTTTCATTGTGAAAGTAAATAACCATGCTGCGGCAGTCAAGATATCCACAGCTGTCGATGGCTTAGGTACAAAAACTATGGTATTTGTAGGTAGGTTTTTGCACTGGAAATGTCCCTCCGTAAAAGCACAGCACTGAAAAAGAGATAATGTCAGACCTGCTGGTGGCCTCAGCAGGCCCCGTCGCTGCTTGTTGCCGGCTGCTGATCCTGTGTGTGCCTCCCGGTCGTCCTCCGGTCCTGTGCACACATCGTACGGCTGTAGTGTCTTTATGCTACCGGCGACTCGTCGTGCAAATAGAAACATAGAAAAATGTTGGCAGATAAGAACCTTTTGGCCCATCTAGTCTGCCCAATTACATGGATACTTTACCTGGATTTATCTTTTGTTTAGGATAGCCTTATGCCTATCCCATGCTTGCTTAAATTCAATTACTGTTTTGGCCTCTACCACTTCTACTGGAAGACTGTTCCATGTATCCACCACCCTCTCAGTAAAATAATGCTTCCTGATGTTACTTTTAAACCTTTGCCCCTCTAATCTAAGACTATGTCCTCTTGTTTTGCTATTTTGTTTCCTTTTAAATATACTCCCTTCCTCTACCTTGTGGATTCCCTTTACGTATGTAAATGTTTCTATCTTATCTCCTCTGTCTCGTCTTTTTTCCAAGCTGTAAATGTTGTCACTATGTCCGCGACAGCCCCTACTGGCGTCATGTGATCCAGCAGACCAATCACAGGCAAGGGTGCTATATTTAAACCCCCTTAACCCTAAATACTGCCCTTCCGTGCCCCTAAGTGCCTCTTGCTATTGTTCACTATTCTTATTCTGACTGATCTACTGTGTTTTGACCCGGAATTGGATATCGACCTGTGTATTTCTGTGCTCCCTCTACTCAGCTTGTTTATTGACCACTCTATATATTCACTTTATATATTCTATACCTTCTATATCCTGTTGTCCCACTTGGTTCCTTTACCCCAGTTCTCATTTTCCATTTCCTAAACTTTCCTGTCGTTTATTGCTGGCCAACTAAGGACTGATATTTCTCTTCCTTTGTGCTGTTCCTGACTTATAGTTCATCTTTTCATTATTGCGAAACCCAGCCACCTCAAGGACTGGTACAGGACCTGAGATAAGGGCTTCTTGGTCCTATGTGTCGGGGTTACCCTCAGAAAACTTCCCAACCAGCCCTACAGATAATTAAGCAGCAATGAGTGTTCTTGCCTTTTTTCTCTTTAGGTTTTCTTTCACTTGCCCCCTGCGTGAGGTGTACATTGTTGTTCCTTCCACTACAGCAACAACTGACATTACATTTTATTTTCTGAATGCCACAGACACCTAACCTTGGGATTATTTATTTTTTCCTGTATTTCATTGCAGTAATACAGAGTGACAGGAGTGAGATTTCACAGAGAATTCATTTCTCTCCAGGGACAACACTAATGTTACATTAAAATTTATGCAAATTAAGTCTGATATGCTGCTTTTACTTTTATGTTGTTCTTTATTTTAGAATTGTGTATACCCTGTGGCTTTGAAAGTGTTTAGTGCAAAATGTAAGGCCGTGGGTGCCGCCCTTAATAGTTATGTTTTTTAAGCCAGCTTGCAGTGTTATACTTAGACATTTATGCATAGACATTTTTATATCGGTAAATAAACAGCAGAACATAAATGCATTATCCATTGGAGACCTTAGAAATATTCTACATCAATTTTTCTGTGTGACCAACAATAAATGTGTAATTTATGATTGCAAATGCATTGTATCAGTGTATGCAGGAATTTTATTTCTGACATAAGGACTTATTGTCAGCTGAAAATTCCATTTCACATATTAAAAACATAGCATTAGAATCTGAAAGACTGTTTGTAATCTGTTTCTCTTCTATTAAAATAGAAAAGTGATCATTATATTATTTTTCAGATAAATTATTATATTGCCGCCCTGTAGTTCAAGGATTCCTGCTTTCATACTAATTTCTTGCTCCTCGCATTCTACTTTCTTTTATTATTATTTTCTAATCTTGTCTTGAAGACAAAATTGTTTCCAGATCACCCTGCTGCTTAGTGCTTCGTTGCCCCAGTGTTCATTCTTGCTAGTCACCCTTTGTGTCACAGTAGGCTGCCATTAATCCAATGGCTCAACCTGAAGAAGATCATGACACTTAAAATGAGGAATTAGTGGTTGACATGTAGCCTGTGCTTTTCAGATCCAATCCTGTATGGGCAATTCATCACTGGTAAATTGTGAGAGAAATTTTAAAATTTTGACCAAAATACATGAATTCTACTTTTTTCCAACTCTGGAATAGAGGTCACATTTGCATTATATGTACACCTAATTATGTGTACAACTGTCTCACTAAGTCACACGTGGACCCCTTTGCTCGAAGTGCCTAGAAGGGTGTCAGCTATACCCTCCTGACGAGGCCTAACTAGGACGAAACGATCGTCGGGGTTGCTGCACCTCTCGTGCAGGGATGACGTCCTTGGCAATCAGTACTGGCCACCCTTTCTGGGTGAGAGCAGGCTGATTTGGATATGGAGCATTCATCCCTGTAATGGCACAATTGAGCTTAAGCCCTGTGAGATCTGAGCGGGCCCCGCCGTAGAGCAGGCCACTAGTGCTGTTGTTCGTTCTCAGAACCCTCACAATCCCCTTTTTTGCTCACCATTAATTTACAGGGTAATCCAGACGTGAAGCCTTTGCTCGAGGTGCCTAGAGGGGTGTCAGTTATACCCAGGCCAGCCATCAGAAATGGGGCCCCCCAAGCCCTGTGATCCCCTCTTCCCATACGGCACACGCACAAATATTTTGGCAAATATAATAATTAAAAATGTTACATACCACTGCTGATGGCGCTGTTGATTAAAATGTTGCACTTCTGCGTTCTGCTTCCTCGTGCTGCTCTACTGTAATAAGAAATCTATTACTTTCATTTCTATGGATTTTGAAAGCCCTGGGGTCTGGCTGGGCCCTGGCTGAGCCTGGAGTATGAACCCTGGCTGAGCCTGGGGTCTGGACCCTGGCTGAGCCTGGGGTCTGGACCCTGGCTGAGCTTGGGGTCTGGACCTGGGGTCTGGACACTGGCTGAGCCTGGGGTCGGCATCCAGGCCCTGGCTGTGCCTGGGGTCGGCATTTGGGCTCTGGTAGGGCCTGGGGTCGTCGTCCAGGCCCTGGCAGGGTCTGGGGTTGGCGTCCGGGCCCTGGCTGAGCCTGGGGTCGGCGTCCGGGCCCTGGCTGGGCCTGGGGTCAGCATCTGGGCCCTGGCTTGGCCTGGAGTCAGCGCCCGGGCCCTGGCTGGGCCTGGGGTCAGCGCCTGGGCTCTGGCTTACCACTCCGCCGTCTTCCTTCCCTGTCCTTCTTTTCTTTTCTTCTCCTTTTTTTCATTTCTTCTCTTCTTTTCTTCTTCTTTTCTTCTCTTCATTTCTTCTCTCTTCTGGGCCGTCCGTCTCAGGCAGCTTCACTGACTGGAGGGGGCTGAGCCGAAGTAGCATGCTTGGGAGGGCCCCTGCATGCTGCTTGACCCAGCCAGCCAGCTAAGCTGCCAGGAGGAGGGGGAGAGACCCTCACACACAGTCAGCTCTGGATTTGGACTCATAGCGTCCGATACTGGAGCTGAAGGAGGGCGCTGCAGCTGCCGACAGGGCCCCGGAGGCCAGGGCCCCCCAGGGCGCTGGGCCCCTTACGGCAGCATGGGGCGTAATGCCCTGATGGCGGCCCTGGTTATACCCTCCTGATAAGGCCTAACAAGGCCGAAACGATCGTCGGGGGTTACTGCACCTCTCGTGCAGGGATGACGTCCTTGGCAATCAGTACTGGCCACCCTTTCTGGGTGAGAGCAGGCTGATTTGCATATGGAGCATTCATCCCTGTAATGGAACAATCGCGCTAAAGCCTTGTGAGATTTGAGTGGGCCCCGCCGTAGAACAGGCCACTAGTGCCATTGTTCGTTCTCAGAACCCTTACAATCCCCTTTTTTGCTCACCATGATGTCTATCAAAGTTATTCAGAGAGCATGAAAAGCAGGAGAATGACTGGAGAATGGCTGGAGAATGAAAAATTCTAGGTCAAAATAGCCAATTTGGAAAGTGAGATGAAAGGGAGAATTTTTCTGGTTTGGCTATTTTGACCTAGAATTTTTCATTCTCCAGTCATTCTCCTGCTTTTCACGCTCTCTGAATAACCCTGTATGTATTAGGATAATACAGGGAAGGATTGATGCAAAAAGGAACGTCAATAAGTCACCCAAAAATTATGCTAAACATATTTTAAATGTTTTCATAAGAAAGGAATACTTTAAAATATGTGCGCAGCTAATTGTAGCAAAAACTTGAATCGTAGCCCAGCAGAGCATTTACTGGATATGTTCTGTGATAGAGAATTATTCAAAATCAAATTACCTGAAAAATAGAGATCAGCTGCAAGTACGGGATATTTTGTGTGCCTGGTTTTACTGTGATAAGTGATTCTGGTTTTGCATAATCACTTAACACCAGGTTGTGGGAGACAGTATTTCTTTGAGAACTACCGGCTCCAGGATAGAAGAACGAGCTACCTTGGAATTACTCCTTGTGCTAATCCAAGGTGCAAATTAACACCTGATATACAAGGTATAGGAGACATTAATTTACAGTATGGAGTTGCTATGACTGATCCACAAGCAAAATTTACAGCAAGGTCAGAATAGCAACTCTAGACGTTAGGATAGTGGCTGGAGCCAAACTGTGTTTCGACACCAGATGATATCGCAACATCTACAGTGGAACAGGGCCCATAGTTGGTTATTTGTTGTCATATTCAGTCTCCTATCCGTTTTCTAATTAGACTACAAAAAATATGCAATCAAGTGCATATTATGTTTGCAACTCTTTTATGATGACGTTGAATTTTCTAAATCCAGGAAAATACTATTTTCCAAAATCAGTCGATGAAATCTTCCATCGCAAGCGATGAACATCACACTAAGTGGTGGATATTAGCGTGATGCAAATTGGTCCAGTATTCCGTGGGAGGCATGACGCATGTGACTTGCAATTAACCTTCTTCAAAACACACAGAATGTATGAACAGTATCACAAAAAAGCAAGAGAAACTGCTATTGATTTGCTCCGTCAACAGAGTTCTGAGGTTTATGGGAAAATCTGGAAAAGTTCCTTGTTTACCGTAGAGATATATTTACCTATTTCTTGAATCAAATTTTTAACCTAATCTTAAACAGTTATGTCAAACTTGTATTATCTTAAGTGTTACTGTTACTTGGGATGATTCATTTTTATTCCATCCTCTAGTTAACTGACGTTTATTTCCAATAGGAGGGATGCTCAATATCAAAGCACATGGTGCATATTTCTGAAAATCACACAATAATTCAAAACAGGTTTCCTAGGAATTAAGAGTTTGCCTGGCAACATCAAAACATAACGTCATATTTGCATTTCATATATATATTAATCTAATAAGCGGCAGGCAGCCATTTGTGCCAAACCTTGTATGGGTGACACAAACTAGGCACTTCCAGTGGGAGAGCGTAAGAAAATGTATAGGTAACTGCAGATCTCACCCTAATGAATGAGTATGGGGTGTATAATGAAAAAAATAATCATTTTATTTTTTTACAGAATTACAACACAGCTGTTTTGTTTTATTGGTTAGGTTTCCAGAACTAATATTGGGGGATGGAAAATAGGGTTCATGATGAAGGGGAATGTAAGATTATGGATATCTTTCAGTTACTTTGGATGGTAACTCTGTTAATAAAAACAACTATTAGTCTACTCTTAAACACCCCCTAAAATGTACCACTGTAGCCCTAAGAAAAAGTCCCATTAAAAGGGCATGCAGTACGCTACAACATCATCATAGTGGAATGATACAAACCTTTATGACATACTCTATAACGTTGGTCTTACTGAAGTAATATTAGGGTAGTATCAGCAGAACTAAATGTATTTTAAAGATAACATTTTAATGCCAACACTTTTATGAAGCATATATTTTCCCAACTGTTCGATTTGTTTTGCTTAAAGTTTCGAACTTCTATACATATTAAGGCTTGTAATGTATAATGGTATACAGAAACAATGCAATGTTAGGTTTAACTCGTATTTCTAGAAACACAATCAGGGTTATTCAGAGAAAGGTGAAACTCTGAAAAACTTTTGGAGAAGTGAAAATTCTAGTTCAAAATAGCCAAACCAGAAACAAATCTCCCATTTATCTCACTTTCCAAATCAGCTATTTTGACCTAGAATTTTCACTACTCCAAAAGTTCTCCAGAGTTTCACCTTTCTCTGAATAACCCTGAACATATCAGTAGTTGACTTTTCCTCCACATTTCATGAGCGTAGGGAATATTGTTGAGAAATCCTTTTCTGTCACTCTACTCAAGACGGAAGTCAAATTTCATGGACAGATAAAGCAAGTGATACAATCTTTTCCTGTGATGGAGAGATGACTGAATATATCAGATATGTGAATGGAACATTCTTTGCACCTGAAGTATCCTGAAACAGCCTGCAGAGCAGCAGTGCTCGATGATATATACACTCATTTTAACACAAGATGGGAGAAGGATAGTTAGGTCTTTGTCTGGGAAAAAGTTTTCATTAAAGTTACGTTTTCACGGTTCACCAGAATTACTATGGTCTGTTTGCTGCTGCTTCTGCTGAGCAATATTCTTCTGTTATAGATAACATAAACTGCCGAACAATTGGACCATTGTAGGTTGGTAAGAGTTCAAAGACTGGGTTCACGTCACAAAAGCAAAAAATGCCAGCTTTGAAGAGAGGAAACCACTTGGGTTTGTGTCTAAAGGAGTCATTTCCATCCTAGATGAACAGAATTAATATATACAGAATAAAAAAACACTTTTAAACTTGATTTGGAAAAAATGCGTTCAAAAAGTGCATACAATTCATATTAATAAAACCAAGGAACAGCTATTCACATTCACTCATGAAAGCACTGTACAGGAACATATGTTAAACAATAATAGCAATAAACCTTGTATGAAAACATGTCAGTCAATATAAAGTCTAATTAAAATGGTATAAGCTATGCCTAAAGAGATACAATAGTCATTATGAAGATAAGGCAAATTAAATAGAATAAAAAGTGTACTTGAAAGCCATACTCTCCTGCACGGCGCAGACTCTACAGCTTTGTGCAAAACCCATAACCATATACACGATTTGAATGTCTGTTTATGTCACGTGTGAGAGATGATAATCACTACTTGGGGGATAGTAATCCTGTTGAATTCCCACACAAATTTTTTTCAGGACTGTGCGTATGGATTTCACCATACACACATTAGTGTGACAGGGCTTTTTAATGGGGCCATGAGTCCATAATAAAGTCGTTTTGTGTCATTATATAAATGTATTTATATACATAAATGCAAAACATAACAATCATAACACACCGTAAGGTTATACTGTAGGAAGACTTTTTGGAAGTTGAGAGATAGAGTTCTACAAATAAATGTGTCCTTAACACTGACAAAAAGTCCCCTATTACTAGCACAATTACAAGTCATCCAATATATTAGCAGATGAGCTCAAAATTTTTTGGAGCCACTAATGGAGAACACCGTGATCTGCTGCGGGTATTCTTTCCTGGATTACTGGATTGCACCGTTCTGATGGACATACACCATACATCTATTGGGGCTAAATTACAATCTCCACGCTAAAACGGGGGCGGTAGGTAGAAAAAACTGCGCCCGCAGTTTTCCCCCTACTGCCCCCGTTTTAGCGGGGAATTACAATGCAGGCGCTTAAAAAGATACCTGCATTGTTACCGCACGCTACAGCCCCGCGATGCTCGCGGCAGCATTGAGCGCAGCAGCGAGTTTCCACTCGAGCCAGATGCCGGCGGTCACATGACCAGCCGAATCTCGCGCCGCGAGATCCGGCCGGTCAGCTTAGTGATACGCGGGAGAGACTGGGGGGACTTTTTCCCCCAGTCTCTCCCTGCTCCTGCCGGACTGAACAGGCGGTTGGAGCCGCAGTCCTCGCCGCGGGACATGAGGTGAGTATCTGATTCATTTTATTATTTTTTTGGATGGTGCTAACGGATTCTGCAGACGTGGAATCCATTAACACCAAGTCCTGGCTCTGGGTAACTTTTTGCTAACTAGAGCCAGACGTTAATTAGCGCTGGGACTTTGTAATACTAACGCTGATTAACACTTTGCGCTCCCCATGTTAAGTACAGGGAGCGCAAAGTACAGTAACCTCGCACTGAAAGCACAAGGTACCAAACGCAGAAAGGTTTCTTAGCTAACGTTAATGCGCACGCAGGTGAGCGTAAAGCCTGAGATACACTAAGCGCGATGTGACACACGGCGCCTGTAGGCGGCGCCGCGCGTCGAGACGCGTCGGTGTATCCAGATTTTTCCACCTCTCTCGCTCAGGCCGCGCCACAATGCAGTGCTGAGCGACGGGAGTTAGAAATATCCAACTTTCCCGGCAGCAGAGCAACGCGCTGAAAGGAGGGGCTGGATCTGCAGCACACTGCGCATGCGCCAGGTCCTGTAGGTCCCTCCCACCAGTGGTGCTCCTCACTCATTCCTGTCTTCGCCCCAGCAGCACAGGGAGAGGAGAGCTGTCCCGCAGCACTACCCAGACCAGGTGCCCGCCGGGACCCCCCTCCGTAATGTGAAAAGCCCATCACATGCCTATCACTCCCCAATAAATTTGCCAAAAACACTGCCCGTGTCCACCATGCAGCCCACATGCCATCCCCTCTACCTGGCTGATATATATATATATATATACATATATACAGTGGCATAACCAGAGTTATATATACAGTGGCGTAACCAGAGTTATGGGCGCCTGGGGCAGAAATCCCCCCCATTATATATTGCCCCCAGCTTGCTCACACTTTTATATATTGCCCCAGCCAGCTCACACTTTTATATATCTCCCCCAGCCAGCTCACACTTTTATATATTGCCCCAGCCAGCTCACACTTTTATATTTTGCCCCCAGCCAGCTCACACTTTTATATATTGCCCCAGCCAGCTCACACTTTTAAATATTACCCCCAGCCAGCTCACACTTTTAAATATTGCCCCCAGCCAGCTCACCCTTTTAAATATTCCCCTCAGGCCCAGCTCATTTGTATGTCCTAGTCCTCCGAGTCCTCTCAAATCAAATCTCTCCATTCCCAGTCTCCCACTCTGCCAGTGCCAGGCGGCCCCTGAGATTGCTCACTCACTTTAGTGCTCTTTTTCGAACAGACCTCAGGCGAGCGTCTTCTTCCTTTGAGCGTCTCGTTGGGAAGCGCGGGAACCACCGCGCAGTCGCGCACTGCACGTGCCGCTGTCTCGCGAGATCCTGGATCACGTGAACTCGCGAGATCGCGGCTGAGTGCTGCTGATTGCCAGCCAGGTGGCTCCCCTCGGGGCCGGGCCAGGCGAGCCGCCGGGCGAGGGACAAACTTACTTCACGTAAAATGGCATAATAACCGGTGTGTTTCCGGCGGCCGGCGCCCCACCTCAGCCCTGCGCCCGGGGCTCCCGCACTGGCTGCCCCCCAGTTGTTACACCACTGCATATATATACATTATACAGCCAGACTTCTCTCATATATATATATATATATTATAAAGCCAGACCTCTCTCATATATATCTGGCTGTATAATATGTATATGGTCTGGTCAGAGGTCTGTGTGGGTATATATTGGGTACATATAAGTATGAGGACTGCATGTTAATATATATGTATATGTGGTCTGTGTGTGAAATCAATGCATCTCTACTCTATACATAGCGCTCCGTGTCCCTATAATATATATATCTATATATTAGGGGGTGCTATATGATTAGAGTTACCTTTTTTTATATACTATTCCTATTAAATTGGCAGTAATTTAGATGTATTTTATTCAATAGAAAAATAATTTCCTACATGACATGCGCTATGTGAAAATAAAAGGTTTTGGTGTGTATATTTTAATTTAGTTAGTGGATTCCTGTTTAATGCGGAGAGAAGCAAACATAATGCAGTGTAAACAGGCTGCGAAGCGAAGCGTAGTGAAGTCAAGCCTGCAAAATGTTTGCTTCTCTTTTGCTTCGCTACGCTGTGTGCCGCTATGCGCCCAGTGTATCTCAGGCTTTATCGTTAGCGTTAAGATTGTAATGTGGCCCTTGGTGTCCTTCACTTTATGGCAAGAGGAGGCACCAAAGGGTCAACTGAATCTATTCCCTGTACAGTAGTAAGTGAATCTGAAGATGTCTTTAAATTCTATCTCCTCTTTGTAAAGTATCAATAAAGTTTAGTGAATGTTCTGTTACATTGAGGATGGGGCTCTTTTTCCAGCTCCTTTGCAGTTATACAGCGTACCAGGAGTGATGGCTAAATGAAAATTTTGTTGCATCTCAAGGACAACATCACTTCTACATTAAATTGGCGCACAAGTAGGGATTTATATGTTAGAGTTCATTTTTAGTTTTTTTCATGTAAAACATGTATACACATTCTTGGACCAGTTAAGAGGGGGTTGTCCAAATCTGGCCCCCCAGATGTTTCTGAACTACAACTCTCATGACTCTCTGGCCAGCTATTACATTCAGATAATACTGGGAATTGTAGGCAATCAACATATTGGGGGGGCAGAGAGGGAGATCCCTGGGTTAAGCAGACATATCATAAATTTTTAACTGAAGGTTTCTGCTGTCTATCCAAAGTAATTGTAAATGATTCTGGGAAGTTTCTTTATATATGTATTTTCATTTAATGTTATTATTCCAGCCAATGTTGATATTGAATGAAATTTATTCAATAAGTGTCCAATTGAATAATGTCATATTTGCCTCCAGAGTTATTTGATTCATATACAACTAGGGACCTCAGTGGGTTTGTCTGCTTCCAGGTCATTTCGTTTATGCCAATTATATCATTTAGAGAATTTGTTTAAAAACTTTGATGTGGAAAAATGTAAGTCCTGCGTCTTAGTTCGTGGAAAGAAACAGAATTTCAAGCCTTGTAGCTAAATTCCTATGTGTTCATTGCAAAAAAGAAAGTAATGAAATTCTCGATGTAAATTTATTTAGAATAAACAAAATTTTATAAAACAGGAATCAAATATCTCTTTTATTTATTTTCTGTGTTAATCTGTATATTTGTTTTGTTTTTAATATCTTGCATTTTATTACTTTGTATTTCTGTACATACTGCAACATTTCAATGTTCTTGAACCCAGGACATACTTGAAAATGAGAGAAATCTCAATGTATCCTTCCTGGTAAATTACTTTATAAATATTTTTAATTGCTTTTGTCTCATTTGTGACGCTTTTTTCATTGCCAAATAAAATGCTTCATTATATGTTGTTACGGTTAAGCCTTTTTAAGAAGCTAATTATAGATTTTAAATATAATTAAATAAGTAGTTAAGGAAATAATTTAAAGTATAGATTTTTGTTTGTTATACTTTATATTTGAGGATGTGGTGACAAGCCAAGTCACAGTGCTGTGTTAAGCCTGGGTGTGTGGAAACCCCTTCCTTTTCACCAATATATTCAACAGTGCCTTTTTAGGTCATTTTTCTTATAAAGATGTATCTGGCTCTCCATCTATTAATATTTTACCTTCCTTAAAGAAAAAAACCCAAACTTGTGTTACTCTCAATATTTATTACGGTAATCCACAGAACAAAAAAAAGGTTAAAAAGGTACTTCTCTTTAATAGGGATGAGCTGTTCAGTTCGGACGGTTCGGAGTTCGACCCGAACTTAGCCTGTTCGATTAGATCGCGAACACCGAACATTTCCGGGTGTTCGCAGCATGTTCGACCACAATGGACCACAATGCATTTTCCCACTGGCCTGAAGCTCGTAATTGGCTACAGCCTTGCACCTGACCACAGGTCTGGTGCAAGACAGGTTCAACACTATGCCAATCACCGCTCAGAGTTCTGATTGGGCAAATTTTGCCCAATCATGGGCTCACCGAGCTAAGTCCCGCAGCACACTATATAACGTTTCCACGCGCCGTTTCTGCACGCATTTCAGAGGAGATTTCAGAGGAGATAGTTGTGTCTTGTTACTGCCGGTCTGCCATGCTACTGGGGGGGTCTGGGGGGGTCTCATTTCTACCAAATATCAGGGAATTTAGGTGATGTGTGTCTTGTCACTGTGCCAGAAAGTTTTTTTTTGCGGTTTACAACTTTCTTTAAAACATTTGTGAATTGAGGTGATCTTCTGTGTCTTGTCACACAGCCAGCAAGTTTTTTTGGGGCTCACTAATTTCTTTAAAACATTTGTGAATTGAGGTGATCTGTGTCTTGTCACACATCCAGTACCACGCAGTATTTTGGGGCTCACTAATTTCTTTAAAACATTTGTGAATTGAGGTGATCTGTGACTTGTCACACAACCAGTACCACACAGTATTTTGGGGCTCACTAATTTCTACAAAACATTTGTGAATTGAGGTGATCTGTGTCTTGTCACACATCCAGTACCACGCAGTATTTTGGGGCTCACTAATTTCTTTAAAACATTTGTGAATTGAGGTGATCTGTGTCTTGTCACACATCCAGTACCAGGCAGTATTTTGGGGCTCACTACTTTCTTTAAAACGTTTGTGAATTGAGGTGATCTGTGTCTTGTCACACATCCAGTACCACACAGTAGGGATGTGCGTTTCAGGTTTCGGAATTTCGGAATTTTCACGAAATTTCCCGATTCGTGTCTTCGGATTCGGCCGAATTTCCGAATCGGGTCGGACCCGAAAACCGATAGATCCGAAAAGTTTTCCGAGCCGAAACGAAAAATTTTCGGATTTTTCGTATGGACTTGAAATGTGTCAAATCGAAATTTATTTTTGCTCTATTCATGATTTCGCTTCCATTCGTGATTTCGGTTCCATTTCGGTAATTCTGGAAATCGTATATTTAACTATTATCGGTTATATCGCTGATTCTGTAAATTTTGTATTTGTAAATGCGAATCACTTGTTTCTTGTGGCATTCGGGTCAGTTTAGCGTTTTTTAAATCGTTTTGTTCATTTTTTTTGTTCCTTGGCTTTCATACCATTTTAATATGATTAAATAAAGTAGTGAAATGTATATTCACTTATTCATAAGAAAAAAAGGATCTTTATTTAATAAAAAAAAGCACGATAGAATCGCCAGAATTATCGTAGACACTTTGAAACGAGGAGAACAGACGTTCTGAAAAAACTAAAATTTCCGAAATTTCCGAAAGTCGATACAAAAAACGAGCAAAGTGACCCGAAAACACGAAAAATGGTCGATATTCGGAAAAAAAAAAAATGTACACGAAAAACGAGTCGAACCGAACCGAATCGAAACAGAAATCGGCTGAAACGAGCCGAATCGAAAAGTTTAAACATCCGAACGAGCCGAACCGAATCTAACCGAAAAGAAAATCGGTGCACAAGCCTATTGTGGAAGAGTGCAGGGTTGTACCCTGCGGTTCAAAAAATTAAAATGATATAAATCTGGCACAGGCGTCAGTGCAGCCAAATATTGCGCCTTTCATGGCAGCAAGTGCATTCATACCGTAACAATTTTGTGGTATTGTGGAAGAGTTCAGTGCTGGAGGTTTTGTGAATGCAGAAGACATCCCCGATCTATTCCATTACGTCAGCATCAGGGGGTTGATAGCTGCTGATCCAGATTTTTATAAATGTCAGCCGGTCTACTGAGTCGGTGGACAGACGCACTATTTTGTCTGTGACAAAACCTCCAGCGGCACTGAACGTCCTTTCAGAAAGCACGAGCCGAACCGAACCGAATTGAAACAGAAATCGGTCGAAACGAGCCGAATCGAGTGCTTTACAGTCCACCTCAGCTGCCAAAGCATCTAATGCAGCCTCCATGTCCACAGCTACTCCTGCCGTAGCCTCGCTATCACATACGGAGGCGTCAGCTGAATTGTTTGACTACAATGAGAGTGACATGCTGCTTGAGGATGCGCAGCAAGTACAGTGCTCTGATTCAATCTCTGAGGTTGAGCAAGGGAGTATAATCAACCTAGAGGAAGGGGGTGCCAGTGATGACACACAAATAACTGACACTCATGTTGCCCCAGCAGCTGCAGCATACTGCCAAGTTGGCTCCAGTGACGAGGAGATAGGGGGTGAAGATGACAATGATGATGAGGTCACTGACTCCACCTGGGTGCCAGATCGAACAGAGGAATTAAGTGAGGAAGAGGGGGAGGAGGAGACACAGCAAACACGAGGCACAACATCCTCTGTGACCAACCGTAGCACTAGCCAGTCCAAGGCATCACATGTCAGAGCTGCTCCGGTGCAGAGTGCTGTTGTCTCAAAGAACACATGCAGGAACTCTGTTGTCTGGGAGTTCTTTAAGAAATGTGCAGTAGAGCGCAGCATTGCTATTTGTAATCTATGTCAGATGAGGCTTAAGCGTGGGAAAGAAACCGGACACTTGGGTACCACGTGCTTGAGGCGACATATGAACAAGTGCCACACATCCCGTTGGCGCAAAACTTTGCGTAGGTCCTCCTCCTCCTCATCTGTCTCTACCCCCACTGTATGTCCTGCCATGTCATTGCCTACAACCTCCACCGACAGGGATGATGCTACTGTAATGGATGTACCAGGTCCTTCCTCACAATGTGACATCATCCCAGTAGCTGAAGATTTACGCAGTTAGATTACGTTGCCGCAGCTGCTGCAGCGAAAGAAAAAATATAGTCCCAACCATCCCCAAGCACAGCGTCTAAATGCCAGCGTAGCAAAATTACTCGCATTGCAGCTGCTGCCTTTCCAGCTGGTGGACTCTGCTCCCTTCTGTGAATTTGCTGAATGTGCTGTACCACAGTGGAAGGTTCCAAAACGCCATTACTTTTCATGCAAGGCCATTCCAGCACTATACCAGCACGTGGAAGACAATGTTATCCAGTCATTGGGAAAGGCAGTCAGCAGCAAGGTGCATGTGACTTTAGACACGTGGTCCAGCAAGCATGGACAGGGTCGTTACATTTCCTTCACGGCACACTGGGTAACTCTGATTGCAGCTGGGAGGGATCCAAGACGGGGCTCTGTGCTGGAGCTTGTTCATCCACCACGCCTCCGGAAAGCTGCTTGTATGAGGTCTGTCTGCTCCACCACCACCACCTCTTCCTCCTCCTCCTCCTTCTCTGTCTCTGGCGAAGTGGCAGTTAAACCGACGCCTGACAGGGTCTACGCAATGGCTCAAGCAAAAAGATGCCATACCGTGCTTGAGCTGGTTTGTTTAGGGGACAGGAGCCACACCAGGTCAGAAATTCTTTCAGCTCTGCAGGGGCAGGTGCAGAGATGGTTAACACCATGCCAGCTTGAGCTGGGAATGATCGTCTGTGATAATGGCAGCAACCTTCTCTCCGCCCTACACAAGGGTAAATTGACTCATGTACCATGCCTAGCACACGTCCTAAATCTGGTGGTACAGCGTTTCCTAACCAAGTACCCAGGGCTGCCAGAGCTTCTCATCCAGGCCAGAAAAGTCTGCAGCCACTTCAGACGGTCATTCCCAGCAAGCGTTTGCCTGGCAGAAATTCAAAGAGAATTCCACCTTCCCACAAACCGTCTGATCTGTGACATGCCCACCAGGTGGAACTCGACATTAGCAATGCTGCAGCGTCTGCACAAGCAGCAGAGGGCCATCAACGAGTACCTGTGTGAGTATGGCACAAGGACAGGTTCAGGTCAACTTGTTTTTTTTCCCCCCCGCAGTGGCTGATGATCAAGGATGCATGCACTGTACTGTCACCATTTGAGGAGGCAACGAGGATGGTGAGCAGGGACAGTGCATGCATCAGTGACACAATTCCTTTAGTGTTCCTGCTGGAGCACACTCTGCGGGGAATTATAGATGAGGCTCTAGAGGCAGAGCAGCGGGAGGAAGAGGAGGCCTTCCCTAGCTCTCAAGGCCCCAGTCTTTCTGCAGACAGCATTCCAGCGGGTCCTACTCAGACCAGACAGGATGAGGAGGAGGAGGAGGCAGAATATTTAAGTAGTGGGGGCATTGAAGGTGGGGATTCCTCAAGGGAGGGTTTTGTGTGGCCAGAAACAGAAGGGCTAGTGCGTGGCTGGGAGGAGGAAGTGCACGATACGGTCATCCTCATTGACCAGGAAGACTCGGAAGCTAATACCACCTCCAACCTACGCTGCATGGGCTCCCTAATGATGCAAAGCCTGCTAAAGGACCCCAGGATTCGTGCAATCAAGGAGAGGATCATTACTGGTTGGCAACCCTTCTTGATCCATGATACAAGGGTAAAGTTGCAGAGCTCATCCTGCCCGCACAGAGGGAGCACAGGATGAAAAAACTTGAGGACGCTCTAAAGCGACACTTGTGTAACACCTTTCCAGGCACTGGTAGATTACCAAGTGCTGACACACGTGCTTCTGAGGCTGCGGGTGATCAGAGGAATAGTGGTGAAGGCTAGGGCCGCTTGACTGATGCTTTTTTAAATTTTTTTAGTCCTCGACGCCCAGGGACATCAAATGTAGGCACCCATTGCCAGCGTCTTCACCATATGGTGCAGGACTACCTAGGAGCAAGGGCAGACCTGGATACCTTTCCAGCAGATGATCCACTGGCTTACTGGGTGTTGAGATTGGATCACTGGCCAGAACTTAGCCAATATGCTATTCAGCTACTAGGTTGCCCTTCATCTAGCGTGCTTTCCAAAAGGACGTTCAGTGCCGCTGGAGGTTTTGTCACAGACAAAAGAGTGCGTCTGTCCACCGACTCTGTAGACCGGCTGACATTTATAAAAATGAATCAGTCCTGGATCAGCAGCTATCAATCCCCTGATGCTGAAGTAATGGAATAGATCGGGGATGTCCTCTTCTGCATTCACAAAACCTCCAGCACTGAACTCTTCCACAATACCACAAAAGGGTTACGGTGTGAAGGCACTTGCTGCCATGAAAGGCACAATATTTGGCTGCACTGACGCCTGTGCCAGATTTATATCATTTTAATTTTTTGAACCGCAGTGTCCAACCCTGCACTCTTCCACAATACCACAGTGGGGTTACTGTATGATGATACTTGCTGGCCTGGCATTAAAGACAGAATATCTGGGTGCACTGACGCCCATTACCAGATAAAAAACTTTTCAATATAGGACCACATGGTCCACCCTTGCATTCTTCCACAATACCACAGAGGGGTTACTGTATGATGGTACTTGCTGGCCTGGCACCAAAGGCAGAATATCTGGATGCACTGACGCCTTAACCAGATGCATATCTTTTTAATATA
The DNA here is from genome assembly GCA_009667805.1 of Leptobrachium leishanense. Classification (NCBI taxonomy): domain Eukaryota; kingdom Metazoa; phylum Chordata; class Amphibia; order Anura; family Megophryidae; genus Leptobrachium; species Leptobrachium leishanense. The sequence goes on along the minus strand of CM019067.1, from coordinate 114,678,682 downwards.
GGACCACATGGTCCACCCCTGCATTCTTCCACAATACCACAGAGGGGTTACTGTATGATAGTACTTGCAGGCCTGGCACCAAAAGCACAATATTTGGGTGCACTGCCACTGACGCCTGTATCAGATTCATATCCTCAGAGGGGTTACGGTGTGACGGCACTGTTGGGGACGCTAAAGGACCAATTTTAAAGCACCTATTGTTACTTTCATCCAAAGCCTGCATAAGTTTCACAATAATTTAGCCAAAAAAATCAGTCAACTTTTTCTGCGTGTACGAAAATGTCTCCTCTTTTCATACAGACTGCCGCCCCAAGCAGTTGTTTATGGATAGATTAAAGGAAAAGCATTTACCGTCATATGAAACGTAATTTTTTTGTTTTTAAGTGTTTCTATACATCCTAGAAATCCGCCACTTCACGGGCAGGTTATGGGGACCTCCTAGGCACGATATTTGAAGGAATTTTTGGTTTTTATTTTTAACCCTTATTTCATGGAAAACTCACTGTCCCTTTAACCCTTTCGCTGCTGAGCCTTTTCACACCTCTGTGCTGAGCTAATTTTTACCGGTTTCGCTCATCATGTTTAACCGCGTTTTGAAGCCTTATTTTAATATATGACCCAGACATATAATATATTGTTCTTTCCGGCAGACTGTGCAGATTCATAATATGTCATTATTATATGTATACGTTATGTCATGTCTGTATATTATAACAAAAAATGCAATAAAATTTGAATTTTCAATGATTTACAATGTGTATAGTTTTTTTTTCACATTTTAACATGCGATCGTTTGCGGTTATATTTTCTATGGGGTGCGCTTGTTAAAAAAATTAGAAATGAGGAATCGTTACTTTTTTTGGGGAAAATTACGTGTTTTTTAGCAAACGCCCCCCATAGAAAAAATCGTTAGTGCAGCATCATCGTTCACATTATAATTGAAATGGGAACAATATCGTTGCACTAATAAAACGAAAAAAAAAAAAAAAAACTTTTTTTTTTTTTTCAATTTTTTTTTTTTTTACATTTTACATGGTCATGTTTGGTATCATTGGAAAGGCCACGCTCTGGCCGTTCCAATGATAGCAAACATTAACCCCTAGCTGTCACGGATCGGGAGATAGGGGGTTCATTGGAACCCCCTATCTCCACTATAGGTGGCAGCAAGGGGTTAATTTCAAAACTGGCGCCTTCGCGCTCTGCGTGATGACGCCAGTCATTAGGGGGATATCCTGGAAGCTTGGCCGACATCTTGGATGTCGGCCAGCTCCGGGAGGGGACCGCGATACGGCGCATGTTAGCGCCATATCGCGATCCAGCCCCCTAGGGGTTAAAGACAGCCACCGCTTGGAAGGGCAGGCTGTGCCCTTCCAGGCGGTGCCTGTCTTTAATCGCTGGCCTGCGGGGAAGGGGAGGGGCAGAGGTCCGAAGGACCTCCCCCCTCCCCTTCAGGCACCTTCCCTGCAATGGCGGGGGGTGGTGCCTGAAATAGACTTCATCGCGCATGCGCGATGACGCCTATCGTGCCCGCCGGGGTCCCGGAGGCTAGGCTGACATCGATGAAGCAATGCGCGTCCACCGCATTGAAAGGGTTACAAACGTTTTTTTAAAAACTTTTTGTCCTTGTTTCCTGTCCCCCAGGGCACTACCTGGACCCCCATACACCTTTTATGGCAAATATGTAGCATATATGCCCTCTTGGAGGGCACTCTAAAAACCGAATTTTCAGCCCCATTGACTTGCATTGGGTTCGGGCCCGAACATATGGGAAGTTTGTGTTCGGGCTCGAACCGAACTCGGGGGGTGTTCGGCTCATCCCTAATCTTTAACCTGTAAGCTTGTAAAACGACTTTTAAAGGAAAATTAGTAGCTAGTTTACATCATAATCATAAGTCTAGCATCCGGCAATAAATAAAAATATTTATTAAATATTTATTAAGTTATGATTTAAACCATGTTTGTGCTTGCCTCGAATTCTACAAACATTTATGTGATGCTACAGCGACTGAAAAAATATGTGCCCACTACTAATTACAGTAGCCGATGAAACAATGTATATGAAAATGCCACGAAATGTGATCAGTGATGAATGGAATATATTGCAGTTACAAGTCTTCTCCATCTCTGTATAACATATTTGTATATACAGTACTTCGATTCAGGTTTAGTAGATAAAATGATCATTGTAACATCTCCCACTATCATATTTTTGCTGCGGTCATGCGGTGTTCTTCTCCTGTTGGCCAGAGTGGTGTCATCTCCAGACCTTAATCCGCTCAGTACAGTATAGCCATTCCGACACTTGATGCTCGCTGACATCAGCTGTTATTGGCTCTGCCTCAATGCGTCATTATGGTGTTTCCTTTCATCGTGGTCTTGACGGTCCACTTCGTTATCGCACTCAAAAACGATGCCAACCAATGGAAACACTACTACTTCTATATAACTCCCTGGCTGTCAGGAACGTGGGGATGGTACCTGGGTGGCACCTGGATGGCAGGGGTATGAGCCCAGGATGCAGTGGTCTGCACTGATAAACAGAGGATATGGATGGTGGAGGGTGAATGGAAATAAAGACTAACCAGGTTGATTGTAGAGGATGATGGGGATGATGGTTGTAATTTGCAGGAACCAGAAATGGGGAATCAGGATCAGGTAGCAGATAGCAACAATAGCAAGGGTGTTCACTCTTGGTGAGCATGAGCCGTAATGAACCAGCAATGTGTGATTGTGGGGCAGAGCCCTTTATTTTGTGAGTCACGTGTGTTTTGGTGTTAACTCTTACAATGCTGGTTGCAGGGCAGGATCAGAACATGAAATGTACCACCAGGGGGGGTTCCAGAATGGCTACAGCCAGGGATCCTGACACTGGCTCACTCTGTTCTGAGCCCTGTCGTAGTTTTTGTTCCCAAGAGTGGGTTTTATCACTTTATTGTCTTCTGTGTACCGACCTTAGCTAGTGTTTCTCGATTATTCTGCACACGGTTGTCCCTTACCTTTGGCTTGTATAACAGTGTTATATAATATAAGGACAACTAGACATATAGAAATAACAGGTTTTCTTGGAAAGTGTGCTGATTTTAAATGCCCCAGGATAAGCATATTCCTGAGATGAATCATACAGGGTTATTCAGAGAGAACTGAAATGTCACTGACACTTTGGGGTGCTCTGGTTCCCACACTTCAGGGAATCAAATTCCAAGACCCTGCGGTGATTCAGCATTTACTGCATTTACTGCAGAGTCCCCAAAGTGCAGAGAAAATCCGCCTACCGCATCTGAAAATCCGCCACAAAACCATCGCATGAATCGGAAAAAACTTCGCAAAACCGCCACATCGAACTGAAAAACCGCAGAAAAAACACTGCACGCATCTGAAAAAACCAAACCATCTGCCGCAAAACTGCCAAAAAATACCCCGAACGCGTCCAAAGTAAAAGCCGACGATCTTCCGAACACAGCGCCTTTAAGCCATTTTCCTCACTTTCCAAATTCATTATTTGGACTGTTTGTACTTGCATAAGTAAATATCCCTCTTGTGGAAAAAGCCGACAAACAAGGTAAAAAAAAGGATTAATCTATTGAAAGTTTCAAAATTGAAACGCTGTTTGCAAACAGACCACTGGGTGAAAATGTCTGGAATTAACATATAAGGTCCTATGAATAATAATAAAAAGCTCTGCTCAAAAAACCCGCTATTTAAAAGAAATTGGAAAAAAGAATTTTGCCAAAAAAAACTAAAAAACCCCCCTAAAAAAATACTAATCCTGCTGCAGATTAAACGGTTTAATAGTTTAGAAAACGGGAATATTTTTTACATTGAAACCTATGGGATTCGTCTTATTAAACCTGCCGAATGAAATAATTGAGCATCAGGGCATTTCACTGACATTTCTCTGCTGTTCGGTGTTCTCTGAATAGATTAAACATTGCTTCTCTATGGAGACTTTCACTGCCATCGAACAACGCTGTATTTTGTTGGCAATTCGCCAAAATTTGGCAAACTGCCTGCTTTCTGAATAGCCGAATGGCCACAAAATTGCACTGTACAGGGAAATCCACTGTTTTGGGACCTGTTCAGTTCGTTCTGAATAACCCTTATAGTGTTTTTTAGGTTGACAGATTATTTATCAGTGTTTAATATCCAGTGGCAAATGTTCCTAACCTAACCTAAATTTTCCCAAACCTGTCCTCAGGCCCTCTAAGGCCGGTGTCAGACGAGCGCACTAGTTGCAGCTGTGTTGACGTGCCTACCGGCATCCGTCGCAGCGTTATGACGCTGCAACGGAGCCAGTCACATGCTTGAGCGCATCCACTCACAAAGCCTCCCCGTCAAAACGCTAGACTCGCATCGATGGGGCTGCAAAGCATGATCTTCCATAGGAGGATTGAGCTTTGTAGCGCTGAGCTCACTGACTGCGCTCAGCGAGGTGGCCAAACGGGCGTCAAGTGGATGGAAGTCCACTCTCACAGATGTTCCTTCCACTCTGAAGTGTGCTAGTCTGACCCCAGCCTAAAAGGTTAGATTTTAAGGATTAGCTTGGGGAAATACAGTCTGAATCCGGCAATACAGGATTATGAAATATGAAATACAGTCTGAGCAGCAAATCATATCATCCAGATATCTGGAAAACCTGGAATTTTATCGGGTTCTGAGTCAGGTTCGGGAAGCAATTCTCTAGCTGAACAGAGTTTTTGGTGAAAAGATTTGAATATTAGATGGAGAGGAATCTAAATCCAGCCTGAGTGGTCGAAAGGTGGTACCATTCAGAGGCTGAAAGAGTTGTGCTTGACTTAGTGTGAGTAAAGATAAATAACAGTTTTATTATGAAGATTGCTGTAGTTCATAGTGCTCTTTGGGTTTTGGAAGCAGTAATTTACCTGCAGGGACTGACAGCTCTCTTATTTTCTTAATTTCAGGGATTAGGGATTCTCAGACAAAGTCATAAAGATAGGTAATATTCTAACCAATGACTTTTTTACAATATCCCTGTACAGTATTGAGTGATCCAAGAGCTCTGCCTGTATTAAGCCCTCTCTCTGGCTATTGTAATGCAGCAGTAAAGTTTGATATTTTTTTTTACAATGGGGTGGGGGCTGTTCTTTGCAGCATCTTTGGTGCAATACAGAGTGGTAGAAGTGGGGTCTAAACATGAATTTAATTTCGCTACACTAATCGGAAAACACTGATCCGAGTTTATAAAAAAATATGCAAATAGGGCTCTGTATTCTAATTTTTGTTTTCACTGGTTTTGAAAGCAAAAATGTGTATACACGGTTTTGGGTGTGTAGGGGTTAATTGTGTGGTTGCTCCTTAGTGCCTCTATGAGTCAAGGCACATCTAGAAGCCCTTGTCCCTTTAACGCGTATTAAAGTAATTTTTTGCCGTTAAAATATCAACATCACCAATCCAAAATATTTCATTTTTATTATTACAACATTGGGTTGGAAATACCCATTTTTTAACACATTTGCCTATGGTTGGATCAATTTCTGTGCTGGTAGAAAAAACTTACAATGGCCTTGGACTTTCAAAGACATCATACATTCAGTATCTTTATTACTTGAGGGAGGGTCAGAGCACTGGGGAATAAAGAAGGGTTGAGTCATGTATTTATTGAAAACAGTGTGAAGTCTCCGTTGCAGAGTGTTTATATAAGATGATAGATTGTGGCAGGATTGTAATGGTTCCATTATTTGTTTCCTTCACATGCCTCTTGTCAGACCTCTCCCAGTTGCGATGTAATTTACACTGAACATCAATATAATAAACCATAATAAACTGCTGGTCATTGAAATTGCCAAAAGTCTACGCATGCTGATTTCTTTATGTTGATTCACACACATTGAATGTATGCTCTATGTCATACGTTTCCTGTACCAAGTGATAATGTAATTGGTATACCAGATAATAAATATGCGCAGCTTGAAATATCATTTGGTAGTTTTAAATCATTATATTATAAGCTTGGAAACTCTAGACTATATTACGTACGAGATGTTAAGTAACTTTAGATTTTGAGGTGGTTTTAATCAAGTTGCAATTATAGATGTTTGATGTTAAAAAGGTTAATTTGTATGTTAAACCCAGTCACAAACAGTTTATTTATAAGGTATATTTTGCATAATAAATATTCATCTTACATGGCGAGAAACGCTTAGTGATTAATTGATGGGTGACATGCGACTTATTAAATACTAACAGGGTTATTCAAAAAGAATCGAAAAGCCACCGCACGTTCGGTGACTTTTCGTTCTCTTCAATTCGGTGCAATTTGGCGATCCCATTTCGGCGACCATGCGGTGTATTCAGCAAGCACCACAGGGCACTGTAATGCAGGGAAAAGTCGCCGCAAACCCGCCGAAAACTCACCGCAAAACGAGGGCGAATGCACACCGAAACCCGCAAAAACATCTGGATTAACCCGCCGAAGACGCCGCAGAAACCCGAGCAGGAGCTTGTGCACAGTGCAGAGCAGCCGCCGGAAAAAGCCGACATCGCAGGAGAAGGAGGTGAAGAAAAAAAAAACAGTACGCTTGAATGTTTGAAAAGTGAAACGCTGTTTGCAAACAAACTACTGAGCGAAAATGTCTGAAATTTCCATGAGGTCCAATGAATGATAATAAAAAGGTCTGTTACATAAAAAAGAAAAAACAATTAAAAAAAAAATAAGAACGGAAAAAAAATGTTTGCAAAAAAATCCCAAGAAATGCCTAAAAGGTCCCAAAAAATCTAAAAGTAAAGAGACTTTTTACTGCAGAATATTATAATGAACGGTTTATTACATATTGAATTAAAACGGGAATATTTTTAACATTGAAGCCTATGGGATTCGCCTGAATAAACCTGCCGAATTAATCCACCGAATGGCAGGGCAATTCGGCAACTTTCACTGCTGGGTTTTGTTCTCTGAATAGCCAAAGCATTGCTTCTCTATGGGGATTCACTGCCCTCGAACAGGCACCGAACAGGCACCGTATGTGCAGGCAATTCGCCAGGATTTGGCGAATTGCCTGCTCTCTGAATAGCCGAATGGCCAGGAAAGGTAACCGTACACTGAATTTCAGCATTCGGTTACCTTTCTCCAGCAATTCGGAGCTCTTTGAATAACCCAGTTTGATTTTATTTATTTGTTTATTTCGTACGGTGCAATTTCAGGGCCATCCGGCTATTCAGAGAGCAGGCAGTTCACCAATTTTTGGCAAACTGACAGCCAGTACTGTGCCTGTTTGAAGGCAGTGAAATTTCCCATAGAAAAGCAATCGTTAATCTATTCAGAGAACACTGAACAGCAGAGAAAAGTTGCCAAACTGCCCTGCTGTTCAGTGTTTCCTATTTGGCAAGTTTATTCAGGTGAATCCCATAGGCTTCAATGTTAAAAATATTCCCATTTGTACCTCTATATCTAATAAACCGTTTATTATTTTAATCTGCAGTAAAAAGTCTCATTATTTACAGATTTTTTTAGGATCTTCTAGGCAATTTTCGGGTGTTTTTCTGAAAAAAATGTTTTCCTTTTTTTTAATTGCGTATTTTTTGTCTTCTCTAAGGCTGGGGTCAGACCAGCGCACTTTTAACGTGCGTTCTGGCGCACATAATCACGGCCGCACTAGCAGCAAATGACGGGCAATGACAGCCAATATACGAAGTACGGTCGCACGAAAGTCCGGCCGCGCAACGCAAGTGGAAAGTGAACGCATTTTTTCGAGAACGCAGAACCGCTAGTACGGACGTACAGAGTGCGCTGCGCCCGCTAGCGGTGTGTGTGTGTGATTTGGAGACGTCAGACCCTGCTCGTGTCCGGCCAACATAACGTCCAGACGCAAAAAGTTTCCTGGTTTGGATTCGTAAAACATACGCACAAAAATGCGCATCGTATGACCGTTTTCATATATTCCGTGAAAAAATACGTCAATGCGTTCGGACGCACTTTTTTACGTTCGCGTGTAAAAATGCTTTCGTTTGACCCTAGCCTAACAGCCCTTTTTATTATCATTCATAGGATCTTATATGTAAATTACAGGCATTTTCAATCAGTAGTTTTTTTGCAAACATGGTTTCAGTTTTGACACTTTCATTCATATTGTTTTTTGGTTGTTTTTTTTTACCCGTCTGGTGGCTTGTCAGCTTTCTCCTGTGGCTGGTCGATGCTCTGCTCGGCGGCTCATGGCTGCATTTGGCAGCTCTCCGGCGTGTTTGCGGAAGATGTTTGGTGGGTTGGCGGCAGTGGATGACGGGTTTGCGATGGCGACTGGCGAGTTTGCGGCGGCAACATTCAGCGGCCGATCCCCTGCACTTCAGGGACCCTGTGGTGAATGATGAATTCCCCGAAGGGTGGGGAAATTTGATTCCCCCAAAGTGCATGTACATGATGACATGTACTGCCATAAAACTGACTTTACATAGGTTTGCTGGGACTATCTTTGATGTTACATGCAGCGACAGACTATGGCTACAGCTGCCAACCAAACAGTTGGGTGTCATTTCAGGGACAGACTAAAGTCCAGACCTAGATGTCATTTCAGACTAATGAGGAGAGGCAATTGGAAGACAGATCTATGTAAATAGAAAGGTAATTAATACAGATACTATCTGGGGCTGGGGAGTTCTAGAGTCACAGTGTTCATTTATGTTCTTCTTTTGACAACTCTTCCCATCTGTATCCCTCTGTTGAGAAAGTCAATATCTCACACAAGGGTTGGGTGATTTCTCTTCTCTGAATAGTCTAGACACTTAAGATAGACAGCACGGTACATTTGGGACATCTATGGTATCTCCTGAGCCCCTCAGGCGATCCTCCGAGTTTGGGCACCAGCAGTGTTTTACTTCACCTCATACAGGTCAACGTTGCCTGTGTTGTCATTTGAGGAATGAGCCATTTCTTTGATACTAACCCTCACGGTATCGTAGCCCCATTCCTATTGTATTGCATGGTTGGAACCCCTGGACGAATGTATAGGTGTATAATACTCTTTAACATATCTATGTGATGTAAGGCTTTACTTCATATGAAATGGCCGCCACTCTCTAATAGTTAGAATTTTTTTATAACTCAATGGTTTATGGCTCTAAAATAAATGTAGCGAGAAATTGGAAATGAACAGGTCCCTTACAGTGGCAGCCTGTCATTAATCAACTAAAAACTCAAAAATGGAAAAAGAAATGTGCCTAGTTTATAATGACTCTCCGAAAAACCTTATGTTCTCAGTATATTGGGAAAAGCGTCTAGACACTTATTTGGAAACCATTACAGCACATTAAGATTACTTTGTCCATTGAAAAATTGAAACTATAACTAGATTTTGTATAGATGGTTAACCTGGACCTGTGCTCATTCCTGTCCTCATTCGCACCTGTGCTCGCTCAAATGAAATGCTGATTATTGTATGATTTTTTTTTGTTAGGTACGTTTTATTTAAATTGTGTATTTTTGTAAAAAGAAACAATAAAGGAAAAAAAAACATATTTCAGGGTTATTCAAAGAGAATGGAATAGTCACTGCACGTTTGGTGACTTTTTGTTCTCTTCAATTCTGTGCGATTCATGATTCAGCGATCCCATTTCGGCGATCCTGCGGTGTATTCAACAAGCACCACAGGGCCGCCGTAGTGCAGGGAAAAGGCGCCGCAAACCCGCCGAACACTCACTGCAAAACCCGGCGGACGCTCACCGAAACCTGCAAAAACATCTGGATTAACCCCGCCGATCACAGCGCAGAGCAGCCACCGGAATAAGCCGACACCGCAGACGAATGGAGTGAAAAAAACAAAACCAGTTCACTTGAATGTTTGAAAAGTGAAACGCTGCTTGCAAAGAAACTACAGAAAATGTCTGAAATTTACATAAGAGACTTTTTGCTGCAGAATATTATAATGAACAGTTTATTAGATATTGAATTAAAACGGGAATATTTTTAACATTGAAGTCTATGGGATTCGCCTGAATAAATCTGCCGCATGAAACCCATATGCTTCAATGTTAAAAATATTCCTGTTTTAATTCATTAGCTAATAAACTGTTCAGCAGGGCAATTCGGCAACTTTTCACTGCTGGTTTTTGTTCTCTGTATAGACGAAGCATTGCTTCTCTATAGGGATTTCACTGCCCTCGAACAGGCACCGTATGTGCAGGCAATTCGCCAACATGTCTGGCTGGGTGGAGTAGAGGTAACATCATTGCTCTGCGTGGAGAGAGCCTGTGGAGACATGGGTTCAATCCCGACGAGCACCCCTCCAGTAAGTGTCCTTGGGCAAGACACCTAGCAGTACATACTCGCCACCCAGGACATACTTGAAAACAAGAGAAATCTCAATGTATCCTTCCTGGTAAAATCCTTTCTCAGAAAAAAACATTTGCTGAAATGCCTGCTCTCTGGATAGCCGAATGGCCAGGAAAGGTAACCATATGCTGTTTTTCACTGTTCAGTTACCTTTTGGCCACAATTCGGATCTCTTTGAATAACCGTGAATCATGTTATGTTTTCCCTTCCCTTTTTTTCTTTCTGTAACCCAATGTACATTTAAAACCAATAAACATTTATATTAAAAAAATGAAGTGGGTGTTTTCTGCAGGATGATTAGAGTAATGTATCATAGTAGTCAATGCTGGAACAATATTAAAAAGAAAAAGCAACTTTATATCTGTTAAGTCAAGAGAAACGTAACCATATAAGAGTATGCTACATTAGCGCATGAAAATGACATGCCAACTCTCAAATAGAACGCCCCACCTGCATAGTATCACCATGCCATGACACAAGATACAGGATGTGTTAGAATCAGTTTCCAAATAAATAACACTCCAAATAATGTGAATAAAGATATATTCCTAAAAAAGAAATGTCCTGCTTCTACATACAAACACTCCGATATGTCCAGCTACATTAAACAACATTTTGACTGGTAGCTATAAATCATAGCGTTTTTCAGAGAAACTTGGCAGCTTAAACTAGATCTCATTACAGAATGCTTAGAAGCAGACATTTTCTGGTCTTTGTTCAATTCTGCAAAAAAAGCTACACTGGATTCAACAGTAAAAAAATTATAATTGTAAATTGTGCCATTCTATTGTATATTCTATTCTTCTCGAATTTAATTGAAATTAGTGAACATTTTGAATCTAACTGTTCTTTTCTGAATTCCGTCACGTCGATGTATAAGTAAAGAAAAAAAATGGAAGAATTGCGATATAAAAATTGGAATCCTTCTCCTTTCATGTTTGTCTCTATGGACGTTTCACGAACAGCTTAAAAAGAGGAAAACCGTAGTGTCTGGAAGGCAACTTCCCTTTCCTTGTCTTTATTTCTTCCTCCAATTGTTCCACTTGATTTAAAAATGTTTTGATATTCTTGATGACCAAGAAAAAAATAAATAAAGATTTAATAAAGAGAAGCAGAAATCAGTGGCATTGGAAGGTGGGATAATTTGTCTTATGTTACAATAAAGCATGATATATTCTATTCCTCCACATGTTTTATTTATAGTGTTAAAAGGGAAAACATCAAGATTGTTCTCTTTTAATGTAATGCAACTTGGGAGAAAAGTGTGTATTGGGTTACATCGATATATTCAGTTATGTTTGCATTATTAAATGAAAAAAGAATAAAAGGGAAAGCATTTTGAAAATGTTGTAAAAAAATGAAATTTATTATTTTTTATTTTGACAAAGTATTTTACCAGGAAGAATACATTGAGATTTCTCTCGTTTTCAAGTATGTCCTGGGTGGCGAGTATGTACCGTTAGGTGTCTTGCCCAAGGACACTTACTGGAGAGGTGCTCTGGCCAGGATTAGAACCTGTGTCTTCACGGTCTCCACGGTTATAGAGCAGTGATGTTTGTAAATAAGTGTGGACTTAGCCCTCAACAGTCTGGCCCTTGACAAAGCCCACCTCAAGAACTTTACCCACCTCATTCCCATCCATTGTAGCTACCCATAAACAAAGAATACTCAACACAAATAATTTAATTAAAGGGCTGGAACCAGTCACAGGTTTTATTTTTATAAAATATATACTTATTTATTTCTGATTCCATTTATCATTATTATCACACTTTACATCTTTGCTACAAATACAATTTATAACACAACTGACCCGAAATGCATTAATTGTTTGTTTTTTAAAACGGTACAGTGGAGACTGGATAGCAAGTGCTGGCCATCAGCCATTAAATTAACCGCACCACCAGAGGCTTTGTCCATTGATCATATAGTCTTAAATTAAATTAATGGACTAAATTCTGACTAACCGAGCAGCGGTATGAACGAAATTCAGATAAGTGACTAGTAGGATTGAACTTTTTTAGTTATGCACAAGGGCATTGGTATTATGCAATGTGTTAAATCAAGGACTAAACATGTACCCAAAATAACATGAAGACAAACTTACTATTAGTTCAAGTGCACTTCTATGTCATAAACTTTAATCTCACCACAACTAAGGCCAATAATATTTGACATTTTGGAAGGAAATTTGGTGCTGTAGAAATCCAGGACTCTGTCACCTCCTTAACGCTAGGGCTCACATAAATGAGCGTTAGCACTCAGTACAGATCATCTCCGAATCACTAACGGGTTTAAAGCCCATTAGCGAATAGGTATTCACTTACTGTACTTTGTGCTCCCAGTCCCTACACTTAACGGGGGGAGCGTAAAGTGCAAGCACTCAGTAATTAGCGTTAGGATCACAAGGCCCTAACGCTAATTACAAAGAGCTGTGCCTAACTAAAAACGTAACTATGTAACTATGTAACTATGTAACTATGTAACATCAGCTCTGAGCTGCAGCAGCAGCTGAAACCCCCCAAAAAACAAATACTTCTCATCCGATCCGCTGCATCTGGCCGCCGGGAGCAGAGTGAGACTGGAGAAAAAAAGTCCCCTGTCTCCCTCTGCAAGCACTCCACCGGCCAGCAGGGTCTCGCGAGAGGCGAGATCCTGCCGGTCATGTGACCCAGCAGCAGAAGCCTCCATGGAGTCCTATGGACTCCATGGAGGGGATGCTCGGAATAGCGTTTTAGCTCTCTTCCGAACTTCCAGAACCCTAGCGGCCACTATGAGGCAGGCTGCTGGACTCAGCACCTGCCCTGTAATCCTCTGGAAAAGCAGGGATGCTAGGGCAAGGTTAGCAAACGCAAATTTTTCCCCTTATCGTCCCCATTTTTGTGAGGCCCAAGTGATAGGGCCCTCGGTGTTTTATAGTCTTCAACTGTAACTGTAACTAATGATAGAATATCAGCTTACTTATTAAAACAGACAGTAGCAGTTTTTACCAATTTAATGCTCCGTTGGTTCTTAAGACCCTCCAAAGTAAAGATTTCCACAACACTAGCAACAACAAAAGAAACAACCATTTGTTTTTATATATCCCGGCAATTGCTTAAGAAAACATGTTTGGCAAAGGGCACGCTCACTTTGTTTAATGTAAACCTACCATTGTGAAACCTTTGTTAAAGCCTTTCAACGTTAATCTGTTAAAACTAGCTCTGCCAAATAAACTATTGAAATTTCGGCAAGTCAGGTATCAGATATCTTCATTAAAGGAACACTACGAAGAAATCGCTCTTCCTTTTTTCCATTTAAAATGATTTTGTGTAGTTGCCGCTGAGAGCATCTGCACAATTTCTGTTTAATATCGCTTTTATTTAGGATTAAAAAAAGGGCTTTTTGACCAGGGACACTGGACGCCCTCTCCTCTTCCGCTCCAGGGCTTCCAAATGTGCAAGACCCGGAACCTCTTGAGTGCGAATGAGGCATGCGCCACGGCATGAAAAGAACCAAACAACAGGCTACTAGGAATTCATTGGTGGCCAAATTAAAATGCACAGAATTTGGCCGTAGCCAAATTAAGGGATTTAGCATTCAGCCACGACCAAATTAAGGCACTTTTTAATTAAGGCAAATTTTTCCTTTCTGGGAGACACATAGAGGACCAGGCTTCAGCACATACAAAACATGCTGATGTCATTGATCCCTGAACTAGTTCTGGTCTGCTGAGTGACAGTTGTGTGGACAGAGGATTCTATCAGATTCAAAAATATATGTCTCTAGATAGCACCCTTTGTAAATTATTAATATGTAAAGAATTAATACAGTCATGGTCGAAATTGTTGGCACCCCAGAAATTGTTCCAGAAAATCAAGTATTTCTCACAGAAAAGTATTGCAGTAACGCATGTTTTGCTATACACATGTTTATTCCCTTTGTGCGTATTGGAACAAAACAAAAAAAGGGAGGAAAAAAGCAAATTGAACATAATGTCACACAAAACTCCAAAAATGGGCTGGACAAAATTCTTGGCACCCTTTCAAAATTGTGGATAAATAAGATTGTTTCAAGCACGTGATGCTCCTGTAAACTCACCTGGGGCAAGTAACAGGTGTGGGCAATATAAAAATCACACCTGAAAGCAGATAAAAAGGAGAGAAGTTCACTTAGTCTTTGCATTGTGTGTCTGTGTGTGCCACACTAAGAATGGACAACAGAAGAGGAGAAGAGAGCTGTCTGAGGACTTGAGAACCACATTTGTGGAAAAATATCAACAATCTCAAGGTTACAAGTCCATCTCCAGAGATCTAGATTTGCCTTTGTCCACAGTGCGCAAAATTATCAAGAAGTTTGCAACCCATGGCACTGTAGCTAATCTCTCTGGGCGTGGACAGAAGAGAAAAATTTATGAAAGGTTGCAAGGCAGGATAGTCCGGATGGTGGATAAGCAGCCCCAAACAAGTTCCAAAGAAATTCAAGCTGTCCTGCAGGCTCAGGGAGCTTCAGTGTCAGCGCGAACTATCCGTCGACATTTAAATGAAATGAAACGCTATGGCAGGAGACCCAGGAGGACCCCACTGCTGACACAGAGACATAAAAAAGCAAGACTACAGTTTGCCAAAATGTACTTGAGTAAGCCAAAATCCTTCTGGGAAAACGTCTTATGGACAGATGAGACCAAGATAGAGCTTTTTGGTAAAGCACATCATTCTACTGTTTACCGAAAATGGAATGAGGCCTACAAAGAAAAGAACACAGTACCTACAGTGAAATATGGAGGAGGTTCAATGATGTTTTGGGGTTGTTTTGCTGCCTCTGGCACTGGGTGCCTTGAATGTGTGCAAGGCATGATGAAATCTGAGGATTACCAAAGGATTTTGGGTTGCACTGTAGAGCCCAGTGTCAGAAAGCTGGGTTTGCGTCCGAGCTCTTGGGTCTTCCAGCAGGACAATGACCCCCAAAGATACGTCAAAAAGCACCCAGAAATGGATGGCAACAAAGCGCTGGAGAGTTCTGTAGTGGCCAGCAATGAGTCCAGATCTAAATCCTGTGAGCTGGGAAACAGGTAGAGGGTGCAATTGCTCTCTGGGGTGAGC
The DNA here is from genome assembly GCA_009667805.1 of Leptobrachium leishanense. Lineage (NCBI taxonomy): Eukaryota > Metazoa > Chordata > Amphibia > Anura > Megophryidae > Leptobrachium > Leptobrachium leishanense. The sequence continues at coordinate 114,663,322 of CM019067.1, read as the reverse complement.
ACTCTTGAAAGGTTCAGAGACCAGACCAGTGACTTTCCTTCAAATGGTGGTACATTTATTGCAGCAACCCACAGGTTATACACCACGCTGTATATTGCTCAAAAATAAACCCTTCAAAAGCAAAGAAAATTCCTAGCCGTGTCCCGGCACTAACTAAACATACAATAGTCCTGACTAACAACCTGTGCAAACCTAGTGTTTGTCAGGTTTCAGCAAACCAGGCTCCAGTGACCTCCCCAAGTGGCATCCTAAGTGGACGCTTAGAGTTGATTTCCTGGAGTTTTATCCATGATCCTCTATGCCATCCACCATCACGATCCCTAATTCCTGTGTCTCCTCTCTCCACAGGTAAGACTCTATCACCCAGTATCCACAGACACCCACATCTCAACTGATCCCCTGCATACTTTTGCTGGTAAGACTCTATCACCAGTATCCACAGACACCCACATCTCAACTGATCCCCTGCATACTTTTGCTGGTGAGACTCTATCACCCAGTATCCACAGACGACCACATCTCAACGTTACCTTGGTCTCTTTTTTTTAACTTTATTTTTGTCTCCTTTCTCCACCATTTGCTTTGCTAATTTGCATGTGAATCTCCTGCCCTATTGACACAGCCCATCCAGCATCAGGTGTTTACCTTTTAACTGCCTGAATGCAATCAGTCTGCCCTATATAACAGCTAAGAGTGGCTCCATTGAGCCTTGGCTCCAGTGACCTCCCCAAGTGGCATCCTAAGTGGACGCTTAGAGTTGATTTCCTGGAGTTCAGTGGCATCCTAAGTGGACGCTTAGAGTTGATTTCCTGGAGTTCAGTGGCATCCTAAGTGGACGCTTAGAGTTGATTTCCTGGAGTTGCGGGACTGGAGGAAGGAACTGCAAGGCCCACTTTTTACTCTGGGTAAACGCACGTCTATATTATGCTTTCTCTCACGCTTCTGCTCATTACTTCTACCTTTCTCCTTAAATGGAACTCCTGCCCCTCTACCACCGACCCCTACACTATCTGCATCTCTCCCTCCCTCCTCTCGTCCCACATGATGGCGTCGCATGAGCTCCTTTGTTTCCTCAGAACATGGTCTCCCTCTAACTCTCGTGCTGCCAATCACTCCCACTCCCACAAATCCCATTCCCACCTTCTCTTTCTCACCCTCCTGCTGTTACTCTATTCAGGTGACATATCACCTAACCCTGGCCCCACAACACATCCAATACTTCCCTCTCATCCTATCTCCATCGCACATAAATCACCTCCCTGCAAGCCCAACAACCTCATTCCCATAAACCCTCAGCGTCTGTCCTCTTTCTCCTGCGCCCTCTGGAACGCTCGCTCTGTGTGCAACAAACTCACAGCCATCCATGACCTCTTCCTTTCAAACTCCTTCAACCTCCTAGCTTTAACTGAAACCTGGCTAACTCCCTCTGACATGGCCTCCGTTGCTGCTCTCTCACATGGCGGTCTACACTTGAGCCATACCCCCAGACCGGGTGAGAGAAATGGTGGTGGGGTCGGAATCCTGCTCTCTCCCAACTGCACCTACCAGCATCTCCCTCCACCCCCATCCCTCTCCTTCTCCTCCTTCGAGACACACTGCATCCGCCTATTCTCTCCTCTGGCCCTCAGGGTGGCAGTCATCTACCGCCCACCGGGACCAACCTCCCAGTTCTTTGACCACTTTGCTACCTGGCTTTCTCACTTCCTGTCTTCTAATCTTCCATGCCTAATTCTCGGGGACTTCAACATTCCCATTGATGATCCTTCCGCCCCTGTTGCCTCCAAACTTCTTTCACTCACGTCCTCCCTTGGACTCACACAATCCTCCCTCTTCCCTACCCACTGCGATGGTCACGCTATTGACCTTGTCTTTTCCAACCTCTGCTCCATTTCTGAGTTCAACTGTAGCCCTTTCCCCATCTCTGACCACCACCTTCTCTCTTTCAACCTATCTGGACTTCCTAAACACCCTGCTCCCCCACCCCGCACACACACTCGCAGAAATCTACATGCTGTGGACCCCCATCAATTCTCCAACCTACTTCACCACCTCCCTCACACCTCATCCTTCACCTGCCCTGATGCTGCCACTAATCACTACAACACTACTCTTATCTCTGCTCTAGACACTCTTGCTCCTCTTCGAGTCTGTAAGGCCCCACGCCACCAGCTTCAGTCCTGGCACACCCTCCAGACTCGCTACCTGGAAAGATGCTCCCGCACTGCAGAGCATGCCTGGAGGAAATCCCGCTCTGAAGCTGATTATGTTCACTTCAAGTTTATTCTCCGGTCATACACCTCTGCCCTCCACTTGGCCAAACAATCCTTCTTCTCATCTCTTATATCTACGCTGTCCTCCAACCCTAAACGGCTCTGGTCCACCTTCAACACCCTCCTCTACTCACCTGCACCTCCCCCCACAGCTGCCTTCAGCTCTCAAGACCTGGCAGACTACTTCCTCAGTAAAACTAACTATCAGAAGCAACATCCCAACACAAGATAGTTATCTGTCACCTCCACTCCCACAGGTCCCCTCTGCCACCCTCTGCCGCTTCCTCCCAGCCACTGAGGAGGAAGTCAATTCCTTATTGTCCTCCTCACATCTCACCACGTGCCCGCTCGACCCCATTCCCTTACATCTAATTCCTCCCCTCTCCTCCTCCCTCACCCCTGCTCTCACACACATCTTCAACCTATCTCTCTCCACTGGCTCCTTTCCATCCGCCTTCAAACACGCGCTAGTTACCCCTTTACTAAAGAAACCATCTGTCACGGATCCCTCTGATTACCAAAAGTGTGGTCCCTTTACGCAGACCGCTCTCTACCCTTCCGATCCTTGAATGGTCGGCAATACTAGACAGACAATTTACCAGACAATATATAAACAAGGGGTAACACCAGACAGAGGTATGGAATAGAGTATTGTCACAAATCTTTCTGACTACCAAGATATTGATCTCTTTATGTAGCTCCCTTTCTACTCTTCCGATCCTTGAATGGTCGGCAAAGCTATATAGACAATGAAGCAGGTAACAGATAAAGAAAGGGAAACACCAGACAGGGGTACAGACCAGATCACAAGTCCTCCCTAGGACTTTAGTAATAGCAGAGGTAGTCTGATGCGTGCTTAGGGTGCCACATAGACTGACCTCGGTACCAACGTTAAGGGCAGAACCTAGCGCAGAGTAAATGCCAATGCCAGGAGTCATACACAGGAGGGTTCGTTTGCCAATGCCAAGGGTCATACACAGGAGGGTTCGTTTGCCAATGCCAAGGGTTATACACAGGAGGATTCGTTTGCCAATGCCAAGGGTCATACACAGGAGGGTTCGTTTGCCAATGCCAAGGGTTATACACAGGAGGATTCGTTTGCCAATGCCAAGGGTCATACACAGGAGGGTTCGTTTGCCAATGCCAAGGATTATACACAGGAGGATTCGTTTGCCAATGCCAAGGGTCATACACAGGAGGTAGCCAAAATAACACAAGAGCTCTGCGGGAGGTGAATACCACGTCAGGGCACCGGTGTATTGGAGAGACTGGGTTTTAAAGCCGGCGGGTCCGCGTCATAACGCCAGGCCCCGCCCCTCGGCGTCCCACGTGAGCGCCCCCGGAAGCGTTTACATTCGGCGCCTGGCCAGCGAGCAGCGAGGAAGCTGCTGCCAGGCGCCCCATCCCCTGAGCCACCGTGACAGAACCCCCCCCTCCAGGGGCGGCCACTGGACGACCCCCAGGGGCACGGGGGTGCGCCAAATAGAAGGCCTTCACTAGCCTAGGAGCATGAACTTCCGCAGCTGGTACCCAAGAACGATCCTCCGGACCGTAGCCCACCCAATCAACCAAATACTGCAAAGACCCCCTAGACATCCTGGCACCCAGAATGGCCTTAACTTCGAACTCCTCCTCGCCCTCCACAGAGACAGGAGGCGGTGGAGCATGGACTTTGGTGTACCGATTACATAATAATGGCTTCAAAAGGTTAACATGGAATACATTGTGTATCTTAAAATGGGGGGGTAACGCCAAAGCATAGGAGACAGGGTTGAGTCGCCGTAGAATCTTATAGGGACCGATGTACCTAGGAGCCAACTTCATGGAAGGCACTAAGAGCTTGATGTTACGTGAAGACAGCCAAACCCTGTCCCCAACTTGATACACGGGTGCCTGCCTCCTGTGTCTGTCGGCCTTGGTTTTCTGGATGGCACTACTCTCCTCCAGTGCCCGTCTCACTCTCCCCCAAGTCTCTTTCAATGATGCCAGTTGCTCATCTAAAGCAGGAATCGTGGTATCAGGAAACGTGGCGGGGAGCACGGGAGGATCAAAGCCATAAACAGTGAAGAAAGGAGAATGACCTGTGGATTCGCTTACTGCGCTGTTAATAGCATATTCTGCCCATGGTAGCAGGTCTGACCAGTTATCTTGTTGTTCTGAGATAAAGCACCTGAGATATTTCTCTATATTTTGGTTTGCTCGTTCTGCTGCTCCGTTGGTCTGGGGGTGATAAGCCGAAGAGAAAGAGAGGTCTATCCCTACGTTCTTGCAAAACCCTCTCCAGAATCCGGAGATGAATTGGGTCCCCCTATCAGAGACTATCTCCCGAGGGACACCGTGAATGCGGACCACATTGGCAATGAATATGGGCACCAGTTCAGCTGCCGAAGGTAGTTTCCGAAGAGGAACATAGTGACCCATCTTGGAAAATCGATCTATGATCGTAAGTATCACTGTATTCCCTCTTGACTCAGGTAACTCTACTATAAAATCCATGGCTACATGTGACCAGGGTCGTTCGGGGATCGGCAAAGGCTGGAGTAAGCCAATGGGTGCTGTTTTGGGACTTTTCTGTCTTGAGCACACTTCGCACACGGCAATGTAATCTTTGACATCTCGGCGCAACGTGGGCCACCAGAGGAGTTTACTGATACTAGACACAGTCTTGGTGATACCCATATGCCCGGAAGTTTTATTATCATGATAGATGTTAAGTACTTCCTCTCTTTCGTTCTCAGGTACAAAGAGTCTCGCAGGAGGTTTTCCCCCAGGAGCTGCGCCCTGGACGGTCTGCAGCCTTTTCATTAGAGGAGACGAAACACTAATCGTGGTAGCGGCTATAATCCTTTCCTGGGGTACAATGGGATGCTGATCTTGGATATTATGTTCATAAGACTCATACTGTCTCGACAATGCGTCTGCTTTAATGTTTCTGGACCCAGGTCTATAGGTAAGCACGAAATTAAAACTTGAAAGAAACAATGACCATCTCGCTTGTCTGGAATTTAAACGTTTGGCATCTCCAATGTACGTGAGATTCTTATGGTCGGTTATGATAACAATGGGGTCCTTAGACCCTTCTAATAAATATCTCCATTCGGCCAAGGCCGCGATGACTGCTAACAATTCTCTATTTCCAATGTCATAGTTCTTCTCTGCCGGGGACAACTTCCGAGAACAGAAGCCGCATGGATGCAAGGGTTTGTCAGGAGCCTCCCTTTGGGACAAGACTGCACCAAGACCTAGTTCGGAGGCGTCAACTTCTACTTGGAAAGGCAGAGCCGGATCTGGATGTCGGAGAACAGGGGCAGTAGTAAAAGCTTGCTTTAGTGCCTCAAAGGCTTGAGTGGCTTGGGGTGTCCATTTCTGATTTCCCACCCCTTTCTTTGTCATAGCCGTGAGGGGGGCCACCAAGGCCGAAAAATCTTTAATGAACCTTCGGTAATAGTTCGTAAACCCCAGAAACCTCTGAATGGCTTTAAGTCCTTGGGGTAGAGGCCAGTCAAGAATAGCTGAGAGCTTCTTAGGATCCATTTGAAAACCCCCAGGAGTTATTATATAACCAAGGAATTGCACAGTCACTATGTCGAATAGACATTTTTCTAGCTTACAGTACAATCCAGCCTTCAATAGTTTTTTCAACACTTGTTTCACGTGGACATGATGAGTGTCTACATCAGGAGAGTATATCAGGATATCGTCTAGATATACTATGACGAATTCTTGCAGGAATTCCCTTAGAGTGTCGTTTATGAGGTCCTGGAAGACGGCTGGCGCATTACACAACCCAAAAGGCATCACCAGGTATTCATAATGCCCGCTACGTGTATTAAAAGCCGTTTTCCATTCGTCTCCCTTTTTAACCCTGACCAGGTTGTACGCTCCGCGTAAATCAAGCTTCGTATAGATCCGAGCCCCTTTTAATCGGTCGAACAATTCTGTTATGAGGGGTATGGGATATGCATTTCTTATAGTGATCCTATTCAAACCCTATAATCGATGCAGGGTCGCAGGTCTCCCTCTTTCTTGGAAACAAAAAAGAAACCTGCTCCTGCTGGAGAAGAGGACCGTCTAATGAATCCTCGTTCCAGATTCTCCCTTATGTATTCCTCCATAATGTCGTTCTCTCTTTGTGATAAAGGGTATACATGACCCCTAGGAGGCATCGTACCAGGGAGTAAATCAATGGCACAGTCATATGGACGATGTGGTGGTAGGACCTCAGTCCTGGCTTTAGAGAACACCTCCTTTAATGCCAGGTAACTTTCAGGAACCTCTGTGGACAAAGGAGGGGCTGTGGCAATATTGAGGCTACCAATCACATGAACTCTGCTTAGGCACTTAGACTGACAACTCTGATCCCAACATTTTATGTCTCTCTGGACCCAATCGACAACTGGGTTGTGCTCTGTTAGCCATGGAAACCCAAGAACGACAGGACATGAGGGTGATTCAATGATTTGAAATCTTATGTTTCCTGGTGCAAAACTCCTGTTTTCATACATACATCGACTGTATCGTGAGTGATATATGGACATGACAGGGGTTTACCATCTATGGCCTCCACCCTTAGAGGTCTTTCCCTGAGCACCAGAGGTATGAGGTTTTTGACAGCAAAATTCTTATCCATAAAATTGCCTGAGGCCCCAGAGTCTAAGAACGCCTCAGTCTTGAGGTGAACCCCCTCCCAGGTTAGGGAGACCGGTAACAGAATCCTGGATTTTTTTTTCTCATTATCCACAAAGGAGGCACACAGAGAACCGACAACCTGGGTGTCTCCTGTTCTGAATCCCACTCTGCTATGTTCAGCCCTGCTAACCCTGGGTCTCTGAGGACATCGAAGGCGGAAGTGATCTGCCCCTGCACAATAGAAGCAGAGCCCCTTTTCTCTTCTGTGCGCTCTTTCTGCTTCTGAAATACCTGTCTTCCCTATTTGCATGGGTTCAACGACTGGTAAATCTGTTTTCACATTCTCCGAACCACCTGACGTACTGGTGTGTCTGGGTAACGAGGGTAAAGGAGGCAAGACCCTTCTGGGTCTATCTCTGGGGTGTCTCCTTTCCCTGATTTGATCGTCCATGGCTATACAGAAATCTATCAGGTGGTCCAGACTTTCTGGTAATTTTAAGGGAGCCAGTTCAAACATAAAAGCCTCGTTCAAGCCTTCGGTAAAGGCTAAGGTTAAAACGTCGTTCGGCCAAAGTACCTCAGAAGTCAAAGTTTTAAACTCTATGGCATAATCGGCGACCCTCTTATTACCTTGTTTGATGTGAAACAAGGACCTCCCCGCATTGGTAGCCCTCCTAGAGGGATCAAAGGTACGTTTTAACTCAGAGGTGAAACCCTCATAGTCATAAATGATGGGTTTCTTATTTTCCCACAACGGCGTAGCCCACAATAAAGCTTTTTCTGTTAAATGATTGATCAGATATCCTACTTTGGCTTTATCAGACATACAAGAACCTGGATTGTTCTCAAACAAGATCTCGAGTTGAGTCAAAAAACCCCGACATAGGCTTGGTGTACCATCATAGCGTAGGGGTGCCTTCATACTAAGCCTATGTCCCTCAGGGGGGACGGAACTGACCCTAGGCAACACTGGATCTGGAGGGTTTGTAGTACCTGTATTGGACCGATTTAACAGGGTTTGCAGAGCGAGGGAAATCTGGTCCATCCTATGGTCCTGTTCCTCTTGTCTGGCTGCGATACGTGCCAGCTGGTTAGAGAGGTCTGCGGGATCCATTGGCCCTGACGTAATGTCACGGATCCCTCTGATTACCAAAAGTGTGGTCCCTTTACGCAGACCGCTCTCTACCCTTCCGATCCTTGAATGGTCGGCAATACTAGACAGACAATTTACCAGACAATATATAAACAAGGGGTAACACCAGACAGAGGTATGGAATAGAGTATTGTCACAAATCTTTCTGACTACCAAGATATTGATCTCTTTATGTAGCTCCCTTTCTACTCTTCCGATCCTTGAATGGTCGGCAAAGCTATATAGACAATGAAGCAGGTAACAGATAAAGAAAGGGAAACACCAAACAGGGGTACAGACCAGATCACAAGTCCTCCCTAGGACTTTAGTAATAGCAGAGGTAGTCTGATGCGTGCTTAGGGTGCCACATAGACTGACCTCGGTACCAACGTTAAGGGCAGAACCTAGCGCAGAGTAAATGCCAATGCCAGGAGTCATACACAGGAGGGTTCGTTTGCCAATGCCAAGGGTCATACACAGGAGGGTTCGTTTGCCAATGCCAAGGGTCATACACAGGAGGGTTCGTTTGCCAATGCCAAGGGTTATACACAGGAGGATTCGTTTGCCAATGCCAAGGGTCATACACAGGAGGGTTCGTTTGCCAATGCCAAGGGTTATACACAGGAGGATTCGTTTGCCAATGCCAAGGATCATACACAGGAGGGTTCGTTTGCCAATGCCAAGGATTATACACAGGAGGATTCGTTTGCCAATGCCAAGGGTCATACACAGGAGGTAGCCAAAATAACACAAGAGCTCTGCGGGAGGTGAATACCACGTCAGGGCACCGGTGTATTGGAGAGACTGGGTTTTAAAGCCGGCGGGTCCGCGTCATAACGCCAGGCCCCGCCCCTCGGCGTCCCACGTGAGCGCCCCCGGAAGCGTTTACATTCGGCGCCTGGCCAGCGAGCAGCGAGGAAGCTGCTGCCAGGCGCCCCATCCCCTGAGCCACCGTGACACCATCCCTCGATCCCAACTCTCCATCCAACTACCGCCCTGTATCCCTGCTTCCCTTTACCTCTAAGCTCTTAGAAAAACTAGTCTTCAACCGCCTCTCCCTCTTCCTGTCCTCCAATTCCCTACTTGACCCCCTGCAATCTGGCTTCCGTCCCCTACACTCAACTGAAACTGCCCTCACCAAAGTCACCAACGACCTCCTAACTGCTAAAAAACACGGCCACTATTCTATTCTCATCCTTCTTGACCTCTCGGCTGCTTTTGACACTGTTGACCACCCCCTCCTTCTACAGACCCTCAACTCTCTGGGTCTCGGTGACACTGCACTTGCTTGGGTTGACTCCTATATATCCAACAGGTCCTTCTGTGTGTCCTTTGCTGGTAACTCCTCCTCTTCATTGCCTCTATCTGTTGGTGTACCTCAAGGCTCTGTCCTTGGTCCTCTGCTCTTTTCCATCTACACCTCCTCCCTGGGCAAAATCATCAACAGCTTTGGCTTTAATTACCACCTCTACGCTGATGACACTCAGATCTACCTCTCTACCCCTGATCTCTCTCCCCCTGTCCTTTCAAAAGTCAGTGACTGTTTATCTGGCATCTCCTCCTGGATGGCCTCCCACCACCTAAAGATCAACATGTCAAAGACTGAGCTCCTACTTATTCCTCCCTCCAATGCCTCCCCACCTCCTGACTTCTCTATCACGGTGGAGGGTATCACCATCTCCCCATCAAACCAAGTTCGCTGTCTTGGAGTTACACTTGACTCTGCTCTTTCCTTCATCCCCCACATCAAGTCTCTTTCCTCCTCCTGCAGATACCAACTGCGTAATATTTCCAGAATTCGGCCATTTCTTACCGCTGTCACCACAAAACAACTCATACACGCCCTGGTAATCTCCTGACTCGACTATCGCAATAATCTCTTATCTGGCCTCCCTCTGTCCCGCCTCTCCCCCCTACAATCCATCCTGAACGCCTCCGCCAGGCTAATTCACCTCACCTGCAGCTCTGTCTCTGCCGCTCCCCTCTGCGAGTCCCTTCACTGGCTCCCCATCCACTGCAGAATTAAGTTCAAAATCCTTATCCTTACCTACAAAACCCTCACTAACTCAGCTCCCCACTACCTGTCCTCACTAATCACCAAATACACCCCAGCCTGCTCCCTAAGGTCAAACAGTGACCTGCGCCTAGCTTCTCCCCGCATCACCTCTTCCCATGATAGACTGCAGGATTTCTCACGCGCAGCCCCCACTCTCTGGAACGCTCTCCCTAGTACTGTCAGACTTTCCCCTAACTTCTCTTCCTTCAAACGCTCCCTTAAAACGTTCCTATTTAGGGAAGCCTACCACCCAACTCACTGACGCAACCATCAATCACTCTCACCTTACAGTCCTCTCCTCCTGTTTCCAACCCCAACCCTCCCAGATTGTGAGTTCCTACGGGAATAGGGCCCTCATCTCCTCCTGTACTGTTTGGCAAATGTTGTTCAATGTATTGTAACCCTGTCTATACTGTGCCTATTGTACAGCGCTGCGGAATATGCTGGCGCTTTATAAATAAAGAATAATAATAATAATAATAACCAGCATGACCAACCTTGTGCTCCAGCAGATAGAGACTGTCTGCTCCCCAGGTTCCAGAGCGATGTCTGTTTGCCTCACCTGCACTAAATTGCCACTGAGGCAAAGTGCAAAACCAGGGGCTTAGAGGTTCCGGAAGGTGTAAGAGAGAAATCTGGGTGACACATAAACCCCAGACAGGACCTTTCCTTGCTCTCTACATGACGCCCTGTTACAATCCCATTGAACACCTGTGGAGAGATCTTAAAATTGCTGTTGGGAAAAGGCGCCTTCCAATAAGAGACCTGGAGCAGTTTGCAAAGGAATAGTGGTCCAAAATTCCGGGTGAGAGGTGTAAGAAGCTTATTGATGGTTATAGGAAGCGACTGATTTCAGTTATTTTTTACAAAGGTTGTGCAACCAAATATTAAGTTAAGGGTGCCAAGAATTTTGTCCAGCCCATTTTTGGAGTTTTGTGTGACATTATGTCCAATTTGCTTCTTTTCCTCCATTTTTTTGTTTTGTTCCAATACACACAAAGGGAATAAACATGTGTATAGCAAAACATGTGTTACTGCAATACTTTTCTGTGAGAAATACTTGATTTTCTGGAAAAATGTCTGGGGTGCCAACAATTTTGGCCATGACTGTATGTGACTAGTGGATGCAGCCTACACTGATAGGGGGAGGGTTGGAGCACAAACCCCAGTATCCTGCAGGAAAGGGTAAAAAAACGATAATATGGACACTCTTCAAAGGAGCAAACAGTTTTAGGAGTATTAATAGAGGTCTAACAATCTAGGTCCACTGTGTGAGCCTTAATAAAGGCCATATGCCAGATAAATAATGCATTACGGAAATATTTTCTATAGGTCGCCACCAATAATTTAAGTGACGTAGACCAGAGCTGGCCGACTGGGAGACCACCTGGAAAACCATGAAAGCCCCGACATGAAGGGAAAATTGGGTCAAAGAGGGATGGATGCCACTCGTGAATTGTGTTCTTACATGGATAAATAGTAGTTTGGGTAGGGTCACCACATGCACTTGCAGGGCTCAAGGTGAATTATGGCTGCGGTTTTCTGAATAATGTGTCTTTTTCCTTGTGGTCCAGATGGCCACCATCCTGGGAGAGGAAAGAGAGCACATTCTACAATGTACACACTTCTCACAAGAAGCATTTTCCCCCTCATAATGCAACCCTCAAACTGTTGCATTATGGCACTTGTGATAAATAGGAAGTTACTTTCCCGGCGCCCACACCATACCTGTAATTTATAACAGGTTGCTTTGCACTGAGAGAACTTGTTGGGCTCTAATGTCAAACTTAACTAAGGAAAGAATTATGCAATTACTTAAAAACATTCAAAACTCTATTAATACATTCTACTTCTTCTGTTATATCAGAATAAGGCCTGGAAATAAAATCTTGTGTTGGCATTGTTTTGCATGCCAACATAGGAGCTATCTAGTAAAATTAACATCAAAATTCCACGCATGATGAGAGCCTTGGAAACAGAATAATACAGTATCTGTTGTATCTTCAGGAAGGCCCCCTTCCAAAGCTAAGAATGTGTTCAGCAGGACGCATCCTCTGTTCGACCTAGTACGGAAAACCTGTTTGAAATAGAGCCTGTGCTGCCTCATAACTGCTTAAATCTACAATCTTTTGGGAGTTGAACATAATTATATGCTCCCACAAATATTCCAGTTCCTTGTCTTTATGTTCCAATCTTCATACCAAACTTGTATGGACTTACCTTTTGCCTAAATATACTTAAAATATTTTATTTTCTCATCTCATACCATGTTAATTTAACCTCTTCGCAATCCCACAAGGGTCCCCAATTCGCAAGGTTTGAATCCCGGCAAGAGCACCTCTCCAGTAAGTGTCCTTGGGCAAGACACCTAACGGTACATACTTGCCTACCCAGGACATACTTGAAAACGAGAGACATCTCAATGTATCCTTCCTGGCAAAATACTTTCTAAAAAAAAAAAAAAAGTGCATTTTTCAAAAAATAAACTGTCAGGAACCAGTGGTTTTTGGAAAATAATTTTTAATTAATTACAGTAAGACTTAATTGGAAATATTCCCAAGGTATTTCTTACTATAATAACGGATTTGGTAGGCATATGATGCCATCTACTGGCCAAATGGAGTTACTGCAGTTAGAACTACAGCTTGTGGCTCTGTGCCTTGTCAGCTGGTGAACGTCTGATAAGGACATTCTTTTTCTTATTTTAAAGGCACACAACCATCAAAAAATGAAATTAAAACGAGTAGTTCAGATGATGGCAGGAGAAGCTTCATCAATGAACCTTTTCCTGCTTATGTTATAATGTGTCTTATAAGATATCACAAAAGAGTCATAGTAGCAATCTAGGTTGTTTACTAGCATACAGAACAGAGGAGACACAGCAGAAGTTTGGATAACATGGACAATGCAGGTTGAGGCAGGAACAGGGAAATGATGGGCATCACAGGAGCAGGCTGGAGACTCATGGAAAGGCAGAAAACTAGTTGGAGAAATCAGGATGGAAACAAACAGTAGGCAGAAATTCTGACTGGGTGCAGAGTCAGGATAAAATCCAGAACTCAAGGTATACCATGAACTGGTTTGCAGGAGCATTGGATCATAGAAGCAACACCCTTAAATAGGAGATCCATGATAGAAATCGAGAAGTTAACACCTGTGACCTCTTATCGATGGAGCAGCATGAAAACCAGTCCTGGAATAGGCAGGGATCAACTTACAAAGGCTTGATGGCAGCTGTACAGTGCATGTAAAGACAGGCTCAAGTTATAGCAGAACAAGAAAGTACTATTCATAGCTTTGTGATATTCACTAAAGGATACCATAAACATCATGTGTTGTTGGATAGTAAATGAAAATTCTATCGGGGAGTGAGTGATACTAAACAGTATCATAAGATAAAAAATAAAAGCCTCTTATTTTCTTTCCTAGTAAACATTAAGGGGAGTTTGAATCTAAACTCACATACATATCGTTTACCATGTCTCTAAAGATAATCATCTATATTTCCTGCCCATCCGTTGCAGTCTTGTATTTTTTTTTTAAACAGCCTATTGTGTATCAGTCAGTCCTTACTGTCATATATGTCAACATTCAAGGTAGTAATACTATTTCCCCGGTGTTGTCATTGGTTCTCACTCAGTTGCTGATAGCATTTCTACCTGCAGCTGGCAGGCTCAATCGCTTTACAATTTCTTTACAAAATACCTCTATGGCCTAAAAATGATAATGCGTAGCTGCCCACTCTCATGCCTGACAAATAAGCATCCAAAATCATTATAAACATGGTAATAATCCCAAATGAGGAGCAATATACTCTAAATTGTGCATGTTTACAAGATAGGTGAATTATATAAAGGATAGAATATACTAAAAATCAGCAGGCCACACCAGGAGCTTGACCATATAAAAATATTTATTGTGGAGCGGCCACAGGGGTACTGGATTCAAGTGACGTTTCGGCGAAACTAAGACACTTCGCCGAAACGTCGCTTGAATCCAGTACCCTTGTGGCCGCTCTATAATAAATATTTTTATATGGTCAAGCTCCTGGTGTGGCCTGCTTATTTTTGGTATATGCTATTGGTAGACTGCGCATCCCAGATGGTGGAGCACCCTGGCGCTGACCCGGCATTTGGTGTGTTAGACACGTTGTGTTTGACTTTCCTTAAAGGATAGCATAGATTTTACCTAGGGTTGAAAAATACCTTGGACACATTGCTGTTCAAATTAAAGGTAAAATGATTCTGACAATAGAGCTAAGTCAACAGAAATCTCTTTGCCAAGAAAATGTATAAGACATTCTAAAAAAGAAAAAAAAAACAGTTATATTACATAATGTCACATTGCAATTCAATTTTCGATAAATTATCAAACATCTGGAAGCACATTAACTAAAGCCTAAGTAGATGTATTAAATACTTTTGGTCAGTGAGACTCATTTCCATTTATTTAATATATACCAGCCTGGTGTTAGCTTAAGAGGAAGATTAATAGCACAGATGGTATGTAGTGTTTGCCTTTTACTAATAATGTGTAGAGGAGTGCCTGCTACTTAAGCTTCTAATCAGTTTAGACAAAAGCACTTGCACTGCATAAATAGTCATAAAAGACCAGCTATACATTAAAAGACAATGATTGATTCTCAAAATGATATTCAACAGCCAGGGCCACACCGGTTTCACATGAAAAGAATGTGGATTTCTTAAACAGTCAATGACTCTTTGTAAATCAAGTCAATCCAGCACGTCAGCCTGAAAAGATAAATCTAATTAAGCCGTCCCTTGTGTGCTGCATTTCTAGCGACATATTTGTTTGCAGGTGCCTTACTTTCGGTAACAAATGGTACATCTAGTTTTTGGTAAATGGTTAAAATGGTAAACCAAAACTTTAAATACAAAAACGAAATAATCCTGACTAACGTAATGTTATTTTCCCAGCTATTCTTGTATCTCGCATCTGGTAGAGGGAGAGGGGCTGCAGTAATACCACTCGAAAGGTGTTCTAAGCCCTAATTTTCAGTTCTACCATGTGCTCCATAAATTAAATATAAATTAAAGCAGGGAAGAAAATGCATATGCTGTATAATAACATAGTGAAAATAAATAACAATAAATATGAAGCATGTACAGATAACATATATACCCAAGCTTCAAATGATAAGGAGGAAAATTGCAAAAGAAAGTAATAAATAAGTAAGATTACCATTACAGACTGATTCCCCATGACCCTTCCTAAAGAGCAAAAAGCTGTGCCAAAAGTTGGTTAACAAGCAAGCCTGTTCAGTCATGGTAAACACAGGTTTACATACAGTTGCAAGAAAAAGTATGTGAACCCTTTGGGATTACGTGGAGTTTTGCATGAATTGGTCCTAAAATGTGCTCTGATCTTCATCTAAGTCATAACAATTTTAAAAACGCAGTCTGCTTAAAATAATACAACACAAACATTATGTTTTCATGTTTTTATTGAACAGAACATGTAAACATTCACAGTGCAGGGTGGAAAAAGTATGTGACCCTTTGGACTTAATAACTGGTTGACCCTCCTTTGGCAGCAATAACCTCAACCAAACGTTTCCTGTAGTTGCAGATCAGACCTGCACAACGATCTGGAGTAATTTTGGACCACTCCTCTTCACAAAACTGTTTCAGTGTAGCAATATTCTTGGGATGTCTGGTGTGAATCACTCTCATAAGGTCATGCCACAGCATTTCAATCGGGTTGAGGTCAGGACTCTGACTGGGCCACTCCAGAAGGCGTATTTTGTTTTGTTGAAGCCATTCTTTTGTTGAATTACTTGTATGCTTTGGGTCATTGTCCTGTTGCATCACCCATCCTCTGCGGAGCTTCAGTTGGCGGGCAGATGGTCTTACGTTTTCCTGCAAAATGTCTTGATAAACTCTGGAATTCATTTTTCCACCAATGACAACGATCTGTCCAGGCCCTGAGGCAGCAAAGCAGCCCCAAACCATGATGCTCCCTCCGCCATGTTTTACAGTGAGGATGAGGTTTTGATGTTAGTGTGCTGTGCCTTTTCTTTCTCCACACATAGTGTTGTGTGTTTTTTCCAAACAACTCAATTTTGGTTTCATCTGTCCACAGAATATTTTGCCAGTAGTGCTGTGGAACATCCAGGTGCTCTTTTGCAAACTTCAAACGTGCTGCAATATTCTTTTTGGACAGCAATGGCTTCCTCCGTGGTGTCCTCCCATGTACTCCATTCTTGTTTAATGTTTTCCTTATTGTCGATGTGTCAACAAAAATGTTAGCATGTGCTAGAGATTTCTGTAAGTCTTTAGCTGACACTCTAGGATTCTTCTTTACCTCATTAAGCATTCTGCGCTGTGCTCTTGCAGTCATCTTCACAGGACGACCACACCTAGGGAGAGTAGCAACAGTGCTGAACTTTCTCCATTTGTAGACAGTCTGTCTTACCATGGACACATGAACATCAAGGCTTTTGGAGATACTTTTGTAACCCTTTCCAGCTTCATGCAAGTCAACAATTCTTGATCACAGGTCTTCTGAGAGCTCTTTTCTGCGAGGCATGGTTCACATCAGGCAGTGCTTCTTGAAACCGGTAAACCCAAAACTGGTGTGTGTTTTTAAAGGGCAGGACAGCTTTCAACAACACATCCAATAATATCACACTGATTGGACTCAAGGTTGGCTCACTCCTGACTCCAATTAGCTCTTGGAGAAGTCATTAGGCTAGGGGTTCACATACTTTTTCCACCCTGCACTGTGAATGTTTACATGTTATGTTCAATAAACACATGAAAACATATAATGTTTGTGTTGTATTATTTTAAGCAGACTGTGTTTTTCAAATTGTTGTGACTTAGATGAAGATCAGAGCACATTTTGTGCCCAATTCATGCAAAACTCCACATAATCCCAAAGGGTTCACATACTTTTTCTTGCAACTGTATGGTAGTGTTCAAAAGTTAGGGTTCAGAAACCTCTGTTTTGCATGATGATAATATACATGAAATGAGTTTAATTAAGACATATAGGGCCCTATTCCATAGTTGACGTTAAAAGGCATCTGCAAAAAATTAGCGCATAGAGTTAAACATAAACGCCTGTCAATTACCGATTGTAGTACAAAGCTTGCACTGGGGTGGGCATTCAAGCAGTTATCGTCTCGACTTGAGGTGTCATTTTTTGATTGGTTAAGTTTAACGTCTCCAAACACAATCAAGGATGCACACACTTTTTTTGAGTTCAATCAACATCAACAACATCCTGTCCTCAGCTGACCTTGATCGGAAGGTGCTATAAAAAAAGTCGACTCCAGTGTTTCCGGGCCTAGGTGCAAGGTAAAATATGGGGCCACTTTTTCTTTCTTGAAAAAAATGTTAAACCCAATTTCAGAAAACAAGTAGTCTCTTCTATTATCGATCACAGCTGCACCTCTACACAGTATTATGCTGCGACTGCGAGTAAGCAGAAGAGAGGAACTCAGCCCTTCCCTGCTGAGCTCACTTAGACTGTTTTGCGCGCATCGTGTATAAACACGATTTAAAGTCATGTTATTTTATAGGACGCAGACAAGTATATTCTTTTCAGCAGACTTGGCAGATTCAAAATATATAATTTCTATGTGTATAAGTCATGTCCCATCAGAATTCTCTAACAAAAAATGTTGAAAAAATTAAAATTTCCATTCAAATTTCAAGCATGTAAAATAATTTAACATTTTATCATCCCAACCTTTGTAGTTACATATTCTTTGGGGTACTGTTGGTAAATAAAAAATTTAAATGGAATGGTTATTGCATTTTTATGAGAAATCATGCAATTTAAACCACAACTGGAATAAAATAAATTTTGCTTGTGTTTTGGAGGATTGTTTTTATGAATAATATGACTATGAATAAAACACTAAACTTTCTTCTGGCGAGGGAAAAAAGAAGGTGAGTAATGGCAGTGGTACTGCTCATTTTATACGTGACAAATGGACAATGCCATTGCTCTGGAACAAAAAAAAGTAAATAGATAAAATTGTTTAGTTTTTTTTCCTTCTTCGATTAGATTTTACATGGACGTGTTTGGTATCATTGGAAAGGCCATGCTTTGGTCTTTCCAATAATACTTAACATGAACCTATAGCTGCTATGTGTCTAGAGATATAGAGGTCCAAATGCCCATCAATGCAGACATTGACATTATTCAAAGAACACTGAATTGGCCATGGAATTGCACTGAATGAGGAATTTCCCTGTATGTTGCAATTTCATGGCCATTTGGCTATTCAAAAAGCTGGCGATTCACCAAATGTTGTCGAATTGCCAGCAAAATACGATGACCTTCGGCGTCAGGGAAATCCTCATAGAGAAGTAATGGTTAATCTATTCAGAGAACACTGAACAGCTGTGAAAAGTTGTTAAAATGTCCTGATTTTCAGTGGTTTCATTCGACAGCTTTAAGGAGGCGAATCCCATAGGTTTCAATGTAAAACAAATTCCCCATTTTTCTTAAATAGTTAGTCAACTGTTTATTCTTTTCATTTGCAGCAAAAAGTCTATTTATTTTTAGGCATTTTTCGGGATTTTTTCATTGAATATTTTTAATTCCGATTTTTGTTTCATGGCGTCTTTTTTTCTGGAATAGACCTTTTTATTATTATTCATTGGACCTTATATATTATTTCCTTGCATTTTCATGCACTAGTTTTTTCTAAAACGCCTTTTGAATGTTGCGTTATTTTTTTTTACGCCTGTTTGGCGGCTTGGGGGACTTTTTCCAGCTGCGGGTCGGCGGCCTGTTCAGCAAGCCGTCAGCTGCTTAAGGGTAGATTCGGCGGTCTGTTCAGCAGATCGTTTTGGCGTGCTTGCGGCTGCATTTGGCAGTTTTTCGTATCGATTCAGCGGTTTTGCAGTGTTTTTTCTGATCAATTCAGCAGTTTTGCGCCAGTTTTTCCAATACATTCAACGTTTTTGCAGCGGTTTGAGGATTCGTTCAGTTAATAAAAGTGGTGACTGTGGACAGAGGCTACTACGGGGTTAACATTGAATTGGAAAGTTTGTTATTACAGGTCTATGTTAACACTGTGCAGAACAGTAGATTAATCAGATGTTGGTATGGCTAATGTGAGAAAAGGAGTTAATAAACAGTGGAGGTAAAGCTAGATGGGATAGAGGTGGTTAATGCAGTGATAATTCTGGTGATGCAAAGGACTGTCAATGGGGATCATGAATGGGATAAATGGGGACAATAAAGGGAATTAATGTAAGACAGGAGAGAAGCTTATATATAGCGAATAGGGTACTGTGGGCAAGTGAGGGTTAATAAAGCAGCATTAGCTCAACAAAAACACTCCTATAGAAACAGAACTAGGGTTAACAGATCAGCCATTTTTTCCTGGGCATCAATTAACGTGTGTGTGTATATATATATATTTTTTTTTCATTAAGGGGAGCTTAAGTCTATTATATAGAGTTGACCTCAGTACCTTGATTATTCTCATGGGGCTTTAATCCTTAACCCAGGGGTCAAGTCGAGGGGGAACGCGTGGGAACGGAGTTCCTGCACTAATTTTGCAGAGGGAACGGAGTTCCCTTTGGTCCCATACTCTATAAAGCTGGTAGTCAGGTGTTCAATCACATATTTCGCTATTAAGTCACAATAAATATAGGATTTATCATATATTTTTGCTTCATTTCATATTTATTTATAAAGTATTTTACCAGGAAGGAACATTGAGATTTCTTTCATTTTCAAGTATGTCCTGGGTTCAAGAGCATTGAAGTTTTACAGTAGGTACAGAAATACAAAGTAATAAAATGCAAGATATTAAAAACCCCAAATATACAGATTAACACAGAAAATAAATATGCCACTATGTTACATGTTTACAAGTGCTTTCCTTATTGAGGTATAGTAATAGAGATCTCTTAAGTGACTTTAGACTGGGGGAAGATTTGTTGGTGTCTGGGAGGTTATTCCATAATTGTGGTGCTCTGTAGGAAAATGAGGATTGAGCCACTTTCTTTTTGTATTGTGGTATTGTAAGTAAGGTGCTGGTCCTGGATCGGAGGTTATAGGATGAGGGAGCTGCTGGGGGAAGCAGTCTATTCAGATAGGGTGGCAGCTTCCCAGAAAAGCTCTTAAACACCAGGCTGGAAAGGTGAAAGATGCATCTAGATTCCAGCGATGGCCAGTTTAGTTCTTTTAACATGTCACAATGGTGGGTCATGTAGTTACATTGTAGCACAAAGCGGCAGAATGAGTTATACAATGTAGTAAGTTTATGAAGGTGTGTTTGAGGGGCAGCTGCATACACTACATCTCCGTATTCAATAGCCAGCATAAGCATTTGTTGTACAATCTGCTTTCTTATTGACATCTATACATAAATTTATCAGAGCTGAGTGTGTTTGTGTTACGTGCAACGTTATAATTGCTTATTGGGAGACAGAAATCCTGGTGAGTTCCCACACTTCTTTTTTTAGGACTTGATCCCTGCCATAACCATATAATTATCCTTTATTTAAGCTCGCACCAAAATTCTACAGCGCTATACAAGATCAGTGTACAAGGAGTTGATACATTAGAATACCACACATGGATGATACGACCTGATTCAGAGGACCCTGTTCCACACACACACTACAATTTGTAATATATTCACTGAATTTCACTCACTGTTTGATTTTTCCTTCTCCGTACATGCCTCCCAAACAGACTCTACAACACAAATATGTAAATGCAATTCTTTGAAACAAAACCAGAATAAGAAATCCAAACACCTGCAGTTAGGTAAAAGTTAAGCTCTCCCTTCAGCCATGAGAATAACTCAATTTGGAAGCTTCACTGATCATGACATAGATATAAAACAATTCAGTGTGATAAAGGAAGAATTTGCTGGAGGGCTACACCATGAAATGTGTGATCAAGATGGAAAAGGCTAAAAAAAGGCTACTTAAGCAAACAAAAAAACGCTGCTTATGTTTGGATTATGTAAAGAACGTTTGAATTTTAAAAGGTTTGGCCAGAACATTGTGAAAAGATGTTTGGCTTGGTAAGTATATGTTAAGGATTGATGATTTGTACTTTATGTACTACAGATGTTTTCTGGTCCACAACTGCAAACAACAGGAATGCATTAAAATGTGAATAGCATACCGAGGATTAGCAAGGGTTTTAATCTAAAGTGTTCCCACATCACGGTTTATTGCATTTCAGGTAACTGTATCGATAAAAGAAAGAAAAACGCATAAAACACATTGGAACTTGAAATTTCCTTGCAGTTAGAATTGTAGATGTTTCCTTCTAATTCTAGAATTTACTAAATCAAGAAAATAACCATTACCGCCTACATAAGGCTGGGTTCACACCACAGCGTAGCGCAGCGTCGCGCAATGCGTTGCAGCGCGTTCGCGGCTATGATATGGCTGCGAACGCGCGGCTATATGCCGAAAAGAAGCTCCCGGACTTCTTTTTGCGTCGGCCGTTTCTCAGCGCGTTCCTGCGCGCTGAGAAACGGCCAGATGTGATATGCCCACATAGGGAATAATGGGATTTCACTGTTTGAGCGTTTTACAGCGCGCAGGAGCGCGCTGTAAAACGCTTAGGTGTGAACCCAGCCTCAATGTTTTCAGATCCATCTAACAGGGGCTTCTAGGATCTACAGGAGGTTTGAATTTTTTTTCTAAAATCACTGCTGTGTTATAGGGATGTGCATTGCTGAAAAATTAATTTCATTTAGTTTCGTTTCGTTATGTTTTTAAATCATTTCGTTTTCAGAATTTTGTAACTAATTTTGTTTTGTATTTCGTTTTGTTTCGTATCGATTTGAAATTTCGAATCGATTCAAATTTCATATATCAATTCAATAGTTGATATCAATTAGAATTTTGGATCACTAGATAAAACCCCAATTAATCAAATTTTGCTGTTAAAAGAAAAGCTAGGGTTAAATTTTAAGCTGTGTCACAGATTTAGTATTTGAGTCAATTTAAACAGTGAAACAAAATTAATTTGTTTCAAAAAGTACTTTGCTTACTATTACTTGTATTGTAAGTTAAGATCAATTCGATAGTACATTTCAAATTCGATAGTTGATACCAATTTGATAGTTCATTTCAAATTCGATAGTTGATATCAGTTATTCAAATTTTTCTTTTATCATGATGACACAGTGTAAAACAAAATAAATTTGTTATATACCGTTTCATTCCGAATTCGTATCGTATCGATTCGTTATTCGGAATTACTTCCGAATACGAATTATCAAATTTCGTTCCAAATTCTGAATTTTTCAAAGACAAATGCACATCTCTAGTTACTATCTCTCTGACAGAGGAGATCTTGGGACTGCCATAAAATCCGCAGCCCTGCTACTGGGATTGATGCTATAAAAAGGACATCTAGAGAAATGACTCGTTGGTGACTCCCCACTGCGAAATGTATTTTTAATCAAAGACTAGTTCTATAATTTTTTTATTTGTTAACTACTTCATGTAATGTCTCTACTCCCTGAAAATTCTATTTTTCATGAGGGTCTAAGAGTCTGAAGCGGCAAAGTAAATTATTTCAATTAGTCGTTAGTTAAACAATATGAACTATTAAGAGGTCTGTTCTAAGTTGGCCCAGAGTATTTTTGAAATGATCAGTAATAATACCATGACATACAATTACTACAATTTTACATGTCCTGCTAGCAAGTTGTATGGTACCAGGAAACCCAGGACTGTCAAGAGCTTGCCCCCCAGATATTTCTGAACAACAACTCCCATGATTCCCTGGCCATCTATTACGTTGAAAGAATTCTGGGAACTGTAGGCCTCAACGTCTAGGGGCCGTGGGTTTAACAACCCTGAGTTAACCTCTTCAAAAATAATGGTTACTTTCAATTTACAGAATGGTTTTGTTTGAAGGTATGGTTGGTGCACTCCATATATGAATAGTTGACAAAGTATGATGTGGCATGTCACGATGACGTCAGTCCTGGAGTTAACCCCTACAGGGTTATTCAGAGAGTGTGAAAAGCAGGAGAATGACTGGAGAATGAAAAATTCAAGGTCAAAATAGCCAAACCAGAAAAATTCTCCCTTTCATCTCACTTTCCAAATCGGCTATTTTGACCTAGAATTTTTCATTCTCCAGTATTTTTCCCAGCAAGCAAGCATTCTCTCATCGCTCCCTCACCCATCAGACTTAGGCAGCAACTCACTTTGGCTTCTCCTGGACTTGAAGAACACAGGCCTCCATCGTTCCACTAAGTAAATTTTCCCAGCAAGGTGATTTCTCAGACTACTCTCTATCACCCATACTTAGCCTCCTATGCTTTTGAATGCTTAATATGACTGCACTGTAATTTGTGTGTGTGTTTTATATATATATATATATAAATGTTTTTGTATATATTTATAGGATATATGTATTAAGTGTGTGTGTTTCTCTCCATATGTATTCAGTCCTGTGCTGGTAGACCTAATTGCTACTCTGTATATATGTATGCATATTTTTCTCTATGTATTCAGTTTATGTGTAGCTAGGCACATTTGCCACTGCTCAATTTCCTTTAGAACCATATGTTCTTATCTATCCCCCCCCCCACCGGTCCGAACACTGAGTCTACGAATTTTATTGCACCCCAAACCCCCCCCTCTGACCTTAGGTGTGCTCTCTTTTTATTTTTTTTCTCCCAGCAAGCAAGCATTCTATCATCGCTTCCTCACCCATCAGACTTAGGCAGCAACTCACTCTGGCTTCTCCTGGACTTTGTTCCCACCCCACCCTATCCTCCCCTTCCCCCACCCACCCCACAGTTTTCATTTGATTTATACCCTCCTATCACACTCCTTACGCAGCTGCACTAAATTCCCTCCTTAAATCCCTGCTTCCTCTACTCTCCCACACTTACTCTCGCCAACCCAACTACTCTCACCTCCACCTTTCTCTATAATGTATATACCACTACTGCTTCTCTTTTCTCTCTCCTCCCTTCTCTCCAAAGCTACCCTCACCCTCTATACACCTTTCCAATTGCCCCAGGATGGAAATCAAGTCCCTATACACCCCAGCCTACTTGGTTCTTCTAACCTGTCAGCTGAGTGCTGGTGGAGAGTGCTAAAGTCCAGCCCTCCTACCCCCACACAGAGATTTAATACTGTCCAATTACAGTATCACCAAAAGAAAACTCTGTCCAAATTTCTATTCATTCTGCTACTTTCCCTGGCAAATGATGTGGAAACTAACCCTGGTCCTACAGCTGACACATCCTTTAGTCTCCCCACTAAAAAAGGCCTCTCATTTGTGCACTGTAACATCCGAAGTTTACTCCCTAATTTGGATGAGCTTCAGGCTTGGTGTTGCTATTACAAACCCAAAATCATTGTGCTCACAGAGTCATGGTTAACCCCAAAAGTACCAGACTCTGCCATATCAATACAGGGGTATTCATGTTATAGAAAAGACAGAGCAAAGAGAGGAGGGGGAATTGTTATTTATGTTGAGGAGTCCTTAAAGTTCACCCCCTTACAGACTTCTAGCTCTCCTGTCACCTTTGATTTCCTCTCTGGTATAATTGAGATCCCATTCAGTAAAGCAATCATTGTTGCTGGGTTCTATCGTCCACCGAGCTCTCCAGTGCACTCCCTCTCTGACATATCTCAAATCCTTAATAACCTACTTGCCCAAAACCAAAAAAGTGAACTGCTGGTCCTCAGCGATTTTAATACAGATTGGCTAAATCCTAAAAACAATAAACACTGCACACTGTTTAAAACTTTGCAGCTAACTCAATTAATCTCCTCCCCCACTCGCATCAATATGAAAAGCCCTAACCATACCTTGCTGGATTGGATTCTCTCCTCATCTCCTGATAGAATACAGGAGGCAGGCGTTCTTGCTAATAGCTTTAGTGACCATTGTCTAGTGTACTGCGTGCGCAAAATAAAAGCCATGAAATCCCCCCCAAAGGTAATAACCACCAGGTCTTTCAAGAAATTTATTCTTGAATCCTTCCTAAGTGATCTCAAACAACTCCCCTGGTACAGGCTAAACCTAATCCCAGACCTAGACTATGCAGTTGAATACTTTCAGTCTGAGCTCCTGCAAGTCTGGAATTCCCATGCCCCGCTGCGTAAAGTGCGAGTAAAAGGGACCCATCTCCCCTGGGTTACAGCTGATCTTACACTAATGTACCAGCTTAGAGATTCACTGTGGTCAAATTTCAAGAGTACTGGTTCAATGAACGATCACTATGAATACCGAAAATGCCGGAATGAATGCACAAAACAAACAAAAATGGCCAAAGCCCATTACTTCAATGAAATCTAAACAATAACATATCAAACCCTAAAAACTTTTGGAGAACCATAAGTAACATACAAGCACTCCCAGTCCACTCCCAGCCGGCTGCTGTCAAAGTAAACAACCAAACCCTGCAACACCCCCTAGATGTAGCAAATGCCTTTAATGATTATTTTGTTGGATGCGCCACCACTTTGATTGCCAAGCTAGGAAATGACATGCAATCAGAGAGGCCTCATGCAGGTCAGGCCCCTCCAACTGTGCAAAGTCCCTGTATCAGACAGGAATTCAGTTTTAGACCAGTGCCTGTCAGTGTCATTACTAAACTTCTCCGTAAGCAAAAAATGAAATACCAGTCTGGACCTGATCAAATACCAGCAATGCTGCTGAAAATCAGTGCGCCAGCAATTGCAAATCCTGTCGCAACCCTAATAAATGAATCACTGGCAACTGGATACATAACCAAACTCTGGAAGACTGCAAGAGTGGTACCTATCCATAAAAGTGGTGACAGTACTTTGGTATCCAACTACCGTCCAATATTCTTGCTCCCTGTAGTGTCAAAAATCTTGGAAAAATGTGTCTACACACAATTACGTGATTACTATCAATATTGGAACTACTTAACCCCGGATCAATCAGGCTTTCGTCCAAATCACTCAACTACAACCGCCCTTTTAAAAGTCTGCAATGATATCCAAGCTGGGATGGAACAAGGAAACCTAACTGGAGCCATCTTCCTTGATTTTGCAAAGGCCTTTGACACGGTAGACCATGGCATCTTGTTAGAAAAACTTAAAAACTCTGGCATTGGTGATCGCACGCTAACCTGGCTTCAATCATATGTATCCGACCGATCACAATATGTGTCAATTTCTGGCAACTCATCCCTCCCGCTCCCAGTCACTTGCGGTGTACCCCAAGGCTCAATACTAGGCCCCCTGCTATTCACAATATTCATAAATGATCTGCCCAACGTCTGCAAAGCCTCAACTGTACATATGTACGCAGACGACACTGTAATCTATACCAGCAAACCAAATCTCCCACAGCTGGAGGCCGTGCTGCAAGAACAATTCACAGAGGTAGAAAAGTGGATCAAACACAACAAACCTTTTTTAAATACTGACAAAACTGTAACGATGCTCTTTGGAACAGCACCTAAACTACACAAATTGCAAAATCCCCATCTATGTGTTGGGACAAAATCAAATGGCACGCTGACCACAGTCACTTCTCTCAAATATCTAGGTATGTGGTTGGACCCTAATCTATCCTTTGGCCCCCACATCGAAAAACTCTCATCTAAACTTTGCCCCAAGCTGGGTGCCCTGTACAGAAACAAATCCTGCCTGAGCCCCGCGGTAAGAAAGCAGATTGTACAACAAATGCTTATGCCGGCTATTGATTACGGAGATGTAGTGTATGCAGCGGCCCCGCAAACACACCTTCAGAAACTTACTACATTGTATAACTCCTTCTGCCGCTTTGCATTACAATGTAACTACATGACCACCATTGTGACATGTTAAAAGAGCTAAACTGGCCATCGCTGGAGTCTAAACGCACCCTTCACCTCTCCAGCCTGGTGTCTAAGAGCATTTCTGGGAAGCTGCCACCCTACCTGAATAGACTGCTTCCCCCAGCAGCTCCCTCATCCTATAACCTCCGATCCAGGACCAGCACCTTACTTGCAATATCACAATACAAAAAGACAGCGGCTTGGTCCTCATTTTCCTACAGAGCACCACAATTATGGAATAACCTCCCAGACACCATCAAATCTTCCCCAGTCTTAAGTCACTCAAGAGCTCCTTACTAACATACCTCAATACAGAATGCACCTGTAAACATGTAACCTAGTGACTATATTTCATACATATTTATTTTCTGTTAATCTGTATATTTGTGTTGTTTTTATAATATCTTGCATTGTATTACTTTGTATTTCTGTAACTGTAACACTTCAATGTTCTTGAACCCAGGACATACTTGAAAACGAGAGAAATCTCAATGTATCCTTCCTGGTAAAATCCTTTATAATTAAAATTCTCCAGTCATTCTCCTGCTTTTCACGCTCTCTGAATAACCCTGCTAGTTGTCACCAATGGTGGAGATAGGGGATTCCAATGAACTCCCTATCTCCAGATCCGCGGCAGCTAGGGGTTAACGTTTGATATTGCTGGATCGGCCAGAGCATGCCCTTTCCAACGATACCAAACATGACCATGCAAAACTAAAAAATAAAAAAATATATAAAAAAATATAATAAAAAAAATAAACAAGTTTTTTTTGTTTGATTTGTTAATGCAGCAATATTGTTCCCATTTCAATTATAATGTGAACAATGATGCTGCACTAATGATTTTTGTATGTGGTACGTTTGTTAAAAATAGTGAAATTGTCCCCAAAAAATGTAACGATACCCCATTTCTAATTTTTTTAGAAAATAACCGCAAATGATCGCATGTTAAAATGTGAAAAAAACACTTTACACATTGTAAATTATTGAAAATTCAAATTGTATTGCATTTTTTGTTATAATATACAGACAGGACATGACGTATACATATAATAATGATATATTATGAATCTTCCGAGTCTGCTGGAAAGAACGATATATAATATGTCGGGTTAATATATTAAAATAAGGCTTCAAAACGCGGTTAAACATGATGAGCAAAACCGGTAAAAATGACCTCAGCACAGAGGCGGGAAATGGCTCGGCAGCAAAAGGGTTAATTGTTAGGACGTTCTTACTAGCATTTCAGTTTATTGCATGCTGCTACTTACAGCAAAATAATAAAGTACAGTGGTACCTCGGTTCACGAACTTAATTGGTTCCACGACTCTGGTCGCGAACTGAATAGGTGAACAGAATCACATTTTCCCATAGGGTTCAATGTAAATCAGGTTAATCCGTTCTGAACCATATGGGGGAAAAAAATGTAACCACAAAAATATGAAACAAATTCAGTAACAGTCTGCAAATCCTCGTCATCTTCAATAACGCTCTGCACATCCTTGTCACCTTCAATAAAGCTCTGCACATCCTCGTCACCTTCAATAACGCTCTGCACATCCTTGTCACCTTCAATAACACTCTGCACATCCTCACCTTAAATAACGCTCTGCACATCCTCGTCACTTTCATTAACGCTCTGCACATTCTTCTCACCTTCATTAACACTCTGCACATTCTTGTCTCCTCTCTCTGCACCTTCTTTTTCCCCACCACGCTTGTTCTGCACTTTCTTGGGAGCCATGCTGGATTTAATACAGTAATACTGAACAGCACTGTGCTACAAAGCACACTAAAAAGCTTCACAGTAGCCCTGTCTGCGACCGCGATCTCGAGTACAGGAAGTACAAGAAGCCACGACCATGTGTCAGAGTGGGGAAGATGGCCCAGCTCATGTTCGTAACCCGAGGCGAAGTTCGTGAATGGAAGTAAAATGTTGACGAACTTCCTGGTCTTGAACCGAATTGTTCGTGAACAGGGGCGTTCGTGAACCGAGGTACCACTGTAACTATATGAAAAATAGTAAAAGAACCAGATGAAGTTGCTGGTAACATTTGCTCTTTGTGCTGTACCAAACTCCATCCATTTTACTTATCGTTTCAACCACAAAAACTGATCTGCAGTTCGCCCCTGTCATCCTGAAGGCTGACATCAGATACATCATACATTCTGTTACATGGAATTTGTTACAGATGTAATCATGTTACTGGAATGGGTAATGAATAATTCGGCGCATGGCATTACCGCAGTGAATACATCTGAACTGATGTATTATTCTCTGTACGTGGATTCCTGGCACCTAGAATTAAGTTAGATATTCCAAACTACCCATTACCATGGTCTGGCTTTTCTCATCAACGGAAAGGACTGTGGGATTTGAATTTGAAAAAGAAAACCACAAATATCCCTTTATGAGGTTTGAAAGCAATAAAACATTAGATTAAGCAAACAATTATTTAACATTAGACAGTAATGTGCAATTGTGCACGTCTAATATCCTCTCTGTGATCTGCATCCACTATACTTTTGACTGATCACATAGAAACTATAAATTCCTGCTACTGCTGCACATCTTCATATTAAGCACATCTATGAGCTTCTCTTACATACAAATCCTTCACGTGTAGGAGCAGGGTGGAATATAGAGAACAAAAGAAGCAGCATATCAGATATCAGTGACTCATACAGAAGTTATTTTTTGTAATTTATACTTAAGAAAAAAATAAACCAGGCTATTGCTAGCACTCTAATTACAACTGTAGCAAAAAGAACAAATAGTGATGTGTTCTTTCCCACTTTTGGCAGGGATGGTTTTCTATCCTGCTTTCTAAAAGATCCTTATTGTAAGAAAAAAGTATATGGCGTTGATAATAAAATTAACGTCCATTCCTAAAAGTAGTTCAGCTACATTACCACAAAAGCTATTCCCATTTTACTAGACCATTGTTTTGCAGCTGCTTCATTGTGGTTCGTTTATCATTTGATACAAACTACCACATTTCATTACAGCACATATGCTTAATAAGAACTGCTGAATTGGTTCTCCATGTAAAGTGCTGCCAGCTAGAGAGCCGTGATCAGAGAACAACCTGCTCACTAACTGTACAGCACTACAGAACTTGTTAGCACTTTATAAAAACTTGAAACTGGAACTGTATTAATTCCATACAGGCAGAATTGCTAGTTTGAACATGTTCTATTTAGTCCATATTGCATACGATTTATTAATGGAGATCAAATTTGTAATTATAATCACCCGTCTGTTCACCTTTCCTGTAGTGGGACTATCCTTATATTGATAATAATCTCAGTTTAATCAATAGAAATACCCATGAGCAGCATATCTAACCATTTCAGAGCTATCTGTATCTCAATGACTGCATTTGACAGAAAGACACCATCTAGTGTTTAGAACCTTTCATCCCAGCAATATTTTTGTTAATGTTACCGAATACATGAACATTTTTAAATTTACGTAATTTGAATCTGTTAACTATCTCAGAATAACAATCAACATGCAAAAACTGCTATTTTACTGTACATTTAAACTCTTAAGCACCATGATCAGGTAAACATGATCTTCAAAACTTGACCTGATGTTATTTGAAATGCGAAATTCATTAGCAAATGAGCTCCAGAATATGCCTCTAAAATTTCAACACAGACATAACATCTGATGTGTAAGAAATTGTTTTGAAGCCTTTAAGTTCTGTTTTGTCTTGCAGGAAACGCATAGCCCAAGCTGTAATGTATAGGTAGTAGCGATTTTTGGCCAGAAGGCAGAAACCTTTGCTTGTCTAATAGGGTTTAATGAGGTGAAAATATACATGCAGGTCTATTCACTAAAAGGTGAAACTCAGGAGAATTGGCAGGAGAAGAGAACAATTTAGACCAAATAGCCGATTTTGAAAGTGAGATAAATGGGAGAATTATTCTGCTTTGGCTATTTTGACCTACAGGGTTATTCAAAGAGATCCGAATTGTGGCCGAAAGGTAACCGAACAGTGAAATTCAGCGTACGGTTACCTTTCCTGGCCATTCGGCTATTCAGAGAGCAGGCAGTTTGCCAAACGTTGGCGAATTGCTTGCACATACGGTGCCTGTTCGGTGCCTGTTCGACGGCAGTGAAATCCCCATAGAGAAGCAATGCTTCGTCTATTCAGAGAACAAAAACCAGCAGGGAAAAGTTGCCGAATTGCCCTGCTGTTTGATGGTTTCATTCTACAGGTTTATTCAGACGAATCCCATAGGCTTCAATGTTAAAAATATTCTAGTTTTAATTCAATGTCTAATAAACTGATGATTATAATATTCTGCAGTAAAAAGTATCCTTATTTATAGATTTTATAGGATGTTTTAGGCATTTTTAAGGATTTTTTGCAAAAAAAAATTTTTTTCAATCGTTTTTTTTTTTCTGTAACAGCCCTTTTTATCATCATTCATTCGATCTTATATGTAAATTCCAGACATTTTCGTTCTGTAGTTTCTTTGCAAACAGCTTTTGACTTGTCAAACATTCAAGCGTACTGTTGTTTTTTTTTCACTCCATTCGTCTGCGGTGTCGGCTTTTTCCGGCGGCTGCTCTGTGCTGTATTTGGCGCCTGCTCAGGTTTCTCCAGCGTGTTCGGTAGGGTTAATCCAGATGTTTTTGCGGGTTTCGGTGTGCGTTCGCCAGGTTTTGCAGTGAGTGTTCCTTGGGTTTGCGGCAGCTTTTCCCTGCACTACGACGGCCCTGTGTTGCTTGCTGAATACACCACAGGGTCGCCGAAATGGGATCGCCGAATCACACCGAATTGAAGTGAAGGAAAAGTCACCGAACGTGCGGTGACTTTTCGATTCTCTGAATAACCCTGCTAGAATTTATTCTTCTGCCAATTCTCCTTTAGTGAATAGACCTGATAGTTACATAGTTAAATATTTACATAGGCTGAAAAAAGACATGCGTCCATTGGGTTCAGCCTTTCACACATCACCTACTGCTGTTGATCCAAAAGAAGGCAAAAAACGCAGTCTGAAGTGTTCGCCAGGTAAGGACTGAGGGTTTCAAAACCCAATGTTTTAACTGCGCTCGACCCGGATGTGAACAGACATATATAAAGAGGTGCTCGCAAAACACTCCTAATATGATAATCCCTAAAATTACCTATATATAATCAAAGCGAAACAAAAGTAATAGTGGAGTGGCGCACACAAGTGATCAAGGAAAGCATGAAAAAATGCAGAAATATAAGTCACATGCAGTGTGGTATAAACCTGAATGCAAATTGCCGTACATCATGTACTCAGGTTGCTGGTCAAGGCGGTAATTCTTGAGGCAAGCGCTCAAACAACCTCAATGAGAAAGACAAAAGGGCGTAAAAAAAACAATAATGGCACAATACCAGAGAGTATTGATGGATAATATAATATATATGTGCGAATACACTCAAAGTGCAGAGCTTCTCTAGCTCAAAGGAAAGCGCCTCTGGGATGTTATGAGGCCGTCTCAAATTCCCTGAAGCTCCAGATTTTCCTCAAGATGAAAATAGGGAAAAAACCACATCTAAGTGCAGAAGGAACTGCAACTCTTCATATTCATCAAAATAGTGTGGAAAAGAGGTCACTCACCCTCTGAGTGTTCTCACTCAGACCAGGATGTTCTCGCCTTCAGATTGTTTAGTCACAGCACAATCTTGTAAAACCTGCTATGGAGTGATGAGGGTCCTTTATGGGTCCTCCAAAACCAAACACCGGAAGGAGCCAGGTATAGCAATATCGGTGCTAAAATGAATATTTATTCAACAAAAATAAATAAAACACATATATAAAAAAAGAGAAATATCAAAGTATAGGGGCACCAGACGCGTTTCGCCCAATAAGTGCGTGGGCTTCATCATTGCTAGTTCTTATAATGTCCAATAAGCGCGTGGAGTCTGTCGTGAGGCGTCACTCGGTGCTTCATCCATGGCGTCAAAGCGTCGAGCGAGGCGCAGGGGGATGATGTCATTTCCGGCTGGAACTTGGATTTCGGTTTCGTTTTTTATTGAGCATGTGAGGAAAACCTCTATCCATATATAGCTATAATGTACATGTTCCGCACATGCCGTTGCGACTGGTCCTTTATATTCTTACATTGTTTTGGTGCAAACCTACTCCGGGGATTCTATAAGTATAGAATATTCTGTATATTTTTACTGTGAAAGTACCTTCCTATCAAACCACAAGGGCCTGCCAGGACCAAGATTACTTGGTAGTGAAGGGGTTAAATGTTCTGATAATATTTTTTTACAACAAAAAGTACTGGGTAGTAAAAGGGTTAGGATTCCCTATAAATAAAGTGTTTAAAAAATACATTTCAAGTACAATATAATTATGTTTTGACCCCTTCACTACCAAGCTACAGTTACTATTACAAGCATTTATAAAGGGCCAACAGATTCCTTTGTGCTGTACTATGGGAGAGACAGAATAACAAGAATACATACACGTTACACACACGGAACAGTAGGAGGGAAGGTTGCTTGAGAGCTTACAATCTAAAAAGAGAGGGGTGACACAGTAGGTGAGGGTACTAGGAGTATGTTTAGTAGTGGGGTGCATGTGGGCTGATTGGGAAGATGGAGCAAGAGAGGGTATAGTGTATAGTGTATAGTGAGGGATCATGGAGTGAGTCGATAGGCTTCTCTAAAGTGGTGTGTTGTTAGAGACTTCTTGAAGGACTGGAGAGACAGGGAGAGTCTAATGCTGTGAGGGAGGGAGTTCCATAGAAAGGGGGAGGTCGGAATAAGTCCTGAAGACGGGAGTTGGGGGTGGGGGTACGAGGATAGCATCAGATCATTGGCAGAGTGAAATGGTCGGGAAGGGGTATACCTGTTAATAATGGAGGAGATGTAGGCAGGGGCGCAGTTGTGGAGAGCTTTGTATGTGAGCATCAATATATTGAAATGGATTCTAAAGGAAACTGGGAGCCAGTGTAGAGATTGACAAAGGGGTGAGGTGTGAGAGGTGCAGGAAGTGAGGTGGATGAGCCTGGCACAGGCATTCATTACAGACTGCAGAGGGAGAATCTGGGATCTCTTAAGGCCAGAGAGAAGGAGGTTACAGCAGTCAAGGCGGGAGATAATAAGAACTTGGACGAGCATTTTAGTAGAGTCTGGATTAAGAAAGGGACGGATGCGTGCAATGCTTTTTAGGTGGAAGTAGCAAGATTTGGTGAGTGACTGAATGTGAGGAGTAAAGGATAGATTGGAGTCCAAAAGGACCCTGCGGCATCGAGCCTGAGAGGAAGAAGTAATGGTGACACCATTCACCTGAAGGGAATGGGTGCAGGAAAGGAGGTTTTAGGGGGAAGGAAGATGAAAAGTTCAGTATTCAAGAGGTTGAGCTTTCGGAAACGTGAAGTCATCCAGTCGGAGACAGCTGAAAGGAAGGCTGTGAAAGTGATTTTCCAAAAAACCATTGTCAAGAACAAAGGGTTTTTTTGAAAAATCTTTTTAAATTATTTATACACTAAGAAATATTTGGGAATATTCCCAGTGTATTTCTTACTGTAATAACCTATTTGGCTGGCAGATGTCGCTATCTACTGGCCTTATGCAGTTACAGCAGTTTGAGCTGCAGCTTGTGATTCCCTGCATCGGCTGCTGAAAGGTTTATATGACAGAGCTTTCTTTAGCCAATTTTCATCAGTTTTAGCACCTTGGGCATTATGCCAACAGGACTAAACCTTTGAGGGCACCTTCTGCAACCCAAAAGCAAACAAAATTAATTTGCAGTAAACTAATTTCATTTGCTTTTGTCCTTCAGAGCTGCAGGTCAAAATAACTTGATATCGGGACCTGATGGTGCCTTTGAAGTCCCGAGATATCTCAATCACGTTAATGAAGAGGTTAAATATGCTACTATTTATGTGTTCCCCTGACATGATCACAAAATTAGATAATTGGAGCCTCTCCTCTTAGAATAGCTATAACAATAAAGCAAAATGAGGAAACACAAATGTTTTATAAACACAATATTGTTTTGGAATGACTATTAAATGATCAGTAATGAGTATTGTCAAGCATTCTGGATTTCTGCACAATTCTCCCGCTTGAAAGGAAATTCAAACATCGACACTGGAAATAATAACTGGATTCCACTCTTCATTCGCTTGTATTTAAGATTAATTTCAGTAAATTGTGGGGTAAATTAAGTTGCTGTAGATTGATTAGGTGAATAGGTGAATAGTTGAGTAGATGAATAGTTGAATAGTGATGAATAGATAGCTGAATTAAAGTGATGAGTAGCTTAGCGATTAGAATTAGAATTAGCGATGGGATTAGCGATGAATTAAAGCGATTTGGTGATGAATAGCGATTAGCTGCATTAAAGTGATGAAATTAAAGTGATGACTTAAAGCAAAAAACCTTAAACAGAAAGAAATACAGAAATTGTATAAAAACATTGCACATAAAGCTTGTTAATCATTACTTCTGTGCCAGTTTCATATACATTCACTAGCACACACTTCTAGAATATCATTACTGCCAAAATATGTTTTAACTTGAAGAAAACAGACATGAACTGAGCTAATATACAAACTGCATGTGAAATCTCCTCACACTGAGCGTGAAATAGATCTAAAAGTTAACTGACTGCATTTATCACAAAACTGGCTCAATTCATTTTCTGTACATGACTGTGACACAATCCTTTCCTACATATGACGGTGAAAATAGTCTTTTAGCTCACTGGCTGCCACTCCATGATTTGAAGATGCTTGTAAATCTGTGCACTTTGTTATGTCCAGGTTGCGTGCCTCATGGCATGGCATGGAGCTCTCAGGTGGCCCCTCCCTTCCTCTCCAGCTCTGTCTCTGAGGCTGCTGGGAAGCCTTACCTCTGCTCTGACTGGCTGACCCTAACTGGAGCTGAATTGCATGCAGAGACAAGTAGTTCTCACAGACTCTTGCAGATTTCAATTACATAAGCTGAATTACAGTCATTTTATTATCCCACCAGCTTGTACATTAGCTGACTATTCTGTACCACTGCAGTTTGACTTGACAAGTATAGCATCAGAGAGTACAAACACAGATCCAATCCTAGTTATATAACATCCATCTTGCTTCAAATTCTGCTTCATTAATCAGTGACACAATGTTTCCTTTCCCATCATATATATAAACATAAAATGCTAAATGTTGAAGTGATCCTGTGTTTGAAGTGCCACGATAAATAAACTTTGGCGCAGATTAATCAGAACAGAATGCTTTCAGTATTTATTTGTTAAAGCTTTGAAACAAAGACACAGATCGAGACTGATTACTTTAACACTCAGAAATGGAAATTGTTATTACTAAACCTATTGCAGTTTGACAGTGGTTGACAATAAGAGATATTCAAATATATTAACCCTTACAGTGCCACTGCTAATTCATGAATTCTGTATGACTACATATCTGTCCAGTGTGTTGACTAAATATGGGTTTGGAATAGAGCTACATAATAATTATGTAATAGCATACCACCAATAACAGTAAAAGCCCACTATTCTAGAGGTGACAACTCCACATTTCCTCACTGCAATACACAATCACTGTAATTATTGTATGAGGAGCACAGCAGAGATAAAACTGTCAGGGTTATTCAAAGAGCTCCGAATTATGGCCGAAAGGTAACCGAACGTTGAAATTCAGCGTACGGTTACCTTTCCTGGCCATTCGGCTATTCAGAGAGCATGCAGCTCGCCAAATGTAGGCGAATTGCCTGCACATATGGTGCCTGTTCGAGGGCAGTGAAATCCCCATAGAGAAGCAATGCTTCATCTATTCAGAGAACAAAAACCAGCAGTGAAAAGTTGCCGAAATGCCCTGCCATTCGGTGGTTTCATTCGACCAGTTTATTCAGGCGAATCCTATAGGCTTTAATGTTAAAAATATTCCGGTTTTAATTCAATATGTAATAAACCTTTTATTATAATATTCTGCAGCAAAATGTTTCTTTATTTATAGATTTTTTAGGATCTTTTAAGCATTTTTCGGGATTTATTTGCAAAAAAGATTTTCCGTTTTTTTAAACGTTTTTTCTTTTTTCTGTAACAGCCCTTTTTATTATCATTCATTGGATCTTATATGTAAATTCCAGACATTTTCGTTCTGTAGTTTCTTTGCAAACAGCGTTTCACTTCTCAAACATTCAAGCGGACTGTTTTTTTCACTCCATTCGTCTGCGGTGTCGGGTTTTTCCGGCGGCTGCTTTGCGCTCTGATCGGCACCTGCTCGGGTTTCTCCGGTGTCTTCGGCGGGGTTAATCCAGATGTTTTTACGGGATTCTGTGTGCATTCGCCTGGGTGTTGCGGTGAGTTTTTGGTGGCTTTTCGGCGGCTTTTCCCTGCACTACGACGGCCCGTTGGTGCATGCTGAATACACAGCAGGGTCGCTGAAATGGGATCGCCGAACTGAAGAGAACGAAAAGTCACTGAACGTGTGGTGACTTTTCGATCCTCTTTCAATAACCCTGTGTATGTATGACCCCATGCTCACTCTCGGTGTCCAGGTAGGTACAGTATATGTTTGCAAGGATGTTCTGTCTGACTACATAAAGTGCTCCAGCTTCATTAAATCAGGTACTCGCAGTGGGTGCACAAAGCATTCATCCACAAGGACACTGGGTAGAACCTGGAAGAGAGGTAGGTCAGGGACCCTGACGAAAGCACTGCAGAAAATTTTGGCTTTAAATAATTTATGATAATTCAAAAATAATAATCCCACATATCATACAAGTCTATAAAAACATATTGCCACATCCTGTCACATAACTAAACAATCAAAATTAGAAAAAGTGGCTTTACAATTACATATCATATAAATTGCTGTTATGAAAGAACCAGCAGGTACTTATTTAACCCTTTTACTACTGAGCCATTTCAACCCCATATGCTGTGGTCATTTTGACTGTTTTGTGTTTATCATGTGTAAACACAATTTGAAGTCATGTTTTATTATAGGATCCAGACATATTACATATCCTTATTTTCAACATACTCAGAAGATTCAAAATATATAATTTCTATGTGTATACAGTCAGGTCCAGAAATATTGGGACATCGACACAATTCTAACATCTTTGGCTCTATACACCACCACAATGGAGTTGGAATGAAACAAACACAATGTGCTTTAACTGCAGACTGTCAGCTTTAATTTGAGGGTATGTACATCCAACTCAGGTGAACGATGTAGGACTTACAGCAGTTTGCAGATGTGACTCCCGCTTGTTAAGGGACCAAAGGTAATGGGACAGAATAATCATAAAATCAAACTTTCCCTTCTTAATACTTGGTTGCAAATCCTTTGCAGTCAATCACAGCCTGAAGTCTGGAACGCATAGACATCACCAGACGCTGGGTTTCATCCCTGGTGATGCTCTGCCAGGCCTCTACTTCAACTGTCTTCAGTTCCTGCTTGTTCTTGGGGCATTTTCCCTTCAGTTTTCCCTTCAGCAAGTGAAATGCATGCTCAATGGGATTCAGGTCAGGTGACTGACTTGGCCATTGCATAACATTCCACTTCTGTCCCTTCAAAAACTCTTTGGTTGCTTTTGCTGTATGCTTTGAGTCATTGTCCATCTGCACTGTGAAGTGCTGTCCAATGAGTTCTGCAGCATTTGGCATCCTCGACGTGGGACAGAGGGTGAGTATCTGATTTATTTTTTTATTTTTCCGCCTGGTGTTAACGGATTCTGCAGAAGCGGAATCCGTTAACACTAGGTTCTGGCTCTGGTTAACTTTTCGCTGACCAGAGTCAGGCGTTAATCAGCGCTGGGACTTTGTAATCCTAATGCTGATTAACACTTTGCACTCCCCATGTTAAGTATAGGGAGCGCAAAGTACACTTACCTCGCGCTGCAAGGCGCAAGATACCAGACGCAAATGGTTTTTTTAACCCGTTAGCATTTGGATTGTAATATGTGGTAAATAACGCAGCAAACGTTAATGCTCACGCATGTGAGCGTTAACGTTTTCGTTAGGACTGTAATAGAGCCCTCACTGTTTACTAAAACTGGAAAAAAGAGAATTTTCGCTTGTGTTTTGGAGGATTGTGGTTTATGAATATAACTATGTGTAAACCACTGACCTTCCTGCCGTGGGAAAAGAGAAGATGAGTAATGACAGTGGTATTTCTCATCGTATATGTGACAAATGGACAATGCCATTGCTTTGGAACAAAAATTAATTAAATAAGTCAAAAAACAATCTTTTTGTTGGTGGGTTTTTACTTTTTTATTTTACATTTTACCTGGTCATGTTTGGTATCATTAGAAAGGCCATACTCTGAACTGTCCACTTGTGGGGTGTAAAGAATGGAAATATAGGGGCCAAAGGACCACCGCTCTCCTCACTTCTGTCAGGCGGATTGTGCATTAGACGAACCGATGCTTAGTAATACTCTACTCCATCAACTCCACATTTGGTCCTCGCGTGGGAAATGAGAAGTTGAGTTAATGCAGTGGCAAGTCTTGCTTTATAATTAAAAGCACATAATGACACCGCCTTTGAGAAAAAAAGTAAATTTTTCTTTTATTTTTCCTTTTTGCACGTTGCGTGGTCATATTTGTACTGTTGGAAAGGCCAGACTCTGTCCTTTCCAATATCACCTCACTTGATCCTTTACTGTGTTAAAATCAAAGACGCAGGATTCCAAAGAACCTCCGGTGCTCCTCGCAGCAGTGCGGCTTAGGTTTTTGATGAAACAATGCATAATAACACATTGTGCCATCACCACCACCACACCACACCTGGCGTTGCGGGAAATGAGAAGCTGAATTAGTGCAGCATCATTGTTCACTTTATAATTGAAAAGTGAACAATAGTGCTGCATTATAAAAAATATATATTTTTATCAGTTTTTTTACTTTTACAAATAACCTCGTAATTAGCCATACTCTGGCTTTTCCAACAATACCATGCACGGTCCTCTATCTTTTATGGTTGCTGAGATAAAGAGGTCCAAATGAGCCCTCCCTGTATCTCTTCCATAGTGAATCCACTGCCCGGCAGTGGGAGGTCCCATTTCTGACATCATCACGTTCATGTGTGATGTCAGAGGGAGGACCTCAGGCATGGTCTGACTTCCAGGAAGTCCACCAGGGGATTCCCCACAGACTAGCAAAGAGAATCAAAAAGTCACCGCACATTCAGTGACTTTTCATTCTTTTCAATTCGGTGCGATTTGGCGATCCCATTTCGGCGACCCTGTGGTGTATTCAGCAAGCACCACAGGGCCGTCGTAGTGCAGGGAAAAGCCGCCGCAAAACCCGGCGAACGCAAACACAGAAACCCGCAAAAACATCTGGATTAATCCCGCCAAACACACCGAGGTAACACAAGCAGCCACTGATGACAGCGCAGAGCAACCGCCGGAAAAACCCGACACCGCAGACGAATGGAGTGAAAAAAAAACCAGTTTGCTTTGAATGTTTGAAAAGTGAAACGCTGTTTGCAAAGAAACTACAGAACGAAAATGTCTGACATTTACATATAAGATCCAGTGAATGATAATAAAAAGGGCTGTAACAGAAAAAACGAAAGCACATTTCGCCAAAAAAATACAAAAAATGCCTACAAGATCCTAAAAAATCTATACGTAAAGAGACTTTTTACTGCAGAATATTATAATCAACGGTTTATTAGATATTGAATTAAATTGGGAATATTTTTAACATTGAAGCCTATGGGATTCGCCTGAATAAACCTGTCGAATTAAACCATCGAACAGCAGGGCATTTCGGCAACTTTTCACTGCTGGATTTTGTTCTCTGAATAGACGAAGCATTGCTTCTCTATGGGGTTTCACTGCCCTCGAACAGGCAACGAACAGGCACCGTATGTGCAGGCAATTCGCCAACTTTTGGCGAACTGCCCGCTCTCTGGATAGCCGAATGGCCAGGAAAGGTAACCGTACACTGAATTTTACTGTTACCTTTCGGCCACAATTCGGATCTCTTTGAATAACCCTGTAGGAGAGATCCCCCCATTGCTGCTGGTAAGTGAGAACGTATGGGGGACATCCTCCAAATGTTTCAGGGAAACACTAGGACGCCCCCTACATGTCACCTGCCCCCTACATGTCACCTGCAGCCAAGGGATTAAATCTTTTGTGTAATAGAAACCAGAAATGTAATCCCATGGCTCTTTGATTTACATGCCTTCCATATGGAGTTTACAGATCAGATTTTAAGTTATTTTGTAAATAAATAGTTTTAAACTTTGCTGCATGGACATGAACATAACCTGTTAAAGTGCCACTGTCATCGGCCAATCTACTTTTGTCCATTCAACAGGGCATCCCTCCCTTTATATAGGTCAGGACTTTTTCGCTGACCTACATAATTGTAAAATCTGAGATAATTCATTTTAAAGATTCTCCCCTGGGCTGGTTCCTTGTTGTAGGGGAGGGGTCGCTGCTAGCAGAGCGCTTTCCTATAGTTGATGTGATGCACTGGCTGTCAGCTATCTTGTGATTGACAGTCAGAGCAGCACACTGCATAAGCAGAGGGATGTCTAGTAGGGCGGCTCTCTTCTCACAATGGTCTTCAATCCTGTGACATGCCACAAATTAAGTGGGGGCTGGGAAACTTTAAAAAAAAATCCATTATATACTGTAGATCAGTGAATAAACACTGATTTAAAGAAAGGGAAATACAGTCATGGCCGAAATTGTTGGCACCCCAGAAATTTTTCCAGAAAATCAAGTATTTCTCACAGAAAAGTATTGCAGTAACACATGTTTTGCTATACACATGTTTATTCCCTTTGTGTGTATTGGAACAAAACAAAAAATGGGAGGAAAAAAGCATATTGGACATAATGTTACACAAAACTCAAAAAATGGGCTGGACAAAATTCTTGGCACCCTTAACTTAATATTTGGTTGCACACCCTTTGGAAAAAATAACCGAAATCAGTCGCTTCCTATAACCATCAATAAGCTTCTTACACCTCTCACCCGGAATTCTGGACCACTCTTCCTCTGCAAACTGCTCCAGGTCTCTCGTATTGGAAGGGCGCCTTTTCCCAACAGCAATTTTAAGATCTTTCCACAGGTGTTCAATGGGATTTAGACCTGGACTCATTGCTGGCCACTTCTGAACTCTCCAGCGCTTTGTTGCCATCCATTTCTGGGTGCTTTTTGACGTATGTTTGGGGTCATTGTCCTGCTGGAAGACCCAAGATCTCGGACGCAAACCCAGCTTTCTGACACTAGGCTCTACAGTGCAACCCAAAATCCTTTGGTAATCCTCAGATTTCATGATGCCTTGCACACATTCAAGGCACCCAGTGCCAGAGGTTGCAAAACAACCCCAAAACATAATTGAACCTCCACCATATTTCACTGTAGGTACTGTGTTCTTTTCTTTGTAGGCCTCATTCCATTTTCGGTAAACAGTAGAATGATGTGCTTTACCAAAAAGCTTTATCTTGGTCTCATCTGTCCACAAGACGTTTTCCCAGAAGGATTTTGGCTTACTCAAGTACATTTTGGCAAACTGTAGTCTTGCTTTTTTATGTCTCTGTGTCACCAGTGGGGTCCTCCTGGGTCTCCTGCCATAGTGTTTTATTTAATTTAAATGTCGACGGATAGTTCGCGCTGACACTGATGCTCCCTGAGCCTGCAGGACAGCTAGGAATGTCTTTGGAACTTGTTTGGGGCTGCTTATCCACCATCCGGACTATCCTACGTTGCAACCTTTCATCAATTTTTCTCTTCCGTCCACGCCCAGAGAGATTAGCTACAATGCCATGGGTTGCAAACTTCTTGATAATGTTGCGCACTGTGGACAAAGGCAAATCTAGATCTCTGGAGATGGACTTGTAACCTTGAGATTGTTGATATTTTTCCACAATTTTGGTTCTCAAGTCCTTAGACAGCTCTCTTCTCCTCTTCTGTTGTCCATGCTTAGTGTGGCACACACAGACACACAATGCAAAGACTAAGTGAACTTCTCTCTTTTTTATCTGCTTTCAGGTGTGATTTTTATATTGCCCACACCTGTTACTTGCCCCAGGTGAGTTTACAGGAGCATCACATGCTTGAAACAATCTTATTTATCCACAATTTTGAAAGGGTGCCAAGAATTTTGTCCAGCCCATTTTTGGAGTTTTGTGTGACATTATGTCCAATTAGCTTTTTTTCCTCCCTTTTTTTGTTTTGTTCCAATACACACAAAGGGAATAAACATGTGTATAGCAAAACATGTTTTACTGCAATACTTTTCTGTGAGAAATTCTTGATTTTCTGGAAAAATGTCTGGGGTGCCAACAATTTCAGCCATGATTGTATGCCCTCTCAGATGGTAAAAATTTGTTTTGCCCATGACAAAGATACTTTAAGTAGGCCAAATTTATTATGAATAACTACAGTAACCCTTTAAAGAACCACATACTGGAAAATATATTATTATTATTGTCATCATTTATAAAGCCCCAACAGTTTCCACAGCGCTTTACAATAACCAAAGGGAACGCGATACAGATAAACGGACATATGATGGAAACAAGAGGTGTAAAGGGTCCTGCTCATAGGAGGTTATTAAAACTCAATCAGAACAATTATCCCCCATGAATGTTGGTTATGAATTATATTAACACTTAGGCTGGGGTCAGACCAGCGCACTTTTAACGTGCGTTCTGGCGCACATAATTACGGCCGCACTAGCAGCAGATGATGGGCAATGACGGCCAATATACAATGTACGGCCGCACAAAAGTCCGGCCGTGCAACGCAAGTGGAATTTGAACGCATTTTTTTGAGAACGCTGAACCGCTAGTACTGACGTACTGAGTGCGCAGCTGCGGGATACCGGCGTGTTTGCGTGATTAGGAGATGTCAGACGCTGCTAATGTCCAGCCTACATAACGTCTAGACACAAAAAGAGTTTTATTGACGATCCGTACAAAATCACGCCCGAAAATGCGCGTCGTCTGACCGTTTTTG
The DNA here is from genome assembly GCA_009667805.1 of Leptobrachium leishanense. Lineage (NCBI taxonomy): Eukaryota > Metazoa > Chordata > Amphibia > Anura > Megophryidae > Leptobrachium > Leptobrachium leishanense. The sequence goes on along the minus strand of CM019067.1, from coordinate 114,619,492 downwards.
CGCATTCCGTGAAAAAATACGTCAATGCATTCGGACGCACTTTTTCACGTTCGCGGGGAAAAATGCTTTCGTCTGACCCTAGCCTTAATACTGCCTTTGTCATTTTAACAAAGTCTCTTCAACATTGACTTTTTTATTTAGGGCTCTGTAAGGTTCATGGTATATTTTTTGGTAAGATGCAAAGAAATAAAACCCACCCTAGCTCCTATAATATTATGTGCACATATCATTTGGATACAGAAGCTATAAAATACTCTAATTTAGCACTGCATCATTCCTGTTACATTCTATCCTCCATAGAAGCAGACTGCAAAAGATTCTCTTCTTCCATCTTTCTCTGCCCCATATTATCACTGCCAAGATGGCATCACTTTAACAAAGATATTGGAAAACATAATATTATTATAATTATTATTATCATTAGCATATGTAGGAATACATATAGAACCATGAAATAAATACTTCAGCAAAATATATTTATTCAAAGTAGAGGTAACATCACTACTCTATAACTGTGGAGAGAGACTGTGGAGACACAGGTTCGATCCCGGCAAGAGCACCTCTCCAGTAAGTGTCCTTGAGCAAGACACCTAACGGTACATACTCGCCACCCAGGACATACTTGAAAACGAGAGAAATCTCAATGTATCCTTCCTGGTAAAATACTTTCTAAAAAAAAAAAACACAGAATCCAGAACAGAGCATTTTTCATCTTTGAAATTGAAAATAAAAACTCTAAAACATAGAATTATTTAAAAGACAAATATTTTGCACGTGTGAGATAACAAATAGCACTCTATATATATATATATATTTTGTTTTGTTTACCCTCACCTAGTGTGTCACCCCTCTCCTTTTACATCATAAGCTCTTGAGTAGGGATGAGCTGGCTGTTCGAATCGGTTCGAAGCTCGATTCGAACATCGGCTGTTCGAACGTTCGCGAACTTCGAACTTTTCGGGACGTTCGTGGAAAGTTCGAAGAAAAAAGAGTTTTCAAAAAAATTCCAAAAAATGCTTAAAAGATCCTAAAAAAATCTATAAACAGACTTTTTAATGCAGAATATAATAATAAACGGTTTATTAGATATGGTATTAAAAACGGGAATATTTTTAACATTGAAGCCTATGGGATTCGCCTGAATAAACCTGCAGAATGAAACCATCGAACAGCAGGGCAATTCGGCAACGTTTCACTGCTGGTTTTTGTTCTCTGAATAGACGAAGCATTGCTTCTCTATGGGGATTTCACTGCCCTCGAACAGGCAACGAACAGGCACCATATGTGCAGGCAATTCGCCAACATTTGGCAAACTGCCTGCTCTCTGAATAGCTGAATGGCCAGGATAGGTAACCATACGTGGAATTTCAGTGTTCGGTTACCTTTCGGCCAGAATTCGGATCTCTTTGAATAACCCTTCTAGATTCTCAGTGTCGTGCACCACCGACTAAAACACAATTTTTCTGCACTTGAATGTTGCAGGTGCATATCATTTCAATATTTGACCGCAGGGTCCAACCCTGCACTCTTCCACAATATCTCAGAGGGGTTACGGTGTGAAGGCACTAGCTGGCACCAAAGGCCCAATATTTGGGTGCACTGACCCGTGTACTGGATGCATACAGGGCAGCCATCAGAAATTATGGGGTCCCTTACTGAACCTCACGATGGGGCCCCTGGTAAACTTCCTCAACTCGTAACAGCTTTTTGCCCCCTTCCAAAACAAAAAAAGAACATTACACAGTTCCACAGCAATAAAACTCACAGTAATATGTGGTGTGTATGAGCGTATCTGTCACGTCTAGGGCTCAGAGGGGGTCCCAGCACCCGGCGGCGCCATCGACAAGCCGGGTGCCAGGAGTTGTGCCGGCTTCCGGAACTCGCAGGGTTGGTCAGGAGGCGGGTGCGGCATGATGACGCGCGCCTACCGGGTTTAAATACAGACAGCGCAATCCGGCTCATCACCCTGTCGTGGAGTTTGCTTCCCTCAGTGCTGAGTGTCTCCTGGCGATTCACTACTTGGTTGATTTTTCAGTCTCCGTTGTTACCTGGCTTGTATGAGAACCACCCCCGTGTACCAGTTCTTGGTATTCCTTGACCACTCTAACTCTGATAGATTTTTGGCTTATATGATAGATACCCCTTGTGTACCGTTTTGGCTATCCCTGACCACTCTAACACTGATCGATTTGGGCTTGTGTTAGAATGCGTCCTTGTATACCGTCTGGCCTATTTCAGGTATACCCTGTCCTGTGTGTTGGTCAAACATCGCCCTCTCATTATTGGTCAAACATTTCCCACTCGTTGGTGATAAAACATTTCCCATCGTTGTTGGTCAAACATTTCCCATTCGTTGGTGATAAAACATTTCCTATGGCTTCACATCGCGTTTAAACATGAGCAAAAGTGGTAAAAATATGCTCAGCGCACAGCAGTGAAATGGCTCAGCACTCAGCAGTGAAAGGGTTAAAAAAGTGTTGTTTTTTTTAAAAAAAAAAGTTTTTTTCATTGTATTCTGTCCCCCAGGGCAGTACCCGGATCCCCAAACACCTTTTATGGCCAATATCTTGCATATATGCCCTCTTGGAGGGGACCTTAATTTTTGAACGTTCAAGCCCAATTGACTTGCATGGTGTTCGCATTGTGTTTGAGTTTGCGGTCAAACTTTTTCAGGTGTTCAAGTTCAAATGCGAACCGAACATGGGGGTGTTCAGCCCATCACTACTCTTGAGCAGGGTCTTCTCTTCTACTGTTCTGTGTTTTGAACCTGTTTGTATATTTGTTATTCTGCCTCACCCATCGTACAACACTACAGAACTTGTTAGCACTTTATAAAAACTTGTAACTGTGACTGTTTTGTTTTATTGAGCATGTCTTTTTATTTTTTATGTATTTTAGTTTGTTGTTTCTTTCCAGCTAATGTATTTTTTTGTGGCTTAATTTTAAGGGAGTGAATATTCTTGAAGGTCTGAGCAAATAATGGGCCACCTTGATAGTATGATTTAGATGTTAAGAATATGCTAATAAATATTTCCTTGTGCTCTATATGTGAGTGAGCGAGAGAATGATGAGGTCAGAGGTTGACACTCCTTTGGGGACCCTGTTGTGATACAAATCCTTGATCCATCTTTTCCATTTCCACAAAGAAGTCTGCCACAACCATTTGCATTCGCATGTGATGCAGCCACGACGATGATAGATAATTTGTGCACAGCTGCTTTTGTAATCACTTTGTAATGTCTCCAGTCACTTTGTTTTCTCCATTGTCCTTGCGTCTGCCAATGCTATTTAAACATAAAATATCTACAGGGTAATTCAAAGAGATTCGAAAAGTCAGCGCACATTCGGTGACTTTTCGTTCTCTTCAATTCGGTTCTTTTTGCCGATCCCATTTCGGTGACTCTGCGGTGTATTCAGCAAACACCACAGGGTCCCCGAATTGCAGGGAAAAGCTGCCGCAAACCCGCCTAAAACTAACCGCAAAACCTGGCGAATGCACACCGAAAACCCTCAAAAACATCTGGATTAACCCGCCGAAAACCACGAAAAAACCCGAGCAGGAGCCGATCACACCCAGCGAAGACGCCGGAAAAAGCCGAGACCGCAGACGATTGAAGTGAAGAAATTAGCAAAACAGTTTGCTTGAATGTTTGAAAAGTGAAACGCTGTTTGCAAAGAAACTACTGAGTGAAAATGTCTGAAATTTACATATGAGGTCCAGGGAATGATAATAAAAAGAGCTGTTACAGAAAAAATAAGGAAAGTTTAAAAAAAAATCAGACTTTTTTGTTAAAAAAAATCCAGAAAAATGCTTAAAATATCCTAAAAAATCTATAAATAAAGAGACTTTTTACTGCAGAATTTTATAATGAACGGTTTATTAGATATTGAATTAAAACCGGAATATTTTTAACATTGAAGCCTATGGGGGGCGGAGTCGAGCCGGCAATGTGAGAGGACGTGTGCTGCTGGAGCTCCCGAGTAGCCGCTGATTGAATTGAGACAACCACCACTTTAATCTTCTTTATTTCGCTCTGGAGGTACAAGGGAAGATAGCAGGAGCCATAAAGTCCTCCAAAAAAACAAAAAAGCCTGACAGCGCACTTGTAGCACCGATTTTCACACCGCGGACCTGCACAGTGACCAGGCCCCAAGATGGCAGCGCTTCCTCCAGAGATGGAGGCTCAGACACATCTGAGATGGAGCAGGACTCGGGCCCGGCGACCCGTCAGGACATCCGCCACCTGCAAGAATTTATAGCGGAGGAGCTGGCGCGCAACACAAGGGCGCTCACGGCAGAAGTCCAGGTAATTGGGACACGCACAGGGCATCTCGAGGAACGGGCAGAGGCATTTACGGACACGTGCAACACACTTGCCACCACGCTGAGACACTAGCAACACGGGTGGAGACACTAGAGGAGGCGCTGGAAGATTTATCAAACAGGTCCAGACGCAACAACGTCAGGCTCCGAGGCCTGCCTGAATCGGCGACATCGGATGCGCTGGGCGCCACGCTTACTGGCATTATGAAAAAGTTATTACCTGCGCTGCCACCGGCTAGATATTTGATCGACCGGATACACCGTACTCTGGGGGTGCGGAAAGGCCAGAACGCACCACCGCGCGACGTAGTTGCTAGATTACATTATTACTCGACCAGGGAAGCTTTACTACGCACAGCTCGCGACCAACAGGTGGAGTACGAGGATGGTCAGTTGCTTTTCTACCAGGACCTTGCCCCGTCGACCCTGGCTAAACGCAGGGAATGGCGGGTAGTCACAGAACTGCTGCGCTCTCACGATATGCACTACTCGTGGGGATTCCCATTTCGTATTTTGGTACACAAAGATGGTCGCATGTATTCTTGCACACACCTGTACAGGGCTCAGGACTTCCTACGCCAGCTGGGATTGGAGGTCCCGGACGCAATTGCTCAGCTCACCCCTCCGAGTTCTCTGCCACGGCTCTCCAGAGACTGGTCTCCGGCTGGAGATTGTATGTGGACGGCCGTGGGTGCCCTAAGTGAGGGCATATATATCCTTCAGTCCAGGTTTTGCGGGGCTTAGGCCCTTAGACGGCTCTTTGATGCTTTCTTAGGTTATATTCTGCTATTTCTTTGTGCCTTTGATTTATTTGTTAAGGTTGTTGTAGTTTTAGTATGACGTTTAAAGTGGCGGTTGCTCGGGGGGACAGTGGCCGAGGGTTTCTTCCCCATGGTGTGCTGGTTTCCCCGAGACTACCTCCTCCTCCAAGGTTCCGTTCCTTTGGTTTACCCATCCGTTCGGGTCGTTTTGTTCTTTTTTCCCTTCCTCTTTCTCCTTACTTCCCCTTCCCTACCTATTCCCCCGGCCCGGCCCAGCCCGGCCCTACTTTCTCTTCTCTGACCTCTCGGCCGTATGATTATGTTGATGTATTTAACACTTTTTTTCCCTATGTAGGCGGCTCCCGTCCTGTCATCTCCCCCCTCGGCAAGAGGCTGGGAGCTGGCGGGACGGGACAGGGGTGGAGACGTGGGGAGGATGGTGGCCATGCGTTCCCATTCCTAGTCCCATAATGATTTCTGATCTTAAATTCCTCTCCTTGAATGTCAAGGGACTAAATTCCCCGCGCAAGCGCCATCTCCTGTTTCGGGACCTTAAGCGGAAGTCTGCGAACATCGCATTCCTCCAAGAGACTAGGATCTCTACCACTGCGGCCTTTCGCTTAGCAGACCCATCCTACTCCCGTGTCTTCACCTCTTGTGCAGTTCCTAAACGGAATGGGGCCGCTATTTTGTTGCATAATTCCTGTCCGCTGCAGATTATTGATGTATATTCTGACTCCGCTGGGAGGTATGTCTTGGTGAGGGGTACTTGCTCGTCTAAATGGTATACATTGATGTCGGTATATGCACCAAATGGGCCAGATGCGGGATTTTGGGCGGACCTCTCCTCCTTTCTCAGGTTGCATGCTAAGGGCAAAATCATATTGGGAGGGGACTTCAATGCTACTCTTTGCTCCCCACTGGACAGATCCGGCCATCCCCCTCGCATCGGTCTGACTCCATCCCCATCCCAAGATAGGCAGTTTCATGCGTTTGTGCGTGATCATGATCTGATAGACATTTGGAGAGTACAGCACCCCACAATGAAGGATTTCACCTTTTACTCCTCGGTCCATTCTTCATACTCCAGATTAGATTATTTTCTGATTTCCCCGGACTGTATTCCCTTGATTGCGAAATCAGGCATTGGCTCCATAACTTGGTCTGACCATGCAGATGTGCTTTTGCATGTCCGCCCACTGGCGTCTGGCAGCAGTGGCCAATGGCAGCTCGATCCTTTGCTTCTTTTGAAAAAGGGGGTTAGGAAAGCGGTTGGATCCGCGTTGGATTCATACTTTCGGTTAAATGATACTCCTGACGTGTCCATACATACATTATGGAATGCTCATAAAGCAGTGATCAGGGGAGTGCTAATTAGTCAGGCTGCCTACCACAAACGCATGAAGTTGCAGGCCATAGTCACGTTACAGACCGACCTGCGGAGACTGGAACTCAGGCATAAACGGGTCCCGACGGACGATACTCTTTTGCAGCTTAATCGAGTTCGTGCAGATCGTAACGGTTTATTTCTAGATGATGTGGGGAGATCGTTGCTATGGTCCAAAAGGCGTTACTATGAATGAGCGAATAAAGCAGATACACCCCATGCCAGGATGCTGCGCCCTAGACGCCACACTGTCCTGTTTCCGCTGATTCGAGATGAAAAAGGGCAGGTTCATAAGTCTCCTGAGGATATCCGGGATGCCTTCACAGCGTATTTCACGGACATCTATGACCATTCCCCCACCCACAAAATGGGAAACCGCGACCTGATAGATGATATAGAAACTTACTTGAGACGGCAGAACCTCCCTACCCTTGATAGGGTTCAGTCCCTATTGTTGGGATCCCCTATAACGGAGGAGGAGATAGGGAGGGCTTTGGGCCTGATGAAGCCATTAAAGGCCCCTGGGCCAGATGGCTTCACATACCGGTATTACAAAGCGTTCTGTCCTAAATTAAAGCCCATTCTATGCCGTTTATTTAATGCCGCACGGGAGGGTGCCCCTTTCCCTGCAGAGTCACTGTTGGCTGCCATTGTTCTCCTACCCAAACCTGGGAAAGACCCTGAGAACATTGATAGTTACAGGCCCATATCCCTCTTAAATACGGACATTAAACTATTAGCAAAAATTTTGGCCTTGCGCCTAGACCCTCTCCTCCCCTTGTTGGTATCACCAGACCAGGTGGGGTTCATTCCAGGTCGGCAAGCGTACGACAATACGAGACGCGCGGCGGACCTTATTTGGTTCGCTGAGACCTATCAGAAGCCTTCCTTATTTTTGTCTTCAGACGCTGAGAAGGCCTTTGATAGGGCGGAGTGGCCGTTTTTATTTACTTTACTTAAACAATTGGGGTTCCCCCCACTTTTCTCCAAATGATCTCAGCCTTGTATGCTTCAAGAGCGCAAATTTTGATACCGGGAGCCGATATGATTCCCTTTGTTATCCGGAACGGAACCAGGCAAAGCTGCCCATTGTCTCCGGCCTTATTTGCCCTTTTTTTGGAACCTCTATTGCTTGCTATTAAATCAGATGCGGGAATCTCGGGATTTACGGTGGGTGACTTGGAATTTAAATTATCGGCTTATGCCGATGACGTCCTTCTCTCCCTGACAGACCCTTCCACCTCCTTGCCCCTGGTTTTGGATCTGCTCAGTGACTTTTCTACTCTTTCAGGATATAAAATTAATGTAACTAAATGAGAGGCACTCCCGGTGGCACTGACAGCAGAGGCGATTACAACTCTCTCTCCTTCCTGCCATATAAGGTTCACCCACTCGGAGCTGGTATACTTGGGGGTCCGCTTAACATCATGCTCGGCAGACCTTTATTCGGCTAATTACCCTCACCTATTTGCGACCCTCAAAGCGGAGTTAGAATGTTGGAATAAATATGCAATATCATGGCTCGGTAGGCTTAACTGCATCAAGATGAATGTATTACCCAGATTATTGTATATGTTTCAGGCATTACCGGTTCCTCTCGTTGCTTCAGAGGTCATCGCTTTGCAGCGCTCAATTGATTACTTTATATGGGCAGGGAAACGATGCCGCGTCGCTAGACATACTCTATATCGCCCACGGTCTCTGGGCGGCCTGGGCCTTCCATCTCTCCTCACCTATTACTATGCAACTCAATTGGCGCAAGTGGTAGCCTGGCATGCTCCGGCGGGGTCTCGCAGGTGGGTCGACCTGGAAGCGTCCCTTATGCGGCCGAATAAGATACAATATTGGATATGGCTGGCTCGAGAACATCGTCCTTTGATCACCACCACACGCCCAGCCATCTTAAACTCTCTGCGCCTTTGGCATAGGCTAGCAGTGAAATGCGAGTTGACGTCTATACCAACACCTATGACTCCGATTCTTGGGAATAGAGACTTTCGCCCCGGTCTACTCATGAGGCCCTGGCGTGACCTATTGGACTCAGGTGTGTGCAGAATACATAATTTATACCACAACGGAACCTTGATTCCCCTTCGAGATATTTCGGGACTGTCTTTTCTACATATTTTTCAACTGACATCATACGCCACCCAAGCTCACATCAAGCAAGCTGCACTGGCGCCGCTGACCCGCTTTGAACGATTATGCCTGGCCGGCACATATCCGAGAGGCCTTATATCTTCATTATACCGGGATCTAACCTCACTGCTGGACTGGAAAGACCTGTCCTACAGTTGTGTTCAAAATTATTCAACCCCCACTGAAATTGAGTGTTTTGGCCAGTTTGACATTGATTTTGATCATTCAGTCATCTTGCTTACAATTAAATCAAAGAGGCACGTGTAGGTCAGACAAATATAACATAACATTTATAATGAAATAACCACAAATGTCTTTTCTGTGCTCACATCATTATCAGTTTTATTCAACCCCCAAGTGACATTCAATCTTAGTACTTAGTACAACATCCTTTTACAGTTATAACAGCTTTTAAACGTGAAGCATAGCTTGGCACAAGTGTCTTGCAGCGATCTACGGGTATCTTCGCCCATTCGTCATGGGAAAAATCCTCCAGTTCAGTCACATTCTTAGGCTTGCGCACTGCAACTGCTTTCTTTAAGTCTCACCAGAGGTTCTCAATCGGATTTAAGTCAGGTGACTGCGATGGCCACTCCAAAATGTTCCAGCCTTTAATCTGCAACCATGCTCTAGTGGACTTGGAGGTATGCTGGGATCATTGTCCTGTTGAAAGGTCCAACGTCTCCCAAGCCTCAGGTTTGTGACGGACTGCATCACATTGTCATCCAATATCTCCTGGTACTGAAGAGAATTCATGGTACCTTGCACACGCTGAAGCTTCCCTGTACCTGCAGAAGCAAAACAGCCCCAAAGCATGATTGACCCCCCCCATGCTTCACAGTAGGCAAGGTGTTCTTTTCTTCATAGGCCTTGTTCTTCCTCCTCCAAACATAGCGTTGATCCATGGGCCCAAACAGTTCTAATTTTGTTTCATCAGTCCACAGAACACTATCCCAAAACTTCTGTGTTTTTTCCACATGACTTTTGGCATACTGCAGTCGACTCTTCTTATTCTTTGGAGACAGCAAGGGGGTGCGCCTGGGAGTTCTGGCATGGAGGCCTTCATTACGCAGTGTGCGCCGTATTGTCTGAGCTGAAACTTCAGTACCCACATCTGACAAATCTTTTCTCAGTTCCTCAGCAGTCACACGGGGACTTTTCTCCACTCTACGCTTCAGGTAGCGCACAGCAGTCGAAGTCAGCATCTTCTTTCTGCCACGACCAGGTAGCGTTTCAACAGTGCCCTATGCCTTGAATTTGCGAATGTTGCTTCCTATGGTCTCTCTTGGTATGTTTAACATCTTTGCAATCTTCTTATAGCCATTGCCCTTCCTGTGAAGAGTAATCACCTCTTCTCTTGTCTTCCTGGACCATTCTCTTGACTTCACCATGTTTGTAACCACACCAGTAAATGTCTAGAAGGTGCTGAGTATCACAGTCATTTTAAAGCTGCCTAATTGGTGCTTATTATGCTTTATAGCTGCTCCGTGACATGCACAGGTGTTTTCAATACCTGATTGAAAACACTTGAATGAACCTCTGTTCTTCAGAGTGGTAGTCTTTAAGGGGTTGAATAATTGTGTCAATGAAGAATTCACAAAAGAAACATTTACTACTGTATTACAAAACCAATTGATGTCATTTTAGTTGCATATGGTTCTTTAAAAAGTCCTTGTAGGATTTCATTCTGAATACAATTACAAATGTACACTAAATTCCCTAAAACCCTTTACAGCATTGGGGGTTGAATAATTTTGAACACAACTGTATATTCATGCTTGGGAAAGAGATATCGGGGAAACCCTGGACTCAGAGGATTGGTTGGACATATGGGAGATGTCATGCTCCGTGTCGGTGTGCTCCTCATTGCAGGAACAGTCCATTAAAATGATTATGCGGTGGTACGTTACACCATCTCAATTGGCGCACATGAATAGAAATCTACCGGATGTATGCTGGAGACTATGCACCTCCAAGGGCTCCTTCTTCCACATGTGGTGGACATGTCCCCGAATTGTGCCTCTTTGGAAGGCAGTCCAAGATCTACTGATTTTAGTTCTATCTAAACCTATCCCATTGGATCCTTGGGCATTTTTGCTCTCCAGGCCGCTCCCTGAACTTACTTTCCATGAAAACAAACTATTAGCCAAAATTACCCTGGCCACGACACGGGCTATGGCGGAAGTCTGGAGACAACCCCTCCCGCCCTGTATGGCTAAAGTATATGCCAAAATCAGAGACACTCAGGTTATGGACGAACTGACCGCTATAGTACGTTTTACACTGCCATCATATAGTAAAACTTGGGGGCCTTGGCTTGATGCTGGGTTATAATCTATGACGGGAATTTGGGCTATGGTCACGTATATAGGGCTTCTTGGCCCCTTTAACCCCCCTTTTCTCCTTTGGCGCTCTCCCCCCCCTCCCCCCACCCTTCTACATTTCCCTCTATAGCATTCGACAGGTTGGATTAATATCTATGTCTTAGGATTCTGGCCTGGGCCGGGCCGCTCATCCCCCCCCCCCTCCATTTTCTTTTCCTTTCTTTCCCACCTCTCTACCTTATTTTTCACCCTACTTTAATGCCATAATATGGACGGGATTGTGGCTTACTAGGATGCATATGTTTATTGATATTTCTTTTATGGCGCTGCGACGCCACATGTGCACCCATGTTATTCTTATTGTCCTAACGTCCAATAAAATTATGTTTACAAAAAAAAAACATTGAAGCCTATGGGATTCTCCTGAATAAATCTGCCGCATGAAACCACCGAATGGCAGGGCATTTCGGGAACCTTTCACTGCTGGTTTGTGTTCTCTGAATAGCCGAAGCAGTGTTTTTTCATGGGGATTTCACTGCCCTCGAACAGGCACCGAACAGGCACCGTATGTTCAGGCAATTCGCCAGGATTTGGCGAATTGCCTGCTCTCTGGATAGCCGAATGGCCAAGAAAGGTAACCGAACGCTGATTTTCAGCATTCGGTTACCTTTCTCAAGCAATCCGGATCTGCTGATCCTACTTCACCACCTCCCTCATACCTCATCCTTCACCTCCCCTGATGCTGCCACTAATCACTACAACACTACGCTTATCTCTGCTCTAGACACTCTTCGACTCTGTAAGGCCCCACGCCGCCAGCTTCAGCCCTGGCACACCCTCCAGACTCGCTACCTGCAAAGATGCTCCCGCACCGCAGAGCGTGCCTGGAGGAAATCCCGCTCTGAAGCTGATTTTGTTCACTTCAAGTTTATTCTCCGGTCATACACCTCTGCCCTCCACTTGGCCAAACAATCCTTCTTCTCATCTCTTATATCTACGCTGTCCTCCAACCCTAAACGGCTCTGGTCCACCTTCAACACCCTCCTCTACCCACCTGCACCTCCCCCCTCAGCTGCCTTCAGCGCTCAACTACTGGCAGACTACTTCCTCAGTAAAACTCTAACTATCAGAAGCAACATCCCAACACAAGATAGTTATCTGCCACCTCCACTCCCACAGGTCCCCTCTGCCACCCTCTGCCGCTTCCTCCCAGCCACTGAGGAGGAAGTCAATTCCTTATTGTCCTCCTCACATCTCACCACGTGCCCGCTCGACCCCATTCCCTCACATCTAATTCCTCCCCTCTCCTCCTCCCTCACCCCTGCTCTCACACACATCTTCAACCTATCTCTCTCCACTGGCTCCTTTCCATCTGCCTTCAAACACGCGCTAGTTACCCCTTTACTAAAGAAACCATCCCTAGACCCCAACTCTCCATCCAACTACCGCCCTGTATCCCTGCTTCCCTTCACATCAAAGCTCTTAGAAAAACTAGTCTTCAACCGCCTCTCCCTCTTCCTGTCCTCCAATTCCCTACTTGACCCCCTGCAATCTGGCTTCTGTCCCCTACACTCAACTGAAACTGGCCTCACCAAAGTCACCAACGACCTCCTAACTGCTAAAAAACACGGCCACTATTCTATTCTCATCCTACTTGACCTCTCGGTTGCTTTTGACACTGTTGACCACCCCCTCCTTCTACAGACCCTCAACTCTCTGGGTCTCGGTGACACTGCACTTGCTTGGGTTGACTCCTATTTATCCAACAGGTCCTTCTGTGTGTCCTTTGCTGGTAACTCCTCCTCTTCATTGCCTCTATCTGTTGGTGTACCTCAAGGCTCTGTCCTTGGTCCTCTGCTCTTTTCCATCTACACCTCCTCCCTGGGCAAAATCATCAACAGCTTTGGCTTTGATTACCACCTCTACGCTGATGACACTCAGATCTACCTCTCTACCCCTGATCTCTCTCCCCCTGTCCTTTCAAAAGTCAGTGACTGTTTATCTGGCATCTCCTTCTGGATGGCCTCCCACCACCTAAAGATCAACATGTCAAAGACTGAGCTCCTACTTATTCCTCCCTCCAATGCCTCCCCACCTCCTGACTTCTCTATCACGGTGGAGGGTATCACCATCTTCCCATCAAACCAAGTTCGCTGTCTTGGAGTTACACTTGACTCTGCTCTTTCCTTCATCCCCCACATCCAGTCTCTTTCCTCCTCCTGCCGATACCAACTGCGTAATATTTCCAGAATTCGGCCATTGCTTACCGCTGTCACCACAAAACAACTCATACACGCCCTGGTAATCTCCCGACTCGACTATTGCAATAATCTCTTATCTGGCCTCCCTCTGTCCCGCCTCTCCCCCCTACAATCCATGCTGAACGCCTCCGCCAGGCTAATTCACCTCACCCGCCGCTCTGTCTCTGCCGCTCCCCTCTGCGAGTCCCTTCACTGGCTCCCCATCCACTGCAGAATTAAGTTCAAAATCCTTATCCTTACCTACAAAACCCTCACTAACTCAGCGCCCCACTACCTGTCCTCACTAATCACCAAATACACCCCAGCCCGCTCCCTAAGGTCAAACAGTGACCTGCGCCTAGCTTCTCCCCGCATCACCTCTTCCCATGATAGACTGCAGGATTTCTCACGCGCAGCCCCCACTCTCTGGAACGCTCTCCCTCGTACTGTCAGACTTTCCCCTAACTTCTCTTCCTTCAAACGCTCCCTTAAAACATTCCTATTTAGAGAAGCCTACCACCCAACTCACTGACACAACCATCAATCACTCTCACCTTGCAGTCCTCTCCTCCTGTTTCCAACCCCAACCCTCCCAGATTGTGAGTTCCTACGGGAATAGGGCCCTCATCTCCTCCTGTACTGTTTGTCAAATGTTGTTCAATGTATTGTAACCCTGTCTATACTGTGCTTATTGTACAGCGCTGCGGAATATGCTGGCGCTTTATAAATAAAGAATAATAATAATAATAATAATCTCTTTGAATTACCCTGCTAGTGTAATCATTTGCTTTAATTTGTTGTCTGTTTTTTTTTTCATCAAACAAGAATACCAATCAAATGGTGTCTGTGTACAGTAAGTTTACACAGCAACAAACTTTTATTTGTAAACAATACAATGGTTGTTAGTACAAGTTGACATTGTTAAAGGTTTATAATGCAGTATATGTATCAGGCATTATTGATGTTCAAATTCCAGATGTATTTATACATATATGTATGTATGAAGATGAGCATTACCTTTCATGGCCGTCAGAGGGTTTGGAACTACATTTACCAGTAGCCAATCAAATGAGGATCTGAGCATCATGGGGCATGTAGTTCCAAAACATCTGGAGAGCCAAGGTTCTGACCGAAGTATTAATGCTTTAACTATTAATCTTTCTGTATAAACATTAGCAAATACAGTATTTCTCTATATGTATAAATATATTTAATTGAGTTTTGTGATTCATGATCATTCATTTGTGCCCTGATACAAATATCTGGATGATCCTATGCTATGTATTTATTTATTTATTTATAAAGTATTTTACCCGGAAGGATACATTGAGATTTCTCTCGTTTTCAAGTATTGCTTTATTGCACATGGCTGTACTTTAGATGAGTCAACCTCTTTAGGTTTGAATTGAAATTATGTTAAAATTAATAACAAATATAAGGGTTTGGCTAAAATAAACTGCAGATAAACCAAATTAAATACAACATTTACAAAATAGAAATATTATAAAAAAGATTGAAAGAAGTAAACTGCTTATGAAGACATCATAAAAAAACCAATAGTAATGATAAATCCTCTGTTATTATTATCATTGTAACTGATCTAACCGGGGCCTGTAGTTTTTGATATTCACAAGTTCTTATTAATTACAGCACAATGTTTTACTTTGCATTATTTATCTCAAAATGAGTTACGGGAGCTTGTGACGAAAACTGGAATACTAATAATATGGAAAAAAAGAAACACTATGTGGGTGTTTTGAGATCCGTGTCCAAGGGTGCATTGCCCCCCACACCTCTCTGACAGGAGATGGAGTATCCATTAAGATCAGCTATTCTTCTCCCAGGCAGCGGAAAACGGAAAGCTAATTTTTCATGCATTTTTGTAGAATGCAGTTACAGAAGAAAATGATTACCGTTTATAGAGAAGTAGCAACAAGCTCGGGACAGCTAGCAAAGAACATGTGTACCAGAATACAAGGGTGGTCCCTTAGGTCAGTGGGTAGAATTAATGCTGAACAGATTGCAAGATTGGAGAACCACCCATAGCAGCCATAGCAGCCACATAAGGTCTGCATATGGGCTGGGATGGAGGCTCTCACACACACAACCACAAACAAAAAGCAAGGTGAAAATTATTTTAACCCTTTCATTGAACTAAATTGTTGAAGAAATCATGCCAAAATAAAATGGTTCGAACTTCCAGTCAATTAAATATGTGTAGCAGAGTTGCGGGTAATTTCACAATCATCGCAAAATGTCTTGTAAATATTTATGATACTTAAGCATGTGTGTGTGTGTGTATCAAAAGTCCAGGGTTAAACGGAAACATTGATCTATTGTTGGCACATTACTATTCTTTTAAAGCATTCAATAATTAAAAAAAGATAGTTTGAAATACTACCTCACAACCTACAAGAGATCTTTATTTCCTTTATGTGTGAATTCACAGAAATAGCTGGAGAATAGCACTTAGTATATAAAATATAAACTTTATTTTCAAATTTAAAATTATACAAACATATAAACACAACACATGTAAAAATATAAAAAGAATCGATTCTTGACTTGTACAAGGTGATACTATAGCATGTCGGGAATCGATTCTTTTTATATTTTTACATGTATTGTGTTTACATGTTCATATCTTTTTAAATTTGATAATAAAGGTTATATTTTATATACTGTGTTATCCGTGTTCAGGTTTTCGTTAAGCAGCCATGCGGTATAGACTATTTAGGCTGGGGTCAGACGAGCGCAGTTATCACGTCCGTGTTGCCGCACATTTGTATGTCCGTGGCAGCATAGCATTCTGACCAATGGAGCCCCTCACACGAAGTATGTCCGCACGGAAGTGCGGACGCATGATGGACGCAGCAAACGGACGCAGGTTAGGCAAGAACGTAATACTGCTAGAACGAACGTGCGGAGTGCGCTATGTCTGCAACGTACGCATAGCTTTGTGTGTGAGTGATGAAACGAGGTCAGATGGACTGCATTTATACGTCCAGCATTTTTGACGGACAAAATGTTTTTTTCATTTTAATTTATTTCCCTGCTACATCAGTCAAAAAATACGTCGGTGAAAAAAACGGACTGTGTGGCCACTACCTTGTTGTCAGTCAGAAAGTACGTCTGTACTGCACGGACGCACAGTCCGTACAAAATGCGCTCGTCTGACCCTAGCATTAGGGTTTGAAGCCCCTTACATGTGTATGGGAGATTGCCCATTGGAATCTTAGGATTCCTTAAGTAGGTATGCTTGTACGGGGTCCATAAATACTGTAAATGTCCAAAATGCTGTCCAAAGAAAGTACAAAATAACCATTTAGTGTGATGTATTGTAAAAATAAAACCACTTCTGGGTTAGGCCTAGGTTAGGAACTTGGTAAAAGTGGGGGTTTTTTGTATTTTGTTTTTCTATATATGTATATGTCGCACCAAAGTACAGCTAACACTGTCCTTTAGAAAACAATCTATAATATATGTGGGTGCAATAAATGAGACAGATGAAGAATTTAGTTGAGCACATACATAGCAAAAATGCCAAAATTGCTTGGGTCCTTACGTACCAAAGAAGAAAAGTGAGGCTGTGTCACTAAGGCTAGCGTCAGACAAACGCAGTGATCACGTCCGTGTCGCCGCACAGTTTAACGTCCGTCGCAGTATTGATTTGTGATCAATAGAGTCCAACACATGAAGTACGTACGCACCGAAGTGCACACGTACCACGCTGGTGGCAACAGATGCCATTTAGGCCTCGAAGTAAAAGTGCTACGACGGAAGCCCAGAGTGTCTGCATAGCGGCCTGTGTGCGTGATGAGGCGACGTCAGACGCAGTGCAATTGCGACGTCCATTACGTTGACGGTCAGAAGTTTTTTTGGTCTGGCTGACTGTACCTGTCTTTTCAATTTAATTAGTTTTGATTTCCATATTTCCCTTTTTTTTCTACATCCGTCAAAAAAAACGGACCGTGTGGTGTCTACAGTATCTTCCATCAGTACGTCCGTCCGTTATGCACGCACGCAGAGTGCGCTCAGACTGCGTTCATCTGACATTAGCCTTAGGGGTTAAATGTAGCCCAAGTTGAGAGTTACACCGTGTAGCAAATTCTTGTGTACTCCAGGTTGCCTTAGAGGTATGAAGTCCTAACCCTGCACATCCTTAATGCTGATTATGTTTCTAAATGCGACACTTTAGTGTATATTTAAAAGATGATCCATTGTGCTTCATTATCCACTGGCATAACATCTTTCTATAAAAATGCTTGCCAGACTAAATTGGGGATCATTTATCAGAAAAATAATCTATGAGCTACCAACCCAATGTATCTAACACATTTCTAGAAAATTAAATATAATACATACAGGGTTATTCAGAGAGAGGTGAAACTCAGGGGTATTGGCAGGAGAAGTGAAAATTCTAGGTCAAAATATCCAAACCAGAAAAAATTCGCACATTTATCACGCTTTTTAAATCGTCTATTTTGGTTTAGATTGCCCTCTTCTCCTGACAGTTCTCCTGGTTTTCACCTTTCTCTGAATAACCCTGATAGTATTCTCTACACTGGAAATTGTAATGTGGATTTACTTCTGATCTTTGTCTTCAGGCAGATATGACCATAAAAACTGCAGAAACTCATTTATTTATCTAAAACAGATCAATAGAACAAATATATTAATCATGAAGTCAATATAAAATGCAGGCACATTAATTGTTAGTGCTAAAGTCCAGCACTGGGATAAGAGAACACATTTGGCTGTGAAAAGGGCATAATTATTTTCCGAATACAGGGTAAAATCATTAAAATCAATTGTGTTCCTCTTTCCAGCAGATCAAAAATTAACTTAATGAGGGTGTATGGTCATAGTTAGGAAAATAATCCCACAAAAGGATTATTCATTAAACTTTGACATGGTGGAGAATGGCAAGGGAGTTATACGTCTTAGCCTAAGGCTAGGGTCAGACGAACGCATTTTTCACGTTGTCCTTGAAAAAGTGCGTTCGAACGAATGGACGTATTTTTTCACGGAATACGCGATAGCGGTCATACGATGCGCATTTTCGTCCGTGATTTTGTACGGATCATCAATAAAACCCTTTGGCGTCTGGACGTTATGTTGGCCGGACGTGTGCAGCGTCTGACGTCTCCCAATCACGCAAACACGCCGCTATGCGGACGCAGCGCACTCTGTACGTCAGTAGTAGCGGTTTGACGTTCTAGAAAAAATGCGTTCGTTTGCCACTTGCGTTGCGCGGACGAACTTTCGTGCGGCCGTTCGTCGTCTGTTCCCCAGCATTGGACGTCATTTGCTGCTAGCACGGCCGTGATTTCGTGCGGCTAAACGCACGTTAAAACTGCTTTCGTCTGACCTTAGCCTAAGATAGCTGCATCTACAAAGATTTCCAACGCTATTATTTCTTCAGTTACAGTTTTGTCCTGGTATTAGCAATTTCCCAGACACCTGATCAGAAATCAACTGCCAAGTGAACAATCTGTTGAATCTGGTAGTCATTATGTAATAATAGTTATCCACAGATACAAAGAAACAAAGAGGTTTGTATTTATTAGTGTTACAAAATAGAGCATGGAAGAAGGTCAACATTTGCATAAATCAGAATGTTTATGGAATATATTGGAAACATATAAAATATCGGTGTAATGCATATTTACTGTAGATAATGCAAGAATTTTGACCAAAAAAGAAACGCTAGACTCTAAAAATGAATTCATATATATTGATGCATCAAAACAAGGACATTTCTTTAGAAGAAACTTACAGGGTTATTCAAAGAGATTCGAAAAGTCACCGTACGTTCGGTGACTTTTCGATCCCTGCACTTCAGGGCGATTCGGCGATCCTAGTTCGCCTACCCTGCGGTGTATTCAGCAAGCACCGCAGGGCCCCCGTAGTGCAGGGAAAACTCGGCGCAAAATCACTGAACACTTACCTCAAACCTGCCGAATGCTCACCGAACACTCACTGAAACCAGCAGAAACAGCTGGATTAACCACGCCGAACACACTGGAGAAACCCGACTGGCCGCCGATCACAGCGCAGAGCAGCCGCCAGAAAAAGCCGACAGGTAGACGAACGAGGTGAAAAAAACAAAAAACTGTTCGCTTGAAAGTTTGAAATTTGAAACGCCGTTTGCAAAAAAACTACTGGATGAAAATTTAATATATAGATAATATTGGACCCGATGACTAATCGGGGCCAATACAGAAATGAGCCTCTAGTTACCAGCATTAAGTAGGATTAAACCTTGATTTAGAAATTAGAACCATAACAAAGACGAAAGAAGGTGGCTATTTTATCTTGCCTAATTGGCTAATTAAACTGATGCCACTAAGAGCCGGTAACCATTGAAAGAATAATTAATTAGATGTTGGTACTTGGATTAGTTTCTTTATTAATTTACATATACAACACAGAAACAGTTCAATAGTGTAAGGAAAAAACGTGATAGGTGCTAAAAAATGACTTCTGATATATAAATAGTATCAGGGTTAGGCTTTTAAGACACTTATAAGGTCTATTGAGTGGTTAATTACTCTACCACTTCATAATGGTACTAGTGCATAAATTACAATGACATGTAGCCAAGAGATGGATAGGCAGTTAAATAATTAACTCAAAATAAATACCTACTCCTAATAACGTAATACAGCAGTTGTAATACACATAGATCGTTTAGGGATGCATATAGTATGCCACTGGGAGTCAATGGATCTTAATAAAGAAACGCTTGACCTTAATTGGATGAGTGGAAGTGAAAACTCAACCGAATATATCCTCCAAGCGATGTCACGTTTTGGCTGGCAATATAAGTACTGAAATTATTCAGTTCAACCATAAAGGATATTGTTTAAACTTCCAACGGGGTCCCAAAAGCTTATAAGCCAAGAAACATAAACTACCAATTTATTTCTATACAAGTACACAGTACATATAGCGGCTTGTATATCTATTTCTAGAACACAAAATGTGGTTGTAGATAATTGCGTAATTGATAGGTAATTAGATGGTTCCAGGGTAACCCATAGACAAAAGTTGTTCACCAGTGCCAATTACTTAACAAAAAAAGGGGGTGAATCATTCTTGCAATGTAATTATTGCGTATATGTTGTCACAATATTTCGTTGGTCCCTATAAAGAGAACACCAAATGGCAGATACGCTGCCTATCCCCCAGATGAATGCACATTTCATGTAGATCCCATAAATGTATATTGTTAAAGCACTAATTGGAAGCAGTGGGAGATGGTGTGTAGGGTACGTTGAATAAATATAGCAAAAACAGTTATTAATACAACTCACAAATTAAGACATGTATCTTCACGGCAAAATCAGTCTCTCGTTTGCCGAGAATTCAGCACATAAGGAATTATGCGATTGGAATAAAGGGTTTCCCTATAGTCGGTATGCCAATTAGCTGAAAATATGCAATTGATTGCGGGTACCTGCTTGTATATTGTTGGATTTACTAAATTGTTATTGGTCCCTAAGCAGGGAACACCGCTTGGCAATTTTGCGGGTCACCCCCAGATGGGGAATTGGTTTAGCGAATACAGCTACAGATCGTCCCACACATAGTTGCGTATGTTGCACAAATAGAATAATTGACTGGTTTTGTCGAAAGTCAATTAGTCAAGATCAACACATTGGATTCTGTGACTGGAACAAATGTTTCCCCATAGATCGCACATCGACTAACTAGAATAACATTAATATAATTTGCAGATAGGTGTTGGTATATTGCTAATTATACCCTAAATACGTCCATCATATATTCCATACTGTCTCTAGCTGCATCAACAAGCTGGATAAGGTATATACTTTCTGTAGGATTCAGCACATAAGGAATTATGCGATTGGAATAAAGGGTTCCCTATAGTCGGTATACCAATTAACTGAAATTGTGCAATTAAATTGCGGGTACCTGCTTGTATATTGTTAGATTTACTAAATTGTTATTAGTCCCTAAGCAGGAAACACCGCTTGGCAATTTTGCGGGTCACCCCCAAATGGTGCAGGTACCCGCAATCAATTGCATATTTTCAGCTAATTGGCATACCGACTATAGGGAAACCCTTTATTCCAATCGCATAATTCCTTATGTGCTGAATTCTCGGCAAACGAGAGACTGATTTTGCCGTGAAGATACATGTCTTAATTTGTGAGTTGTATTAATAACTGTTTTTTGCTATATTTATTCAACGTACCCTACACACCATCTCCCACTGTCTCCAATTAGTGCTTTCACAATATACATTTATGGGATCTACATGAAATGTGCATCCATCTGGGGGATAGGCAGCGTATCTGCCATTTGGTGTTCTCTTTATAGGGACCAACGAAATATTGTGATAACATATACGCAATAATCACATTGCAAGAATGATTCACCCCCTTTTTTTGTTAAGTAATTGGCACTGGTGAACAACTTTTGTCTATGGGTTACCCTGGAACCATCTAATTACCTATCAATCACGCATTTATCTACAACCACAGTCTGTATTCTAGAAATAGATATACAAGCCGCTATATGTACTGTGTACTTGTATAGAAATAAATTGGTAGTTTATGTTTTCTTGGCTTATAAGCTTTTGGGACCCCGTCGGAAGTTTAAACAATATAATTTATGGTTGAACTGAATAATTTCAGTACTTATATTGCCAGCCAAAACGTGACATCGCTTGGAGGATATATTCGGTTGAGTTTTCACTTCCACTCATCCAATTAAGGTCAAGCGTTTCTTTATTAAGATCCATTGACTCCCAGTGGCATACTATATGCATCCCTAAACGATCTATGTGTATTACAACTGCTGTATTACGTTATTAGGAGTAGGTATTTATTTTGAGTTAATTATTTAACTGCCTATCCATCTCTTGGCTACATGTCATTGTAATTTATGCACTAGTACCATTATGAAGTGGTAGAGTAATTAACCACTCAATAGACCTTATAAGTGTCTTAAAAGCCTAACCCTGATACTATTTATATATCAGAAGTCATTTTTTAGCACCTATCACGTTTTTTCCTTACACTATTGAACTGTTTCTGTGTTGTATATGTAAATTAATAAAGAAACTAATCCAAGTACCAACATCTAATTAATTATTCTTTCAATGGTTACCGGCTCTTAGTGGCATCAGTTTAATTAGCCAATTAGGCAAGATAAAATAGCCACCTTCTTTCGTCTTTGTTATGGTACTGGATGAAAATGTCTGACATTTAGGCTGCTGTCAGACGAGCGTAGTGTTCACGTCCGTGATTGCGCCTAAAAGTACGTCCGTGATAGCATGACAGGAAGCCCATCGGAGCCTGTTACACGAAGTACGTCCGCACTGAACTGCGGACGCACAACGGCCGCGGCCCACGGACACAAGGCAGGCAAGAAAGTACAACCCCTAGAACGGCCGCACAAAGTGCGCTGCGTCCACAACGTCTGCATAGCTTTGTGTGTGAGTGATGGAATGTGGTCAGACGGACTGCATTTATACGTCCAGCATTTTTTTCACGGACAAATTGGTTTTGCTTTTTAATTTATTTTCCCTCCTACATCCGTCAAAATATTTGTCAGTGAAAAAAACGGACTGTGTGGCCACTACTGTGTCTTCCGTACTGACGTACGTCCGTGTGCACGGACGTACAGTCCGTAGAAATCACGCTCGTCTGACCCTAGCCTAACATATAAGATCCAATGAATGATCATAAAAAGGGCTGTAACAAAAAAAAGAAAAAATGATTTAAAAAAACAGCGGAAAAAAAGTTTGCAAAAAATGCCTAAAAGATCCTAAAAAATCTATAAATAAAGAGACTTTTTACTGCATAATAAAATAATAAACGGTTTATTAGATATTAAATTAAAACTGGAATATTTTTAACATTGAAGCCTATGGGATTCTCCTGAATTAACCTGTCGAATGAAACCACCGAACAGCAGGGCATTTCGGCAACGTTTCCCTGCTGTTTTGTGTTCTCTGAAAAGACGAAGCATTGCTTCTCTATAGGGAATTCACTGCCCTAGAACAGACACCGTACGTGCAGGCAATTCGACAACATTTGGCGAACTGCCTGCTCTCTGAATAGCCGAATGGCCAGGGAAGGTAACCAAATGCTGAATTTCACTGTCTTGTTACATTTCGGGGCCAGATCGACTCTCTTTGAATAACCCCGTTAAAGTCACTAAGGATGAAAGAGTGCCCATTTCATTTGTAGACAAAAGTGGATTCATTGGAAATTACAGGTCGCAATTAAATCAACAATCCCTATAAAAAGAAGGGCTGCAACCTAGACACGTGCACGCCTGATAAATATGAATTGTTTTGGTTCTGCAATTTCAATCTTTCTGATTCAGAAACATTTACAGGGTTATCCAAAGAGATTCGAAAAGTCACCGCACGTTCGGTGACTTTTCGTTCTCTTCAATTCGGTTCCTTTTGCCGATCCCATTTCGGTGACCCTGCGGTGTATTCAGCAAGCACCACAGGGTCCCC
Organism: Leptobrachium leishanense; assembly: GCA_009667805.1. Lineage (NCBI taxonomy): Eukaryota > Metazoa > Chordata > Amphibia > Anura > Megophryidae > Leptobrachium > Leptobrachium leishanense. The sequence continues at coordinate 114,595,813 of CM019067.1, read as the reverse complement.
GAATTGCAGGGAAAAGCTGCCGCAAACCTGACGAAAACTAACCGAATGCATGCTGAAAACAAGCAAAAACATCTGGATTAACCTTCAAAAAAGCCGAACAGGAGCCGAACATGAGCCGAATCACACAGAGCCGAAGCAGCTGTGACGTAGAGGAGGCAGTGAATAAATTAGAAAAACCATTTGTATGAATCTGGGAAAATGAAACGCTGTTTGCAAAGAAACTACTGAGCGAAAATGTCTGAAATTTTCACAGGAGGTCCAGGGAATGATAATAAAGAGGGCTGTTACAGAAAAAATAAGTAAACTTAAAAAAAAAAAAAAAAAAAATCGGACTTTTAAAAAAAAAAAAAAATCAGAAAAATGCTTAAAGTATCCTAAAAAATCTATAAATAAAGAGACTTTTTGCTGCAGAATTTTATAATGAACGGTTTATTAGATATTGAATTAAAACGGGAATATTTTTAACATTGAAGTCTATGGGATTCTCCTGAATAAATTTGCCGCATGAAACCACCGAATGGCAGGGCATTAGGGGAACCTTTCACTGCTGGTTTGTGTTCTCTGAATAGCCGAAGCAGTGCTTTTTCATGGGGATTTCACTGCCCTCGAACAGGGACCGAACAGGCACCGTATGTGCAGGCAATTCGCCAGGATTTGGCGAATTGCCTGCTCTCTGGATAGCCGAATGGTCAGGATGGTAACCGAACGCTGATTTTCAGCGTTCGGTTACCTTTCTCAAGCAATTCGAATCTCTTTGGATAACCCTGTTAGCATTTGCTGTTTTGTCCAAAGTGAAAATCATCTAAAATTTTGTGACTTTTGAAATTTCGGATGTGTTCACAATTCATACTCACCATATGAAATATCAAAGAGCACCACTTAACTTGTTACATACAAACTATGGAAAAACCTCACACCTACGATATGAGATACTGAAGGGCATCAATTTTCATGTACGATTTCTGCTTGTTTTAGGATTGGTGTTAGCATTATTTTCTATACTTGTTTCAGGATTAGGGTTACTTTCAGGGTTAGTAATAGGATTACCGTTACTTTTTATGCCTGTTTTAGGATTAGGGCTATTTTTGCCCTTGATTTAGGATTATGGTTAGGATTAGAGTTTGTTTTTAGGGATGGGCTGCCAGTTCGAATTGGTTCGATGTTCGCATCGAACATCGGCCGTTCGAAAGATCGCGAACTTTGAATTTTTCAGGCCGTTCGTAAAAAAATAAATTTGAATTTTTAAAAAAAAATGCTTAAAAAATCCTAAAAAATCTAAAAATAAAAAGACTCTTTACTGCAGAATATTATAAGCAATGGTTTATTAGATATTGAATTAAAATGGAAATATTTTTAACATTGAAGCCTATGGGATAAAACAATCTTGTTGCTAAAACATCAGGCAGACGAGGCCCTCTAATCAGGCACTGTAGAGGGCAGCCCGCCGGGGCCTCCCAAGGATCCCTTGAGGAGCATGCGGCCGCCGGATGACAGAGCTGCGACTGTGCGGGCAGGCCGGCTGTGTACATGTGGCAGAGAGGTGGCGCAGGGAGGGAGCCACTGCACCTGCGGCCACGGCAGACACCCCCCACAACCAGGATCCAGGGAGCCCCCACTGACTGACCACCAGGCTAAGGTAAAGCGACACATTTAAAAAAACAAAACAAATCCGAGGACATTTTTAAATGTCCCAAGGAACATAAAATAAAACTTTTTTTTTTCTTTCTATTACTCACCTGATTCCTGGATCCACCAACAAGCGCAGCCTCCCATCTCCCACGCTGTTAGAAGCTGCATACACCGGCACGCTGTGTGCAGCTTCTAAGAAGATATGCTATTAGTGTAGAGGGAGCGATGCAACATGCGCAGCCAGCTTCCCCGCTACACTAATAGCGTATCTTCTCAGAAGCTGCACAAGGCGCGCCGGTAAAAGCTAGTGTCCGACTGTAGAGGTGCTGCCCGGCAATGTGAGGATTCATATGTTGCATTAATTCTTCTTCTTACAAATTTGGTTACTTAACCCGTTTGCGTTTGGATTGTAATATTGTGACATCCAGGGCCCCCGGCTGGCGATCGGGGGGGGCCCCGGACACATAGTGCCGCCAGCTGGCCGAATGCCAGGAGCTCCGGCGGCACCCCGCGCAGCTGTGAGTGATCAGGGGCATTGCGCAGCGTGATGACGCGGAGCCGCTGGGACCTTTAAATCAGGAGCGCGCACTGTACACCTTGACTTGCCGTGGAGTTTCATTCCCGCATCGCTAGCTTACCGAATCAGTTTGTATACTTGTTACTGACCCTGCTTGTTCTGAGGACCCGATCTGTTGCCGGCTTTGCCTGCCATTTGAGTATTCTCTCTGTGTACTCCCTGCATGTTCTGTTTGCCTCCTGTTGCTACTGGTGTGCGCCGATTCTCACTATATACAGTAGAGCAGTACAAGTGCCTAAACGTTGCTGACCCGGTTTTGTTAAAATGGCTGCTCTCGATCTGTGCCCCTGTCTGATATATCTGCTGCTTGTTACTGCTGGTGTGTGCTACAGATCCTGCCACATAGAGTAGCGTAGTACAAGTGCCTAGACGTTGCTGACCCGGTTTTGTTATAACAACTACTCTCGCACTGCGCCCCTGTCTGGTATATTCCGCTGCTTGTTACTGCTGGTCCGCTTCCATCCTGCCATATACTATAGCGCAGTACAAACATATATTGATTTCAGTCTGTGGTGTATATTGTTGGTACTGTCTCCCTGGCCTGTGTGGCTGCTAGAGGTTAGGTTTAGTGGTCCTGAGTCCCGACCATCCTAAGGATCGGAGGGTTAGAGGTCCGTTATCAGAGATCCTACCAGGTCTGTCCTGGGGAATCGTTACAAATATGCGGTGAACGCCGCAGCAAATGTTAATGCTCACGCAAGTGAGCGTTAACGTTTGCGTTAAGATAGTAATTTTTCCCACTCGTTGTTGCTCAAACATTTCCCATGGCTTCAAATCGCCTTTAAACATGAGCAAAAGTGGTAAAAATTAGCTCAGCGCACAGCGTTGAAATGGCTCAAAAAAAGTTTTTGGGTTAAAAACACTTTTTTAAAAAAATTAGTTTTTTATTGTTTCCTGTCCCCCAGGGCAGTACCCGGACCCCCATACTCCTTTTATGACCAATATCTTGCATATATGCCCTCTTGGAGGGCATCTTAATTTTCGAACGTTCGAGCCCCATTGACTTGCATTGCAATCGAATCGTGTTCGCATTCAAATTCGAACTTTTTCAAATGTTCGAGTTCGAATGCGAACCGAACACGGGGGTGTTCGGCCCATCCTTATTGGTTTTAAGGTTAAGTTACCATTAAATTTAGGGTTACTATTTACAGTATGCTTGTTTACGAATTAGAGTTAAGGCTGGGGTCAGACCAGCGCACTTTTAACGTGCGTTCTGGCGCACATAATTACGGCCGCACTAGCAGCAGATGACGGGCTATGATGGCCAATATAGGATGTACGGCCGCACAAAAGTCCGGCCGTGCAACGCAAGTGGAATTTGAACGCATTTTTTTGAGAACGCTGAACCGCTAGTACTGACGTACTGAGTGCGCAGCTGCGGCATAGCGGCGTGTGTGCGTGATTAGGAGATGTCAGACGCTGCTAATGTCCAGCCTACATAACGTCCAGACGTAAAAAGAGTTTTATTGACGATCCGTACAAAATCACGCCCGCAAATGCGCGTCGTCTGCCCGTTTTTGCATATTCCGTGAAAAAATACGTCAATGCGTTCGGACGCACTTTTTCACGTTCACGGGGAAAAATGCTTTCATCTGACCCTAGCCTAAGGATTGTGTTAATTTTTTTTCCAATCACATTGAAAATCAGGGCATACCACCAGAAGACTATTCTATTCTGTTGCCGAACGGCTCGGAATTGTGGCAAATTACGGCGAATTGTACTGCATTTCATTCATGAAATTCATCTTTCGGTGCAACTTGGGGCCATTTCAGAGGTTAATGCATAAGCTCTCTAAGGGGTTATTCAAAGAACACCAAATTTGCCATGAAATTGCCCCGAATGGTGATTTTTCCCTGTACGATGCAATTTCGGGGCCATTCAGCTATTAAAAAATCTATCAGTTCGCCAAATATTGTTGAATTGCCAGCGAAATACAATGATCTTCGGCGGCAGTGAAATCCCCATAAAGATTAATAATTAATCTATTCAGAGAACACCGAACAGCACCGAAATGTCAGTGAAATTCCCTGATTTTCAGTGTCTTCATTCGGCAGGTTTAAGCTGGCGAATCCCATAGGTTTCAATGTTAAAAAAATTCCCTTTTTCTTAAATATTTATTCAACCGTTTATTCTTTTCACCTGCAGCAAAAAGTATCTTTATTTATTTATTTTTAAAGTTTTTTTAGGCATTTTTTGGCAACATTCTGATTTAGATTTTTTAACAGGGCGTTTTTTTTTATTCTGTAACAGACCTTTCTATTGTTATTCATAAGTCCTTATATATTATTCCCAGGCATTTTCATGCACTAATCTTTTTTAAAACGCGTTTTAAAAGTTGCAGGGTTTGTTTGTTTTTTTACCTGTTTGGCTTTTTCCAGCGACTGGTTGGCAGTCTGTTCGACGGTAGTCAGCTTTTTTGGGATCGATTTGGTGGTCTGTTTGGCAGATCGTCAGATGCATTCGGTAGTTTTTTTTACTTTTTTTGGATCGATTCGGGGGGTTTTCAATTCAGCAGTTTTTCGATTCGTTACGCGTTTTTGTGGCAGTTTTCCTTTTCGATTCGGCGGTAATGCATTGGTTTTGAGGCGGTTTTTCAAATGCGTTCAGTGGATTGACTCGCCGCACATCGAATTTAACTCAGCGAAGTGCGACATTTCCATGCTCTCTGAATAACCCCTTTAGTGTCAGCTTGGCAGACGGATGACGCCATTGATGCACCTTTCTTAAAGATAGATGCTAGCCACCATAGCCACTGAAAGATATTGGGAGACAAGAAACAGTTCTCCCTTCTGCCTCTGTACCACTGTGATATTTCAACAAAGAAGAGATCTTTCCTCCTCCGTGCAGTCTGTCAACCAGCAGCCACTGGACAGTCTTCCTGTTTTTTTTGGTCCTTTCAGGTGCAAAACTTACAAGAGCATATGATTGTGCGTTGACGTGGTTTGATGAATCAACCATGCTGCTTATAAGGCTTTTCTGAGACTGCTGGACTACTGTAACAATCCCAGGACATACTTGAAAACGTGAGAAATCTCAATGTATCCTTCCTGGTAAAATACTTTATAAATAAACAAACTTCTAGCTGGCCTTCTTCTCTCCTGCCTTTCCCCCTTAAAGTCCATCCTAAATGCCTCCGCCAGACTTATTCACCTCAGCCGCCGCTCTGTCTCTGCCGCTCCCCTCTGCGAGTCCCTTCACTGGCTCCCCATCCACTGCAGAATGAAATTCAAAATTCTTACCCTGACCTACAAAGCTCTCACTAACTCAGCTCCCCACTACCTGTCCTCACTAATCACCAAATACACCCCAGCCCGCTCCCTAAGATCAAACAGTGACCTGCACCTAGCTTCTCCCCGCATCACCTCTTCCCAAGATAGACTGCGAGATTTCTCACATGCAGTGGCGTCACTAGGGTTGGTGTCACCCGGTGCGGTAACTTATGGTGTCACCCCCCCGAGTTTTACGGATTTTTTTTTAACTACTCTAACTACTAAATCAGTACTCCCATATAACACTGAATGCTCATACACACAGCGCACATTACTGAGACGTTTATTGCTGTGGAGCTCTCTCATATGCTCACACAAATTTTTGCCAACTGCCAGCAAGTACGATGCCTGTTCGAAGGCAGTGAAAGCACACATGGATATATATTGCCCCCAGCAGCTCTGGATATATTGCCCCCAGCAGCTCTGGATACATATTGCCCCCAGCAGCTCACCCATGGATATATATTGCCCCCAGCTCACATATGGATATATTGCCCCAGTTCACAGTTATATATTGCCCCCAGCAGCTCACCCATGGATATATATTGCCCCAGCTCACATATGGATATATTGCGCCTCAGCTCACACATGGATATATTGCCCCAGACCAGCTCACACATGGATATATTGCCCCAGACCAGCTCACACATGGATATATTGCCCCAGACCAGCTCACACATGGATATTGCCCCAGCTCTCATGGATACTGCCCCCAGCTCTCATGGATACTGCCCCCAGCACACATGGATATTGCCCCAGCTCCTCTCATGGATATTGCCCCAGCTCCTCTCATGGATATACTGCCCCAGCTCCTCTCATGCATATAATGCCCCAGCTGCTCTCATTGATAATGCTCCAGCTGCTCTCATTGATTTTGCCCCAGCTCCTCTTATGGATATGCCCCAGCTCATGGATATGCCCCAGCTCATGGATATTCCCCAGCTCATGGATATTCCCCAGCACATGGATATTGCCCCAGCTCATGGATATACTGCCCCAGCTCAAGGATATACTGCCCCAGCTGCTCTCATGGATTTTGCCCCAGCTCATGGATATGCCCCAGCACATGGATATTGCCCCAGCACATGGATATTGCCCCAGCTCATGGATATTGTCCCAGCTCATGGATATTGCCCCAGCTGCTCTCATGGATTTTGCCCCAGCTCATGGATAATGCCCCAGCTCATGGATATGCCCCAGCAGCTCATGGATATGCCCCAGCAGCTCATGGATATGCCCCAGCTCCTCATGGATATTGCCCCAGCACCTCATGGATTTGCCCCAGATCCTCATGGATTTGCCCCAGCGGCTCATGGATTTGCCCCAGCTCCTCATGGATATGCCCCAGGCCCCCATGGATATGCCCCAGCTCACCTCATGGATATGCCCCAGCTCACCTCATGGATATTGCCCCAGCACCTCATGGATTTGCCCCAGCACCTCATGGATTTGCCCCAGCTCCTCATGGATTTGCCCCAGCTCCTCATGGATTTGCCCCAGCTCACCTCATGGATTTGCCCCAGCTCACCTCATGGATTTGCCCCAGCTCACCTCATGGATTTGCCCCAGCTCCTCATGGATTTGCCCCAGCGGCTCATGGATTTGCCCCAGCTCACCTCATGGATTTGCCCCAGCTCACCTCATGGATTTGCCCCAGCTCACCTCATGGATTTGCCCCAGCTCTTCATGGATTTGCCCCAGCTCCTCATGGATTTGCCCCAGCGGCTCATGGATTTGCCCCAGCTCCCCATGGATATGCCCCAGGCCCCCATGGATATGCCCCAGCTCACCTCATGGATATGCCCCAGCTCACCTCATGGATATTGCCCCAGCACCTCATGGATTTGCCCCAGCATCTCATGGATTTGCCCCAGCACCTCATGGATTTGCCCCAGCTCCTCATGGATTTGCCCCAGCTCCTCATGGATTTGCCCCAGCGGCTCATGGATTTGCCCCAGCGGCTCATGGATTTGCCCCAGCTCCTCTCATGGATATTGCCCCAGCTCACATATGGATATATTGCCCCCAGCTCACCTCATGGATTTGCCCCAGCTCCTCATGGATTTGCCCCAGCTCCTCATGGATTTGCCCCAGCGGCTCATGGATTTGCCCCAGCGGCTCATGGATTTTCCCCAGCTCCTCATGGATATGCCCCAGGCCCCCATGGATTTGGCCCAGCTCACCTCATGGATTTGGCCCAGCTCACCTCCTGGATATGGCCCAGCTCACCTCCTGGATATGGCCCAGCTCACCTCCTGGATATGGCCCAGCTCACCTCCTGGATATGGCCCAGCTCACCTCCGCCGCGTGTTCGCTCCTTCTGAGCATCCGGCGGCGCGCAGCTTGGGCGCTCGTCTGGGGGAGCCACGTGACCAGCCGCGATTGGCTGGTGACGTGTTTCCTCCAGGCGAGCGCCGAAGCTGAATGCTTTGGACGCTCGCAGGGAGCGAACAGGCGGCAGAAGGTGAAACACCAGCCTTTAGGGTGACGGTGTCACCCTAAGGGCGGGTGTCACCTGGTGCGGGCCGCACCCCCCGCCCCCACGTTACGACGCCACTGCTCACATGTAGCCCCCATCCTCTGGAACACTCTCCCTCGTACGGTCAGAATTTGATTGGATTTGATTGGATTTGCCCCAGCTCCTCATGGATTTGCCCCAGCGGCTCATGGATTTGCCCCAGCTCACCTCATGGATTTGCCCCAGCTCACCTCATGGATTTGCCCCAGCTCACCTCATGGATTTGCCCCAGCTCCTCATGGATTTGCCCCAGCTCCTCATGGATTTGCCCCAGCTCCTCATGGATATGCCCCAGGCCCCCATGGATATGCCCCAGCTCACCTCATGGATATGCCCCAGCTCACCTCATGGATATTGCCCCAGCACCTCATGGATTTGCCCCAGCACCTCATGGATTTGCCCCAGCACCTCATGGATTTGCCCCAGCTCCTCATGGATTGCCCCAGCTCCTCATGGATTTGCCCCAGCGGCTCATGGATTTGCCCCAGCGGCTCATGGATTTGCCCCAGCTCCTCATGGATATGCCCCAGCTCACCTCATGGATACTGCCCCAGCTCCTCATGGATTTGCCCCAGCTCCTCATGGATTTGCCCCAGCTCCTCATGGATTTGCCCCAGCGGCTCATGGATTTGCCCCAGTGGCTCATGGATTTTCCCCAGCTCCTCATGGATATGCCCCAGGCCCCCATGGATTTGGCCCAGCTCACCTCATGGATTTGGCCCAGCTCACCTCCTGGATATGGCCCAGCTCACCTCCTGGATATGGCCCAGCTCACCTCCTGGATATGGCCCAGCTCACCTCCTGGATATGGCCCAGCTCACCTCCGCCGAGTGTTCGCTCCTTCTGAGCATCCGACGGCGCGCAGCGTGGGCGCTCGTCTGGGGGAGCCACGTGACCAGCCGCGATTGGCTGGTGACGTGTTTCCTCCAGGCGAGCGCCGAAGCTGAATGCTTTGGACGCTCGCAGGGAGCGAACAGGCGGCAGAAGGTGAAACACCAGCCCTTAGGGTGACGGTGTCACCCTAAGGGCGGGTGTCACCTGGTGCGGGCCGCACCCCCCGCCCCCACGTTACGACGCCACTGCTCACATGTAGCCCCCATCCTCTGGAACACTCTCCCTCGTACGGTCAGAATTTCCCCTAGTTTCCCTTCCTTCAAACGCTCCCTTAAGACATTCCTATTTAGGCAAGCCTACCACCCGACTCACTGATACACCTCACTGCCCCAACCAGTCCAACACTCTCACCTTGCAGTCCTTCACTCTCACCTTGTAGTCCTTCACTCTCACCTTGCAGTCCATCACTCTCACCTTGCAGTCCATCACTCTCCCCTTGCAGTCCTTCACTCTCACCTTGCAGTCCTCTCCTCCTGTTTCTCACCCGCCAACCCGTGTAGATTTTTAGTTCCCAGGGGAATAGGGCCCTCGTTTCCTCCTGTGTTGGTTTGTCAAATGTTGCTCAGTCTCAATGCATTGCAGTGCTGTCTATATTGTACCTATTCTTCAGCGCTACAGAATATGTTTCCACTATATAAATAAAGAATAATAATAATAGAAGCATAGCTTTGTGCTCACTAGCTGCGCATGCAACAAATATACACCATGCTTCTCTATATAAATATGGGAAGCATTTGATAAGCTGTATGCGTGCTCTATGTGCTAGATCAGTGATTCCCAATCTTGGTCCTCAAGTACCCTCAACAGGTCAGGTTTTAAGGATCACCTTGGGGAAATGCAGACTGAATCCTGCAATCACTGAGCAGTAAATCATATCACCTGTGCTTCAGATATCTGGAAAACCTGAACTGTTAGGGGGACTTGAGGAACATGGTTGGGAACCACTGTGCTAGAGTCTAGCACATCCTCATTGCTTGTCTGTGACTACCTATGCTTTTTCTCCCACTTCCCCCATCAATTTCACCCCCGTCTCTGCTCCCTTTTCTCACATTCCTCTTATGCTCTATAGATTGTAATCTCACCGGCCACTTGGCACATCGCTTTGTATAATGCTATATTTGCTAGTATTGGTGTGTGCAGGGGGTCTGCCTCGTGGGGCCAGGCACACCCCTATGTTGGGTGATGAGGTCCTCTTTTGCCCCCTACATTGACGTTTTAGATGTCCTATATCTGGTTTATGATGAATAGCATAAAATCTGACTGTATCTCTAATTACCGGCTTGTTATTTCTAATGAAAAATGGTAATTTTGCTCAAAATCGAATAAATATAGGTTTTCAATGAATAAATGTTCCATGGGTGGACGCCCTGAAGTAAAGGGCTGCGTACACCAGTGTTTGATGGAATGTTATCCCACCAGTGTGTACTGTGTGTGTCCAGCTATTGTAAAGCGTGGCAGAATATGTTGGTGCTATATAAATACGGATAATAATAGTCAACAAACCCTTTGAATGTGGCAAGTCTAGCTCAAATCCATATGCCTCTCAGATCTCTGCCTCCTCCCCCTCCTCAGACTGAGACATGAGGGTGGAATAGCCTGTGGAGCTGAGGATGAGCTGCTCCTGTGGGCTGTGACTGCCCCGCCTCCTGCACGCCCCCTATGCTTATAGCACAGAGAATAGCAAAAAGAGTTCACTCACTGCTACAGTAACAGGAGACAGGGATCATCTTTTCATCTGACGGCTGTGTGTGCATTCAGGGACTGACCTTGTTGTCCCCAGCCCTGCCCCTGACCCTGACTGGTCCTGAGGAGTGGGATGGAGCAGTCTGTGCAGCACTGAGACCTGGCCACTGCTTCCTCTGATACAACTCATTGCTACATTGTATCTGCCCTGGGATTCCTCACTCTGCAACCCAAGCACCTCCTGGATTTTCTATCGATTTAAGGAACTCAATCTGGATATTCTGCCAGGGCTCAAATAAACATGGAGATTTATACCCTGATCAGAGTCATCACCATCTGTCTCATTTCCATGTGTGTCTTAATGGGTGAGTTAATGCCACAGGCTTGATTATGATGGCAGATGTATTACAGAACTAATGGAAGGACAGGGATTGCATTTTACCAGATTTCTGTTGACTGAGGTTACATTTTATCTGCTAAAGGCTGCTGTGATGGTGAATGTGTTGATGTCTTGCTGGAATAAACCTTAAATGTCTACAAAGTCAAATAGAAATTATACACTATCAGGGTTATTCAAAGAGAGGTGAAAAGCAGGAGAATGACTTAAGAATGAAAAATTCTAGGTCAAAATATCCAAACCAGAAAAATTCTTCCATTCATCTCACTTTCCAAATTGGCTATTTTGAAATGAATTTTCCATTCTCCAGTCATTCTCCTGCTTTTCACCTCTCTCTGAATAACCCTGATAGGCTTATGTGTCAGTTAATTAAATTGTTCTTCGGGTGATGAAAGATTTCTTAAATTGGCTAAAAATCTGTGATATAAAACAAAAACCTATATAAGAGCAAAGTTTTCTGAGTTGATGTGATATGGGATAAGGGACCAGGTTGCTGCTGTGCTGCAGCAGGTGATGAGGATGACAGTTGCCATAGAGCAAGACCCTGTGAGGATGAGGGATGTCAGCAGTCATCATTGTTTGAATTTGTTTGTTTTTGGGTTTTGTTTGTTTTGTATGATAAATATATACTGTTTTGTTATAAATATATACTGTCATTCATGGTGCGCGTTCACTAAACCGTGAATTAGAAGTTGCCAACTTGCTACTATTTGATAAACAACCCACTATCTGTGTCAATTAAGTTTGAATATTCACATTATTTTATAAAAGTATAACAGCACAGATACATGTTTGCATCTGATCCATTAGTGCGTGGTATTCATTGCAGAAGAAACTTCCAGTTTGAGTGGTTTGTAAACGAAAACACAGCAAGGCATATCGTAAGCTTTATTTAATTCAGAATATTGTTGATTACATGGAAAGTGAATGCAATGAGTTAAACATTTTGTTTTCCAGTGCATTATCAGGGTCAAGTGGTGAGAACACATTGGAAAGTAGTTCCTCCACTATTTTTGCAAAAGGGAATGGAGTTCCCATTGGCTCACACACCACACAGGGAAAAGTCTTATTCTTTAGGGTTTTATTATTTCACATCACCAAGTCACAATAAATATATGTTATTTATTATAAGTAATATACAGGGTTATTCAGAGAAAGGTGAAACTCTGGAGAACTTTTGGAGAAGCGAAAGTTCTAGGTCAAAATAGCCAAGCAAGAAAATTCTCCCATTTATCTCACTTTCCAAATCAGTTATTTTGACCTAGAATTTTCACTTCTCCAAAAGTTCTCCAGAGTTTCACCTTTCTCAATAACCCTGATAATGTTTCCCTAAAACCATGCTTGTCTATTGTATTATTAAATTTCAGGTCTGGTTCACACCTGGGCGTTTTACAGCGCGTTCCTACGTGCTGTAAAATGCTCAAACACTGAAATCCCATTATTTCCTATGGGCATGGTTCACACCTGGGCGTTTTACAGCGCGTAGGAACGCCCAAAGAGGTACAGGAGCTTCTTTGGGGCGTATTACAGCACGTTTGCGGCTAAAGACTTAAAAAAACGCGTACGACGCGCGTTTCTAATTGTCAAAAACGCTCATAAAACGCCCGACAAAAAACGTGCGTAAAACGTGCATATGAGATACGCTCAGGTGTGAACCATGCCTTAGTGTGAGCCAAGGGTGAGAACAAAGTGGTCACTTGAGGGTTCCCACACCTCTTTATGATGGAATGGGTCCCTGTGCAACATAATATACTTCCCCACTGACGGGGGATGCTGACCTCACAAAATAGGTTTAATGTTGTGTTGACTGTTTGTAATGTACATAGATTTATGGTATCTCCGTTAAAATTGATATCCTTTTTTTTTCTTTTTACACCTGCTTTGTTTTTCTCTATTCCTCCCTCAGACTCAGGTTTGGGTGAAGTTACTCTGTGATAAAAACTGAACTAATGACACTGGATCCTTAAGGCTAGGGTCAGACGAACGCATTTTCGCGTTGTCTGTGAAAAAGTGCGTTCGAACGAATGGACGCATTTTTTCACGGAGTACGCGATAGCGGTCATACGATGCGCATTTGCGTTCGTGATTTTGTACGGATCATCAATAAAACACTTTTTGCATCTGGACGTTATGTTGGCCGGACATTAGCAGTGTCTGACATCTCCAAATCACGCACACACGCCGCTAGCGGACGCAGCGCACTCTGTACGACCGTACTAGCGGTTTGACGTTCTCGACAAAATGCGTTCGTTTGCCACTTGCGTTGCGCAGCCGGACTTTCGTGCGACCGTACATCGTATATTGGCCGTCATTTGCTGCTAGTGCGGCCGTAATTAAGTGCGCCAGAACGCACGTTTAAAGTGCGCTAGTCTGACCCTAGCCTAAATCTTTCCAAGGTTTTTCTGGGTCACAGACCTGTCATAGTCTTCTTCAAATCCGATGCAATTTTATTATGTAATAGTTAGGAGCAAATATCTGTCCGATCTATATTTGTTTCAATATACATGACAAATTATCATGACACTAATAATATTAATTATCAGCAGTATTATTTTTTTATGTGTAAACATAATCAGCGTAATAAGTAATAATTATGAGTTATAACGTATCAAATGCAGATGAAGGCTAGCAGAGATAAGAGGACCATGTACAAACATGTGACTAAAAAAAAATCATTTTATCAATGTACTGTAATAAATAAATCTTATACATGTTTCCTTGTCCTGGATTTTATGGATAATAAATCTTGGATTTCCTCTCATCGTGAATTTGAACTCACAGGTCAAGCTCAGGCCTCCATGCACTAATGTTATAGACATAAGGCAATCATTTATGTCTGTATTACCCTATTTGTGCAGTACCTAGATGGTGGTACCGATAATAAAACCTCATAAAAGATATATTTTTTTATCCATTCACAGCCAATGAAGACTTTTTTATGCCATCTGCAGGGCACCAGGACACAGCTTTATATACAATTTTATGTAAAAGCAATTTTTTTGTCAAAGGCCATCACTGTCAAATGCTGTTAAGATCTAAGATCAAACTGAATACCAGCACTTAAAATAATGGTTTCCATATGCCTGGTAACTGATGTAAGGGATTCCTCAAGAGCCCGAATTATGCAATTTTGTCCTTCCACCCATTATATCATTTATAGGTGCCCCAGGGCTGTGATGGCCAAACTGATCTCTTTTTGTGAGCTTCAGTTCTCATGGTGCACAATCAGCCTCGAATATTAACGAAGATATTAGACATAGATTAAATATAAGAGTATTCAATCCGGGTTCTGTTGGCTTTGATATATTGCTTTAATTTTTCTGTCCACAGATTGACAAATCCAGGAGCCCAGGTGTCTAGAATTGCATCTAACTTTAGAATTTTGGGTTTAATCCTCTCAAATCCATATAAGAAATAAAACGAACAGGGTTATTCAGAGAGAGAGGTGAAAACCAGGAGAATGACTGGAGAAGTGAAAATTCTAGGTCAGAATAGTCGATTTGGAAAGTGAGACAAATAGGAGAATTTTTCTGGTTTGGCTATTTTGACCTAGAATTTTCACTTCTCCAGTCATTCTCCTGGTTTTCACCTCTCTCTGAATAACCCTGTAATTGTGTGCTCCTAAAAGTTTTAGAGCCCTATCACAATCTTCGCGCATACATTTGCGCCTGTGCAAAAATGCATTAACGCGAGGGACAAAACCCTTTGCGCTGAACGTCGTATTACAATGTCAGCGCAACAAACACACGTATACGTCTACCGCGGGTGAACCTACCAAAAACACTGCGCAACTTACTGTACTTCGCGCGTCCTATACTTAACATTGTGAGCGCAAATGCGTTTGTGTGCTGGTACGCGGATGGTATTACAATCTATGCGCAGTTTGTAACGCACAGCCTTTGCGCGCATAATTTTAGCAACTCCTTCAACCTGGCCGAAACCAAATACACCAGCCCAAAAAAAATACCGCAAAGTATAGTTACACATTCTAAACATAACAAACCAATAAATTTGAGAAGTTGTGAGTGCATTTAATATTGATGCAGCATATATGCTCAGATTGAGCTTGACAGGCGCAATTTCTTAACGTGAGACAATTGTGGTTCTTAATTCTGATTGGCTGAATCTCGTGAAAAAAACAGTCCGCACACTGATTTCTGCGCATGCATTTTTGCGCATCCGTTTTGCGTGCGTTATTGCTCGACGGATGAAAAAATTTGCGAGGATTGTAATTCCAGCGTTGATTTACGTGCGTTAACGTTTAATCCTGGGCGCACAAATTCACGATTTGCGTGTGCGTTTTTGCGTGAAGAATGTAATAGGGCCCTCAGAGTCTCGTTAATGGCTATTAAGTGTGATTAATTAAAATTAGCCAAGCCCATGCTGTGGCTAGATAGTGTTAGAAAGATATGTAAAAGCGCAAGGATGTGATGGCCAACCTTCTGGTATCTTACAGACGTTTGACCCCCCCCCCTCTCCCTTGCACGTTTACATATTGGACCTGGGGCGGCATATGTTGTTAAGTGTTGCTTATCGCCCATTGTAATATTTCAGTTGGGTGATTTTCGTCAGCGCTTATGGGGTTGACAGAAATATTGATTTGGGATCTTACGAAACAACTCAAGCATTTATCACTTTAGTCTAAAGTAAAGGTTTCCCTGTCAGTATGTTTGCAATCTTTGCTTTGTTGTGTGCGTTCGCTTCAGTCAGCACGTCTTTTCTAGTGTTCAATAGCACTATGTGATTTAATTCCCGGCATGAGAATAGTTTCTTGCCAGGAGCATGCTGTTTGACTTCACTAGAGTATTAATCCTGGCTGTTTATTCTCTTCTTTTGTGATGTCCAATCCATCTTGAATTGCTGTAACCTGTTTGCCAGAGACTCGTTCCAAATCTCTTGAAGAACTTTCTGAAGTCTCTCCGTGTTCATTTAGCTTATTCTTTTCTCACATGCGGCTTTTCTTGGACGGGTTTTTAACTTGTGATATATATATATATATATATATATCACATTTTTTTCTCTCTCTCTTGAAAGACCATCCAGAAACTGGCTGACAAGGATCAGATGTAGATTTATAGAAAATAAAACATCAGATTTATTAGAAAAACATGGGGTATTTTTTGGAATGAGCTAAGCATTATCGAAAGAGTCGAGATGAGTGTTTGGTAGATTGACATTTTATCTGCTGGTTTGGATTATTCAGTACTGGTTAAACTGAAATGTAAAATATATTATCAGTATAGGCGTGCGCAGGAGGTGTGCCGGGGGTGCCCAGGTACACCCTAATGTTGGGTGAAAAGGTCCTTTTTCACCTCTTACATTGACATTTCAGATGTCCCTTATCTGGTTCATGATGAATAACAAAAACTGTATCTCTGATTGCAGGCTTGTTACAACTAATGAAAAATGGGCATTTTGGGCAAAACATTCTAAACAAGTTTTTAATTAATAAATGTTCAATGGGGGCTCATCCTAATTTAACGACCTGCGAACGCCAGTAATTATCAGTCCATCCTTGAGAGAACATTCAGTGGTTGTGCTCCACCAGGCGTGTCTTTAGAAGGTCTTCGCATTGCATGGTCACATATTTGGTTCCCTTACATGGAAAAAGTATCCTTGTAAAGTAGAGTGAGTGGGATCTTTGGGGATCTCTTTTCATCTGCCCACTGGCCTGTACAGCTTTTCGTGGGCCATTGGAGAAATCTGTGATTATCAACATTGACTACACTGCAAAGCCACCAAATGGAGAAACGTTATCTTGGTGTGCATGCGCACAAGGGTCACCAACTGTTTGACCAAGCAGCCAACCAGGGCTGCTCATTCACAAGCACTGCTTTAGTTCTCCTGTATGTGCTTACAAAGCTCACACTGAATTATTTAAGCACTATGACTGCCATTTAATGAGCCCATTGTGCATTTCCTTAAATCATCCGGAAAACCAGGTGTCATCCAAGGACTGTTGATTTGATATGGGAGATCTTAGGGAAAACCACGTGACTTGGCATGTTGGAATGAGCTACAGTCCTTTTGCACGTCTAATAAGTCTGAGTTGGAGCACATTCTCAAGGTACTTGTTACTGCTATAGTATTTACTACTTGTCAGTCAGCAATTAACAAACATAAACCACACTTAGGGGCCAGAATGAAAATTTAGGGGACAATTACAAGCGCCAAAATTTTGAAAAAAAGGTTTCCATAGAATAGTAGATAAGGTTACGTAATTTGAGGAGTTTATTGTTACCAGGTCCCAAGACTAGTCAAATCCTGCATTAAATGCCAAGTGCTCATCATGGAATTGAAGCATTAGCCTCCTGGAGATAACAGGTCCCCACTAGCAGTATTTTTATAAGCAATCACTTGTAAACTCCCATAGGAATTAAGTAGGGGACCACTGTTGATGACCATTTATAAACTGGGATTCAATTGTCAACATTACCATTCCATTGTTTATGAGAGGTATTCACAAACAAAGGCCTCTTTATTAAATGTTTTACAATCCCAATTCAGTAGAAAAAAAACATAACCTCTTTGGGGCCACAACACTTTTGAGCCAAAGCTTTCATGTGAAATCCTTAGATTTTTCAAAGAATTCAAAAACAAAATAAGTATTTTTTTGAAGATCACTGGACAATAGACGACGACTTCTGGTAAGGATAGTGTCCCGTGCAGTGGCGACTCTATGAACAATATGTAGGGGGGGGCACATAAGACACCACAGTCAAAACTGGGGGGGCACTAATAATTTTCACCACTAAATCATACCACTGAAAAAAACTAAGGGCCCTATCACCTGGTGTGAGCTAAAACGCCATCACTAAAGGAAAAATTTAGCACGAGTTGCTAAAACTTAGTGCCTGACGACCTAACAACAAATCACTTTGTCCATAGTAGTCCGTGTACAATGTGGTTTGGCGCACGCCAGGGAAACGCCAAGCTGGCCGTATCATCCATGTTTATATGCACACAAACAGTATATTAAGGCTGATGGACATTGCATGATAAATGCCACCCAACAGCATGTAGAATCATTACACTGCATTTAATAAATCCAAAAGGAAGGCCAGGTGAGCCACAATAACCTCCCTGCTGCAGCATATAAATAATACATGTTTCAGGGCAAGAAAGACTTATCCATGTGTCCCTTTAAACCTGGTTCTAACCCCTAATACTCAACCACTTACATACTATGAATAACCCCCAGCATAAAATGTTTAAAATTAGCCAAAATATTAGAATTAGGATATATTTAGATAAAGGGTACATTTTTAATAGAGCCTACTGCAACAGCAGCGACATTGCTGACCAGATCCATTACTATGGTGGATGGGGACAAGAGAACACCTGCGCTGCATTCCTTTCAATCGCCTGTTAATTTTGGGCGAGGATCTGTTTTTTTCTGTTTTTTTGGAGTTAGCACCATGGTTGAGCAGTAGATAAAATGTTGAAATTAGATCTGGCACCAAGTGATCTGTTAGTTGCAAAAAGCGCTAGATATCTCTAGCTCTCTCCATGTTAAGTAAAGGACGCGGAAAGTACAGTAAGCTCGCGCTACAAACCGCTAATAGTGATTTTTCCCGTTTCTAGAAGGAGGCAAACTATCTGTTGGTCAGGCGCTAGACTGAATTAATTAAAAAGTGTGTATACGAGTATACACTATACAGTGTGGGCGCTTGTTAATTTAAGTTAATTAAAGTGCTATGTGAATAAATAATTAATTGCAGCCTAAGTATGGTAAAAAGCACATAAAAAACAACCAAAATACGTGCCAAGATTAAGACAAAAGGATAAACGAAACCATACGGCGCATAAAACAGTGAACAGTTGGTTAAATGAACAACTGGTTAATAGAAGTAAAATGTGAAGGTGTCCTTTAAGGTATAAAAAGTGTCCTTTAAAATGCAAGAAATGTCCTTTAAAATACCAAACAGATGAGGTAAAAGAGTACAAAAAAATCTTTTTTAAAAAAATATTAAGTCAATTTGTGCAAAAAAAGTGCAATGGTTTAATACTCAAAGAGTGTTGTTGATTGAAGTCAAATGCAACAATCTTCTCTGTGGTGTAGATATCAAATCTTCTCTTTAAAGGTGTCCCTCAGAGAGAAATAAAGGCAATAATAGTGCAGATGGTCATACTGGGATGAAGTAATTTAATAAAATGAATATATCACTCACATTTATTAGAGCCTAAGGGAAATCCAGGCTCAAGGAAAATAGCTTGCGGCCAAATATAGGGTGGCACGTCCCTCCTTTCATCTATGGTGGTTACTAGATAAAGCAGAGAAGATCGGGAGACGGCACTCCCATAGCGTAACTCTGTGCAATACAGGTGGAGGATTAAATTACAATTAGTCACACTCACCAGTTATAGAGCCTCTCAATTCCAGGCTCAAGGAGTATCGCCTTGGGTCCTCTTAAGGTGGGGGCCCAAACCTCTTTGGTGTAGCAGCAGTTGATCCAGATGTCCAAAAAAAGTGGAGAGATAAGGAAAAGTGGCGAATGCAAAAAATATATAGGTAATGAATTTATTAGAATTAATAAAATCCTGGACAAATTGTACCGAGAAGCGTTTCGGCTAAAAGCCTTCCTCAGTCGGTATATTTAGTGTCCATAAAGTGCAAAAAAAGTCACTTGCACTTTATGGACACTAAATATACCGACTGAGGAAGGCTTTTAGCCGAAACGCTTCTCGGTACAATTTGTCCAGGATTTTATTAATTCTAATAAATTCATTACCTATATATTTTTTGCATTCGCCACTTTTCCTTATCTCTCCACTTTTTTTGGACATCTGGATCAACTGCTGCTACACCAAAGAGGTTTGGGCCCCCACCTTAAGAGGACCCAAGGCGATACTCCTTGAGCCTGGAATTGAGAGGCTCTATAACTGGTGAGTGTGACTAATTGTAATTTAATCCTCCACCTGTATTGCACAGAGTTACGCTATGGGAGTGCCGTCTCCCGATCTTCTCTGCTTTATCTAGTAACCACCATAGATGAAAGGAGGGACGTGCCACCCTATATTGGCCGCAAGCTATTTTCCTTGAGCCTGGATTTCCCTTAGGCTCTAATAAATGTGAGTGATATATTCATTTTATTAAATTACTTCATCCCAGTATGACCATCTGCACTATTATTGCCTTTATTTCTCTCTGAGGGACACCTTTTAAAGAGAAGATTTGATATCTACACCACAGAGAAGATTGTTGCATTTGACTTCAATCAACAACACTCTTTGAGTATTAAACCATTGCACTTTTTTTGCACAAATTGACTTAATATTTTTTTAAAAAAGATTTTTTTGTACTCTTTTACCTCATCTGTTTGGTATTTTAAAGGACATTTCTTGCATTTTAAAGGACACTTTTTATACCTTAAAGGACACCTTCACATTTTACTTCTATTAACCAGTTGTTCATTTAACCAACTGTTCACTGTTTTATGCGCCGTATGGTTTCGCTAGACTGAATTAACCTGGCGCTAATGCAAAACCATGCCGACGCAAGGGTTAGCTCACACCAGCTAATAGGGCCCTAAATAGGTATATATAAATAAGGTTCCTTCCAAAACCCCACAGTAATGTGATGCAATGATACCTTTTTATTGTACTAACCTGATACCTAAATTAAATATTTTATTTGGCGGTTTCCGCTGAATGTCCAAAAATGGCTTAAGCGACTCCAATTTTAGCGATTTACAGTGACCATTCTCTAAATAGGGAATTCACCATATTTTCGGCAAAATTAATTACCTGAAATGTGACGGAAAGCAGAGGATCGAAAGATGATTAGACCCTTTAGATTCTAACTTCCATAGTAACCCCTAAAATGCCATTAGTCAAGGAAAAAATAAAATGTATACTTTGAGGGATGACGCCTACCCATTAATCCTTAATGTACAACTATACCAAGGCAAAAGCGAATGTAATACACAATGTACTGTCTAGCCTGAACATTAACCACTTCACTGGTGAGCCATTTCAACCCTGTGAAAATGTATTCTTTTACAAACACGTTTTTATTTATTGTTTTATGACTTTTGTTTTATTCTGAATATGGTCATGTTAAGTATCATTGGAAAGGCCAGAATCTGCCCTTTCGAATGACACCTAGATTGTCCATACACGATGCACAGGGACGGAGATATCGCGATCCGAAAAGTGTGGGAACCTGGAGGCTGATTTTTGGTGGGGGGGCACATGGGGGGGCAAGGAATAACCTAGGGGGGCAATTGCCCCCCCTTGCCTCCCTGTAGAGACGCCTATGGTCCCGTGACCGGTAAACGCACATGCATGTTCCGGTCGCGGAACACAATCTTTACCAGAAGTCCTTGTCTATTGTCCAGTATTCTTCAAAAAAATACTTACCTTCTTTTTCAGTTCTTTGAAAATCCAAGGAATTCACATGAAATCTTTGGCTCAAAACTTCTGTTTAAAAACTATAGGAGCTCTGATTTTCCCAGCCATTCTTGGGTGCTTAAACTCAACGTTGTCCGTATAGATAATGAACATTTCAGAAGCTCTGCACAAACATCTTCAGTAACAAGTTTACAAGGTTAGCCATTGAATATTTAGGCACATATCAATTGGATTTACCCTTTATTCTACACGTAAACTATATCTCTGGAGGAATTTGAACCAGGTGGTTTATTTACTAAAACTGTAAAAACAGAAGCCCATAAGTAATGTAATAAGCAAACAAATCCAATTAAAAGCACTTTCAGCCCTTTCAGTACAGCTGGAACACTTTAGTAAATGAACGCAATAAGTGCTGTTTATTGTAGCACAAGAGTTTTCCAGGGAAGTGACCCAATCTCCCTATCTCACAAACCTCAGATTTTCCCTGAGCTCAGAGGCCCTGTTTATATTTCCAATGGCCTGAAAGGCAACTGTTCTACGTTATATTCTACCCTAAATTAAAGGGAGGCAACTAACCATGTCTTTTTTATGAATAAACTTGTAGTTAGAGGCCCAGTAACACCTCCCGGGAGAATGGTGGACATCAAGTTATCGGGAGAAGTTCCGATATTGGGGATATATTTGGGGAAAGTGATGAATGGCAGGTGTTGGGAATGTATACAATGTATCTTTGCCTGGTAAATTTCCTCTTTGAGCCAGCGCTGGAGAGAGGAATTACTACTCATTCTGCATGGCGGAAGCTCATTTAAAAAATTTGGGTACATCATTGACATCTCATCCTAATTTATTAGTTTATGAATCACTTTTCAACTTTTTCTACATTATGTAATTAAGCTACTTTATATGCCACCCTAAAATTAAAGGGAGACAACCAATCATGACCTCTTTGTTTGTGAAAACACAAGAGTAGATATATGTAGTATTGACATGGGCAGCTTATATCCACTAATCCAGGGTTTGTAGAGTAGTAAAAGTATTGAAATAGACGTTTTAGGCCATACTAGCCAATCTGAAACAACTCGCCACTCCGCCATTATTATGGCTTGTCTAATTTGACCTACAATTTTTCGGTCATCATGTCTATTCATCACAATTCCTGTTTTAGTGGATAAACCAATCCTTTTTCTCTATTTATTCCAGATTTTTATTCTAATTATGTATTTCTAGCTGTCAATGACAGGTTTCCCTATAATAAGGGAAGGAGTATTTTACTGAGAGGGTGGTGGATACATGGAACAGCCTTCCAGTTGAAGTGGTAGAGGCCAAAACAGTAATTGAATTTAAGCAGGCATGGGATAGACATAAGGCTATCCTAAACAAAAGATAAATCCAGGTAAAGTATCCACGTAATTGGGCAGACTAGATGGGCCGAAAAGGTTCTTATCTGCCGACATTTTTCTATGTTTCTAATAACCCACCAAGCAATGGATGTTCACATTCAGTCACTAACCAAATCTTGTTACTTCCATCTTAAAAACATTGCATGTATCCGTCCCTTTCTTAATAAGGACTCTACTAAAATGCTCATCCAAGCTCTTATTATCGCCCGCCTTAACTACTGTAACCTCCTTCTTACTGGCCTTAAGAGATCCCAGATTCTCCCTCTGCAGTCTGTTATGAACACCTGTGCCAGACTCATACACCTCACATCCTGCACCTCACACACCTCTCCCCTTTGTCAATTTTTACACCTGCTCCCTCTTTCCTTTTTAGAGTGCACTTTAAAATACTAGTCCTCAAGTACAAAGCTCCATAACCGTGCCCCTGACTACATTTCCACCCTTATTAGCAAGTACATCCCATCCCAACCACTTCGCTCGGCCAATGATCTGACGCTGTCAGTTCCTCGTACCCATACCCTGAACCCCGGCCTTCAAGACTTCTCCCGAGCTGCCTCCTTTCTATGGAACTCCCTCCCCGCAACATCAGACTCTCCTCATCTCTCCAGTTCTTTAAGAAGTCTTTAGAGAAGCCTATCAGCTCACTCCATGATTCCCCATGGTTAATTTCATGCTCCATCTTCCCACACAGAACAGATTTGCCCCAATACTTCATGCTCTCTACTCACCCTCACCTAGTGTGTCACCCCCCTCCTCTTAGATAGTAAGCTCTCGAGCAGGGTCCTGCCTCCTACAGTTCTGTGTGTAATGTGTATGCTTATTCTGTCTCTCCCATTGTACAGCGCTACGGAACTTGTTGGCGCTTTAAAAAATGCTTGTAATTGTAACTGATGTTGCATTTCTATTTAAGATCAATTTGAGCTCTAGTCCTTTTAATTGGGTATTGCAATCTGAAATTCACCTCTTCTCAGCAACACCACAAACCGATTCGTGTCTGATGTAAAACTTGGGCAAGCGTGGCACTATAGAGTGTCAGTCAGGCAACTCGTGTGCAGTTGCACTGAAATTATATGTATTGGCCTTGTGCGGTGACATTGATGTGACTGACTATTTAACACCAGTGGCCAATAGCCTCACTGCAACCAGCAGAATAAAGTGAACTCTGCATTTCATATGGTCAGTATAATGTTTTGCTTTAGTGAAGTGTCATGTTAATAAAGACATGAAAGGGATGAATTGTAGGTGTCACGTCCTCTGCGCCGGGACCCGGTGCCCGGTGACGTTGCTGGCTGGCCGGGTGCCAGGTCTTCCGGCGGGCGGATCGGCATCTCAAGGGGCGGGGTCTCAAGTGGTCACACAGGGACGCCGGGTTTAAAAGCAGGGCGCGAGTATCTGCTCGTCGTCCTGACGTGGAGTGAGTTCCCGCATCGCCTGCTAACTTGCTATACTATTTTTGATTACCAGTTGCTTTTGTACAAGGACCCTGTATACGTTTTGACCCGGCTATTCCAATTGACCATTCTCTTGATATCTCCCATTGTACTATTGTTTGAGCGTTTTGGTTCTTATGTGCATGTTTTGCCGCATGTTTTCTGTTTACTATTGGCTACAGTCTGTTTTTGAGTCCTAATCGCAAGGCGTCCACTTGTGTCTATCTGTTAGTTCATAAGACCAGATCTATTGCTCCATTTGCCTGTCGTACGCACCTCCTGCTGGCAGCCTGAATTCCAAGTGCATATATTGTGTGGCTGCCTTGCAGGCTGCACAACTCATCAACCTCGCTACTATATCTGTGAATTACCAAGTCAATATACAAACGAACCTACCCTACAGACTGATATCACAGTAAGTTCCTACTCAGAATAGTGAGAAATAGCAATAGAGTGTTGTCTCTGTTATTTGAGTTTTCACTCAGCGACTTCTTGGTCACGAAGCCATTTGGCGCTGAAGTGGTATTCAGGATTTAGTGTTACCTCCCTGGCTTGGAATTATAGATAGTACCGTCTGTAATGCTTCCTATATCACAGAAATCTGTCCAATAGGATCTAAACGACGTTTCTCCAGGGCGAGCGCCATAGCGCACCGTCACAGTAGGTCATAAAAGCCACTTAGTCTTTGCATATATGGAAATGTCACTAACTATTGATAAATCGTTCATTCAAGATCTTGAGATTGATATTGATCAACCTTGACCAAAATTCCAGTACAAGGACTGAAATACTTATCAACTGTTACTGATTTCAATATCTACTGATGCTGCAATAAAGCTGTTATTATGATCATACAGAAAACCTATGAGTGATATATATGCAAAAAAAGTATGTGAATCCTTTGGGATTACGTGGAGTTTTGCATGAATTGGTCATAAAATGTGCTCTGATCTTCATCTAAGTCACAACAATTTGAAAAACACAGTCTGCTTAAAATAATACAACACAAACATTATATGTTTTCATGTTTTTATTGAACTGAACATGTAAACATTCACAGTGCAGGGTGGAAAAAGTATGTGACCCTTTGGACTTAACTGGTTGACCCTCCTTTGGCAGCAATAACCTCAAACAAACATTTCCTGTAGTTGCAGATCAGACCTGCACAACGATCTGGAGTAATTTTGGACCACTCCTCTTCACAAAACTGTTTCAGTGTAGCAATATTCTTGGGATGTCTGGTGTGAATCGTTCTCTTAAGGTCATGCCACAGCATTTCAATCGGGTTGAGGTCAGGACTCTGACTGGGCCACTCCAGAAGGCGTATTTTGTTTTGTTGAAGCCATTCTTTTGTTGAATTACTTGTATGCTTTGGGTCATTGTCCTGTTGCATCACCCATTCTCTGCGGAGCTTCAGTTGGTGGACAGATGGTCTTACGTTTTCCTGCAAAATGTCTTGATAAACTCTGGAATTCATTTTTCCATCAATGACAACAATCCGTCCAGGCCCTGAGGCAGCAAAGCAGCCCCAAACCATGATGCTCCCTCCGCATGTTTTACAGTGGGGATGAGGTTTTGATGTTGGTGTGCTGTGCCTTTTTTTCTCCACACATACAGGGTTATTCAGAGAGCGTGAAAAGCAGGAGAATGACTGGAGAATGACTGGAGAATGAAAAATTCTAGGTCCAAATAGCCGATTTGGAAAGTGAGATGAAAGGGAGAATTTTTCTGGTTTGGCTATTTTGACCTAGAATTTTTCATTCTCCAGTCATTCTCCTGCTTTTCACGCTCTCTGAATAACCCTGATAGTGTTGTGTGTTTTTTCCAAACAACTCAATTTTGGTTTCATCTGTCCACAGAATAGTGCTGTGGAACATCCAGGTGCTCTTTTGCAAACTTCAAACGTGCGGCAATATTCTTTTTGGACAGCAATGGCTTCCTCCGTGGTGTCCTCCCATGTACTCCATTCTTGTTTAATGTTTTCCTTATTGTAGATGTGTCAACAAAAATGTTAGCATGTGCCAGAGATTTCTGTAAGTCTTTAGCTGACACTCTAGGATTCTTCTTTACCTCATTAAGCATTCTGCGCTGTGCTCTTGCAGTCATCTTTACAGGACGACCACGCCTAGGGAGAGTAGCAACAGTGCTGAACTTTCTCCATTTGTAGACAGTCTGCCTTACTGTGGACACATGAACATCAAGGCTTTTGGAGATACTTTTGTAACCCTTTCCAGCTTCATGCAAGTCAACAATTCTTGATCGTAGGTCTTCTGGGAGCTCTTTTCTGCAAGGAATGGTTCACATCAGGCAGTGCTTCTTGAAACCAGTAAACCCCAAACTTGTATGTGTTTTAAAGGGCAGGACAGCTTTCAGCAACACATCCAATAATATCACACTGATTGGGCTCAAGGTTGGCTCACTCCTGGCTCCAATTAGATAGAAGTCATTAGGCTAGGGGTTCACATACATTTCCACCCTGCACTGTGAATGTTTACATGTTATGTTCAATAAAAACATGAAAACATATAATGTTTGTGTTGTATTATTTTAAGCAGACTGTGTTTTTCAAATTGTTGTGACTTAGATGAAGATCAGAGCACATTTTATGACCAATTCATGCAAAACTCCACGTAATCCCAAAAGGTTCACATACTTTTTCTTGCCACTGTATTTATAATGATTGACCCTTTCACTGCTGAGACATTTTTCCACCTTTGGCAATTTCTGTATTTAACCACTAAATTCAGCCATCTATCTGTAAGATATACACACTTGTTATACCTTGGGGTATTTTTCAGCAGGCCCTCCTCTATCAGTAAATAACTTTATTTTGATTTTTGAATTATGAAAAAATGTCACTCTAATATAGGCCAGAAAAGTTTACGCTCGTCTGACCTCAGCCTTAGTGTTCACGTCCGTGATTGCGCCTAAAAGTACGTCCGTGATAGCATGAAAGAAAGCCCATCGGAGCCCGACACATGAAGTACGTCCGCACTGAACTGCGGACGCACAGCGGCCGCGGCCCACGGACGCAAGGCAGGCAAGAACGTGCAACCCCCTAGAACGCACGCACAAAGTGCGCTGTGTCCGTAACGTCCGCATAGCTTTGTGTGTGAGTGATGGAACGTGGTCATACGGACTGCATTTATACGTCCAGCATTTTTCACGGACAAAATGGTTTTGCTTTTTATTTTATTTTCCCTCCTACATCCGTCAAAATATACGTCAGTGAATAAACGGACTGTGTGGCCACTACTGCGTCTTCCGTACTGACGTACGTCCGTGTGCACGGACGTACAGTCCGTAGAAATCACGCTCGTCTGACCCTAGCCTAAATTGTTTGGGCATTTTGACTGTGTGCATCCTAAAAAGCAGCATAGGAGTCCTTGTTCACTAAATATTTTATACACAGTTTATTTTTCCACAATTTGCACCTCTTCATGGGCACAGGAAAACAAAAATTAAGATCCCATGCCTATTTTTGTTTGAAAAACAATAATTTAAATTTTGAATATAAAATGTTGTCATATTTTACCCATTTCTACTATCTAATCCTTTTATTCAGAAAAAGAGCCGGGATAAAATGTTAAATATAAAAACATTGAGTGTGTTTTTAAAACTACAAAAAAAATCGTATTTTCCCAGAGGGGTGACATGTGCTGTTCTGCTGTTGTATATGCGTACATATGCCTGTCGAAACAACTCAGATGAGTAAATGTTAGCAAAAAAATACACAAAACTCTGTGGACCAGACTCACCCTAAATAGAAATTGGCTCATTATTACCTATTTATATTCTCCCTCAGGTCTACCATTAATTTTGACATCTGCGATTAATTTTATCCCATATAAATAGTCGTATCTGAAATCAAACACAAAAATCACTATGAAATTCATTTGGCGACTACTGACAGATGTTCGCCATCACCCTGATTGTCACTTGACAGCTATACAAAAATGAAACCCCTCATTTGAATGGTGAGAAAAGCCTCTTTCAAATAAGTGGTCATGTGAGATATTTCTATATGGAGGGTGTGAAATGCGCCCCTTTATATTTACTAGAGTACCATTATATTTCTTATTTTTCAAGTTATTTGTCATTGTTATGAAAATAGTCTGGCAGTTACATAGTTACATAGTTATATAGGCTGAAAAAAGACATGCGTCCATCGGGTTCAGCCTCTCCCACATAACCTACTGCTGTTGATCCAAAAGAAGGCAAAAAACCCAGTCTGAAATATGCAACATACCGGGAAAAAATTCCTTCTTGACCCCAGAATGGCAGTCAGATTTCTCCTTGGATCAAGAAGCTTTTACCCACATATTAAATATTATAACCCTTAATATTCTGTGTCTGCAGGAAGTCATCCAGTCGCTTTTTAAAAGTCTGTACAGACTCTGACCCAACCACCTCAACAGGCAGAGAATTCCACAGCTTTATTGTTCTCACCGTAAAATAACCCTTCCTATGCTTTAAGCTAAATTTTCTTTCTTCCAGACTAAATGGATGACCCCTTGTCCTGTGTATAGACCTGTTAATGAACAGGTTATCAGACAATGGTTGATAATGGCCCCGTATATATTTATATAAGGTTATCAGATCCCCTCTAAGGCGCCGTTTCTCTAAACTAAACAGGTTTAAGCTTGTTAGTCTTTCCTCATAACTTAACCCTTCCATTCCCCTTATTAATTTAGTTGCCCGTCTCTGCACTTTTTCTAACGCTATAATATCTTTTTTTAAGACAGGTGCCCAAAATTGCACGGCATATTCAAGATGCGGTCTGACCATTGATTTATACAGAGGCAAAATTATGTTTTCATCCCGTGAGTGAACTCCCCTTTTAATGCATGGCAATACTTTGCTGGCCTTGGCGGCTGCTGTTTGACATTGCACATTGTTACTTAGTTTGAAGTCTATGATTATTCCCAAATCCTTCTCCTGCTTGGATTTCCCTAACTCCGTACCATTTAGGGTATAAATTACTTGTGTGTTCTTCACTCCAAAGTGCATAATTTTGCATTTATCTAGATTAAATCTCATCTGCCATTTAAGTGCCCAGTCCCCCAATTTATCTAAATCCCTCTGCAGCGAAGTAACATCCTGCTCACATTGTATTACTTTTCCTAGTTTTGTGTCATCTGCAAACACTGATACATGACTTTCAATGCCTATCTCAAGGTCATTTATAAATAAATTGAATAGTATTGGTCCTATAACAGACCCCTGAGGGACACCGCTTACCACTGGTGTCCATCTTGAAAATGTACCATTTATGACCACTCTCTGTACCCTATCTTTTATCCAGTTTTCTATCCAAGAACAAGTATTTTCATCTAGACTAATTTTTCTCAATTTAAATAGTAACCTTTTGTGTGGAACTGTGTTGAAAGCTTTGGCAAAATCTAAGTAAGGCTGGGGTCAGACGAGCGTAGTGTTCACGTCCGTGATTGCGCCTAAAAGTACGTCCGTGATAGCATGAAAGAAAGTCCATTGGAGCCTGACACATGAAGTACGTCCGCACTGAACTGCGGACGCACAACGGCCGCGGCAAACGGACGCAAGGCAGGCAAGAATGTACAACCCCTAGAACGGCCGCACAAAGTGCGCTGCATCCGCAACGTCTGCATAGCTTTGTGTGTGAGTGATGGAACGTGGTCAGACGGACTGCATTTATACGTCCAGCATTTTTCACGGACAAAATGGTTTTGCTTTTTAATTTATTTTCCCTCCTACATCCGTCAAAATATACATCAGTGAAAAAAAACGGACTGTGTGGCCACTACTGTGTCTTCCGTACTGACGTACGTCCGTGTGCACGGACGTACAGTCCGTAGAAATCACGCTCGTCTGACCCTAGCCTAAATCACATCCACTGCGACCCCCTGATCTATACTTCTACTTACTTCCTCATAGAACGTAATTAGGTTAGTCTGACATGATCTGTGTTTCATGAAACCATGCTGATTTTTGCCAATTACATTATACCTCCCAATAAATTCCTGAATATTATCCCTTAGTAACCCCTCAAATACTTTCCCAGCCACAGATGTTAAGCTCACAGGTCTATAATTCCCAGGCACAAATTTTAAACCTTTCTTAAGTATAGGGACCACGTCGGCTTTTCTCCAATCCTCTGGTACTATTCCTGAAAGAAAAGAATCTTGAAAGATTAAGAACAGAGGTTTACATATTTCAACACATAGCTCTCTCAGTACTCGTGGGTGAATTCCATCTGGCCCTGGGGCTTTATTCACATTCACATTGTTTAATTTCTTCAAAACCTTGTCCTGAGTCAACCAGTCACTTTGTATTAGTAAGTTTTTATTAATGAATTTCGTGTCTCCTGTTATAGGTTTCTCTTTGATAAATACTGAAGAAAAATAATCATTTAAAATTTCTGCTTTATCCTGATCTTCAATTAACAATAACCCTGACTCAGATTTTAGTGAACCTACATTTTCACTCTTGGTTTTTTTGGACTGACACACAGACACTTGTTTAAAAAAGCAGGAAAAATGCTTTCAATTAATAGGTCTCATGACCCATCTGTGTATTATGGGGGTCGCAGAGAGGATACCCCCAAATTATTTCAGAATGTTATCTGGGCAAGGCAAACAGGTGTAATTAGTTTAATTTCTTCACTCAAAGGCTACAGGGAGATAATGATCACATGTTAGATACATGTTGTGTGGGACATGTCCTTAGCAGTCAAGGGGTGTGTGTATATATATATATATATATATATATAATTATTAATAATAATAATAATAATATTATTGCCTTTATCTGAAGACCGCCTCTGTGATGGTCCAGAACGGAAGATCATCAGTTACATAACCTTAATTTTCCAGCATACTGTGATGTTAAGTATGGATGAGCTGTTCGGGTTCGGACGGTTCGGAGTTCGACCCGAACTTTGGCAGTTCTAAAGTTCGCGAATTTTGAACTTTTTGGGCGTGTTCGGTTCGGGTTCGAAAAAAAAAAAGAAATTTTGCAAAAAGTATAGAAAATGCTTAAAAAAATACTAAAAAATCTAGAAATAAAGAGACTCTTTACTGCAGAATATTATAAGTAACGGTTTATTAGATATTGAATTAAAAACTAATGTGTACGTGGAAAGATTATCAACTCTAAATGACCTCTGTTCACAAACGGGCATAACACCAGGTGTTTTTAGTCTGGTAATCAATTTGATACATTGTACAATATTTGTACTGAGGGTGGGGTGGTGTCTGCTTCTGATTGAGATTTGAGAATTAATTTCCCTAAAACATCCTAATATGCTGCATTTAACTGGTGTTTGAAAAAAATCTAAAGCAATGTTATTTTTCACCTCGGGATTAAACATTCACAGGGTTATTCAGAGAGCGGTGAAAAGCAGGAGAATAACTGGAGAAGTGAAAATTCTAGGTCAAAATAGCCAAACCAGAAAAATTCGCCCATTTATCTCACTTTCCAAATCGGCTATTTGGTCTAGATTGTTCTCTTCTCTTGCCAGTTCTCCTGGCTTTCACCTCTCTCTCAGGGTTGTTCAGAGAAAGGTGAAAACCAGGAGAATGGCAGGAAAAGAGAACTATCTGGACCAAATAGCCGATTTGGAAAGTGAGATAAGGCTAGGGTCAGACTAACACATTTTTCGCAGCGACCGTCAAAAATGCGTCCAAACGCATTGCCGTATTTTTTCACGGATTGCGCGAAAACGGTCATACGATGCACATTTTTGTGCATGATTTTTTTATGGATCCAAACCAGGAAACTTTGGGTGTCTGGACGTTATGTTGGCCGGACATGAGCAGGGTCTGACGTCTCCAAATCACGCACACACGCCGCTAGTGGACGCAGCGCACTCTGTACGTCCGTACTAGCGGTTCTGCGTTCTCGAAAAAATGCGTTAATTTTCCACTTGCGTTGCGCAGCCGGACTTTTGTGTGACCGTACTTCGTATATTGGCCATCATTGCCCGTCATTTGCTGCTAGTGCGGCCGTGATTAAGTGCGCCTAAACGCATGTTAAAAATTCGCTAGTCTGACCCTAGCCTAAATGGGAGAATTTTTCTGGTTTGGCTATTTTGACCTAGAATTTTCCATTCTCCAGTCATTCTCCTGCTCTTCACCGCTCTATGAATAACCCTGACAGGGTTATTCAGAGAAAGGTGAAACTCAGGAGAATGACTGGAGAATGGAAAATTCTAGGTCAAAATAGCCGAACCAGAAAAATTCTCCCATTTATCTCACTTTCCAATCGGCTTTTTGGTCTAGAAGTTTCCATTCTCCTGCTTTTCACCGCCAAAAAATCAGTAAACTTTTTCTGCGTGTCCGAAAATGTCTCCTCTTTTCATACAGACTGCCGCCCCAAGCAGTTGTTTATGGATAGATTAAAGGAAAAGCATTTACCGTCATTTGAAATGTCATTTTTTGGTTTTTACATATTTCTATACATCCTAGAAATCCACCACTTCACGGGCAGGTTATGGGGACCTCCTAGGCACGATATTTGAAGGAATTTTTCATTTTTATTTTTAACCCTTATTTCATGGAAAACTCACTGTCCCTTTAAAAACTTTTTTTTAAAACTTTTTGTCCATGTTTCCTGTCCCCCAGGGCACTACCCGGACCCCCATACACCTTTTATGGCAAATATGTAGCATATATGCCCTCTTGGAGGGCACTCCAAACAACCGACTTTTCAGCCCCATTGACTTGCATGGGGGTTCGGGTTCGGGTTCGGTCCCGAACAAATGGGAAGTTCGGGTTCGGGCTCGAACCGAACTCGGGGAGTGTTCGGCTCATCCCTAATGTTAAGAACTCTTTTCCTCAGTTTGTGAGAAGTATAAAATGTCACCAGGAGAGACAATTCCACAGATGTTTCCTTTATATAAGAGTAACTTGCTGAATATGCACTGATTGGTCACAATGTGAATAGCATTGATTAAATGGTTACACTGGAACCTGTCATGGGGCGGATATATTAAGCAACAATTGTCAATGATCTGATGCTATCAGCTTCACGTACCCGCTCCTCCAACTCCCACCTTCAAGACTTCTTCCCGGCTGCCCCCTTTCTTTGGAATTCCCTCCCCTGCAACATTAGACTCTCCCCGTCTCTCCAGTCCTTCAAGAAGTCTCTGAAAATACATTACTTTAGAGAAGCCTATCCTCTCACTCCCTAATCCCCCTTTGTTCATTTCCTACTGCATCTTCCTTCACAGAACACATTTTCCCCGCTACTTCGTATTCTCTATTAACCCTCACCTAGTGTGTCACCCCTATCCTTTTAGATTGTAAGCTCTTGAGCAGGGTCCTCTCTCCTGTACTGTGTGTTGAACCTGTATGTATATTTGTTATTCTGGCTCCCATTGTACAGCGCTATGGAACTTCTTAGTGCTTTATAAAAACTTGTAACTGTAACAGTCAGTTCATGAATTTCCAGTGTTAGGAGTTGGAAAAATGGACAAGCGAAAATATCTGAGACTCTGACAAAGGCCAAATATTGATGGCTAGACAACTGAGACTGAGCATCTCCAAAAATGACATGTCTTGTGGGGTGTTCCGGTATGTAGTGGGTAGTACCTACCAAAAGAGGTGCAAGGAAGGATAGCCGGGGTATCGGCATCAGGGTCATGGGTGTCTGAAGCTCATTGATGCAGGTGAGAAGCAAAGGCAAGCCCGCCTGGTCCGATCACATAGAAGATCTACTGTTCTTCAAATTGCTGGAAAACTTACTGCTGGCCATGACAGAAAGCAGTCAGAACACATGACACATACCATTTCCCTAGAGGTTGGCGCAGACCCTTTCGTGGCAATGGTGTTTCCTTATGGCAGTGGCCTCTTTAAACAGGATAATGCTCCCCATCACACTGCAAAAATTGTGCAGGAATGGTTTGAGGAACATGACCGAGATCTCAAGATGCGTTCTTGGCCTCCCAATTCTCCAGATCTCAATTCGATTGAGCATCTGTGGGATGTGCTGGAACAGCAAATCAGATCCATGGAGGCCCCACCTCGCAACTTGAATGACTTATTGGATCGGTTGCTAATCTCTTGGTGCCAGATACCACAGGACATATATTGAGGTCTTGTGGAGTCCATGCCATGTCCATCTGAGCTGCTTTGGCAGCACAAAGGGACCTACATTATATTAGGCAACTGGTTTTAATGATCAGTATAATAAATATACACTGGAGGTACGTTAAGAAAATCCTCACTCTAAAACCATCACTTTGAAGCCTGCCTCAGAAGCCGAGCATGATAAAGCCTCCTGGTTATCAGGACTTTTGGGATGGGAAGAAAAATAACTATTCTTGTGATTTGCAGTCAGGAAGGAATGCTTTCTTTCACACGCAAGTTCCTATCACTAATTTCTCTTAAGAGGTTATTTTTTCATTCGGCGCACTTGTGTGATTCATCGAGTTCAATACGCCTACCCTGTGGTGAAGTCAGCATCCCCTGCAGGGTTACCGAAGTGCGCCAAACAGAAAGAAGGCCACCGAAAGAAGTCGACCAGTAGCCGAAAAAGTGTAATAATTTTATTTTTTATTTTTTAAAAAAGCATTTTAAACAGAAATAATGCATACAAATGCATAGAAATAATATATAAGGTCCTATGAATAACAATAAACAGAAATTCCAGAACAATGCCTAAAATATTCAGAAAAGTAAATAGACTTTTTGCTGCAAATGTAAGGAATAAACAATGGAATAAAAAATGTATAAAATCCTTTTTTTCCCATTGAAACCTATGAGATTTGCCTGTTTAAACCTGTTGAATGAAAGGACTGAAAATCTGGGCATTTTGACTTTTCAATGCAGTTCGGTGTTCTCTGAATAGATTAACCATTACTTCTGTATGGGGAAGTTCATTGCCACCGAGGGTCACTGAAATGCACCGTATATCGCTAGCAATTTGCCAATACTTGGCTAGCTTTCTGAATAGCTGAATTGCCACGAAATTACACCATATGGTGAAATTCACCGTTCAGTGCAATTCGTTGGCAAATTTGGCAGTCTTTGAATAACACCTTTTAGTGTGATCACCAATATGCATGCTGCTCTCATCACAAACAACTCTGTGAGGTGCAGGGAATGGTCAGTTAATAGACTTTTCATAATTGCTGCGTGCTTCTCACTGCCATGTACCCAACACCGCTGGTGACTGATGCTGTACCTGGTTAAATCCTTCTGTGTGCCACATTTAAATGAATTTGGGCTTTTGAAACTGTCTATTTCTGTGCGTTTTTAAATGAACGAAGCAATCAAATGTGGTTTTAAAGATGCTTTAAGGCCGTGAAACTTCTTTTTCAATTCAAGGTGACTATGTGAGACTTCCTAAACCACAAACCTGTAAAAGAAACAAAGTAGGAACCACCAAATATCTATTTTCAAGCCTTGATTCCAAATAAGTAGGTAATGAAATGTGCAGGAAACATTACGGGCTCTTTCACCTCCTTCAAGCTAACACTAGCGTCAGCGTCAGCGCTAGCTTAAAGGAGGTCATAGCACTGCGCCCAGATCGCCTTTGATTTGCTAACGGGTTAAAAAACCCATTAGCGCTCGTTAATTTGCTACACATAAAGCAAGTTTACTCTACTTTGCGCTCACTACACCTAACATGGGGAGCGCAAAGTGAAAGCACAGAATAACTAGCTTTAGGATCACTTGGTGTAGGTAACAGATTGCGCTACTACAGAATGCGTTACTTGCAGCTCAAAACCGACCCAAAAAAGCAAATACTCACCTCTCATCCCACGGTGAGAACGGTGGCCCGATCCGCTGCTTCTGGTCACTAGGAGCAGAGTGAGACTGGGGGAAGAAAGTCCCCAGTCTCCCTACACAATCACTCCGCCGACCAGCAGGAACTCGCGAGAGGCGAGATCCTGCTGGTCATGTGACCAGGCAGCATGATTCTCCATGGAGTCCTATGGATGCCATGCTGTGGTTGCCGCTGTAGCGTTAAGAGGAAGTTAGCGAATGCAAATTTTTCCCCTTAGCGTTCCGGTTTTAGCTCAGGGCACATGATAGTGCCCTAAATGTGACCACGCAGACAGTCTTCCATACAGGTGCTCCCCTCCAATGTAACGTGTAGTTTTCTGTAATGTCTGAAATTCTAAAAATTGAGACGCCTGGGACGAAAGGACAGAAGACGCTGGAATGCATGCAGTGTAAGGCATTGCAGGATGGGATTGAAAAGCTTTTCCTATCTAAAAAGTATAGACAGAATCCAGAGTTTATAGGGCATTGAACAGTATTATGGACCATGAGGATGGTGTGTCATTCTCTCTCCGATCCCTTAGTTTAAGTGCAGGCTTTTTGAAGCTTAGCTACATATTTCACACAACAAAACAAGAAGTGATAGACACTTGCTGAGGAAAGACAATGGTAAGCTTAACAGGCAGATGAGCTTAAGTTCTCAGTGAGTTTCTTACATTTTGAAAGCCAAAACGATAATCCAACATGGCCTCCTTCCTTACTGTGACGAGAACAATCTGACTCATTACTAATGGGGCTAGAACAAACGTCGGAGGCTGCTGTATGCTTTATGTCTCATGCAAATGCTCCAATGCTGCGTTTTTTGATTTGGACCACCCCGGTCATTGGGAACAGTCAGCTCAAATATGTTTCCTCTGTGATGAGATAAGTAAGCTAAAGCCTGATTTGAGATGCTTCTGCGTGGGAACCATCTACAAGGCGAGCGTTTTCTCAATATCAGTATGATAATTCATTCCATGGTAGTATCGTAGGGTGAAAATGCTTCCTTAGTAGGTCTAGTCAGTGTCTCACATCATTTTATGCTTTATAATATCAGTTGTCATGTATACCTTAGTCAAAAAAGTCAATATTCAATAATACAAATCAAATTGATGTCTGTAAAGCCAAGATGTTGTTGTTGTTAAAGTAAATACATGCTCAATATTTATGAAGTGCGGGGCAACATTTATGACGTGTTACTATAATAACCATCAAATAGCAGAGCTCATAATTATATAGGCTGTTAAAGTGGCTTTTATTTCTTTTCTTTGTTCTTTCTAAATGCTAGACAAACCAGCTCATATAGTGAGGTGTAATTAAAACAATGGTAAATGCATTTTGCAGGTACTTAATAACAGTGAATGAAAGCTTAAAGGCGAGGTGATTGCATCTATATAGAACTCACTGAAATCCCCCGGTGACTTTTCTTAATCCATCATATATCTCATTCAAACAAAATCCGCAGCCTTCATAATGAGGCCTCATTTAACTAGACCTGCCGGAATGTTGATGTACTTCTTTATGTTTATGATCCACAGACCTAAAAAGCCAGAATGAAGAGTCTGTGGTTGGAGGGTATAGCAAGTAATTATAGGGTTGTTCTCCTAGACCCATCTGCTTAGAATTACAGAGCACTTTTAATCCTCGGCATAACCTTGAGACAATTTGGAGCCCGTAGAGAGATCAAAACAACAGCTGCCAAAAAAGATGAAATAGAGAAACAATTCAGTGCTGAGCTCAAATATGTGATATAAAGGCTTGCATTTATCAAAGGTTGAATCTGGTTTGATGGCTTTTTTCTTTTTTTTTTTAACGCTTACTGTTTATGAAACGACATATTGAAACCAGTACATGAAGAAGGGCAAATTGAAACCTGGTCTTCGAATAATACTAATAATAATTAAAAAAAACATACATAAACTCAAAACGGACCCTCCATATGTTGATGCCTACAATTCCCAGAATTCTGAATAGATGGCTAGAGAATCATGGGAGTTTAAGTTCAGAAACATCTGGGGGGCCAAGTTTGAGATCCCTGGTGTAAAGCATGCAGGTTTGGAGATGTATCGGATTATTGCAATTACTGCAATAAAAGTGGCATTTTTTTAATGTTATTTACAACATAGGGGTCAATGTAAATCAGAGGCCTATGGGAGGAGCCATCATTATTTGAGATTTGTTGGGTTAATGTTTTTCATCTTTTTTACATTGCAAGAGGGGCCTCCCATTTGAACAAATATCAGTTGTACCATGCTTCATCATAGCCAGATTTAAACATCTTGGGCCATATTACATTCTCTGCGCAAGTGTTTTTGCGTGCGCAAATGCGCATTTGCGCAAGGGGAAAAACCATTTGCGCGCAACGTAGTATTCCTATCTATGCGCAACGAACCCGCGTTAACCTCTACCGCGGGTGAACCTGCGCGAACGAAAATTTGTGCGTGCATCCTATACTTATCATTGTCAGCGCAAATGCGTTGGTGCGCTGGTACGCGGATGGTATTTCAATCTGCCGCAACGAAGGTTTGCGCAAATTTTCGTAACGTCTTTGAAAAGCAGGTGGTAACTGTAAATTTGATCGTCCTGGCCGAAACGAAATACACCAGCACAAAATAAAAAATACAGCACAGTACAGTTACACATTCTACACATACCCAAACAATAAAATTAATAAATTGCTTCATTTAATTTTTTCCTGTAGCATATATACTCAGATTGACTTTGACAGGCGCAAAACCCTAACGTTCGAAAATGGTGGTTCTTAATTCTGATTCGCTGAATCCCGTGAAATAAACAGTCCAAACACAGATTTCTGCCCGCAATGTACTTTGCGCGTCGTTTTTACGCACAAAAATTTTTGACGGATGAAAAAATGCGCTCGGATCAGAATGACACGGAAATTTTCGAGCGATCGCGTTTTTTCATGCGCAAAAAAAAATTGTGCTGCGTGAGCACAATTGCGCAGAGAATGTAATATGGCCCTTACAGTCTTACCATTGTAAACTGCACCCCACATTGCGATCAGTGGATCCTGGAAGGCTGTCATTGACTCTAGAAAGACAACATATTGTCAGTTTAACAACTGTAATTACAGTAATCTAAGTAGTGGCATAAATAGACACTTGTTTAGCATATAAACAGAAACAGGGAGGGGGTATTTAGGCTCTGTGCTGCCCCAGGCACTGCAAATTCCCTTCCCCCCAAATACACAGACTTGTAAACAAAAAGTTATGCCAAATAAGGGGTTATTCAAAGAGCACCGAAATTCCACTGGAATTTGAATAACCTCATATATAACCCCATATCTTATCTGGGCCATGTATTTAAATAAAAATGTGATTTTGAACAAAGCCAAGTATTTTCTAACAGCATTTATTATAGTTAAAGACTGTATGCTGGACGTTTTTGCTTTGCAACTCTAGAGATGTGCATTTGTTTCGGAAAAATTTGGAATTCAGAACGAAATTCATTAATTCGTATTTGGAAGTACTTCGAAATAACGAATCGATGGGATCCGAATTCGAAACTAAATGGTATCTAACCAATTTAATTCGTTATACACTGTGTCATCAAAATAAAAGAAAAATTTGAATTTTTTTTTGTGTTCCGGAATTCGAATTGATATTAACTATGGAATCGCTATATCAATTCGATATTTGATATAATCAACTATCAAATTTATCTTAAATTAAAATACATACAAGTAATAGGTCGGCAAACAACTTTATGAAACAAATTAATTTCGTTTCACAAGCACCTGTCCCTGGTAAATTGACTCAAATACTAAATATGTAAGACAGCTTAATATTTAACCCTAAATTGTCTTTTAACAGCAAAATTTGATCAATTGGGGTTTTATTTAGTGATCCAAATTTGAATTGATATCAACTATCAATTCGTTATTTGATATCAAATTTGATATCAACTATCAAATTGATATCAACATCGACTTGATCTTAACTTACAAGTATAGTCAGCAAACGACTTTATGAAACAAATTCATTTTGTTTCACTTTTAAATTTGACTCAAATACAAAATCAAAAGCTTAAAAGTTGAATGATTGGGGTTTTATTTAGTGATCCAAAATTCAAATTGATATCAAATATCGAATTGATATCAATTATCGAATTGATATATGAAATTCGAATCGATAGGAAACTAAATACGAATCAAAATTAGTTCTGAAATTCTGAAAACGAAATTAATTTACAACGAAATTAAACTAAACGAATTTTCAGCCGTGCAGACCCCCAACTCTATCTGTCCATTCTCTTCTAGCCATGTATTTAATACAAATGCTACCCACACTCCAATTTGCGGCCACATGCCTGGTTGGCCTTTTGCAAGAACATACCCCGTACAAGGAGATGTTTTGGGTATGATGCTGAATATAGTGGGGGCTGTTTAGTTAAATCTCTTACGAAGACCAGTAAAGCATTTTTGCGTGTGTTACACAATATCTGAAATAGTGGCAAAACAAAAAGTCCAACTGCAAGCAGTGACCTCCTTCGGCAGACAATCTACTTTCTTTTTTTGGCATTATCATAAAGTGTATCTCCCTGTAAAGAGAACAGCTTCTTCAGGATGTCCATATATTTCACCTTTAACAGTTTTTAATATCCACGACCCACCTCCTCATCAAACAATCCGCACGCCAATGTTTTTGAGCGTCTGTGTTTGTCTGTTACCTGCCCACATCACTGGCTTGCTTTGAATTAGATATTGCAGGTGTCTGAAAACAGAGCCACACAGTTACAAGTCACCAAACAAGCATTGTTTGTCTTTGAAGTGTTTGCTGTGAGTCATGCGGGTCATTTGAAAGACAAAACAATAATACAACGCTCTATCGAATGTGTCTATGGAAATGCGTCTGGAGATAGCTGAGGGCAAATACGGTTGAACACGTGACAAACGACATCTTGAGGTGAATCTGTCATGAATAACAGGTTTCTCTTTTGTAACGTCTGTGCTGTGGAATATTTATTTATTTATTTACAAAGTATTTTACCAGGAAGGATACATTTAGATTTCTCTTGTTTTCAAGTATGTCCTGGGTTCGGGAACATTGAAATTTTTACAGTTGTTACAGAAATACAAAGTAATAAAATGCAAAATAGCAAATATGCTAGCATGTTATAAATAATTGTACATATAACTTTAAATGGCTTGTCCTCTAAGCGCTGGTGTGTGCCGGCATTGCTGTGCTGTCAAACACAGATATTTCTCGAAACCAATGGTTCCCAACTCCAGTCCTCAAGTACCCCTAACAGGCCAGGTTTTAAGGATCACCTTGGGGAAATGCAGACTGAATCCTGCAGTCACTGAGCAGCAAATAATATCACATGTGCTGCGCTTCAGATATCTGGAAAACCTGACCTGTTAGGGGGACTTGAGGACTGCGGTTGGGAACCACTGCTCTAAACTAAAATCCAAACAGCAACAGGAGATGCTGCACTGTGAAGTTCCCCCTGTTGCTGTTTGGATTTTAGTTTTGTGAAATGCCGGTGTTTCTCAGCACTGCAATTAAGCGGTTGTTGCCAGTATTTGCAACACCGGCAAACACCGGTGCTTAGTGGATAATCCTTTAAATGTGGGACAGACTCTGACAGTCTGGGACTAAAATAAATTTAAATATCAAGTTTGAGGGTTTTTATTTTACCTTTTTGTCATATGTATTTTTCACTGCATTTTGTTGTTCATTTTATCTCTTATCTGTTCACCGATCCACCGTGAAAAACCATAAGCAGGTCTTTACTGTTAAATAAACCATAGCATTATTAGCCATTCTCTATGGTTTTTCTTAACACACACAGCTACATCGATAATAACAGTCTCTCCTCCCCTGTCCTGCAGAGCAGGCTGATCACCCTATATTAGGATTTTTATTAGGGATGCACCCATACCATTTTTTTTAAGACCTTGTACAGATACTTTTTTTTGGGTACTCACCAATACATCACAGAAACCTGACATTGTAACAGGGTGTGTAGACTTTTTCTATCTACCGTGTGTATACAGTATATATTTTTTCCCTTGATAAAGGCTTATAAAGTTCAAACATTGGGGTTTCTTGTTCCACTCTCTCTTTTCATCTTCATCCAAGTGTCGGGTAATACAGAGGATTTATATCCTTATTCTTTGGTTCTTTTTTGTGCTTTATTTAGAGCGGTCGTTCCTGTGATACTACATGTGCTTTCATGGTGATATTTATTCTGATTGTTATATGATGTTGACTCTAGAGTTATGTATCTGTGCATTTTCTGCTCTTTGTAATGTGTGTGTGTGTATATATATA
Organism: Leptobrachium leishanense; assembly: GCA_009667805.1. Taxonomy (NCBI): domain Eukaryota; kingdom Metazoa; phylum Chordata; class Amphibia; order Anura; family Megophryidae; genus Leptobrachium; species Leptobrachium leishanense. The sequence goes on along the minus strand of CM019067.1, from coordinate 114,553,623 downwards.
TATATATATATATATATATTATATATATATATATATATATATATATTATATATAATTACAGTCAGGTTCAGAAATATTGGGACATCAACACAATTCTAACATCTTTGGCTCTATACACCACCACAATGGAGTTGGAATGGAACAAACACAATGTGCTTTCACTGCAGGCTGTCAGCTTTAATTTGAGGGTATGTACATCCAACTCAGGTGATACTCAGGTGATGAATGTATCTGCATTGGTCTTGGATGCACCCGCTCGTGTTGCAAGTTTAGGTTGAGTGCAACCCACCCTGTGGTTGGCTTTTTATATATGGAGAGCGGACTACTTTCCTGGGTATGCACCCCTCCCTGTTCACAGGTGTGTTCCACAGTGACAACCTATAAAGGCTAGTGCATGCTGGGAAGCTCTAAGGTGAGTTAATTCTGTAAATGCAGATACAGTCATGTAAGATAGGACCTGTCAACGATGGGGTACATTGGCGATTGTGACAGGCTTACGCAAGCTATGATCATACTTTAATTGAATCCCCATCATTTTACCTCAGTAGGTTTTTTGAAATGTGTTTTTTTTCTTGCACAAAATGGTGGATGAAGGTGGTCATTGATATGGAGTGCTCCTTTTTCGTGTTTTGTATTTTTGGTCTTGGATGTACCCGCTCCTGTTGCAAGTTTAGGTTGAGTGCAACCCACCCTGTGGTTTGCTATATATATATATATATATATATATATGATTAGGTCGGCCGTGTTAGTCCAGATGCCAAAATCACGAGTATAGCAGTCTGTAGTGATACCTTTTTTATTGGACTAACGTTACATTTAAAGTACAAGCTTTTGAGAGGATTCCTCCCTTCCTCAGGTATAGAAGCTTACTGATCAGAATAATAGAATAAAACATAGGGACAGTCATAGGGCTCACAGTTGGGGGTGTTAGATGTAGTACATTGCCAAATGGCATGGTCAGAGGGGGAATAATAAAAAAAAAAGAAAAAAAAAAAAGGGAAACCTTAATTGTCTCAGGCAAGATGCAATCATGTCCACTTCAAAGTGGACATGATTGCATCTTGCCTGAGACAATTAAGGTTTCCCTTTTTTTTTTTTCTTTTTTTTTTTATTATTCCCCCTCTGACCATGCCATTTGGCAATGTACTACATCTAACACCCCCAACTGTGAGCCCTATGACTGTCCCTATGTTTTATTCTATTATTCTGATCAGTTAGCTTCTATACCTGAGGAAGGGAGGAATCCTCTCAAAAGCTTGTACTTTAAATGTAACGTTAGTCCAATAAAAAAGGTATCACTACAGACTGCTATACTCGTGATTTATATATATATATATATATATACACAAAGGCTGAGCACTCCAGCTTCCACAGTCTCTTGATGCCCGGTGCCTGCCAAGTTAGGTTGAATATTAAGCAAAAGTTTGGGATAGAAGTCGGCACTCCAGGACGGTAAACAAGCAAAAAAAGTTTATTCCAAAATCAACGTTTCAGCCCTGACCCAGGGCTTTCTTCAGGACATAAAAACAGTAAGAGAACACATACAATTTTATAAACGCCACTGTACTCACCACTCCCCCCCGCGATCGGGGTTCTCGTCCGCCCAGTGCGCATGCGCCAAACGTCGACACCTCCAAATGATGTAGTCGGCGTGCAGTCATGGCAACCAGCAAAGCATACTCAATCACACACTTCAGAACCACAAGAAAAATAGAAACGAAAGAAAAACAAATAAAAGAAATATGAGAGCAACCATGCCTTAAAGAAGATTAACTTCTAGCATACAGGAAGAAAGGGCAAGATAGAAATAAACCCATTGCTGAGGGTTTGCTATATATATATATATATAGCAAAACAAAATACACGATGTTCCGCAACTTGGAGACTTTTCAATAAGTAAATAATCCTTTATTCAAATCGACGTTTCAGTCCCACCGGACTTTTTTCAAGACAGTTAAAATCAAAAAACGAAATCTTTATATAGACACAACATATCAATGATCATTAGACTACAGGTGAACCCGGGTCGAATGCCGGAACCGGAAGAGTGAAGAAACCAGGACGCTAATCAATGCCCAGTAACCAATAATATTAGCGATATACACATTAATTTGTTATAGTTCCCCTGAGATAGCACATCTCATAACCTTCAAAGGGGAGAGAGGTTGCTATGGGCAAAACTGAGAAAATAAAGCACATTTAAATCAAAGCGCACGGAGAAAGTTCTAACGAGGATAAAGAAAACTGTAAATTGTTTTTTTCGTTTAACCCCCTTGGGACAATGGTGTCCAGAGTAAAAATCCAGTAAGCCTCTTTCTTCAACAGTTCTAGGGCCCTATCACCACCCGTTGATAAAGAAGGGACGTGGTCTATCCCCATAACCCATAAGGCAGAAAGTGGATGTTGCATTGTATGAAAATGTTTCGCCACCGGCTGTGAGTTTTCTTTGCCAGATTAAGCTGCCCGAATTGCAGCCCGATGGTTGGCTAGCTGTTCCCGTAATCCATTGACTGTCTTCCCAATATATGAGATTCTGCATGGAGAAGACAATCGCTAAACAATGAATTTAGTAGTACAACTAATCCAGTATCTAATTGAATTTTTTTTACCACTATGTGGGTGATAGAAATATTTCCCAGTAATCAAAGAGCTACAGGTGGTACAGCCCACCTGAAGGTTGTAACACGTTTTCGCTGGGGCTGTGCTCTAATCAGATCTTTCGAGAGCAGGGCTGGAGGCTAGCAGAGCTGTGTCACAACCTTTACATGTCGGCAGCTGCTTGCTGGAATGTGACCAGCCGGAGCGGCCTGGCAGAATACTGTTAGAGCATTCTGCCAACCACCCCAGCCCCTCAGATACTGCCCGGCAAGCCAGCCCAGTGTTGGCTTCCGATATCGGTAGCAGTATCGGGGGCATTTGTACGTGTCCAACTACTCATGCAAATGCCCGTTCTCGACACCTCATTATCGACATCCCTTATTTTTATTATTTAGAATCCAGGAATCACAGACAATTGACAAGGAATTCCATATTGTATTCGAACATATTAAGGCTAGAAAAACTGCTGAGTTTGTTTGTTTTTCACTTTTGGCATAGAAATTGCAGTTCCCATGAGATTACTCTGACCCTGATTAAACCCAAATTGTTATGACTTGACTGTGAGCATTCTACCCTTGTTTTATTTTGTTTTTTATATATACAACTCTGCAGGTTCATCTTCACTGCATGAAAATTCTGTTTATAAACCATCAATGTTATGCTGTACATGTCTGGGTTATTATCTCAACAGGTGCAATAGTTAAAAGGCTAAAATAAATCCTAGTTGCTACACATAAAGATGTTATAAATGTTATTAAATTTAGCGTGTTATTCAGAAAGCTTTTTAGTTCAGCGCACCAAAGCTTCAGCAATTCCATTACATCAAACCTGTGGTGAATTCAGTATGCACCGCAGGGTCACCGAAGTGCGCCGAAGATGGACTCGCCGAAGGCCGCGAACTGCAGGAATAAAAAAAAGGAACTCTGCCATTCTTCTAAAAATGCATTAAAATGTGTGTAAATAATAAAAAAGGTCCTTTAAAAAAATTATGAAATATCTGTTACAGAATAATGAAAAGAAAAGCCTTTTAAAAAAATTGGGAATCAAAAATTTCTTCTGAAAAAATAGAAAAATTACAAAAGGGTAGTCCATAAAAAAATAATAAAAAGACGGCTCGCTGAGATCGAGCCATCCAAAATGCTCTTGAACGGACTTTCTTAGTGGTTTTAGAACATAATCTGAATCAATTCTGCATGTTAAAACAAGCATTATCCTGATTTACATCCATTATTTCTTTCCTACGTTTTAATGAAAAATTCCTATTTAAAAGAAGAGTCCGAAGACTTCTTCCTAGCCTAAATAAATGCATGCACTTTAACTACTAGGTCAAATGAAAACAATTTCCCCTGAAACAACTCAGGGATAATGTGACTTACACAGAAGTACTGGCGTGCGCCAGCACTTATTATCTCCCGCCTTGACTACTGTAACATCCTTCTCTCTGGCCCTAAGAGATCCCAGATTCTCCCTCTGCAGTCTGTTATGAATGCCTGTAACAGGCTCATCCACCTCGCCTCTCGCACCTCTCACACCCCCCCCCCTTTGGCAATCTCTACATTGGCTTTTTGTCTCCTATAGAATCTAATTCAAAACATTGGTACTCAGTACTCATACTACTCACATACAAAACTCTCTATAATCGCACCCATGCCTACATCTCCTCACTTATTAACAGGTACTTCCCATCCCAACCACTTCGCTCTGCCAATGATCTGATACTATCAGCTTCACGTACCGCACCCCCAATGCCTGCCTTCAAGACTTCTCCCGAGCTGCCCCTTTTCTAAGGAATTCCCTCCCCCGTAACATCAGACTCTCCCCGTCTCTTCAGTCCTTCAAGAAGTCTCTGAAAACACATTACTTTAGAGAAGTTTATCAGTTCACTCCCTAATCCCCCTCTGTTCATTTCCTACTGCATCTTCCCACACAGCCCACATGCACTCCACTATTTCACATTCTCTATTTACCCTCACCTAGTGTGTCACCCCTATCCTTTTAGAGCATAAGCTCTTGAGCAGGGTCCTCTCGCCTACTGTACTGTGTGTTGAACCTGTATGTATATTTGTTGTTCTGCCTCCCACTGTAAAGCAATACGGAACTTGTTAGCGCTTTATAAAAACTTGTAGCTGTAACCTCTTCACCCAACATCAGGGCGTGTCTGGGCACACCAGGCACACCCCCTACGCACACCTAAGCACATAAGTGTGATGCAGATGCAGGAGCCGGGAGAGGGATTTAGCTGGCAAGTAAAGTGCATGTACATGGCTCAGGAAAGTGAAGTCTCTTCTTTAGACCAAGAATAAATTGCTAACAGTAGGGTATAAATGATATTTATGTGTCTCATATAAATTGTATACCTTTTTAAATTTAAAAGAAAGTTGTAAAGCAACTAAAACATCCCTTTAAAGTCTATTAGCTTGCCATACTGTTAAAGATAAGTAGGAACTCTGCTGAAAATTCACCTATAAAATAAAATGTCAGAGTTATCAGTGCATTTGTAATTGGAAACCTTTTTAGAAACCATTCGAAAATTCAACTGTAAAGGGTATGGGGGCCCTATCGAGCTCAGCTAGCTATATGTGTTCTGTATTATCCTCTCTAGTAAAAACCAAAAGACTTTGTTTTAAGGAATTTATCATTACTGGTACAAAACTATCAATTAATGTGTAAGATCAGGAAGGTGACTTTCAGATGAACTCTTATTCTACCAGAATAAAAGGAATTCATTTATCCTATGTGTATTCTTATCCTTTGAAGACATTGATACTTTAAGTTTAATAAAATGAGCGTTTTTTTTTGCCTAAAGCATGGTTTTGGAACTTTAAAGATATATAGCTCATGTCCTTTAGTAGGACCATGTCTTTGAATATGCCAATTAGCACATAAAAGCTCTGAATGAGATGTCTCCTCCATCAGACTTGTTGAGCTGTATGTGGGTTTTTTCTACGGGTTTCAGACAAAACATGGCTTTGTTCCTGTATCAGATGTGATCTGCTTTAGAGAGAAATTGAGACAGAGATGTGTTTTGTGCCTTTTTTATCTTTCATCTCTTTTCCTTTTCATGTAGAGCAAGTCCTTTAGCAAACAAACAAACATCGTCTTGAAAACATTTCTTGAGAACAACAAACATCTAAAATAAAGCACTCTTAGCTTGCGAGGGTCTCAAAGTCACCCCGATCTTATCATTACAAAAAAAACACACATACGGTATAAAAAAAAATAGTTCTGGCTTACCACTCCTTTGCAACAGCATACACCATTATTCAGCCCCATTTCATTCAAAAAACATACCAAAAATTGTTAGTTGGACTTTGAATCCCATATATCCACAATAAATAAAAACACAGAAGATATTAACTCATCTGAATGGCCATTGACACATAAGCTCATCTGTCATCGTCAACGCAAACCTCGTTAGGCCAACCTCATACATTTATCACAACCTATTCAGGAACTCAAATGCCATGTTGTAAAGGTAAGGCATGCAGGTAAAGGGCATGAGCTACAAAACGTATGCCATTGGTCTCACTAGTCACAAAACAAGAGAATAACAACACTCACTATAATTTGGGCACATCCACTATAAGGTAAACCCATGTTGGAAGGTGGCTGGAGCTCCATAGCACAGAGAAACGATGAACAATTGCAGTCAAATAGTCCAAGAGTGTCATTTAGTAGAATTGCGATGCCAACAGTGATGTTCCGGACTGGCCCTACTTGGATTTTTTTCAAGCATTTTTTTGTAGGCAGAAAATTGGGTAACAGTCTTAAATGTTAATAGGTTCTTCCCAGACTGGATCTGCTAAAGGAAGGATATAGCCACCATTTCCATATTAAGTTAGTCAATTGGTAATGGTGAGCTGAGTGTCTGCATCTCCACTTCCAAGGGCAGTAAGAGCCTTTCAAAGTGGAGGGTTACCTTCCATCGAGACAGCTGACAATCAGCTCCAACTAGTCAGCCCCCTGAGGGTCCAAACAATTTCACAAATGTTTGTTAAAGTCAATCAGTCAGGCATCTGATTGTCTGCATGCTTACTAGTTGAGCAAGTTGCATGAGTAGTCAAATTTATGCAATTTTTATTATTAAATGTCTTATGCCGGGAACTTCTGCGCAATGTAAAGCTCACAAAAGAAAGTTGACCGTTCACTAAGGGTCTTTTAAATTCGATAAATAAAGCCACTAAATGACTGCTTCCTATTTTTTTAATGTAGCTCTACAAACTTGCATGTGAAAAGCAAAGAGAGCAAAGATGTCCATATGATGAGACCACACATTATAAAATGCATAAAATAGTCTGACTTTAAAATGAGAAGCTTATAACCAGACTGAGAGTCAATCCATTCACACAATCAGAATGGAACTGGAGAACATGACTTGAACAATGTGTGAAATGACTTACTGCTTATACGTGAAAGTGAAACTCAGAACATAAACCCATGGGAATTACATAATGTCATGCCGTGAACAAAGAAAGATGATGCGAAGACCAGGAACTCCAATCCAATGTGGCTCTATTGGAGAATCACAACAGTGGTTTGCAGCAACATTGTTTCGGCTGTCTAGCAGTCTTTGCCAAGTCTTGGTTTAACAATTAAACCAAATTGGATTGGAGTGTCTGGTCTCCTCATAAAATACCATGAACATAGAGCAACCTATCCTGGATGAATGTTTCATATATCCATTCATTCCACAATGTGCTAAATCTGGTATCTCAGAGAAAGAAATTTAAGTCCAATTTAAGCCAACAAATGTTCTCAAGGTGGAACTCTGATAGTCTAAATGTACAAAGAATATAGTCTTGCTTCATGAGTGGTGGGCAATATACTCCAAATACTGACACCTAATATCCAATAATGCCCTGTGTTTTTTATGTGATCTTTGCTTGAGAGGTTCTTTGATTTTGACCTAGATTTGGTTGTAGCAAGCATGAATTCCAAGAAAAAAACAATCGTCAGATTTATGTGTACCAGCCAAGCTAGTGTGTAATACAAATATCATATTTATTGGAAACCAGGTAAGAAAATACCATCAACAACCTGAGGACATGTCATCACATGCACTAGGTGGACGAGGGAATTAAACTATGAAATTCCAACCTTAGATCCCCCTGTATTTTGTGTAGAGTTTGTGATATATACTTGGATATTTGCCAAAAGAAGAGTCAGCTGAATCTTTCAAAGGCCATAAATCACCCATCTGAGAATTATTGCAGAAGTTAACCTAATAGCAGCAATTACAGTAATTACTAAATATTTCTTAATCCGTGTATTAGGTGAGATCATGTAAGATACAGCAAAGTATAAAGGGGCCACACAAAAACCTTTGCAATCCTCAACATATTTTTCTCTCAAGCAATTCACCAAATGTACCTGAAGATATAGGAAGCTATAATAAACCGGGTTTACAATTCCTATATCTCATTTTGTTATTAGTATCCCTTCAATTCTGTTTTTAATTATCATTCTTTCATATTTTTTTGATATTTTAATTTTATAAAACCTTTATACAGGAGTCTAGTCCTAAAATAATAAGTGCAGGAACTCTCCAAGACGACAGCTTATCAATTGACGATTGACATGTCACACTCAACCCAAAACTCCACATGCAAATTTGATATAAATGTTTAAACATAAAGATAGGCTGGGTTTTTGGGAATCTTAATGATAATTGTAATACAGATATGTCATGATGCATGGGGGGTCTGAGCCCAGATCGCAGTGGATATATAACAAAACAAAGGCTGGAGTAATGACAGAAGGGAATTTATTATATAACAGGTGCAGACAAGGAACAGACAAGGCAAACAATAGATAAATGGAAGGGTCCAGATATAGAGCAGGGTTGGGGCAATGAGACTGAGGCAAGACTGGGCATGGAGGTGAGACTGAGGCAAGACTGGGTACGGAGGCGAGACTGGGCATAGAGGCACCAAGGGAGAGGCACTGGGCACAGGAACTGGGGAGCATAGCAATGGAACAGGAACTAGGGAGCGAGGATACTGTCAGGAGCACAAAGAACTGAGTATCTGTAGGAGGTGGAAGCAGGCTGAAGAGTGAAGACACAGGTAAAGAAGAGGCATGCACACTGTCCGGTGGTAAACAACACGATGCTGAAGCACTGGAGTAGAGTGTGACTTCCCTAAGAAGGGAGTTAATTAGTGTGTCCATTAGTAATACCTGTAGCTGTAGCAGAACTTTTGGAAAATCCAGGGTGGATTGATGGGCCAAACAACTACAGATGGAGGAATGGTAAGGAGTGGATCTCCAAGGTATACGTGAAAGGCACTACCGAGTATCATGGTGCTGCAGCACGAGTCTTCTAGCGGTAGCAGACTTTCTGACTCGGCATGTGACAATATCACATATTTCTGGTGACTTAATTAAAAAAATATGATTAGAACCTAATAAAAGCTTCTCAGTGTGTGGACCAAAAGGGAACTCCGTTCCTTGTGGGAAAATAGCAGAGGAACTGAGTTCCCACGTGTTCCTGCACGACTTGACCCTGCCTTATGGAACATATGATGTGAGATAACTACTAGTACTGTATCCTGTAGTAGTTACGTAGGGCATTTCAGCAACCACTGTCTGTGGTCTTATTACTTTTCGAAAATTGCAACCTTATTCTATGTTGGCTTTTCACATACCAGCTGTTTGAGCCACAACTAGGAAACCATGGTTCTGTGGCTTTCTCTGCAATAAAAATGATGAAAATAAGGATGAAGACTTCTAATCATGCAACCGCATGCAAAACGCAGCCAGTTGTTCTTCTGACACTGCATTGTCTACAATGTTACGTGATTGAAAAAACAACATTGAACCGTTTATCAAATCTGCATGTAATAAGGGCTTCTACCTACAGTTAAAACTATTATTAAAGATATAATAAAGTGCAATATTATTATTTCATCCTCCCAGAGACTCATAAATGTAACCCATGTATATACAGTAAATAACGGTCTGCGAATAGTGGGCTGAAACATTGCATTTCAGATATATGTTCATGAAGCAACTGATCAGACCTGGGCATAGAGGCACCAGAGGAGAGGCACTGGGCACAGGAACTGGGGAGCATAGCCATGGCACAAGAACAGGGGAGCGAGGATACTGGCAGGAGCACACAGAACTGTGTATCTGTATGAGGTTGCAGAAGTAGAGCTGTCATTTTGCAAAGTACATACAGTCAGGTCCAGAACTATTGGGATATCAACACAATTCTAACATCTTTGGCTCTATACACCACCACAATGGAGTTGGAATGAAACAAAAAAAATTGCTTTAACTGCAGACTGCCAGCTTTAATTTGAGGGTATGTACATCCAACTCAGGTGAACGGTGTAGGACTTACAGCAGTTTGCAGATGTGCCTCCCACTTGTTAAGGGACGAAAGGTAATGGGACAATTGGCTTCTCAGCTGTTCCATGGCCAGGTGTGTGATATTCCCTCATTACCCCAATTACAATGTGCAGATAAAAGGCCCAGAGTTCATTTCAAGTGTGCTATTTGCATTTGGAATCTGTTGCTGTCAACTCTCAAGATGAGATCCAAAGAGCTGTCACTATCAGTGAAGCAAGCCATCATTAGGCTGAAGAAACAAAACAAACCCATCAGAGAGATAGCAAGAACATTAGGTGTGGCCAAAACAACTGTTTGGGACATTCTCAAAAATAAGGAACGCACCGGTGAGCTCAGCAACACCAAACGACCCAGGAGACCACGGAAAATAACTGTGGTGGATGACCAAAGAATTCTTTCCCTGGTGAAGAAAACACCCTTCACAACAGTTGGCCAGATCAAGAACATTATCCAGGAGGTAGGTGTATGTGTGTCAAAGTCAACAATCAAGAGAAGACTTCACCAGAGTGAATACAGAAGGTTCACCACAGGATGTAAACCATTGGTGAGCCTCAAAAACAGGAAGGCCAGATTAGAGTTTGCCAAACAACACCTAACAAAGCCTTCACAGTTCTGGAACTAGATCCTATGGACAGATGAGACCAAGATCAACTTGTACCAGAGTGATGGGAAAAGACGAGTATGGAGAAGGAAAGGAACTGCTCATGATCCTAAGCATACCACCTCATCAGTGAAGCATGGTGGTGGCAGTGTCATGGCGTGGGCATGTATGGCTGCCAATGGAACTGGTTCTCTTGTATTTATTGATGATGTGACTGCTGACAAAAGCAGCAGGATGAATTCTGAAATGTTTCGGGCAATATTATCTGCTCACATTCAGCCAAATGCTGCAGAACTCATTGGACGGCGCATCACAATGCAGATGGACAATGACTCAAAGCATACTGCAAAAGCAACCAAAGAGTTTTTGAAGGGACAGAAGTGGAATGTTATGCAATGGCCAAGTCAATCACCTGACCTGAATCCCATTGAGCATGCATTTCACTTGCTGAAGACAAAACTGAAGAGAAAATGCCCCAAGAACAAGCAAGAACTGAAGACCGTTGCAGTAGAGGCCTGGCAGAGCATCACCAGGGATGAAACCCAGCGTCTGGTGATGTCTATGCGTTCCAGACTTCAGGCTGTGATTGATTGCAAAGGATTTGCAACCAAGTATTAAGAAGGGAAAGTTTGATTTATGATTATTATTCTGTCCCATTACTTTTGGTCCCTTAACAAGTGGGAGGCACATCTGCAAACTGCTGTAAGTCCTACACCGTTCACCTGAGTTGGATGTACATACCCTCAAATTAAAGCTGACAGTCTGCAGTTAAAGCACATTGTGTTTGTTTCATTCCAACTCCATTGTGGTGGTGTATAGAGCCAAAGATGTTAGAATTGTGTCGATGTCCCAATATTTCTGGATCTGACTGTGTGTTTACCAGATACGGCACAAAGTCAAGTGTTTTTTCGTTTGTAGAATTGATACATATATAATCATAACCTTTAATACAACTGCCCAATACAGCTGATGGCCACATGCGTTATTTTACAATGGCATGTGTGAATGGGACAGACTGTAAATTCTGGACTTTTAGTAACAAAGTGCTTGGAGCTTTCTTTCATTTGTGAAGAGAATGAAGGAATCTCATCTCTGATCCTGTGGGGTACACACACATTGGGCTCTATTTCTCTTTTACTGGTAACCGGGAGCTGTTAAGGGGAAATATTGTCACAGGCCAGTAACCCATAGCAGCTCCCGACCTAATACATTCTCACCGCGCCGGTGCTGTATTAGCAGCTTGGGTGGGATATTGGGTGGGCTACCGTGGAATAGCTCGCTGTTCTTTAGGTGAGCTATTATTAACATCTCCTATGCAAAGTATAGAGTGGACAAGTCGCTAATTTGTTGCAACCTGCTGCTAATTAAGATGTTTGAACAACATCTCGAGTCATTAACATATGGGGGAGGGGTAAAATAGCGTCCATTCGCTTTATTTGATAAACTATTTGTTCAGTGAAGACTAAAGGGGTTATTCACAGAGATCCAAAGTTGCCCCGAAAATGCACCGAACAGTGATATTCCCCGTACGGTGGATTTCGTGGCCATTCGGCTGTTCCCAAAGCAGGCGGTTCGCCAAATTTTGGCAAATTGCCAGGAAAATATGGTACTGTTCAACGGCAGTGAAAGTTCCCATAGAGAAACAATGGTTAATCTATTCAGAGAACACCGAACAGCAGAGAAATGTCAGTGAAATGCCCTGATGTTCGGTGCTTTCATTCGGCAGGTTTAATCAGGCGAATCCCAAAGGTTTCAATGTTAAAAATATTCCCCTTTTTATTCAATATCTAATAAACTGTTGTGCATCCAGAAATCTCTTTATTTATTTATTCTTTAGGATTTTTTTAGGCATTTTTCGCCAAACATTTTGGGTGTATGTATGTATAATATATTGCACTGTCTTTTCAGCATTCATTTAATAAACGCAGTATTATATTCTATACATTACAGATTAGATTAGTTTGGCAAGATTTTTCGATTTGTGAAAAAGATTTTTGGTTTTACAGCTGGGGATGGTTTACACCAGTTTCCTGCTACTCAGGAAATGTTCTTACAAGGAAAGGGAATTGAAATTAACATATTTATTAGTAAAAGTACAATTTCCATTTAAGGGCACTTGACCCACATACTAAGATCTGACATCTTTAATTAAATAAAGCACAGTACAGTGACAAACCTCCAAGGGGTGCCGGGGCATAATATAGGACAACTTATTTATTTTATTAGCGCTAATTATACAGCATAAAGAATATTAGCAGGAATATAGACTCGTAAAATTACAACCAGAATGGTTTTCATGTGAAAACTAATACAAATGAAGGCAGCAATGTACAGTAACAGGATATGGGGGGGGGGGTTCATTTAAAAAGAAAATCATATGAAAAAAGAAATAATAAGTATCGGAAACCCATGATCCAAATTTCCTTGCTGTCACTTTGTATTTTTGTCATTTTTGTGATGGTTTCCAGCAAACAATGAACCCTTTCACTGCGTTTCATCTAGAATGTTGTCTGTTTGCATGAATGCAGATGGACACACATATTTTCAAAGGAAAAATTAGCTGCCGTTTGGGAGAAAAATTATGTAACTGGAGTTATTTTGGCCATGGATTTCACACAAATTTTAAAGCACCAGGAATACACATAACCTGTATATCTCACAATCCAGCTCTGCTTTATCTATTAAACATGTGCATTTCGGGTTGAGCTGAATTCAAATTTGGCCAACATTAAGGCAATTTGGAATTTCTGAACTATTCAAAGTTTCAACCCACCAAACCGAAACGTATCCGGAAGAAACGTAGCTGAATCGATCCAAATATATTTGGACTAATTCATTTTCATTGAGATGACTGAAATAACACCCACTGTGCAAAGATAACAAACTTTTTCTAAATACTGACAAAACTGTTACGATGCTCTTTGGAACAGCACCTTAACTACATAAATTGCAAAATCCCCATCTATGTGTTGGGACAAAATCAAATGACACGCTGACCACAGTCACTTCTCTCAAAACATCTAGGTATGTGGTTAGACCCAAATCTATCCTTTGGCCCCACATCGAAAAACTCTCATATAAACTTTACCCCAAACTAGGTGCCTTGTACAGAAACAAATCCTGCCTGAGCCCCGCGGTGAGAAAGCAGATTGTACAACAAATGCTTATGCCAGCTGTCACAACAACTACGCACGCTGCTGCGAAAAACGCCGGGTTAAGCCCAGTGGTGTATTTTGGCCTAGGCCGACAAGGCCTAGGCCTAGGGCAGCACTTTCCAGGGGGCGGCGGCCCGCACCGGGTGGCCCCACCCCAAAAAAAAAGGAAGGATACATTGAGATTTCACAAATTTTCAAGTATGTCCTGGGTAGGCAAGGCCTAGGCTTTCACTTTCCAGGGGGCAGCAAAAAACCTCACCACTAAATGGGTTACTCACAGAGCACCGAAATGACACCAACATTTTGGTGTTCTGTAGTTCCCTGCACTTCGGGGAATAAAATTTCCCCACCCTGCAGTGAATTCACCATTCACCACAGGGTCCCCAAAGTGCATGGAGTCGGCCGCTGAATGCTGCCACCGCAAACCCGTGGCCTGCTGTTTTCAAAAGAACTACTGAACGAAAATGTCTGGAATTTACATATAAGATCCTATGATTGAGAATAAAAAGTTCTGTAACAGATAAAAGAAAAACCGCTATTAAAAAAAAGGGCGGGAAATTTTGCCTAAAAAATATCTTAAAAATTACTAAAAGGTACTAAAAAAAAATCAATAAAGACTTTTTTTTGCAGATTAAAATAATAAATGGTTTATTAAATATTGCATAAAAACTGGATATTTTTAACAATAAACCTGCTGATTGAAACCACCGAACATCAGGGCATTTCACTGCCATTTCTCTGCTGTTTGGTGTTCTCTGAATAGATTAACCATTACTTCTCTATGGGGATTTGCACTGCCTTCAAACAGCACCGTACTTGCTGGTAGTTCGCAAAACTTATGTGTGAGCATATCACAGAGCAGTGGTGTACTTAGGGGAGTGGCAGGGGGTGGGCTGCCCCAGGTTGCAGTGATTATTGGGGTGTCATTAGGGGGTACTAGGAGGTGCCACTGTCACTGTGTGTCAGCTTTGAGCTGTGTTCTCAAACAATGAGCAGCGGAGCAGGGCATTTGCATACGGAATAAAATCGAATAGAATAAAAATCCCCCTCTCCTCCCTCCATAGCTCCTCCCCTGCCCCGCAGCAACTCTAGGAGAGGGGAGGGGGATGTGTGCAGAGAGAGATTACAGTAAACGGCAGGTAAAGGGGGGTATCAGCAGAATATGAAGCCCTGTCTGCTTACTGCTGTTTAAAGTGGACCTTTCCTTAACCAGCACTGCAGTGATAGACATTTGTCATTGAGCTGCCTGGCTCCTGGTGAGGCTGCGTGCGTGCAGGTCACGCGGTCCGGCCAGTCAGATGGTACTGAGTCTCAATACCACCTGACTGGCTGAACCACGTGACACGCACGCACGCAGCTGCCCGCCCTTTCGTTAAGACGGACTCTCACTCTATTCTGGACTGAAGACTCCCTGGGAAGGGAATCAAAGCCACGGTGCATCCTCTGGCAGTGGCAGCCCAGTGCTGACAAGATGGCTCCACGCACAGGCACAGCCGCGATCCTAACGTTGCCTGGAGGGACGTCCTACTGAGTCCATACACAATCCCTGCTGACTTTGCACACAGCCCTACCGCGGACGGAGGCCGGTAAATATAGAATAAATAATTGCTGTGTGCTCATATTCACTCAGTTTGCTGAAAATTTTATTGCTGTGGATTCTGATACGCTGACACACACCACACATTGCATTGCTGTGAGTTTTATTGCTGTGAATTCTGATACGCTGACACACACACGCACATTGCATTGCTGGGAGTTTTATTGCTGTGGATTGTGATACACTCATACACACTGCACATTGCATTGCTGGGAGTTTTATTGCTGTGGATTCTGTGATACACACTGCATATTACTGTGAGTTTTATTGCCCTGGAGCTCTGGGATGCACTCATACACACTGCACATTACTGTGAGTTTTATTGCTGTGCAGTTCTGATATGCTCATACACAGTGCCCATTTCTGTGGGTTTTATTGCTGTGCAGCTCTGTGATACACTCATATGCAGTGCACGTTTCTGTGGATTTTATTGTTCAACCAATTAGAGCGGCTGTGATCCAGTATACTTGACATGCGTGGCTGTTCTTTGTAAAAATGCTTGAATTTAAACATTTCATAATTTTATTTATCTCAATAGATACATTTGAAATGGTATACAGAATATACAAGTAGGCACTTGGTATCCACTTTTAATATAATGAGAGGAAAAGGCGGAGCTCTAAGAAGAAAAGGTGGAGTGTAAAGAAGAAGGGTGGGGATTAACCAGGAAGAGGTGTGCCCTTGACAGGAAGGAGTGCCTCAAATTTAAATTAGGGGGTGCACGAGTTTAGTCAGGCCTAGGGCAGCACAAAACCTAAATACACCACTGGTTAAGCCGCTCACTATCTATCTATCCTAGACCCAGATAATGACTGCGTGGACGACAATCCCTGCGCGCTCGCTTACCTATCCGTCCCCGCACACTTTCTCTCACAACAGGTACGTAGAGCAAGATACAATGGTCCCAGGATTGCAACACAGTACCAGTCTTCTCTTGAATCGGGTAGTGACTACGTTTCCCACAATCCCTGGGCCCACTTTCTTATTCTATTAGTTACGCTGCCACCAGTTCCCCTGAACACTACGCGTGTTGCGGCTAAGGACGCAGGGCTAAGCAACCCACTATCTGTCTATCCTAGACTCAGATAATGACTGCGTGGGCAACAAGCCGTCACTCGCTTACCCCAACCGTCCCCAGCGACCGCAACTCACAATTTCTTAGCTACTCGAGCTTACAACAACAAGCAATACTCCTATCAGGCCGAAACAGAACTTAATAAGGGATATTTATTATGATGATCAAAAAAACACAGTGCATTTTGTTACAGAAATTATAGATAGAATAAATCACTAGTTACACAGTACACAGCAAATAAAAGAAAGGGATTAAACACAGAGCCTTACTTACACATCAAATAATCTAATTCTCGGCGACTCCTGGGGGGCTGGAGATAGAAGCATGGACAGATCCTCATGGAACATGAACCCCCTGTGATCAGTAAGAGCCACATGGCGTGCTCCCGAATATATAGGTTTGTCTTGTCCCTCCCAGGTCAGCCTCCTATCTGGAAGAGCCTGGCACTACATTTCCCAGAATGCCTTGTTCTGGGCATGCTCCGTGCGTTTCTCCATTAATTTTTAATTGCCCAAAACGTCAAACATCGCCACGGACCCCCTCTAGGGTTCAAGGGATGTGCTTCCTTCTTTGAAGACATGATCACATACCTCTGGTGCCAAGAAATCTCAATGTAGCTTTCAAAATACTTTATAAATAAATAAATAAAGCAAAACCCATAACCTTATCCATAAAACAAGGAGAAATTGTAACCCTAATAAAAAAACCTAAAACTAACCCTAACCCTAAAACACGCACAAATAGTACATGAAAAGTGATGCCTTTTGATATTTCATATGTTAAGTGTGAAATGTTTTACAGGTTCATGCATTACAGGAAAAGTGATGCCCTTTGGTATTTTATATGCTGAGTGTGAATTGTACCACAAGTTCTTGCATGACATGAAAACAAAATGACGCCGCATGTGAAGTGTTTCACAGGTGTGTACATTACATGAAAAGTGATGATCTTTGAAATTTCATATGTCAAGAATTGTTTTACAAATTCATGCATTACATGAAAAGCAGTGTCAACTCTAGGAACAATATATAGGGGGGGCACATAAAATACTACAGTCGAAACTGGGGGGCACTAATAATTTTCGCTTCTAAATCATACCACTGAAAAACCTAAAGTGTATATATAAATAAGATTCCAAAATCCTAGAGTAATGTGGTGCAATGCTACCTTTTTGTTGTAATAACCTGATAAATAAATTCAATATTTTATATGCCGCAATTCGTCAGTTTTCCCCCGATGCCCATTAACTACTTCAGAGATATTTGCAAATTACGCTGAACATTCGCTAAATAAGGAATTCACCATATTTCCGGCAAAATTGATTCCCCGAAATGTGACAAAAACAAAGGATCTAAAGACGAATAGACCCTTTAGCTTCTAACATCCATAATAACCCCTAAAATGCCATTAAAGCAGGGAAATACAATAAAAATAATAAACATTGTGGCATGTAGCCTACCCATTAACCCCTAAAATGCCATTATCAAGGAAAACATGAAATGAATACACATTGAGGCATGTAGCCTACCCATTTACCCCTAAAATGCCATTAAGTAAGGGAAAACATGAAATGAATATACTGTGGGGCATGTAGCCTATCCATTAACTCCTAAAATGCCAGTTAGCAAGAGAAATTGTGAAATATATACACTATGAGGCATGTAGAATACCCATTAACCCCTAAAATACCAGTAATCAAGGGAAAACATGAAATGTATACACAGTATATCATATAAAACCCAGTTTGCTTATCCTTTTAATGCAAGATTTGTGTGCTCCTTGGGTAGAAACAAAATTCTTTGTGAGAGCTCGCTCCTGTCACCTTGTCTTACTGAAAGAAACTAGAAAGATCAGCCCCACCCTCTCTGAAACAAAATACTCCACATACTGTACTGATGCATTAGAACAACTAGGGAGAAGGAAAAAGACAGAAAGAGCTCCGGGGTCGCTTACTAATATTATTCATAGGACTTTATATATTAATTCCAGGCATTTTCGTGCAGTATTTTTTCTTGCAAACAGCTTTTAAAAGTGGCTGTGGTTTTTTAGGTATTTTTTAACCCAGTTTGTCGGCTTGTTGACTTTTTTCCGGCGGCTGGCTGGCGCTCTTTTTGGTAGTTCGCTGGCTTTTTTCAGATGTGTTCGGGGGTTTTTCCGGCAGATTTGCGCCTGTGTTTCCATTCGATATGGCAGTTTTTCCAGATGTGTTGGGCAGATTTACCCTGCACTTCGGTAACCCTGTGGTGAATGCTGAATTCACCGCAGAGTCAGGGAATTTGATTCCCCGAAGTGCAGTGAACGATTTTCCAGTGGAATTTCAGTGCTCTTTGAATAACCCTGTGTGTGAAATCCTAATGGTGGTCAGACTGTTGAGGGCAAAAAGGTAGTTGTCAAGCTGTATAAAGAAAAAGAAAAGAAGCCGTTACTGTAATTCCCTGTTACTGCTGAGTTATCCCAGTTTACTGAGTAGTGAAGGAGTCTCTGTGTACCGAGCCCAGCCATCTCAAGGAACGGTCTATTTATATGCCTATATTTTATTAGTGTTTTTCTATTTAGAGCAGATCCGGCCGTCTCAAGGACTCTTTCAGCTTAGGGATTTTTGTAGGGTTGTTCGCAAGTTGGGCCACACTTTCCCGATATTTCTAATACTGGGTTTGTCAATCCCTGTCTTAAAGGATAATTTCAGCCGAGGATTTCTTTTCAGAGGCATTAATTGTTACGTCCTCAGCCCCCGTGGCGCTACCTGGGGGGTCTGGGCACCCGGCGGCATCACTGGCTGGCCGGGTGCCAGGAGTTAGAGATGGTCGATCGGCGTCTGAGGGGGCGGGGCTTGGCGTGGTGACACAGAACCGCTGGCCTTAAGTACAGGGCGCGAGTCTTTGCTCGTCGCCCTGACGTGGAGTAATTTTCCTGCATTGCCAGCTGTCTCTTGAGACTGTTTCAGTGTATTTTGCATTCGTCGCCGATCTTTTGCTTGTATGAGGACCTTGCTTTAGTTGATTGACCCGGAATACCCACTGACGATTCTTACGCTTAACCCCTGTGTTTATGTTTGTGTTTTCATGCATATGTTGTACCGCATGGTTTCACTTGGGAGATCTGCCCTGCAGTTTGCTAATTTCATCAACCGCTCGATCTGCTTATCATGTATCGTCTCAGTATGTGGGCCTGTCCTTCATGTTACTAAATCAATCAACAGTTCTAGTTGCTTGTATAACATCTGGTCTGTTTCTAAAGCAGGGTTTCTCAACTCCAGTCCTCGGGACCCACTCCAGGTCAGATTTTGCAGATCACCTTGGGGAAATGCAGACTGAATGCTGCAATCACTGAGCAGCTAATTAGATCACCTGTGCTGAGCTTCAGTTATCCCACAAACCAGGCCTGTTAGTGGGTCCTAAGGATACGAGTTGAGAAACACTGTTCTATAGCATATCGCGCGATCTATGATTGTAGGCCTGCCCTGCAGGTTGCTAAATATAACAGTCTTGCAAGTTATCTGCGACACCAAGTCGCAGTACAAAAGCATAATCTCTGATTGTAGGCCTGCCCTGCAGGTTGCCAAATGCAGTGAGTATTTACTCTATATGGTTGAGATCAAGTATATGAGTATTAGCTCTGTTAACAATCCTGCACGTACCACAACCATTACTGGTACCGATCTGAAACCTACCAATAATCACGCTTTTGTTGTACAAATCTCAAATCACTGTATCCATTGGAATATAGTTAATGTGTTTTCGCTCAGCAGTCTCTTGGTCACAAAAACATTTGAGGCTGAGTGGTATCTAAGGTTTTGTATTACCTCCCTGGCTTGGGATTATAGGTATTACAGTCTTTTCTGCCTGTTGAAATTTCAGATCATAGAAATCTGTCCATAAAGATCTTAGCAACACTGATCCGGGGTGAGCGCCATAGCGTATGTTACATTAATAGTGTATTATTAAAAGTATTTCTCTTTACGAGTAAGTCTTTGACTGGCCGATAATGTTTCTAGGACATAAATCCATGCAGTTGTATGAGTTCGGATTGTTGAAAATGCCATTACAACAAATTGTAGCATAATATTGCATAGAAAGCATTCTAATTTCACTCTATGAGATTGGCTGATATCTCTGCAAATCCTGTAACAGCCATCCGGGTGTCTTGGATCACACAGTAGTGGTGGTATTGTAAGTATCGGTTTCACATAGTGCTGGAGGCTATATTTAATCAATTTACAAAGCATGACTCAAAGCTCCGGTGGGACTCCCTAAGATGTCTCTATAGCATGGAAATTTAAGTATCAAGGACTCCCCTCCCTTATTGCTGCATTCCAGACAGAGGAAACTGAAAATTTCACTAGCAACCACTGCAGATTACAGGAACCCGGCCAACCCTACCAATACAAGATGCCTGATAATAACCAATGATACAGGATTAAGTCAGCGCTGATGACAGATGTTTGTAGTGGAATATCACTATACCAAGGGACTTCATTGCAAGTTTTATGTGCTGTAAAGTGTAGAGAACAGCAATGCATTGCTACAGCCACTTAAAGAATGCAGTCCTGGATCAGTCAGGAACAGGGACCTTGACTTGGCTGCTTTTCTTGGGAATTGAGGATTAGCAAGGTGTTTTGTGCACTAGAGATACCGGAGAATGGTGCCCTTTTGTTCAATGGCTGACAACAATGTGGGATTGAGTTGGGGTGATGTTGGAGATAGTGATCGAGTAAGTGACCTCCTTTGTGGATGTGGTACGGATGGCAACAGGGACGTGCAGCATGCAGTGGGTACACATCTCGATAGAGCAACTCGCAAGTGGGACATTGGCAGACCATAGACCTTGTCTTATGAACACAGTTACACAGCTATCACAGCAAGGAGAGGCACATTGGAGGTATTCAATTCGGGAAGGAGAAGTCTGCAGATTCCTTTTAAAATTGGAATATCTCAGTAAAGGTAGCAAGGAAAAAGGCATGGAAATTAGGATAGTGCTTGTTTTAAAATACCGAGTTGATATAAGTAATGTACGTATAAAAAGGCTGCTAAGAAATTAAGAGTGCAATGGGTATTCACACTTTATTTCTGCACAATGTGATGTCTTTATGAAATATGATATTTTTCAGCAAATCCCAACTAAGGAGTAACCCATCAAACCACTGCAATTATACGCAAGGAAGGTATAAGCACATTGTAAACCCAGACAATATATGTCAGACTGACATATCTGGACCTAAAACCTTTGTAGGAATCCATGTCTAATCGAAGCCTGCTCTACCTGTTCATTGCTGTCGAAGGGAGAGGCAGAATGGAGGAAATTGAGTAGTAGGAGAGTTTTGTCACAAGTTTCTATTGTGATGGGAACACCCTGAGGTTCTATCCAAGGCTTGAAGATCAGACCTGGCCCAGAACAAATACATGTGTGTAAGAACACTGAGAACATGCATCAGCACTAGTGGTCTGCCCTGTGGTGTGTTGCCTCTCTGGTAGGAAGATTTTAGCTACAAGGTGTCATTACAGAGAAAATATTACCATATGCAAATCAGTCTGATATCAACCACAAAGAATGGCCAGAATTGAAATTCCAATGACATCTCCTCTGCATAAGATAAAGCAGCCCCCAGATGATTGTTTTGGCCTACCTAGGCTTTGTCAGGAGGGTGTAGCTCATGCCTCTCTAGCACCTCGAGCAGGGGGTCCACAACTAAATTTCGCTCTAGAAACTCATAGAGAAGACCAAAAACATGCCTATAAACATAGACCTGACAGTAATGTTCCTTCTCAGTCCCAGATCATCATATCTTCACTCTGATGTTTTTATAAATGGATTTCTGAACTCTTTGCAGATTTACTTATATGATTTTACGTTGTTTCCACAGGCTTTGGAGATAGTTCAGCTCTTGTGCTGCCAGAAAAGACACATACCAAGTCCATGGAGAAGAGCGCGTGGAGAGCATTTAAAGAATCCCAGTGTCACCATATGCTGAAACACCTTCACAACGGAGCCCGTGTCACTGTACAGATGCCACCAATTATTGAAGGTCATTGGGTGTCTACTGGGTAAGAGTTCCTAAGCTGATTATATAGCTAAAACATAAGCGCAAAGGAAAGACGTTTAAATATCATTATATATTTCACATTACACATGCGCATTGCGGCATCACCTTTCATTTTGTGCAGGTGCTATTCCTGCGAAAAATTGTATCCTTAGTATTCATTTCTTCTTCTAAATGGCTGGTTAATCATGCAAGTTTTCGACACAATAAAATTTTACCACAGCATACACCATTAAAAATGCCACGATAGACAAGCAAAGATCACTACAAAAGGGTCTTCCCTATGATCCCTATTAATTATTATTATAATTATACGTATATTTGTATTGTGCCAGAATATTCAACACATGGTATAGGGTTACAATAACATTGGTAGTTGATCAGATGATAAAAAGCCTACATACAATGGCAATAGACCTAATAAACATATTTAAGGGGTTATTTAAAAAGCACTGAAATATTGCTGACACTTCGATGCTTTGCACTTCAGTGCACTACGGTGTGCTTCGGCGATTCCATTTCACCGGCCCTTCAGTGAATTCACTATTCACTGCATGGTCATTGCTGAAGACAGCCGTACTGGCCACCAAACACCGCCGAACTGCAGGAAAACAAAAACAGAACTCTCCTGTCATGACTCAAGTCGTAAAAAAATAAGTGTGGGAACTCCAAGATTTCTGTCCATTCCGGTTTTAAAGATTACTGGGAGGGCAGCAGCTGCAGCACTTCTTTGTGCATGAAAATGCCATTCCTCTGGCAAACACTGAGATATTGTCATTCCCATACCTTCCCAATGTGCTTAAATCCAGGAAAACCCTTCCATATAGGCAGTTTTAGAACATTGTGTCTATATAGAAAGGTATCGCAGCTTCCCAGGATATCAGCCAAAAGGGAACCAAGTTATTCCTGTTAAAATAGTGTGGGAAAAGCGGTCCCAAGCGTTCCTGCAGGAATTGACCCCTGTCTCATGTTCTCCTAATTGGTGTTTAAACCGATAAAAATGTATTAAAATGTGTCAAATTAATCAAAAAAGTTCCTTTAAAAAAATAATAAAGTCTGTTACAGAATATAAAATAAAACTCATTTTTTAAAAATTGGGAATCAAAAATTTCATCTGAAAATGAAAAAAAAAGATGTTCTAAAAATAAAAAGACGCTTTGTTAAAAATGAAAAGAATAAAGGTTTTTTTAAAGAAAAGTATTATGTTTTTTTTACAATGAATCCTATGGGATTCACCTGTTTAAACCTGTAAAACTGAATCATCGAAAACCAGGACATTTCACTGACATTTCGGTGCAGTTTGGCGTTCTCTGGACTTACTTGAAAAGGCGAGAAATCTCAATGTATCCTTCCTGGTAAAATACTTTATAAATAAATTAACCATTACTTCTCTATGGGACAATTTCACTGCCGACAAAGACCACTGAACTGCAGCGAAGAATTGAATCATATTCCGCTGTCAATTCACCAGTAGTTGGCGAATTGACAATTTAGTGAATAGATGAACTGTCATGAAATTGCTCCATACGGTGAAATTCACTGTTCGGTGCAATTCGGTGGCCAGTTGGTTACTTTGTGAATAACCCCTTTATTAAATCCTTGTCAGCTGCTCTGCTACAGGCACCGTTTCAGAGAGAGAAAAAATAATAACAATCTTTGATTTTTTTTCTCAAACTACAGTTCAGAGTTCTGTCCTTGAATTCCATGTAGTTATCTGGATAACACGGGAATGTTTTAATACATAGGATTGAATTATTAAACAGAATACAATATCCTGTATGTCTGGTAATGTAATTCCTGCCCTAAACCCCATCCTATATTTTAACATTGACATTTGTCATGTTTATATTTTACTAGCACAAGCGTGCATCTTAAAGGCCGAACCAGAGCGACCACGACTGTCAGAATATTAACCTACGTTGTCTGCAGTCCAACCACCAAGCAAATATGACACTGTCTGAATGATTGCTCTGGTTTGAAGATCAGCGTCCGCTCCTGAATTGGTGGAGCGCTCCGCCACAACAGTCTGTCTCCTGTTTCTCTGTGGTCTGGCATGGGACTCGCTAGGGAAACCTGTCTATGGAGAGTTTCCTCGCTGTCTGGCTTTGGAAGCACTTGGCAAACTTTTCCGTTCCTTTTGCATTTATATTTAGAATCCAATACATTCATGCCTTATGAGGCTGTAATTCACATGTTTTTATCTTGTTGTCAGAGTGGGCTCTTTGAGGTTTTGGGAATACAGAACCCAACCTATTATGCTTTGTGGTTATTAATGTATCGGAGATTTTTTATTAAAAACCACACTGACATACCACTTGCTGACTATGTAAACACAGGGATGTTGTGCTACACGTAAGATCGAACTACATGTTTAAGATAACTTAAAGGCAGGGGGGGGATCAAGCTGAACTACAGACGTCTAGGATTTCTTACTATGAGTGAAACACAGCCTTGTGGACTTTTATGGCATATACATAACACATTCTACTCATGTTTCGACTTTTTGTAAAGGACTGGATATGCTCAAATCAATCTATTAATCATCTTATATTCTAACAAGGCAATTTATTAGAGCATTAGCAAGAAATAACAAAGTGCAGTTCTGAGTATTACTTCCATCCTAACACTGTCCTTTTTGTCACCCCGTGACCCTCTTTTTCATAGATAATTCTCCCCAGTATCGTTCGCTACTCTGTTTCTTTCAAACTGTTTCACGCTTTCACCTCGAAGGCTAGGGTCAGACGAACGCATTTTCGCGTTGTCTGTGAAAAAGTGCGTTCGAACGAATGGACGCATTTTTTCACGGAGTACGCGATAGCGGTCATACGATGCGCATTTGCATCCGTGATTTTGTACGGATCATCAATAAAACACTTTTTGCATCTGGACGTTATGTTGGCCGGACATTAGCAGCGTCTGACGTCTCCAAATCACACACACACGCCGCTAGCGGACGCAGCGCACTCTGTACGTCAGTACTAGCAGTTTAACGTTCTCGAAAAAATGCGTTTGTTTTCCACTTGCGTTGCGCAGCCGGACTTTTGTGCGACCGTACTTCGTATATTGGCCATCATTGGACGTCATTTGCTGCTAGTGCGGCCGTGATTAAGTGCGCCTGCACGCGCGTTCGCACTGCGCTCGTCTGACCCTAGCCTAAGACTTTCAGCCTGTTTTTCAAAAATCCCCATCCCAATTTTATTCCAATGTTCACTTTATTAAAGGTTTATACAGTTGTAGTCCACATTGTCCACCTTCTTCTCAGTTCCCTTCTAGCGCCTCCCCAATAAGTGAGACACTTATACAGCAGTGACGTGCGGTGAGGTCAGTGGCTGGTGAGGCGCTGGCTAATATCAGAGCCAGATATATGAAACAGCCAAATATATACTGTATGAAACAGAGCCAGATATATTAGCACACTGTATATACATACACACTGTATATATATAATATACAGTCATTAATGTAATGTTACCAGTGGTCAAACTAAGCACTGCAAAGGCTTCTTTCGAACGATGCTTCTACTCCTTTTAGAACATGTAATTTTAGGAAGAGACCAGAATAGGACTTTGTTTTTGGTGTTTTTTAATTCTTCAGGTTTTTCTACATACAAAATCAAAATCACTTCCAATAATGAAAACTTCTATTCAAAATACGGGTCACCATCAACCATGGCTTACAAATAAAAGCCTGGCATAACCCTAACTCAGTAAAAATTTGCATATGTCATCTCAACACATTTTGTAAAACAAGACACACACAAAAAAAACCACACACCCAGCCGGATAAACATCCAAACCATGAAAAAGAGAACATTGAGGGAAGAAACCTATTCCTCTGCCATAGACCAAAAACAGCGACAACAAAGGGGGACAAAGAATCATACTATTGACTCCTCATATTCCTCCCTAAGTCCCCACACCTTATCATAAATGTGTCTCGTTTGATGGACCTTAGCTGTAAACTCTGCAATGAAGGATTTTGTTAAACAATATATTATGGTTAAGGTTTTGTTTTTGTCTTTTACATTTTAGGTGTGAAATCAGATCTGGGCCAGAATTTATAACCAGATCCTATAGGTTTTACAACAACAATACCTTTAAAGCCTATCAGTTCTATTACAGCGGTAACCATTGCACAAACCCAATTTACACTTTGGTTATCCGTGGCAAAATCCGACTCCGTCAAGCTTCCTGGATCATCCGAGGTGGAACAGAGGCAGATTACCAACTGCATAATGTGCAGATTATTCCACACACTGAAGAAGTGGCAGACACAATGGCCCAGCAGGTGAATCAGTCCTGCCCTAACTTTGTTCTAGCTGATAGACCCTGGGAGGTGGACGTTGCCTATGATTTGTGGAAGGAAGAAAACGGCTTTCGGTGCGTGAAAGCACTTAACTTTGCTATGCATGAGCTTCAACTGATCCGAGTAGAGAAACAATATATGCATCACAACTTGGACCATTTAGTAGAGGAACTATTCCTTGGGGATATTCATACGGACACATTCCAGAGAATGTATTATCGACCGTCCAGTTACCAGCCTCCACTACAAAATGCCAAGGTAAGGATGGTAATTACTGTGTGATACTTTCTTCATATTATTAACAATAATTGGATTATCAATACATTATCACACCCTGAATAATTCCAGAGAATTGTAGACACACTTCTCACTCAGTTCTCACTTACATTGAGATTATCACATTTTAATTTACATACAGACGTCCTCCACTCCCTGACTCCATCTGGAAACAAATCAGCCAAGATTGTTTTTGTTCCCATCTGGAGCCAAGCCCAGGACGACTGCATGGTGGCTACTGATTAACAGCCTTCAGGGTGGAGGTGAAACCTCTACTTTGACTCCTTTTCACAGCAGCCAGAGACAGCTGGGGATAGGACGGAGGGGGGAACAGGCTCTTGTCAGCATGACCATGCAACTGGCCATGGCGGATACAGTGTTTCAATACTGTTTTTATCTTTGAATTTCTTTTAAAACTCACCAGTTGTGTTATACCTAGAGGATACGTATTGTGGTGCCAGCTAACAAACCGCGCTTGCTTCCTATCGTATTTATTATTTTTAAGTCACTACCTTTAAAACCATAATCCAGAGTTCAAACAGACCACTGTATGAGCAATACAACAGACAATACATCTTGGCACATCCCAGATTCTAATTAGGATCATCTCCCCAGAACTTGCTCTGAAGGATACAGTTTGTCTTTCGCATTATTTTATATTATTGTTAGATATGAAATTTTAAATTTATGATGCAAATGAGTTCAAGATCAAAGCCAGATATAGGCGACTCACAGCCTGCCTTTAAAACCCCTTACCGCCGGGTGTGTTGTGCCTGGCGGGTGGGTCTGAAAGCCAGTGGGTGTAATAGCACACCTGAGGCTCTCCGGCATCTACTTTATCCTACCTACCTAGTCAACGCACCTCACTCGCGCGTCATTGGCTGCAGGGGGATGTCCTGGGTTCAAACTGTCCTGCGGCAGCCAATGACACACCACGTGCTGGCTGGGAGGTGGGCTGGGAGGCGGGCTGGGAGGTGTGCAATAGAAGCCAGCGGGGCGTGCTATGCTGTCAGATCAGGCCCACCCGCCGCCGGGACGACATCGCACACCCTGTGGCGTTTAAAGGGTCAAGGAGAAGGACATTCTATTCAGCTTCTGGATAATTCCAGCTTTCTCCTTACCATGACTTCTTAGGGGATGCTTTCATGGTAAAGAGAATGCAATCTGTGAATGGACTGTGACAACACATGGTGTTTCTTGCAATACATACAGTATTTTAATAAACTGAATAGTTTCCAAATGATCTATTATACTCGCATGCTGGAAAGAAAACTCATATGTTTGGTTTTCTGTATAGATGCTCATCAATCTAATGTGTTTGAAGGAGCATGGTGTTTGAAGAGCATCATCTACTCTACTAATGGCTGTACTAATTAAGATGCCGTTTACAGTGTATACATAATGGGATTATATATTAAAGGGACACTCTGGGGCTAAAATGGAGTGTGAAACAGGAAAATGAGGGATAAAATATTATTCCTTCTTGACTCTCCCCTTCCACCCCTGTACTCCATCTTGTATTTTAAAGGGCCACTACCACCAAAAAGTGAAATGTCCTTATTGTGTTTATTTTATGTTGTGATATCTTACATGTGTTTTATTTTTCTCTTGTTTGTTTAGTTAAGAAAATATTATACTCTATATGTGTCACTGGGTGCATCCATTGTGTGTGATCTTTTGGGTTGTAAACCCCCCTCCAGTTTTTTTACATCACTTTCTCCTCACTGCATGGCAATGGCCATATAATGGCGTTTATTGGTTGATCACTGACTCAAATAATTGTATTGTGTGGGATGTATTCAAAGGACATCCCCGGGAGTAGACTAGAAGGCTTTTAATCTCCCTGTCATATATCATTCAACTGCCATCTCTTAGCTCAGTTAGCCTTTAGAATAATACCCTCCTGCGGCCTTCTCTAAACATTCCCTCATCCACCTCATTAACTGTTAAATAATGTAGATTAAATAAACAAAAGCCACAAAGCAAATATTTTGGTAAATGTTGCATAATGGGAAAAATAAACAAAATGGAAACAAGAGATCAAAACTAACTTTATTTTTCCTTTTTACATGCAATTGCTTCAAACAAGAAAAAACAACCCAGAAGCAGGTGTTTTATAATGTGGTTTTATTTGTAATGCACAAGTAATCTGGTTACATTTTATGTAAATGGTAACGTTCCTTTTAGCCAAGAGTGTCCTTTACTCACCCTTTAATACAATGTGAGGCTCTGTTGGTGGCAACCTTCAGGTGCAGGTAACACCTCTGGTTTGAAACCTTTTCATAGCAGAGACAGATGGGTGTTAGGAAAGAAGGGGAAAAGGCTACTGTCATTATGACCATTTAAGCAGTTCTGGTGGCTAAAGTGTTGTTTTAATACTGGATTTTTCCTTTGAATTTCTTTTAAAACACATCAAAATGTGTTATGCTTACAGAGAACAATTTTTTAAAGTGACTGTAAATAGTTTTTTCCTATAAATAAATTTAAAATAATAATCTCAACAAACCTATAATGAGCCGTAATTACCTCTATCCTTTCATTCACTTATCCCTTGTGGAAGCGGTCATCGTGGAATGACATCTTGATATGCAAGTGTTTATTATGCATTATCTTAGAGAAATCTATAAGGAAAGATGACCACTTCAGCCTATAAATTGGCACTTGTTAGTGGCTTCACCTGTGGCTACATTCAAGTGATAATGAAAGGTCAGTGCTAACACGCCAAAATCATGGCGGGATGCCATAACCACAAAATCAACCTCTGAGCGCGCTGGCCTTGCTCCAAATTCCTACAGCATTCTGGCTTCAAGGTGGTAAATCAAACCTCCAAACCCCTGTTAGAAAAATGTTCAGCTTTGAGCCAAGATTTGAGATTAAATGCGGTCAAATTACCTGTATGTATAATGTGTGTGAGTGTGTGTATGTGTATATATGTGTGTGTATATATATATATATATATACACACATAGGCATGCACATGGTGAGTGTCTGGTGTCCCCAGACACACCCTAATGTTGGATGGAGAGGTCCTCTTTCCCCTCTTATATTGACATTTTAGATGTCCCTTATCTGGCTCATGATAGACAGCATCAAAACTGATTGTATCTCTGATTTCAGGATTGTTGCAACTAATGAAAAATGTGCATTTTGTGCAAAATATTCATAAGGCTTCACTAAATAAATGTCCTAATGCAACAGGCTGCTCATGTGTGTGTGTGTGTATATATATATATATATTTGATAAGCCGTGTTAGTCCAGATGTCAAAATCACCAGAGTATAGCAGTATGTAGTGATATCTTTTTTATTGGACTAACATTACATTTAAAAGACAAGCTTTCGAGAATGTGACTTCTTAAGGTCTGGAAGCTATACTGAATATATATAGTATCTCACAGAAGTGATTACACTCCTCGCATTTTTGTAAATATTTTATTATATATTTTCATGTGACAACACTGAAGAAATGACACTTTGATACAATGTAAAGTAGTGAGTGTACAGCTTGTATAACAGTGTAAATATGCTGCCTCCTCAAAATAACAGCACAGCCATTAATGTCTAAACCGCTGGCAACAAAAGTGAGTAAACCCCTGAGTGAAAATGCCCAAATTGGGCCCAAAGTGTCAATCTTTTGTGTGGCCACCATTATTTTCCAGCACTGCCTTAACCCTCTTGAGCATGGAGTTCAGAGCTTCACAGGTTGCCACTGGAGTCCTCTTCCACTCCTCCATGATGATGTAGCGCTCACTCCCGGAGGAGCCGCTGAATTAACCTCGGGTTAGTCTCACCGCACTAGGGAATAACTATACACCAGCACTGGTGTGGATTTTTATAGATTATATTCTTTACTGATCCCAATAAAGCAGCACATATAACGTAGATACGGTATTTAAACAACAGGATTTCGTAACGCGGGAAAAACACGCGGCGGCAAAAGAAAAAGATTAACCCCCTCAGTTCTGGAGTGTAAGTCACGTGAATAATAGCTCAGAAATGTGTATGTGTATTGTCTCGGGTACCCCGGTACTGTATTCAACTGGCCAGTGAATGAAACAAAACAATCTTCGACTAGTCACGTTGGGGCCCTGTGGATTTAAACAATACTGCAGCGTGCGTTTCTTATTTTTGGAGCTGCGGCCTGGGAGGCCTCTCACCCATCCGATAGACAAATTGTCCAGCACCCAATCGAAGATCTTCTCCCACCGTGCACTGGGACTCTGTACCACTGGATCTGCTCCCTGCTTGTCGAATCTCCGCAACAGGAACAACGATCCACCGCCTGCACTCCCAATCGATCAGCGCGGTCTCCTCACTCAGGGTCCAGCCGGAACCAGATTTCCATCCAGACCTTTCAGCGCTGCGTAGGTAGGTCTCAGCACGGTTACCGTCCCAATCTCCAGCACCAGTGAGGCAGCGCCTGTACTCTGGCCTGGTCACGATCCTTGACAGTTTTCACGTGCGTCCTCCACCTTTCACAGCTCAGCTCACTCTGCCTCTCCCCTGCACGAGGCTGCTGATGTCTTTCCTCTTCCTACACCACCCACTTCCTGTCCTCACGCAAAGCATGATGGAAATTGTAGTTCAACGTTTGTCCAGCATAGTCCATTATGTCGCTATCTCCCTCTGGTGGTCATAATAATTAAATGCAGCAAAACACAGTCTTTAAAGCAGCGCTACAATGACATCACGGAGCTGGTGGATGTTAGAGGCCTTGCACTCCTCCACCTTCCATTTGAGGATGCCCCAGAGATGCTCAATAGGGTTTAGGTCTGGACTCTGGAGACATGCTTGGCCAGTCCATCACCTTTACCTTCAGCTTCTTTAGCAAGGCAGTGGTCATCTTGGAGGTGTGTTTGTGGTCATTATCATGTTGGAATGCTGCCCTATGGCCCAGTCTCCGAAGGGAAGGGATTCTTTCAATTACTATTAATATACCAAATTAATCAGACTATATCTCCTCATATTTAGGTCTGGTTGATTTATAATCAGATCGGTTTGGATCAGTACGGAATATTATTATTATTCGGAAAGTTAATCGGTTAGGATATTGCTGATATAGAATTCAGATGGATCCAAATTGCCCATAAGTCGGCTGAATATCGGTTCGGACCAAATGGAATCACGCATGGCTACCAACTTCTACCTATGCTCTGATCATATATATATATATATATACAAAAAAACATGGGGGGTAGCACTCAGCCTTATCTAAGCGTATATATATATACAGTACTGTGCAAAGGTTTTAGGCAGGCGTGAAAAAATGCTGTAAATAAAGAATGCTTTCAGAAATATAAATAATGATTGCTTATATTTGTCAATTTTCAACATGGAAAGTGAGCGAACAAAAGAAAAATCTAAATCAAATCAATATTTGGTGTTACTACCTTATGCCTTCAAAACAGAATCAATTCTCATAGGTACACATGCACAAAGTCAGGGATTTTGTAGGATTATAGTCAGGTGTATGATCAACCAATTATACCAAACAGGTGCTAATGATCATTAATGTCACACGTAGGATGAAACCCAGTCATGAACTGAAACAGAAACAGCTGTGTAGGAGGCTTAAAACTGGGTGAGGAACATCCAAATTCTGCTACCAATGTGAGATTGTGAAAGACCGTTTCATGTCATGGCAAGATTGAGCACAGCAACAAGACACAAGACAAGACACATACTGCATCAACAAGGTCTCTCCCAGACAAAGATATCAAAGCAGACTGGGGTTTCAAGATGTGCTGTTCAAGCTCTTTTGAAGAAGCACAAAGAAACGGGCAAGGTTGAGGATCGTAAACGCAGTGGTCGGCCAAGGAAACTTAGTGCAGCAGATGAAATATACATCAAGCTTATTGCCCTACGAAATCGGAAGATGTCCAGCAGTGCCATCAGCTCAGAACTGGCAGAAACCAGTGGGACCCAGGTACACCCATCTACTGTCCGGAGAAGTCTGGCCAGAAGTGGTCTTCATGTAAGAGTTGCAGCCAAAAGCCATACCTCCGACATGGGAACAAGGCCAAGCGACTAAAGTATGCACGAAACCATACAGGGTTATTCAGAGAGCGTGAAAAGCCGGAGAATGACTGGAGAATGACTGGAGAATGACTGGAGAATGAAAAATTCTAGGTCAAAATAGCCGATTTGGAAAGTGAGATGAAAGGGAGAATTTTTCTGGTTTGGCTATTTTGACCTAGAATTTTTCATTCTCCAGTCATTCTCCTGCTTTTCGCTCTCTCTGAATAACCCTGATAGGAACTGGGGTGCAGAAAAATGGCAGCAGGTGCTCTGGACTGATGAGTCAAAATTTGAAATATTTGGCTGTAGCAGAAGGCAGTTTGTTTGTCGAAGGGCTGGAGAGCGGTACAATAATGAGTGTCTGCAGGCAACAGTGAAGCATGGTGGAGGTTCCTTGAACGTTTGGGGCTGCATTTCGGCAGATGGAGTTGGAGATTTGGTCAGGATTAATGGTGTTCTCAATGCTGAGAAATACAGGCAGATACTTATCCATCATGCAATACCACCAGGGAGGTGTAAGATTGGCTCCAAATTCATTTTGCAGCAGGACAACGACCCCAAACATACAGCCAAAGTCATTAAGAACTATCTTCAGCGTAAAGAGAGAAAAGTACTGGAAGTGATGGCATGGCCCACACAGAGCCCTGCATTTTCAACATCATCGAGTCTGTCTGGGATTACATGAAGAGACAGAAGGATGTGAGAAAGCCTACATCCACAGAAGAT
Source organism: Leptobrachium leishanense (assembly GCA_009667805.1). NCBI lineage: Eukaryota > Metazoa > Chordata > Amphibia > Anura > Megophryidae > Leptobrachium > Leptobrachium leishanense. The sequence goes on along the minus strand of CM019067.1, from coordinate 114,519,883 downwards.
CTGTGGTTAGTTCTCCAGGATGTTTGGAACAACCTACCAGCCGAATTCCTTCAAAAACTGTGTGCAAGTGTACCTAGACGAATTGCTGCTATTTTGAAGGCAAAGGGTGGTCACACCAAATATTGATTTGATTTAGATTTCATTTTTGTTCATTCACTGCATTTTGTTCATTTATGAACATAAATGTGTAACACTTCCATTTGTGAAAGCATTCTTTGTTTACAGCATTTTTTCACACCTGCCTAAAACTTTTGCACAGTACTATATATATACACTATATTGCCAAAAGTATTCACTCACCCATCCAAATAATCAGAATCAGGTGTTCCAATCACTTCCATGGCCACAGGTATATAAAATCAAGCACCTAGGCATGCAGACTGTTTTTACAAACATTTGTGAAAGAATGGGTCGCTCTCAGGAGCTCAGTGAACTCCAGCGTGGAACTGTGATAGGATACCACCTGTGCAACAGATCCGGTCGTGAAATTTCCTCGCTCCTAAATATTCCACAGTCAACTGTCAGCTGTATTATAAGAACGTGGAGGTGTTTGGGAATGACAGCAACTCAGCCACGAAGTGGTAGGCCACCTAAACTGACCGAGCGGGGTCAGCGGATGCTGAGGCGCATTATTTATTTATTTATTTATAAAGGATTTTACCAGCAAGGATACATTGAGATTTCTCTTGTTTTCAAGTATGTCCTGGGTTCAAGAACATTGACGTGTTACAGTTACAGAAATACAAAGTAATACAATGCAAGATATTAAAAAAAAAACAACACAAATATACAGATTAACAGAAAATAAATATGTAGGAAATATAGTCAGTAGGTTACATGTTTACAGGTGCATTCTGTATTGAGGTATGTTAGTAAGGAGCTCTTGAGTGACTTAAGACTGGGGGAAGATTTGATGGTGTCTGGGAGGTTATTCCATAATTGTGGTGCTCTGTAGGAAAATGAGGACCGAGCCATTGTCTTTATGTATTGTGGTATTGCAAGTAAGGTGCTGGTCCTGGATCGGAGGTTATAGGATGAGGGAGCTGCTGGGGGAAGCAGTCTATTCAGGTAGGGTGGCAGCTTCCCAGAAATGCTCTTAAACACCAGGCTGGAAAGGTGAAGGGTGCGTCTGGATTCCAGCGATGGCCAGTTTAGCTCTTTTAACATGTCACAATGGTGGGTCATGTAGTTACATTGTAGCGCAAAGCAGCAGAATGAGTTATACAATGTAGTAAGTTTATGAAGGTGTGTTTGCGGGGCAGCTGCATACACTACATCTCCGTAATCAATAGCCGGCATAAGCATTTGCTGTACAATCTGCTTTCTTACCGCGGGACTCAGGCAGGATTTGTTTCTGTACAGGGCACCTAGTTTGGGGTAAAGTTTAGATGAGAGTTTTTCGATGTGGGGGCCAAAGGATAGATTAGGGTCCAACCACATACCTAGATATTTGAGAGAAGTGACTGTGGTCAGCATGCCATTTGATTTTGTCCCAACACATAGATGGGGATTTTGCAATTTGTGTAGTTTAGGTGCTGTTCCAAAGAGCATCGTTACAGTTTTGTCAGTATTTTAAAAAGTTTGTTGTTTTTGATCCACTTTTCTACCTCTGTGAATTGTTCTTGCAGCACGGCCTCCAGCTGCGGGAGATTTGGTTTGCTGGTATAGATTACAGTGTCGTCTGCGTACATATGTATAATGCGAAGAGGTCACCAACTTTCTGCAGAGTCAATTGCTACAGACCTCCAAACTTCATGTGGCCTTCAGATTAGCTCAAGAACAGTGCACAGAGAGCTTCATGTAATGGGTTTCCATGGCCGAGCAGCTACATCCAAGCCATACATCACCAAGTGCAATGCAAAGCGTCAGATGCAGTGGTGTAAAGCACGCCACCGCTGGACTCTAGAGCAGTGGAGACGCGTTCTCTGGAGTGACGAATCACGCTTCTCCATCTGGCAATCTGATGGACGAGTCTGGGTTTGGCGGTTGCCAGGAGAACGGTACTTGTCTGACTGCATTGTGCCAAGTGTAAAGTTTGGTGGAGGAGGGATTATGGTGTGGGGTTGTTTTTCAGGAGCTGGGCTTGGCCCCTTAATTCCAGTGAAAGGAACTCTGAATGCTTCAGCATACCAAGACATTTTGGACAATTCCATGCTCCCAACTTTGTGGGAAAAGTTTGGAGCTGGTCCCTTCCTCTTCCAACATGACTGTGCACCAGTGCACAAAGCAAGGTCCACAAAGACATGGATGACAGAGTCGGGGGTGGATGAACTTGACTGGCCTGCACAGAGTCCTGACTTCAACCCGAAAGAACACCGTTGGGATGAATTAGAGCGGAGACTGAGAGCCAGGCCTTCTCATCCAACATCAGTGTGTGACCTCACAAATACACTTCTGGAAGAATGGTCAAAAATTCCCATAAATACACTCCTAAACCTTGTGGACAGCCTTCCCAGAAGAGTTGAAGCTGTTATAGCTGCAAAGGGTGGACCGACATCATATTGAACTCTATGGATTAGGAATGGGATGTCACTTAAATTCATATGCGAGTCAAGGCAGGTGAGCGAATACTTTTTGCAATATAGGGTGTCTATATATATATATATATATATATATACCTCTACAGGTTGCAGAAGAAAAATAAATCTCTAGGAAGTTAGTGCAAAGTGAATTTAACATTATTATTTTATCATTATAATTTATTAATTATGCGCAAGCATATTCCGCAGCACTGAACAATGGGCACGATATAGACAGAGCGGCGGGTGAGGTGGATGAGCCTGGCAGAGGCATTCAGCATGGATTGTAGGGGGGAGAGGCGGGCAAGAGGGAACCAGCTAGAAGATTATTACAATAGTCAAGTCGGGAGATTACAAGGACGTGGATGAGTTATTTTGTGGAGTCAGCGGTAAGAAATGGTTGAGTTCTGGAAATATTACCTAATTGGTTGTGGCAGGAGGAGGAAAGAGACTGCATGTGGAGAATGAAGAAAGAACAGAGTCAAGTGTAACTCCGAGACAGCGAACCTGGTTTGATGGGGAGATAGTGATCCCATTGACCATGATAGAGACATCAGGAGGTGGGGAGACATTAGATGGAGGAATTAGTAGGAGCTCCGTCTTCGACATGTTAATCTTTAGGTGGTGAGAGGCCATCCAGGAGGAAATGCCAGATAAACAGTTGCTGACTTTGGAAAGGACAGAAGGGGAGAGATCAGGGGTTTGGAGCTAGATCTGAGTATCATCAGCATAGAGGTGGTAATTAAAGCCAAAGTGGTTAATGATTTTTCCGAGGGAGGAGGTATAGATAGAGAAAAGCAGAGGACCTAGGACAGAGCCTTGAGGTACACACAACTGATAAAGGCATTCAAGAGGAGGGGTTACCAGCAAATGACACAGAACGACCTATTAGACAGATATGAGTCAATCCAAGAGAGCACAGTATCACAGAGACTGAGAGACCTGAGATTCTCTAGGAGGGGGTGATCAAGTGTCAAAAGCAGCTGAGAGGTCAAGCAGGATGAGAATATAATAGTGGCAGTGTTTTTTAGCAGTTAGGAGGTAGTTGTTGACTTTGGTGAGGGCAGTTTCCGTTGAGTGTAGGGGACAGAAGCCAGATTTTTTTTTTTTTTGAGAAAGTATTTTACCAGGAAGGATACATTAATATTTCTCATTTTCAGATTGCAGGGAGTCAAGTAGGCACATCAGTCGCTTCATGAAATAAACAGGGTTTTAGCAGAGCTATATGTCTTATATATTAGCTGCAGTTGCTGCTCTTTTTCTCTTTTTATACTATGGTTTTGGTGACAAAGTTTTACAAAGTGAATATGAGGTTTTATAGCACAGAACTTAAAAAACCTGGAACAACGCCCAAGTCGTTTGATCTTTGCATGTGATAAAAATAGTTTAAGAGAAGATAAATGAATTGACTGCTATTTGCCTTCTTTTCACCAGGCTGGAGACTTTCTTAGATGTGACAAATGGTCTTCTCATAGCTTGTTTGTAATGTTATTTTGCGTTCATAGTTTACATAACTATATATAAAACACTTTAGCTTTTTGATATTGTTGGAAAGGTCCTTTCAGTGATGGTATTGACATCTGTTGCATGGCTTAAAGCAAGGGCCAAACATAATAACCACCTTTTCTTTGCATTGGTGTGCACAATTATATTCATTACTGTGTTTTTGAACACTTGGGTGACACAAAAATCCCTATTTTGTGACACAGGTGCCTGGCACAATAGGGATGTAAGGGGGGGATTGGGCAGTGGCACAATGTGGAGGTGTAATATTGATTTGAACTTTAAACAAAGTCTAATACCAACTACAAAATGAATCTCCTTTAACCCTTTCACTACAAACTGGTTATCCATGAAGCCATGGGGAAGAAGTGCGGTCTTTAGGATTTTTATTAAAATCTTTTAATTACCCCTTAACCAATAACCTGCACACACGCTCACAACTCTACCTCTCTGTCCCTCTCATTGTCATTACAGTGCTGAATGAATCTCAGGTAGAGCACTGAGACTGCTTCTAGTCTCTGAGACATTTTATCAGCAGCGTCAGTAAACATACGGTAAATCAGCTGATATGTCTGATGTACTGTAAATTTATGGACCTAGTCAGTAGCCACTTGGTAAACAAAATTCCATTGCAATTCTTCATAATACATCCAGATTGAGTTAACACGATCTCTTGAATGTGCTTTTGAAGATCGAGATAACTTGATCACATTAGTAAACATAACAAGCAAAAAGTGTCATCTGCGCTTATTTCTATATACACTATATTGTCAAAGTATTCGCTCACCCATCCAAATAATCAGAATCAGGTGTTCCAATCACTTCCATGGCCACAGGTATATAAAATCAAGCACCTAGGCATGCAGATTATTTTTACAAACATTTGTGAAAGAATGGGTCGCTCTCAGGAGCTCAGTGAATTCCAGCGTGGAACTGTGATAGGATGCTACCTGTGCAACAAATCCAGTCGTGAAATTTCCTCGCTCCTAAATATTCCACTGTCAACTGTCAGCTGTATTCTAAGAACGTGGAAGTGTTTGGAAACGACAGCAACTCAGCCACGAAGTGGTAGGCCACGTAAACTAACGGAGCGGGGTCAGCAGATGCTGAGGCGCATAGTGCGAAGAGGTCGCCAACTTTCTGCAGAGTCAATCGCTACAGACCTCCAAACTTCATGTGGCCTTCAGATTAGCTCAAGAACAGTGCGCAGAGAGCTTCATGGAATGGGTTCCATGGCCGAGCAGCTGCATCCAAGCCATACATCACCAAGTGCATTGCAAACCGTCGGATGCAGTGGTGTAAAGCATGCCGCACTGGACTCTAGAGCAGTGGAGACGCGTTCTCTGGAGTGACAAATCACGCTTCTCCATCTGGCAATCTGATGGACGAGTCTGGGTTTGGTGGTTGCCAGGAGAGCGGTACTTGACTGCATTGTGCCAAGTGTAAAGTTTGGTGGAGGGGGGATTATGGTGTGGGGTTGTTTTTCAGGAGCTGGGCTTGGCCCCTTAGTTCCAGTGAAAGGAACTCTGAATGCTTCAGCATACCAAGACATTTTGGACAATTCCATGCTCCCAACTTTGTGGGAACAGTTTGTAGCTGGCCCCTTCCTCTTCCAACAAGACTGTGCACCAGTGCACAAAGCAAGGTCCATAAAGACATGGATGACAGAGTCTGGTGTGGATGAACTTGACTGGCCTGCACAGAGTCCTGACCACAACCCGATAGAACACCTTTGGGATGAATTAGAGCGGAGACTGAGAGCCAGACCTTCTCGTCCAACATCAGTGTGTGACCTCACAAATGCGCTTCTGGAAGAATGGTCAAAAATCCCCATAAATACACTCCTAAACCTTGTGGACACCCTCAGTGGCGTAGCGTGGGGGGGGGGGGGCTGGGGGGGCCGTGGCCCCGGGTGCAGTTTTGTTAGGGGCGCATTTGTGCCCCTAAAACTGGCCCAGTGGTTGAGGGGACCCAGATGCCGGGCAGCGCGGGAGTGCCTGCCCGGTCCTGAAGAGTCCGTCCTGTTAAAGGGAAGCAGCTGCGTGCAGGCGCAGCTGGTCACGTGGTCCGGGTAATCAGGTGGTACTGAGTCTCTGTACCACCTGACTGGCCGGACCGCGTGACCTGCGCACGCACGCCATGCAGCCGCATCCCCTTCAACAGGACGGACTCTTCAGGACCGGGCAGGCACTCCTGCGCTGCCCGGCATCTGGGTCCCCTCAACCCCTGCCGGAGCTGGAGCAATATTCAGGTGAGAGATGGGGGCAAATCCATGTGTAAGCTGGGCAATTCCATGAGCTGGGGGCAAATCCATGAGCTGGGGGCAAATCCATGAGCTGGGCAAATCCATGAGCTGGGCAAATCCATGACCTGGGGCAAATCCATGAGCTGGGGCATATCCATGAGCTGGGGTCAAATCCATGAGCTGGGGTCAAATCCATGAGCTGGGGCAAATCCATGAGCTGGGGGCAAATCCATGAGCTGGGGGCAAATCCATGAGCTGGGCAAATCCATGACCTGGGAAAATCCATGAGCTGGGGCAAATCCATGAGCTGGGCAAATCCATGACCTGGGGCAAATCCATGAGCTGGGGCAAATCCATGAGCTGGGCAAATCCATGAGCTGGGGGCAAATCCATGAGCTGGGCAAATCCATGTGTGAGCTGGGGGCAAATCCATGTGTGAGCTGGGGGCAAATCCATGTGTGAGCTGGGGGCAAATCCATGTGTGAGCTGGGGCAAATCCATGTGTGAGCTGGGGCAAATCCATGTGTGAGCTGGGGCAAATCCATGAGCTGGGGGCAAATCCATGTGTGAGCTGGGGCAAATCCATGTGTGAGCTGGGGCAAATCCATGAGCTGGGGCAAATCCATGTGTGAGCTGGGGCAAATCCATGTGTGAGCTGGGGCAAATCCATGAGCTGGGGGCAAATCCATGTGTGAGCTGGGGCAAATCCATGTGTGAGCTGGGGCAAATCCATGAGCTGGGGCAAATCCATGAGCTGGGGCAAATCCATGAGCGGGGGCAAATCCATGAGCTGGGGCAAATCCATGTGAGAGCTGGGGCAATATCGATAACGTGTCCACAGGTGGGGGCGCACAATTCTTGGCTGGCCCCGGGCGCTGAAAACCCACGCTACGCCACTGGACAGCCTTCCCAGAAGAGTTGGAGCTGTTACAGCTGCAAAGGCCGGACCAACGTCATATTGAACCCTATGGATTAGGAATGGGATGTTCATATTATGTTCATATGCGAGTCAAGGCAGGTGAGCGAATACTTTTGGCAATATAGTGTAGATGACACTTTTGTTCTTGTTATGTTTTATACATAAATTGGGTTGGTTACTTTTGGTTGTTGCATTCGCCCTGGTAGGGAGTAGGCGCGACACAGTTTTTCCTGTATAGATCACATTAGTGTTGGGGGTTAATCTTTGAAAAGGCTTGCCAAATAGTTAAAGGGCCACATGAGTGTTAAAATTCGATGAGGAGAAAATCAGAAACGTTAAATATTGGCACCTCTCCTCCGGTTTTAAGCTTCGACTTTCCTTTACTCACTTTTCCTCCAGTTCAGGGCTCCCACTGTGCTGCTACGGATCTGGCAGCTGCTGTTACTTCCTGTAACAGTGGAGTGCTGAAGCATCTAATTCATGCAGTGCATTGAGAACCATTGGTTGGTTGGGAATGTATTGAACTGTAAATTCCAGGCCTAAATCCTGTAAGATTTCCAATCAGCTTGTGCTGATCAGCTTTCTGGAATTCTCCCTCCCTCTTCTATGGGGTTTTAGTAAATCCAGGGGCACTCTGGAGTGGACACATGCTATACGCTCCCATGCTCTGCAGTAGAGCACGGCACATGCTGGGAGCCTCTGGGCAGCCTCAGCCTGGGACATGCTGCCTGGAGTCTCACTAACTTCAGGCATCATGTCCACATGGGAAAACTGCAGAGCTCTCCCAGCTTGTGTACATGCTGGATGGAGTTTGCAGCTCTCCTGCCACGATCTCCTTCCTGTCTTACAGCAGGCAGCCCCAGTTACAGACATAAAGCCTGGAGTCTCGTTGACTTCAGGCACTAATTAAGGGTTATTCAGAGCACCAAAATGTCACCGACATTTCGGTGCTCTCTTGTTCCCCGGCCTGCACTTCGGGGAATCAAATTCCATGGCCCTGCACTGATTTCAGCATTCACCGCAGGGTCCCCGAAGTGCAGGGAAAAGCCGCCACAAAAGCACAGATTTTAAAAAAAATAAGAAGCGCTGCTAAACCACCGAAATTATTGGATCCAATTTTGATAATCCGCCAGACACCCACAGAAATTTTTGGATCCGATCTGCTAAATTATCGGAATGGATCCGATCCGATAAGCTGCTGCAAACCTGCAGTATGCGTCTGAAAAAAGCCGATGATCCGCTGAACATTGCGCCGACCAGCCGCTGGAAAAAGCCAACAAGCCAATAAAAGGGTTAAAAAAAAAAACAACGATTGAAAGTGTCAAATTTGAGGTTTGCAAAAAATTACTGGGCGAAAATGTATGGAATTAACATATAAGGTCCTAAGGCTTGGCGTGTCCGTCGCCAAGCCTTACTCTGCGCATGCGCGCGCAACCAGCGGCGGTTGGTTGCGCGCGCATGCCACCGCCGCGGCACGAGCCGGCTGTGCGCTCGCCGCGGCGGTTACAAGATGCACACAGCAGCCGGGTAGAGGCTGCGCTCGCAGCCTCTACCCGGCTGCCGCGCGCATCCAACCCCCGAGCGGCGAAGGGAAAGTTCCCTCCGCCGCTCAGGGGTTGGATGCACGCGGCAGCTGGGTAGAGGCTGCGCTCGCAGCCTCTACCCGGCTGCCGCGCGCATCCATCCCCGAGCGGCGAAGGGAAAGTTCCCTCGCTTCCGCTCTTTGAAGGACCCAAGCCGGGGCTGGGGCAGTATCCACGTGCTGGGGCAGTATCCACGAGCTGGGGCAGTATCCACGTGCTGGGGCAGTATCCACGAGCTGGGGCAGTATCCACGAGCTGGGGCAGTATCCACGTGCTGGGGCAGTATCCACGAGCTGGAGCAGTATCCACGTGCTGGGGCAATATCCACGAGCTGGGGCAGTATCCACGTGCTGGGGCAATATCCACGAGCTGGGGCAGTATATCCACGTGCTGGGGCAGTATCCACGAGCTGGGGCAGTATCCATGTGCTGGGGCAGTATCCACGAGCTGGAGCAGTATCCACGTGCTGGGGCAATATCCACGAGCTGGGGCAGTATCCACGTGCTGGGGCAATATCCACGAGCTGGGGCAGTATATCCACGTGCTGGGGCAGTATCCACGAGCTGGGGCAGTATCCACGAGCTGGGGCAGTATCCACGTGCTGGGGCAATATCCACGAGCTGGGGCAGTATATCCACGTGCTGGGGCAGTATCCACGAGCTGGGGCAGTATATCCACGAGCTGGGGCAGTATATCCACGAGCTGGGGCAGTATATCCACGTGCTGGGGCATATATCCACGTGCTGGGGCAGTATATCCACGTGCTGGGGCATATATCCACGTGCTGGGGCAGTATATCCACGAGCTGGGGCATATATCCACGAGCTGGGGCATATATCCACGAGCTGGGGCAGTATATCCACAATAGACTGCCCTCTGGGCAGGCTTTCCACCTTGTAAATAATAATAAAATGGTCTGTAACAGAAAAAAAATGCTATTTAAAAACAGAAAAATATTATTTTGCTGAAAAAATTCAGAAAAATGCCTAAAACATCCTAAAATAAATAAATAAACAGACTTTTTGCTGTAGATTATAAGAATAGACTGATAGATATTGGATAAAAACTGGAATATGTTTAACATTGAAACCTATGGGATTCACCTGATTAAACCTGCCGAATGAAACCACCAAACAACAGGGCAATTCACTGACATTTCTCTGCTGTTCGGTGTTCTCTGAACAGGGCCGGATTAACATAGGGGCAGATGGATCAGCAGCTCCAGGCCCATGCCTCAGAATAGGCCCAGAAAAAGGATAACTAGGTCTGCATTTGGACCCAAGTATCTCCTAGAGATGTGCGTTTCGGGTTTCGGAATTTCGGAATTTTCACAAAATTTCCCGATTCGTGTTTTCGGATGCGGCCGATTTTCCGAAAATTTTTAGATCCGAAAATGGCAGATCCGAAAAATTTTCCGAGCCGAAAAAAAATATTTTTGGAATTTTAGAATGTACTTAAAATGTGTCAAATCGAAATTTATTGCTTTGAAACGAGGAGAACAGACGTTCCGAAAAAACGAAAATTTCCGAAAATACGAAAAGTCGATACAAAAAACGAGCTAAGTGACACGAAAATACGAAAAATGGTCGATATTCCGAAAAAAAAAATGTACACGAAAAACGAGTCGAGCCGAACCGAATCGAAACAGAAATCGGTCGAAACGAGCCGAATCGAAAAGTTTGAAAATCTGAAAAATCGAATCGAACCGAAAAAAAAACCGGTGCACAAGCCTAGCTATCTCCATCTCCATAGCAGATACAGGGTCAAGTGAAGTATCATTGGAAAGGCCAGAGCACGGCCTTTCCAATGATACCAAACACAACCAGGTTTTAAGTAAAAATAATAAATATTTTCTTTTTCTTTCCAACAGTAATATTTTTAACTTTTCAATTATAAAGTAAACACTGATGCTGCACTAACTCACCATCGCATTTCTCATGTCACCAACAGGTGTGGAGGTGATGGGTGATGGTACAATCCATTGTTACGAATTGTTACATCAAAAACCTAAACCGCTGCACTGCAGCGAAGAGCATTGCGGGGAACTTTGGACCCCTGCGTCACTAATCTTTACAACTCACAAGGTCAAGTGAGGTGTCATTGGACAGGGCAGAATCTGGCCTTTGCATTAATACCAAACCTGACCATGTAAAATCTAAAAGAAAAGAAAACAATTATTTATTTATTTATTTTTAGTTCCAAAGCGATGGTATTGTCCATTTGCCACGTATAAAATGAGCAATACCACTGCCATTACTCACCTTCTCATTTCTCACTCTGAGAGCAAGGTCAGGTGTTTATACATAGTCATATTATTCGTAAAAAAAACATGTTCCAATACACAAGGGAATTTTTATTTTTTTATTTTTTTGGTTAAAATTGTAACAGGTTCCCATTTCACATTTTTTTTAACAAGAATGCCCTATAGAATATATAACCACAAAGGTTTGGATGATAAAATGTGAAAAAAATATTTTACACTCTTTAAATGATTGAAATCTGAATGAAAACTTAATCACACGGTATCTGCCTGGTTACATATACCCATATCTGTGCACTATTAAATAACCAAAAATATGTTTTCATTTCACTAAATTACAAAAAAGCCCACCAAAATCTTCAGCTCCAGCCCCATAGAGATCTTAATCCGGGCCTGTCTCTGAATAGATTAACTATTGCTTCTCTATGAGGGGTTTCACTTCCGTTGAACAGGCATCATATTTTGCTGGCAATTCGCTAAAATTTGGCAAACTGCCTGCTCTCTGAATAGCTGAACGGTCACGAAATTGTCTCGTACGGGGAAATTCACTGTTCAGTGCAATTTCAGGGCCAGATCAGCTCTCTGACTAACCCCTTGAATCAGTGATGGTTGCAGAGTGCTCCCAGCATGTGTAGACGGTAGGAGTTGCAGCAGGAAGGGGATCATGGCTCTCCTGCCGCAATCTACTTCCACTCTGACATAGGAATCTACGAGAATCTGATATCTGGAAGAATAAGAAATCTGGGGGGTGTGGCTTGGGCACCATCAGGAATGGCCGCCTGAGTGTGGAGCTGCGCTCGGACTCCAGCACAAATCAGCTCTCCTGCACCTCCTGACCGGCGATGGGGAAGAGCAACAAGACCCCCGGCTCCCAGAAGACCCAGGGAACAGACCGGGCACCGGAGACGCTATCTCTCTGTCGATTCCTCGTGGGGCCGTCAAATCCGCCGACTAGGCCGCCCGGCAAAATGGCGGATGACACGCGGCCACGATCGGAGCAGGGACCTGCCCCGACCTCACTTGAGAACACAGAGGTGGCTACAGCGGTGGACCCAGCTATATGGCTCCCTCTCCTGCGCAATCTATCCACCAAAATTGACCTCAAAGAAGCCAACGCCGAACTGCACTTCTCCATTATGGTGGAGCTGCAGCATGTCCGCCAGGACATTCAAGGCCTCACTCGCAGGGTGGATGCTTTGGAGCAGGGATCTGACACACTGAGGCTGGCCCAGGAAGACACCAAGTCCGTTATCCAACAACGCACGTAGCCGCCACTGTCCCTCTGGTTCACCCGCATGGAGGAACTCCATTCTGTCGAACAATTGATGTTTAGTGCATCTGACCGCATGCCTCAGTATACTGCCATTTGGTCTAATTGGGTACTCTCATCCTCGTCACGTGCCTTCCAGAGCCTGTTAATTAGTCCTGATTAAGACATCATTTGTGCACTGTTTATAAGCGTTGTTCTCCTCTTGCTACCTGATGATAGCAGGAATGTTCTCATTTTTTCCTCTCCCCCGACCTCCCCTACTTCCCCTGTTTATATGCTATTTAAATTTACATGGAGCATAAATGTAGGACCTGCATGTCCTGATTGCAGATATATTACATTGCTCTTGAGAACCTGCGTGTTCTGAGCTGTTTTTTCTATGTTTATACCATGAATAAATAAAAAGATATTTACAAAAAAAGAAAAAATCTGGAATGCACTGGGTCCCGGTCATACAGTGTAAGGATGCCTCTCCCTGAATTATGTTACATATATTGTATGTTATTACCTTGTTCTGTAAGGATAGCGTCACATGCATTTGCAGAGACTGGTTATGCGACTTGAATGCTTTATGCTTCACTGTTGATTAATCATCAAAGGGCCAACATGCTTTCGCTCTCCATCTTATCTGCTGGTCATCTGAACCTCGTATTGTGTATCTCAAATATGAAAACTCCATGGGGATTATCCACTTAGTGCTATTGTTTACTTTTCAAATACCATCGAAAATTGACGGTATTTAAATGTCGAGAAGCGCCGCCGCCTCTCAAAACTGCAAATGAAGACAATCCATTGTAAAGATTCTACTTTTACTGGTTGGGTTTTAGTTTTGTGAAATGCCAGCATTTGTCAGCATTGCAATAGCTTCAATTTTCCCCAGTATTTGCAAACATTGGCGCTTAGTTAAAACTCCCATATTTTAAGTACAGAGTTTCTGAAGAATGGGTTCACCAATGAGTTCACGAATCTAAACTTGCCACCAAAATTTGCAGTTTTTATCATTACCACTACATTATTTCACCTGGTATACAATATATCTATGTAAAATATTTATTTTATGCTACTGAATGGTGAAAAGGGTACACAGGCCTAATGTGTAAATTCTTCATAACAGTCCCTCGCTGATTCAAAGCATTTCCGTTTCCAAGGTGTCAAGAGTTTTACAGATAGTAAGTCACAGCTTACTGCTTCCAAAAACGATTGATACCCATTTTACCAACACTGGATGTTACGAAATCGAAGACATGAAACATAACACTAACAGGGTTATTCACAGAGAGCCGATCTGGCCCCGAAACGGCACCGAACAGTGAATTTCCCCAAACAGTGCAATTTCGTGGCCATTCGGCTATTCAGCAAGCCGGCAGTTTGCCAAATTTTGACAAATTGCCAGCAAGTACAGTGCCTGTTTGACGGCAGTGAAAGTCCCCAAAGAGAAGCAATAATTAATTAATCCATTTAGGCTGGGGTCAGACCAGCGCACTTTTAACGTGCGTTCTGGCGCACATAATTACGGCCGCACTAGCAGCAGATGACGGCCAATATACGATGTACGGCCGCACAAAAGTCCGGCCGTGCAACGCAAGTGGAATTTGAACGCATTTTTCTGAGAACGCTGAACCGCTAGTACTGACGTACTGAGTGCGCAGCTGCGGCATAGCGGCGTGTTTGCGTGATTAGGAGATGTCAGACGCTGCTAATGTCCAGCCTACATAACGTCCAGACGCAAAAAGAGTTTTATTGACGATCCGTACAAAATCACGCCCGAAACTGCGTGTCGTCTGACCGTTGTTGCGCATTCCGTGAAAAAATACGTCAATGCATTCGGACGCACTTTTTCACGTTCGCGGGGAAAAATGCTTTCGTCTGACCCTAGCCTTAGAGAACACCGGACAGCAGTGAAATGCTCTAAAATATTCCCGTTTTTATCCAATATCTAATAAACCTTTTATTCTTTTAATCTGCATTAAAAAGTTTCTTCATTTATTGATATTTTTTATTAGGATCTTTTAGGCATTCTTCGGCAAAATTCTTTTTACGTTTTTTTTAAATAGACCTTTTTATTATCATTCATTGGACCTTATATGTTATTTCCAGACATTTTTGTTCAGTAGTTTTTTTGCAAACAGCGTTTCAATTTTGACACTTTCAATCTCTTTGTGTCCCCCCCCCCGCCCCCGTTCGTCGGCTTATTGGCTTTTTACGCCCACTGATCGTTGCTTTGTTTGGCGGATCGCCTGCTTTTTCCGTACGGGTTTAGCAGCAGATTATCGGATCCGTTAATTTATCGGATTAGATCGGATCCGTTATTTTCTGCATGGTTTTTTTTTTAAGAGCCGCAAAACTGCCAAAATTATTAATTTCGGCGGTTTTACAGCTTTTTCTTTTTTTCATTCAGTGGCTTTGCGGCAGCTTTTCCCTGCACTCCGGGGACCCTACGGTGAATGCAGAATTCAACGCAGGGTCGGGAAATTTGATTCCCATGTACCTCCCCCAATAGAACTGAACCTACAAATGAACAATAAACAACAGTGGAATAGAAACCCAGCCCACTGGGGAAGGGGGAAACTGGGGAAAGGTCCACAACCTTTATTGAAAATATAGTAGAAAATACCAGGAGCGTTTAAAACCAAACAACGTCAGAAACACATGTCCTGGGACCAACAGCCGTATCCTCACTAGCTGACCCTGATATCTGAGGATTTCCGCTCTTGCCCTATTGCTGCCACATATGAATAGCTAGCTATCTTACAACGTCATATTGCAATAAACAGCGGCAAGTCTTGCATCCAAACATTGTGGGTCAGCAAACATGTGCTACACAGGTTCTAGACATCACTTAATTCATTAATTGCCAATATGACAAATCAAATAGATACTTAGGTTGGAAAAAAATTGTTCACCAGGTTGCTACACAAACCTCAATTGTATAAAATCATGCTCAACACTTGTTTCGCCAGTAAAACCGGCTTCATCAGGAGATTTTGAAAGCTCCGTCCTAATGAAGCCAGTTTTACTGGAATAGGTTTCAGCAGCAAGAATAGCTGCTGTCCTTGGTACTGAATAGGTTTCAGCACCATAGACAGCCCCCGCCGAACGCAGCTAGACTGAAGGAAAGAAAAAAAAAACGCTGCGTTGAGCAAAGAAAAAAGTCTTGTTTTAAAATAAATTAGGAATCCAAAAATTTCACCAAAAATATCTCACAAAATGCCTAAAAAATCAATAAAATTTTTGCTGCAAATGAAAAGAATAAATGGTTGAATAAATATGTAATAAAGACAAGGAATATTTTTTACATTGAAACCTATGGGATTCGCCTGTTTAAAGCTGTCAAACGAACCACCGAAAATCAGGGCATTTCGGTTGCTGTTTGGTGTTCTCTTAATAGATTAACCATTACTTCTCTATGGGGAATTTCACTGCCACCGAATTGCACTGAACGGCACCATGGCACTGTCCATGGCCTGTGGTGCTGAATACAACAGATTCAACACCACAGCCAATGGACAGGGACGCAGTGCCGAGTTTACGTGAAATTGTATAATGAATTAGATACCCGAGTATACCGCTAGATTTTGGTGACAAAATTTTACCTTAAAATTGGAGGGGTCGCGTTATATTCGAGACATCTGCACCGTGTGTAAAAAAAAAAAAATTGCCTTGCTCTTGAGTCTCCCGGACGTTCCGGTAGTCTCGCTGACGTGAATGCGGGCTCCCTGATGCTTGCAAACACTTCAGGAACTCCCGGATCCGGGAGAGGTGGGATCCATCACAGCCAGAGGGCATGCTTGGTTTAAGCCAATCATTCACCTCACTCGCCTCCGTTGGCCATCTAATCGCTAGTAAAGAAGACAGTTGGCCAGCGGCTTCATACTTAGTAACAACTGCAATCATTCTAGAGCAGAACACCCTGGCCTGAGGGGTCGCCTGCCTGTGTTAAGAGAACCTGGAAGGATTTTAATTGTTTACTGGTACAGTAAAATTTTGTTCCTCGTGTTATATTCGAGTCTTGAGTATTCTCTCATTTCCATAATAAATCTCTATCCATCGCGTTATATTCGGGTCGCGCTATACTCGAGTATCTACAGTAATCAGTAAAAATGAAATCAATTTGTTTTATACCATTTCGTTTTCAACCGAAATATTTCGGAAGCACTTCTAAAATACCAATCGGGAAAATTGTCAGAATTTTGATTCGAAACGAAACGCACATCTCTAATTTACACACTGTCCATCGGACACTACCCAAAAGGTGGTATAGAAGGAAAATAAAGTTAAAGATGTCCTTGTGTATAACTTGAACTTAAGAAACAAAAAGATTAGGAGTTAACCACACATTAATCTCTACTGTGGTTATTAGAAAACGTTTATGCCATGCCAAAAAGAAAGCATAAATAATGTATTCTGTTCTATGTTTTGTATAACATAGGACAGGGGTCAGCAGCCTTGGCCCTCCAGATGTTTTGGAACTCCATTTCCCTTGAGGCTCAGCCAAGCTAATGAGTCCCATGGAAAATGTAGTTCCAAAACATCTGGAATGCCACGGTAGCTGATCCCTGGCATAGGTCATTGTAAAATCATTTTAAATGTTACATTTTTTGACCAATATACTTTATAATGAGATCGTTACATCATTTTGTCCCATAGATGCTGTACCTGCTAGTAAACTGGTTACGTCTTTGCTCATCCACAAAAGGCAATCGGTAGAAATTTTTTTTAATTAATGTTTGATATATGTCAGATAATTTGACTTATATTACCAGATCAGATTTAAATATTTGGAATACATAATGAGTATTCTAGCTATTTCCAGTCCAACAGGGTCGAATTATGGATTACAATAACCCCACTAGGGATCAGTTACTGTACCCCTCTATGTATTAATCCTACTCATTGTTACACCACCAGGTAAACATGCATTAATATATCCATGTCTCTTCCCCGTGTCACTTACAGAGCTCATGTTTATCATCACTTCCGTTGCTAAATTCATTAAAGATGATCAAAGGCTATGCACCTCTTTATTGATGTCTTTGAGGTACATTTATCAGGGTAAAACTGCAATAATTCCAGGGTAAAGTGACACCTTTAGTATAAGAAGCATAAACACTCATGCTGCAAATGTGCTGTACTCTTTATTTAGCCTTAATTACCTAAAAACCTTTTATTCTCCTTTTAGCTACCAATTACCCACAAATTTGTAGATTTCATGTATAAAGCGCTTTGTGATAAAGGCGTAGGAATGCAGAAGTGACCTGTGTAACTGTTTTTACATGACACAGAGAAGTTTATATTGCATATCAGCATGAGTAACCAAGGATGAGCACTTTCGGCCCCTTATCTTATAATATACTGTATATGCAGGGTGATGCATATAGACCTGACCCCAAAGATTTCGTAATAGATCATAAACAAATGAAAGCAAATAAACGAGTTTGAGAAAAACATACCTCCTCTTATGTTGAGCATGTGCTGGAAGAGGCTGCTAGGTATCAGCACAGCCACGTGAATAGCATTCCCACATAACAAAATGGCTTACTCTGTGGAAGACCGTGTTGTAATTGTGCGAACCTAGTGGGTTACATGTCACACATCCTGTGAGCCAATGGGGACAGTCTCCTAGTCTTACCAGTCTGAACTGCTTTTTGTGGGACTATCTGAAGGAATCAGTGTACCTTAACAAGCCCTGCAGGATTGATGCCCTAGTACAGGGGAGGGCAGACTTTTGTAAAGGTAAGGGCTACCTCTAATATAGTCCAAGTGTCTAGGCCACCTAACAACCGAAAACTAAAAAAAAAACGAGCAGTCTTGATGATAAGAAGTGCAATAAAATGAAAACACGAAAGTTCCTTATTAGGTTGTTGAGGAAGACTTGCATAACATACTGTCTGCTAATTTTGAGTATCTCGGTATATAATTGCTAACTGCTACACTTGCACAGGATTGAGTGCTGCTGAGTCTGCTGCTGCTGAGTTTTATGCTGCTGCTGAGACTGTGTGCTGCTGAGACTGTGTGCTGCTGAGTCTGAGTGCTGCTGCTGCTGCTGCTGAGTCTGCTGCTGCTGAGTCTGACTGAGTGCTGCTTTGGAGTTTGTTGCTGCTGCTGAGTCTGGTGCTGCTCCCAAGTCAGAATGTGTGCTGCTGTTAAGTCTGATTGCTGCTGCTGAGTTTGACTGAGTGGTGTGCCCTCTCCCCATGTATACCCCACACAAACCTCAGATACTTGTATACCCCACACAGACCTCAGACACTGGGGCTGCTGGTAGAATGCATTAACATCATTTCGCCTGCATTACCCTCCGCTGGCCGCATGTTCCACCAATCGGCCATCGGCTGATGAAGGCAGTGATGCCCTCTCGCAAGATCTTGCCGCCCCTGCGAGATCACGCCTGAAAGCAGCTTTCACAGGCCGGTGGCCACTCAGTGGAACATGTGGCCGGCTGGAGAGGAAAGCAAGCGGAATGCTCTGCCAGTAGCCCCAGTCCCTTAGATACCGGCAAGGCAGCCCAGCACTGGCTTCTGGGGTATCAGGGCATTTGCACAAGTGCAAAGTACTCGTGCAAATGCCGGTATCGGAGCATTCCTAGCAGTCACCCAAGAATTTGGTGGACCGTGATCGTCTTGCTCACCCATGCCCTAGTAGATAACATTAGGAATGAAGTTGGAAGCATTAATGATGCAAAATTGAGACGTGTTAACAACAACATGCAGCATTGTGTTGACATTAACAGAAAATGATGGCCACTTCCAGCCAGTGGTGTATTTTGGCCTAGGCCGACAAGGCCTAGGCCTAGGGCGGCACTTTCCAGGGGGCGGCGGCCCGCACCGGGTGGCCCCACCCCTAAAAAAATATATATATATATATATATATATTTTATTTTTTTTACTTTTGCAAAGTATTTTACCAGGAAGGATACATTGAGATTTCACTAATTTTCAAGTATGTCCTGGGTAGGCAAGGCCTAGGCTTTCACTTTCCAGGGCGCAGCAAAAAACCTCACCACTAAATGGGTTACTCACAGAGCACCGAAATGACACCAACATTTTGGTGTTCTGTAGTTCCTGCACTTCGGGGAATAAAATTTCCCCACCCTGCAGTGAATTCACCATTCACCGCAGGGTCCCCAAAGTGCATGGAGTCGGTCGCTGAATGCTGCCACCGCAAACCCATGGCCTGCTGTTTTCAAAAGAACTACTCAACGAAAATGTCTGGAATTTACATGTAAGATCCTATGATTGATAATAAAAAGTTCTGTTACAGAAAAAATAAAAACTGCTATTAAAAAAAGGGGGGGGGGGAAATTTTGACAAAAAAACCCTGAAAAATTACTAAAAAGGTACTAAAAAAAAATCAATAAATAAAGACTTTTTACTGCAGTTTAAAATAATAAATGATTTATTAGATATTGCATAAAAACGGGAATATTGAAACCTATGGGGTTCGCCTGAATAAACCTGCTGATTGAAACCACCGAACATCAGGGCATTTCACTGCCATTTCTCTGCTGTTTGGTGTTCTCTGAATAGATTAACCATTACTTCTTTATGGGGATTTGCACTGTCTTCAAACAGCACCGTACTTGCTGGCAGTTCGCCAAACTTGTGTGTGAGCATATCACAGAGCAGTGGTGTACTTAGGGGAGTGGAGGAGGGCGGGCTGCCCCAGGTACTAGTGATTATTGGGATGTCATTAGGGGTACTAGGAGGTGCCACTGTCACTGTGTCAGCTTTGAGCTGTGTTCTCAAACAACGAGCAGCAGAGCAGGGCATTTGCATACAGAATAAAATCGAATATAATAAAAATCCCCCTCTCCTCCCGCCATAGCTCCTCCCCTGCCCCGCAGCAGCTCTAGGAGAGGGGAGGGGGATGTGATTTGTGTGCAGAGAGAGAAGATGACAGTAAACGGCAGGTAAAGGAGGGGTATCAGCAGAATATGAAGCCCTGTCTGCTTACTGCTGTTTAAAGTGGACCTTTCATTAACCAGCACTGCAGTGATAGAAATTTGTCATTGAGCTGCCTGGCTCCTGGTGAGGCTGCGTGCGTGCAGGTCACGCGGTCCGGACAGTCAGGTGGTACTGAGTCTCAGTACCACCTGACTGGCTGAACCACATGACACGCACGCAGCTGCCCGCCCTTTCGTTGACACGGACTCTCACTCTATTCTGGACTGAACACCCACCGGGAAGGGAATCAAAGCCACGGTGCACCCTCTGGCAGTGGCACCCCACTGCTGACAAGATGGCTCCATGCACAGGCACTGTGGCCTGGAGGGACCTCCTGCTGAGTCCGTACACAGTCCCTGCTGACTCTGCACACAGCCCTACCGCGGACGGAGAACGGGAAATATAGAATAAATAATTGCTGTGTGCTCATATACACTCGGTTTGCTGGGAGTTTTATTGCAGTGGATTCTGATGCACTCATACACACCGCACATTGCATTGCTGGGAGTTTTATTGCTGTGGATTCTGATACGCTGACACACACACTGCACATGGCATTGCTGGGAGTTTTATTGCTGTGGATTCTGTGATACACAGTGCATATTACTGTGAGTTTTATTGCCCTGGAGCTCTGGGATACGCTCATAGACCCTGCACATTACTGTGAGTTTTATTGCTGTGCAGTTCTGTGATATGCTCATACACAGTGCACATATCTGTGGGTTTTATTGCTGTGCAGCTCTGATATGCTCATACACAGTGCCCATTTCTGTGAGTTTTATTGCAGTGCAGCTCTGTGATACGCTCATATGCAGTGCACGTTTCTGTGGATTTTATTGTTCAACCAATTAGAGCAACGGTGATCCAGTATACTTGACATGCGTGGCTGTTCTTTGTAAAAATGCTTGAATTTAAACATTTCATAATTTTATTTATCTCAATAGATACATTTGAAATGGTATACAAAATATACAAGTAGGCACTTGGTATCCACTTTTAATATAAAGAGAGGAAAAGGCAGAGCTCTAAGAGGAAAAGGTGGAGCTTACAGAGGAAGGGTGGGGATTAACCAGGAAGAGGTGTGCCCTTAACAGGAAGGGGTGCCTCAAATTTAAATTAGGGGGTGCACAAGTTTAGTCAGGCCTAGGGCAGCACAAAACCTAAATACACCACTGCTTCCAGCACATGCTGTAAATTCATGTGCTCAACATAAAGGAGGTACATTTCCTGAAACTCATTAATATCTTTTAATTCATTTTGGATCTATAATAAAAACTTTCTGTTCAGGTCTATATGAATCACCCCATACATGATATATACTGTGTATGTGTGTGTATATATATATATATATATATATATTTTGGTGTAATTGCATTTTTTGGTAGCTGGGTCCTGGATTTGTAGCTTAATGCTACTTCACTTAATCACTGGTGCCAGTGCCACATATATAACACATCACAAGAATTTATTTTAGATTACTCCCCATAACCACCTCTTTGCACAACATACCAGTGATGCATCCTTTGATATTCACATACATATTTATATGATGCTCTTAGTAAATCGGTGCAATTCTGGGGAACATAAGAAATTCTTATACTGGCACATAGTTACCAACTGGCAGGGTTAAACTGGTGAGTACATTGCATTGGGGAGTAGAAAATAAAACATGGTTTAATTATGACAGCAATATTAAGCTAAAATGGGATTTATTTTCTAATGTGCCATCATTTCCATATTATTTAATTTATTTATTCAGAAAGGATTTTACCAGGAAGGATACTTTGAGATTTCTCTCGTTTTCAAGAATGTCCTGGGTTCAAGATCATTGTATTTCTGTAACAACTGTAAAAAATGCAAAGTAATAGATTCAAGATATTAAAAATAAAACACAAATATACAGATTAACACAAAAAATAAATATGTAGGAAATATATTCATTAAGTTACATGTTTACAGGTGCTTTTAGTATTGAGGTATATCAATAGGGAGCTCCTGAGTGACTTAAGACTGGGGGAAGATTTGATGGTGTCTGGGAGGTTATTCCATATTTGCGGTGTTCTGTAGGAAAATGAGGATCGAGACACTTTCTTTTTGTATTGCGGTATTGCAAGTAAGGTGCTGGTCCTGGATTGGAGGTTATAGGATGAGGGAACTGCTACACCAGTATGTATATTCCTGTACAAGACAATCAATCGTGCACAAACATATCATTTTCTATAAGTATACTATGTACTTCAAATGTATGCACTTAGCTTTGTATTGCTGTAAAATATATTGAAAAGCAACCAAATTAAACATAAAAGAACTGGTGGCACATCAAGAGCTCTTTATACTTTTATGTATATAATTGATAAATATCACTTTATTTAAATTAATTGCTGTCTGTGTTCGTTATTTTATGGATTGAATAAAATTGTGAAATTTATCACAACTTTACAGCAATAAAATGAACTGTGCAAGCAAACATTTCCTCTACAAGAAAGCAGTATATTAGTCTGATCGAGATCAAAGAAAGCTTTGATACCACATCAAACACTGCCAGACCCATACTTTTGGTTTAACCTCGCCAGTGCTGTAATCTCCCCCATAGCATCAGTGAAAATTTCCGATTACTGCATAGTTAACTGCTTGGATGCTACGACTGTTTGTACAGAATAAAAAGCAGAAGGCATGCAAAATGTCTGCGTTTATCTGTGGGACGTTATATATTCCTTTTTCTATACATTTTCCTTTTTCCATTACACACACTTAAGAAATATCTTTCAACTCGGGGCCACCACAAGTTCTTGCAGGGGTGTCACAGCCCACATTTTCCTCTGCTGGTCAAATCAGTATAATGTTTTTCTTTAAAAAAACATTGTCAACACAGCTTCATTTTCCTGGCACCTTCCCATCAAGGGATGCTATAACATTGATCATAAATGAAGGATGAAAATTCAACTCAATATTCTTGGTTCCTAGATGTAGTCAATTACCAACGCATGGATAATCCAAAGCAAAAGGGTTCAGCCCTACAAGTTACAAATACATGCAATGTGAACATACATAATTTGCCCAATATCGGCAGAAAAATTACAATAAAACCTCAAACTTTACTCGAAAAACTCAAAAGGATAAAAATAATTCATCCTTGACCGCTAGCAAAAAAGAAAAGAAAAACCCCAAAATAGTGTACATCATCACATTCTAAAAAAATATAACATGAAGTTATAAATGACAATACGTGTGTGTGTATATACGTGTGTGTGTATATATGTATGTGTGTATATATATATATATATATATATATGTCTGCCATGCAGTGTAAATCAAAATTGTATCCACTACATTATCGTATATCCCAATTACTGCTGCCAGTACTACAAACAAAGTCAGAATGTAGTGGTGATTTCAAAACAAAGGGTACGAATTAATACCTAGCCGATTCCTCAAGAAATTAATGTTAAATTCACATAAGATTGTAAGGCAAAGCTAGCTGCCCCTGTAGTAACTCCTCAAGATTTCTGACCACATACACCTGGCCCTGCCTAGAAATGATCCCGGCGCGCCTTTCGCCCTACTACTCGTCAGGAGTGCCAAGATACAATGCAACACATGCGGTTATATACAAATGTAACCAGTAAAGATTCAATCAATTAACCAAGTAAAGGACTCTAAAGTTTACAACTGTCAATAGGGAGACCGGCCGATTGCAATCACGGCTAATTATATAATCATAAGTCTTCGGATAAACATAAAGGAGATAACTCATCGCTTGATGAGGTATTGCAGTTGCAGCTTATCCAGTTCCAGCACTGGATGTCACCATGGTCGTCCTTTGAGCAGCACAGTTTGGAGGTTATTGCGCATTTTGTCCTCAGTGGTGTTGTTAGTGACCTTAATCGAATGTGAGGAACGAGTGGTGGGCTTAGTGGCATGAGAAAACTTTTGAAGCCACATATCTCCAGTATTTTAGCTAATTCCGCTATGAACTCCTTGGAATTGGCATATTTGGCTGTATATTTGTGAGATTTACCAGACGTGACATCACAGTCAGTAACTGATCACTTGATACTATTGCAATGGGGAGACCTTTCTAAATATTTCATGTATGGCTCTGAAATTCTCCATTAACTGGAGTGTCAGCTAAACTATGAAGAGTAAACAAAAGGAATGATTAACTGTAATTTCACTTCTATTGTTAAATTATGCTGAGATGCTTACACACAGATGTTTCTGTTTCAGAACCATGATCAATCATGCGTTGTCTGCAGGACCATCCTCCGCTCGGATGAGCTTCACCCTCCGATTTTACCTCCCAAAGCAGACCTGACTATTAGACTGAATGGACAGTGGGTCAGCCAGAGGTGTGAAGTGCGTCCAGAAGTCTTGTTCCTCACGAGGCATTTTATTTTTCATGATAACAACCACACCTGGGAAGGATTTTACTACCATTACTCAGACCCGATCTGTAAACACCCTACCTTCACCATCTATGCCAAAGGCCGGTACAGCAGGGGAGTGCACTCCACCAAGGTCATGGGAGGGACAGAGTTTGTGTTCAAAGGTAAGCTGGACAGTAACTCTTCTCTGATATAGTATTAATTATATAATTTTTTAAATTATTTTAACCCCTTCACTACCAAGTGATATTTCAAAAATCTACTGTCAGGAACCATTGGGTTTTTTTCTTTGGGGGGGGCACTTTGAATTAATCATACAGTAAGAAATATTTGGGAATATTCCCAATGTATCTCTCTCATTAATAAGCTATTTGGCAGGCAGATATCATCTGGAGTTACTGCAGGTAGAACTGCAGCTTATGGCTCCATATCAGCTGGGGAATGCATGATATGTCAGGACATTCTGCAGCTGATTTTAATCAGTTTTAGCATCTTGGGCATTATGCCCACTGGGCTGAAACCTTGGGGGCACCTTCTGGTACCCAAAAACAAATGAAATTTGTTTGCAAAAAAACAAATTATATTTGCAATGAAACATAGAAACATAGAAAATGTCGACAGATAAGAACTTTTCGGCCCATCTAGTCTGCCCAATTACATGGGTACTTTACCTGGATTTATCTTTTATTTAGGATAGCCTTATGCCTAACCCATGCCTGCTTAAATTCAATCACTGTTTTGGCCTCTACCACTTCAACTGGAAGGCTGTTCCATGTATCCACCACCCTCTCAGTAAAATAATGCTTCCTGATGTTACTTTTAAACCTTTGCCCCTCTAATCTCAGACTATGTCCTCTTGTTTTGCTATTTTGTTTCCTTTTAAATATACTCCCTTCCTTTACCTTGTGGATTCCCTTTACGTATTTAAATGTTTCTATCATATCTCCTGTGTCTCGTCTTTTTTCCAAGCTATACTACAGGTGAGGCCCCAGCCAGACACGCAGCCCAGGCGGGGCCCTGACTGGCCGTGTGGCACAGGCCATGTCATTGCCGGCCATGCGACCCAGGCGAAGCCAGTGCGGCCTATTAGTATATTGATAATTATAGATTCTATAGTATGTCAATACAGAATTTGTATATTTGTGTTTTGATTCTAATATCTTGCATTTTATTACTTTGTATTTCTGTAACGACTGTAAAATTTCAATGTACTTGAACCCAGGACATACTTGAAAACGAGAAAAGTCTCAATGTATCCTTCCTGGTAAAATCCTTTGCAAATAAATAAATAAATAAAACTGAAAAACATTTCCTATTATCAGTATCAAATCTAGCATAGGAATATCCGAAAGGTCCCTAAATACAAATATTGAGACCATAAATCAAATATTTCCACAAACGATAATCATTCTAGTCCACAGTATTAGCGATGGCCTATCAAGACTGAACTGGATCACTTTTCATGCCAAATATAGCAAAAAGAAATGTATAGGTCCCTATTAAAGGAAAAACCCATTATAAATATTATCAAACTGCGGGGAAAAAGTCTTATCCTGTATCGAAAACTCTCCAGGGGCATCGCTGCAAATCACAGATCCACATATATTCTTATTGTGAATATGACCAGCAAGATAAAAGCGTGTACATCAATTCCTTCACACACAATTACCCATACTGAAACAAATATCAACAGTGGATTATATCACCTTCTGTTACTTGGGTAATACCGCTAATACTGCGGACTAGATTGATTACCGTTTGTTTGTGGAAATATTTGGTTGATGGTCTCAATATTTGTACTTAGGGACCTTAGTAAGGATACTCCAACCCTAGATTCGATACTGATAATAGAAAATGTTTTTTCTGTGTTAACATACTATACGATCTATAATTATCTGTATATTAACTCCAGCAACGTCACCCTGTGACAAATATCTACATTAAAAGACATGATTCTACTATCAACTACCTTTAGGGCCAATATATATATTTTGTAATATGGGGTCAGAAATTTATATGGACTATCATTTGAGATTAAGAACCATATGTTCTTGTCCATTTACATTCTGGATCTGCTACTATCACACGTTTGCATTGTCATTATTTTTTTATCTTGAAATGGTGTTTGATATTTTAATTGTCACTTAATGAAAAAAATATTAGCCAGTTGTAATGAAAATGTAGACTATTCCCTATTAAGCAGGAAAATAGTTGAAAATAGTTTCCATCAGTAATTTTTTTCACAATAGTATCAATCAGTAGCGTTCTAAGGGGGGACGGTGACAGCGGTCACAGGCAGACCAGTGCTTGCTATAAGGCGGCACAGGTGGCCACCTTACTGCATGAGATCGGGGAGGGCGCAAAAGATCCAAATACCCAGTCACTGATCGAAAATTTGGATCTCTGCCGTGTGCCCTCGCTCTGTGAGCAAACAGGAGCTGGGTAGGCCACCTTCACAGCCAATCATCTGGCTGCCGCGAAGACAGGCTGCCCCCTCCCACTGCAGCCGCATGTCTGATCTTCTGATCAGATGCTCGGCAGGGTGAGGGGAGACAGGAATTGTGAGTGTGTGTTTATATGGGGAGGGGGGTTTCCATTGTGTGCTAGTGAATATATGGGAGGGAAGCTAGCAGTGTGAGTGTGTATGGGGAGGGGGGCTGGCAGTGTGAGTGTGTGAATGGGGAGGGGGAGATGGCAGTGTGTGTGAATGCAGAGGGGGCTGGCACTGTTGGGGTGTGTGTTTGGGGAGGTGGGCTGGCAGTAGTGTGTGTGTGTGTGTGTGTGTGCGGAGGGAGGCTGGCAGCTTGAGTGTGAATGGGGAGGGGGCTGGCAGTACACGTTTAAGTGTGTAGGGGCAGTGCTCTGGGTTCTGTGATACACTCATACACACTCGAGAAATACTGAGTTTTGATTGCTGTGCAGCTCTGTAATATGCTTATAGACACAGCACAGTTATAGAGCAGTGATGTTACCTCTACTCCACCCACATAAAATATCCTCTATATTGTAAGCTCCTGTCTCTGTTCCTATATTTGTGTCTTGTTCCCTTTGGTTATTGTAAACTGCTGAGAAAACTGGTCGCTATATAAATGATAATAAGATTTTCATTACAATGACTTTTTCAAGATGTAGTGATAACATTTTATATTGGACTAACGCTACTTAAAAGCCGAGCTTTTGAAACTGTCCTCTCTCTCCTTCAGATCAGAAGTCATCTCAAAGTATTTTATAGTCTTTGGTTAATGGATAAGATTTTCAAAGCATTCTTTGTTTCTCTGTTCCAGTAAACCACATGAAAGTGACCCCCATGGATTTTGCTACTGCTTCGCTACTAAACGTCTTTAACGGAAATGAGTGTGGGGCCGAGGGGTCTTGGAATGTTGGCATTGAGCAAGATGTTACGAATACCAATGGTTGTGTGGCCCTGGGTATAAGGCTTCCACACACAGAATATGAGATCTTCAGGATGGAGCAAGACACTCGCGGAAGGTACTTGCTCTTTAACGGCCAAAGACCAAGTGATGGCTCGAGCCCAGACAGACCTGAACGGAGAGCAACATCGTACCAAGTGCCTCTTGTCCAATGTGCCTCCTCCACCCTAACAATTGAGGGAGCTCTGGAAGGACATCAGAAGGCCCAGAGCAGGAATTCCTCAGTTGGCACCATCTCATTTTACTGTCTTTCCAATGTTTTTCTTGTGTTTATTTGTACTTTTCTACAGTTTGCCCTCCTGAGCTAAAAATAAGAAGGAAAAAAATATTGAACCATTAAATTTGGATAACATGGGACCAAGGATTTCTTGTTCTTTGAAGAAATTACATTTGTTTACTTGACGCACTTGAATGCTTGAGAACGGTGGCCCTCATTGTCATTCCTCTCCCTTCCTTCCCTTCCTCTGGTCCTCTTTTAAACTGTCGGACAATCGTGTTTGAAGTTTGGTCTTTGAACTTCACCCAGCTTGATCTAGACTTCTGTGACTGAACAACAGCAATTGCACTTTAGGTCAGCAGACAACGTTCTATTATTAATATATTGGAGGAGCGTATGTAGTTTACACATTATGTCTGTGCCTTATTGCTGTTATGACCTCTTCTATAAAAAAAAAATCTTTTTTTAAGCAGTGTTGAAATAACAGGATCTGTTTTGTACAGTATTTTGCCGTTACATAATTATTATTGTTCCTTTTTGTATTCTAACTTCTCTGGAAGCTACAGGACTGTATGCATAATCTGACGGATAACAAACGAGTTGAATTAACTGCTGTAAATATCTATGTAATGTACATAAATGTAAATGGAAGATTAATTGATTTATATTAACATATTACACATTTTACACCAAAGAATAAAGATGAGACCAGTTTTAAAATACTACAAAGAAAATGTATAGATAGCAAGATTAAGATTTTTGAAGACTTTATCATTTTTTGTTTTCGGAGGGAGATGACGAATGGGTAGGAAAGGAGTGACATTTTTATGATTCTGATTTAGGTTTGATTCTTAATACAATTTCTAAATATTGCCTCTGTTTCCTAGTAAATTTATTTTTAAAAATTCCAAAACTTGTTTTTTTTGTGTGTGTTATATATATATATATATTATATACACGTTTTTACTTCCAATTGAATCAATCCTTAAGTGGTCCACACTGCACAGAATTAATGCATTATAATATATCAACAATACAAATGTAGACATATTTTTTGCAAAGAACTAAAAGCTCCATTCAAGACATGTGATTACCTGTGAGAAGCCACTGCTCGTGTTTTGGCTGTGTTAAGGTTTAAAGAGTTTGTTAATGATAATGTGATCTTCTTTACACTTAAGTATAATTTAGTTCAAAAGAAACTTGCTCCTTTTAAAATGACTCATACCTGGTAATGGAGAGCGTTCGCTCAACTGTTCACTCAATACCTTGGATCCTGGTCATGTCAATACAAAATCCATTACTGAACTAGCCCTATGGGGTAATCTCATCTCAACTTCCCTTTGGCACCATCAGTGGAGGCTCAAGCCAGGACGACTTGAAAGAAAAAAAAAAACAAACAAACATGTCTTTGCAAAAAAGAAATCAATTTGACTTTCCCCTAAAGAAGCAAAGTGTAGTTGAGATGATACGTTCTATATACAGCAGTCTGTTATTAGTGAAATATCCATTGGATTGTCTGTAGCAACTCAGATGGCACAGTCAACATATAAACAACAGGATGTTATGAAGTTCACAGTATGGATTACTGATTTTAAGGGTGCATACAGGTCTATTCAAAGAAGGTGAAACTCAGGAGAATTGGCTGGAGAAGTGAAAATTCTAGGTCAAAATAGCCAAACCTGAAAAATTCTCCCATTTATCTCACTTTCCAAATCGGATATTTGGTCTAGATTGTTCTCTTCTGCCAGTTCTCCTGGTTTTCACCGTTCTCTGTAACCCTGTACTCAAGCAAAGAATACATGCATGCAGTGCTTTTTTTTCTGGAAATATAGGTGGGGTACTCTCACGTCCAGAGAAAAAATGATTATTATGATCGCAGTGGATGTGATTTACTTAGATTTTGCCAAAGCTTTCGACACAGTTCCACACAAAAGGTTACTATTTAAATTAAGAAAAATTAGTCTAGATGAAAATACTTGTTCTTGAATAGAAAACTGGCTAACAGATAGGGTACAGAGAGTGGTCATAAATGGTACATTTTCAAGATGGACACCAGTGGTAAGCGGTGTCCCTCAGGGGTCTGTTATAGGACCAATACTATTAAATTTATTTATAAATGACCTTGAGATAGGCATTGAAAGCCATGTATCAGTGTTTGCAGATGACACAAAACTAGGAAAGGTAATACAATGTGAGCAGGATGTTACTTCGCTGCAGAGGGATTTAGATAAATTGGGGGACTGGGCACTTAAATGGCAGATGAAATTTAATGTAGATAAATGCAAAGTTATGCACTTTGGAGTGAAGAACACACAAGCAACTTATACCCTAAATGGTACGGAGTTAGGGAAATCCAAGCAGGAGAAGGATTTGGGAAAAATCATAGACTTCAAACTAAGTAACAATGTGCAATGTCAAACAGCGGCCGCCAAGGCCAGCAAAGTACTGGCACTCATTAAAAGGGGAGTTCACTCACGGGATGAAAACATAATTTTGCCTCTGTATAAATCAATGGTCAGACCGCATCTTGAATATGCCGTGCAATTTTGGGCTCCTGTCTTAAAAAAAGATATTATAGCGTTAGAAAAAGTGCAGAGACTGGCGACTAAATTAATAAGGGGAATGGAAGTGTTAAGCTATGAGGAAAGACTAACAAGCTTAAACCTGTTTAGTTTAGAGAAATGGCGCCTTAGAGGGGATCTGATAACCTTATATAAATATATACGGGGCCATTATCAACCATTGTCTGATAACCTATTCATTAACAGGACTATACACAGGACACGAGGTCACCCATTTAGAATGGACGAAAGGAAATTCAGCCTAAAGCATAGGAAGGGTTATTTTGCGGTGAGAACAATAAAGCTGTGGAATTCTCTGTCTGTTGAGGTGGTTGGGTCAGAGACTGTACAGACTTTTAAAAAGCGACTGGATGACTTCCTGCAGACACAGAATAGTAAGGGTTATAATATTTAGTATGTGGGTAAAAGCTTCTTGATCCAAGGAGAAATCTGACTGCCATTCTGGGGTCAAGAAGGAATTTTTTCCCAGTATGATGCATATTGGCAAGCATTTCAGACTGGGTTTTTTGCCTTCTTTTGGATCAACAGCAGTAGGTGATGTGGGAGAGGCTGAACTCGATGGACGCATGTCTTTTTTCAGCCTATGAAACTATGACTATTTTCATGTCCTAATAAACAATAGTTGTAGCTCACTTAAAGGAAGACTCTATAAAAAGGAACCATATTTTTTAATACTGTGTTCCTTTAAATCAGTGTTTCCCAAACCTGTCCTCAGGATTCTCCGCCTAGCCAGGTTTGCAGGATATCTGAAGCTCAGCTTAGGTGATATGATTTGCTGCTCATTGATTGCAGGATTCAGACTACATTTCCCCAAGGTGATCTGCAAAATCTGGCCTGGTTGAGGGTCCCGAGGACAGGTTTGGGAAACACTGCTTTAAATGAACTACAACTATTGTTGTAACCCGATGGGGGTTATCCACTAAGTGCCTCTGTTGCAAGAAAAGTCTGTATTGCAGTGCAGTTAGCTGTTTTTTTGAGGTTTTTTTGCAACGCTGGCACTGAGTGGATAATCCCCTAGCATTCGTGAGCACCACAGCAATGAAACTCCGTTTTGCTGAGTATGTATGAGCGCCACAGCAATGAAATTCACAGTAATGCGCAGTGTGTATGAGCTCCACAGCAATAAAACTCCACTATCCACCAAGTACTGTTTGAATAATAGTGGGGGACTCCAATGAGAGGGTGTTTGACCTTGAGAACACCCCCAAATGGTGGTAACAGCAGGACCAGATGAACCTATCTGTGTTGCCAGAGCTGATATTTTTAAATGCTGTTTTGAAGTGTATTTGGAAGCAACAGCAGTTTTTTTTCTTTGTTCTGAGGCCTGCCTGTCACACTGCAGAGCAATGCAGCCAGGACTTAAATTTCCAATTTCTCACCTTCCAGGGTGCACCACACACTGTCGAACTGCTGGGGAGGCTGGGGTAAGGCGGCAGTGTAGACTTCTTTTGGCATGCCCTCCTCTTGACATCAACAGAGGGAGCCAGGCACCAGCAAGGAGGAAGGGACCAGGAGGAGAGAGAGCGCAAGCTTCTGTATCCATCACCGTGGGTAGTCTGCTCTCTGACCTGGCAGATACAATGCAGCTCGCTGGGCACCAGCTGCATCTTAGAGGAGGAGTGGCAGGGACACAGCACCAGGCAGATAGTTTAAAAATTTGGATCCCTGTCCAGGCAAATGACCAGGGATTAAAAAAAATTATGTTTTGCACCCCCTCCTGGTCTTGCGCTCTTAGGCAGCCACCTGTAACGCCTTACAGTGTCAGCTCCTCTGATCACACCGCTTGCCTGACAATCCACAGCTCTGGCAGATGTGTGCAAATATGCTGCACCCCCCTCCCCATGCTGTTCAAAGTTTCAGTGGCTGAAGAGAGAGGGGGTGCATCATGTTTACACACATCTGCCAGAGCTGGGGCACTGAAGAAACAGAGGAGAGATTTTATTTAAACAGCCCTCCCTTGTCACTTACTGGAAGAAGAGGGGGTTTATCAGTCCCTACATACACTCCTGACAATCGGTTCAGGAGCAATATGAGCTGGAGAGCGCTTCCGTTTCTCTGCCTGCCACTGCAGAAGGAGGGAGGAGCATCATACTCTCTCCTGTTAGTTCGGGCTGGTGCTGAGATGCCGGTACTGAGTGGGGAGGTGCCGGTACTGAGTATCGGTGAGTACCCCCTGAAAAAAAGCCCTGCATGTATGAATACCAATAACAGGTGTTCTGTGTGTTTCCTCAGTATCTAGCATACCAGTGTCATTCTTAACATGCACCACTTCATACTTTCCTATAGGGTGCCGCCATCTTGGCAAT
The DNA here is from genome assembly GCA_009667805.1 of Leptobrachium leishanense. Lineage (NCBI taxonomy): Eukaryota > Metazoa > Chordata > Amphibia > Anura > Megophryidae > Leptobrachium > Leptobrachium leishanense. Next base: position 114,486,720 of record CM019067.1, on the reverse strand, counting down.
TGCATTGGATAGCAATCATTGGTCCAGCCACAGTTGACAATGTTTAAAGTCTGGTAAGATCAGAAAACCACGACAGGCCCAGGTGACTCCCAGCAGGTAAACGAAAGGTGCATTGTAAAGTCAATTGTTACTACATGAATTGGGACGAGGAAAGAGCCTAGACAACACAATAAGTTGGCACTCTTAAATTATCTTTAAATGCCCAAGTGAAGTAGGATTTTTTTAGCGTCCATACTGGAGGCATTAGATGATCATTGATATGCAATAGAAGTCTTGATTGTATCATCAAGCTTGTAAAGTCAACAGTATAAGGAAGCATTCTGGCTGAGGAAGCAAGAAACAAGGCTGGGGTCAGACGAACGCAGTGTTAACGTCCATGTAGCCGCACTTTAGTACATCCGTGGTAGCAGATAATCATGACCAATAAAGGCCCACACACGAAGTATGTCCGCACGGAAGTGCGGACGCACTGAGGACACGCACACGGACGCAGGTTAGCAAGAAGGTCGAACCACTAGGACAGACGTGCGGAGTGCACCACACTCGCAACGTCCCCATAGCTTTGTGTGTGAGTGATGGAACGTGGTCAGACGGACTGCATTAATACTGTACGTCCAGCATTTTTGGCGGACAAAATGTTTTTTCATTTCAATTTATTTTTCATCCTACATCCGTTAAAAATAACATCAGTCACAAAAACGGACTGTGTGGCCACTACTGCGTCTTCCGTCAAAAAGTGCGTCTGTACTGCACGGGCGCACAGTCCGTAGAAAACGCGCTCGTCTGACCCTAGCCTTACTGGGAAAGCTTGAGGGCAGGGGCAGACTGACAAGCCTTGAGATCATGGGGCAGCCCATTGTGGGGTTCTGGCATGTAAGGGGGGATCTCCGCCTGACCTCCACATAAAGAAGCTCACTTTCAGCGTGGGGCCCCACCTAATGGCGTCCAGCACTTAGTCATTTCATTAAATTGTAATGGGCAGTATGGCCCAGGTCTTCTTTGGACCTGTTATTCCCTCTGCATTCACAAGTATCGCAGGCATGGTGGTGATGCAGATGTACCACTACTCTGTATCTCTCTTCATTGTTAAACAGCAGCCACCATTACAGCTGGCCTCTGATGCCATTTTCCCATGACTTTATCTGCTGTCATGGTATCCCACTGAAAGAACAAGTCTGATAAGCCTTAAGGGGGCCCCCTTCTATGCCAGGGCCCTTGAGTAGTGCCCTAATGATCAGTCTCCCCTACTTGGGGTGAGCTCATTTCAACATTTTGCTCTATCACCGTGATTCTGGAAGGTCTGAGATAACAAAGCTTCTACTCATTGATGGTTTCAGAATTATTATCTTTGTATAACGTACATCCTGCATTTTTGGGATGAACAAGATGTCTTGGCTACTGAAAATGGATTGGCATGTTCAAGAATTCACTTTCTGTTTCTTGCATGCTTTTCTACAGCAAAATGGTCAGATACGGCCTTTCTTTTTTAAGTTGGATTGACTTGTAGTGACTATCAATAATGTTTAGTTAACTCCCTTCAATACCATAATCGAGTACACCCGATCTTGTTACTTCAGGAAACCAACATGGAGTAAACGGGACTGCAGGAGGCAATCTATCCTAACCAGGAGAGGGTAAAAAGAACCCGTTATATGCCTGATTTGATCTTACATCTTGTGAGTGCTATTCTAGCGGGGGCTCGAAATTTTAATTTGTGTATCTGCGGTCTGCACTATGCCTGTGTAATTCTTTCTTGCAGATCTACTTCACCTTTTTTCATATTTATCCTGCCAGCATTGGGGGACAGTGCTGTTTATTGAGGCCAGCAGATGCGTAACGATTCATTTATTTAAACGGGAGTGGTCACACACTTTTTTCCTTTGCATGGAGTAAACGTGACCTGGTCATATTTTGGACCAATGCAAAGTAAGTTTGTGTATTGCAAACAGGCTTGGAATGTGCCCTCAAATTTTCAACACCTTGGACTGGTCTCCTGAGGTGCTGAAGTTGTTCAAATACCTTGAAGTTTTGTTTTTCTTTCACAGAAACAAGAAGCTCCATATGTATTAATATACATGTAGTAGTGCTTTTTGGCTACAGCCCCTTTGCCCGTCAAATAAGCTCACAGATTCTAAAATTATGTATGAGCGGTAAATAAATTTTTACTCCGTAAAGGAAAGTAGTTTTCCATAAATCCACAGGGTCCTAACAGTGGCTTTATGGAAAGCCACTTGGTAGTGAAGGTTAAAGGAGGGCAAGCAGAGCAGGTCCAGAGTAAGGGTCTACTGGAGATGCAATTCATACCCATGGATCCAACTGCTTTCAACCTGGAGAGGGATAGGACAAAAGTAGTAATTGGCGTAAATACCAAAGGGGATGACAGTGGTGGGAGAGAAACACAATAACAGTTAAAGGAATAGGGCAAAACCACAACCAAGAGGATAAAAATAGAATGGTACCCAACTGTTCAACTCTGGTCCCATGAAGATCTGATATAACACAGGGGGAAAGCAGTGGAGCAGATGGATATGATACTCAAAGCAGAACAGCAACAAGACGTGCTTAATACATCAGCAAACTGGATTGCAAGAAGTGGATGCTTTGCCTCAATAAAATAAGTGGAAAATGAATAAAGAACATTAACAACATTAACAAATCTTACTTTTTAATCTATGAAAAGTTTTGTAATAATAATTTGACTTTGGAAATACTGTAGCTCTTTTCGTAGACCACATTAACATTGTGCAGTATAGCAATGAGAAATAAAGCTGTTTCTTTCATGGAATATTAGTGGTATAAATGATGATTCCTTTTACCAGTCAAGCCTTAGAGATAAAACACTGAACCGTGAATGCATTGTTCTGGAGATTGAATTACCAATGTCACTCAACAGGAGTTCTCAAGTTGCTGACACTCCTGCATTTCAAGGTCAATGTCTTTGTCACCAAGTACGAGGTGATGATTCAAGCCTTGGCCTCGGGGTTCACTGCATTCCATCACATAACCACTTTATTCTACACCTGCAATGTAACCCAAGAGTCTGGAGGGTGCTGGGTGGATGAACTTCCAACATGTTTCAAGTCCTTTAACAAATGTTTAAAGCCAGTGGGATCATATATTGAGCGGTTTAAAAAAATTAAACATTTAATAATTTTATGCCTCCTAAAAGATTCATTTAATATTCACAAATCCGTTGCTTTGTACAGTATTATCTGTAGTAGAACATAAAAGGTATGTATTTCCATTTACTAGATATACCATACAAAGGACAATGAAAGACCTTAAAAGGGTTATTCAATAACCACCATTCTTTGATTTTAAAAAAAACTGTGGTTTTACTTAAAAAATGTCAGGAAAATACGTTGTATTCACTATTTAGGATACTTCTGTAGTTTGCCATACTTTGGGTTTTTCCACCGCAATTTATGATGACATTGTCTAGCGTAATTTTCTATGGGGTTTCCATTGTAATTTCTGATGGAGTTCTTTAAATTGAAGTTCAAAGGAGATCTCCACTTTAAAAGCCCAAAAATATATTCACTTTTGATGAAAACAATGGGTGAATAAAGATGGAGAACAGACACAATTTACTTATTTTATGGACAATGATTAGTGGTGCCGTTGTTTATTGCTTCCTAGCTGTACTTGACAGGTTCACTTAAAAATGACAATGTCTTGCCCAAAACAAGTTGGGCTCATTTAACAGAGAATCACTCCCTTTATATATGTCAGCATCTGCTGGCTTTGTATACTCTGGAACTCAATATCCTCACCTCCCAAGGTATTGCATAATTATAACCAGACATGTGCACAACAAAAATTTTTGTTTAGTTTCGAATTGATTAGTTACGTTTTTAGTTCGTAATGTTACCATGTTTCGGATTGATTCGTTATTTCAGAAGATCGGTAATTCGGATCGATTCGTCATTTTGATTTTATTAATTATTTCGGAATGTGACATGGATAAATTAAATTTCTCTGTGTATATATATATATTTTTTTTTTACTCTAATGTAATCCCCCTGTCCTTGGTGCTGAACCCTATTCAGCACCAAGGACAGCAGCACTGTGGGGCTTCGAAGCCCAAGGACAGCTGCTGCTTAACACAGCCAGACTGAAGGAAAGGGGGAAAAAAACACTGCGTTCGGCAAAGAAAAAAAAGCCTTGTTTTCAAATAATTAGGAATCCAAAAATTTCACACAAAAAAATCCCCAAAAAATTTCCTAAGAAAAGAATAAATGGTTGAATAAATATTTACTAAAAATGAGAATATTTTTTACATTGAAACCTATGGAATTTGCCGGATTAAGCCTGTCAAACAAACCACCGAAAATCAGGGCATTTTACTGACATTTCGATGTTGTTCGGCATTCTCTGAATAGAGTAACATTACTTGTCTGTGGGGAATTTCACTGCAGCCGAAATGCACTGAACAACACATGGCGCTGTCCATGGCCTGTGGTGCTGAATACAACAGATTCAGCACCATGGCCAATGGGCAGGGACATGGTGCTGCTGAATCTTTGAAACGAAATGACAAATCGATTCGTAGAAACGGAATCAATGCGTTTGAAACAATTTGTTCTTTGGACGTGCTGTCAATTTTGTCTGAATTTTGATTTGGAACGAAACGCACATCTCTAATTATAGCATCTAGGGCAATCTAGTTTAGATCATAATGCAGCAATCTCGGTCAAAGCTAGCATTAGTCAGTTCGGGTGGCTGAAGCTCAAACAGTTAATGAAAGCCAAAGGGTAAGATTTGTAGAGAGGTAAATCTAGAACACCAAAAGCTACTAGAGACAACTATCAGGTTTCCATCAAACTGGAAAGTGAATTTAAATAGGGAGTGTGGTTAGAACACACCAAGGGCCCCCCCATTGCCCCGCCTTCCCTTACCCTGGATGGCCGCTTGCAGAGTGTGAGCCATTATAGCTCCGCCCCTGCTCTCAGCATCTCCCAGTCACACTGCTTTACCAAACTTCCTTGCTGCTATAGGTCCGCCTGGGGCACACCCCTCACTCGGCAGGACACCAGACGCTGCTCAGTCATGGGAGCCTTTGTCGACCCCCAAAGGCTGACATTTCAGCCAAAATGTTGTCATCTGTATAACCTCAATTAAAATAGCCAAATTGCGACTCGAGTGCTTGCCCTCCCTTCTTTTACTGGTGTTTATTAAAGGCAGCTTAATTCATACACTATTGCCTTTTTTAAAGCACAATACGCATATTTCTTCTTCCTGGCCTATATGCAGTGTTTCACTTACCAAAAAAGTTCTCTTGTGGACTCCCGATCACACCAAGCAGTCTATAACGACAGGGCTCAGCAGAAACTCACAGCACGCAGAGAGTGGGGGAAGAAGTAGGTATTCAGTGTCACACCTGCCTTCCTCAGATTAACAACTGCCAATGGTGTGAGGTAATAAGATCATTGCATGTGCCCTTCCTGGTAATATCTAGGCCTGGGGAACCCTGTATATATGTTAGAACACATTCAAACCCTAAAACACCTTTTTTTGAATGTTTTGCAAAAACAACGCCTAAATGTGGCAGATAAAACCTCACTTATCTACCCTTCTAATGTAGGATTGGTGTTCTCCCTGGGAAGAAACAAAATTCTACACATTTTGGTTGTAAAAGCTTGAATCTATATATAGTGCAGATATGTAGTGTTACGTACATTCAGTAGAAATGCATTTTTCCCACAGATATTTTACATTGGGTTGGTATTTATATAACTTGCATTACCAATCCCTTTTTATCTACTAGAAATACCCAAATGTGGAATATCTGACCTTTTCTATTCAACTTTCTCACATTTAGAGTATTCGACACAAAGGCCTTTTCTGCCTGTATGGTAACACCTTTATTACAAAGTGTTTTTCCATAAAACAATTAGTTCCTGACTGGTTTTAACCCTTAGGCTAGGGTCAGACGAGCGTGATTTCTACGGACTGTACGTCCGTGCACACGGACGTACGTTAGTACGGAAGACGCAGTAGTGGCCAGACAGTCCGTTTTTTTCACTGACGTATATATTTTGACGGATGTAGGAGGGAAAATAAATTAAAAAGCAAAACCATTTTGTCCGTGAAAAATGCTGGACGTATAAATGCAGTCCATCTGACCACGTTCCATCACTCACACACAAAGCTATGCAGACGTTGCGGACGCAGCGCACTTTGTGCGGCCGTTCTAGGGGTTGTACGTTCTTGCCTGCCTTGCATCCGTGGGCCGCGGCCGTTGTGCGTCCGCAGTTCAGTGCGGACGTACTTCATGTGTTAGGCTCCAATGGACTTTCTTTCATGCTATCACGGACGTACTTTTAGGCGCAATCACGGACGTGAACACTACGCTCGTCTGACCCCAGCCTTAAGGCCCGTGTCAGACGAACGCAGTGATCACGTCCCTGTTGCCGCACAGTTTAACGTCCGTCGTAGCATAGAATCATGAGCAATAGAGACCCACACACGAAGTACGTTCGCACCGAACTGCGCACGCACAACGCACGTGGCAAACGGATGCAAGTTAGGCCAGAACTTCAAACCGCTAGAAAGGACGCGCGGAATGCGTGACGTCCGCGTAGCGTTCTGTGTGAGTTATGAGATGTCAGACGGACCGCATTTGCGACATCCAGCACCTTGACGCACAATATGCCTTTTCAAATTTTTTATCATTTTTCATTTTAATTTTATTTACCATAGTTCCCTTATTTCTTCTACATCCGTCAAGAACGGATCGTGTGGCGTCTGCAGTATCTTCCGTCAGTAGTGTTCGTCCATCCGTTGTGCACGCACGCAGAGTGCGCTCATCTGACATTAGCCTTAATGCTGCGGCGGCATGCTATGTCATTCCGATGACGTGTGGGCCTAAACACAACAGGCCAGTATAGCACACCCTGCGCATAGACACGATTGGCGCACCTAACATGCGCTCACACTGATCGCGTCAATGACTTCCGCGAGACTCCAGTCCCGAGGCAGCGAATTATGTAATCCGTGCGTGTGCACAATGCAGGCCAGTCTCAGCGCCAGCGGGGTTGCTATGCCGCCTCGTGGCGTTGTGGTACCACCTTGCCGAAGAGAGAGCCTGGCAAGGGGTTAAGGAACACTATTTTATATTACCCCTTAAACTCTATCACCTCCAGAGTGTAAATGCACTGTAATATCTTTACAGTGCGTTAGTAGGCTGTATGCATTATCTGAGGTAGAGGCCTCCTTCTGCAGGTCACTTGCAGTAATGCAGCCCGGACTGCCTCGAGCCTCTTTTGTCTTGGCAGTTTAGAGGCACATTCCGGAGCCCATTTGGAATATATGAAATTCTCTCGCATCCCTCCAGAATAAGACCAAATCAAACTAATCCCATCTCTACCACATAAAAGGTACTTTTGAAGAGCAAGTTAGTGAAGGGGTTAAGAATGCTAACCCTATTTTAAATAGTACAAGACGAGGGACATTTCAATGCAATAGTATTTCTTAAAAGTACATAAAATAATGAAAATTTGTGCATTTTACACCTATTTGAATGTTTTAACTATCGCAGACTAACAGTCTAAAAGCCATGCGTACTAAGAGAAAAAAATATAGCACAACAGTCAACAAAAGCACTTGGCAGTAAAGGGGGCTCATAGGCCCTCGGTAGGAGGCCAATGATTAAGGCATTTGCATAGGTGGAAAAGAAACCTCCCTATATGTGCAATGTGACAGAAGGATAGGCGTTTAAGAGTAGATATTAAAACAGAGCGATGATTGCCCTCTAGTGTTTAATATTAATAATGTGTCCAACTGCTGGTGGATAATTTAGTCTGATGGTCAGGAATTAAATTCAGTTTTTTGTGGCTTTTTTTTTAATGCATAAAACCAGATTCTTGCGATCGAGCACAATAAAATGTTTTAAACCGAGTGGTTGTGGATAATCAGATGACTTTTCATTCAATTGATTGGCTGCTTTCAGGCCCGGTATATCATCAAGCCTGTTGAACGTTCCTGCTTCCTGACTATTAGTGATTGGTCTATTCGTGCCATGTGACTAGGGTTTCCTGTAATATATACAGGGAAAACGAATAGCGTGTCCAGATTTACTTCTACTCCCGATGAAGCCGGTGTGGTGACCGGCGAAACACACGTTGGTGTTGAGTTTGGTTTTAAAATATGTCTCCGAGCTGGAGTTAATAGGCAAATATTTGTTGATGGGTGCTATTTAGCAGTGCTGCGGTGCGATTCATTGTGCATCTTAGGCTGGTGTCAGACGAGCGTAGTGTTCACGTCCGTGATTTCGCCTAAAAGTACGTCCGTGATAGCATGACAGAAAGCCCATCGGAGCCCGTTACACAAAGTACGTCCGCACTGAACTGCGGATGCACAACGGCCACGGCCCACGGACGCAAGGCAGGCAAGAACGTACAACTCCTAGAACGGCCGCACAAAGTGCGCTGCGTCCGCAACGTCCGCATAGCTTTGTGTGTGAGTGACGGAACGTGGTCAGACGGACTGCATTTATACGTCCAGCATTTTTCACGGACATAATGGTTTTGCTGTTATTTTATTTTGTATTCTCTCCTACATACGTCAAAATATATACGTCAGTGATAAACGGACTGTGTGGCCACTACTGCGTCTTCCATATTGACGTACAGTCCGTAGAAATCACGCTCGTCTGACCCTAGCCTTAGCAAGCAAATTTATGGGACATTTAGCTTAGGTTGTGGTATATGAGCAAGTCTGTTCAAATAGTTGATTTTGGGGTATTCTTAGTCAGACTGCCGTGCCATTGTGATACTCCCTCCGGAATTATTCCTGTATATTATGTCTAAATTAATTGAGTGCTGCGGACGCATTTAGCAACATTTGCAACATTATGGTTACTCCCATTGATGGTTCATAATTGATATCATAGCCAAGTGTGCAAATTTAAACCACATCTCTCTGCTATACCTACTAAGCCTAATACATTCCACTTCAGCCCTGTACTGTGTATATGTCTTTTAAGTGTCTGTTCGTTTTTTAATATCACAATTAATAAAAGTTATGTTTTATTATTCAGCATCCTGATGTCCTTTTGAGGAAGTCTTTCTTTCTCTTTTTTGTGGCATAAAACCAGATTATATTTAAAGGGGGGGGAAGGAAATAAAAAATGATATACAGTATATCTGTAACAATTTGTCATTAGCCCCTGAACTGTATTTGAAGACGCCAGTGAAAACTCGTTTATATAAAGTACTGGGGAAATTCACTGTTCAGCCACAGAATTAAAACCTGTTAACCTAAAAAAAAAAACAAAAAAAAATGATTTACCTATTTTGATGTATACATTTTCCACCTGTCCTGTCACTAAATACATATTCCTTTTCACGAAAGGTGTAAACATTGGCTTACGGTTTGAAATCGATCCACAGGCCGGGTGCTGCCACCTACTGTACAAATGAGCATGTCGTGAACGTGTGACAATCTACCTTGGATGGAAAGTTTAAATGTTACTTTACAGTGTCATTATGTGCAGTGGAATACACTGTTATTGAGTAAAATGCTCAAGTGCAGTATCAATACAGATATCATAAAAAGTAAAACAATGGTAATCATCTGTAACCAAAATATATATATTTTTTAGGCTGGGGTCAGACGAACGCAGTGCGAACGCGCGTGCAGCCGCACTTAATCACGGCCGTAGTAGCAGCAAATGACGGGCAATATACGAAGTTTGGCCGCGCAACGCAAGCGGCAAACAAACGCAATTTTTCGAGAACGTGAAACCGCTAGTACTGACGTACAGAGTGCGCTGCGTCCACTAGCGGCGTGTGTGCGTGATTAGGAGACGTCAGACGCTGCTAATGTCCGGCCTACATAACGTCCAGACGCAAAAAGTGTTTTATTGATGATCCGTACAAAATCACAGACGAAAATGCGCATCATATGACCGCTATCGCGTATTCCGTGAAAAAATACATCCATTCCTTCGAACGCACTTTTTCACGGACAACGCGAAAAATGCGTTTGTCTGACCCTAGCCTTAACAAGCGAGATATTATTCCAAATGGAACTGCAACTCCTGTTGCAGCTCGAATTGTTCGACAGCTTAGGCTGGGGTCAGACGAGCGTGATTTCTACGGACTGTACGTCCGTGCAGTACGGACATCGTCAGTACGGATGACGCAGTAGTGGTCACACAGTCCGTTTTTTCACTGAAGTTATTTTTTGACGGATGTAGGAGGGGAAAATAAATTACAATGAAAAAACATTCTGTCCGTCAAAAATGCTGGACGTATAAATGCAGTCCGTCTGACCTCGCTCCATCACTCACACACAAAGCTATGCAGACGTTGTGGACGCAGCGCACTCCGCACGTCCGTTCTAGCAGTATTACGTTCTTGCCTAACCTGCGTCCGTTTGCCGCGGCCGTTGTGCGTCCGCAGTTCAGTACGGACGTACTTCATGTGTCAGGCTCCAATGGACTTACTTTCATGCTATCACGGACGTACTTTTAGGCGCAATCACGGACGTGAACACTACGCTCGTCTGACCCCAGCCTTAAAGTACATTTACACTTTCTATAGGAAGCATGAATGGGGGGGGGGGAGAATAACACACAATTCCCAGTAACTTGTTATTCATGTGTCCAGCAAAACAAAAAGTACAGCGTTTTAGGCTAGGGACAGATGAGCGCATTTTCTGCGGCCACCGTCAAAATGTACGTCGATGCGTGCGCACGCATTTTTTCACGGAATACGCTTAAGTGGTCAGACGATGCGCAATTCTGGACGTATTTCATGACGATGGGGTGAAAAGAAGTCTAGGGAAATCCGGCTGTTTGAACGTTATGTTGGCCGCACACTAGCAGCGTCTGACATCTCCTAATCACGCACACACGCTGCTATGCGGCCGCAGCGCACTCTGTACGTCAGTACCAGCGGTTTAACGTTCTCGAAAAAATGCGTTCATTTTCCACTTGCGTTGCGCGGCCGGACTTTTGTGCGACCGTACTTCGTATATTGGCCGTCATTGCCCGTCATCTGCTGCTAGTGCGGCCGTGATTATGTGCGCCAGAACGCGCGTTCGCACTGCCTCAGTCTGACCCTAGCCTTACTCCCACTACTCGAGGTCAACCGTGAGCTTTGTATTCCGCTCCACTTCATAAAAATAAAATTGTAATTTGCGCTTTGAATCCCATATACCTGTGCAAAACAAAAGATATTTAGTTTAAAGGGCCGCTCACCTGCCCACTTATAAAAACCATCGTGCCTCAAAGCAGAAAGTGGCTGGAGGTAAACCCTTAGTATTAGGTTCTCATCAAAAGGTTTATCTTGGCACTGGCAGGTGGACTTAAAACCATGAATGGCCATTTAAAATACACAAAAAATGTTTTATGTTTATTGTGGATATTTGGGATTCAAAGTGCAGATGCAGATGACAACATTTAACATGACGAGAAGGAGGAGCTATGTTAGAAACATTTAAATATGTAAAAGGGAGTATATTTAAAAGGAAACAATGTAGCAAAACAAGGACATTATTCAAAGAAAGGTCAAACTCAGGAGAATTGTCAGAAGAAGATAACAATCTAGACCAAATAGCCGATTTGGAAAGTGAGATAAATGGGAGAATTTTTCAGGTTTGGCTATTTTGACCTAGTCTCCAGTCATTCACCGGAGTTTCACCTTTCTTTGAATAGACCTGATAGATTAGAGGGGCAAAGGTTTAAAAGTAACATCAGAAAGCATTATTTTACTGAGAGGGTGGTGGATACATAGAACAGCCTTCCAGTTGAAGTGGTAGAGGCCAAAACAGTAATTGAATTTAAGCAAGCATGGGATAGGCATAAGGCTATCCTAAACAAAAGATAAATCCAGGTAAAGTATCCATGTAATTGGGCAGACTAGATGGGCCGAAAGGTTCTTATCTGCCAACATAGTCCATGTTACTGAGAATTACGCTTTACTGTGGAGCCGCTTGCTGCAATCCCCCTGTGCCACTTTCTCTTTACCCACATTTGGTTATACTATGAACTAGGGCTGCAACTAACGATTAGTTTCATAAAATCGATGGGATAATGGAAAAAAAAATTACAAGTGTATGTAACTTGTGTGTACATACGTTATCCATCTCGTGTAACTTGGGCACTTTTCAAAACACAAGGTACGCGAGCACCTGGTCAAAAAGTGGTGGATTGATACTGCGTGCTGAGCTCAAGCTCCTGTGCGGCTACAAGCACTCGGATATGGACATGATGTCAGCACGCAAAGTGGGGTGAGGTGGGGGGGCACTGTACCCAGCCTGACCCTGTAACTAACTGTAAGTAAGCTTAAAGTCGCCAGTGTGTCCCTTTAAAATGAGTTAATGTTCAAAGTGAGTGGGGGGGGCTGGAGAGGGAGTGAGTTCGAGCAAGAGACTGGACCTGAGTTTGGGAGGAAGGGCCCAGACTGGAGAGAGGTAGAGAGGGTGGGGTTGTGGTAAAGAACGCCAGCTCCACGTAAGGATATATTACACTGGCGATACAGCTCCAACCAGCCAGTGGCAGCACCCCAGCCTGATATTTAGTTTACGACAGTAGCAGAACTAAAAACAAGCTGGTGATGTCCACCATAACCCTGGAACTAAATCATACGGAGTAAAGCAGCAGCAAGTCTTCTCCAATAAGCTCCAAAGTAGTGTCTGCAGTTAATGTTTAACCACTTCAATGCGGAGGACGCGCTCAGCGCGTCCTCCGCATTACCGCTGGTATGCGGAGGACGCGCTCAGCGCGTCCTCCCATTGGGGTCAGCGTTCGGCCGGTTCCGGCCGATCGCTGGCCCCCCGGTGCGGGCTGACATCCTCGATGTCAGCCGCGCATCCGGGACCGCAGCCGCTGGAATTAGGTGTCATCGCGGCAGCGCGATGACACCTAATTCAGGCGCCCCCCCCCGCATGTGCGGAGGAGGCGCCTGAAAGGGAGGGGGGGAGGTCCTTCGGACCTCTCTCCCTCCCGATCGGCGGCTCTGCGGGGGTTAACCCAGGCACCATTTGGAAGGGCACAGCCTGCCCTTCCAAATGGTGCCTGGCATTAACCCCTGGGGAGCTGGACCGCGAATCGGCGCTGAAAAGCGCCGGTTCGCGATCCTTTCCCGGCGCTGGCCGACATCTTGGATGTCGGCCAAGCTTCCGGGAACTCCCCCTGAGGACTGGCGTCATCGTGCGTAGCACGATGACGCCAGTCCTAGAGTTAACCCCTAACTGCCACCAACGGTGGAGATAGGGAGTTCCAATGAACTCCCTATCTCCCAATCCGTGGCAGCCAGGGGTTAATGTTTGATATGGTTGGATCGGCCAGAGCATGGCCGTTCCAACGATACCAAACACGAATGTGAAAAAGTTTTAAAAAAAAAAATTAAAATTAAAATTAAAAATAAAAATATATTTTAAAAAAAATTATAAAAAAAAAATAAACATTTTTTTTTCTTTTTTTGGTTTGTTAATGCAACAATATTGTTCCCATTTCAATTATAATGTGAACAATGATGCTGCACTAACGATTCTTGCATGCGGTGCGTTTGTTAAAAATCGCGTAATTTTCCCCAAAAAAAAATGTAACGAGACCCCATCTCTAATTTTTTCAACAAGCGCACCCCATACAAAATATAACCGCAATTGCTCGCATGTTAAAATGTGAAAAAAAACACTTTACACGTTGTAAATTATTGAAAATACATATTTTATTGCATTTTTTGTTATAATATACAGACATGACATAACGTATACATATAATAATGACATATTATGAATCTACCGAGTCTGACGGAAACAACGATATATAATATGTCTGGGTCATATACTAAAATAAGCCTTCAAAACACGTTTAAACATGATGCGCAAAACCGGTAAAAAATGACCTCAGCACAGGGGCGTGAAACGCCTCAGCAGCGAAAGGGTTAACTGAATCTAACTCTGATCAAATCGACCAAACGATTAGTCAACATTAGATAATGAAAATTGTTGAAAAATTCTAAAAAAAAGTCGAGTAATAAAGAGATTCTCTACTGCAGAATATTATAAGCAACGGTTTATTAAATATTGGATTAAAACAGGAATATTTTTAACATTGAAGCCTACGGGATAAAACATTCTTGTTGCTAAAACATCAGGCAGACGAGGCCATCTAATCAGACACTGTAGAGGGCAGCCCGCCGGGACCTCCCAAGGATCCCTTGAGGAGCATGTAGCGGCAGGATGACAGAGCTGCGACTGTGCGGGCTGGCCATGCGGGCTAGCCAGCCGGGTGCATGTGACAGAGAGGTGGCGGAGGGACTCCAGGGAGGGAGCCACGGCAGACCCCCCTTCCCCACAACCAGGATCCAGGGAGGAGCCCCCACTGACCACCAGGCTAAGGTAAGGTGACACATTTTTAAAAAAAATAAAATCCGAGGACATTTTTAAATGTCCCCAGCAACATAAAATAAAACTCTTTTTTTTTCTTTCTAATACACACCTGATTCCTGGATCCACAAACTGTGGAGGTGCTGCCCGGCAGTGTGAGGAATCATATGCTGCATTAATTATACTGTAAGGCTGGGTTCACACCTGCGTTTTTTTACACGCGCAATACGTGCGTTTTTTAATGCGCGTATCGCGCAAACGTAAAAAACATGCGAACGCGCATTGCAGCGCGTTCACGGCCATAGACTGCAGAGTGAACACGCTGCAATACGCTCCGAAGAAGCTCCTGTACTTCTTTGGGCGTAGGACGTTTTACAGCGCATTCCTGCGCACTGTAAAATGCCCAGGTATGAACGGGTCCCATAGCAAATAATGGGATTTCCCTGTTTATGTGTTTTACAGCGTGCAGGAACGCGCTGTAAAATGCTTAGGTGCTGCCCGGCAGTGTGAGGATTCATATGCTGCATTAATTAGTCTTATTACAAATTTGGTTACTTTGTGTTTGGATTGTAGGTGGCGATCGGTGGGGGCCCGGATGCATGGTGCCGCCAGCTGGCCGAATGCCAGGAGCTCTGGCGGCACCCGGCGCAGCTTTGAGTGATCAGGGGGCAGGGCGCGGCGTGATGACGCAGAGCCGCAGGGACTGGTGTGAGCCAATTCTCACCATATACAGTAGCGCAGTACTAGTGCCTAAACGTTGTTGAGCTGGTTTTGTTATAACAACTACTCTCGCTCTGTGCCTGTCTGGTATATTCCATCCTACCATACACTGTAGCGCAGTAATATTTGGGTGCACTGCCACTGATGCCTATTGTAGCGCTGTTTAAAAACTCTGTTGCTGTATTGCTCGGGTTTGGCCACCAGAGGGAGACAAGCGCAATGTAAAGTATACTGGACACAATGGGACTACGTTTTCCATCATGCTTTGCGGTGGAGACAGGAAGTGGGTGGGGAAAAGCGGAAAGGACATCCGCAGCCTCGTCCGAAGGAGAGCCAGTGTGAGCCGAGCGGTGAACAGAGTAAGACGCACGTGAGACTGTGAGCAATTGTGACCAGGCCGGAGAGCAGGCGCTGCCTTGCCGACGCTGCGGATCGATACAGTGACTTGCCAGAGACCTAGTAATCCACCGCTGAGAAGGTTTTGCACAGACACAGAGTTCCAGTTTGGACCCCGAGTAAGGAGACCGCGATGATCCACTGGGAGTGCAGGCGGTAGGCCGTAGATCTCGTTGCAGAAATCGGGCAAGCAGGAGAAGCGGATCCGGGGGCACAGAGTTCCAGTAAAATCCAGCGGAGAGACATCCTTGATCGGGCAGCGGAACAGATTGTCTGGCGGATGGGTGAGAGGCCTTCCAAGCCACAGTCAAAGTTTAACAAAGCACGCTGCAGTATTGTTTAAATCTACAGGGCCCCAACGTGACTAGTCGAAGATTTGCTAAATCCATTCACTGGCCAGTCGAATATAGTACCCGGGTCCCTGAGCTCACACACACACCTTTTCTTGGGACATTACCCTCACGGGACTTACACTCCAGAAACGAAGGGGTTAAACTTTTCTTTTACCGCTGCACGTTTCTTGCATTACGAAATCCTGTTTTCTATATACCGCGCTTACATTATATATGCCGCTTTATTGAGAACAGTAAAGTATGTAAATCTATAAAATCCACAACAGTGCTGGTGTATATTTATTCCCTAGTGCGGAGAGATTACCCGAGGTTAAATTCAGCGGCTCCTCCGGGAGTGAGCGCTACACTATATTTCCAGATTCATATCATTTTAATATTGGACCGCAGGGTCCAACCCTGCACTCTTCCACAATACCACAGAGGGGTTACAGTTTGACGGCACTGTTGCCGACACTAAATGCCCAATTTTAAAGCACCTATTGTTACTTTCATCCAAAGCCTGCATAAGTTTCACCATATTAAATTAAATATGGATCCAGACACTGCTGCCAAATGGTGTGAGGAGCAAAGTAGTCAGAGTTATGCATAGTCATGGATATTCCTGCAGACACTTGGGCCGAAGATCAGATTCGCTGGGCCGTGGCCGCGCTGACACCAGATCATCGGGGGTTAATCATGGACATTAAAGTGAACCCAGATACCTCTCACACGTATGTTCTTTTTGAGTGGAGAAAGGGTGTTCCAGTGTGTTTTCAGGGCGTGAGCGTGAAGCTGACCGATGAGGTGGAAGTTCAACTGATTCAGCCAAGTGTGCCACGTGGCGACCCCGCGAGTGTTCCCGCGCCCAGTCCGCTGGCCATGATCAGGCCTAAATTTATAGTGGCTATTGGAGATTTTCTGGCTAAATGTCAAAGAACAAGCCCTCCACACACTAACTTTGGTTATTGACGGTTGAGAAATTTTACAGGAAACGTACCAACTCCGGCGGGAGAAGAAACCTTTGAAGAATGGGTAGAACAGGCGATGCAGGCTCTGGATGAGTGGGACGTCCCTGAAGCGCAGAAGAAGCAAAGTATTACTGAGAGCTTAAAGGGACCTGCATCAGAGGCTGTCAGAAACCTAAAATTGAGTAAACAAGATTGCACTGCTTTAGATTACCTAAATGTGTTACAGGAAGTCTTTGGGCGAACAGAAAAGGCTGCTGAGCTCTTGTACCAGTATGAACATACTTACCAGCGGAAAGGTGAGAATATGACTGAATATATGAGGCGCCTAGATAAGAAAGGGGCCGAACCGGCCGGATTAGATAAAATCCGAATGCAGCAGATCCTGAGGGGCGCTCAACCTCTAGATCCTGTGATGCTACAGCTGAGAACCAGAGAAGGTAATTGAGAATTGAAATACCTGGAACTGATCCGAGCTGTTAGAGAAGAAGAGGCTCTACTGGAAGAAAAATCCTTTAGGAGAGGAGAAAGAGCTTACGCACAACCCGTGAGGCATAACGAATGTTTGCAAACTGAAGAGGATTCGTTAGACACCTATGGATCCGAAGGGGACGGACAAGAGCATCTGTTTGTTCCTATATCCACAGAGAATGCTGCAAAAGAGCCAAACATTCCCATATATAGCGAAATCCACAAAACTGTTAAGAAGGTGCAAGAAGCTCAAGCTGAATTGCAACAGGCACATACGAACCTGTGCCGAGTACTTTTGAAGGTGGCAGAGACACAGACCGATATGCAGAAGTTCTTGACTGATATGCGGACAACTGGAGTTGCTGTGGCGTCTGGCCAGGGTCCTTCAACCGAATCACCACAAGCAAGTGCGTCTCCGTCTTCAAAGTAGAGATGTTTCAGTTGTGGGGAAATGGGTCATTTCCGAGCGCAATGCAAAAGCCAAAAGCCTGAAGGAAATAGGGTAGAAGAGTTCCTAAAAGCCTTGGAAGGGCTGTTATCTACCTCACAGGCGGGAAACGCCAGAGGGCCCAAGTGAAGGAGCAAACTAGGTGCCCAATGGTTGAAAACCGCTCCAAAAATCAAGCCAGAACTGAAAGGCCAAGAGGTCCCAGAGTTTTGCCAACTGCCGAGTCTACCAGGACTGAAAGAGTTACTCCCTGTGTCATGGGGAAACAATGCACATCCAAAACCTACACGGGCCAAGAAGAAGGCCAGGGTACAGCAAACGGGGTCTAAACTTCCTGCTGCTACAACAAAGTTTCCTGACCAGCTTATAGGTCCTTCTCCCATCGTTCCAATCCAAGTAGAGGGAGTCTACACCAAAGCTCTGTTGGACTCAGGGGCTCAAGTGACATTGATCTACCGAGACTTTTATGAGAAGCACTTGAAGCACATACCTCTACAGAAATTAAAGAACTTTGAGATCTTGGGTATCGGAACTGAGAAACTTCCCTATGATGGATATCTACAGGTGAAGTTAGAGATCGGATCCGAAGTCATCGGACAGTCTGGAGGTTGTGATGCATTGGCCATTGTGTGTCCTCGGCCTTCAGGGGCCAACAGAAGTTCCATGATAGTGGGGACGAATACTGATCTGGTGCGACGTCTCCTGACTCCTATAGTAATGGAAGAAGGTTCTACCAGGGGAGTACACCCGATGTTATGTCCAGTCTATCAGCGAATGGTCAAAGAACAGAAGGCACCTGCCGAAGTGGGGCGCCTGTGGAGATTGGGAGGAACAGAGAAGGTTCTGCAAACAAGAGAAGTGGCGAGTTTCCGGGCTTCAGTCATGGTGAACGGATCACAACCGGGTCCCTATGTGGTACTGGAAACTGATTTCAATCATGGGAGTAAAGCCGGAGTAGAAGTAATCCCTGACATAATCTCCACAAGAGCTTTGAAACGAACACGAGGAAGAGTCTCAGTTAGTGTATGTAATGTGTCTGATTCTCCAGTGATCCTGAAAGCACGAATGCCTATCGGACAAGTAGCGTCTGCTACGCCTCTCTCCCCTACCAATTTAGGAGGGGGAGTGAATAAGGAGATTCCAGCTGAAAGGTTCTATCCTAAGGACACTCCCATCTCACCTGAATGGAAGAAACGTCTTCAGTCCCAGATCCTAAAGTGGAGGGACTTGTTCTCGAAGGACGAGTTTGACGTGGGCCTAGCTAAGAGTACTGAGCATCGCATTCGACTACAGGAAGATAAGCCGTTTCGAGAAAGGTCAAGACGAGTTCCGCTGGGAGACTTGGATGATCTACGAGAACAGCTGAATGAACTGCAAAGAACTAAGGTGATTCAAGAGTCCAGGAGCCCTTATGCATCTCCAATAGTGGTTCGGAAGAAAAATGGTTCTATCCGTCTATGTATAGACTATCGCACGCTAAAGCAGAGAACCATTCCGGATCAATATGCCACTCCTCGGATAGAAGATGCCTTACAGTGTTTGTCTGGAGCAAAATGGTTTAGTGTACTAGACCTGCGAAGTGGGTATCACCAGATACCAATGCATCCTGAAGACAAAGAAAAGACTGCGTTCATCTGCCCACTGGGGTTCTTTGAGTTCAACAGAATGCCTCAAGGCCTTACGGGGGCTCCAGCCCCGTTCCAACGGTTAATGGAGAAGACAGTCGGGGACATGAACCTGATCGAAGTGTTAGTGTATCTGGATGACATTATTGTGTTCGGGAAGACTTTGGAAGAACATGAGAGCAACGGTTGGAGAAGGTCTTGAGCGGCTCCATGAAGAGGGGTTGAAACTGTCTCTAGAGAAGTGTCAATTCTGTTTACCTTCCGTTACGTATCTGGGACATGTTGTTTCAGCAGAAGGCGTTTCGACGGATCCTCGAAAGTTGGAAGCCGTAGCTTCCTGGCCTAGACCCCGAAATGTTACTGAACTTAGATCTTTCTTGGGGTTCTGCTCCTATTACCGAAGATTCGTAGGAGGATTTGCCAAGATAGCTCAACCACTGAACAAGCTCCTACAGAAGGAAGATGCAGAAGAAGGCCACAAGGCCTCTGATCGAAATTCGTCGGCTCCAGGGCCAAGGAAGGCTCGAGAATCCATCCAAGAAGAATGGACTAATCAATGCGAAGATGCTTTCATGAAGTTGAAAGAGAGTCTAAGTCGAGCTCCTGTCCTGGCTTACGCTGATCCTCATAAGCCGTACGAATTGCATGTGGATGCCAGCAGAGAAGGTCTAGGGGGCGTCCTATACCAAGAATATGGTGGATTGTTGAGGCCTGTAGCGTATGTGAGCCGAAGCCTTACGCCTTCAGAAAAGAACTATCCTACCCACAAGTTGGAGTTCCTAGCCTTGAAGTGGGCGGTAGTAGACAAGCTGAAAGATTATCTGTACAGAGCCGAATTTGTGATAAAGACTGATAACAATCCTCTTACCTACGTCCTTACTACTGCGAAGCTGGATGCAATGGGACATCAGTGGTTGGCCGATCTGTCAGGGTTTCGGTTCAGCCTGAAGTATCGCCCTGGAGTGAATAATCGAGATGCCGATGCTTTGTCAAGAAGACCCTACACTACAGAATGGACTCCGTTAACTCCAGATGGGGTGCAAGCTTTATGTCAAGGAGCGGAGCGCCGGGTCAAGGGAGGGATTGAAGCAGAAGCCATAGGAGTTATGGCTGCGGCTGTTCCAGAGTTCTATTGTAATCCTACGCAGCTGAGGGATGAAAGTTTGCCTACTTTCTCGAAACAGGACCTGAGAGCCGATCAGGCTAGAGACCCTTTGATTGCATTAACCGTGAAGGCCCTAAACGCGAACCAACGGGAAATTCTGCTGACAAATTCCCCAGAAGGAGCCCGATTGGTATACAAAGAGTGGGAACGGTTGAAGATGTTGGATGGGGTGGTCTACCGAAGGGGCCCCTCAAACAATGCTGAAGAGACCCAACAGTTTTTCCTTCCCACCAAACACAGAGAGGGTGTGCTGCGGTCATTACACGATGACCATGGACATTTGGGTGCAGAGAGAACTTTTAAGCTAGTGAGAGACAGATTTTATTGGCCCTGTATGAGATCTGAAGTTGAAAGTTACTGTCATTCGTGTTTGAGGTGTATCCAGAGGAAAACCCTACCAACCCGAGCTGCTCCAATGAGCCACCTGCAAAGTCAAGGACCCATGGATTTGGTGTGCATTGATTTCCTGTGCTTAGAGCCGGATGCCGGTGGGCAGGGAAATATTCTAGTAGTGACTGATCATTTCACACGTTATGCCCAAGCTTTTTCTACGAAAGACCAACGTGCTCCTACGGTGGCGAAGGTTTTAATGGAAAAGTTTTTGTTCACTATGGCCTACCAAGGAGAATCCACTCGGATCAGAGTAGAGACTTTGAGAGCCGGCTCGTTGGGCAATTACTGGAACTGCTGGGAATTCAGAAGACCCGAACTACACCATATCACCCTCAGGGTGATGCTCAACCAGAAAGGTTTAATCGCACGCTGCTGAATATGTTGGGGACATTGTCAAACAGAGAGTAGCAGGGCTGGAGTAGTCACATAGCTACGCTGGTGCACGCATACAACAGTACGGAGAGTGACGCTACTGGATACTCACCGTACCGTCTTATGTTCGGAAGGGAAGCTCGACTGCCGGTTGATTTGGTGTTTGGGCTATCTCTGGATCAGACGTCTGTAGCCTCTCATAGAAATTATGTGGATAGACTTCGGAAGAATTTGGCCTCTGCGTTTGAACAGGCCCGTTTGACCTCATGGAACAGAGGAATAAGCGAAACTACGACTTGAGAGTTCGGATACAGGATCTACAACCCGGTGATAGGGTTTTGTTGAAGAACTTGGGTGCTTCTGCAAGGCATAAGTTGGCGGATAGATGGAGTTCTCAAGTCTACATTGTCTGCAAGCAACTGCCGGGTTTGCCAGTTTACCAAATCCGACCGGATGGAAAGGCTGGGCCTCTTAAAAACTGGCACCGAAATCATCTGTTACCTTTGAGGGAGGCTGTAAGGATACCAGTTGGAGACGAATTTTCTCTGCTGAACCCGCCTGCTCCAAGTTTGACTCCCGTTACTCGGTCTCAGCAGACACGGGTTGTCGAGGAGAGTGAAGGGGATAGTGAAGGAAGTTTTTGTCTGGACTGGGTGCGCTCGCCAGAGCCTGAAGAGGTCATTCCAGTTCCTGAACGGTGGGAAAGTAACCTGAGACCTGAGGCTCCTGAATTCCAATTGGAAGTTCCCGAAACTTTGGAAATTCCTGTAGTTCCTGAAAACGCGTCCTATGATTATAGTTCCATGCCTTCACTGGAAGGATCATACTCCGAAGAGATGTCTGTTCCAGTTGTGGACGAAAGAATTGAACCCGTACCTGTAGTACTTCCACCTGAAGAGGAGCTGATTGAGCCAGAGTCAAAACGTTCTATCCGACCCCCCCAGAGACTTACCTACGACTCACCAGGACATAGCACTGAAGAGGCTGTCACCACAGTGTGAAGGTTGCCCGAAGTGTCTGCTATGTTAGCTGAGGTAGTCAGGAGCATGAGTCAACTTGAGGACGTATATTTGACCCATTGTATGTTTGCCGCTGAACCTGTATACATTGCCTAATGTTATGTAATTGTTACACCTCCTTGGAGAGACCCAAGAGTTCTAGGAGGGGGAGAGTGTAGCGCTGTTTAAAAACTCTGTTGCTGTATTGCTTGGGTTTGGCCACCAGAGGGAGACAAGCGCAATGTAAAGTATACTGGACACAATGGGACTACGTTTTCCATCATGCTTTGCGGCGGAGACAGGAAGTGGGTTGGGGAAAGAGGAAAGGACATCCGCAGTCTCGTTCGAAGGAGAGCCAGTGTGAGCCGAGCGTTGAACAGAGTAAGACACACGTGAGACTGTGAGCGATTGTGACCAGGCCGGAGAGCAGGCGCTGCCTTGCCGACATTGCGGATCGATATAGTGACTTGCCAGAGACCTAGTAATCCACCGCTGAGAGGTTTTGCACAGACACAGAGTTCCGGTTTGGACCCCGAGTAAGGAGACCGCGATGATCCACTAGGAGTGCAGGCGGTAGGCCGTAGATCTCGTTGCAGAAATCAGGCAAGCAGGAGAAGCGGATCCGGGGGCACAGTTCCAGTAAAATCCAGCGGAGAGACATCCTTGATCGGGCAGCGGAACGGATTGTCTGGCGGATGGGTGAGAGGCCTTCCAGGCCACAGTCAAAGTTTAACAAAGCACGCTGCAGTATTGTTTAAATCTACAGGGCCCCAACGTGACTAGTCGAAGATTTGCTAAATCCATTCACTGGCCAGTCGAATATAGTACCCGGGTCCCTGAGCTCACACACACACACACACACACACCTTTTCTTGGGACATTACCCTCACGGGACTTACACTCCAGAAACGAAGGGGTTAAACTTTTCTTTTACCGCTGCACGTTTCTTGCATTACGAAATCCTGTTTTCTATATACCGTGCTTACATTATATATGCCGCTTTATTGAGAACAGTAAAGTATATAAATCTATAAAATCCACAACAGTGCTGGTGTATATTTATTCCCTAGTGCGGAGAGATTACCCGAGGTTAAATTCAGCGGCTCCTCCGGGCGTGAGCGCTACACTATATTACCAGATTCATATCATTTTAATATTGGACCGCAGGGTCCAACCCTGCACTCTTCCACAATACCACAGAGGGGTTACGGTTTGACGGCACTGTTGCCGACACTAAATGCCCAATTTTAAAGCACCTATTGTTACTTTCATCCAAAGCCTGCATAAGTTTCACCATAAATTTAGCCCAAAAAAAAATTACTAAAACTTGTTCTGAGTGTTCTAAAATGTCTTTTCATACAGACTGCCGCCCCAAGCAGTTGTTTATGAATAGAATAAAAGGAAAACCGTTTACCGTCATTGAAATGTCATTTTTTTGTTTTTAAATGTTTCTATACATCCTACAAATCCGCCACTTCATGGGCAGGTTATGGGGACCTCCTAGGCACAATATTTGAAGGAATTTTTCGTTTTTATTTTTAACCCTTATGTCATGGAAAACTCACTGTCCCTTAAAACTTTTTTTTTTTTTTTACTTTTTATCCTCGTTTTTTGTCCCCCATACACCTTTTATGGCAAATATCTTGCATATATGCCCTCTTGCAGGGCACTCAAAAGTTAGATTTTTTTAGAGTCCCATTGACTTTGGTTCGAGTTTAAACTTTTGAAACTGTTTGAGTTCGAATGCGAACCGAACACGGGGGTGTTCGGCTCATCCCTATAGACAACCTGCCCTGAAATTGCACCATACGGTGAAAATCACCACTGCACTTTGGTGGCAAGTTAAGGGGTTATGCAAAAAGCCCCTAAGGGTCAGACAGCCAACTCAAAGCATTGTATTGTTTGGGATGTATTCAAAAGGACATTACGAGGGGATAGATTAGAAGTCTTTTAAGCGGATTTCTCTCATTCAGCTGCAATATTTTATCTCAGGTAGCCTGTAGAACAGTGCTTCCCAAACCTGTCCTCAGGACCTGAAACTCCAGGTTTGCCAGATATCTGAAGCACAGCACAGGTGATATGATTTGCTGCTCAGTGATTGCAGGATTCAGTCTGCATTTCCCCCAAGTGTAATGTCAAGTTAGACTTCTCCGGAATAAGACACTCAAGTCGTAGTGGTTTTCAATGAACAATAATATATATGGTTTATTTTCTTCGAGGTCAGTCATGCAATATAGCAGTGACAAAGGGCAGATCCTTAAAACCTGGCCTGTTTGAGGGTCCTGAGGACAGGTTTGGAAGTGTAGAACATAAAATGGTATCGGTGCATCCCTAGCTATGAAGACCGAGTAGGAGTACCCATACTTTTCCCAGGTACTCCGAGTACAGATTCTTTAATGTCATGTGACTGCATTCCAATAAATAATTTAGGATTTTGCTGAAAATCTGTCTACGTTATAATATTGAAACGTATGGCCAGACACCCATTTACCTACTGCACAGGCCTACACACGTGTACCCACACCAGACCTCAGAGACTGGGGCTGCTAGCAGAATGCATTGAAAACATTCTGCCAGCATTCCCCTCCAGCTGGCAGGTACCCCCCGCGCGGCGGCCGGCTTGTGAAGGCTGTGACGCATTCTCGTGAGATCTTGCAGAGGTCATAGGATCTCGAGAGAACACAGCTGGGGGCCGCGTCAAAGCCAAGCGGCCACTCTGTGGAATGCAGTCAGCTGGAGGGGAATGCTGCTAATGCATTCAGCCAGCAGCCCCAGCCCCTCAAATCTTGACAAGCCAGCCCAGCGCTGGCTTCCATGTATCAGGGCATTTGCATGAGTACCAAGCACTCGTGCAAATGCTGATTTCGGCACGTATTACAGATACTAGTATCGGTGCATCCCCAGAGCCTTATCTAAACATTCACTCCTCCACTCCATTATGTTTAATACTTAATAATATAAGATAAAACTTTTGCCTAGATTTTGGTAAACGGTGCATCATGGGGGGTGGAAATCTACCAAATGGAAACCGAAGATTAAAAAAAAAAAAAAAAAACTAAACTTTTCCTTTTTACGTGCAATTACTTCGAACAAAGAAAAACAAAATAGCATGTGTTTTATAAAGTGGTTTTGTTTGTAATGCAAAAGTAATCTAGTTACAGTTTATGGAAGTGGTGGTGTCCCTTTAAGGCTAGGGTCAAACGAACATCCGAACGCATTGACGTATTTTTTCACGGAATGCACGAAAACGGTCATACGATGCGCATTTTAAAACTTTTTTTTCAATAAAACACTTTTTGCGTCTGGACTTTATGTAGGCTGGACATTAGCAGCGTCTGACATCACGCAAACACACCCCTAGCGGATGCAGTGCACTCTGTACCTCAGTACTAGCGGTTCTGCGTTCTCAAAAAAATGCGTTCATTTGCCAGTTGCGTGCCCGGACTTTCTTGCGGCCGTACTTCGTATATTGGCCGTCATTTGCTGCTACTGTGGCCGTGATTAAGTGCGCCTAAACGCACGTTAAAAATGCGTTAGTCTGACCTCAGCCCCCAAACCCTTCATTTGTTCTCTTCCAATGAAATTAGATCCCATAGTAGAACTAGATGGCCCCAAGCACAGGTTAGGGGATGCGGCACCACTCCCGGACAGATGTTATGTGTACTTGTAGGTACACATATTATTACACACACACACACACTTGACCTTTATATTGTCACATTCCACTTGTGCTTGAGACCAAGTGTGTGCTTTCTTTTGGATCAACAGCAGTAGGTGATGTGAAAGGCTCTAAGAGGTTTTTTTTTTTTTTTTTAACAGCCGGTGTAACAATATTCTTTGCGCTTAGTCTATCTCCAGAAGAGTTTAATTTCACAAGGGGGAAATAAGAACCTTTTAAAAGACCATAAAAAGCAGACAAAAATAAAGGCTGTAGCCATTGAAGGAACAAAGACCGTTTAATCCATATTTCATAATTTAGTACTGTTGATTTTTTTTTTTTCCAAAGACACTGCTGATAGCAAAATAGTTTGAGCATTACATTTTATATACAACATTTAAGAGGATCACTAGGAATCAAGGGACAGATCAGTTATTACAGCACCTCATGAAAGACACTGGTTTATGATACCTGCCACATTTTAGCACGAAGCTTCAGCAAATGACCCTTAGAGGACATTGGGGTTTTTAAATAGCTTTAGATCGCAAAATGGTGGGAGCGTGCCTACTTTTCACTCTTTAAGAGTCAAAATGAATCACAGAAAGTGAACAGGAAACTGGAAGAAATCTACTCCAAACGATTGCACTTAGGAAGAGCTGAGTAAATCAAAGAAATCAGTGTAATATTCCTGGCGATTGCCATTACCATGGTGTAATCCTTACCAGAGATGATGTGAACTTCCCAGAGTCATTAGGGAATATGGAGTTGATAAATTTACACCAAGGCTGGAATACAGCCCTTTCAGTTTAAAAGGGGGCAATTCACCAAACTAAGCTGGTATGAAGTTGCCCAGGGTTGGCCTCCTTGAACATAAAAAGAACGTAGCTCCTCTTCAATCGATAAGCTTTATAAATACCTTTTCCAGCCTAAAGTACACTTGAGTACCATATGCATCCAATGGGGGGGGGGGTGAGTATGATTTGTAACATTTGTCTACACCATAGATTTTGCCCATTTACATTAACACATTAAGAACAGACTTTATTTCAGGAGGATAAAAATGTATCGGCTAATTTTAAAGCAAGGATTTGCTTTTTTTATTATTATTTAACCCTGCTCCTAAACTGAAAATGGATTTTGCAAAACCCAGAACAAAGTTTTTGCTGTCCATATTTAGTAAAATTATAGAATCGTTTTGAAAACAGAACTGGTTTCCATCTAGTTAATACAAATCGGTGTACTTTTGACCCCGCCTCCCCCATGTGTGTCTCCAAATCAGATTCAAACTTTGAAAAACTTTTCTATCATAAGGATCTCTTGTAGGATTACCCATTAAAATATCAAAGCTCGCGGATCATAATACAGGCAAAACCGAGGATCTCCGACACCTAGAGGTTCTTTCAGATTTGGAAGAATGCTGGAAAGGAAAGCGTACACATTTAAAAAGCTGTTGTGTTAACCACTTGCAAGAGGCAAAAGTCGACCAATAAGTTAGTGAAGGAGTTAATAAGCCTCTATCAAGTGATTTTCAAAGCAAAGAAAAAATGTCAGAAACCAGTGGGTTTTTGTAAAATCATTACAGTAATAAATACTGTAAATAACTCATTTGGCCAGTAGATGGCAACATCTACTGCCAAATAGAGTTCGAGGTCTGAGCTGTTGGTCTTTTTTCCCCCCTGCATCGGCTGCTGAAAGCCTGATGTTTCAGAGCTTCCAGCTACTGATTTTACAGTTTTAGCTCTTTGCTTTTTGGGCTGCAGAAGGTGCCCCCAAACAAAGTTTGTTTGCTGCAAATGAATTTCATTTGCTTTTGGACTGCAGATCAAGATCTTGCGGCACCGGCTGGTGCCTTTGAAGCCTGAGATCTCTCGATCTCAGTAGTGAATGGGTTACAGTCAAGAGACTTTATCAACTCTTTAAAAAGATGTTTGCTTCTGCATCTACTCTAAAATTTTGCCTTTGCTTAGAGACAAATTACAAAATATTACAGAATATATGAAAGCAGCGCCTATAACTGTAGGAGCCTACAGTAATATTACGACAAAAGGATGCAATTTATATATTCTATCATCATACATGGTGGGTGGATTAACATTTTTTTTTTTTTTAAAGTACCTCGTCAGCTTTATGAACAGAAATGGTTTTAAAATTATATTAAGATATACCACTAAACATATCTGTGGGATGCACTGCATGCAAGTGGAGTGAAAAACCCTATTTTAGTTCTGTGCCAACAAATTTTAAAGTGTGCAAAGTGAACTCAGGCATTCATCAGCTCCTTCACTACCGTGATCATGTATACTTTATTTTTAGCTCATCTCCGGCATCTCAAATGCATTCTGCTCACATTCTGGAGCGAGGAGAAGAATTATTGTAAACCAAGAGCCCTATTCCATCCTTTGTTTGAACTTAACCAGACGCCGTTAACTCTATAGACTTCGATGGCTCTGGTAAGTTTACAACAATCTTTGGAATAGGGCTCAGAATTTGCTTTCAAATTGGTTCCAGAATGTGTCCTTAAAGTCTCAGCACAGACACGAAAGCCGAAGTGCTGAAACCTTGAGCAGGTTGGCGTTTTGTTTTCCTTTTAACCCTTTCACTGCTGAGGACGTGTGGGGAACGTCCTTATTGACTCCTAAGGAAAGATAGGGGTGAAGATAAGTGTTCCTTTGAACCCAGATATCGACTGTTTGCAGCTAGCAGGGTCATCTTTGGTATCATTAGAAAGGCCAGAGCATGGCCTTTCCAATGATACCAAACATGACCATGTTTAAAAGAAACAAAATACAGAAAAGAAAAATGTGTTTTTTTAAGACGTGAAATGGCTCAGCAGTGAAGGGGTTAAATTAACACAGAGCCCTAGCCGTATTATTATACATGTAATATTGTTTTGTTGTTTTTTTAACCAGCAGTCTTCGCCCGTCAAATAAGCCGGCTGAAAAGGATTTGTATGGCAGCTACATTTTTAGTGTGGGTAATAGAAAGTGGTTTTCCATAAAACCGGCTCCTGACAGTATTTTAATGGAAAAGCTTCTGGCCTATTCTTTAACATCATGGCTACCAAACAGTTAAAGGGTAAATGCAACATTAAATAAGGGGCTGCATACTGAAATTTTATGCCCTTTACAAAGCATGTATCATTATTATTATCTAATGGAGGGTTGTGTGCGTTAGGGGGACCATTTTCTCTTGACTGCCAGACAGAGGAGGAAAAAGGTGTGTGTGTAGGGGGGGGGGGCACTACATTTCATACATTTGCTTACATATTATAGAACGTTTTCCAAGGTACTGATTTGAGGAATTGCATGTATTTGCCTTAAAAGATTTACAGTTGGTTGGTAAAGATATTACCAAGTTACGCTAAAACATACTGCAGTGAAATTTTAAGACCATACCATTCAACTAGCATAACCGCTCATGTTCAGCAGAGCCCATTCACCTGCATAAAACAGATTGTACAGAAAAATGGAGTAAAGACCAGAACCGTTCGCATTCCCCCAGTTGTAAATTGTGCGTGTGCAGACTTTAAAAGACAAACCACCTTCTCTATCAGCCCTGGTGCTACTAAGGGCAAGATATGCACATGTATATGGACATGAAAGACCTGGATATAAGTGTGGGGGGGGGGGGGGGGGAGTATATCTTCCACATGTTTGAGCAATTACAAAGTGACAGCATGCCATAAAAGGCTGGATATGGACTTCTGAATTAATGACACCATCTCACTTTCAATGATCAACATCTTAAGACATTTTATGACAGGCAAAAAGAATTGTTCTAGAAAACAGACCACTATCAATAATTACAAAGTGTTGCAAAGGGGTAACAATGTAACAGTCCCCCCCTGCTGTATCCAACATAAAAATGATCTGCAGTTACCTGGAAGACTCACTTCTCTAGGACGCTAGAAACCATATTGAACATTACACAATTCAATAGGATGTTCTACAGGACCCAGGCAGGAACACAATGTTAATAAATAAAACTAGTCATAGAGTCAGGCAACAGATATCAGTGCTAAACATCAGTTCAGTATATGGAATGCAAACAAAATAGAGCTCATTAAACCAACCACGTTTCCATAGATGTGCATGAACGACCTTTAATAACTATTAACAGTTGAACTTTATGTTAATGTCTATCGGGTTCAGTCTTCCCGTGTTAGCAAATGTCAAAGCCATGTGTTAGAACAATATGGGAGAGATCTGCTAAAAGATGCTACGAAATCTGTGGCAGTGGCTGACCTTTAATGGGGGACTACGATCGTGAAAAATTGACGTGGGAAATATTAAAACATTTTTGTTTTATCAAGCTGAAATTTAACCATTTAGCTCACATTAGAAAGGTTAATAAACCACTTTCCAAAATCCTTGATCTCTATCAAGCTACATGATTTATTATTTCAGCTTTGCAAAGCAGTATATGTTGAAAGGTCTTTCTAGTGCAAGATCTACTGCATGACATGTTCGCTTGAGGAAGCATGTGTTCTAAACCTGCACTAGAAGATACCTTTAAGTAGAATTTTTTTTTTGGGGGGGGGGGGTTATTAAAGCTCACCTTTAACCTCCCTGGCAGTATTCCCGAGTGTTACTGCTGAAAGCGGTACCCCCAAGCCACACTCTGGCTGGATACATACCTGTGTACCTTCGCTCCCTCGCTGACCTCCCCGCAATCGCATTCTCCTCCGTCCACGGAGTCCTGCTTCCCCTCTCACAAGAAGGGAACCAGGAAGACGCAATCAGCCGGAGGTGACTGCGGGGGACAGCAAGGGAGTGCAGGGAGTGTTATGTATCCCAGCCCAAGTGTGGCTTGAGGGTACCACTTTCAGCAGTAAAATTTAACCCCGAGCCACAACCGGGATACCGCCAGGAGGATAAAAAAAATTGGACAGATTCTGACATCTAAAATATGTCAGAACTGGACCGCCAGGGAGATTAAAGAACACCTAACCTATATAGCATAAATCAATCTGATAGGGAATTACTCCCTACATAAGTGTTAAGTGTAATTACTTATCAAAAATTTAAAAAAACATGTTGTAGGCTTTTGGTGGGGTGCCATCAGGGGGAGTGAATGCGGTGAGCAGAAGAGTTGTCCTACAGGACAGCCCTTCTTTCGGTCCTTGCATTGAATGGGCTGGTGTGCTGAGAAATCAGTGTGCCAATGTCACTCATGGAGATGGCGGCCCCCAGTATTGGATCTGGGCAAGTCTGGCCAACGATATCTCCGTCAAGAAATGAGAATGCGTGGCTTTTTCACGACTTGGGCACTAGCACCCCCTAATGGGACACCGATGCAAGATTGAACTCGCTGATGCCCGATCCCTTTAAGACGCAAGTTTTAAAATTCTAAGTAAAGTGGCAAGCACAATAAAAGCAAACATGAATAATGTTCAAAAGTGCATATGTCTACCCAGACATCGAATATAAGCAGCTGAAAAATATACCGTAAAATGCAGATTGTATAGTGTAGCAGCTTAATTACTTTAGCGGGAGAAAAGTAGAGGCAATTCAGAAGCAAACACACAAATATAGTAGCAAAACACTCAGTATTCAAAATTCTAGGCATTCCACCATTGCAAGTGACAACAGGTCATCATGAGTTATCACAAATCAACATGCTGGACCAAGTCTTTAGATAGGGCAACGTTACATGACATGTGATCACTCATCTTCACCAGTTGAGTTCCATGGCTGTTTGTGAAGCAGGAACAGAATGATGCCAAGCATGAAAATCAGTGGGAAACAGTTCTCCATATACATTTTTTACTAGAATTTACATTAGGTTACAGGTTCATTAAATAGGTTTTCTCCCCTGTAAACACGTCTACGAATATACGTGAAGTGGTCCTTCAGCTGAATGTTTACCAAGAGCAAAACAAAATAAATCTTTTTCTGGAAAACATTGCAACAAACGACAGAAGTTAGACAATAGAGGAAAAAAAAAAAAAACTGGCTTCACGAAGTACACATGAAATTACAAAAAAAGCAAGGAGTCTTAAGTTCTAACAGCCAGTGTTAAGTTTCAATAGCTTTAAAATTACCATTTCAAAGCACCGAGCAATCTAAAAGGTAACTGTTGTCATAACGTCTCAAAAATACAGAACACAAGACATTTCTAGATAGGATATTTGTGTGCAAAATAACATCATGCAGGTCCTTGTGCAGGAAACATGGACACAGAAAAAAGGCACAACTGACTGTTGAGAAATCGGTGGGAGAGGTGTCAAACTACTTGTTCTATCACTCACAGACTATATGCAACATAGCTGGGTTAAGAAAACAAGCTATGCACAATGTGATTGGCTCTTCGGCTATTTGTAGTGTGTATCGTTCTCGTTTGTCAAATCTTTAATGGAAGAAAGAGAAAAAAAAAAAGGAAAAGCTTTGGATTTCAGTAAAATAAAAAATGCTATCACACCAAAAGATCACCCTTCATTAAAACTGAAGTGACTTGTAAGTCAAATTTGTATTTACAAGGGGAAAAAATATGCCTGTTGCTGACCAGGTGGTCACGTGATTCTCAAGACAAAGCGTGGTGATCACAGCCATGCTAATAGAATGGTAGTCACTGAAAACTATGGAAGAAGGGACACGAATTAAAGTAGAGACAAAAGCCGCTAATATGACGTCTGTCAAGGCAGAGCTTCGTTCTCCAGGTAAGTGGAAGTTCTCAATACTGATAGGGGCAATTCAGGTTATGTACAAAGAAAACCAGGTAGATTCAAAGCTTTCCCATTATAATGTCCCATTAAGAGGGTTATTCTAGAGTAAAAACGGCAAGCCAAACTCCGTGTTCTAAACACACTTGAACTCTCATTCTGGCCAGCACACAGCCAACCAGGAGCAAGTTGATAGTCCTATGACAACAGTGGTATACTATCCTGTACACCGATTGGCTGCGCCAACTTGAGCAAGGGTTACAGTGGGTTTTAACTACCCCTTTCGACAGGTTACAAGACACCTTTCCTTGGGAAATCCAAATTAAAAACGGAACATTCTCAAGAGGCGACATGTCATTTTGTCATCAGTAAATGAACTGTGTCAAGTGTTCTTTATACATAAAACCTAAAGAATACCAGAACAGGACGAACAGGAAGGGGGGGGGGGGTGTTAGATTTTTTTTTTTATTACTATTACTAAACTTAGATTCCGCTAGAAAATAAAAAGGATTAAGCACCTACGCTGCTAAATTCTTCATCTTTGAGCATTGTAAACACATCGGACATTTGTGACAGCCCAGGTACACAAGCGAAGTACTGCTACTGCTATATATTAGGTTTTGTTCTTGATCTAAAGTTGGGATTTTCCCCGCTAAATGTTACTGTACAAGAAAATCAAAGCGCAATTAGACAAGGGGGGGGGGAATAAAAAAAAGTAATAGAACTGTGACATGAAGAATTTAAGCAGCCATTACAGATATATATGGGGGGAGGGGGAATAAAATAAAATTTACATTGAGAAGACACCATCCCAAGACACCTGTTTTATACCTGAACGATATTAGCAATCCAAAAGAATTCAATATTGCAAAAAGGTAAATGGCAAAGATAAAATTTAAAAAAGATTAAAACAACATTTACAAAGGGAAAAAAAAAAAAAAAAACATTTAAACCTCTTAAAACCACAGATAATGATTACAATTTCTTCCCAAACAGAACTTAACGTGTGACAGACACTTGCTGCATTAATATACAATTTCGTCCCACAGCTGAAGAGTTTCTTTCCTTTATTCTGTTTAATAGTTGAATCATTAAAGGCTGTGAGCCTATATGATGCTGTACACAAAACGGGCCACAGCAGGCCACTGCTACCAATGATACGGTAGGTAAACAACTCTCTGGCCAGAAGAAAAAAAATAAAGAGGAAAAGAGGTGAGAGCACTTCATGCTTAAATTCACAAGATGAACTTTCCTAGAAAGAAACCGATGAAAATAGCAGCAATAACGACAACAAGCGATGGAATAGTGTTGCCTTGTTCTCTTAGCATTGCTTTGGAGGACTTCTCTGTAACAGCCTTTCTCAACCTAAAGCTTTCATCCTGGAAAACAAAAAGAATGAGAGGATGGGTCATTTGTAAAAAGGTTTCATGAACAACATAGAAAAAGCAAAAGACAGACACCGTTCATAAACTGTAAAAATTGAGAAGAGGTTTGATAAAAATATATAAAAAGCAGCAATATACTACACATCACAAAGCATAATAAAAACACAGGCGTGTATCGGTCTAGAATTATGTATATTAAATTTATCCCCAAATAAGTCAAGGTTAACCTTGTTAAAAGACACAGGTCGGTTTTTACTAATGGCAAAATTTTAAAGTCTGTACGGCATCTATTTAATCCATTTACGCCATGGGGAACTCAGGCCATCCCTCTGCAGGCAATGACGTGCGTTAGTTGCGTAGGCGGGCCGCCCACAGCGCCGCCAGCATCAACACCCTCCCACCAGGCACAACTCCATCCCCAAGTGGTTTCTGACCTACAACTCCCATTATTCTCTGGACATCTATTGCATTCAGATTTCTGGGATTTGTACGCAATCAACATCTGGGGGCTGAGTTTGAGGTATAACGGATTCAAGTGCCACTCACTGGGGTCTTGAATACAGCATCACCACGGTGTTCTTGTTGAATGTGGACTGCACCAAGACTCTAGAGGTAGCATTGATGCTTCTATGGATTTTCTACTAGGGATAGACGGATATCTTTTTTCCCCCCAGATTCGATACTGATCATTGGCCAGCTTTCAGGCGCCGATATCAGGGATGTACCGATACCGGCATTAGCAGGAGTACTTGTGCAGATGCCCCCGATACTGGAAGCCAGCACTGAGCTGGCTTGTCGGCATCTGAGGTGTTGGCAGAATGTTCTAACTGCATTCTACCAGGCCCCTGCGGCTAACTGCATTTCATATTCCATTGAACGGCTGGCGACAAAGGTTTAGAGCGGCTGCTTGGTGGGAACCTCCGGCTGTAATCTCACGAGATCTTGGGGATACACGTATTCTAGGGATGCACCAATACTAGTATCGGGTGCGATAATGGCATATGCAAGAGTACTTTGTACTCGTGCAGATGGCCCTGATACCACAAGCAAGCACTGAGCTGGCTTGCCAGGATCAGAGGGGCTGGGGCGGCAGGTTTAATGCTCTAGGGGCATTCTACCAGGCTCCAGCGGCTGGCTGTGGTCCATCTAGTGACTGTCGGCAAAGGTTTAGAGCAGTCACTCATTGGGAACCTCCAGCCACGATCTTACGAGACTTGACATTAACAGTATTGGTGCGTACCTGAAAAAAAAAATAAATTTGGTACTCCGTCTTACTTTTTTTTAATGGTATTGTGCATCCCTAGCCAATATTCTGTACATTGAAGTTTTTGAAGAAAAAAAATAATTTCTACACAAATCTGGTATCAACTGTAAGTCCTGGTGTCTGTCTTGTTGCTCCCTGCCTCTTCCCATAGTCAGCCCTTTTCCTGTCCCTTCCCCATCCAACCATACTATTTACCTGAAATAACCCCCAATCCCCACTGGAACCTTATTTACATGTCTGCGCTCATATCAACTTCATAGTGAGCTCATTCCCCCACCCCCTACATCAAGACTGTGACAATGTGTTAAACACAGAAAGGCACCTAAACTGCCTAAAGAGCATTTAATAAAATTTAAAAAAAAATTAAGTGACCCATCATTAATTAAAGCAGGGTTGTTATAATCTATCCTATTGGTTACAATTCCAAGTGCTTAAAAGGGACACCAGATAGAACCAAGAAAATAAAGAGCAGTTAATGGTCACAGTTTCAGTAGTAACCCCCTCCCCGGTTGCTACTGCGACAGTCAAATCAGAGGACTTCCTTCCACTGTGAAGCCATCAATCTGCGGCCACATGACAGCCTTCCTGGGGTTAGGTACACAGGGATCAAAAATTATGCCTGTGTGCAATCTAATGACAATTTAATTTAAAGAGTCTGCTCCGGTTCAACCAACCGGAGGTGGCAGCCAGTAAAAGGAGACCTTGGCACAGGGGAAAAAAGTTCTCACACTGCAGGCAAAAAAACAGGGGCTGGGAGGGGGGGGGGGACACTAGAGCAGCTCCAGTGTCGTGAATTGACACAACACACCCTTTTTTGATTTAGAGGAACTCTAGGCAAATAATCGGTTATTAAACTTTCCATTTCAAATCCGAACATTTGGCAAACCTGAGCATTGTTCCTCAGAAAGGGTTTCCTCAAATAGAAGAAAATTTTCTTTAAAGAAATAAAATCAAGTACAATGAAGGTCTTACTTTCAGGGCTTGGTTTTCATCTGACATTTTGATCATTTCAGACTGCAGTCTCTTACACTCCTCCAACAGCTTTCGCGTCTCAGTATCATCCATGGAAGCACTGCCACCTTTTGGTCCCGACATGCTAGAAAACATTTTATTGGAGTCGTGTACCTGTAAAAGAAAAAAGGGGATATCAGCGACATCCTACACGTGACTAAGAAATTACCAAATTAAAATGAACAAATACACAACCAAGTGGATTAAATTTGAAAAATGAAGTACAACACATTACAGAAAATACATCTATGTTTTTACCCAAAATGGTTTAGTAAAATTGCAGAGGTGTGCGAGTCTCAAACCGTATATAACCAGAAGAGTCTAGGAGCTGGGATGCTCAACCTTTTGGAAGTTGAGGGTCCCTTTGAAAATTTTGATACACAGTGAAATGAAAGCTTCAGTTAATGAGAGCACGGATTATTAAATCAAAAATAAGTCGAAGTTAGGAACCATTTCTGTAGCAGCCAAATAGGAATAAGTATCACAGATAATTTCTCTACTCCAGTCGACTGCTTTCTGAAAATCCTCTGATCACATAAGGTGCTTCATTATGCAGCATTTCATAATAAACCCCCATGTCATTCTATGTCTTTAATCCACATAGACCCAAGATCAGAAGGTTTAGACCTGAGACCAGGCCCTGACTCAACTGCACTCTGAACTCCGATTACCCAGTTTCTCCACTGGCAACGACGCTCCTTCCTATTGGTGCTCGATCAAGTTCTAACTTCTATTGGACGCTCCTGCATCAGACACTTCCCCGCTACCTCCACAAATACAGGACCAAATTTACACACGCTTGTCCAACAAAATTTTGAGCCCTATCTATTTTTTGCGGCCACTGGCCACACTGAAATGTCCAGGAGGACACAACTGACCCTTGGGACATGGGTTGACCACCTCTGAAACACGACCAACATTGTCATAAACAAGCAGCAAACACCAATGCATTACTCCTTTTCAGCAATTTTTCTTAACGTTTGTAAAAGGGAAATGCATATGCATTTGAGAAACTGGCTGAAACATTATGGTGCTTCTGAACCGCATTGCAGAGGATGTACAAAGGCTGTCCCAGCGTGAGCAGTTTGACAGCTTTCTGAGTGCTGTGAACCCATGTATAGTTTTGTAAAGATTTAACATGTGAGCAGCTGATCGTTTCCCAGATGAAACACAAGAAAAACAAATCATTTGATTTTTTATACTTGAACGGGCTTCTTTTCGGCCCTATTGCATCAAAAGAGGCCAACAATACAAGAGGAGGACTTGGTTTTCTCAGAAGTGGTCACAAAACTATTCACTTTTCCCCACAGAAAAACCTCACGCTACAAAATCTACCTTGTAAAAGTAATGTACGTGTACAGAAAGAAAGATTTCTGATAATACCAGTAATACGATTTAAAATGCTTGAGTTTGTAACCATCTTCAGGTCTTCGGTCTGCAAATTCAAACATCTGTTAAAGCCATTAGGTACCCAACTCCAGCAGCCCTATTTGACTTCATACAAACCCAAAATCCTGACCCACTGCCAAGGCAAAGAGGAAATTTACTACGCACTTCCTTCACAGAAGTATACTGTCACTTTTTCACTTGTATTTGACAGAAAGAGTTTTATATAAACCCAAGATGGAACCCTTTTTTTCGGATCTAGAAAAACTTCCGACCTCTGATGAGCACTTCTAGAATGCTCTCATTGCAATTTACAGCCGATTCCATGAAACTCAAAGCTAGAAAACCTATAACCCCATGTATTGATGCCAAGCGTGTTGCACGTATATCTGATACACCTACCAGTCTATGATCCCAACACTGCCAATATGAAATCTTTTGTTTGTTTCTGCTGTACTATTATTTCTGTAATTGCCAACTATGAACATGTTTATTGACCTTAGTGCAGCACATGAGGTTTAGAACAGAGGAAGAATGTTGTTCTTGTCCGTTATTTTATACTATATAACCTGGATCTCCCAAATGAGGTCAAGAAATTAACCTCCCTGTCTGTCTTGATTTTTTTTTGAAAAGTTGTGTCCAAAAGCGGTAAATTCCCCCCCCCCCCCAGCGGTATCCCGAGTGTGGCTGGGGGTTAAATTCCTATGTTGGAAGCGGTAACCCCGAGCAACACTCAGGGTGCCGCTGGATACATCACCTCTCCCTGCGCTCCCTCGATCGCAACCTCATACTTCCTGGTGCCCTCCTCGCGAGAAGGGAATCCAGGAAGTAAAACACCACGATCGCTGGACGAGACTGCGGGGGGGGGGGGATCAGCGAGGAAGAGCAGGGAGAGGTGATGTATGCAGCCCGAGTGTGGCTCGGGGTTACCGCTGTCAGCAGTGAAATTTAACCCGAGCCACACTATCTTTTTTTTTTTTTTACTTATCCCCCCTGACGGTGTTCCAGTTTGATGTCTACAAGTCAAAGATATATATACTTTGTATAGGCATTTTGGTTTGCGTGATATTTTACAGCTGTCAAGGAGCTCAAACCCACAATGCAAAAGTTTGGAAAATGTCAACTTAAAATAATAAACTCAAACAGGTTTCATGCGACACTTAATTAGGGAAAACAAATGAATCCCATTGTATATGGAGCGCACACACACACCTCTAAGCCCCAAGAGAGTTGTATTTGACATTCAATGTAGCTTATCCATTTTGTAACGGGCAGGAATCTACTTGGGACAAACCTGGAGAAATCTATTTCACTGCAATTACGGTAATAGTTTTAAAAATAAATGTGAAAAGAGGCTTTATAATGCCACATACACGATAATATTAGAAGAATCTCAGTCTATTTGATATTTATACATTATGATTTTCATTGTAAACAAACTTACCGCCTTCTCGTGTTCAGGTGGCATGTCAAACACGCATCTTAATTTTGAATCCATGAGATCATCAGGTTTTGCCTCTTTCCACTGCAGTAAGAAAATCAGTTTTAGAGGAACCACTTTACTACAAATCTACAAGGATTTAAGAACAGACATTACAAAACTTATGAACAGAGCAACTAAAAAGAGGAAACCTCAGTAGCCGGTGGTGGTTGGGCGCACGAGCCACTGAATTGGCTCTCAATGCAAGAAGGTTTTGATAGCGTTGGGTAAGGCTAGATCCCAAAGGCCTTCACGCCCTGAAACCTGAGCTGAGATTCTGGGCACAGGGTATGGGGAACTCACAACAGCATGACCACTCAGGTAACATTAAATTGTCGCATTGTACAGAGCAGTGGTGGTTCCCAATAGCGGTTGCCCTAACAGGTCCGGTTTGACAGATATATGAAGCACAGCACAGGTGATATAATTTGCTGTGCAGTGATTGCATGATTCAGTCTGCTTTTCCCCAATGTAATCCTTAAAATCTGGCCTGTTAGGAGTACTTTAGGACCACAGTTGGGAACCACTGGTGTAGAGGGTACCTTTAACCCCTTCCCTGCTGAGCCATTTCACCCATGTGCCGAGCTCATTCTGACCAATATATGCTGACGTTTAAACAGGATTTGAAATCAAATTTGTTTGTGGGACCCAGGCAAGTTATATATCCTTTTCTTCAGCAGACTTGGGAGATTCAAAATATATCAGGTGTATACACGTCATGTTCCATCAGAATGCAATAACAAAACATGTAAAAAAAATAATAAAAAAAAAATGCAAGTTTCCATTTGGATTTCAATCATTTGCAGCATGTAAATTGAGTTTCTCACATTTTATCATCCAAACCTTTGCGTTTATATATTCTATGGGTGACTGTTAAGGATGCACTAAGGCTAGGGTCAACGAGCGTGATTTCTACGGACTGTACGTCCGTGCACACGGACGTACGTCAGTACGGAAGACACAGTAGTGGCCACACAGTCCGTTTATTCACTGACGTATATTTTGACGGATGTAGGAGGGAAAATAAATTAAAAAGCAAAACCATTTTGTCCGTGAAAAATGCTGGACGTATAAATGCAGTCCGTCTGACCACGTTCCATCACTCACACACAAAGCTATGCAGACGTTGCGGACGCAGCGCACTTTGTGCGGCCGTTCTAGGGGACGTACGTTCTTGCCTGCCTTGCGTCCGTGGCCGTTGTGCGTCCGCAGTTCAGTGCGTACGTACTTCATGTGTCAGGCTCCAATGGGCTGTCATGCTATCACGGACGTACTTTTAGGCGCAATCACGGACGTGAACACTACGCTCGTCTGACCCCAGCCTAAAATGTTGGCCACTGAAATTAACTGCTGAAAATGGTGCTTTTGGCCCAAATGAAAAACACGGCCAGATAAAAAGGCCGAAAATCAGTCATCCGAACCAGGGCCTGGAGGCCCGGCTGAGTTGGGGGCTCGCCTTCCAGGTTCGGATGATTGAGTTTGCCTACACATACTCTCCTACATCCACATACTTCGGCTCCGAGCTCCTCCAGTGGTGGCAGTCCTCCTGCATCCAGTTCCTGCTGCCCCCCCCCCAGTCATCCGCACCTGGGCCTGGAGGCCTGACCAAGCTGGGGGCTCACGTGAGCCTGATCGGCCAGCCTCCAGGCCCAGGTTCGGATGACTGATCCCGAATTGTTGGTGTCGGCCAGAAATTTTAAATTTCGATGCATCACTAGTTATTGTTTTTATAATTAAAAAAAATACTGACAAGCTGTTAATACATTTTTCCAAGAAAGTACAGTTTTTTTTAAAAAAAACTGCATTTTGGAGTATTGCATTTTATGAATAATATTACTACAAATAAAACAGTGAGCACTGCCAGTGTGGGAAATGAGAAGGTGAGTAATGGCAGAGGCACTGTTCATTTTAGTCGTTAAAAAAAAAAAAAAATGCCAGTGCTTTTTAGAGAAAAGAATTTTTGTATTACATTTTCCTTTTTTTTTCTTTTACATTTTATAGTGTCAGGTTTGTTATCATTAGAAAGGCCAGACTCTTGCCTTTCCAAGAACACCTCACGTGACCAAGTGAGTTGAAAATAATGGAGATACGGGGGTACACGGTACCCTGCCTTTCCTCGCAGGAGTGCAGCGGGTGGTGTGTTACATGAACCAATACGTAAAAATGCTTTGCACCATCACCTCCACACTTGTTCCCACTGTTGTAAATAAGTACGTGATACTTTTTTAAAAGTACTCACCGATACGAGTACCGATACTTTTATTTAAAGTCATGTGACTGCTTTTCAATAGGACCAGACCTCACACATAAATGTGTGAGCTGGGGGGCAGTAATATATTTATAAAGTATTTTACCAGGGAGGATACATTGAGATTTCTCTCGTTTTCAAGTATGTCCCCAGCTCACACATAGATTTCTCCTCCTGCACTGTCAGGCTCCGTCTTCTTTCTTCGAGCGGCCGCTGGCAGAAGTTGTAGCCCGGCCGCTCGTTGGGAACCACGTGTACAGCCGCAGTCACGTGATCTCCACGATCACGAGATCGCAGCTGAGTTTCCCAATGAGCGGCTGGGCTACAACTTCAGCCAGCGGCCGCTCGAAGAAAGAAGACGGAGGAGCCTGACAGCGTGGGAGAAGAAAGACCAACACTGCCTGCAAGAATCCGGCCGGGAAGCCAGCCCAGCGCTGGCTTCCAGTATCAGTTTAGATATTGGGGGCCTCTGCATGAGTACCAAGTATTCTTGCAGGCCCCGGTATCGGCACCGATACTAGTATCGGTGCATCCCTAAAAAGCATATAATGCCACCGTCTTCGAACTGGAAAATAAATTTTATAAAACCAACTGCAAAATTTACTTTTTGTATTTGTACATTTTACATGATCATGTTTAGGGGTCTTTAAAAAAAAAATAGCTGATTTTGGCCTTTCCAATGACACCTCACGTGATGTAAATTTATGTATAGAATAGAGGCATTGGGGTCCAAAGTAACCCCAATTCTCCATGCAGCTGTATTGCGGATTACATTTTTGATGAAACCATGCGTAAAAATGCATTGTTCATTAACTCCATACTTGCTGCCACCGTGGGAAATGAGAAGGTGAGCAATTGTAGCCAGTTTGTTCACTTTATAAGTGAAATATTGGACAATTGAGTCACTTGAGAAAATAAAATGTATATGTTCGTTTTTCACCTTTATGGTTATCTTCAGCATCATTGGAAAGGCCAGACCCTGGCCTTTCTAACAACATCTGAACTGATCCCCCTCTGATCTACAGTTCCCGAGATACAGAGGTCCAAATGACACCTGAATCTACGGTTATGGGATTTCACCTGACAGGCAGAAGGAATAAAGGTTTCTGGTGCCATCTTGCCCATGCGGGATTATGTATCTGTGGGCAGGAGGAACTCCCACAGCGAGGGCCGATATCCAAGATGTCAGCCCGCTGTGGAGTAATGGCGAGATCGGCCAAAATATTGGCCAATCGTGTGGCGAAGACAGGACACACTCTGAATGTCGTCCACACGCTGGGAGCAATCCCAACAATGCGCTGAATGTGTCCAAAAACCAAGCAGTTAAATTCCTTAAACAGAAATTAATTTTTTCTTTCTAAGATAGAAAACCCAAAGGTTTTAATATCCAGCACTAATTTAAAACGTCACTACTTTGAAATACAAGTTCTCAAACATCACATCATGTAATTTGCCCTGTTACTGTCGCAGAAACTTGACAAGTACTATCAAGAATCCAAAAATAGAGTAAAATTTTGCTTAAGGGGTTGAATTTAATTAAGATTTATTCAATGAAAAAATGTAAATACAAGCTTTTGGATGTGAAGGGTTCTAAATCACTTTCAGTAAGTGATCTATTTGTGCAGTTTGGGGGTAGAAAACGTGAGCCCCAGAAAGTAAAAAATGCGAAGAAAAAAAAAAATGCTAAAATTTAGCATAGTATGGAAAAGAACAAAGCTTTAGCAAAGAAGTCCATCACTGACTGCAAAATAAAACTGAACCATTGTTAGAAATTAAAGGAAAAAAAAGGCATTTCGACTGATAATACAAAATTATAGAAAAGGTACACACATTAAAAAAAAAAAAAAAACATTTAAATAATTATTTCTATCATTTCTTGCTTACCACAGCTTCCAAATCCACTATGTTTGACGGAGCAAAAATGGTCTGTACCATAAACTTATGCTTACTCTTTTCACTTGGATCGTATTCAAACGGCTGCAACATTACTAAAAGACAAAAGAAAAACAAGATAAAACAATCTGATTACAGCAATCGCAACTGCGTTCGATAACTGACACAATTGATTTACTAATCATAATCAGAAATGTCAAGGGGGGGGGGCTAAATCCAATTGTTTAAGGGCAATATTTGCCTGATAAACTAAAGCGATTTAATAAAATGATTTGACAAAGTATGATTTATCGACTTACAAGAATTTATTTTAGATTTCTTTTTTAAAATGTAGCAGCTTTTAGAGTCACATACACACAATGCTGAAGTGATACTGCACACTAAACCTTTCTTCCAGAATGGAAACCATTATATACCGCAATATTGTGAGAAGACTCAAAGCTAATCAGAAAACAGACCAACGGCTTTAAAAAAAAAAAAAAAAAATTTGTTTAAAAAG
This sequence comes from Leptobrachium leishanense, assembly GCA_009667805.1. Taxonomy (NCBI): domain Eukaryota; kingdom Metazoa; phylum Chordata; class Amphibia; order Anura; family Megophryidae; genus Leptobrachium; species Leptobrachium leishanense. The sequence goes on along the minus strand of CM019067.1, from coordinate 114,443,010 downwards.
TACATCACTGAAAGATGAAGTATCAAGTTACCAAAAGAAAAAAAAAAGGAGATGCTACATTTTTAAGTTTACCCCCGTTCCCCACGTGACAGCTGTGAGCAGAGAGCCATCCCACAGGACATTACTCTGCTCGCTGGGAGTGCTGCACTGTCTGCCACGATCTGAGTACTGTAGATACTCTAGTATACCGCTAGATTTTGGTGCCAAAAACGTACCATAAAATTGGAGGGGGTCGCGTTATATGCGAGACATCTGCATCACATGTAAAAAAAAAAAAAAATTGCCTTGCTCTGGATCCCATTTCTCCCAGAATTTCGGGTAGTCTCACTGAAGTGAATGCAGTCTCCCTGATGCTTGCAAACACTTCAGGAACTCCCAGATTCAGGAGAGGTGGGATCCATCACGGACAGAGGGCACGCTCGGTTTAAGCCAATCTTTCACCTCGCTTGCCTCCGCCGGCCATCTAAATTGCTAGTAAAGACGACGGGTGGCCAGGGGCTTCATACTTCGTAACAACTGCAATCATTCTAGAGCAGAGCACCCTGGCCTGAGGGGGAGCCTGACGGTGTTAAGAGAACCTGTGAAGATCTTAATTGTTTACCGGTATAGTAAAATGTTGATCCTCGCGTTATATTCAAGTCTTGAGTATTCTGTCATTTCAATAATATCCATTGAGTCATATTCGGGTTGCGCTATACTAGAGTATCTACGGTAACAGCACAGCGGGCCATTCCTGAAGACGACGCTTTGCTCGCAGTGGCTTCCCCCCTGGCTCCAGGGAGACCTAAAAACCGGATATCTACGCTTTTTACATTATATAGTTCAGCAAATAAACACGGATCCATCTAAAAAGGTGCTCCATCCGATGGGCAGAAGGAATTTTGCCCATGACAGGTGCACTTTGAAGTAAATCAAAGGTCATACAGTGGGAGAAAGTTAAAGGAACGTGTATTTTGTATATGTTAAAATTGAAACATGTAGATGTCCTGGTCCAATCCCAGGGATCTGAATAGGGACCCAGTTGCAGCACTTTTCAAGGATCGGAGAACGGCTCTTTCAAGTTGATGTGATCCGAGTATGGGACCTGACAGGCAGGGGAAATCCCAGCTTGAGACCTGCTAGGAGGCAGGGGAGATGCTGTGTGGGAAAGCAGAGGCCCCAGGACTCGCTTTTAGGATGGAGCCACCATTCACAGTATCAGATAGTGACTCTCTATTTGCCGATCTCAAATACTACACAACTCAGAACCGTGTCCCAAAAGTACCGAACGAGAGATCCCTAGTCAAAAGTAATCGTACCATAAAATGATGCAAATCATAACTTACAACCTCGTGCGTAAATTCTAAAAGGCAACCCTATACACCGAGTTTGAGGCATTTTATGATCAACAGAATTCAGATTATTGCAACCGTGACAAACTTTGCCATTTCACAAAAGGGAAATTCAAGGAGAGGCAGGAGAAGCTTTGCTGGTGATGCCTACTGACTATATGATTTGTTACTGAGTGAACGCTCCAAGAAGAGATAGGACAAAAAGCTAGCAGAGGCACGTCCAGGTTTTGCACTAAAAATCCCAAATCTCTGAAGCCAGTCAATGACAGAGCAGGAAAACCCAGAACAAACGCATGCAAAATTAGGGTTAGGGCACTTCTATTAAAGGATTGAAGAATTTGCCCAACTAAACTTGATAAAATACCTAATGTGATATTTAAATCTCTGAACAGAGGAAGCATTATACAGAATTTCAGGGAACGAAGTCTATAAATCACAAGCATTCGAGAGGTGCAACCTAATAATGTGAAAAGTGTGTTTCCTTTAATCCAGTACATAATGTGCACTAGAGGCAGGCACTTCCACTGCATGATTATTACAGCTATGTTCCTTAGATCTCCCAGAAACACCTGTATTTCCGAGTACACACACAGAGCTTGACATTGATTTTAAGGGTATGTTATTTATTCAAAATATGAATTTTTTTTCATAATAAAAGCACACTGAGAAATCCAAGAGGCAGGTAGCCACAAGAGCTTTTATAATTAACCTTCACAAATGCAAATGACAAAACTGCAGATCTTATCAGTACAGATGGTTGATAAACGTGTCAGGCACTGTATTGAATATTTTTAAAAATAAAAAAAAACAAGTAGTCCTGGCGCCTAGTATTTCAGCCATCCTGATCTACTGGCAGCCATTGGTCGCTGCTGACTATTGTTGAGTGTCTCTTTCATACCTGTGAAACTACAAATTCCCAGATACATTTCAGCTGATTCTCTACCACCACAGCACTGTCCCTACAGCGCTTGCACAGCTGATGTGGCTGCATCGGTGTCAACTCCAGGGAAAGAAGCAGCTCCGATGGGAAAATTAATTAGCCCTAGAGTGTGGCATTTCATTGCCATGCTTTTGAATGCCAGTGAGTGCCGTGTGTGCCTCATACTTAAAAAGGCAGCCGTTATGGGCCAAACGAGTGACAGGCAACGCACCACAATGAGTAGAGGGTTGTCCTCGTAGGACAACCCTCTGATCACATTGGCCCCTCCCCCTGCAACATGGCACAAGCCCAGGGGAGATGGGGAATCTGAAAAAAGGAGATATTATTCCTTATAGAGTCAGTGAAAAAATGTCCTGACAAATGGGCAAACAAGTTTTGCTCAGGACAGGAATACTTTAATGAAACTGCACTCATGAACAGCGTTGGTACAGCCTGGCTGCAGGGCATGCAAAATTAACACTGTTAACAGTGGCACACAAAGGCTGCAGTGCCATGTCCCATGATCAAAATAACAGCACCAAATTGTAAGAGTTCACTCCTGCGCAGCTTACCTGGAGGTCCATATTCAACTGACAAGTGTGCGGGTGCAGATGCATGGCTAAAAGTAAAAATCCTTTAACTGAACATATCAAAGAATGGCCACAGAGAGGGTAAAAAAATGAATTCCTCTGTGTGGCAGATTAGATCCGTATATATCTACCGCGATATGTATTATATATACATATTTATATCTATGGTCATCTATAGATACCAGGCCATTTTGCTCCGCTGCCCTAAATAATCAATGCCTGCGTTTCTAGCCTGCTGGAGGAAGTAATTAACAGGTCAGTGACCATTTTCTCTGAAGTCATCCAAGGTGCGAATAAAAGAAATTACCCTTTTGGTTCTGCTCAGCAGGTGGGAGGGGCACAGGTCACATGGTACGGCACCAAGTTGTAAGTGGTCATGCCTTTCAAAGAAGCTATCACATCCTTTGATCACTAGAGGTGGTCTTTGGGAGATGATTGATCAGGGAATTAAAATTAATGAAGAAGTGCACCGAGTGTGCCCAGGAGAGGGGAATGCTGGGAAATGTAGTGAACGGGGATGTACCATTTATGTTTTTTTTTCTGAATGACCAGGAAACCCTATATATTCTGGAGCACACCATGTGGCTGTGCGGTTCATAGGGGGTTCATTCGGCGTGATGATCTGTGCATGCTTCCATCTCCAGCCCCCGGAATCACAACAGTCTGATTAGCTTATTGACGTGTAAGTAAGGCTCTGTGTTTGCTCGTTTTATTTTCTTGCTGTTTGTGCGTAATTGATTTATCATATCCATTATTTTTGTAACAAATATACTGAGATAATAAGTTGTATTTATTATAACAAAAATTAAGTTCTGCTTCTGACGGATTCGATCCACGTTAACTGAAAGGACTGGACTATTGCCTTTGTTTTAAGCTCGAGTATCTACTAGATTGTGTAAGCGCGCAGGGATTGTTGTCCACGTAGTCATCATTTGGGTCTAGGATAGACAGATCGTGAATTGCTTAACCCTGCGTCTTTCGCTGCGGCGCGCTTAGTGTTCGTGAGAACTGGTGGCAGCATAATGAATAGAGTAAGAAAGTGGGTAACATAGTCGCTACCCCAGGTCGAGATAAGACGGGTACGACATTGCAATCCTGGGACCACTTCCTCACGCTCTACATGCCTGTTGCGGGCGGAGGCTTTGCCGGAACGGTTGGGTCAGCGCACGCGGGGGATTGTTGTCCGCGTAGTCATTATCTGGGTCTAGGATAGACAGATAGTGAGTTGCTTAACTCTGCACCTTTCGCTGCGGCGCGCATAGTTGTCATGACACTCTACCCAAATTATGATGCACTTGCAAGCTTTTGAAACTTTTACTATTAATAAAAAAAATTAACTTTTTAGAAAAATGTTGCCGCCATTAAAAACCACAATGAAAGCTTTAAAATGAAACAAAGATGAACCCTATAGGAGCCGAGGGGAAAAAAAATGCATTTTATGGAACATTGTCATTTCCCTAGGGGTATTATTTTAAAACTCTAAAAGCGACAAAAAAAAAAAAAAAGTTTTTGTTTGTTCTTTTTAACACATCACTTCATGGGAATCTCATTGGAAGGGATGACGGCCAAGTTGTTGCTTAAGGCTGGGGTCAGACGTACGCAGTGTTAACGTCCATGTAGCCGCACTTTAGTACATTCGTGGTAGCAGATAATCATGACCAATGAAGGCCCACACACTAAGTACGTCCGCACGGCAGTGCAGACGCACTACGGACGCGGCAAATGGACGCAAGTTAGCAAGAACGTCGAACTGCTAGGATGGACGTGCGGAGTGCGCCATGTCCGCATAGCTTTGTGTGTGAGTGATGAATATTGTCAGACGGACTGCATTTATATGTCCAGCATTTTTTACGGACAAAAGGTTTCTGCATTTTAATTTATTTTCCCTCCTACATCCGTCAAAAAGAACAGTCACAAAAACAGACTGTGTGGCCACTACTGCATCTTCCGTCAAAAAGTGCGTCCATACTGCATGGGTGCACAGTTCATAGAAAACGCAATCGTCTGACCCTAGCCTTAACCCCAGTGTCACAAATTGCTGGCTCCTAGAGATTTAACCCGCACAAATAGAAAATACAATTTTTTACACTCTAGGTTAGGGGGTCAGCAAACTTGCCCCACCAGATGTTTTGGAAATACATCTCTCAGGAAGCACAATTACTAATTACGGTGGCAGAGACTCATGAGCAATGTAGTTCCAAATCATCTGGGAGCAGCACAGTTGCTGACCCCTGCTCTAGAGTATTTATGCAAGAAATTATACACACACACAACCAGAAAACATACATATACTGTGTATCTTCTCTTACACTTCAGTAGTGTAACAATACTGGTCACACACACACACTGCAAAACAATCCTGCTAGAATTACCTGAAACTGTTACTGTAGATCCAGGGTCTATTGTGCCGCTATTTGGTCGCACACAGTAGCGCCTCGGAGCTGTAGTTTTAACTTTGAAGCACACCCGTCTGTCTGATGGATTCCGTAGCTTGAGGTTTGTAGTGACCACATCTGTAAACGGACCTGTAAATACAGAAGAGGTTTTAATTTTTCCCATTTTCTGTATTCTATGAATACAAGACATATTAGATTGTCCAAGACGATAACACATGGGGATAACACCACTTCATAATCTCCTGTGACACCCAATTCTGTGGCACAAAGCGCTTACGCATGCTCAGACAAGGGAACAAACAATTCGAGGTTTTGTAAATAAAGAAGCTGCTCAATGCTTCTGTGAAGCCGGCTCGCCGTTCATGTGAGCTTGCAGCAATGCATCATTGCAATATTGAAACGGAGTGCTCCTTCAGATCTGTTGCACATAAACAGCAGGAACGGCAAAGGAAGAATCAAGAGCAGGTCAAGAGTGAACGTACAGAGTAAATCCATCAGCAGATTAATAAAACAAATGCATCTTTCCAGTTCATGAATCACTGGGCAGAGAGGAGTTTCCCTGTAACCCCACAGATTTCCTCTCTTGGCTGTCGAGTTTCAACGTTCTTCCAATCCAACATACGCACAGCAGCTTTCACAACTATGCAACTTTTATTGGCAAATGAAAATAGTCCAACGCAGTTATTTTTATGTTTAAAATTTGATTTAAAAACCAAAGAGGAAAGCAGATCGACCTTAAATGACATATTCAACCCTAAACCAATTGGGAATACAGCGGTATAAAAGAGCAGCTGTTGGTGGGATGGCTGGAGCCATGGGTTGGCAACGTTCACCGGTACAACTGCATGTAAGGAAGCAAAACCTCACGGTGAAACATTCTAGAAGGAAATGAAGTTTTTGAAATTTAAAAAAAATAAAACAAAGTGTTGTAAATCCAAGATGGCCGCCTCCACCCCGAAACACTGCAAATGTGAAGTAATAAAACTACTCTGGGTCCCTAGGGACTCCGGTATTGGGGGAGCAGTATTGGATGCTGTAATGAAGGGATTGAACCCTATGACGTACTTTGAAAACGAGGATATACAGATCCTAAAAATCATTTTTTATTGAAAAACCAACATAAGTTTAAAACCACAAGTAATGCATAAGGAGTAAGGGGGTTGCATAGAGCTATTGGGTGTAACGCGGCAACTATGGGGGATGTAGCAACTGGGAACAACGGAGTATAGTAGTATCAATACATCGACAATCAGCAATAAGCTCAATTAGGTACTAAAACTGCTTTGACACAATAGGTGTCGAGGAGGATTAGTCCAAGATATCTATACAACAAGATTACTCACAGGATGTCAGCACAGGGTGCCTGTATAACATGGCTGGCTAATACCTCGGCAGTATGGACTCCCAAAAACATTAACGCTAGGTTAGGGGAACCAAATTGCAAATATCTATGTGTCCTCGGGGACACGGATATATGGAGGTAAAGGTCAGATGGCAGGGATACGTGAATATAATCATGCATTCCATACACAAACCGTAAATATTTTAGCAACATGTGTAGAAGGGGGAGAATAAAAAAAAAAAAAAAAATCACCATACAGGACTGACCACAAATTCCCAGAAGAGCTTTCAAAGCACTGAACAAATACAGCTCACAATCCATTCCAAAATCCAACGCTCTACAAAGTGATTTATATCTGCATGTGGACTTTGAGCGTCTCTGGAGCGCGTTTGATCGGCAATATAAAGTTCTTTTATATCAGACACAGTTACTTCAATTTCAACTACACTCAAGGGCGAGGCGGAAATCCAGATTACATGCTATAAATCATATGAGAAGCCACAGCTTTAGACCTATAACCCAACAATGCCACAAGCGAACTAAAGGGGGAGGAGGACAAACTCTATACAAGCGGCAGAATTTTTTTCTATTTTTCTGGTGTGGTCTTAAATGATTACGGAACAACAAGAATCACCAAAACTGTTCGGGCACTGAGGACAAAGCCTGATTGGCCCAATGTGCAGCGCAAATCATGTTAAAAATAGTAAACGCATTCTGCTTATGACCCCGTTAGTCAATGTAGTGAAGCAGGGATAGGAAACCTTGACCCTCCAGATGTTTTGGAACATCTCCCATAATGCTCAGCCACTCATTCGATAGCAGAGACTCATGGGAAATGTAGTTCCAAAATATCTGGGAAGGCCAAGCTTGCTGACCTGTATTAAAGGCTGCTGAAGCTATGAAAGATCAAAGTGATATTTACACATTTTTCTGAGTGCCTGATCGCCGATGCTCGTCCTTGATCCTTTTTAGCAGAAGATGCAGGTTAGGGCAAGGATAGGACAATTTATATCAAACTTATGAGCTAGGCTTGATATTCTATGTAGAATTTGTGCAGAAGAATTCAGGATCCAGACGTAAGGTTCTTGATGTCTGTCACCATTTGTCAAGTCCTGAGGTGCGTTTAGTTCCTCAGCATCTGCTGAATTTCTCCATTGCAGCAGTTCAGTTTGCTGCAGCTGTCTCACTGAACGCTTTGGCTGTGAATATTGAAGCGAAAGGGCAGAGGGATTGCTTAATGAAAGGTGCCGTTTCTGCAATATCCACTGTTGTCCATTTTATTACCGCTTTAGTGTTAATGTTTCCCATGTCCCAATCAGTGGTGTATTTAGGTTTTGTGCTGCCCTAGGCCTGACTAAACTCGTGCACCCCCTAATTTAAATTTGAGGCACCGCCTCCTGTCAAGGGCACACCTCTTCCTGGTTAATCCCCACCCTTCCTCTTTAAGCTCCACCTTTTCCTCTTAGAGCTCCGCCTTTTCCTCTCTTTATATTAAAAGTGGATACCAAGTGCCTACTTGTATAATTTTGTATACCATTTCAAATGTATCTATTGAGAGAAATAAAATTATGAAATGTTTAAATTCAAGCATTTTTACAAAGAACAGCCACGCATGTCAAGTATACTGGAACACAGCCGCTCTAATTGGTTGAACAATAAAATCCACAGAAACGTGCACTGCATATGAACATATCCCAGAGCTGCACAGCAAAAAAACTCACAGTAATGTGCAGGGTGTATGAGTGTATCCCAGAGCTCCAGGGCAATAAAACTCACAGTACTATGCAGTGTGTATCACAGAATCCACAGCCATAAAACTCCCAGCAATGCAATGTTTGGTGTGTGTCAGCGTATCAGAATCCACAGCAATAAAACTCCCAGCAATGCAATGTGTGGTATGTATGAGTGCATCAGAATCCACTGCAATAAAACTCCCAGCAAACCGAGTGTATATGAGCACACAGCAATTATTTATTCTACATTTACCGGCCTCTGTGCATAGTCAGCAGGGATTGTGTACAGACTCAGCAGGAGGTCCCTCCAGGCCACGTTAGGATCACGGCTGTGCGTGGAGCCATCTTGTCAGCAGTGGGGTGCCACTGCCAGAGGGTGCACCGTGGCTTTGATTCCCTTCCCGGTGGGAGTTCAGTCCAGAATAGAGTGACAGTCCATGTTAACGAAAGGGCGGGCAGCTGCGTGCATGCGTGTCACGTGGTTCAGCCAGTCAGGTGGTACTGAGACTCAGTACCACCTGACTGGCCGGACCGAGTGTGACCTGCACGCAAGCAGCCTCACCAGGAGCCAGGCAGCTCAATGACAAATTTCTATCACTGCAGTGCTGGTTAAGGAAAGGTCCACTTTAAACAGCAGTAAGCAGACAGGGCTTCATATTCTGCTGATAAACCCCCCCCCCCTTACCTGCCGTTTACTGTCATCTTCTCTGGACACAAATCACATCCCCCTCCCCTCTCCTAGAGCTGCTGCGGGGCAGGGGAGGAGCTATGGAGGGAGGAGAGGGGGATTTTTATTCTATTCGATTTTATTCCGTATGCAAACGCCATGCTCCGCTGCTCGTTGTTTGAGAACACAGCTCAAAGCTGACACACAGTGACAGTGGCACCTCCTAGTACCCCCTAATGACACCCCAATAATCACTGGTACCTGGGGCGGCCCGCCCTCCGCCACTCCTCTGGTGCTGTGCTCACACACAAGTTTGGCGAACTGCCAGCAAGTATGGTGCTGTTTGAAGGCAGTGCAAATCCCCATAGAGAAGTAATGGTTAATCTATTCAGAGAACACCAAACAGTAGAGAAATGTCAGTGAAATGTCCTGATGTTCGGTGGTTTCAATCAGCAGGTTTATTCAGGCGAACCCCATAGGTTTCAATATTAAAAATATTCCCGTTTTTTATGCAATATCTAATAAACCATTTATTATTTTAATCTGCAGTAAAAAGTCTTTATTTATAGATTTTTTTTTGTACCTTTTAGTGAGGTTTCAGAATTTTTTGGGCTAAATTCCCCCCCTTTTTTTTAATAGCGGTTCTTCTTTTTCTGTAAAAGAACTTTTTATTATCATAGGATCTTATATGTAAATTCCAGACATTTTCGTTCAGTAGTTCTTTTGAAAACAGCAGACCATGGGTTTGCGGTGGCAGCATACAGCGGCTGACTCCATGCACTTTGGGGACCCTGCGGTGAATGGTGAATTCACTGCAGGGTTGGGAAATTTTATTCCCCGAAGTGCAGGGAACTACAGAACACCAAAATGTTGGCGTCATTTCGGTGCTCTGTGAGTAACCCAATTAGTGGTGAGGTTTTTTGTTGTCCCCTGGAAAGTGAAAGCCTAGGCCTTGCCTACCCAGGACATACTTGAAAATTAGTGACATCTCAATGTTTCCTTCCTGGTAAAATAGTTTGCAAAAGTTAGTTTGGGGTGGGGCCACCCAGCGGGCCGCCGCCCCCTGGAAAGTGCCGCCCTAGGCCTGGGCCTTGTTGGCCTAGGCCAAAATACACCAGTGGTCCCAATAAATATTTGTTGTTTTGCTCCACCATAACTTCACATTGAACATTTCCTTAACCTCCCTGGCGGTCTATTTTTAAATTCCATGTCTTAAAACGCTCTATATTCCCCCCCCCCCCCAGCGGTATCCCGAGTGTGGCTCGGGGTTAAATTCCTATACTGGAAGCGGTAACCCCATGCAACACTCGGGATGCCGCTGGGTACATCACCTCTCCCTGCGCTCCCTCAATGTCCCCGCAGTCTCCTCCGGCGATCGCGACCTCATACTTCCTGGTTTCCTCCTCGCGAGAAGGAATCCAGGAAGTATGAGGTCGCAATCGCCGGAGAACACTGAGGATCAGCGAGGGAGCGCAGAAAGGTGATGTATGCAGCCTGAGTGTGTCTCAGAGTTACCGCTCTCAGCTGTGAAATTTAACCCCCAAGACACACTCGGGATGTCAGGGGGGGGGGGGTTAATGGACTATTTGCTCTGTGGATGCGGCCATCTTTCCCACGTAACACTCCGTTAACCGCAGCACCTCTCTACTGAGCTGCAAGTGCTAAGTTAGCACAACATTCAGTTCTAACTTAGCACTTGCAGCAGCTGAGAAACTGAACACGTCTCTGGTCGCATCCAGAGGATTTATTTATTCTGTAAGAGCCGGGAGGTAGAGACCACCAGACATCACTTCTTCCCGGAGCACCAAGTAGATGTACAGGTCTCAATGCTTCCACAAAACAAACCGTTCCACCTCCAACTAGACACCAGCGACCCAGCTGGCCTGCTGGTAGGATAAACCTGGCTTTCATTACCTTTAAAAGGAGGTTTCACTACTGTAAAACCAGTGAAAGGAGCATAGCCGTACATAGGTGGATTCGTCCTGCATGTCCATCTTTTTAGAGGTCACTGGCACGTGATAAAAACATGAAAATTGATTATAGGTCGTTTGGAATTCATTTACAATTGTTCATAAAGCACAGACATATTCTGCAGTGCTGCACAATGAGTGGAACAAAACAAAGTTAGCATATATGTCTCACACAGAAAACAACTGGGAACAATGACCACGCTCAAGAGCTTACAGTGACAGAGACGTCAGGCTAAATGTTTTATGTGCCTATGCCTTAAAGGACAAGACCAACAAAAATTAAATGTTTTTAATTAGTTTATTTTATGTTGCTGATATCTTTCATGTACAGTAATCCCCCGGTCATTCGCGGTACTGCGTTCACGGACTCCGTGGTTCGCGGATTGTTTCCGCTTACCACATGGTAGCATCCCGGTGTGTCATCCATGGTTCCTTATCGAATACTGTTCCAATGAGCCCTCGGCAAAGAACAGAAACTCCACCTCCCCAGGCTCCAACACATCAGCGCCTCCCAAACACACACCTTTGTGCAGCCCCCTGATGTGTTGGAGCCTGGGGAGGTGGAGTTCCGTTCTTTGCCGAGGGCTCCTTGGAACAGTATCCGATAAGGAACCATATATGACACAACACCCCGGCAGAGAAGCTGCTCCTGTGCCTCTCCGGGCACACGATCGTAGCCAGGGCATTCCCTTCTCTCGGCATCATTACGAGAGAGGAGATGCCGAGGCTCCTGGATCCCCAGACCACGCTTGCGGGAGTGCACAGGAGTCTCTGCATCTCCTATCTCTGAACGATGCCGAGAGAGGTGAATGCCCTGGACGCGATCTTGAGTCTGGAGATGCACAGGAGCAGCCATTCTGCCAGGAGGACGGCGGCTCCTGGGTCCGAATGCAGCATGGCTGTGCTTTTTTTTTAGCACAGCCACAATTCGCGGTTTTTCAAAATTCGCGAATTTCGGGGGATTACTGTACTTTGATATTTTCTTGTATGTTTAGTTAAGGAAATATTTTACTCTATATGTGTCCCTGGATGCATTCATGGTGTGATCTTTTGTGTTGTAAACTGACCCCTCCCCATTACCTTTCCAGCACTTGTTCCTCACCCTGTGGCTTTGAGCATAGAATGGAGCGATTGGGTCTGTAGTTATGGAAACCGACTAACATTGTATTGTATTTATTAAAATAAGGTAAGCTCTCAATCTCATTGACTGGCAAAAACACAGGATAAGTGGAATATCTTCAAACCAACACTAGAAAAGTACACGCCCCTATTTATTCCACTGGGTAATAAATATAAAAGAGAGAACAGACTGAAACCAATGTGGCTCAGTAGAATGATAAACAAGGAAACGGAAGACCAAAAATTAAAAAGGCATTGAACGCTTTTAAATCTGAGGCATCCTATACAGCAGGGCTGAAAATTTCAGGTCCCAAGTTAGTAGCCAGGCCTTAAGAGTTACTCGCCACCCAACCCTTACCTCTGCCCCTAAACATACCCTCTTAAATTATTATTTATCATTAATAATATTACAAAGCAGTGGAAACCTAAAGGGAAATGATGTGCGGCGTGTATGAGCGTATCACAGAGCTCCACAGCAATAAAACGCACGCTTATACACACTGCACATTACTGTGAGTTTTATTGCTGTGGAGCTCTGTGATACGCTCATACACACGCACATATCAGGGAGTTCCACAGTAATAAAACTCACGCTCATACACACTGCACATTACTATGAGTTTTATTGATGTGGAGCTCTGATACACTCATACACACTAGGCATTACTGTATGAGAGCACCACAGCAATAAAACAATAATGTGCAGTGTGTGGGAGCGTATCAGAGCTCCAATGCCTATTTTTACCCTCTCTCTCTCTCACCCCTCTCTCTCTCTCACCCCTCTCTCTCTCTCTCACCCCTCTCTCTCTCTCACCCCTCTCTCTCTCTCACCCCTCTCTCTCTCTCACCCCTCTCTCTTTCTCACCCCTCTCTCTTTCTCACCCCTCTCTCTTTCTCACCCCTCTCTCTTTCTCACCCCTCTCTCTTTCTCACCCCTCTCTCTCACCCCTCTCTCTTTCTCACCCCTCTCTCTTTCTCACCCCTCTCTCTTCTCACCCCTCTCTCTTTCTCACCCCTCTCTCTCTCACCCCTCTCTCTTCTCACCCCTCTTTCTCACCCCTCTTTCTCACCCCTCTCTCTTTCTCACCCCTCTTTCTCACCCCTCTCTTTGTCTATTTTTACACCCCCTCTCTCCCTTTCTTACACCCCCTCTCTCTTACACACTTTCAGCAGATTGGAAGGATGCAGGCTGGCTCCACCTCTTCTGTGTGCTGAACGAAGCTGCAGCGTGCTTCCCACACTCATAACAAGAGTTTGGGAATGACACGGTGCATTGGTGCCTCCCCCTCCTGCTCGTCACCTGACCCACCCACGTGATGCTTCATAGGCTCGCAGCACTTACGCTGCAAGTGTGTGACGCTTCACTTGGGTGGGCAGGTGATCTGCGAACATGAATCTCGCGGGTCACCTGCCCACCCATGTGAAGCGTCACACACTCGCAGCATGCTGCGAGTCTACGAAGCATCACGTGGGTGGGTCAGCGCCGATCACGCGGGAGGGGTCAGCGTCGATCAGGCAGACAGCTCCGGATTCGGACTTCCAATACCGGAGCTGTGAATTAAGGCGGTGGCACACTGAACCTGGCCCCAGCAACCAATGGGTCAGTCCGACCCACTCGCCCTCAGATAATTTCCACTCGCCGAATGCGAGCAGGCGAGTGGAAATTTTGAGGTCTGCTATACAGCATATAAGGCAGCCAATAGAGCATGTAAAAAACTGATTAGATGGGCTAAACTAAAAAAATAAAAGATATCCAAAGAGAACAAGACCAACCCTAACAGGGTTAGAGAAAGGTGACAACCAGGAGAATGGCAGGAGAAGAGAACAATCTAAACCAAATAGACGATTTGGAAAGTGAGATAAATGGGAGAATTTTTCTGGTTTGGCTATTTTGACCTAGAATTTTCACTTCTCCAGTCATTTTCCAGAGTTTCACCTTTCTTTGAATAGACCTGTGATTCTTTACATAAATTCTACAAAAAAAACAAGAAAGTGCAGGTTCACTGAAAGCTGAGTCAGAGGTATTATTAACTGAAGATCGAGAGAAGGCAGAAATGTTTAACCCCTTCACGTCTTAATAAAAAAAAAAAAGGATTTTTTTTTTTCTATTACTTTTATTAATTTTTTTCTTTATTGTAAACATGATCATGTTTGGTATTATTGGAAAGGCCATGCTCCGGCCTTTCTAATGATACCAAACATGATCCAGCTAGCTGCCAACAGTCAGGGGGTTCCTTTGAACCCCGATATCTCCCATCTCCACCCCATCTTTCCTTAGGAGTCAATGAGGACGTTCCCCACACGTCCTCAGCAGTGAAAGGGTTAATCATTTTCACAGTTTATCAAAGAAAAACATAACCGGAGACATGCAACTCATTGATAAAAAGTTAAAATGTGATTGGTTGACTCAAGAAAAAGGTGTTGCAGCAACTAAACAAAGTTAATGTGAACGAAGCCCCAGGGCCAGATGGCATACACCCGCAAGTACTGAGGGAGCCAAGTGTTGAAATATGTAAATCACGTTTTTTTTTATCATTCAAGAATCGTACTAGAGGATTGGAGAAAAGGTGATGTGGCCCCTATATTCAAGAAAGGTTCAAAATGTATGTCTGGGAATTATAGACCTGTGAGCTTAACCTGTGTGACTAGGAAAGTATTTGAGGGATTACTAAGGTACAATATTCAAGAATTAATAGGTTTGGGAAGCAGCTATACTCTGCTTGCTGTTCCAAGGAAAGGCTCCAGATTTACAGCCTGTTTAATTCTAGGGGGACGCTAGCAAGGCGCTCTAAGTGTACCCGTCTTCAAGCTGCGGCTAAGGACTGGAGAAAGACACGGGAGACACGAGGAGAACCCGGGTGTCCAGCAAGGAAGCAGCCTTTAACAGATGTGACCCTATCAGGGTACTGAGATCTGTTACAATGTATAAACACTCAACATATGCACGACTTGTCAACAGGCAGGCCTAGAGATGCAGATAGTCTCCTGTACCCAATGGCTTGAAACCAAAGAAGCAAGCGATACCACTTATAAGGAGAGCTATCCCATGCATATAGAGGGAAATACCAATTTTGGCAACAAACGAAGACAGCAGGTAAACCCTTTCACATGGAGCTATTTTAAATCATACAGCAAAGGTCTCAATTTGCAGTACTGCTGCGTCTACAGAAGCCAAGATAGGTTAGTGCCATTCAAACACATTAACCCACTGACACTGTAGACAGATGCTATGCAAGGGACCGATACATTATTATACCACATGTATAAACTACATTTTACATGTACATTTTCAACTTAGAAGCCAGCTACATATTTTTAGGAGTTATTCCAAAGTTTCGTGTGTACATTTATTCAGAATTTTAGAGCCAAAAGATCAATTCTATGAGACTAGTGCAGACGACTTGGTGCCTGCACTTGTGAAGTCCTGAGTTAAGGGTCAAGCTAGGCACTATGACCACTTCAGCAGTTTCAGTTAAGGTTTTCTTGCATTATTTTTTACTATAGTTTGAATGAGAAGTCTTGGGAAACCGCCACTTAAAATTGAGGCATTTTCACTCATGTAACAGTAAATGGAGAAAAGGCACACCTTACGCTTTTTATGGAAGTATAATGGTGGTACTGTCTGCAGAAACTTTATACTAGGGTGTAGACAAACTAAACTCTGAAGACGGGCAAAGACCTTGTGAACAGATACAGACTATCAGGAAAAGGCAAAAAGAACTACAGAAACAAAGACATACCAAAAATGAAGATTGGCGCAGAAAACAACCTTCGGCCAGATTCAGTTTTGTGATCAGATCGCTCGCGGGAAATACAGAAAAGCAACATTTAACAGATCTGTGCCCGGACAGGGTCACATCTGTCAAATGCTGCTTCCTCGCTGGACACCCAGGTTCTCCTCGTGACGCACACCTTTCTCTAGTACCTTAGCCACAGCTTAAGGCCAGGTGCATGTAGAGAACCTGGCTAGCAGCCCTAGAAATAAGCCGAAGTTGTAGACCTGGAGCCTTTCCTTGGCACAGCGGGTAGAAGATTCCTGGTACCCCAAATCATGAGCCATGCCTTCAAGCTTGGTCAGAATTGGACTGGTTTATTCAAAGAGACACACAGGTACAGTCAACCACCAACCCAATTTGCATACAATCAAGCAGATAGCTGCACAGATCAGATAACTACACAGGACCTTCTAACAGTGGGATTTCCTAGGAGAAGGGGGGAGGGCGAAAGAAAGGGTAAACAAAAGGAATGTCTTATAGAGAGAATGTCCATAATAGAGAGAGCAGGTACTAATACAGAGGTCACACTATACAGAGAAAAGGTACAAAGAAACACAAACACCCTGCAACTAGAATTGTAGATAAACGGTGACTTTAACAAAGGAAAGAGCAGGAAAATATAAAACATCAGGCCCGCACCTCCCAAATACGTTTCTAAGCCCATGTACTTCAAGTCCAAAGTGACGCACATCACACAATACACAGAAAATTCAGATACAGATGAGATACACAAGGTACTTTGCACAATGAGGAATAGTTTTATTAAAATGGGACATGTACGTCTAGAAATTGTTTTTTTAAATTGTCAAACACTTTTACACAAATATTTTCTCGCTTTAACTTCATTGCTGAGCCATTTCACCTGTGTTCTGAGCTCACTTTGACCGTTTTATGCTCATCAGGATTAAATGCGCTTTGAAGTCATGTTTTATTGTTCGACCCCAGACAAATTATATATCCTTATTTTCAGCAGACTCAGAATATATCATATGTATGTGTCATGTCCTGACAGAATGCTATAACAGAAGTAGTAAAATAATGTGAATTTCTATTCAGATTTCAATCATTGACAGCGTGTAAAATTATTTTTTTCCACATTTTATCTTCCAAGCCTTTGTGGTTATATATTCTATAAGGCACTCTTGATAAAAAAAAAATTAGAAATGGGAACCTGTTACTGTATTTTTCTGAGACAATACATTTTGACTAAAACTGGAAACAAATTTCATCATGGGAATTGATGCGAGATAGTGCAGCATCATTGTTAACGTTATAATTGAAAAGTGAATAGTGCTGCATTACAAATAAAGAAACGACAATTATTTTTTATCAATTTTATTTATTTTTACATATAACCTAGTCATGTTTGGCATCACTGGAAAGGAAGCTTTGGCCTTTCCAATGAAATTGAACATGACCATCTGGGATACACCGATTGGGAGATACGGGGGTCTAAATGACCTAGATCTCTAACATGGTGAATCCCATTGCCAGGCTAGGAGGGGGATTCCCTTTCTGACGTTATCTCGCACATGAGCAACCACATCAGTGGACGAGGGGAGGCCCAGGAGGCAGGACTGACATCCAAGACGTCAGCCCCAACCGGAAGAAGGATTGCAGTACCGGCACGTTTCCCTTGTCAAAAAGGCGCAGTTTCGCTGAAACATTGGGTACCTTGTCAGGCTGCTTTTTTGAGGTTTTCTTAAAATCACATACAAGTGATCATTATCACCACGTGCTGCAGCATGCAGGGGCAGGCTGATGTCAAGTTAGTTCAGCCGAGATTCAGGAAGGGTCAGACTACTTTTTGATGGTCTCTAACCTCCTTGTATGTATTGTTTTTCTATAGTATCGCTATAGACCTTTTTGTGGAAAGATCTGAGATCATGAGCCTGCCCCCACCCATGCTGCAGCACATGGTGATAATGATCACTTGTATGTGATTAAGCCTCTCTAGGTACAGTGCCAAAGGGGGGGGGGGATAGCCTACAGCCTCTATCTTCTCCATTAACCGCCTGCAGTGCCAGCTCAAACCTCTGCTGTGGCAGCCCAAAACTATCCTACAGCCTCCATTTGATACATTATCCCCTGCAGCACAGAGATCTGGCATTGCAAGGGGTTGGGGTGGGGCGCAAAAAACCCCCAAAAAAAAACAAAAAAAAAAAAACTACTACCTCTTATCTGCTCCATTAACCCCCGCAGTGCAAGCCCAAAACTCTGCCCTACAGTCTGCAACTGTGCCATTAGCCCACTTGCAATGTCAGATGTTCTGCATTGATTGCCGGGGGTTAATGAAGCAGAGGCTGCAGGGCTTTGCAACGGGTTAATGGAGCAGACTAGCAAAGGCTGGGATACTGCATATAAGATTTGTTATAATTTTTAACCACTTGGCTGCTATGGACGCGCTCAGCGCGTCCAGCCAAGTGGTTCTCCTGTGCTACGGACGCGCTGAGCGCGTCCGAGCACAGGAGGTAGCAATCCGCCGGATTGCTGCGCCCCCCCCCCCCCGGTGCGGGCTGACATCTTGGATGTCAGCCCAGCACTCGGGAGCCCGGTGGGGACATTAGATGTCATCGCGTCGCCGCGATTACATCTAATTCAGGCCCCCCCCCCCGCATGTGCGGAGGAGGCGCCTGAAAGGGAGGGGGGGGGGAGGAGGTCCTTCGGACCTCTCTCCCTCCCGATCGCCGGGGAGCAGGGGGTTAATACAGGCACCGCTTGGAAGGGCACAGCCTGCCCTTCCAAACGGTGGCTGTCATTAACCCCTGGGGAGCCGGATCACGAATCGGCGCTGAAAAGCGCCGGTTCGTGATCCTTTCCCGGAGCTGGCCGACATCTTGGATGTCGGCCAAGCCTCCGGGAACTCCCCCTGAGGACTGGCGTCATCGTGCATAGCACAATGACGCCAGTCCTGGAGTTAACCCCTAGCTGCCACTAACGGTGGAGATATGGGGTTCCAATGAACCCCCTATCTCCCGATCCATGGCAGCTAGGGGTTAAAGTTTGGTACTGTTGGATCGGCCAGAGTTTTTTTTTTTTGGTTTGTTAATGCAGCAATATTGTTCCCATTTCAATTATAATGTGAACAATGATGCTGCACTAACGATTTTTGTATGCGGTGCGTTTGTTAAAAATCGCGTAATTTCCCCCCAAAAAAAATGTAACGAGACCCCATTTCTAATTTGTTTAACAAGCGCACCCCATACAAAATATAACCGCAATTGCTCGCATGTTAAAATGTGAAAAAAATACACTTTACACGTTGTAAATTATTGAAAATTCATATTTTATTGCATTTTTTGTTATAATATACAGACAGGTCATGACGTATACATATAATAATGACATATTATTAATCTGCCGAGTCTGACGGAAAGAACGATATATAATATGTCTGGGTCATATACTAAAATAAGGCTTCAAAACACGTTTAAACATGATGAGCAAAACCGGTAAAAATCACCTCAGCACAGGGGCGGGAAATGCCTCAGCAGCGAAAGGGTTAATAGTTTAATGAAATCAATTTAAAATTTAATACAAATATAAGCTTCAGAATAAAAATGGAACACTGTTCATTAATTTAAATCAATGGGGGTGGGAATTATTAGTCGAAAAAACAGTCAATATATTAAAAGGGAACAATCGTTAGTTGCAGCCCTAGATTAATCCCTGGTCACCGATTTTCCTCTTGCAGCATATGAATTATACATGTTACAGGGCTGATCCTTCCCTGAGTTCTCTGCATGAATTTTTAATATGCATCCAGAAAAATATGGCCGATCTGGCAACCCTAGCGTCAGATGACGTTTTTTCTATAAATTTGCATGACATGCGGGGTTAGTGTTGATAGATAATGTGTTTTCTTTATACCTATGCACTACATGTTGAGTGTGCTGCCCTGCAGTATGAAAAGAATACATAGACTGCAAAGAGCATATAAATTATTTAGGGTGGGATCCCAAATAAAATGCCTTATGTAATTTTCATGCAGCCTATACTGGAGTGCTGCCCTGTATCTACACAGCACAGTGCAACACTACTCCTAAGCATTAGTTGGTACATTAAAAAAATAAAAATAATACACACACAGCACAGGCACTGCAAACAAAATAACTATTGCCCACATTTTCTCTGAGGAGCATTTGATTGTAGATTTTAAATGGACCCTAGCCATGGTTACATCCAAGGCTGAGTAATCAGAAACAACACTACCTGTTGCTTTGTCCAAGAACCACACAAGGGACCGTAACAACTAATGCCTGGGCAGACAACACATACACACCTAAAGAGGTTACTCACAGATTATCTTAAAAAAAAAAAATCCGTTTAACTTTCATCAAACTATATTGAATTCACTAGGGAACTGACAATGCAGTTTCTGCCAAAGTTGTCCTTCACAGATCACAAAGTAGGTTTAAAATGGGATCCCACGTTAGATGGTCATAATATGGCATAGATTTCAGTGCAGTTGGAGGTGGGTGCTTTTAACAGTAAGACACACCTAGCACAAATAAACTTTCAAGATTCTGGACAAAAGGAAGCACGCGCACGCTCTCACATGACACCGGAATGCAACCCAAACATTAAAGAATACAATTATTCCCTGGACCTCCCTGACCTGTCAACTCCACATCAGGCTTTACAACAGTAACCCTTTGAATCTAAAATATGTCAAACATGTTTTGTATTCTGTCATGAGAGAGGTGTCTACTTTTAACTGGCTATATATTTGCACAAGGTGCAGGGGACAGAATACATGTAGGGAAAAGGAACAGCAAAGCGTCCTGCAGGATGACGAATCATCAGGCCTAGAAAGCAGCAGACATTCTGAAGCTTCAGGACCAAACTTCAATTAATGACACGGCAAAGAAAAAAGTAAATTCTATTCTAGTCCCAAATAGTTTTTCAGACCATTTCAAGTACACAAAAAACAAAATTTACTTTGAATCTGATCTGCAACTAAAATCAAAACTAAACCTAAATTAAGGCTATATTTGTATAAAATATCCATTCCCCAACATTAACACATCTGTACAGTATGTAACATTTAAAATAAGATGAATATTAAACCCGTTAAAAGGAATGCTCTGGTCACGGTGACCAGTCAAGTGACATCAAGTGGTCACAGTGCCTAAAGTTTCACTCTCCCTCTCATAGGGATGATCTTTGAGGGCTGATTCAACCCTCTGAGTGCAGGGGGATGAGCCTAGTCAAGATGCCAAGATCAGCAAGTGCTGAGGTCAGCTTCATGAGGAATGGAACTCCTTGACTCCTGCAGCCAATGGACCTTAAAGCGCTCACAATGAGAGGTTTATTTTGGATTTCCCCTTTAGAACATGCACCCTCCTGCTGGTCACATAACATCCACAGCTTGAAAGGAAGCCAGAGTTTGTCACATCGGATGCAGTACCAAGGGAGCCTGGCACTGAAAAGGAGAGTCTAAAACAGGTCGTGGATGGGTGCCAGGAGGAGCCGTTTAATCCCTCCGCAACCCCTCACATTATGAAGGAACACTACTGAAAATTAGAGATTGTCCTCTTTATGCCCTTAAATAGTTAGCAAATGCTGCTGAGAGCCTCAGGTTGGTCTAATTTTTTTTAAAAAAAATCTATTTTACTCAGATCCCCTTTTCAGCTCCAGGACTCCCGAACCCAGAAGTCCCCGAGGCTATTCTCCGCAATTTGCCCTTCCTGTGCTAATCGTATAGCAAAGGAAATGCGAATTTCGCAACGGGACTTGTAAACGTCACTTAGGCAGGTTCCATAGCGCCTGAGCAGAACGATGGATCGGAGCTGCGCTCATGAGTAAAGCTGATCCATCGCAGCCTCTGAGACGGATTGCTAACGTGATCAGAAATGGTGACGTGGGCACGTTCTGTGTGTGCTGTGTGCGCCTTACATCCTGGCAGTTTCCAAAAGAAAAAAAGTAGTCAGAATGTGTAGGATGTTCCTTTAACTCGAGTACACCCATAAAGCCCAGTGCTTGGTAAATACAGCAAAGTGATCGTAATCCTTGGCAGCCCAGATGTTTTGGAGCTACTTATCTCATGATGCTTAAGGACAATTAAGGCTGGCAGAGCATCATGGGACACGTAAAGAAACATCTGGGGTTCCAAGGTTTGCCATCACTGCTGTAACATATCCGAAAATGAAGTAAATTGTTCCTGGGAAGAAAAAAAAACACCACAATTTAAGATTTTGATGGTTACTAAAGTGCTCGTTTCAGCATATCCTGTTGTAATAAAATTGCAAACGTAGTCTGATCTGATGAAGGGAATGAGAGAGATAGCTAAAGCTCTTCCCACTTCAACAAACCTGTATCAAATCAGGATTGTGGGATGTTGAAAATACACATTTCTGATGACAGTATGATCGCAAAATAATTACCTTTGAGGCTGTCAGATGACGCATTCTGAGCACACTCTGCGTCCGTACACAACTGATGATACTGTAGACACCATACGGTCCGTTTTTTTTGACTGACTTTCTTTTGACTGATGTAGATGGGAAATAAAATTAAGGCCTGGTGCACAGTAGCGCACTCAGAGTGGAAGGTACGTCCGTGAGAGTTGACGTTCCTTCCACTCAACGCCTGCCTGCCCCCCCCAAGCGCTGCAAAGCCCCGTCGACACGCATCCTAGCGCATCGACTTACAGGGTTATTCAGAGAGCGTGAAAAGCTGGAGAATGACTGGAGAATGAAAAATTCTAGGTCAAAATAGCTGATTTGGAAAGTGAGATAAATGGGAGAATTTTTCTGGTTTGGCTATTTTGACCTAGAATTTCTCATTCTCCAATCATTCTCCTGCTTTTCACGCTCTCTGAATAACCCTAAAAGAATCTCTAGGTGGACGCATGCTGCGCGCGCACAAGCATGTGACCGGCCCTGTCGCAGAATCACAACGCTGCGACGGACACCGGTAAGTGCGTTTTAACTCACGTACTGTGCACAGAAAAATACGCTAGTGTGCACCCGGTCCAATATGTAAAATGAAAAAAAATTGATACATGATATGAAAAACCATTTTGTCTGTCAAAAAAGACTACGTTCCATCACTCATGCACACAAAGCTATGCGGACGTGGCGCACTCTGCGCGTCCCTCCTAGGGGGATTGACGTTCTTTCCTAAATTATCATAATTTTATGCTACAACAGACGTTAAAATGTGCGGCAACACGGATGTGATCACTGCGTTCGTCTGACATGGGCCTGAAATTGCACTTGTTCTGCACCCAGGCTTCCCCGCACGCATGCTATGGGGCACCACCTGCACCCCAGCAGTATGTAGAATTCAGAAACTGCAGGCGGGAAGTCAATCCAATAGTGGAGACAAGGGGGATTTAATTTTTGCAGCATATATTTTGACAAATTGGAGAGCGGTGCACAATAAATTTAAGCCACTGCAATAATCATTTCCACATCTGAGCAAACCAGAGAGCAGCAATTGTGAGCCTAGCTCCTGCTGATGAGCTTGTGGGGTGTCTGCATTACGGCAAACGCAAAAAAGACAGACATGACGACATCATGGGTTTCATTCGCATGTCCTTCCCAAACTTCCCAGCTGCATATGGGAGTGTGGCAAAGGAGCCGACTGGGCAAAGAAAGTCTCAGAAATGTATCTTGCAATATTCGCCCCTGCAATTAGAATAAATGAGATTTAAACTCACCTTTTTGCTCTCAATTTGAAAAAAAAACAATCTATATTTTGGTTTATCCAAAGGAGACTGACCACCATCAGCCATTGATCATTTTGACGAGAAAGGGTTAATATTGGCATTTTTTTAAATCACCGTATAGATGTAGGGATGGGAAATTTGAAGAATAGCTTTAGGCAAGTAAGTGTGATGCTTGATTTAGTTTTCATTAAGTCTATGTAAACCTGTTATTTTAGCGGAGGGTATTTGTGGAGTAAACACACGAGGCAGGGGAGGTTCTTTCATGTATAACAAGATCTGTTTGTGGTGTAGGGTCAGAAAAGGAGAAACGATGTTCACTTTTTGTTTTAGGACGTTCTATTTGCGGGA
This sequence comes from Leptobrachium leishanense, assembly GCA_009667805.1. NCBI lineage: Eukaryota > Metazoa > Chordata > Amphibia > Anura > Megophryidae > Leptobrachium > Leptobrachium leishanense. The sequence goes on along the minus strand of CM019067.1, from coordinate 114,419,144 downwards.
CATTACAGGAATCCTGCCTGCCATCTTCAATGTACAGTAGCAGGTGAAAGGACAAGTGTTTTAGAGCCCTTGCAGGACCTCACGGTTCTTTTATTGAATTTGACCAATAGGAAACCATCATCCCTCCAAAGCCATGTTCAGCTGACTTGTACCTGGTCACACGTTGCAGTATAGGAACCTATGGAAGGTCCTGTAAGACGAACCACAAATTCCTATCACCGGGATACTACCACAAAAATGAAGCCAAGTTCATAAATTCACACTATTTTTCCCCCCAACATTTATGAGATTAAGACCATTTCAGATTCGAACACCACCCAGCGTCACCTGCAGCCGGGATTTCTGAATCTCGGGGCTGCTGGACACCAGGTCCATCAGCACTCTGAGAACATGCCAATGTGCCCAAGACCATATCGCTGTAGCACGCAGTCTGAGTCTGTGCATGCGCGCAGCTCCAATCCATTGTTCTGTTCAGGCGCTATGGAACTTGCACACGTACGTTATGTCCCGTAGCGCAATTTACTACTCTTATAACACGCAAGCTGCATAGGAGAGCAAATTGTGCAGAAAAGCTTCAGGAACTTAGAAGCGGCAGAACGTTGCGAAGAACAAAAAAAATGAGTAAATTCACACCAAAAAAAAAAGCTATTTTATAATAGAGTAAACCTTCATATTCTGCTAAAATATTGAGAATCATTAAAGTACAGTTTATGCATTTGTTGATATTAAAGAAGTTCGTTTTTTTTTATTTAACAAGCTTTAGTTAAAACACACACCTCAGAACTTCTTAAAACAATCAAATTCTGCTTCTGGAAACTTCTTGAAAGTATGATATGAACTCATCAACTTCAAAGCTTTATACTTAGAATTCAAGCAAGTGTTACGCAGGGTTTAGTGAATGTGTGTGAGTCTCAGGAGCTAGCCACCTCAATCATATAGATTTGCATAGATTAATCCAGAAACATGAGCAGCCAGATTATCCAGAAAGGGGACGACGACAAAGCATTCAGTGTCAAACATACTTCTGAAACCTTTATTCCACATTCTTTTACACGTCCCAAACTTCCTGATTCTGTACGATCACATGAGCAAACTCCGCGCCTTCTAGCTGAAGGACAAGGGGAAAAACAAAACAATGAAGTGCTATGAGGACTCTGAAGGAGATAGACATGAAGAAAGTAACCTCGATATTGCTAAAACATTAAGGTTATGCAGTAAACACTGCTGTTTGACATAGGGGGTCCCAAAGAACACCAGGAAAAGCGTCACCTGCTGCCGTCATGATTTTTCACGTGTGACTTCAGAAAACCTCATGAAAAACCCCCTAACTTTTCAGTCTTGCTACAGACAGTGATCCTACCTATAGCAAAACCGTATGATCCCCATTGTTGCTCTGTAACATCAACCAGCTTGTCACACATACCTTGACCTTTCCTTCACCTTGTTATTGGCATCAAGCACTAACAAGGCATGTTTGATAAACCTTTGGAAAGCCAGTCTGGGAAAGCAGCATTTCAATAAACTGTTTTCACACCTATGACTAGTTAGTCCAGTTTCTGTCAGCAGTCTCCAGCAAATAGCAGATTCCCACTCCTGTCTCTTCCTTGTTTACAGCAAGGGGTGGGAGATTCTGCTGTTCTGTGCAGGAGGAAGAGCACAGATATTAGGTTACAGTGTGGAGAGGACAGAAATCTCAGCCACAGATCACAAGAGATTCATATTTCTATTTATTACACTAGAATTTTTTTTTTTACATTATTTGTCCAGCCTTTAAAAAGACGGAATCACACGGCAGTCTGTAGCAGAATGAAAGTCTTCCACGCCACAAAACACTATTTCAATATCTCTAATCCCTGCATTCATGTAATCTGATGGGGTTATTAAACCATCACTCCGTCACTGAAGGAACAGTAGTTTAGCGAACCTCGATGGATCAAGTACAGTGAGTTCACCATCTAGGGATCTGCCACCGTAGATCGTCATTCTTTTCACGTTTTTCCCCCAAAGCTGTTCAGTGTAGGTTTCCTCGTGTTTCTATGTTTCCATAGTAGTGTCTGAAGAGGTTCTTTAGCGTAGATGTCACCATAGTTCCAACCAATATTTCAGTTGAAGTTGTACAGCTTTTGCATTTTTTTTTTCATACTTCTTCCTATTGGAGACGAATGAAGATCAACTCTTCAAAAACCAAGAAATACATTCATGGGTGATGCGAACATGGTCAGAATGGTGAATGGAGACTAGCAGCAGTTTACTCATTTTACAGTAGGATAGGGTGGTGCTGTAGTTCAGCGCTGTTTGTAGGAACGTCACCTGCTGGTGTTGGATTTTCCTTGGGCAGACAGCCGAAGCTCACTTAGTGGTAACAATGCGGTAAACATGGGTAGAATATTCCTTAAGAAATGTCACTTAATCTGAAAGAATATTTTGTTGTTTACAGATGGTTTTGTTGAGTATGCAGCCCCAGAGCAATGTTTACTTCTGAAATGGGGGGGGGGGGGGGGTCTGCTATTTGAGATGTAGTTAGGCAAACACTTTGCTTTCTATATTCTGAATATTCCAGAGTTTAGCATGCATTTATGGCCAAATACTTCAAAGTGTGCTTTGCAATTTAATGACATCACATGTCTTCCGCACAGCAAATAACATGATTCCCTTATTTAATAACAACCAGGTTGCCACAGAGTGAATGCTAAACAGACTGGCTATCGCAAGTACAATCTGCATGGTCCATTCATGACAAATTAGCATAACACAAAGCTCTACTTCGCCAAAAACAAAGCTGTTAAAATAATTTAAAAAAAGAGACATGTTCATTGTAATAGATCTCAGTACCCCGAGTGGGTCACATCTGTCAATGACGCTTCCTTGCTGGACCCCCGTGCCTTCCTCCAGTCCTTAGACTAAGCTTAAAGAGCCTTGCTAGCATTCGGGAAATAAGACGAGGCTGTAGTTCTGGAAGTTTTCAGGGTCAAAAAGGGACTGGCACAGATATGAATGTGGTCAAACATGGGTCATTTACATATACAAAATGTTATGAGTTCTGATGTAACTGATCCTTCTGCTTCAATGCATTTGCTCAACATTCCTGGACAAGACAGGACAATTACAGCCATGGATGGTAAACAAGATTACAGACCAAAAACAGGTCGATAAGGGGGCAGTGTTTGACAAAACAAAAACTACAACACTGATTACACACTCTGAACAGCAGACATGCACCTCCCAAATACATTTTTAGGCTCAGGTACCTCAAGTCCAAAGTGATGCACATCACATTCATTATCCAGGGATTACAATAAAATGCTTATCTTGCAGGGTGTCCTATTCTACATTGGAAGGCCTTTTTATTTTTTTAAATGCAATTAAAATGGTAACCTGGGCTAAAAAGCTTGATCACGCAGGAAGTCTATAAAGTATCACAAAATATACAGCACCATGAAAAATTAAGTTCAAAAAACCTGTATAGGAAATGAGTATATTGAATAAAGCAGTCATTTCCAGTCTTTCATAATTTTCTGTTCTCCCACATGACCGTGGCATGCCACAGGGGGAGGAGCAACTGCAAGCTGAGTTCATTGAAAAATGCTTTAAAAAAAATAAAATAAAAATTCTACACCACTCCAGGTATTTTGATTTTCCAATTAAGCACAATGGGGCACTTGAAGAGCAACTATTTCAATGGATATAGAGATAGCGAAATTTGGGAAAAAGACTTTTCTGTGACACAGTTGTGGACTGATAAAAACCCATGCGCGTTTAAGGCTGGGGTCAGACGAACGCAGTGTTAACGTCTGTGTTGCCCGCACATAAGTACATCCGTGATAGCATACAATTGTGTTAAATGGAGCCCCACACACGAAGTACGTCCACACAGAAGTGCGGGGGCTGACGGACGCTGCAAACGGACGCAGGTTAGGCAAGAACGTAATACTGCTAGAACGGACGTGCGGAGTGCGCCACGTCCACAACGTCCGTGTAACTTTGTGTGTGAGTGATGGAGCATGGTCAGACGGACTGCATTTATACGTCCAGCATTTTTGACGGACAGAATGTTTTTTCATTGTAATTTATTTTTCCCTCCTACATCCGTCCAAAAATAACTTCAGTGAAAAAACGGACTGTGTGACCACTACTGCGTCATCCGTACTGACGATGTCCGTAACTGCACGGACGTACAGCCCGTAGAAATCACGCTCGTCTGACCCTAGCCTTACTGAAAAATTAGGCAATTGTGAAAGAAAAAAAATAATATACACACATAAAAATATCTCCAACAGGATCTGGCATGTTTTTCCATGAAACCAGTAGACGCTAGGGATGTTTCTGAAACAGTTGTGGATCCTGAAGGATTCAATTGTGCTTTAGGGAGACATAATCTGACTTCATTTCCAAGGAAGAAAAAAAAAATATCCATGTGTCCAGCTTTTACCTGCACTCATTTCAATGCTCTCCCGCTGCTCACGCTCTGACTATGAATATAACCCAATGAAAAGCCGGAAGCATTAAATGGCAGGATCCCTTTAAGTGAATGTTAAGCGAGAGAAAATCCGAATACTTGTTCAAAGTGCAGCAGGACGAAGTCTACTGGGTATGCAAACTAAAGCCGGTTTATCAGCCGCTTTGCCTCGGCTGCGTGTAGGAATCCAGGTAAAACCGTGTACCATTTAACACCAACACCTCAATAATATCCCTGGAATGATCATCCAACAATTGTATATGGTCAGGACGCCTCCGCCTCGGTACCCATGACTGCTTTCTGTAAATAGACCACGTTAAAAAGGAAATCTGATGGAATTCTAACAGCGAACATTAATGACAGGGCTTGCCATATGCAAGAGCGGGGGATGGGGCGGCATCAGGTACCTTAAATAGGTATGGATTTTATGAAGAGAACTGTACAACCTTTTCCTAGATATTGAAACTGTAATTTGTTCTTAAATATAAATTAGCAGATTCCTTGAATCAGACCTTTGCAGAAGAACGTTGTATTAGGAGGGTATGGAAAGGAAAGCCAGGTACCTCTGCATAGGACAAGGGAAGCACCGCCTAAAAGACAACACTGAGGAGCTCAGTATCCTCAGCACCAGGAGGAGGATGCTCCACTTCCCACCACCGGCCCTCAGCAAGATGCAGCAAGTCTAAGCAGACAAAACGTTACTAGAAGAATTACAGCATGAATATAAAAGCAACAGAAAGACCAAGAATAGGGCAAGAAACATGGATTTCAGTACTCAATGGCCTGCAGGAACATACAGGGTTTGTACACACCATAAAGTCTGGGTGAAACATTCTGTCCATGGAATAACAAATCTTCCTCATACAGGCCGGGAGCCCCATTCGAGGGGAGCCAGGCCGGGAGCCCCATTCGAGGGGAGCCAGGCCGGGAGCCCCATTCGAGGGGAGCCAGGCCGGGAGCCCCATTCGAGGGGAGCCAGGCCGGGAGCCCCATTCGAGGGGAGCCAGGCCGGGAGCCCCATTCGAGGGGAGCCAGGCCGGGAGCCCCATTCGAGGGGAGCCAGATACTGTAGAAATGGGAGCCAGGCAGGCCCTGGGATGAGCTGCGGCCTCCCTCGCCCTGCCACATAGGAGCGGACTCGCATTGGTGTGGCAGCGCGGACACCGGGAGCAGCCTGTCAGCCTGAGAATGACAGAGAGCAGCGCAGTCCCCGCTGTGTGTCAGGCCGCCTCCTCCCCCGGCCTGCTGATCCACACACACACCGGGCTCCCCCCCCCCTTCTTACCTTTGAATTTGAGCTCGATGGGCGGGTCAAGAATCAGGATCTGTTCGTGCCTGGACATGACGGCCCCGCCGGCTGCAGCCATGCACCTCACCGCCGAGACACGGGCAACGGAGCTCAACAAGGAAGGGGAGGAAGGAGCAGACTGCGAGGCCTGCGGTGTGTGCGCTGCTGCGGCGGGCGGGCGGGCACGGGGCCTGGAGTAGGGCGGAGCAGGTGGTGGCGGCGGCGCGGTGCGGGCCGTGTGCTCGGTGTATGGCTCGCTCGCTGTGCCTGCGCTCTGTCACCGCTGACTCAACACACAGCACAGTTGCGGCAACCGCGCAGCGCCCCAATCACGTCAGCTGCGGGAGGGACTCAGCGTCGAACGTCAGTACGTGATCCCACCACCAGCCTGCCCACCAGCGGCCACGCCCCCAAACCTATATTTCAATTCGCCAGAACTTTATTGTCAACATTGTAACCAACACGCCTGTGTGGTTCTGCACCTGCTGGGTGGCTGCTGTCCTGGAGAACTTGTGCAGCAAAGTAGTGATTGTGTACACACGTGACTTAAGAATATCATCAACATTTCACCTAGAAATGCAGCAGCATCACCCGCCCATGTGTACAGTGAATTCCATGTGCAGCTGGGATGTACTAAAGGGCACTCTAATGAAAGCTCTCACCCCTATTTGTCCTTAAATGATTGGACAGATGTTGCTGACAGCATCTTCCCATTGATTTATCTTCCATTTTTTTTTTCTTAGGTGTAAATACCTTTTCCCTATTGGGGCTCATTGAGCAGAAGTACCTGCGGCTTTTTGATGGAATTTGCGAATCAATGTGGACAGCGTGCAAATTTCACTTCGCCTGGAACTTGAGTACTATTGTGCAAAATCTGATGGATTGGCGCACTGCACCGTGTACAGCAGCAATCCATCATCTGTCTTCTTTCAGGAGCGAGAGGGTGTTGTCGGCATTCAGAACGTGCTGCCATCATTGGTGACCATTTTGGTGACTAGCTGTGGGTAAATACAAAATCCCATCTGCCTGGTGATTTGTGTGGATGCTGGAAACTACTTTGCTTCACACAGCGATTTCTGCCAAATAGCACTAATGGGGGGGTGGGCACTCCACGCAGCCTGACCACTTTAAAAGCTAAAGGACACTATCAGCTGCCCTGACCTAAAACCTGGACGCAAAGGGGAAAAATTGGCGTTCGCTAACTTCCCCTTAGCATCCCGGTTTCCCCAGCAGATCGCGGGGCAGGCAGGCGCCGAGTCCTGCAGCCTGCCCCTTAGTGATTGCTAAGCTCGCAGATGCTGGGGGCAGTGCTACAGCGCCATCCCTTGCATCCCCTCCATGGCTTACATAGGACTCCATGGAGGATCGTGCTGGCGGGTCACATGACCTCTCGCGAGATCCTGCTGGTCGGCAGAGTGATCGCGGAGGGAGAGAGGGGATCTTCATCCCCCTGTCTCACTCTGCTCCCGGCGGCCAGAAACAACGGATCGGCTGCCATTCTCGTCGCGGGATAAGAGGTGAGTATTTGTTTTTTGGGGTGTTTGAGCTGCAGGTAGCAGGTTCTGCAGCAGTGGAATACGTTACCTACACCTCTGAGCTGGTGTTAACTTTGTTAGGTAGCGCCAGCTCTTATTAACTAGCGTTAGAAACAAGTGATCCTAACGCTAGTTACTCTCTTCTTGCACTTTGCGCTCCCTGTGTCAGGTATAGGGAGCGCAAAGTGTAATGCACATGCATGTTTTCTGCTCTGTGTGTTTTTTTTTTTCCTTTCTCCTTCCCAAAGGATTAGGCAAGACACCTCTGGTATTTATAACCCCTTACCTGATCTGCTCTCTTGGGCTGAATGAGAACTTGATCAGGGGGCCCATACCTGAACCAAATGGGTTGGGGGGTGTTGGACAGACAAAGAGCCAGCACTCACCTATACAATTGGTATTTCTCAAGGACTTGGGTTTGATGAACATCTCTAAGAACCTTCTGGGGACTTTTAAAATCTGGAATACCCATGGAAGAGCTACCTAATGTAAGTTTGGTTTTCTGTGTAAGTCCCATTTTATTTCAAGAACTGTATTTGCACGTTTTATTCGAGAATCAGCTCGTGGAGTCCTTCATGGAGCCCTGCATGAGCTCACTCTTGCAAGATCATGCAGCGCCACGAAGGGATCATGGAGGAAAATTAGGAATTATTTGTTCCTAGTCTCACTCTGCTCCCAGCGAGAGGAAGCAGTGGATTGGATCACCGATTTTACTAATGCAGAATCATTTAGCTTTGAGGCAATGGTATTTATCAGTAAAATATTGTCTTCCAGGTGGAAGCACAAGGTATCTTGGAATAGCTTGCGCTACCATGCGGAGGTGCAAATTAATGTCTCTTGTACTCAGTGGCATCACAAGAGGGGTGCAGACTGCACCCAGGTGACACCGTCTAGGGATGACACCACGGGTCATTTGGACCCCTGTATTTCTGGACCCATAGCAGATAGAGGGTCATACGAGGTGTCATTGAAAAGGGCATAGCATGGTCCTTCCAATGACTTCAAACATGACTAGGTTTCATGTAAAAATAAATGTAAAATCGTCCTTTTTTTTCTACATTCATTTTATTTTTCTAATGCAGCATTACTGTTCCCTTTTCATTTATAAAACTGAACAATGATGCTGCACTGTGGCGCTCTGTGATATGCTCATGCACAGCGCTCATTACGGTGAATTCTACTGCTGTAGAGCTTTATGATATGCTCATACACAGGCAGCGCACATTACAGTGAGTTTTACTGCTGTGGAGCTGTATAATACGCTCATACACAGTGCACATTACAGTGAGTTTTATTGCTGAGAATTCTGTGATGCGCTCCTACACACCGCACATATCTGTGAGTTTTATTGCTGTGGAGCTCGGTGATACGCTCATACACACCACAAATTACAGTGAGTTTTATTGCTGTGCAGCTCTGTGATACACTCATACACATTGCACATTGCTGTGAGTTTTTTGCTGTGGAACTCTGTGATATGCTCATAAACAACTCAAATTAGAGTGAGTTTTATTGCTGTGCAGCTTTGTGATATACGCGTTCACATTGCAATTTGCCGTGAGTTTTATTGCTGTGGAGCTCTGTGATAGGAGAATTTATACTGTGACTGTCCAGAGGTGTTTGATGAGGAGCTGTGTTCACACACACACACACACTGCATGTCACAAAAATTACAACACCTGATACCCGTCCAGTGGCGGAAGTACCAGGGTCGCAGCGGTCGCAGTTGCGACCGGGCCCTGGCATTCCGCCACTGGAGGGGGGCCCAGCGCCGCCGCCAGATTCCAGCAAAAAGCGCCGGAATCTGGGAGCAGCGCCGCTGGCTGTTCCCCTCCCTGCGAGCAGCCCGCTGGCTTGCAGCTTGGCCGCTCGCGTGGGATGGGAACTAGCTGACCAGCGCACGAGATCTCGCGAGAACTCGGCTGCGCTGGTCAGGTGGTTTCCGGTGAGCGGCCAGGCTGCATGCTTTCAGCGGCCGCTCACCACATAGAGGAACAACGGCGGCAGCAGAGGAGCCTGAGGTGAGCGGGGGGCCCTATATACCCATAAGAGCTGGGGCAGAATATATCCATGAACTGGGGCAGAATATATCCATGAACTGGGGCAGAATATATCCATGAACTGGGGCAGAATATATCCATGAGCTGGGGCAGAATATATCCATGAGCTGGGGCAGAATATATCCATGAGCTGGGGGCAGAATATATCCATGAGCTGGGGCAGAATATATCCATGAGCTGGGGCAGAATATATCCATGAGCTGGGGCAGAATATATCCATGAGCTGGGGGCAGAATATATCCATGAGCTGGGGCAGAATATATCCATGAGCTGGGGCAGAATATATCCATGAGCTGGGGGCAGAATATATCCATGAGCTGGGGGCAGAATATATCCATGAGCTGGGGCAGTGTCAGGACTCGCCACGGGGAAACTGTAGTACTGGAACGGTGGGAACCCAAGAGGCAGAGTATACCAGATCGTGAGAGCCACTATACGAAGGGTGAGATGGAATGGTACAACCCTATTCGTGACAGTGGCCGAGACGTCAGGTGTTGATGGGTATGAAGAGATAGGCACGATAATACTGGAGGCTTGACACGGTGAATAAGGTGCAGTATATGAAAACAGCATAATATAGTAACAGACCCGTAGGGGGTCGCAGTACTCACGGCAGACGATAGGTATCTCAAGGCATAGAGGGAACGTGAGGTACTGTGGTGTACTGTAGTAGGCTGGGGGTCTGCGGCTTGGTGAGACGGCTGTAAGGCTGAAGAGCCAAAGCGGATAGAGGTGCTGGATGCGCTGTAGCAGGCTGGAGGTCTGAGGCTCGGTGAGACGGCTGGAGAGGCCGAAGAGCCAAAGTGGATTGAGGTGCTGGAGACGCTGTAGCAGGCCGGAGGTCTGAGGCTTGGCGAGATGGCTGTAAGGCTGAGGAGCCAAAGCGGATTGAGGTGCTGGAGACGCTGTAGCAGGCCGGAGGTCTGAGGCTTGGCGAGATGGCTGTAAGGCTGAGGAGCCAAAGCGGATTGAGGTGCTGGAGACGCTGTAGCAGGCCGGAGGTCTGAGGCTTGGCGAGATGGCTGTAAGGCTGAGGAGCCAAAGCGGATTGAGGTGCTGGAGACGTTGTAGCAGGCCGGAGGTCTGAGGCTTGGCGAGCTGGCTGTAAGGCTGAGGAGCCAAAGCGGATTGAGGTGCTGGAGACGCTGTAGCAGGCCGGAGGTCTGAGGCTTGGCGAGATGGCTGTAAGGCTGAGGAGCCAAAGCGGATTGAGGTGCTGGAGACGCTGTAGCAGGCCGGAGGTCTGAGGCTTGGCGAGATGGCTGTAAGGCTGAGGAGCCAAAGCGGATTGAGGTGCTGGAGACGCTGTAGCAGGCCGGAGGTCTGAGGCTTGGCGAGATGGCTGTAAGGCTGAGGAGCCAAAGCGGATTGAGGTGCTGGAGACGCTGTAGCAGGCCGGAGGTCTGAGGCTTGGCGAGATGGCTGTAAGGCTGATGTCATGAATTAAGCCTATGCCCGCACCTAAACCGTGGCAAACCCTTATTCACCTGTCTAGGTTTGTATGCAGGTTCGATTCCCCTATCTGGCTGTTAAGCTTCTGTTGTGATACCTACAGGTGTATACTACTTCACCAAAATGAAGCCTGCTTAAAAGAGGGATCCACCCTTCCATCAGGGCTTCAACATAACGTCTCTGGAAGTGCAGACAACCAGACCTGTTCCTGAAGCTCCCTACCGTGTTACCTGAATCCCTCCAGTGATACACCCAAGTGGAACCCTGCTACCAAGGAGAATCTCCCCACCAAGGTACCCCGCTCTCAAGAACCCTCGTTCTTCGAGTGTACCCCACTTCCAAGAATCCTCGTTTGTCAAGTATACCCTGCTTTCAAGAATCCCTATTGTCAAGCTGAATCCTGCATACAGTCTGTTGCCTGCCTGCTAGTGCTGTTATTATTTACCATTTGTTTTGTTTATTATTTAATAAACCTTCAATACCCAGCAACCTGTGTGACTCCTATGATCACTGCATCCTGGGCTCACTTCACCCACCGCCGCACTCCGTACCTGACAGAATGTTGAAGCCTTCACACAGTGAGTCCGCGGTGATCCAAATCGTTATGGAGTACCTCAGAAAAGCCATTCAAGACATCCTGCAACATTTGGACTCCGTTTTTGCAAGTATGCAGCAGGGTTTAAATGACACCTCTACTAAGGTGTGCACTCCAGCTCCAAAGAAAGTGGGTAGAGGACCCCTAACATCCGAAGAAATTGCTAGGAGAAGGTCCCAGAAGCTCTGCTTCTACTGCGGGGAACCGTCCCATTCCATCTCGGAATGTTTAGTGCGGCCCCCCAAGCTGCCCCGCACTTTCCCTGGAGTTTCAAACGAAACCCTGCAATCCCCAGTGCTACCTGGTGCTACTCCCAAGTCTGCACCTGTTAAATCAAAAAGGACTTTTTCTATCAAGGCCAGAGAACCCTTTTCTACTCCGCCTGTGGTCCCAATGCCTAGTGAAGCACTGCCCACCAAGTTCAAGAAGGCAGTGCCTGTCAAGTCTGCTTCCACCAGACCAAAAAGGGAAATTGTTCCTACCAAGTCCTTGTCCAGAAAACCCACACCTGCTAAAACAAGGACTGTGTATAAAAAGTCTATGGAGGCCTACTCGGATAAGCTCCAAAGGTGCCAGCCAAATAGGATGGTGTCACTGGACACCTATCCTGAGGTCACAGACCTTGAAGACCCCTATCCTGCCGAAACCATGGAGTTCGAGTCCACCCTACCTCCAGAATATGAACCTGAAATTCCCATGGAGTTAGCTGCTGCCTCCCCTTCTCAGACACCCACCACTCTCAACCAGCATTCCAGGTACCTTGGTGTCGCTGTCTACGCCCCAGCAACTGTCTTCAAGTCATCGGTGAAACCAGAACCCCGAAATCTGGAAGCCAACTCCTGTCTCCATGACCTAGAAGAATCACTGTTGCTGCAGAGTCCAGCTGCCTCCATACTAAGGAGGGCTCTTGGGTTCAAAAAGGTTGAGACTCCCACTCCTCACAGCCGCAAATCCGGGCTGGTTTCTGGACAACCATGCCAAGCATATATCGGTACCACTGTCTCTACCCCTGAAGGCACCATTACTATGGAACCCTTGCCCCCTGGGTTCACGTATGGTTCCAATGGGACTGTGGTCAGATACGCAGACCTGCAGGTGTTTCAGAACCCCAAAAGCGCCTGGAGATCACTCCACAATAATGTTGTCACTGCCCTGCAACCCGCAGGTTCTCCAACCGTTGCTGCCCTGCACATCGCAGGTTCTCCAGCCGCTGCTGCCCTGCACATCGCAGATTCTCCAGCCGTTGCTGCCCTGCACATCGCAGATTCTCCAGCCGTTGCTGCCCTGCACATCGCAGATTCTCCAGCCGTTGCTGCCCTGCACATCGCAGATTCTCCAGCCGTTGCTGCCCTGCACATCGCAGATTCTCCAGCCGTTGCTGCCCTGCACATCGCAGATTCTCCAGCCGTTGCTGCCCTGCACATCGCAGATTCTCCAGCCGTTGCTGCCCTGCACATCGCAGATTCTCCAGCCGTTGCTGCCCTGCACATCGCAGATTCTCCAGCCGTTGCTGCCCTGCACATCGCAGATTCTCCAGCCGTTGCTGCCCTGCACATCGCAGATTCTCCAGCCGTTGCTGCCCTGCACATCGCAGATTCTCCAGCCGTTGCTGCCCTGCACATCGCAGATTCTCCAGCCGTTGCTGCCCTGCACATCGCAGATTCTCCAGCCGTTGCTGCCCTGCACATCGCAGATTCTCCAGCCGTTGCTGCCCTGCACATCGCAGATTCTCCAGCCGTTGCTGCCCTGCACATCGCAGATTCTCCAGCCGTTGCTGCCCTGCACATCGCAGATTCTCCAGCCGTTGCTGCCCTGCACATCGCAGATTCTCCAGCCGTTGCTGCCCTGCACATCGCAGATTCTCCAGCCGTTGCTGCCCTGCACATCGCAGATTCTCCAGCCGTTGCTGCCCTGCACATCGCAGATTCTCCAGCCGTTGCTGCCCTGCACATCGCAGATTCTCCAGCCGTTGCTGCCCTGCACATCGCAGATTCTCCAGCCGTTGCTGCCCTGCACATCGCAGATTCTCCAGCCGTTGCTGCCCTGCACATCGCAGATTCTCCAGCCGTTGCTGCCCTGCACATCGCAGATTCTCCAGCCGTTGCTGCCCTGCACATCGCAGATTCTCCAGCCGTTGCTGCCCTGCACATCGCAGATTCTCCAGCCGTTGCTGCCCTGCACATCGCAGATTCTCCAGCCGTTGCTGCCCTGCACATCGCAGATTCTCCAGCCGTTGCTGCCCTGCACATCGCAGGATTCCAAGAGCCGTGCTGTACCGAGGTCCAGGTCCAAGAGCCGTGCTGTACCGAGGTCCAGGTCCAGACTGCTGCCACCAAAACATTTGTGGACACTGATACCGCTGCAGCTACCCTGCCAACTCCTGGTAAAGCCAGTCCATCCAGTGAAGTCCTGGTACTTGTCTCTGCCATGGCAGCTCAGGTGAACACCCTTACCCATACCATACAGGACATGCAGCTGAACCACAAATACCTGCAGTCTCAGGTACAGGTTGCATTAGCCCGTGGACATTTCTCTACTCCCGATCTGGTTGCCACCAGCAACCCCATACATCAGGACGACTCCGAACCCACTGTGCTCGATAGCACCTCAGATATGGATCCCACGATACCCTACAGTGTCCAAGGTATCGTGATACGCCGAACAGACCTTGAAAACCCTGTGACCATCTTGACCACCCAAACCTCATCCTTGGAGGTGACGGGTCCTGGCCCCAACCGACGGCGGCGCAGGAAAAAATAGGTGGCCCCCTTGCTATATATATATCTGATTGTTCGCGCCCGGAAGGCGCTCCTTGGGTTGGGGTACTGTCATGAATTAAGCCTATGCCCGCACCTAAACCGTGGCAAACCCTTATTCACCTGTCTAGGTTTGTATGCAGGTTCGATTCCCCTATCTGGCTGTTAAGCTTCTGTTGTGATACCTACAGGTGTATACTACTTCACCTAAATGAAGCCTGCTTAAAAGCGGGATCCACCCTTCCATCAGGGCTTCAACATAACGTCTCTGGAAGTGCAGACAACCAGACCTGTTCCTGAAGCTCCCTACCGTGTTACCTGAATCCCTCCAGTGATACACCCAAGTGGAACCCTGCTACCAAGGAGAATCTCCCCACCAAGGTACCCCGCTCTCAAGAACCCTCGTTCTTCGAGTGTACCCCACTTCCAAGAATCCTCGTTTGTCAAGTATACCCTGCTTTCAAGAATCCCTATTGTCAAGCTGAATCCTGCATACAGTCTGTTGCCTGCCTGCTAGTGCTGTTATTATTTACCATTTGTTTTGTTTATTATTTAATAAACCTTCAATACCCAGCAACCTGTGTGACTCCTATGATCACTGCATCCTGGGCTCACTTCACCCACCGCCGCACTCCCGTACCTGACAGCTGAGGAGCCAAAGCGGATTGAGGTGCTGGAGACGCTGTAGCAGGCCGGAGGTCTGAGACTCGGTAAGACGGCTGTAAAGGCTGAAGAGCGGCCACGGTATGACTAGAGGCAATGAAACACAGTCCATGTGCTAGGAATCATACTCAATAATTGGGCATTTACTCACAGTTCTGTAGCCTCTTTTAAACCGATTCCCGCCGTACCTGGCGTCTGACGTCATCTCCCGGCGCCAAGGTCCTCATC
This sequence comes from Leptobrachium leishanense, assembly GCA_009667805.1. NCBI lineage: Eukaryota > Metazoa > Chordata > Amphibia > Anura > Megophryidae > Leptobrachium > Leptobrachium leishanense. The sequence goes on along the minus strand of CM019067.1, from coordinate 114,404,111 downwards.
GATATAGCGCGCATGCATGCGCCGGCCGCGGTCTAGGGGATAGGGTGTCGGGGGATGAAAGTGTGGTAACCATGGCATCAGATGTGGTTTGCCGAGGATGGGACGGACAGCGTTAGCGTCGGGTCCGGCGGGTACCGGGCGGTATCAGGGGGCGATCCTGACAGGCAGAATATATCCATGAGCTGGGGCAGTATATCCATGTGCTGGGGCAGTATATCCATGTGCTGGGGCAGTATATCCATGAGCTGGGGCAGTATATCAATGAGCTGGGGCAGTATATCCATGTGCTGGGGCAGAATATCCATGTGCTGGGGCAGAATATCCATGTGCTGGGGCTGTATATCCATGTGCTGGGGCTGTATATCCATGTGCTGGGGCTGTATATCCATGTGCTGGGGCAGTATATCCATGTGTTGGGGCAGTATATCCATGAGCTGGGGGCAAAAATATCCATGTGTGAGCTGGGGCAATATATCCATGTGTGGCCTGGGGGCAATATATATCCATGTGTGGCCTGGGGGCAATATATGTCCATGTGAGCTGGGGCAATATATATATCCATGTGAGCTGGGGGCAATATACAGTATATATCCATGTCAGCTGGGGGCAATACTATCTTTTTTATATTGCAGGAAAAAAAAAGGTAAAAATATAGATCTTTTTTTGGGGGGGTTGGGGGAGCCCTTCATGGATTCTTGCACCGGGGCCCTCAGGTTTCTAGTTACGCCACTGTACCCGTCACTCATTTGTTGGTGTTTAACACATTTTTTACACATTGCTCTTTGTTGTAGAAGAATATCTGGAAAGAAGCAGAGCACAGAGGAGACAGGTAGTGATGTCGCAGAGGGGGTGAGCAGAGTGGACCGCACCGGGTGACACACTCTGGGGGTGACGTGACACCATGCGTTACTGCGCCGGGTAACACCCTCTGGGGGTGACACCCTGAGTTACCACGCTGAGTAACATCATCCCTAGTGATGCCACTGCTTGTACCAAGTAGTAGTAGTATATGTTAACGTTTTTAATTTCATCTGATTGTATGACTGAAATCTACACAGTACTCTTAACATCTGAAATTGTCTAGTGAGTATTAAATGTTGTGTATGCTCCATGCGACTGTGTTTATAGCCTTGTCTGAGGTTCAGGCTATGAATAGGTTGTGGCATTACTATTGGTACACGGTTTTGTTTTCATTGAAAATATTAGCCTTACCCTTAGTTTCCTACATATAGATCACTCCACACAGGTTACTTATTTTAGTTTTCTGTAATCAACATAAATGTAAGGCACATTTAAATTTCTCTGTACTGTGGTTAAGAATAAAACAGCTAGGAAATATAACCACTTTAAATTTGTATTGCTGGATTGTTGTACAGACCAGAATAAATAAATAATGCATGTGGGTAAGTGATACTAATGTAATGAGAAACCATTAGATTGTAACAAATAACCCATTGTACATTCTACAAACACGTAGTACATTTTACAATTCCCTAGTTCAAGCACAGTGTATGATTATTATCTATTTTATGAACTGTCTTTTTAGACACCATGCCATCAACGCATTAGAGAAAGTTCAGAATTTCTACCCACAAAATGAATAAAAGATGCTGTTGATCCAGAGGGTCCATGAAACTGTTCCATGTCTGTCTCGGTAGATCTTTCGTGTCTAAATATTTAATACTGCTGCATGTGTTGGAGCAAATAAATATGAATACAAGTTAGCGGACAATAAGATTGCTTATTTTTCAAGCTATGATATACGTACATATATATATTTAAATATATAATGTTGTTACAGTGAAACGCGTCGAGTCATGAGTTTGTGGAATCGAAATGTATTTACATGTCCCCTTTACTACTCATTGATTAGTTGTGTAACAGTGTTTTGGGGGCTTCTGGCAGCCTTGATGCTGCTCATCCTGTCTGTTTAATAAATGTTTTAGAACGTACAGGAAGTCATTTCTAAATAGAGAATGAAACGTGAAACGTAGGTGCTAAATTAACAAGAGCTGTTGTAAAGTTAACAACTCCATATGCTATATTGGCTCTGGTAAGTTTACAACAGCTCTGGTTAAGTTGGTGCTAACTTTGGAATATTACTCCTATATATTTTTAAAGCTGTTTTTTAAACAGCAAATACAGGCACCCCCTAGAAGACAGGAGCCTGTAGGCATGTGCCTACTCTGCCGATCGTTAAATCCGTCTCTGGATGCCAGTGAACAAATTCTCTCAATTTCCCCATCAGGTGGTGTAAATACGTTCAAAGAAATAACTTTGTCTTATGGAAGCACTAGAGGAAGAACATTAAAAATGTATTTTCTGACACGAGTTCTCTTTTTTTTTCATTCTTTGTATTTTCCATTTCTTTCTGCTATTCATTTTTAATATATCAACCTGGTTCACATTCTAGTTAGTCTTTAGTTTTCAACATGTTTTCTGACCACGTGCTATTTTTTAATCATGCCTTTTTACCAGGTTTATTAAGATGCTGCTTTATAGTCTGGGTTTTGACCTCATTATTTTAACTTCTCTTTCCTTTAATTTTAACTTTTCTGCTGCCTTCTTCACCACATAACACCTTGGCACTACTCTTTCACTGACTGGATTGTTATTATGTACTGATGTGATCACACATTTCTGCATACTTCATCTTACTTCTTGGTGCCTGGTTCTCACTCAGTTAACACATATTTTTCTCCATATATGCCCATTTAAAATACTTTTATTGTAGACGTACTTGACTTGTCTATAACTTGATCAGGGCAGCCATCAGAATTCTTGGGGCCCCTTACTAAACCATTGGTCGGGGGCCATCAGTAAACTAATTACAAATTACGTTATTTCGGCTTCTCTTCCCCTACAGTAAGGGAAAAAAGTGTTCCCCGGTGGCAAAGCGTTCACTCTGCAGCTCTATCTGGTGCAGACCCCTAATCAGTCCCTAAGTGATGAGATGAAGTGCTCTTCTGGCCCCAGATGCCCACTGGGAAATTTGTTGATATCTTGGTGGGCCAGTCCTAGGTGGCATGGGGAACCCTTATGTCTGTGGCACTTGATAGATGCCAAGCTATGGCTGGAACGTTGGTGGTCTGTTAGCACAATGAATTTATTTTGTCTGTGAGACCTCCTAGAGTCTGCCATTCTTCATTTACGATATATACTTTCAACTGTGTTTTTCTTTTCAGGGAAAGGATCTTCATGTGTTGATCGATAGACATTGAGCAGAAATGTTTGTGAACTGTTCTGGCGTCTGTTGCATTAGCAGGCTTTTTCGGACATTATTATACGCAAATAATGGCAGTCTAGGCAACTATCAGGGTGTGACAAGAAAACTCCAGTCATTGGTCTCCGATGGTGGTTAAGACAGTCTTGATCATGGCTTTTATGATCAGAAAGGTCAGACTTCGACTCTTGAATATATGGTAAACATTAAGGGGAGAGAAGTGGCAGCTGTTTAGATCCATGTTCCTTTTACTATATCAACGACCAGGGTCCATATTTTACTTTTCATGACAGTTTTGTCATTAGATCTAATTCATGCACTGAGTAATGGGCCACTATGATCACTGCTCGCTGCAAACTACTCCCTTGGCATTGCCAAGTTTTTAGGGAAACTTTTGTACCAATAATGATTTGGAAGAGGATACATTTTAAACGTGGACTGTACATTTTGAAGTGTTAGAATTATCTTCTCTCTTTCCATTTGATTACAGTTGTGAACTATGTAGCTATGAGTGTCACATAGCACCGATGATGTAAAAAGTGAGAATTACATCACCAAAACCCAACTGCTGCTGTTTAAGGTTAAGTAGTTTGAAGATGAAGGCATTTGCAGATGAGCCAAGTGGGGAAATATTTTAAAATTAACAGCAAGTGCTTCAAGGGAGAAAAAACACAATTTTGACATTACAGCCATTTTGTCAGTGACAGGCTGGCAGCTCTAGAGTTAGTGATGCATAAGTCCAAACTCAAATATGAGGCACTTCTTGTTGTTCATGAAATGTAGAAATTAAGACGATAAAGTTGAATTAATGAGGCTCACATAGCTCTCTGGGTATTCACATATATGTAAAGGTCAGAGCAGAGTGAGACTGGCAACAAATAGTTCCCAGTCTCCCTCTGCGATCACTCCGTGACCCAGTACGATCTCGTGAGACAGGGCTGCAGTCCAGTAGCACACCCTCCATGGATTTCCATGGACTCCAGGAGGCGATACTTGTGGCAGCCTGGAAGCGCTATCGCGAGCATCATGGAGGGTTATGCTGCATTACGGGGCAGACTGCTGAATTAGCGCCTGTCCCGTAATATGGTGCTAAAACGGGAAGGTGCAGGTTTCCCCCGCGTTAGTGCCCCCGTTTTAGCACCACAAATTTAATATGGCCCTACAACATTTAGTGAATCCCACCTTAGGAATGGGGAAAAGTACATAATCAAGCTCATGAGCAAAGTACAGAGCACATGCAATACACAGAGTCAAGAATCATGCCAAGGACAAAGTCCAAAAAACCTAGAGTAACAAAAAAGTGTGGGAAAGACAATAGGTCACATGAAAAAGGAAGAGGACAGCCTTAAATACCACGAGGTACCTGCCCATTAGCCAGACTTGAGGAAGAGTGGAACATCCTGCCCCGTGACAAAAATAGGATGCAACCTATAGCTTAGTCCTGTGAACTTGAATATGCCCAGAAAGCGGAGGAGTCACGGAGATGCCACAGAGCGGTGTAAGGGTGATGATGCTCCAGCAGACTGATTCAAAACAGGAGCAGCCAGGTTCAAGTGGAAGGTGGTAAAGGAAGCGACACTTACATAGCCATAATCCTACTCAAACTGACTCATACAGTGGCATCAGCAGAGTCAGACATATGTGTCAGTATGGCAGATGCTGTGTAAAGGAATGGGTAGCCTTCATTACATGGAAGAGCTGCTGCCTCCCATGTGCTATTTGCTGTGTCTTGAAGCATGGCTTGGCTTCCATGGTGCTGCTGCTCGTTCTGCCTTAGGGAATTATGGGATTATGTTCCCTTACGTTTCCCCTCAGATTGAGGTCCATTGTACGATTATGTTGCCCACCCAGAGATTCGAGTTGCAGGTACCATAAACCACAGACCACCCAGTTTTTTTTATGAAGAAACAGGGCACCCTGTTACCAGATCCAGATTCCGCATCTCACTGGAAACTTTCCTGGTATCCTAGTGAGTGCTGAGGCAACCCAGTGCGATGGTGCCCTGAGACTGCCTGGTGATCGCTGGCACTGCCCCCTCACTAGCAGGGTTATTCAAAGAGCTCTGAATTGGGGCCGAAAGGTAACCAAACGCTGAAATTCAGCGTACGGTTACCTTTCCTGGCCATTCGGCTATTCAGAGAGCAGGCAGTTCGGTGAAATTTGGTGAATTGCCTGCACATACGGTGCCTGTTCGAGGGCAGTGAAATCCCAAAAGAGAAGAAATGCTTCGTCTATTCAGAGAACAGAAAACAGCAGTGAAAAGTTGCCGAATTGCCCTGCTGTTCTGTGGTTTCATTCGACAGGTTTATTCAGGGGAATCCCATAGGCTTCAATGTTAAAAATATTCCTGTTTTAATACAATATCTAATAAATAGGGATGTGCGTTTCGGGTTTCGGAATTTTCACGAAATTTCCCAATTCGTGCATTCGGATTCGGCCGATTTTCCGAAAATTTTCGGATCCGAAGACGGCAGATCCGAACAAATTTCCGAACCGAAACTAAAACTTTTCGGAGTTTTCGAATGGACTAGAAATGTGTAAAATCAAAAATCATTTTCGTTCCATTCGTGATTTCGGCTCCATTCCTGATTTCGGTTCCATTTCAGTAATTTCGGACAACGTATTTTTCGGTTATATCGCTGATTCTGTAATTTTGTATCATTCCCATCTCAATGTATCCTTCCTGGAAAACCAGAGAAATCTCAATGTATCCTTCCCGGGATACCAGAGAAATCTCAATGTATCCTTCTTGTAAAACATGAGAAATCTCAATGTATCCTTCTTGTAAAACCAGAGAAATCTCAATGTATCCTTCCCGGGAAACCAGAGAAATCTCAATGTATCCTTCCTGGGAAACCAGAGAAATCTAAATGTATCCTGCTTGTAAAACATGAGAAATCTCAATGTATCCTTCTTGTAAACCCAGAGAAATCTCAATGTATCCTTCTTGTAAACCCAGAGAAATCTCAATGTATCCTTCCCGGGAAACCAAAGAAATCTGAATGTATCCTTCCCGAGAAACCAGAGAAATCTCAATGTATCCTTCCCAGGAAACCAGAGAAATCTCAATGTATCATTCTTGTAAAACATGAGAAATCTCAATGTATCATTCTTGTAAAACATGAGAAATCTCAATGTATCCTTCTTGTAAAACCAGAGAAATCTCAATGTATCCTTCCCGGGAAACCAGAGAAATCTCAATGTATCCTTCCTGGGAAACCAGAGAAATCTCAATGTATCCTTCCCGGGAAATCAGAGAAATCTCAATGTATCCTTCCCAGGAAATCAGAGAAATCTCAATGTATCCTTCTTGTAAAACATGAGAAATCTCAATGGCAGAATTATCGTATCGACAGAATTATCGTATCGACAGAAATATTGGATCCGAAAAAACATTAGTTTACGTCAAAACGAATAGACACTTTGAAACGAGGAGAACAGACATTCCGAAAAACATGAAAATTTCCGAAATCACGAAAAAAAAGTCGATACGAAAAACGAACCGAAGGGAAATCGGCCGAAACGAGCCAAAACGAAAATTTACAAGATCCGAACGAACCGAACCGAATCGAACCGAAAAAAAAAATCGGTGCACAAGTCTACTAATGAACCGTTTATTATAATATTCTACAGTAAAAGTTTCTTTATTTTTAGATTTATTTGGATCCTTTAGGCATTTTTTGGGATTTTTTTGTGAATTTTTTTTTCCGTCTTTGTTTTTAAATCGTTTTTTCTTTTTTCTGTAATAGCCCTTTTTATTATCATTCATTGGATCTTATATGTAAATTTACGACATGTTCGTTCAGTAGTTTTTTTGCAAACAGCTTTTCACTTTTCAAACATTCAAGTGTACTGTTTTTGGGTTTTTTTCACTCCATTCGTCTGCGGTGTCGGGTTTTTCCGGCAGCTGCTCTGCGCTCTAATCGGCTCCTGCTCGGGTTTCTCCGGCGTGTTCGGTGGAGTTAATCCAGATGTTTTTGTGGGGTTTCGGTGTGCATTCGCCGGGTTAGGCTAGGGACAGATGAGCGCATTTTCTGCGGCCACCGTCAAAATGTACGTCGATGCGTGCGCACGCATTTTTTCACGGAATACGCTTAAGTGGTCAGACGATGCGCAATTCTGGACGTATTTCATGACGATGGGGTAAAAAGAAGTCTAGGGAAATCCGGCTGTTTGAACGTTATGTTGGCCGCACACTAGCAGCGTCTGACGTCTCCTAATCACGCACACACGCTGCTATGCGGCCGCAGCGCACTCTGTACGTCAGTACCAGCGGTTTAACGTTCTCGAAAAAATGCGTTCATTTTCCACTTGCGTTGCGCGGCCGGACTTTTGTGCGACCGTACGTCGTATATTGGCCGTCATTGCCCGTCATCTGCTGCTAGTGCGGCCGTGATTATGTGCGCCAGAACGCGCGTTCGCACTGCCTCAGTCTGACCCTAGCCTTATGCGGTGAGTGTTCGGCAGGATTGCGGCGGCTTTTCCCTGCACTATGATGGCCCTGTGGTGCTTGCTGAATACATCGCAGGGTTGCCGAAATAGGATCGCCGAATCGCACCAAATTGAAGAGAACGAAAAGTCACCGAACGTGCGGTGACTTTTCGATTCTCTTTGAATAACCCTGTAGATCTCTGGCCAAGATAAACTGTTTATTACATTATCATCTAAAAGGTATAGGTAAATATGTTTCAGATGACTATTAACAACACAACTCATAGAATTAAAAGAAAACCTTTATTGGTAGCTGATATGGTTGAATATGATCATAAGTAAAAAATAAAAAAAAAAGAATACAACACAGTGATGAATAATGAAAATATTTTCTGGATATTATACATTACGACAAAGATATGGGGCCAGCCCAGTCACAAATTTACAGACACACAAAAAACAATACTGTTTCCAAGTACAACTAACATTTCATCAAAAACTTAAATAAAAGGTTAAAATACTGTATCATAACTTTGTCCTTTAAAGTAACATTCAAAATAAATGCAACATGCTCATTTTCTACGTAATACAGTCTGTCACAACAAGAGGACTGAAAATGTGGTCTCTTTAGTAAATGGTTACGAACACAATTGTCCTTAAAAATTCTAGAGAAAGTTGTTTTGTTTAACCCTTTCTTCTTGCTTTTGCAACACATGATAAAACTTTTCCTACTATTGGTGCATCTAATAACCAAAACACAACTTTTCTCCTGTGCCATTACAAGGCTGAAAAATCCCCTTACTTGAAAAATGTAATGTATTATGTCATCCAACTTATTTATTTATTATGCTAATTATTCTTAATTGTTATTTTGGACACATTGCCCACTCGGGGCCTTATTGCATTCCTCGCGCATCGGTTTTGCGCGCACGCAAATGCGCACTTGCGCGAGGACAAAACCATTTGCGCAGAAAGTCGTATTTCAACGTTCGCGCAAACGATGCACGTTATCGTTTAACGCGGATGGACTTGCGCGAGCGTGATGAACTGTGCGCGTCCTATACTTAACATTGGGAGCGCAAATTCGTTAAGCGGATGGTATTTCAATAGATGTGCAACGTCCTACGAACAACGTTTGCTCGCAAAATTTTAACGTCTTTGAAAACTTGGTGTTAACTGCAAATCTGAACGTTCTGGCCGATAAAAAATACACCAGCACGGAAAAAAAATACAGCAGTATAGTTACACCTTCTACACATACCCAAACAAAAAAATTGTGAATTCGTGGATATTTTTTTTATTGCTGCAGCATGTATACTCAGATTTATTTTGACAGGCGCAAAAACATTAGTGAGTCAATTAAGGTGAATTGATGTCAATTAAGGTTCTTAATTCTGATTGGCTGAAACCCGCGAAAAAAACAGTCCGCGCACTGATTTACATGCGCAACGTTACTGCGCGCGTATTACACTTCGTTTTGCGCATTTTTTTTACTAACGTTATTTTTTGACGGATGAGAAAATGCGTTCGGATCCGAATATCACGTTAATTTTCGCGCGATAATGCTGGACAATGCATGCAAAAAAAATTGCACTGTGCGTGCACATTTGCGCAGAGAATGTAATATGGCCCTCGGTTTGTTAAATGTATTGCCTTTAAACACATCATTAACAAAATACATAGGGCACTATTCTCTAGTTAATGCTAACGTTAGCGTTCAGATGTGTAAGCGTTACCGCTAGGATAAGTGACTTTAACGCATGCCCCCCATATTACCTTCCTGACGCTAAACTCGTAAGAAATCACTTAGCGCATCAGTGATTGCACTAGCTTTCATGAGCTTACTGTACTTTGTGCATCATATACTTAACATGGGGAGCGCAATCAGTAACAAGCATTTCGATAAGTAAGGTATTAGAAAGTGCTGATGCTAATTACCGCAGGAACTCGCAAGGCAAAATTTTAGCTACTCCTGAAACCTGGTGCTAAATGATTCTGCATTTGTAAAATAATTTCACACCCCCTAAAACTCTCCCTAATAAATCTCATGCTCACCTCTCGTCCGGCAGCGTGAACGGTAGCCCGATCCACCGCTTCTTGTTGCTGGGAGCAGAGTGAGACTGAGAAGAAATAGTTCCCAGTCTCCCTCCGCGATCACTCTACATGCCTAGTGATCTCACAGCCCAGAAGCGCAAACCTCCATGGAGTCCTACGGACTCCAGTAGGTGAAACTTGCGGCGGTGCAGAAGCGCTACCGCAAGTATCCCAGCAGTTAGTGCTGCATTCCAGGGCAAGGTGCTGAGACAGTGCCTAACCTGGAATATCACAGTAAAATGGGGACGCTGTGTGGAAACCTGCAGGCGCAGATTTTCCCTGTTAGCGTTCCCATTTTAGTGCTAACTTGGGAATAGTGTCATATAGTTTAGAACAAGGATCTCCAACTCCATCCCCCTAGATGTTGATGTTCTCCAATCCCCAGAATTCTTTGAAAGCAATAGATGGCCAGATAATCATGGGTGTTGTAGTTCAGAAACATCTGGGAAGCCGGAGCTTGAAATCCCTGGTCTAGAATATCAATAGGCTCTTATGCTACTTATTCCCTCTTGACACCTCCTAAAGTCAAAAGCTGGTGGTGCCAAATGCATTTAGCCAGGAAAGGGGATCTTTACAGACATTAATGGATCCTTTGGATTCCAGACCCTATGGGCAGCATGACAAGGCTGGTGCTAACTTAACCAGAGCTGTTGTAAACTTACCAGAGCCTAGTCTATGGAGTTGTTAAGTTTATAGCATCTCTGGCTAAGTTAGCACCAACTTTGTAATATTGCCCTATGTGTTTCCAGGTTGTGTTAGAGTCATACAGAAATGTATTTTTGACTTGTGCATGATGTGACTTATCAAAACAGAACATAGAACATTTTTATATCAGTTGTGGTTGATCTGTATCTATTGGCACAACATGAAGAAATTGTTACATTAAGCAAAATCAGCCATTCTCAATCTAATGGCAAGGTCAGCACGTTGTAAGCAAGAGGTCATTCTATTGATGCTTACAGGGGTCAACCACCTTGGCCCCTCATATGGTTTGGAAATACATTTCCGTTGAGGCTTTGCCAACAAACAAGTAGCAGAGCATCATGGAAGATGTAGTTCAAAAACATCTAAGGGGGGGGGGCAAGATTGTTGACCCCTGTTCTATTACATCTGCAGTATGAACACACATATCGTTTTCCTAATTCCATTCCTTTCGCATTATATTTGCAAAACGCCGCACTACTTTATTCTGATATTGTGGTATTCAAAGAGTTTATCATCAGAGATCTGATAAAGACCATTCATTCACTATTTTAGCAGAGGGAACGGACAGTTTTCTATTTAGGCCGGGGTCAGACGAGCGTCATTGAAGAACGGAAGGAACGTCCGTGAGAGTGGACGTTCCTTCCACTCAATGCCCATCTGGCCACCTCGCTGAGCGCACCTAGCGCGCTCAGCTCTGCAAGGGTCGATCCTCCTATGGAGAATAGCGCTTTGCAGCTTCGTCAACAAGTGTCCTAGCGCTTTGACAGAGAGGGCTGCTGCACGGATGCAGCACGGCCTCTGTTGCGCGCTCAATTTGTGTGCGCGCAATAGCGTGTGGCTGGCCCCGTCGCAGCGTCTCAATGCTGCGACGGACGCCAGAAGGCACGTCAGTACGGGCGCACATAGTGTGCTCTTTTGACGCCAGCCTTAAGGGTGTTCTCAGGGTGTTTGCCTGAGGTATGGTATTTTCATACATAAAGTAGTGCTGCAGCTGCTACACTAATCTTTTTTTATCACAGGAATCATGGGTGGACAGAAACCTTGGTGAGTTGCCACACTTTTTTTTTCCAGGACTTGACCCTTGTTTGTCATTATTTCTCCAATAGTCCAGGATTGTGAAGAAGAGAATATCAGGGCAGCATCTTACCTAAGGGCATCTGATGACACTGCACGGTCAAGAGATTTAAACATGGGGAAGCATCACCCCCCTCTGTATCTAAACATTAAAATTTAATTTTGCTTTTCCCACAGAGCCATCATTGCTTCTTTTGTTGTATGTTATGAATGAATCTTTTTTTTTTTCACCGTGTGACTTTAATTTGCATTATTAGGTTTATATGCACGTCACGCTCGGAGACGTTACATTTTTAAAGTGAAGCAGAGCTTAGCAAGATACTTGAGATCTGATTTAAGCTAAGTGATGCCTATTAAAAAGCAAATTGTTGGGAAATCATTAGATTGGGTTGCATGGTATCCCTTCCTTAGGTTGTTTAACGCCTCTAGGTTACGACGTATTATATACACAATCTCGAGTGTTTAGGAAACAATACTGAACACAATCTCCACAACTTAATGTGTCTTCATATCTATATACACTACAAAATATGCAAATTACGCTGTGACGTGGCAGAATGAAAAGAGAATTTTGTATATTTAAATAAAAAATAGTGAAAAGGGGAACTCAGCAGGAGGAAGAAAATTCTCTAGAACATGTCAGGCATTTGGAGGAAGACATGGATATAGAAGAGGAGGGTCGGTAGATGGCAAATGATTATTGTGAGATAATTCCCAACCCTCCAGTTTGGTTGAGCGAATGGAAATAAAGAGTTGTAAAGGGGGTTGAGATATATCATAGGAATACTTAAAGGATTGGTATATAGATGGGAGCTCGGGACATCACAAGGATCAATGTAAGATAATCATATTGGAAGGGTATTAAGATATTGCACAGTGGGCTTTTGTCATGGAGGGTGAGTGATGGAAGGAGGACAATGTGCTGGATATTGAAAGAAGAGTGGAGTCGTTGTCAGTGTAGTTATGTATGATAGTGTGATTCAGGAAAAAAAATATGCTTTCAAGGCTATAAATTTGGATATTACTTTTATCAGCATACTTACGCACATCAATAAAAATTAGGAATGCACTAAAAAAAAAACGTTATTGAAAAGGAAACACCACACTTCACGCCAATCGGAAATAAAAGCCACAAAGAGGGGAATATTAACGCCAATCTGACCAAATACCCGTGGATGCAGAGAGTTGACAATAGTTAATCTAAATAATAACAATATGCCACTATATAGGCTCAATACTCAGCAATAATAAATGGCATATAAGCCTGATCCCTAGATACACTGGTAAAGAACCATATATATAATAATCACGGCTGCAAAACTGTCTAGCCTAAAGCCATCTTATCAGATCAGAGCGATGATAAAGAGATGATATGATAGATAAGAGATAAAGCCACTTTATGTAGCGGCGAAACGCGCTGAGGTGCAGTATATATACAGTATTTTTAACAGTTGTTTGTATAAGGTTTCTGGCTACCCTACCTCTCCCTTGTTGGTATATTATATCTATGCATGAAGCAGTATTTATGATTGGGCCCCTATTCATTGAGGGCTATAGGCTTAACAGATTGCTGCCTACTCTGGGATATATAATTGTTTGACCGTGGAAGTTACCATGGAGTCTAGAAAGGGTTAGTTTTGTATGCCTATTTTGTTTTGCTGTGAACCTTGGAGTTTATATAGATTGCATTGGCATAATCTAGACTATTATTTCACTATATATAAAGTTTATATGTATGATTTGGGCCCCTACTCAAAGAGGGCTTTAGGCTAGACAGTTTTGCAGCCACGATTAATACATATATATTCTTTATCATTGAGTCTGGGGATTGGTTTATATGCTTTTTATTACTGCTGAGTATTGAGCCTATATAGTGGCATATTTTTTTTTTTATAGAAGGGATTTTACCAGGAAGCATACATTGAGATTTCTCTCGTTTTCAAGTATGTTCTGGGTGGCGAGTATGTACCGTTAGGTGTCTTGCCAAGGACACTTACTGGAGAGGTGCTCTGGCCGGGATCAAACCCATGAGTCCACAGGCTCTCTCCATGCAGAGCAGTGATGTTACCTCTACTCCACCCAGCCGGTACATATTAGCAAAAGGAAAAATATTCACTAATATATCAAGTATAAGGTATCAAAATCAAGCAAATTCCCAGTAGTGCTTATTATAATTATAAAACTACCAAATATCTAGAATATATGCAAAACCTAATTCAACAGAGCAAGTTGATAGGACTATAATGTCAATCCATTAGTAGACCAATTATACTGTAGAGTGTGTAGTGTGTGAACATATATGATCTTAATGCAGTCCTGATATAGTGTGGAGTATAGCCTGATTTAATATCATATGCCTAGAAAAATCCATATATCTGTATACTCGTCTCCATCCTAACTGCCATCGGGATAGGAGAATGGAAAAATCCAATAACTATACCTCGGCAGTTCAAGACGCCTACTATACACCACTTCCAAACATAATACAGATGACAGCCCCGTATAGATGTCAAAACCGAATAAATATAAATAATAATTACTGAAATATAGCAAGTGACTGTTAAAAACAAAACGGCATCATTCTCGACACGTTTCGCCACAAAAACGCTGCTTCCGACTACAAGGGCCGTTGGTTCTTGTGAATAGTGTATCTTCTGTATGTGTAAATGGAATTTAAGAATGTATGCTTACCTTTAGTATTTCTACAGATTTCCCTATCTTCACCATGTGTAATAAATGCTTTGTTCACACAGATTTAAAATTTTCCATAGAGCTGAGATACATCACTTTTCAGTAGGGCTGGTACTGATTAAAATTTACGTGTTCGATTAATCAAAAAAATTTTAATTGATTAATTATGACGCACATACAGATCTAACTACTTTTAGCTGATCTGCTTGGGTCTTGGCCCTGGGTCTTGGGTCTGGGCTCTGGACCCTGGCCCTTGGGTCCTGGGTCTTGGGCCATGGGTCTGGGCTCTGGGTCCTGGCCCTGTGTCTAGGCTCTGGGTCTGGGCCCTGGGGTCTGGCCCCAGGGTCTGGACCCTGGGTCTTGGGTCTGAGCCCTGGCCCTTGGGTCTTAGGCCCTGGGTCTGGGCCCTGAGTCTTGTCTGAGGCCTGGTGTGTGCATGGGGTCTGGGCCCTGCTGGGGTTTGGCTGGGACCAAGGCTGGACTGAGACAGGCAGCATACTCACCGCTCCTCCACTGCCTTCTCATCTGCCGTCTTCTTCCTGCGCCAGTCGCTGTGTGTAACACGTGCGTCACACGCGTGACTGGAGGGCCGCCCAGGGCCCCAGTACAGCTCGGGATTAGGACTCCTAGAGTCTGATACCAGAGCTGATGGGCCCCCCCGATCAAAATAAATTTAATCGATCAAAGATTTTAACGATTAATCGATTAATTAATCTTTCATTTTCCCAGCCCTACTTTTCAGTGTTACTTTCACAATCAAACAGGTTTTGTTATTTGCATTTTAAACAGTATGTAAACAACAGTATGTGTATGTGCAGTGGAACCTGGAAACATTTCCTATGTGCAAAATCGTTATGATGCAAAATCCTCGGTTTGCTACCATGCAATGCAAAGCAAAGGTTACATAACTCTGGATCATTTAACTATGTTAAACTAAACATAGAAACCAGTGACACGAAATTGGTTGAGAAATTCAAATTGTCAAATCTAATACAAAATATATTCTGTTGGAAACCTCTTCTATTTTGGTTTATTCTTCAGCCTGTTTTTTCAAGTCACTTTTGAGCTCATCACCCTGCATTGTTTAGTGAAATAACCACTAAAAGGCAAAATATTGCAAAGTTGATGATGAAATGGCTCAATAATATTACTTTGGAACCCTAAGAGGTCTATTCACTAACAGGTGAAACTCAGGAGAATTGGCAGGAGAAGAGAACAATCTAGGCCAAATAGCCGATTTGGAAAGTGAGATAAATGGGAGAATTTTTCTGGTTTGGCTATTTTGACCTAGAAGTTTCACTTCTCCAGTTATTCTCCTGAGTGTCACCTTTCTTTGAATAGACCTGTGATAGGTCTATTCACTAAAGGTGAAACTCAGGAGAATTGGCAGGAGAAGAGGACATTCTAAACCAAATAGACGATTTGAAAAGTGAGATAAATGGGAGAATTTTTCTGGTTTGGCTATTTTCACCTAGAATTTTCACTTCTCCTGCCAATTCTACTGATTTTCACCTTTAGTGAATAGACCTTTATATAGGAAACTCAGGAGAATTTGCAGGAGAAGTGAAAAATGGGTCAAGGTAACCAAACCAGAAAACAAATCGGCTATTTGGTCTAGATTGTTCTCTTCTCCTGCCAATTCTCCTGAATTTCACCTTTAGTGAATAGACCTGTAATTATTTCTCCTTTCATCCACCAGTAAAACCAATTACTATTACAGGGTTATTCAGAGAACGGTGAAAAGCAGGAGAATGACTGGAGAATGGAAAATTCTAGGTCAAAATAGCCAAACCAGAAAAATTCTCCCATTCATCTCACTTTCCAAATCGGCTATTTTGACCTCGAATTTTCCATTCTCCTGTCATTCTCCTGCTTTTCACCGCTCTCTGAATAACCCTGTATGTCTCCTATATAACCTGGTCATCTATTTCATGAAAGAATTCTGGGAATTGCAGACCATAGACATCTGGGGGGGACGGAGATTTCCAGCCCTGCTCTATGACTGTCAGGAGTTGGTGGCGATTGTTGGGAGTTCTATTCAAGCATTAAATGGTGGAAAATAGTGTCTTGTCCCGGTCAAAGAAAACATTCTCATGCCATCGTTAAACCAATCTATAAATATCACTTAAAATGAGTTTTACTGAAAGCAGATTCATTTCCTGTACTATTAATGGAGTACTAGGAATTACTTGTTACTGGTGTTTATTCTCTTGGGTATTTCTATCAAAGATTTTTAAAATATGTTGTTTTTTTTTTTCCTCTACTGCAGAGCAGATATTAAATTCACACGGAGTTCAAAATTGTACTTAACCAGGGCAAAAACTCTGCAAAATTGATTATGGGAACTCATCAAGATTTCTGAACCATTTGCACCGTAGTGTCAGCATTTATTTCACCACCGCAAACTCAAATTTGACATTGACATTAGGTTTGGTTCTTTCTTGAAACAATGAACAATCACGATAATAATAATTATTCTATACTATAAAGGAAGCACAAAAAGTTAGTCCTGTCTACAAAATGGTTTGAGATGTGGTGCAGAGTCACAGATATATCACTGGAGTTCTCACCGGTATATTTTTTTCCCCATATAGTTGTGTCGGTGCAACAGCTCAAGAACTCTGTTCTCATGCATATTCTCCTTACCCAGTGTTTCCCAACCATGTCCTCAGGGAGTGTTAAGAGGCCAGATTTTAAGGATTACCTTGGTGAAATGCAGACTGAAACATGGTTTGGATATCTGGCAAACCTGGCCTCTTAGTGCTCCCTGAGGACAGGTTTTTCGAAATACTGTCATTGCCACTAGGGTCCCAACCGAGACAGACATACCATCTGAATGCTTCTAAATGAGGTTGAGAATCTCCATGCTGATAACATTATACAGCAACTCAAGAGCATACACTGCAGGTGGCCTCAATGGTGTGGTTCCACTGGACAGAATTTCTAGGTTCTGGTTTCTTATGCATTAGATCAGATCCACTTTGTGAAGAGCCAGGTCAGGAAGGGACCGAGTAAACTACTTGGATAAGAAGCGGTGGCCGGGGTTAGTGGGTTACAATTTCACCACCCAAATGGCAGAATGGCCCATCTGTACTATATCACTGACATTGAAAGATAAAAAAGTTATCAACGAGAATCGTCAGTTTGTCTCCATTACTATTATCCTACTGTATGCCCTGCTCCCCCTTATTATAACCCCATCTCTCACATTCCCTCTCACTCTTTTCTCTTCTTGCTCACCTCTTCCTTTTTACTTCTGTTGATTTCTAGAGCCTCATGCTCCACACTAGTGATGTACAGATCTATTCAAAGAAAGGTGAACCTCAGGAGAAAGACTGGAGAAGTGAAAATTCTATGTCAAAATAGCCAAACCAGAAAAATTCTCCCATTTATCTCATTTTCCAAATCAGCTAGATTTGGTCTAGATTGTTCTCTTCTCCTGGCAATTCTCCTGGTTTTCACCAGGTTTTTTGTAACAGGGTTATTCAGAGAGAGGTGAAAACCAGGAGAATGAGTGGATAAGTGAAAATTCTAGGTCAAAATAGCTGATTTGGAAAGTGAGACAAATGGGAGAATTTTTCTGGTCTGACTATTTTAACGTAGAATTTTCACTTCTTCAGTCATTCTCCTGGTTTTCACCTCTCTCTGAATAACCCTGTTAATAGTTTTGATGCATTAATTTGCTGTCATGTTTTGCATGGAACCGAGACGTAACCTGTTTCACCAATTTCATACACCTTTGTTTCTGCTTTACTTACAGTATGTTACTATTATATTGTATCTACAATTAACTTTACATTGTACAAAAAAAGTAAATAAAAATAATACAGTGTGATTGCCAAATGAGAACTCCATTTCTCTACAACAAAAAAAAAGTGGTGAATCTACATTAAATGTTCCCATTCAACTTGATCTGTGTACTCAGTTGTAGTGATAATGTGTTCAAAGTTCTGATAACTACTTAAAAAAATGTTTTAATAATTTCTGAAACAACAAAACAGAAAACTTTTAAACCAGAGATCACAGAAGGAAATGTAAATGATATATAAAGTGTGCAATATTTCCATCATAATGATGTAAATAGTTGTGGAATTTAATGGGAATTTTCTGTAAACAAAAAAGTCATAGTTGTGCAATACCTTACTTTCCCTTTTGAGTATTGCATGTACATGTTGCTACCTGGGGAGGGTCCAGTTTTAAAAAACATAAACTTCATCTCTGTGAAGCTTTGTGTTGGTCAAATTAAGATTTTTTTTTCCTTTTTCCCTTCTTCGATCTAGTCTAGTATTAGTCAGATCAGCAGC
This sequence comes from Leptobrachium leishanense, assembly GCA_009667805.1. Classification (NCBI taxonomy): domain Eukaryota; kingdom Metazoa; phylum Chordata; class Amphibia; order Anura; family Megophryidae; genus Leptobrachium; species Leptobrachium leishanense. Next base: position 114,385,589 of record CM019067.1, on the reverse strand, counting down.
ACCTATTCGTTGACTGTAAAGATGGCCTTCCAAGTTTCATGGCGCCAATTTCCCCATTCTCGTAAGGATCAAGAGGAGGGATTTTACGACCTGGAATATATAAACACTGGTTGAACAAATGTTGAACAAATAATACAGCTTGCATTTGTCAAATGTAGGCTGTTGCTGATGTACAGTGAAATGGCAATAAAACAGAAGTCAGGTTAAAACATGATTGTCAGGATAGACCTTTAAGATACTTCTCTTGTGTAAAAACGAACACATACAGGGTTATTCAGAGTGAGGTGAAAACCAGGAGAAGAGAACAATCTAGACCAAATAGTCCATTTTGGAAAGTGAGATAAATGGGAGAATTTTCTGGTTTGGCTATTTTGACCTAGAATTTTCACTTCTCCAGTCATTCTCCTGGTTTTCACTTCTCTCTGAATAACCCTGATAAAAAAGAATGAGTAAGGATGCTTGTATTTTTTTATTATACTGTCCAGCCACTTTATTAGGTACACCCACCTAGTAGGGTGTTGAGTCTTCTATAGCCTTCAAAACTGCCTGAATTCTTAGAGGCATGGATTCAGCAAGGTGCATGTGTATTGTGTAGCGTACCATGCAGACATGAGTGCGTCACACAGTTTCTAAACATTTGACGGAGGTGTAGGCGTGGAGCAAAAATTCCTTTCCAGCTCATCCCACAAATGTTCAATCGAATTGAGATCTGTGGACTGGGCGGGCCACTGCAGAAAAGAAAAGTAATCATCGTGTTCCTGGAACCATCCCATAGTGATGCGGGTTTGTGCACCGGCACATTATTCTGCTGGAAGTAATAATCTGTCGGAGGATAAACTGTCAACATGAATCAATGCACTTGATCAGCAACAATGTTTACATACGCTTTGGCTTCCCCCCACACCATAACATTGCCACCCCCCGACTTGCACAGTTGTCGTCAGACACGATGGACCCATGGATTAATGTTATCTGCTCTAAATTCTGAGGCTGCCATCAACATGATGCACCTGAATTTTGATTCATCAGACCAAGCAACCTTTTTCCAGTCTTCAATGCCCGTACCAGTGTTGCTGTGCCCACAGAAGATGTGCTCTCCTGTTCTTCTCTGTTAGCAACGGTACCCAATGTGGCTGTTGGATGTACCCCATTGTCTAGTTGTGCATTACGAGACGGTTTTCTGGGCACTAAGGTTGAATTCTGACATCACTTGGGCTACAGTGGTCTTTTGGCTTGCACAAATCATCAACAAATTATTTCGTTCCACACAAGTGCTGCTGACTTGACAATTTTTGATCCTTGCACCATTCTTGATACAACATTGAGATTGTTGTGTGAGAAAAGTTCAGGAGAACTGCCATCTCAGAGGTGCTTCGTCCAGCACATCGTGCACCTACGATCATGCCATGTTAAAAGTCAGTTAAATCTTTGCCCTTTCCAATTTTCGCTGTGGTTTGTACTTTTAGGCTAGGGTCAGACTGAGGCAGTGCGAACGCGCGTTCTGGCGCACTTAATCACGGCCGCACTAGCAGCAGATGCCGGGCAATGACAGCCAATATACGAAGTACGGTCGCACAAAAGTCCGGCTGCGCAACGCAAGTGGAAAATGAACGCATTTTTTCGAGAACGTTAAACCACTAGTACTGACGTACAGAGTGCGCTGCGTCCGCTAGCGGCGTGTGTGCGTGATTAGGAGACGTCAGACGCTGCTAATGTCCGGCCAACATAACGTCCAGATGCAAGAAGTGTTTTATTGATGATCCGTACAAAATCACGGATGAAACTGCGCATCGTATGACCGCTATCGCGTATTCCGTGAAAAAATACGTCCATTCTTCGAACGCACATTTTCACGGACAACGTGAAAAATGCGTTAGTCTGACCCTAGCCTAAACTGATAACGGGAATGTTGCTCTGCTGTATTTAAACCCAAAACTGGCCACGTGATGCTGCAATGGAGTGGAACGAATCATTTGAGCACGCAGCTAGGGTGTACCTAATAAAGTGGCCAGACAGTGTATAATTGAATGCAGTCTTATGAACCTCTTTATTACTCCGGTGTCTGGGGAAAAAAAAAATTTCCACAGTTGCTAGCAAAATTTTGACACATTCAGGGTTATTCAAAGAGATCCGAATTGCTGTCGAAAGGTAACCGAACAGTGAAATTCGGTTACATTCCCTGACCATTCGGCTATTCAGAGAGCAGGCAGTTTGCCAAATGTTGGCGAATTGCCTGCACATACGGTGCCTGTTCGAGGGCAGTGAAATCCCCATAGAGAAGCAATGCTTTATCTATTCAGAGAACAAAAACCAGCTGAGAAAAGTTGCCGAATTGCCCTGCTGTTCGGTGGTTTCATTCGACAGGTTTATTCATGCGATTCCCATAGGCTTCAATGTTAAAAATATTCCCGTTTTAACTCAACATCTAATAAACCATTCATTATAATATTCTGCAGTAAAAAGTCTCTTTATGTATAGATTTTTTAGGATCTCTTAGGCATTTTTCAGGATTTTGTGCAAATTTTTTTTCCCATTTTTTATTTAAATCGTTTTTTCTGTAACAGCCCTTTTTATTATCATTCATTGGATCTTATATGTAAATTTCAGACATTTTCGTTCAGTAGTTTCTTTGCAAACAGTGTTTCACTTCTTAAACATTCAAGCATATTGGTTTTTTTTCCACCTCATTCATCTGCGGTGTCGGGTTTTCCCGGCGGCTGCTCTGCACTGTGATCGGCAGCTGCTCGGGTGTCTTCGGCGGGGTTAATCCAGAAGTTTTTGTGGGTTTCGGTGTGCGTTTGCAGGTTTTTTTTTCGGGGAGCGTTCGGTGGATTTGCAGCGACTGTTCCCTGCACTATGACGGCCCTGTGTTGCTTGCTGAATACTCCGCAGGGTCGCCGAAATGGGATCGCCAAATCGCACCGAATTGAAGAGAACGAAAAGTCACCGAACGTGCGGTGACGTTTCAATTCTCTTTGAATAACCCTGATTATCTTTTACCATTTAATGCTTTACTGTGACCATTGTTCAAAAAATATTTAAAGTATATTAACAATATAATTATTTTTTTTACAAAATGACATTGCACTGAAAAGACAGAACATTATTCCTAAAAGATAAAATAATATGTGTTTTAGACATGTGTTACATTGTGACTGCTCCATATTTGGGACTAGTTGGCCATTTGCCCAGAGCAAAGAACTAAAGGAAAAAGAATCACATGGGAAGTAATTTTCCTTCATGACGTTTGTTTTGGTTCATACCTAAATTAAATAGTCTGCAACCACAAAATGCAACCTGTGGTCACCCTTCAAGTTGGGGGGGGGCAGAAAGGAGGCAGTAGTTCCTACTTTAGTTTGACTTTGACTCATATTCCACATTGATGGGGGTTGGGAATTGGTTATTTTTTATTCTTTTACCATTGATAGACGCTGGGAGCAAGGCTATCTATAGTCAAAGTGGTTGGGACTTATCATGGAACCATATTCCTTATTTGTTTCCCCCTATGTTTTTACTTAAAATGGATTAGTCCACTCTCCCTGTATAACTCGCATAGTTAGTTTGGTCCAGCCTCATCTCCTGCTTGATGAAGCTGCCAATTCTCCTGTCTACCATAGAGGCATGTGAGTAAAGATCCTGTCCATACTGGGTGATTGCATCCTGTTTTACCTTCTCCCCATAACAAAGCATACCAAGAGAAGCCCTTTTATCCCGAAAGACGCCTTTTATTTGCTGTTACTTTCCCAATAAAGTGAAGAAAATACAGAAAACTTTCAGGGCTATTTACTAAACCGTGAAACTCTGGAGAACTGCTGGTGAAGTGAAAATTCTAGGTCAAAATAGCCCATTTGGAAAGAGATAAAACGGGAGAATTTTTCTGGTTTGCCTGTTTTGACCCAGAATTTTCACTTCTCCAGCAGTTCCCCTGAGTTTCACCTTTTAGTGAACAGACCTGTAAGCGTGCTTTCAAAAGGGGAGTTAAGCTATCTGACTTCAATCATATCCTGCATGTGACATTCACTTCTTGCATATGACCCTGGGGTTCCAGAATAGGAATCATTATAAATGAAAAAGGTAGGTGAATAAATTTGGGGATGAGGGTAAGGAGTTGTTGGATTGGATTAAGAGGTATGGGGATAAAGTAGGCTTAGTTTATTATTATTTTAATTGTTGTTTTATTCATTTTTATCTAGGTGGTACAATAGGAAAGAGGGTTCTGCAGTTAGGTTGGGAGGTTAGTTTTATGATGTAAGGAGTGGGATATCTATAGATATACAGGGTGAGCCAGTCAAACCTGCAGTTTTGAAATGACTGTAAAAAATAAACGGATGGATATTTCAAAATTTTATTGTTACTATCTTAATGTACATTAAAAAGCATTTAAGAAACAACATTCACCGTTTAAAAATAACTCCAGTAAGATGGTGTCCTTCCCGATTGAGACATTCTTGTAGGCGATTTCTGAAACAGCCCATCGCATCACGGAGCATACGCTGAGGAATTCTCTCGATTTCCAACCGGATTCTCCTCTTGAGTTCCCCAAGCGTTGGAGGTCGTTGTTCAAAGACTTTACTCTTCAGGTACCCCCACAAGAAAAAAATCGCACACTGTGAGGTCGGGCGATCGGGGAGGCCAAGAAATTGCTCCATTTCGGGATATCACCCGATTTGGAAAAACATTGTTGAGAACATTCATGCTCACACGGGCTGTATGACTTGTGGCACCGTCTTGCTGGAATAAGGTTTCATTGTTCATTCCATGTTGACGAAGCTGAGGAATGAAGAACGAATGCAACATTTCCGAATAGCGTTGTGCATTCACAGTAACTGCTTGCTCCCTGTCATTTTCAAAAAAATACGAGCCTATGATTCCCAATGAGGACATTGCGCACCAAACTGTTACCTTGCTTGAATGGAGTGGTTTTTGATGGAGTTGTTGAGGGTTTTCATCACTCCAATATCGGAAATTTTGTTTATTCACAAAACCGGAGAGATGGAAATGTGCCTCAGTGCTCATCCACAGGTTGTGAACAAGGTCCTCGTTTTCATCAAACATGTCCAACAACGTTTGACAAAAACGTCGTCGAGCTGCAAAATCGTTTTCATTCATAGCCTGAACAACCTGAATTTTGTATGGGTGATGGTGTAAATCTAACCTCAAGATTCTTCGGACGCTCGTGTTTGCCATGCCAAGCGCAGCACTCTGTCGACGCGCAGATCTCCGAGGGCTTCTTTCCACAGCAACTCTCACGCGGTCAATATTTGCGGGAGTTCGCACTGATCTTGCACTGCCACCCCTTCTGCTTCTCGTTTCACCAATTGCTTCAAAGTTTGTCACCCACAATTTGATTGAATTAACAGACGGCACTGGCTTATTTCGATTAATTTGAAAATTCTTCCGGAAACGACGCTGAGCGGCTGCATAACTACCACTTTGGTAAAACGCTTTCACAGCGAATGAACGTTGTTGTTTAGACCACTGCTCCATGACGACTGAAATGCTTAGTTGTGGTGGACACAATGGTAACCTTGCTAACTCGCTCCGCCCACTTTCACGGCTCTCCCGCCCTTTTCAAAAATGCAGGTTTGACTGGCTCACCCTGTATATGGAATAGAGCCCCCCCCTATGTTTACGTATGACCCCTAGCCCCACCCCACAGCCCAGGGGGTTGATAAACAGGATTGTGTAGGAAGCTTGGCAAAAATACCTATAAGGCTAGGGTCAGACGAACGCATTTTTCACATCGTCCATAAAAAAGTGCGTCCGCATGGACGTACTTTTCACGGAATATGCGATAGCGGTCATACGATGCGCAATTTCGGCCGGGATTTCATATGGATCCAAACCAGGAAACTTTGTGTGTCTGGACGCTATGTTTGCCGGACATGAGCAGCGTCTGACGTCTCCTAATCACGCACACACGCGCTATGCGGACGCAGCGCACTCTGTACGTCAGTACTAGCGGTTCGACGTTCTTGCAAAAATGCATTCGTTTGCCGCTTGCGTTGCGCGGCCGAACTTTCGTGTGGCCGTACTTCGTGTGCGGGCCTGCGTTGGACGTCATTTCCTGCTACCACGGCCGTAATAAAGTGCAGCTAAACGCAAGTTCGCACTGCGTTCGTCTGACCCCAGCCTGAAACATACAAGGTTATTCAAAGAGAATCGAAAAGTCACCGCACGTTCGGTGACTTTTCGTTCTCTTAATTCGGTGCGATTTGGCGATCCCATTTCAGGGACTATGCGGTGTATTCAGCAAGCACCACAGGGCCGCCGTAATGCAGGGAAAAGCCGCCGCAAACCCGACGAACACTCACCGCAAAACCCAGTGAACGCACACCGAAACCCGCAAAAACATCTGGATTAACCCCGCCGAACACGCCGGAGAAATCCAAGCAGTCGCTGATCACAGCGCAGAGCAGCTGCTGGAAAAACCCGACACCGCAGACGAAGGAGGTGGAAAAAAAAACAGTACGCTTGAATGTTTGAAAAGTGAAACGCTGTTTGCAAAAAAACTACTGAGCGAAAATGTCTGAAATTTACATATAAGATCCAATGAATGATAATAAAAAGGGCTGTTACAGAAAAAAGAAAAAACTATTTGAAGAAAAACGGAAAAAAGTTTTCCAAAAATTTTTCAAAAAATGCCTAAAAGATCCTAAAAAAATCTAAAAATAAAGAGACTCTTTACCGCAGAATATCATGATCAACAGTTTGAGATATTGAATTAAAACAGGAATATTTTTAACACTGAAGCCTATGGGATTCTCCTGAATAAACTGGTCGAAGGAAACCACCGAATGGCAGGCCATTTCGGCAACTTTGCTGTTTTGTGTTCTCTTAATAGATGAAGCATTGCTTCTCTGTGGGGATTTCACTGCCCCTCAAACAGGTGACGAACAGGCACCGTATGTGCAGGAAATTCACCAACATTTGCCAAACTGCCTGCTCTCTGAATAGCCGAATGGCCAGGATAGGTAACCGAACGCTGAATTTCAATGTTCGGTTACTTTTCGGCCACAATTCGGAGCTCTTTGAAAAACCCTGATAGACATTATTGACAAACATTGCTGACAAATCCACAAACGCCTTGTATGTGATGGCACACTACGAATTGTGAGATGTTGCAGCATCACATGGAGTCGTGGAACTGTAAATACAGCTAGCCATGCTAGCCTCCAAAATCATATATTTTTATGAAATACAATAAACCTCTGCCCCCCTCCCCAAAAAAAAAGTGTAACCGGTCATCAGTTAACTTCGTTTTCCTAACATTGTTTCCTAACAAATATGTCCGCATTAAATTATTCATGCTTATGGCCAGTGGATGAAAATTGCAACCCTGCAGCATGTAAAATCCATGTGCTGCCAGTAAGCAATCCCACAGGTCCTGGCTCTTAGATTGTAAGATCTTGAGCAGGGTTCTCCCTCCTTCTGTTCCGTGTGTTTAATGTGTATGTATATTTGTTATTCTGTCTCTCCCATTGTACAGCGCTAAGGAATTTATTGGCGCTTTATAAATACTTGTAACTGTAACTGGCTTGATTTCCTTTCTGCAGCATATGAATTATACATATCGCAGGGCTGCACTTTTCTTTGAAACCTTTCTGAAATAGGAATATGTGTCTTGAAGAACATGGCTGATCTGGCAACCCTATATGGGAGGTCAATGTTCTATTCATCTTATATTGGCTACCCTGCTGTACATATTCCACAATACATGAATAATAATTACGTTTTATAGTAAAGTCATCGGGTATATTATCTGGCACCAAAGTACTGTATATTGAAGACAAATGGTGAAATTGAAGACAGGGTGGTTGCCACAGCATATGTTATTCCAAGACATAGGAATATCACATAACCATCTTGTGCTCTAATAAAGAGTCATACTTACTTATTCCTTGAAAAACTTCCTCAATATTAATGGAATTTTTTGCACTAGTCTCAACAGCAATGGCCCCAATGGAGTCAGCATATTCCTTTGCCTCTTTAAATGTCACCTCTCTGAAAACAACAAGACACAGTTAGGATACTGTCACAGTATGATTATTCACCAACCGCCGAACTGGTCACCGAATTGCACAGAACGGTGATTTTCACCATTCGGTACAATTTCGGGCCAATTTGTCTATCCACAAAATTGTCAATTTGCCAAATACAGGCGATTGACGGTAAAATACGGTGCAGTTTGCCACGGTTCGGCGATCTTTGGCGGCAGCGACATTGTTCCATAAAGAAGTAATGGTTCGGCTATTCACAGAACGCCAAACTGTTGGCGAAATTACCTGATTTTTAGTATTTCAGTTCGAAGTACAGTATAAACAGGCGAATCTCATTGGATTACTTTTTTACATTGAATCCTATTTTTAAAATAACATTCTTTTCATTTTCAGCAAAAAGCCTTTTATTTTTTTTATTTTTCAGAACACCTTTTAGTATTTTATTTTTTTTAGACAAATTTTTGTTTCCCAGGTTTTTTTTTTAAAGGCTATTTTCCATTCTGTACCAGACCTTTTTTATTATTTTTTAAAGGACCTTTTTTTATTATTTAGACACATTCTGATGCATTTTTATTGGTTTAAAAATCTATTAGAGTTTTGTGTTTTTTTGCAGTTCGGTGGAATTCGCCAAGGCCACTTTGTGGTTTTCGTTGCTCTTCAGCGATGTTCTCCTACTTTTCATGAGGCTTTGGTGACTCCATCTTTGGCGCACTACGCTACAGTGACCATACGCTAAATAGTGAATCTTTGAAATGAACCGGATTGCACCCAAGTTTTTTTTAAAATTTCAGTGCTTAGTGAATAGACCCTTTAGTGTACATTCAAAACCATTTGAGCAATTGGTCACTTCGTATTTTGGGATAAAGCCCACATAATCCACATAAAGCATTAGCACTGCTCTTTCTTTGCAGTATGACATATTTCTGATTGAGTTTAATAATCCTATCTCTAGCAGTGTATGTGGATGGATTCCAACCCAAAATAGATGAAGTGGCTGCCTGGAAAATCATTTTGCATATAAAATTGCCTTTAATATGTCTATTGTTGATGTACAAAGCAAAACTCCGGCACATGATGGTCCAAAAGTGCAGATTTATTATGGAATCAGCAAAAGCAGTATTTCAGCTTTACAAATTTTTTTGGTTTTGATTTTTTGCATCAGTTTTAGACGTTGTTGCATCTGACAAAGACCGTGTCCAATTGTGGAAGTGGAAAAAGACATGTTATCAGGAATTTAGTCTGCAACTGATTTAAAGGGATACTCTAGGCCACGGTTCAGCAACATTGACCCTTCAGATGCTGTGTAACTACATCTCCCATGAAGCTCACTTACTCTTTAGATTGGGTGAACTGCATGGGAAATGTAGTTCCAAAACATTTGGGGCCCTATCACCTCCTGCAAGCTTACACTAGCATGAGCGTTAACGATAGATTACAAGAGGTGATACCGCTGTGCCCGAATGACCTATGATTCGCTAACAGGTTAGAAAACCCGTTGGCGCATCGTAATTAGCGATTCATTGCGCAAGCTAACTGTACTTTGCACTCCCTTATACTTAAAAAGGGGAGCGCAAAGTGCAAACACAGAGTTACTAGTGTTAGGATCACAAGGTCCTAACGCTAGTTACTACGAGCTGGCGCTTACTAAAAAAGTTAGCGCCAGCTCAGAATCAGCAGCAGCTCAGAAAAAAAAAATCAAATACGCATCTCTTATCCCGCGGCGAGAAAAGCGGCCCGATCCACCGCTTCTGGCTACTGGGAGCAGAGGGAGAGACTGGGGGAAGAAAGTCCCCAGTCTCCCTCCGCGATCACTCTGCCAACCAGCAGGATCTCGCGAGAGGCGAGACCCTGACGGTCATGTGACCAGACAGGAGAATCCTCCATTGAGTCCTATGGATGCTTGGGACGACTTGATAGCGCTGTCTCCAGCATCTGCGAGCCTAGCAGCCACTACGGGGCAGGCTGCTGGACTCAGCTTCTGCCCTGTAATCTGCTGGTGAAACGGAACGCAAAGGGGAAATTAGCGATAGCGAATTTCTCCCCTTCGTGTCCCGGTTTTAGCGAGAGGCACACGATAGTGCCCTTGGATGGCCAAGGATAACTATCACTGCTCTAGGCAAAAACAAACAAACATCAGGATAGATGATCCACAGAAAGGTATTTACTCATGTGTAGTTATTCCTTGTGTATATATTAAAAAACAAAAACATCAACAAGGCTGAAAATATACCAGTATTACTCTAAAATGACATGTGCTTGTAGTATGGGTACTTTGTCACGGAGTTGCTTTTTTCTGCATTATCCAGAATATTTCCATAGTCCATGCTTTACTAGCTTTACATGGATCTGTGCGACATAAGGTTATGGAAAGCACAGAGGCTCTTTTGCATTTCTCATGATTGGAAAGGCTGGTAATCAGCACTTGACATTCATTCAGAGTTGTGCTGTAGATTTAGTAAATACATAGAATATTCTTTCTTTATGTTTTGACACGATAAAGACATGACAGCATGCACATGAAAAAGATAATAACAGCCATTCTGATATAACAAATCAGAGCACATCGTGGAAGAAAACATTGAATTAGAATTATCAGATCACATGGAGAAAAAAAACCCACTATGCTTAACCCCAGAATACTCCAAAAACTTAAAGGAATAAAAAAAAAAAAAAAAAACACAGTCACTCCGCCTGGGTCTCAATGTACAAACTCCACAAGGATGGGGAGATTTTGACACAGGTGGCATGCAAAGTCCCAGAGAGGGGAGCAATGCCCAAGCATCTTCAGTCATGATAGAGTGGATCACATTCTTTAGGTAGGTAAAAAGGATCTGGCAACCCCCCCCCCCCCGTTCCCCCCACCAGTAATAAATAATAACTGGCCATTACATCTCTGAAATGTTGACATGTCAAACGGCTCTGGAAGGGAACTATATTGTAGAGGAGAGACACAAAGCCAAAAGTCAACTGGACCATCACCACTTTCTGAAGCTTGAGAAAGGCTGATGTATCAGCCAAAATGTTGTACATCCTCCAATAAAGGCCTGGTACTTTCTTGTTCTTTTTGAAGATCACTGGAAGTTGGTCGTCTTGGGGACCGGAGCACCCATCCACCTAAGCATTTTTGTTTTCTCAGATCATTTAGGATTTTGCGCACTGTTAATTTTGTTTTGCTCTTTTCACAACAGGCACCATGAAACAAAAGCCATGTTTTCAGCACTACAGAAAAGCGAGGTTTTAAGATACAAGCATTGGTTTTCAAAACAGCCAATGATAAAGCACCATATTGCATCCATCAAAAATGTAAGGTCTGCTCATGATGCTGCCATATCCTGCAAGATCCATGGGTATGTGTTAAACTGCATCTTATCATTGTTATCGTGACATCTACATATGAGATTGTTTCTTACCCCTCGCCCCGCTCTCCATACAATATATTTAATGTCACAAACAATAAAGACAATAAAGTGATATCTTACTATTGGCTAGATTGAAATGTTAACCTAAGCTACTAACATCACGGACTTCAAAGGCTCTGCTAAGTAAATAACAACTCTGGTTAAAGTGATGCTGTTAAGAACAAAACAAATTGGTCTCTTTTGACAGGGAATTACCCCCTTTTATATAAGTCATCACTTTTTATGACATATACAGTCAGGTCCAAAAATATTGGGACATCGACACAATTCTAACATCTTTGGCTCTATACACCACCACAATGGAGTTGGAATGAAACAAACACAATGTGCTTTAACTGCAGACTGTCAGCTTTAATTTGAGGGTATGTACATCCAACTCAGGTGAACAGTGTAGGACTTACAGCAGTTTGCAGATGTGCCTCCCACTTGTTAAGGGACCAAAGGTAATGGGACAGAATAATAATCATAAATCAAACTTTCCTTTCTTAATACTTGGTTGCAAATCCTTTGCAGTCAATCACAGCCTGAAGTCTGGAACGCATAGACATCACCAGACGCTGGGTTTCATCCCTGGTGATGCTCTGCCAGGCCTCTACTGCAACTGTGTTCAGTTCCTGCTTATTCTTGGGGCATTTTCTCTTCAGTTTTGTCTTCAGCAAGTGAAATGCATGCTCAATGGGATTCAGGTCAGGTGATTGACTTGGCCATTGCATAACATTCCACTTCTGTCCCTTCAGAAACTCTTTGGTTGCTTTAGCAGTATGCTTTGAGTCATTGTCCATCTGCACTGTGAAGCGCCGTCCAATGAGTTCTGCAGCATTTGGCTGAATGTGAGCAGATAATATTGCCCGAAACACTTCAGAATTCATCCTGCTGCTTTTGTCAGCAGTCACATCATGAATAAATACAAGAGAACCAGTTCCATTGGCAGCCATACATGCCCACGCCATGACACTACCACCACCATGCTTCACTGATGAGATGGTATGCTTAGGATCACAGGTCCTCACAGGAAATGCGCTGCCACTGTAATCAGGACGGGGCAGCACTGGTTTGCACTCTTCTGCAATGACAGCGGCATGTGCCTTGACTTAGGGAGTTGGATGTACATACCCTCTAAAGCTGACAGTCTGCAGTTAAAGCACATTGTGTTTGTTTCAATCCAACTCCATTGTGGTGGTGTATAGAGCCAAAGATGTTAGAATTGTGTCGATGTCCCAATATTTCTGGACCTGACTGTATAATTGACAAAAGAAGTCTTACTCCCGTAAAGGTTTCACTGTCGCTGCTGAATGCCACGTGGGAAGAGCAGCCCTGAGCGGAGACATACTTGTCAAGGCACATGCCGCTGTCACTGCAGAAGAGCGCAAACCAGTGCTGCCCCACCCTGATTACAGTGGCAGCGCAACTCCTGTGAGGACCTGTGTATCCCAGGCCAGGTCTACCAATCGCTTTCTCGATCTATTGCAGGCAGCCACAGGTGTCTGCATTAATGAGCCCTGTGGATTCTTACTTAAGGGTGGAGTTACCCGAGTGTAGTGCTTCAGCATTGCTACACATTGCTCAGCACTGCCTATGGACTTGGTGTCATTCTACCTCCTTGAAGCCGTGTTTCCTCAGGCCGTAGTTCCTCCAGCCCTGTCTGCCAGGTTCCTCCAGCCGAGCCTGCCAGCACCCAGGTTCCTCCAGTCCTGCTCACAATCTTCATGTCACGGTCCACCCGGGGTGCCTGTATTGCACACCTGGCTCTTAGAACTTTGTCCTGGATCTCTTTCTTGGATTCCATTCCAGGTTTTGCCCAGGCTCAGCACCTTGACCAGGCTCATGGAGATCCAGCCTGGGTCTTCGTTTTCCAGCACTGGAGTTCCAGCTGAGGTCCATCTATGATTAAACCTCCTTAAAAGGCAGAGAGACCCAGCCAGCAGTGGTTCTGCATTGTGCTCCCTGACTGAGGTCATCTGGACGTGTGCAAACCTGCTCATCCAGTGCTTTATCCACAGTCTGTGGTCAAAACCCTCCAGGACACTGCTCAAGTGGGTACTCCCAACCGTGTAGCCCACTATCCCCTTTGTATGGAGACCTGCTTGTGGATTATAAGTGTTTACCACCGTCTCTGACCTTTTGATCTCAAGGTACCACTGTCAGCTATCTGGATTTATTCCTAGTGGACCTTGCCTGTCATTGCCTGTGTTGTCCAGTATTGCATTCCTTTATTCTTTTAAGTGCCTGCTGCCAAGGCCTATTTAAGTTTCATTAAACTCATTCAGTGCTTGATATCCTGTCTGGCCTCCCCTCTGTGTCGGCGCCTGCTGGGCTCTCACCCGACCCGCACACGCCACGTGACACTTCAGATCACCCAGTAGTGCTAGCCAGCTCTCAGTCATCACTTTCCTGTTCTGCCTGTCTGCTGTTTCTGCCTCCTGTGAGTTTCCTGCTGTGTTCCCCTTGGTGTCTCTCTGTGTCTTGTTCCCCTGTCCTGCCTCTCGCACCTACCTTATCCAGGCCTTTGCTTGCTCCTCTCCACCACTCTGGAACCCTCATTGCTGTGACCCACCTTATCATTTTGCTGCCTTGTTCTGAGATACTTACAATGAACTCCATCCGGTTGTCTACCCCTCTGCCACAGCCCCTCTCTGGACTCATACCTCTGTCCCCCCAGTGCACCAAGCATTATAGTACTACAGGACAGTCCTTCACTGACAATGTCACCACTGAGAGAGTCTATTATGCATCGCTGTGTGGCGCGTCCATAGTTAGCTCCACCCACAGTGGACGAAACATGGCGGTGCCCATCACTGAATCTGGGTGAGTACAATTTGATATCTCAAAGGATGCAATGTCACATTGATCTCTAAGACTAATACAATATCCACCGCCTGATGGGATATTGCAGACAAAAGGCATCTGAGCACTGCAGGTGCACTTTACATTTATATCTGAATCTAGCCCTTTGATTTGTAGATGAATTCTAGCTCAGGATACAATACAAAATAATAAAAAGGACACCCCACCATAGAAAGAAGCATAAAACTCATACCTTATGTCTGCGAGGTCACATTTATTTCCAGCAATTGCCATTACTATGTTGTCAGGTCCATGTTCTTTTAATTCTTTCACCCATTTCTTAAGCGTAACGAAGGAATCCTGCTCCAACACAAAATATTGATTCTGTATTAATTCAATCTGAGATTCAGTTGTGGGTGATAGCAGTTTTATTTGCATATGGTAATGTTTTCCTCCTGATTGCACGAAGGAGCTAAAACCTCGTGAGACCGGAGCGGGGAGACCTCTGTAGGGAAGGCCACTAGTGCTGCTGCCTGTTCAGAGATCCCATAAACCTTGTTTTAGCTCTCTGGATGTCATTTAATCCACAACATTTACCATTAGTATCTGTCTTTTGGAAATACCGAGATGTTAATCACTGTATCTTGATTGTGCACATTTAATATCAGATTTTTTTTTTTAATTGTTTCTATACAGAAGTTTTATGTCTTCCCATATTCGACCACTTAACCCAAGCAATTTTCTTTAATTTGCTTTGTTCTTTTTTTAACCGTAATTTCTCTCCTCTTTTGAGACTGAGGATAAGAGTCACAGACTCACAGAGTCACAACTGGGCTGAGAAAACCAGGGCACAGATACTCATGGGTAAGAGGGATGGGTTAGACCCCAAGGCAGACCTGCGAACTTTGGAAGGTCTGAGATTGGGAGGGTGGTGGCATGGCCATGACTCTATTTGCATCACAGACGTCCATGGAACCAAAAAGGGCATGTCACCCACTGTGTAAGCGTGGCAAGAGGACTTGCTGCCTGGCCGAGCAGCCAACCAGGTCTGCGCATACACGTCGTTTGCTGCATTACTGCTGGTGAAAGGACATAAAAAGCCCTGATTTTTAACTATTAAACAGATGCTCACAAAGCATTTTCCCTTAGACCCCCTAAAGCCAGGTACCGTCGATAGTGCGGTGGCATACTGTGACTATGCTGGGTGTCTAAATTCAGCAACAAATTTATAACATAGAAGCAAATTCCTATTATGGATACGTAAGGCCACTAAAAATCCAGATAGCCCTCTTAGTTAATGTGTCTCTGAGATCTTAAGATATGTTGTGATGGAACCAAGCTCTCCCAGTGTCACAAATTCCCACTTGAGACGGAAAAGCCGACACAATGTTTATTTGCGTTTAATATTCTTAGATTTCGTTGCCCCTGTATTTAGGATAGAGTGTTGTGTGATATACTGTGCTGTTTTTCCTCTGTGTATCTGTATGCAACAGTTACAGTTACAAGTTTTTATAAGGCGCTAACAAGTTCCATAGCGCTGTGCAATTGGCAAGACAGAATAACAAATATAGATACAAGTTAGACACACAGAACAGTAAGAGAGGACCCTGCTCAAGAGCTTACAATCTACCCATTTGCTCTTCTTCCACCCAACCTCCAGTAACTTGTTTGGACCGGATATCACAGCCACCTTCCCCAGCATTTGTTAAAAGACCAGGGTGTGTGAGGGGGGGGGGCTATTAGAAGGATCTTCAGCATGGAAACGCTGGGGCGTGCTTTACTTTTGAACATCTGTAACTGAAAACCCAGAATAAAGGCACTCTGAGTTTGGTGTTCACACTGCCAGGGTCAGCTTCAACTCTTTACGTATCGACTAGTCTGTAGAACTACAACCACCTACACTCTCACCTCCTAGTACATCGGAAAGGGCACCAAGATGAAAGTATGGAGCTTGGGGTACTAGAATCCATAACATGCTGTATGTATAATAATGACTCTATGTAATAACAAGGGGCTATATTACATTCTCTGCGCAAATGAACGCAATTTTTTTTGTGCGCAGTGTCCAGCGTTATCGTGCGAAAATTATCGTGATATTCGGATCCGAACGCATTTTCTCATCCGTCAAAAAATAACGTTAATAAAAAAAACACGCAAAACGAAGTTTAATACGCGCGCAGTAACGTTTCGCATGTACATCAGTGCGCGGACTGTTTTTTTCGCGGGATTCAGCCAATCAGAATTAAGAACCTTAATTGACTCACTAACGTTTTTGCGCCTGTCAAAATAAATCTGAGTATACATGCTGTAGCAATAAAAAAAAATATGCACAAATTCACAATTTGTTTGTTTGGGTATGTGTAGAATATACTATACTATACTGTGCTGTAGTTTTTTTTTCCGTGCTGGTGTATTTTGTTTCGGCCAGAACGTTCTGATTTGCAGTTAACACCAGGTTTTCAAAGATGATAAAATTATGCGCGCAAACGTCGTTCGTAGGAAGTTGCGCATCTATTGAAATACCATCCGCTTAACATTGGGAGCGCAAATGCGTTAAGTATAAGACGCGCGCAGTTCATCACGCTCGCGCAAGCCCATCCGCGTTAAACGATAACGCGCATCGTTTGCGCGAACGTTGAAATACGACGTTCTGCGCAAATGGATTTGTCCTCGCGCAAATGCGCATTTGTGTGCGTGCAAAACCGATGCGCGAGGAATGCAATATGGCCCAAGATGTGCAGAGAGCATGCTACATGTTCTCAATATTATTTCCTATTCAGGATTTTATTCATCCTACAATGATACATGACACATAAAAGGACATGTTGCTAAAACATAACTAAAGTTAATGGACGAAAGATATTGCATTAAAGAAACAGAATTTAAAACAGAATGTCACTGCTCATCAGGATCTCTCCCTTCCTCCGACCATCTCATTATGCTGTGTCTCAGTTAAATAATGCTGTTTTCAAACATACAACACTAAATTAAGATGTTTTACCTGATGCTGCATTATCATGCAATGTTATACTAAACACAAAAATACCCAATTAATCAATATTAGATTCCACAGCCAACCCTGGCCTCTATAACACCTGCATGTGAGAATTTTCCATCACGAGTTGCATCTGTACATTGATGCTAACCTTTTAATTTAGTTAATAAAATATATTAAACCTAGTACCTCCCACTAGCAATTTCACTGATAGATATAGGAATAACAGGTACCTGCTTTGTAATGTCATATACAATGACGGCAGCTGCGGATCCTCTGTAGTACATTGGTGCCAATGAGTGGAACTGTCAAAAAAGACATATTGATTTGTTTAGTATATCACACACTCACAGACCACTAGTTATGTCTACTAGCACTAACATATTCATTACATCCTTACCCCCTTCACTACCAAGTGGTTTTCCATTAAACTACTGGTAGAACCAAGTGGTTTTATGGAAATCCCTTTGCATTACCCAAACGGTAAAAACGTATGTAGTCTATACATACATTATTACAATACAATACAGTAAGCTCATTTAAAGGTCAAAAGTACTCCCACAGGACAGTTTTGCTTCTGCAGCACAGGTCTGTGAGACAGAGAGGGCCCTATTACAAACTTAATGCTAGTGTTGGCCCTCAGATTTGTGAACGTTAACTCTAGCGTAAGTGCCATTAGCACATGACCCCCCTCATTACATTCCAAACACTAATGGGTTAAAAAAACTGTTACTGCACTCACTTCCGCAAGTTTACTGTACTATGTGTTCCTATATGCAACATGGGGAGCCCAAAGAGTAATTAGCGCTAGGATTACAAAAGTCCTAACGCTACTTACTGCACCGATGGGTTAACTAAAAAGTTAACCGCAGTTAGAAGCTGGTGCTAAATGATTCAGCTTGTGCAGAATCAGTTAGCAGCAGCTGAAGTCCCCCCCGCCCAAATCAGATTATAGTCACCTCTCATCCCATGGTGCAAATGGCAGCCTCCTTCTGGCCGCCAGGAGCCGAGTTAGACTATCATTCCGCGGCCCTGCACGATCTTGCGAGAGAGAGATCGTGCAGGTCACATGGCCTGGCAGCACATCCTCAATGAAGTCCAGGAGGTGGTACTTGCGGTGACGCATTAGCACTGCCGCGAGTATCCAGGGGGTTAGCAATGCATTACGGGACAGACTGCTAAAAAGGGGAGGCTAAGGGGAAACCTGCAGGTGTAGGTGAGCAGAGCTGCAGCATTTCTGCTGTAATGTCCAGTATACTGCATCTTTGAGAACATGCTCTGGAGACCATACAAATCTTGTGTGCAATAAACAAAATTCCATTTCATTCCTTAAAAAATAAATAAAAAGAACAGGTAGAGTTTAGTCGATATTGGGCTCCTGCAGGTGCTTTTGAAGATTTGAGTATACTTGATTTGTGGTAATGAAGGGGTTAATAAGAATGGATTTTTTAATCCCAATCTGTTACAATACCGCAATCATAGACAAAATGATGGCTCTGCTGCTATTTGTGCCCTAGCAGTTGTGTTATATCACAGCCAGGTTAATGTATAAATACATTGTTGCGTGACTGATCTGTTGACTGCAACATTTACCCATCTACTTATCGTTTCTTTTTTATTCAGTGCTTTGAAATTAAAACCAATCAATTAAGACAAAATAGCTCATTTTCTTTTTGAAAAAAAAAATCACAATAATTTCTTATATTTAGTTCACTTCACATATTGGACTTCAATTTCCCATTTTTGCAATATAAATGGCAAGGTTGGATGGCTGCAAAGTAGTTTTGCCCAATAATATATTTTATAGTTATTCCACTGATAATATAGTGTGCAGATGTGCTTTTTATTTTAGTAATAAGGTAAAAATATGTAATGTAATTTTTAATATGCATAGCACAGTATATTCCTTTTCAAGCTCTATTAGTAGGTATTGTATTTGTGACAATGTTTTATCAATACCTTACCAGCAGATGGCGCTAAATCAATAGGAAAGAACACGGGGCACTTTAAAGAAGATAGAGAGCTATATATCAATGCCTGGGTGAAGAAGCAGTACAAGAATAAAACTTAACTTTTAATCAGATAAACAAGTAAAAATCCTTCACTACATAAGCGGAGATATCAGCCAGGTGGCTCAAAGTAAAAGAGCAACAGTATAACAAAAAATGAGAATAAGCCAATGAATCAATCAGGGGTCAAGTCCTGGGGAAAAAAGTGAGGGAACTCACCCACGAATTCCACAACCCCTATTACCTGAAGAAAAAATATATATAATCACGAGTATAGCCGGACGAGCCGGTGATACCATTTTTATTGGGTTAACTTTACATTTAAAAGACAAGCTTTCAAGAGTGTAAACTGGAAACTATACTGATCAGTGAAAGGTATCACTACGTACAGGTATACTCGCGATTTTGGCAACTGGACTAACGCGTTTTATATATAATCTATATATATATCCAGGCACAGACCCCCCCAGAATTATATACACAGCACTGGACCCCCAGAATAATATACACGGCACTGGTTATATGGATATATTTTCCCAGTTCACATGGATATAATTGCCCCAGCTCTCATGGATAATGCCCCCAGCTCTCATGGATAATGCCCCCAGCTCTCATGGATAATGCCCCCAGGTCTCATGGATAATGCCCCCAGGTCTCATGGATATTGCCCCCAGGTCTCATGGATAATGCCCCAGGTCTCAAGGATATTGCCCCCAGGTCTCATGGATATTGCCCCCAGGTCTCATGGATAATGCCCCAGGTCTCATGGATATATGCCCCAGGTCTCATGGATAATGCCCCAGGTCTCATGGATATATGCCCCAGGTCTCATGGATACTGCCCCAGGTCTCATGGATATATGCCCCAGCTCTCATGGATAATGCCCCAGGTCTCATGGATATATGCCCCAGCTCTCATGGATAATGCCCCAGCTCTCATGGATAATGCCCCAGCTCTCATGGATAATGCCCCAGGTCTCATGGATATATGCCCCAGGTCTCATGGATAATGCCCCAGGTCTCATGGATATATGCCCCAGGTCTCATGGATATATGCCCCAGGTCTCATGGATATATGCCCCAGCTCTCATGGATAATGCCCCAGCTCTCATGGATAATGCCCCAGCTCTCATGGATAATGCCCCAGGTCTCATGGATACTGCCCCAGGTCTCATGGATAATGCCCCAGGTCTCATGGATATATAGAAACATAGAAACATAGAAAAATGTCGGCAGATAAGAACCTTTCGGCCCATCTAGTCTGCCCAATTACATGGATACTTTACCTGGATTTATCTTTTGTTTAGGATAGCCTTATGCCTATCCCATGCTTGCTTAAATTCAATTACTGTTTTGGCCTCTACCACTTCTACTGGAAGACTGTTCCATGTATCCACCACCCTCTCAGTAAAATAATGCTTCCTGATGTTACTTTTAAACCTTTGCCCCTCTAATCTAAGACTATGTCCTCTTGTTTTGCTATTTTGTTTCCTTTTAAATATACTCCCTTCCTCTACCTTGTGGATTCCCTTTACGTATTTAAATGTTTCTATCATATCTCCTCTGTCTCGTCTTTTTTCCAAGCTGTACATGTTAAGATCATTAAGCCTTTCCTGGTAACATTTCTCCTTCAAGCCGTACACCATTTTAGTAGCCCTTCTCTGAACTCTCTCTAAGAGGTCTATATCCTTCTGGAGATACGGTCTCCAGTACTGCACACAGTACTCCAAGTGAGGTCTCACCAGTGCTCTGTACAGTGGCATGAGCACTTCCCTTTTCCTACTGCTAATACCTCTCCCTACACAACCAAGCATTCTGCTAGCATTTCCTGCTGCTCTATTACATTGACTACTTACCCTTAGATCCTCTGAAATAATGACCCCTAAATCCCTTTCCTCAGATGTTGAGGTTAGGACTGTATCAAATATTCTATATTCAGCCCTTGGGTTTTTACGTCCCAGGTGCATTATCTTGCACTTATCCACATTAAAACTCAATTGCCACAACTCCGACCATTTTTTTAGTTTACCTAAATCATTTGTCATTTGGCTGATCCCTCCAGGAACGTCAACCCTGTTGCAAATCTTTGTGTCATCAGCAAAAAGACATACTTTTCCATTAATACCTTCTGCAATATCACTAATAAAAATATTAAAGAGAATGGGTCCAAGTACTGACCCCTGAGGTACCCCACTGGTAACAAGACCTTGTGCCGAATAAACTCCATTTACCACAACCCTCTGTTGTCTGTCACTCAGCCACTGCCTAATCCAGTCAACAATATTGGAATCTAAACTCAAAGATTGCAATTTATTGATAAGCCTTCTATGGGGAACAGTATCAAAAGCCTTACTGAAATCTAAATAAGCAATGTCTACTGCACCACCTGTGTCTATTATTTTTGTTACCCAATCAAAAAAATCAATAAGATTAGTTTGGCATGATCTCCCTGAGGTAAACCCATGTTGTTTCTGATCCTGTAATCTATGTGTTTTTAGATGTTCAACAATCCTTTCCTTTAACATGGTTTCCATTAATTTCCCCACTACTGACGTAAGACTAACTGGCCTATAGTTCCCCGATTCCTCCCTACTACCCTTCTTGTAAATGGGCACAACATTTGCTAATTTCCAGTCTTCTGGGACGACTCCCGTTAGCAAGGATTGGTTAAATAAATCTGTTAACGGTTTTGCTATTACATCACTGAGCTCTTTTAATAATTTAGGGTGGATCCCATCAGGCCCCATTGACTTATTTGTCTTTACTTTAGACAGCTGCTGTAGAACCTCCTCCTCTGTAAACTGATATGTAAATGTCTCTTTAGTGTTCTCTCCTAACTGAGGTCCCTTTCCTTCCTTTTCTTCTGCAAAGACTGAACAAAAATATTCATTGAGGCAGTCAGCGAGACTTTTATCCTCTTCTACATACCTTCCTTCCTTTGTTTTTAATCTAACTAATCCTTGTTTTACTTTTCTTTTCTCGTTTATGTATCTAAAAAATGTTTTGTCCCCCTTTTTTACTGACTGAGCTATTTTCTCTTCTGCATGTGCTTTGGAAGCTCTTATAAATTGCTTTGCCTCTTTCTGCCTAATCTTATAGGTTTGCCTATCTTCTTCACTCTGAGTTGTTTTATAATTATTGAATGCTGTCTTTTTGTTCTTCACTATTTTGGCCACTTCTGCAGAGTACCACAGTGGTTTCTTCCCTTTTTTGTTTTTGCTAACAAGCCGAATGCAATTTCCTGTGGCCTTCAATAATGCTTCCTTTAAATAATCCCATTTCTCCTGGACTCCCTTTAAACTCCTCCAGTCTGAT
Organism: Leptobrachium leishanense; assembly: GCA_009667805.1. Taxonomy (NCBI): domain Eukaryota; kingdom Metazoa; phylum Chordata; class Amphibia; order Anura; family Megophryidae; genus Leptobrachium; species Leptobrachium leishanense. The sequence continues at coordinate 114,363,068 of CM019067.1, read as the reverse complement.
AATGACTCCTTCACACAAAATCTCATTTTAGAAAAATCTGTTTTTTTAAAGTCTAAAACTTTCGTTCTTGTGTGGTGCGGCTCCATCCCTGTTGTTATATTAAACCATACTGACTGGTGATCACTAGATCCCAAATTTTCACCTACAACAACGTCCGATACCAAACCTCCATTTGTGAGTATTAAATCCAATATGGCCTCTTTACGGGTCGGCTCCTCAACTACTTGTGTTAGAGATAATCCCAGTAGGGAGTTTAGAATATTTGTACTCCTGGTGCACCCAGCTGTTTTGGTTTTCCAGTTCACATCAGGAAGATTAAAGTCCCCCATGATAATAACTTCCCCCTTCATTGCCATTTTGGCTATTTCCTCAACCAGCAGATTATCTAGTTCTTCTGCTTGTCCAGGGGGTCTATAGATCACACCTACACGAGCTACTGTATGATTGCCAAATGTTAGCGTAACCCAAACTGACTCTATGTTCACCTCGCTCACTTTTATTTGGTTCGTTTTTATGTTGTTTTTCACATACAGGGCCACTCCTCCTCCTTTCCTACCTTCTCTGTCTTTTCTATATAAAGAGTACCCCGGTATTGTTATGTCCCAGTTATTTTTCTCACTGAACCATGTCTCAGTAACCGCCACTAAATCTACCTTTTCAGCTGCCATCATTGCCTCTAGTTCATTGATTTTATTGACTAAACTGCGAGCATTTGTAGACACGACTCTGAGCTTGTCATTTTTTACCTCGCATGTTGCTTGCACCCTCCGATTTAGTTTTGGGGGACAATCGGGCAGATTGTTTTTTACCCTTTTTTTGTCCCCCCCTCCTAGTTTAAATATTTCTTTGCGAAACCTTTGAACTTCTCACTGAGAACATATGTTCCCCTATGAGTAAGATGCAAACCATCTTTTTTATACAGTTCCTTTCTGCTCCAATTAGAGCTATCATGGGACACAAAGCCAAATCCTTGCTCCCGACACCATTCCCGAAGCCACAAATTGAATTCCCTATTGCACATCTGCCTATCTTGAATGTTATGCACAGGCAAAACTTCAGAGAATGACACAGTGGACGCAATCTGCTGTATTTCACCTCCAAGAACACAAAAATCTTCCTTAATCTCAGAAACCTCATTGCTAGCCAAGTCATTTGTCCCTAGATGGACTAGAACGTCCACTTCCCCTTGTTGCTTTGCTTGTTTGACAATATTGAGAATACGTCTCTTGTCTCTACGAGCAGTAGCCCCAGGAAGACATCTCACCAAACCACTACTCTCCAGCTCAACACCTCTTATGATAGAATCACCCAGCAACAATTGCCTTCTATCAAGTCCCACCTTTTCATTTTTGTCCTTGGTTGCAGTGCTGCATACCTTAGGCATAGTGGATGGTGGTTCCTCAACTATGGTGTCTGAGCCTACATCCGTCTTATCACTACACTCTGAAAGTGCCTCAAAAGAATTAAGAAGAGCCACAGATTGTGGGACATGCCTTCTCTCCACAACTCTAAGTCTACCAGATCCTACAGTAGTCCATCTGCCGCTCCTAGGAGGCCTCTGTGGCAGTGGTTTAGTAACAGTCATAGCCTGAGTTTCTCTAACAGATAATTTACAAATCTCAGACTTCAAACAGGCAATTTCCTGCTGCAATAAAGAGAGCTGCCTACATATCAGGCACACTCCAAACCTCCAAAAATTGGATCTAAAAACAAATGCATGACAGCTCTTACACTGGACCAAGCCTGCCATTATAAAAGAATGGATTTAAACCAACAAATCTTACCTTTTTGTAGGTTTTCTACCTCCTGTCTAACCTCAGACTACCTCCAGAGTATCTCCAGAAGATCTCCTGTAAGTGCTCACTTTGAAGACTTCACTTAGAAGGCTTCCCAAGCTCAATGCCCCAGGTCTCATGGATATATGCCCCAGGTCTCATGGATACTGCCCCAGGTCTCATGGATATATGCCCCAGGTCTCATGGATAATGCCCCAGGTCTCATGGATATATGCCCCAGGTCTCATGGATAATGCCCCAGGTCTCATGGATATATGCCCCAGGTCTCATGGATACTGCCCCAGGTCTCATGGATATATGCCCCAGGTCTCATGGATAATGCCCCAGGTCTCATGGATAATGCCCCAGCTCTCATGGATATATGCCCCAGGTCTCATGGATAATGCCCCAGGTCTCATGGATAATGCCCCAGGTCTCATGGATATATGCCCCAGGTCTCATGGATATATGCCCCAGGTCTCATGGATACTGCCCCAGGTCTCATGGATATATGCCCCAGGTCTCATGGATATATGCCCCAGGTCTCATGGATATATGCCCCAGCTCTCATGGATAATGCCCCAGGTCTCATGGATACTGCCCCAGGTCTCATGGATATATGCCCCAGGTCTCATGGATATATGCCCCAGGTCTCATGGATACTGCCCCAGGTCTCATGGATATATGCCCCAGGTCTCATGGATAATGCCCCAGGTCTCATGGATATATGCCCCAGGTCTCATGGATAATGCCCCAGGTCTCATGGATATACTGCCCCAGGTCTCATGGATATATGCCCCAGGTCTCATGGATAATGCCCCAGGTCTCATGGATAATGCCCCAGCTCTCATGGATATATGCCCCAGGTCTCATGGATAATGCCCCAGGTCTCATGGATAATGCCCCAGGTCTCATGGATATATGCCCCAGGTCTCATGGATATATGCCCCAGGTCTCATGGATACTGCCCCAGGTCTCATGGATATATGCCCCAGGTCTCATGGATACTGCCCCAGGTCTCATGGATATTGCCCCCCAGCGTTTCATGGATACTGCCCCCAGCTCGCCTCTCTGCGACCGGCGGCCGCGTGCTTCCTGTTAGAACGGCCGCTGACAGGAAGTGCAGCTGCTCGCCTGGGATCGATGAAACAGCCAGGCGAGCGGCTCCACTTCCTGTCAGCGGGCCTTTCTAACAGGAAGCACGCGGCCGCCGGCAATGTGCGGCGGCCGCCTGCTCCAGCCTTTTGGACTCGGGCCACAGCGGGAACGCTGCGTTCCCACAGCGTTCCCGCTGTGGGAGAAGTGCGGGAACGCCGTTCCCACGCGTTCCGCTCGACTCGAGCCCTGGAATCAATAAAAGCACATACAAGTGTAACAAAAGAAACAAAGCAGCAGCTTAGGTTAGCTGTTCTACCTTGACTCCCACCTTTACAGGGGCCTGTCCTGATGAAGCTGGCACAGTATACCGGCGAAACATGTTGACGTTATGCCCTGTCAATATTCTTTATGCCTTCTAAAATAATTTCTACTCTGGCATTGGTTTAATTTGTCTCTTCCCTGTTATATGGAGTGTGGTGGCTTGCGCGCCCCCCCACTCCACTTTCCTGGGTTCAATCCATTTATGAAGTCTGCTTGCAGTGTACCTATCAGTTCTTTCACTCTCTTTTCTTTGCTATAAATACAATCCCACGAAGGATTGTTTTCCTGCTTATTGAGGCACTTTGATTACAAAGCATTTGGGCCCTGCTACAAGTTATACAGACTCACATATACATATACATTTTGTCCTTGACAAATCCAGTGTACTCAGGGAAAGGACTTTTAATATTGTTTCTTTTGTTACACTTGTATGTGCTTTTTTTGATTCACTGACTTATTCTCATTTTTTGTTGTACTGTTACTCTTTTACTTTGAGCCACCTGGCTGATATCTCCGCTTATGTAGTGAAGGATTTTTACTTGTTTATCTGACTAAAAGTTAAGTTTTATTATTGTACTGCTTGTTCACCTAGGCATTGATATATAGCTCTACATTTGAATTTACGGTTACCCCCTTGTTGCATTAGGTGTCTTTATTTCTTTTCTTTTTCCTAATCAATATCACTGAGAGACTTACTATCTCACTTTAAAGAAGAGTCAGATTTTCAAATTCCATGTCAATGCATTGATAATTAACCCGGATATTCTAGGGCCACTTGTACCGTGGTGATCAGGCTGACCGAGCATAATGGGAATTGGAGTTATGAACATGAAACATTTCAGTTGCCATGGTTACCACCATAGTTTTAATGTAAACAGTAATGTACATTTTAACAAACACAATAATTCACTCACTAATACACAGTTTTTCTTAATAAACTGCATATTCACTATATTTTACCTCAACCTGTTTTAACCTTTAATCACGGCTTATTCAGAGTAGACTATACCAATTGGACTGATTTCCACTGCTTGGTCCATGTCTAAGCGTTTGTCCCCAAATTTATATTAATTTACATCACCGCCTTGTCATACTTCTCAAGATTTCATCGTTTTGACGCACTGGGTCTCTGATACTATTTAGAAATTCCTCTTGATCACGGCACAGAGTCCTAATGCCACACTATCGAAAAAAAATGTTTTCTAATAGCACTGCAGCTACAGGGGATTTTCTACACATATCCCCAAAAGTGGGATATCAGACAGACAAAAAACCCAGGTCAATGCAACATAGCCATGCTGATATTATGAATTCTAGAGTCTAGCTCAAGAGATCAGCGGCTCTATTCCATAGTTGCTGCTAAAGAAGCATCTCGTTCTGTATTGTTAGCGCTAGGAGCAGTAAGTTTAACGTCTGCTGTCGATATTCCATAGTTGACACTCAGGTGAAATCGGTATGTGCTTTGCAGCTTGTGTGAGTTTACTGTACTTTACGTCTGCTATACTTAACACGGGGAGCAAATTATTTCTTAATGAAAGGTGCTGTTTTTGCAATATCCACTGTTGTCCATTTTATTACCACTTTAGTGTTATTGTTCACCATGTTCTAATAAATATTTGGGGGTTTGATTCACCAAAGCTTCAAACTGAACATTTCCTTATTGGATTATTTGCTCCCTGGAGGCGGCCATCTTTCCCACGTCACACTCCGCTACTCTGCAGCACCTCTCTACTGAGCTGTAAGTGCTAAGTTAGCAGTGCTGAGCGCTGAACTGCAGCACAGCGTTCAGTGCCAAGTTGCTCACTTAGCACCTGCAGTGGCTGAGGAACTGAACAGGCCTCTGGGGAATTCCATGCTTTAGAGGAAGGAGATCGCAGCAGGAGAGCTGCTTAGAGCGCACTGTAGCTTTTACGGACATGCGTAAGAGACTCCGGGCAGCATGTCATATGCTGGGGTCGCCCAGAGGCTTCCAGTGTGTGCCGTGCTCTACTGCAGTAGTCAGAAGCCGAGTTCCCGAGCGGCAGTGATGGTACAAAGTGCCCTTGTACGGAAACAGTAAAATCTGTCCTGCTCCTAAATTCCAGTTTTCAAAGTCTTCCAGAGAGTAGAATTCCATATAAGTGGTGCGTGATCTGTTAATAGTTATCCAGACATGACGTACAGAGGGTCCTGCTCCCTAAAGAGCTTACACACTTCCCATGACATCACTTCCTGTAACATCATTAAATATGTGAATTAGGGAACATTATGAAGCGCTCTTCACAGTAGGCAGTTTTCATTGTGTAGACACTATGGACACATTCTACACAAGCCTCTAAAAACCACAGTAAACATCCTGTAGAAATAACATATGTTTCACGTTTGTTTACAATTCCTGATCTGCTCCATGAACTCTTTGCGAGCCAGGGCAGAGGACGGCTGGCTTATTCCGAGTGGATTCTATACATTCAAATATGCTTTTTAGCTCTGTTTCAATTGTTTGCATACCCACCGCACCAATAAAATGCATGAAACAACTCAATGAGCGCACATTACCATACACATTCAGGGTTATTCAGAGAGCGTGAGAAGCAGGAGAATGACTGGAGAATAAAAAATTCTAGGTCAAAATAGCCAAACCAGAAAAATTCTCCCTTTCATCTCACTTTCCAAATTGGCTATTTTGACCTAGAATTTTTCATTCTCCAGTCATTCTCCTGCTTTTCACACTCTCTGAATAAACCTGTATATGTATGTTAAGTTAAAATTATGCTACAAGTTTACTGATTGTGTAATGGCTCTATAAAGCTGTCTCCAAGAAAGTCGTCCATCTGGAAATCTCAGCTATTTAGGTTAAAGTTCAGCAATGTATTTGTGCATGTGTTTATTATAAAAATATATTTAATACCAAAGGCACATGTAATGTCAGCCCAGCGCTGGATTGAAGGAATGTTTAAAAAAGAGTTTGAAAAGGGTTAGACCAGGAGGGGTTAATGTTTAACATTCAAGGTGACCAAAGGTACATTAAGGAAGTAAGTGAGGGAGGAGTAAATGCTCAAGTGTTGTAAGGGGTATAGAGCGGGCGTTAAGAAGTTGAAGGAGAGAGCATTAGAAAGCCAAAGAACATCATAGGTGACCCAAGGGACATTAAGGATTTCAAGGAAAATGAGAGACCCAGAGGACATTACGGGAAACCCATGATATATTAAGGAGGTGAGGGATAAAGTATTCTAATAATGGTGAGAGGCCTAATAGACATTTGGGGATGCAAAGTAAATTAATGATGTCCCAGAACTGAGTGACCTATGGGACGTGTAAGGCTTGGGATATTTTAAGGGATACTATAGAGTTAAAACAGGAGGGAGGAAACAGAGAGTGAACATTGACCCTCCATTTACCAAAGAGGGTGAACATTGACCCCATTTGACCCCTTCCCTCTCTACTGTTTCAACGCTTTACTTTAGGTTAAACTCTTACCTAAATCCAGCTGGTCTCCCTCTAAGCACCACCACAGACTTGACATGCTGCCAGCTACAGTATGTCATATGATCACATGGGGGCTGGACACCTCAGCCAATCCAATGGCTGTCAATGCCCGAAGATGGGATTTTGTTCCCAAATGTCCCGAAGTGCAACCCACTGTGAGTCCCCCAGAGGGAAAGAAGGGCCACTAAACTCAGTGCCCTTAGGATTGACAGTCACACTGCATAAGGTGTACCTTTTAATGAGATGAAAGCTCAAAAATGAAAGCCCCAAAGATCACTAAGGTGGTGAAGAAGGGACCTGGGTCATTAAAGAGGACAGGCACCAGGGATAATATGGAGAACCCAGGGAACAGTAAAGCATTGATGAATGCAGGATGTTAAATCTGATGGATACTATGGGAACCAAAGAAAAATTAAGAGATCAGGAAGAGCAGTTGAGAGACCAATGGAACAATAGAAACAGGGCAATGGTACATTAAGGAGGTGGGTGGGGATGAGAGCCACAGGGAATATTAGGGGAAACTTACATCCTCAACATCTAGTCTCTTTCCTCCTCCTGCCGCTACCAGTTGCGTAATATTTCCAGAATTCGGCCATTTCTTACCGCTGACACCACAAAGCAACTCATCCATGCCCATGTAATCTCCCGACTCGACTATTGTAATAATCTTCTAGTTGGCCTCCCTCTCTCCCACCTCTCCCCCTACAATCCATTCTGAATGCCTCTGCCAGACTCATCCACCTCACCTGCCGCTCTGTCTCTGCCGCTCCCCCTCTGTGAATCCCTTCACTGGCTCCCCATCCACTGCTGAATTAAATTCAAAATCCTTTTCCTGACCTACAAAGCTCTCACTAACTCAGCTCCCCACTACCTGTCCTCGCTAATCACCAAATACACCCCAGCCCGCTCCTTAAGCTCAAACAGTGACCTGCACCTAGCTTCTCCCTGTATCACCTCTTCCCATGATAGACTGCAGGATTTCTCACACGCAGCTCCCATCCTCTGGAATGCTCTCCCTCATACTGTCAGACTTTCCCCTAGTTTCCCTTCCTTCAAACGCTCCCTTAAGACATTCCTATTTAGGGAAGCCTACCACCCGACTCACTGACGCAACCAGTCCACCATCACCTCCTCACCTTGCAGTCCATCACTCTTGTTCCCCCAACCCTTCTAGATTGTAAATTCCCACGAGAATGGGGCCCTCGTTTCCTCCTGTATTGGTTTATCAAATGTGGTTCAGTCTCCGTGTATCGTAACTCTGTCAATATTGTGACCATTGTTCAGCGGTGCGGAATATGCTGGCGCTATATAAATAAAGTATAATAATAATAATCTAGGGGACTTAAAAGAATTGCTGAATGTTGAAGCACAAGGGTAGCAACGAACATTAAAGAGGCTGGGAATGACAAGGACTGTCAAATGTGATATGGGGACACTAAGGGGTATAAGGGACATTACTTAGCGGGAGGAGAGGCTCAAACTATAAAGGGAAACCAGGAACATTAAGTATGTGGGAGAAGGAGAGGCACCTGGGAAATTAAGAAAGAAACAGTAGATGAAATAGGACCAAGTCATTATGTACTCACCCTGGCAAGGCATTTACGCACTTCTACTGATGCTCATCTCCCGTATATACCTTCAGTCACACATTAACACTACATAAAAGTACACCTCTCTGACCTTTCATTTATCTACACAATGCCATTCTGCAAAAATATACTCTGACATTTACATACAGTGGCAAGAAAAAGTATGTGAACCCTTTGGGATTATATGGAGTTTTGCATGAATTGGTCATAAAATGTGCTCTGATCTTCATCTAAGTCACAACAATTTGAAAAACACAGTCTGTTTAAAATAATACAACAACACAAACATTATATGTTTTCATGTGTTTATTGAACAGAACATGTAAACATTCACAGTGCAGGGTGGAAAAAGTATGTGAAACTTTGGACTTAATAACTGGTTAACCCTCCTTTGGCAGCAATAACCTCAACCAAACGTTTCCTGTAGTTGCAGATCAGACCTGCACAACGATCTGGAGTAATTTTGGACCACTCCTCTTTACAAAACTGTTTCAGTGTAGCAATATTCTTGGGATGTCTGGGGTGAATCACTCTCTTAAGGTCATGCCACAGCATTTCAATTGGGTTGAGGTCAGGTCTCTGACTGGGCCACTCCAGAAGACGTATTTTGTTTTGTTGAAGCCATTCTTTTGTTGAATTACTTGTATGCTTTGGGTCATTGTCCTGTTGCATCACCCATCCTCTGCGGAGCTTCAGTTGGCGGACAGATGGTCTTACGTTTTCCTGCAAAATGTCTTGATAAACTCTGGAATTCATTTTTCCATCAATGACAACAATCCGTCCAGGTCCTGAGGCCGCAAAGCAGCCCCAAACCATGATGCTCCCTCCGCCATGTTTTACAGTGGGGATGAGGTTTTTATGTTGGTGTGCTGTGCCTTTTTTTCTCCACACATAGTGTTGTGTGTTTTTTCCAAACAACTCAATTTTGGTTTCATCTGTCCACGGAATATTTTGCCAGTAGTGCTGTGGAACATCCAGGTGCTCTTTTGCAAACTTCAAACGTGCTGCAATATTCTTTTTGGACAGCAATGGCTTCCTCCGTGGTGTCCTCCCATGTACTCCATTCTTGTTTAATGTTTTCCTTATTGTAGATGTGTCAACAAAAATGTTAGCATGTGCTAGAGATTTCTGTAAGTCTTTAGCTGGCACTCTAGGATTCTTCTTTACCTCATTAAGCATTCTGCGCTGTGCTCTTGCAGTCATCTTTACAGGATGACCACGCCTAGGGCGAGTAGCAACAGTGCTGAACTTTCTCCATTTGTAGATAGTCTGTCTTACCGTGGACACATGAACATCAAGGCTTTTGGAGATACTTTTGTAACCCTTTCCAGCTTCATGCAAGTCAACAATTCTTGATTGTAGGTCTTCTGAGAGCTCTTTTCTGCGAGGCATGGTTCACATCAGGCAGTGCTTCTTGAAACCAGTAAATCCAAAACTGGTGTGTGTTTTTAAAGGGCAGGACAGCTTTCAGCAACACATCCAATAATATCACACTGATTGAACTCAAGGTTGGCTCACTCCTGGCTCCAATTAGCTCTTGGAGAAGTCATTAGGCTAGGGGTTCACATACTTTTTCCACCCTGCACTGTGAATGTTTACATGTTATGTTCAATAAACACATGAAAACATATAATGTTTGTGTTGTATTATTTTAAGCAGACTGTGTTTTTCAAATTGTTGTGACTTAGATAAAGATCAGAGCACATTTTATGACCAATTCATGCAAAACTCCACATAATCCCAAAGGGTTCACATACTTTTCTTGCCGCTGTATATTGTCATTACATGTTTTCATTCACATACATCTACACTTCATAAAAACATAACATTGCAGACTAAACATGACAGCATTAGCAAATGGGTTAGCGTCTCCCTTGACAGGAAATAAAACCGTATGTAAGGCGTGTCCTCCCCATTATAAAATCTATTTCCTGTCCTTGCAGCAGAAGTAGCTAATGTGCTTTGCCAAGATACATTTTCAACCTGACCACTTTTTGCAAAAGCCTAACAAACTCCCTGGGAAACCCCCTTGAGTGATTGGGGTTGTGACTTATTTCTCTCTTTGAGAAAAAGAGAATGATGTTTGGGATGCATTAGAGAATTTCTGTTTAAGTCTGTCGGAGTCAAAAATCCCCATTTATTGCTGAGGACAAGTTGTTGCCATCTCTTGATACATCAAAGGATGAGATATCAAATCGTTATGCCCAATGTGATATACACCCCCTGACGAGACATGTCAGGGAAAGTGAAGCTAGCCGCAACAGGATCACTTTAATACTTTACAAAAATGCATTCACAAATAGACATTACGCAAATACATACATGCATTTAAATACACATGTGCTACGAACAAGAAAAGCTCTACATTCACACACTGACATTACATGCAAACATTTACACATAAACATAGGCTCCAACCTTACTAAACCATGGTACTAATTTATGTACATATTCACATACCCACTATCACTGAAAATATTCATATGTGGAATCCTGGGATTCACATCCGGAAACCAATGAGCTCACGCACTTTTTTAAGTAGTTGGCCATGGTAAATGGTCTTCTAAATGTAAATGTTATACAGGTTTGGCACCCCTAATACGGAATTCAAAAACTGGAAGTTTCCGAAATCTGGAATTTTCAGAGCCTTCTGGATTTATACTCCCCTCCCTGATACTCCGGATCAGTTGTGATGCTCTGAGGTGCGGCAGAGCACAGCACACACTGGGAGTCTCTGTTGAGGCCCAGCGTTTTAACCCTTTCACTGCTGAGGACATGTGGGGAACGTCCTCATTGACTCCTAAGGAAAGATGGGGTGGAGATAGGTGGTTCCTTTGAACCCTGATATCTCCCAACTGTTGGCAGCTAATGGGGTCATGTTTGGTATCATTAGAAAGGCCAAGGCACGGCCTTTCCAATGATACTAAAGATGACCATGTTTAAAGTAAAGAAAAAATACCTAAATATAATAATAAAAAAAAGAAAAACTTGTTTTTTTAAGACATGAAATGGCTCGGCAGTGAAGGGGTTAACATGCTGCAGAGACATGCATGGAAAACGACTACACAGCACTCCCGACATGTGTACATGCTGGAGCTGCAGCAGGAAGGAGATCGCAGGTGATCCGACATTGGTGATCAGACATTGGATTCTCCTGGATTCCGGAGTAATCCAGAATGTGCGAGATGCAGAGCATCTTAGATTAGGGATGCTCAATCTGTACTATTAATAATTTTGTATTCTTCAATGTGTCTTGAGGTGCAAAACTTAATCCGTGTAGCCAAAAATCTACAGCGTTGCTTGATATTAATTAATTGGCACTAGGCAGATCAAAAGACCCTGGAGCGTTGGAATGGAAGACATTATGCTATCCTGGGTATATTCCTCAAGAGAAGGGGACACCATTTAGGCTGGGGTCAGACAAACGCAGTGCGAACGCGCGTGCAGCCGCACTTTATCACGGACACAGTAGCAGCAAATGACATCCAATGACGGGCAATATATGAAGTACGGCCGCATGAAAGTTCGGCCGGGCAACACAAGCGGCAAACAAACGCATTTTTTCGAGAACATGAAACCGCTACTACTGATGTACAGAGTGCGCTGCGTCCACTAGCGGCGTGTGTGCGTGATTAGGAGACGTCAGACGCTGCTAATGTCCGGCCAACATAACGTCCAGATGCAAAAAGTGTTTTATTGATGATCCGTACAAAATCACGGACGAAAATGCACATCGTATGACCGCTATCGCGTATTCTGTGAAAAAATACGTCCATTCGTTCGAACGCACTTTTTCACGGACAATGCGAAAAATGTGTTAGTCTGACCCTAGCTTTACTTACACGTTCCTGACCAGCAGTATCCCAGATGAGAAATTTATGTAATTCATTTCCACAAGGCACGGTTTTCGTCATAAATGATGCTCTGTAAAGAGAAAAGACGTAAAAGAATATGTATTACATGCCCAATATTTTATTTCCTATTTTTAATTTATAATAAAATGGCATTCATCTCCTGTGGACTGTGGTAGGGGCTGGCTTAATTTGGGTACTCTAACAGGAAAAACAAGGAATATGTGGATGTTACCCTCTTAACGTGAAGCTATGTCTGGTGGCAGGCGGGCTTAAAAGCCGCAGGGAGTCACAGCATGCAGGCAGGCGGCAGCTTTCTGGCCCTCCTCCCGCCCGCCCGCCTTCACAGCAGTCCAATTACTGTCATTGTCAAAGGTCAGCTCTCACTTTAAAAACACACACAGTTTCCCATGAAGACTTCATACAAAACGTGTAAAGCAGGGGTCGGTAACCGTGGCCTTCCAGATGTTTTGGAACTATATTTCCCACGAGGCTCAGTTAAGCTAATGAATGGAGAAGAGTCATGGGAGATGTAGTTCCTAAACATTTGGAGGGCCAAGGTTGCTGACCCTGCTATAAAGTAATAAAATACTAGAAATATACGAGAGGTATTTAAATGCATGAGGTCTGCAGAATACAAGAGAACAATTGATTAAGCAGAAAACCAGTTTTAATAAATCTATCCATTTCAGAATATTTGATTCATCTGCTTTATATATGAAAGGTTCTGCACCGCTGAATGTTCTGTTTATACACAAAAAATAATGGTTATGAAGCACTTACAATACAAATCCCATGGATTCAAACTGATAAAGGATTGGCTTACCATCTGATTTTTATTCTTTTTAACTTCTCTTCCCCTTTCAACTTCACTCTACCCCACTTTCAGCTTCTCTCCCCTTTTAGCTTCTCTCTCTCCTCCTTTTCTTCTCCCCCCTTTTCAGCTTATCTCTTCTGCTCCTCCAAGCCCATTTTCCCTCTCTTTCGTTTCTCCTTCTTCTCCCCCCCTTCTGTTCCCTTTCCCTGTCCATACCTGCAGCCAGTGCTCCACTTCCCTCCTGAGCGACTGTGTTAAAAGGTCACTTCCTCCCAGTGCTGCTGCTGCAGAGGAAGCAGAGCGCTATGAGGAAACTAGAGGGTGGCAAAACTTTAGAGTGTGCACCCTGTGTGATCCCATTGCACTCTTAAGACTCGCCCGGCAGCTTCTGGTAATGAGACACAGTGCAGCTGCCGCACGAGCTGTTTTATTGGCCTGAAGACTGGCCCAGAGAGCATTTGCCTCCCTTCTCCCCAGCTCATTTCACCCCTGGCATCAATTATATAGCACCTATAGTGTTTCCACAGTGTTTTACAGAAAAACGTAGGGAATTATACTAACAAATTACACTTTTCCCTTTGCTTTGTAGGATTAATTGCAAGGGTTCCAGCTCCGATGATTTTACAATCTAGAGGATTTGGGTTGGAGGACAAGAAGAAGAGTAACTTTCTATTTGTGTTTGAAAACATCAGTTCTAGTGTTTGTATCATAAAATGTTGAGGTAAAGGAAGTAACGAAGGCTGAGAAACCATTAGTGATCTGAGTAGGGGAAGTGGGAAAGATATTCAGAAATGAGATATTGTAATCTGAAAAGTTGGGTTTTGAGGGATGACATGAAGGACTGAAAATTAGGAGAGAGTCACGTAGGGTGAGAAAGGCCCTTGAGCAAATCTTAAGTCATAGCGCTAGCTATTACATAACGAGACGCTTCATTAGCGCCAACTATGGAATAGTGCCCATAGTTATAGCTAGTCATTCACTATTTAAAGGGACAGTACACTTACATAAGCTGTAAATAGATTACTTATGCATTACAATTATGAGCACTTTATAAAACATGCTGCTGTTTTTTTCTTTTGTCTTTTTTTACATGAAACTACTTCAAACAAAGTTAGTGGTTTTTAGCTCCTGTTTCCATTTTGTGGATTTTCCTCATGATGCAACATTTACCAAAATCTGTGTAAAAGCTTTACTTTGGCCTCTGGTTTATCCTATACAGTATTTAACATTTAATAGAGATGGGAATGTTTAGATAAGGCATCAGGAGGAGGTATATTGTTCTCCAGGCTATCTGAGAAAAGAGATGGCAGATGAATGAAATATGTCTGGGAGCTTAAATCTACTCCCTGGTGATGTCCTTTGAATACATCCCACACGATACAATGATTTGAGTCAGTGATCAAACCATAGACTCCATTCTCTGTGGAAACAGGAGGAGAAGACTGCATGGTGAGAGTGATGGACTGGTTGGGGCAGTGAGGTGTATCAGTGAGTCAGGTGGTAGGCTTCCCTAAATAGGAATGTCTTAAGGGGGCGATTGAAGGAATACAATACAATGCATCGCCATTTACTAGTTGTATTAATAATAAATGGTTATATGCAACTTCCCATGTAGTATTCTCCCATAGTCATTTCATGTTTAAGCCCATCGCTCCATGCTGTGCATGTAACATTTCAGGTAAGGGGTGATCTTATCATTTGGTATGCAGTTGACGTCAATTTTTTTCTTTCCTGATTGACCTGTCTTGCTGCTTCAAGGCTGTGAAACTCTGGGCCCCCAGTTGTTTCTGAACTACAGTTCCCATGATTCCCTGCCTATCTATTGTATTAAAGGAATTTTTGGCTTTGTAGGCCACTATCATCTGGGGGGGGCAGAGTTTGACAGCCCTGTTCTACTTTTTCAAATACCCAACACGGTAGAAGCATATAGCTAAGAATAAAAAGCAGAATTGATTTTTTTCCTCTTACTTACCCAATAGTGGGACTGATATTGTGATCAAAGTGATCTTGAACAAATCGGCAAACTATACTTGATTTCCCAACTCCCGTATCCTGTGAAACAAGAGCATTTCAAGTGAATTAGCTGGAAAAGGAAAACTGATACTAAGTACACATAGATTTCAAAATCCAAAGAGAAACACATTGCTCCGTCCAACATCTATTCAATAAACAAAGGTTTGCCTTGTGGCTACCTTTCTGATTGAAACAAATTAATTACAGTGATACTCCAATACTTCCAGTTATTAATCAGAATAAAATATATGATACACTATAATAAAAACCATTATCCATTTTTTTTTAAGTTTTTTTTTCCTTCAAATTATTGTTTGTCCAGATTTTGAGATTTCTAAAGGGGTTATTCAAAGAACACTGAATTGGCCACGGAATTTCACCGGATGGTGATTTTCCCAGTACGGTGCAATTTCGTGGCCATTCCGCTATTCAAAAAGTTGGTAGTTCGCCAAATTGAAAGCAAAATACAGTGATCTTCGGCAGCAGTGCAATCCCCCTTAGAGAAGTAATGGTTAATCTATTCAGAGAACGCTGAACAGCAGTGAAATGCCCTGATTTTCAATGGTTTCATTCAGCAGGTTTAATCAGGTGAATCCCATAGGTTTCGATGAATATAAAATTAGCTGTTTGTCTTAAATTATTTATTCAACCATTTATTATTTTCATTTACAGCAAAAAGTCTTTTTTTTTAAGGATTTTTATGGTGAAATTTTTGAAATTAGAATTTCAGTGTTGTAGATACTCGAGTATAACGCTAGATTTTGGTGCCAAAAAATTACCTTAAAATTGGAGGGGTCGTGTTATATTCGAGACATCTGCATTGCGTGTAAGAAAAAAGAAAAGAAACTTGCCTTGCTCTGGATCCCAAGTCTCCCGGAAGTTCCAGTAGTCTCACTGAAGTGAATGCGGACTCCCTGATGCTTGCAAAAACTTCAGGAACTCCCGGATTCGGGAGAGGTGGGATCCATCATGGCCAGAGGGCACACTTGGTTTAAGCCAATCATTCACCTCGCTCGTCTCCGCCGGCCATCTAATCGCTAGTAAAGAAGACGGGTGGCCAGCGGCTTCATACTTAGTAACAACTGCAATCATTCTAGAGTAGAGCACCCTGGCCTGAGGGGGAGCCTGACTGTGTTAAGAGAATCTGGAAGGATTTAAATTGTTTTATCAGTACAGTAAAATTTTGTTCCTCGCATTATAATCAAGTCTCGGGTATTCTGTAATGGACCTTTTTATTATTCATAGGACCTTATATATTATTTGCAGGAATTTTTCGGCACCAGTATTTTTTTTAAAAGGTATTTGCATCTGCTGCTTGAGGATCAAATTGTCTACTTTTTTGCCAGTTTTTCCCGAATAATTTGGTGGTTTTGCGGCGGTTTGAGAATGTGTTTGGCGGTTTGATTCACTGCACTTGGGGGACCCTGCGGTGAATGCTGAATTCACCACAGGGTCAGTGAATTTAACTCGAAGTGTGGCGAACGGGAGAGCACTGAAATGTCAGTGACAATTCAGTGCTCTCTGAACAACCCCTTCAGATTTTACCTTTTCACTTATATTGGTTTTCTATTTTTTTCTTTTTTCTCAGTTCCAGCATCATCAAATAATATTTGAAAACCTGGGGTAGGATCACTGGCAGATCCAGAGAGGGGGCACTGAGGTATTTGCGCCCCATCTCTTCTGTGTGTCATCTCATTGTAAGAGATACAGGTAACCTTTAGATATTTGATCCTCTATATCTCTGGTTCCAATTCCAATCACCCTATATGGTCAGTTGAGGTGTCGATGAAAAGGCCAGAGTCTGGCCTTTCCATTGATACTTATTACATCAATGTAAACTTTATAATGAAGAAACGGAATACAAGGGAATTTTTTTTTTTTTTTTAAAATGTTTGTTAAAATAATGCATTTTTTGAAGGAAATATGCTAAGAGGTTCTCGATTTCTGGTGTATATATATATTTATATATATATATATACATATATATATTACCAGGGCTCAAAAGTTCAAGTCCCAAGCTACTAACCAGGCCATAAGAGTTACTCGCCACCAGTTGCTCCACCTAACCCCTACCCAGCCCTTAACTCTTCCCCTAAACACACCCCCTTAAATTATCTTATGAAATTACACTGTTAAAGGTTTTGTCTAGAATAAAAATAACATTAATAAGATTAATATCCAGACATCAGACCCCAGATACATGTATACCCAGTCATCAGAGACCAGTGTGAGCAAGCGAAGGCAGGGAAGCTCCTCTCCACCCCCTGCCAGTGACAGAGATGAGCTGGGTCAGGTTAGGCAGCTGATCCCTGCCACCATGCAGCCTGGGGAGGGAGCAGCCTGGGGAGGGAGGGGCTGCACGGTGGCAACACTGGAATACGCAACACAAAATAATTTCTTGTGCTGCCTGTGTGTGCATTTCCCCTCACTTTATTTCCACTCACCAAATGCGAGTAGACAAGTGGAGATTTTGAGCCCTGTATATTACTATGCCAAATATATAACCACAAAGGTTTGGGGCTAATTTACATGGTGAAAATCATTGAAATCTGAATAGAAATTTACAATTTTGTGACATATTGTAAGGATATATAGTCACCCAGCACGCAGACAAAACCCAGCAAGGCAAGTAAAACCCTAATCTGAGAAGCTGGTCCTTAGAATGGCCAGGTACTAATCTAAAGAAAGTAAACAATTCATAAAAGTACAAATCAGGGACAGGAGAGTTATCATAGTAATACTAAGCCAGGGGTCGGTACACGAGATCAACATATGCCAAGGGATAAACACAGAAATCACAGTCAAATATACAAGCCAGAAAATCAATATGCAGAAGCTATAGACACGCCCTGAAGGGTAGGATAAACCACGACAGGGCTCAGAGCACAGTCAGTGACTGATATTTAAAGGAAATAGACCATATGGTATGCATAATTAAAAAAGTTTTATAAAACAATATAAAAGTGAATTTATATGAATACATTTTTGAATATCAATCAGGCCACTTTGTAGCTACACCTGATTAGAGACGTAGGGTCTCTAATCAGGTGTAGCTACAAAGTGACCTGATTGATATTCAAAAATGTATTCATATAAATTCACTTTTATATTGTTTTCTAAAACTTTTTTAATTATGCAAACCATATGGTCTATTTTTATATGAATTTATATGAATACATTTTTGAATATAGTAGCATATCGTCCTGCGGCATATTTATTACTTTAGCATCTGTCTATATAAGGTTTGCTCCCTCCCCTCCCTGGAATTTATATAGCACCTCCATATACCATCGAATGAGCTGATGAATAAACGAGTCACCATTGGGGGGGAAAAAAGCTAATTCCAGAGGATTTGCCAAGGAGGAAGTTAAGATACCATCCTTACTAATATAAGTATTCTGATTTCTCTATTTTTTTGAATTTGTTTGAATTTTTTGAGTGTTTTCAGTGTTAGGAGGAAAATAAAAAACCATACTCAATATTTTTTACCCACTGTTCACTTACAATTGTATCATACATATTGTATTCTAAAACAATGTTCTAATATACAAGGTGCGCCAGGAATTTATGTTTTGTTCCTTTTATATTATTTGTATCCTTGGAGGTATGTGGACACTGCACATTCCACTACGGCAGCACCTACCCTAATTAATATCTATTTAATTTGCACGGAAGCGCTGCCTTCACATTTACACTCTTTTCCATTAAATTTCAAATAGCTATCCTCGGTCCAAATGACATTGTATCCAGTTCCCAATGTTGTTTATATTGTTCTATAGTGAACTGGTGGCAAAGGGTTGAGGATCTTGACATCATTCACAAAGGGGAAACATCCTAGTTCAATGTCAAGGCTTGGCTTGAACATCATTGTGATGGCTCCTTTGTGGGATACTAATTCCATATATATATATATGAGTTAAGTATTTTCTAAACTAGACATCATGGTTTGCGTCATATCTTTCTACATGCCTTATCTGTATATGGTTTTAGGAACGTCTATTTTATGTTGACTGAATAGAATTTTTTGCTATATGTCACCAATACACAAAAATATACTAATGGATCTAATCCAAACTTGGTGTAAACGTAACCAGAGCTGTTGTAATCATACTAGAGGCATTAAAGGGCCAGATCACAAATCGGACGTTAATGGTAAGACGCTAATGGAAAACATTTGCATCAGCTGTTTTCCATCTGCGGCTGGCTTTTAACATCTGTATTACAACTTTCTCAGCAGCTTGAGTCGCAATACTTGCAAGCTGCAACTTGATAACTCCATGGATCTTCTTAGCGCCGCGCAGGGGCGTACTTAGGGGGGGCGGGGCGGCCCGCACCAGGTGGCACCACCCCCTAGGGTGACACTAAAAAAATAAAAAAAAGTGTTTGTTTTTTTTTACTTTTGCAAAGTATTTTACCAGGAAGGGTACATTGAGATTTCACGAATTTTCAAGTATGTCCTGGGTAGGCAAGGCCTAGGCTGGCACTTTCCAGGGGGCAGCAAAAAACCTCACCACTGAGGCTAGGGACAGATGAGCGCATTTTCTGCAGCCACCGTCAAAATGTACGTCGATGCGTGCGCACGCATTTTTTCACGGAATACGCTTAAGTGGTCAGACGATGCGCAATTCTGGACGTATTTCATGACGATGGGGTGAAAAGAAGTCTAGGGAAATACGGCTGTTTGAACGTTATGTTGGCCGCACACTAGCAGCGTCTGACATCTCCTAATCACGCACACACGCTGCTATGCGGCCGCAGCGCACTCTGTACGTCAGTACCAGCGGTTTAACGTTCTGATAAAAATGCGTTCATTTGCCGGTTGCGTGGTGTCGGCGCACTTTCGTACGCACGTACTGCGTATATTGGCCGTCATTGGCCGTTATGTGCTGCTACTGCCGCCGTGATTTAGTGCGTCTGCACGCGCGTTCCGACTGCCCCACTCTGACCCTAGCCTAAAGGGATTACTCACAAAGCACCGAAGTTACGCCAACATTTTGGTGTTCTGTTGTTCCCTGTACTTCGTGGAATCAAATTTCCCCACCCTGCAGTGAATTCACCATTCACCACAGGGTCCCCAAAGTGCAGGGATTTGGCCGCCGAATGCCGCCACCGCAAACCCGTGGCCTGCTGTTTTAAAAAAAAAAACACTGAATGAAAATGTCTGGAATTTACATATAAGATCCTATGATTGATAATAAAAAGTTCTGTTACAGAAGAAAGAAAAACCGCTATTAAAAAAAAGGGGAAAAGTTTTGCCGAAAAAAAATTCTGAAAAATTAATAAAAGGTACTAAAAAAAAATCAATAAATAAAGACTTTTTACTGCACATTAAAATAATAAATGTTTTATTAGATATTGCATAAAAACAGGAATATTTTTAACATTGAAACCTATGGGGTTCGCCTGAATAAAACCTGCTGATTGAAACCACCGAACATCAGGGCATTTCACTGACATTTCTCTGCTGTTTGGTGTTCTCTGAATAGATAAACTATTACTTCTCTATGGGGATTTGCACTGCCTTCGAACAGCACCGTACTTGCTGGCAGTTCGCCAAAATTTGTGTGTGAGCATATCACAGAGCACTGGTGTACTTAGGGGAGTGGCGGAGGGCGGGCCGCCCCAGGTACCAGTGATTATTGGGGTGTCATTAGGGGGTACTAGGAGGTGCCACTGTCACTGTGTCAGCTTTGAGCTGTGTTCTCAAACAACGAGCAGTGGAGCAGGACGTTTGCATTAGGAATAAAATAGAATAAAAATCCCCCTCTCCTCCCTCCATAGCTCCTCCCCTGCCCCGCAGCAGCTCCAGGAGAGGGGGATGTGATTTGTGTGCAGAGAGAGAAGATGACAGTAAACGGAAGGTAAAGGGCGGGTATCAGCAGAATATGAAGCCCTGTCTGCTTACTGCTGTTTAAAGCGGACCTTTCCTTAACCAGCACTGCAGTGATCATAAATTTGTCATTGAGCTGCCTGGCTCTTGGTGAGGTTCTGCATAGAGGGGACAATGCTGCATTCACTGCATCACCAGTGAATAGGCAACCCAGGGTAAACAGGGACAAGTAAGAAGGAGTCTAAAAAAACTGGAAAAGTAAAGAAAAAATACCATAGCAACATCGTATACCTACAAAACACACACCCATTCTCTGCTCCGCAACTCCAATCCACAAAACCAGCCACCCACACACACAACTCCCATCACACAAAACCAGCCACCCACCCACACACAACTCTCCTCACACAAAACCAGCCACCCACACACAACTCCCATCACACAAAACCAGCCACCCATAGAACTCATCACACAAAACCAACCCACAACCCCATGCCATCACACAACACAAGCCACCAACACAAAACCCAGCCACCAACACACAACTCCTATCACACAAAACAAGCCACCCCAACACACACACAACTCCCATTAACAAAACCAGCCACATGTGTACTTTTGTTCATAGCATGAGGATGGATAAGTTGTGAGTTTGCAAAATCACTTAAAAATAACAATTATTCAAAAAAAATCTACACTCACCACTTATTGCACAGCACAGAAAACACATGATTCACCATCGGCAGATTCATAATATATCATTATTATATGTATATGTCATGTCCTGCCAGAATGCTATAACTAAAAATATTTTTGAAAACATTAAAAAAGTGTTATTTTTTTTTTAAAATTTTTACATTTTAAAGTTGGGGGGGTGCCAAATATAGGATCCGCCCCAGTGCCAAAATGTTCTAGGTACGCCCCTGGTGTTATCAGCTCCAGTAGTCCTTAGGACTCTATGGAGATGGACGAGATCTCGTGCAAGCTCTGCAAAAAGCTCATGTGAGGTCCGGCCGGTACGGTGAAGGGATATGCGGAGAGGCACTGGGAACTATTTGTTCCCAGTGTTCTTCTGCCAGAGGAAGTTGCAGATTGCGCCACGTTCGCCACAGAGGGTCTGAGGTGAGTATGTCATTTTTAGGTGGGTTTAGAATTAGAGTAATGTGTTAGAGGATTGTGCTAAAGTGCAATCATTTATGACCAGGGTCTAAAGAATGTTATTCAAACCTGAATAACATCAGGCACAGATGGAGAATGGGATGGTTGGAATAGCTCATCCTCCATCTCCTAGTGGCACATTAACATCTCCCATACAAAGTATAGGAGGCGTCAATGTACAGTAACCTGGTACTACATCCGGGAAAATAGAATGAGATAAAATTAAGCACATCGCTCAAGCTGTGCTTTGCATCCAGGTTGTGATCTGACCCATAGTTGCTAATTTACAATAACTCTGTTATGTTTACACCAGGGTTGGAATAAAGCACTAACCTTTTTCATGCAGTTTAAAATCAAAGGCCCAGATTCTTCCCCTGCTTGTAACAGGGACCCAGCAAAGGAGTAAACTGGTGGAAGGAGAAAACCGACACAAGCCGATTTCTCTTACCAGCCCCCTATTACTGAGCTTATTCAGACCCATCTGATGTATTAGTGGCCTGGTTAGAATAATAATGAGAGCTCTCCTGAACCGCATGGGCCATAGAAGGAGTCGCAGAAGAACCCTGAGAACTATGTAGAGGGATCTACTCGGGTAAGCTTACATGCTAAAAAGAGTGTTCCTTGTACCAAACTTGGAAATGAATTGCAAATGTGTGACCGCATTTCTCTCCTGAATAGGGAAGTAACGTTTCCAGGATAGGAGCATGTCACAACGAGCTAGGACTCAGATAACTCAGACATTTGGTCACTATAATACAGACAGTACATGCCTACATTTTGTATTGTGGTTTGCAATCGAGAATTACATTTCTTGAAAGCGAAAGCATCCATAGAGAGAAAACAATAGTAAAATCACTTAACACCTACTTTTGGGAGATTGGTAATTTACAAAAAGACACCTTCAAACTTCACTTATATCACGGATCAGCAACTTTGGCCCTCCAGACGTTTGTGACTAGGGATGAGCTGTTCGGTTCGATCGGTTTGGAGTTCGATTCGAACATCGCCTGTTCGCATGTTCGCGAACTACGAACATTGCCGCATGTTCGCCCACAATGCACCACAATGGACCACAGTGCACTTTTCCACTGGCCTGAAGCTTGTAATTGGCTACAGCCTTGCACCTGACCACAGGTCAGGTGCAAGACAGGTTCAAGACTATGCCAATCACGGCTCAGAGTCCTGATTGGGCAAATTTTGCCCAATCATGGGCTCACAGAGCTAAGTCCCGCAGCACACTATATAAGGTTTCACACAGCGCTTCAGCACACGTTTGAGAGGAGATTGTTGTTGTGTTAGTGTTCTCACTGCCAGTCTGCCACCAGCTACTGGGGGGGTCTCATTTCAACAAAATATCTGGGAATTCTTCTAATCTGTGTGTTCTCACTGCCACCCAGTATTTTGGGAGTCAGTAATTTCTACAAAATATTTGGGAATTTAGGTAATCTGTGTGTTCTCACTCAGTGGCGTAGCGTGGGTTGTCAGCGCCCGGGGCCAGCCAAGAATTGTGCGCCCCCACCTGTGGACACGTTATCGATATTGCCCCAGCTCTCACATGGATTTGCCCCAGCTCATGGATTTGCCCCAGCTCATGGATTTGCCCCAGCTCACACATGGATTTGCCCCCAGCTCACACATGGATTTGCCCCAGCTCATGGATTTGCCCCAGCTCATGGATTTGCCCCAGCTCACACATGGATTTGCCCCAGCTCACACATGGATTTGCCCAGCTTATGGATTTGCCCCAGCTCATGGATTTGCCCCAGCTTACACATGGATTTGCCCCCAGCTCACACATGCATTTGCCCCAGCTCATGGATTTGCCCCAGCTCATGGATTTGCCCCAGCTCACACATGGATTTGCCCCAGCTCACACATGGATTTGCCCAGCTCATGGATTTGCCCCAGCTCATGGATTTGCCCCAGCTTACACATGGATTTGCCCCAGCTCACACATGGATTTGCCCCCAGCTCACACATGGATTTGCCCCAGCTCACACATGGATTTGCCCCAGCTCATGGATTTGCCCCCAGCTCATGGATTTGCCCAGCTCATGGATTTGCCCCAGCTCATGGATTTGCCCCAGCTCATGGATTTTCTCCAGCTCACACATGGATTTGCCCCCAGCTCACACATGGATTTTGGATTTGCCCCCAGCTCACACATGGATTTGCCCCAGCTCATGGATTTGCCCCAGCTCACGCATGGATTTGCCCCAGCTCACACATGGATTTGCCCAGCTCATGGATTTGCCCAGCCCCCAGCTCATGGATTTGCCCCAGCTCACACATGGATTTGCCCCAGCTCACACATGGATTTGCCCCAGCTCACACATGGATATGCCCCAGCTCATGGATTTGCCCAGCTCATGGATTTGCCCCAGCTCATGGATTTGCCCCCAGCTCATGGATTTGCCCCCAGCTCATGGATTTGCCCAGCTCATGGATTTGCCCAGCTCATGGATTTGCCCCAGCTCATGGATTTGCCCAGCTCTCACCTGGATATTGCTCCAGCTCCAGCAGGGGTTGAGGGGACCCAGATGCCGGGCAGCGCGGGAGTGCCTGCCCGGTCCTGAAGAGTCCGTCCTGTTGAAGGTGATGCGGCTGCGTGGCGTGCGTGCGCAGGTCACGCGGTCCGGCCAGTCAGGTGGTACAGAGACTCAGTACCACCTGATTAGCCGGACCACATGACCGGCTGCGCCTGCACGCAGCCGCTTCCCTTTAACAGGACGGACTCTTCAGGACCGGGCAGGCACTCCCGCGCTGCCCGGCATCTGGGTCCCCTCAACCCCCGGGCCAGTTTTAGGGGCGCAAATGCGCCCCTAACAAAACTGCGCCCGGGGCCACGGCCCCCCCAGCCCCCCCCCCACGCTACGCCACTGTTCTCACTGGCTGCCACCAAGTATTTGGGGGGGTCAGTAACTTCTCCAAAATATTTGGGAATTTAAGTAATCTGTGTCTTGTCACTGCCACCCAGTATTTTGGGGGGTCAGTAATTTCTACAAAATATTTGGGAATTGAGGTAATCTGTGTCTTGTCACTGCCACCCAGTATTTTGGGAGTCAGTAATTTCTACAAAATATTTGGGAATTTAGGTAATCTGTGTGTTCTCACTGGCTGCCACCAAGTATTTGGGGGGGTCAGTAATTTCTCCAAAATATCTGGGAATTGAGGTAATCTGTGTCTTGTCACTGCCACCCAGTATTTTGGGGGTCAGTAATTTCTACAAAATATTTGGGAATTGAGGTAATCTGTGTCTTGTCACTGCCACCCAGTATTTTGGGGGTCAGTAATTTCTACAAAATATTTGGGAATTGTTATAATCCGTGTGTTCTCACTGCCACCAGCAACTATTTTGTAATTTCTACAAAATATTTGGGAATTGAGGTAATCTGTGTCTTGTCACTGCCACCCAGAATTTTGGGGGGTCAGTCATTTATACAAAATATCTGGGAATTGTTCTAATCTGTGTCTTGTCACTGCCACCCATCAGGGGGTCTCACTGATTTATAGGAGGTTTCTGGGACTTGTAATCTTTGTCTCCTACTGCCAGCTATCAGGGGGTCCCACATACTTCTAGCAGATTTCTGCGAATTGTAATCTGTGTCTTGTCACTGTTGCCAGCTATCAGGGGGTCCTATCAAGGGGTCTCACTGATTTATAGCAGATTTCTGCGAATTGTAATTTGTATCTTGTCACTGGCACCCATCAGGGGGTCTCACTGATTTATAGGAGGTTTCTGGGAATTGTAATCTGTGTCTTGTCACTGGCTGCCAGCTATCAGGGTGTCTCACTGAGTTATACCAGAGTTCTGGAAAATTTTAATCTTTATACCAGAGTTGAATCAGAGTTCTGTATATATTTAATCTATATATATCACTCACCATGTTAGAAAGACCAAAAAGGACAGGCAGACGCTCCCAGACACAGATAAGAGGGCAAGCAGCCTCTGTGTCGGGAGGCTGTGCCTCTGGTCGTGGTGGCGTGGTGCATCCTCTGCAGGGGCACGCTTGTCCTTTCTAACTGGTGCTGGCCGTCTTAAGCAGCAGCAACATACAGAGGATTTGGTGGATTGGCTAACCAGGCCATCCTCATACTCCGAGTACTCTGCCAGCCAAGCTTGTAGTGCTTTACAGTCCACCTCAGCTGCCAAAACATCTAATGCAGCCTCCATGTCCACAGCTACTCCTGCCGTAGCCTCACTATCACACACGGAGGAGTCAGCTGAATTGTTTGACTACAATGACAGTGACCTGCTGCTTGAGGATGCGCAGCAAGTACAGTGCTCTGATTCAATCTCTGAGGTTGAGGAAGGGAGTATAATCAACCTAGAGGAAGGGGGTGCCAGTGATGACACACAAATAACTGGCACTCATGTTGCCCCAGCAGCTGCAGCATACTGCCAAGTTGGCTCCAGTGATGAGGAGATAGGGGGTCATGACAATGATGATGAGGTCACTGACTCCACCTGGGTGCCTGATCAAACAGAGGAGTCAAGTGAGGAGGAGGAGGCACAACAAACACGAGGCACAACATCCTCTATGACCAACCGTAGCACTAGCCAGTCCAAGGCATCAGATGTCAGAGCTGCTCAGGTGCAGAGCACTGTTGTCTCAAAGCACACATCCAGGAACTCTGCTGTCTGGGAGTTCTTTAAGAAATGTGCAGCAGACCCCACCGTTGCTATTTGTAATCTATGTCAGATGAGGCTCAAGCGTGGGAAAGATACCGGACGCTTGGGTACCACGTGCTTGAGGCGACATATGACTACCTTACACGCATCCCGTTGGTGCAAAACTTTGCGTAGGTCCTCCTCATCTGTCTCTACCCCCACTGTATGTCCTGCCATGTCATTGCCTGCTACAACCTCCACTGACAGAGATGATGCTACAGTAATGGATGTGCCAGGTCCTTCCTCACAATGTGACAGCATCCCATCAGCTGAAGATTTACGCAGTCAGATTACGTTGCCCCAGCTGCTGCAGCGTAAGAAAAAATATAGTCCCAACATCCCCAAGCACAGCGTCTAAATGCCAGCTTAGCAAAATTACTCGCATTGCAGCTGCTGCCTTTCCAGCTGGTGGACTCTGCTCCCTTCCGTGGATTTGCTGAATGTGCTGTACCACAGTGGCATGTTCCAAAACGGCAATAACTTTTCACGGAAGACCATTCCAGCACTATACCAGCACGTGGAAGACAATGTTATCGAGTCATTGGGAAAGGCAGTCAGCAGCAAGGTGCATGTGACTTTAGACACGTGGTCCAGCAAGCATGGACAGGGTTGTTACATTTCCTTCACGGCACACTGGGTAACTCTGATTGCAGCTGGCAGGGATCCAAGATGGGGCTCTGTGCTGGAGCTTGTTCATCCACTACGCCTCCAGAAAGCTGCTTGTACGAGGTCTGTCTGCTCCACCACCACCTCTCCCTCTTCCTCCTCCTCCTCCTCCTCCTCCTCCTGTGTCTCTGGTGAAGTGGCAGTTAAACTGACACCTGACAGGGGCTACGCAATGGCTCAAGCAAAAAGATGCCATACTGTGCTTGAGCTGGTTTGTTTAGGGGACAGGAGCCACACGGGCCAGAAATTCTGTCAGCTCTGCAGGGGCAGGTGCAGAGATGGTTAACACCACGCCAGCTTCAGCTGGGAATGGTCATTTGTGATAATGGCAGCAACCTTCTCTCCGCCCTACGCCTGGGTAAGTTGACGCATGTACCATGCCTAGCACAAGTCCTAAATCTGGTGGTACAGCATTTCCTAACCAGGTACCCAGGTCTAGCAGACTTTCTCAGCCAGGCCAGAAAAGTCTGCAGCCACTTCAGACGGTCATTCCCATCAAGTGTTCGCCTGGCAGAAATTCAAAGAGAATTCCATCTTCCCACAAACCGTCTGATCTGTGACATGCCCACCAGGTGGAACTCGACATTAGCAATGCTGCAGCGTCTGCACAAGCAGCAGAGGGCCATCAACGAGTACCTGTGTGAGTATGGCACAAGGACAGGTTCAGGTCAACTTGTTTTTTTTCCCCCCGCAGTGGCTGATGATCAAGGATGCATGCACTGTACTGTCACTATTTGAGGAGGCAACGAAGATGGTGAGCAGGAACAGTGCATGCATCAGTGACACAATTCCTTTAGTGTTCCTGCTGGAGCACACTCTGCGGGGAATTATAGATGTGGCTCTAGAGGCAGAGCAGCGGGAGGAAGAGGAGGCCTTCCCTAGCTCTGAAGGCCCCAGTCTTTCCACAGACAGCATTCCAGCGGGTCTTCCTCAGATCAGACAGGAGGAGGAGGAGTAATCTTTAAGTAGTGGGGGCATTGAAGGTGGGGATTCCTCAAGGGAGGGTTTTGTGTGCCCAGAAACACAAGGACTAGTACGTGGCTGGGAGGAGGAAGTGCACGATGGGGTCATCCTCCTCATTGACCAGGAAGACTCAGAAGCTAATGCCACCTCCAACCTACGCTGCATGGGCTCCCTTATCCTGCAAAGCCTGCTAAAGGACCCCAGGATTCGTGTTATCAAGGAGAGGGATCATTACTGGTTGGCAACCCTTCTTGATCCACGATACAAGAGTAAAGTTGCAGAGCTCATCCTGCCCGCACAGAGGGAGCACAGGATGAAAAAACTTGGACACTCTAAACACGACACTTGTGTAACACCTTTCCAGGCACTGGTAGGTTACCAAGTGATCACACAGGTGCTTCTGAGGCTGCGGATGATCAGAGGAATAGTGGTGAAGGCCGGGGCTGCTTGACTGATGCCTTTTTAAATTATTTTAGTTCACAACGCCCACGGACGTCAAATGTAGGCACCCATTGCCAGCGTCTTCACCATATGGTGCAGGACTACCTAGGGGCAAGGGCAGACCTGTATACCTTTCCAGCAAATGATCCACTGGCTGTAACGTTGGGGGCTTCCAGCCTTTCCGGTGTGCTTGAAGGCAGCATGTCTGATGCTGCTCGCTCACCAACGCCCGGTTTAAATTGAAACAGGCAGGGAGGTGGCTGCCTGAGGTGCGGCTTGAGAGGGGGGCACGGTCTGGTGAAGGTCTTTTAAAAACCAACAGTTCCTTCTAAGCATTGCCAGATCATGGTTATCCATACTGAGCTCCTTGTACCTGAATTCTCTCGTGATTTAACCTGTTATTGACCTCTGCTTGTTTTCTGACTATTCTGCCTTCCGTTGCCCTAGACTATTTTCTTGTATTACGCTTCTGCACTGATATCGACCGGCTATTCCATTTGACTATTCTATACCCTGTATTCCTGATTCTGGCTCGTCTGACTACCCCGTGTTGCTAACCTGGTTTTGTATTACGACATTGTCTTTGATTAACCCTTTCTGTCTAGCTAGTATACCTGGCCAATTCTAAGGACCAGACAGTTAGGGATTCTTCTACGGCTACCCTGTTGGTAGCTTTTGGGCTCTGTGGAGTGTTGGGCTTTAAGGACTGCGTGGTGGGATCCGGGAACCGTGACATTACGATCTGGCCAAAATGGATCCCGCAGACTTAACACAGCATTTGAGTAACTTTGTATCCAGACAGGACGAGCAGGACCATAGGATGGATCAGTTTGCTCTCGTCTTGCAAACTATCCTGGCTCGTACGGCTCACCTGAAACCAGCTGGGGTTGCACCTCCGCCTGCTATACCTGTGTCCTCTGTTGTTCAGACATCCCGGGTGCACATGACCGCTCCTATGAGGTTTGATGGTACTCCCTCGGAGTGCCAGGGATTTTTGGTCCAGGTGGATATTCATTTTAAATTAAATCCACAATTGTTTATCACCGACATAGCCAAAGTGGGGTTCATTATTAACCATCTGTCTAGCAGAGCGTTGACATGGGCGAATCCTTTATGGGAGGCAGAGAAGCATATCGTACTGAACTATAAAGAATTCATAGCCGAGTTAAAACGTACGTTTAATCCTACCAGAAAGGCCAAGGTAGCTAGCAAATCCTTGTTCCGCATACGTCAAGGGAACAGGACTCTATCTGATTATGCTATAGAATTTAAAACGTTGGTTTCTGATGTGAACTGGACTAATGAGGCTCTGGTTCTGGCTTTTATGGAGGGGTTATCGGAGTCGTTGATGCATGAGTTGGCCCCTCGTAAATTACCTGAGGTGTTGAGTGAATTTATAGATTATTGTATAGATCTGGATGATCAGATAAGGGACAGAAGAACTCCAAGAGAGAAACCTAAGAGACCGTTACCAAGGTTGGCCCCTGTCTTTCAGGCACCACCAAGAGAGTTATCCCCTCCCTCTGAGCCTATGCAACTAGGCCATACTAGGCTTACAGAGGAAGAGAGAACAAGGCATCTTCGTGAGGGATCGTGCCTGTATTGTGGTTTAAAAGGACATTTACGACTTCATTGTGCCACTCGCCCCAGAATGTATGATAAATCGTAAAACTACCGCACCTAAGGCAGCTGAGGAGACAGGCCTTGGGTGTGACGTTCATGTCTCCTGTCAAAGACACTAGATTCTTGTTACCACTATCCGTAGCTTGCGAGACCAAGACCACGCATACTACCGCTTTTGTTGATTCTGGGGCTGCTGGTAATTTCATTGATGTTGAATACGCTTCCTCCATTTCTCTCCCTCTGGTTGTAAGAGAGACACCCTTGGCCGTCAAAGCCATAGACGGTAGGCCATTATCCTGCCCCAGGATTCCTCACGATACGGTTACAGTGGTTCTTACCACTGGTCTCTTGCATAAAGAAGAGATCATATTTCAGGTTATCCGTTCACCTTCCAATCCTGTTGTGCTTGGTTTCCCTTGGTTGGTGGAACATAATCCTGTTATTGATTGGGCTAAGGGAGAGATACTGTCTTGGAGTCCTGCTTGTTTTGGGACTTGTTTAATACCCATTCAGCATATTGGTGCCCTGAACACACCTACAGCTCCTCCATTGTCTACAGAGGTTCCTGACTGGTATGCCGACCTCAGGGCTGTATTCGATAAAAGAGAGGCATAGAAACTACCTCCACATAGACCGTATGATTGCGCCATAGATATTAATCCAGGTACCATGCCTCCTCGAGGCAAAGTATATCCTTTATCCATAAAAGAGAACCAAATCATGCAGGAGTACATAAAGGAGAATTTGGAGAGAGGTTTTATCAGACGTTCCTCTTCTCCAGCAGGGGCTGGGTTCTTTTTTGTATCTAAAAAAGAAGGAGATTTACGCCCGTGTATCGATTATAGGGGGCTTAACAAGATCACCATCAGGAATGTGTACCCTATCCCTCTTATATCAGAACTGTTCGACAGGTTAAGGGGATCAGCAGTATACACAAAACTCGATTTGAGAGGGGCTTACAACCTGATACGTATTAAAGATGGGCATGAATGGAAAACAGCATTTAACATCAGGAGTGGGCATTAGGAATATCTGGTCATGCCGTTCGGTCTCTGTAATGCTCCAGCTGTATTCCAAGATTTAATTAATGATGTGCTCAGAGATTTTTTGCAATCCTTTGTTATCGTATACTTAGACGATATACTAATTTACTCTCCCGATCTTATAACCCACCATGAACATGTCAGACAGGTATTAGCAAAACTACTAGACAATGGTCTTTATTGCAAACTGGAGAAGTGTTTATTCGACATTACTACTGTAAAATTTCTTGGGTACATTATCACTCCAGAAGGTTTTGAGATGGATCCTTCCAAACTCACGGCCATCTCAGAATGGCCTCTCCCTCAAGGCCTTAAAACCATACAGAGGTTTCTGGGGTTTTCCAACTATTATAGGAGTTTTATCAAGAATTATTCTGCTATAGCTTCTCCTATCATTAATATGACACGTAAAGGTCTGAAGAACCAGGTCTGGTCTTCACAATCCAAACAGGCATTCGAAGCTCTCAAACAGGCTTTCACTTCCGCTCCAGTGTTACGGCATCCTGATCCCAGAATTCCATTTGTTCTTGAGGTTGCTGCTTTGAGATAGGACAGCCCCAATGCCTATCTCAAAGAGAGTCTCCAGGGAAGCCTCTACATCCTTGTGGGTTCATTTCAAGAAAATTATCACCAGCAGAACGCAATTATGATATCGGTAACAGAGAATTGCTTGCTATTGTGTCTGCCCTGTCAGAATGGAGACATTTGTTGGAAGGTACTCTTGACCCATTGTTGATAATCACTGATCATAAGAACCTTACGTACATCGGGGATGCTAAACGTTTGAACTCGAGACAGGCCAGGTGGTCATTACTACTGTCTCGGTTTAATTTTGTGTTGACTTACAGACCAGGTGACTGCAATGTAAAGGCTGATGCCTTATCTCATCAATATGACCTGTATGAATCAAATACACAAGACCACAATCCTATAGTTCCTCCTGAACGTATTGTGGCTTCCACGGTCTTGTCTGTTTCCTCGGCTTTTCTGGAACGCCTCCAAGCAGCTCAAATGGGGGCTCCACCTAACAAGCCTCCAGATATGTTGTTTGTGCCTGAAAACGAAAGACAAGAATTACTCATAATGTTTCATGATTCAAAATCAGCCAGTCATCCTGGTATAACTAAGACTCTTACCAGTATCTCCAGACAGTTCTGGTGGCCCACCATGCAACAGGACGTACGTCTGTTTGTTTTGGCTTGTCAAGTCTGTGCCAGAAGCAAAACCAGTAAAACCTTGCCTGTCGGTCTATTGCAGCCTTTACCCATTCCTAATAGGCCTTGGTCTCATCTATCCATGGATTTTATTGTGGACTTGCCGAAATCCAAGGGTCATACTGTGGTTCTGACAGTTGTAGACCGCTTTTCCAAAATGGCTCATTTTATTCCTTTACCTAAGCTTCCTACAGCCAAAGAACTGGCGGTCATCTTTGCTAGAGAGATTGTACGAATGCATGGGGTTCCATCTGAAATAGTCTCTGACAGAGGAGCTCAGTTTGTCTCTCATTTCTGGAGGGATTTCTGTGCGGAGATGGGGGTGCGATTGGCCTTCTCTTCAGCATATCATCCACAAACCAATGGGGCAGCAGAGAGGGCAAATCAGGGTCTCGAGCAGTACATACGTTGCTTTACCACACAACAACAAGACATTTGGTCGGAGTTGTTGCCCTGGGCTGAGTATGCACGTAATAACGCCGTTAACGAGACCACTGGCCACTCTCCTTTTTCTGCTATCTATGTTTTTTTCCCTCCGGCTCTACCGCTTCAGTTTGCTGAACAGGCCATTCATGGCTCTCGATGAACATCTCACACAACTACAGGATATTTGGAGACAGATTCGCGAAAACATGGAGCGTAATGTTGCTGTCCAGAAACGCAAGCCTGACAGGCATAGGTTACAAGCTCCTTCCTACAACGTGGCGGATAGAGTTTGGTTGTCCACTAGGAATGTGAAGTTGCGGGTGCCTTCTATGAAAATGGCACCTCGGTTTATCGGTCCATACAAGATCATTCGCCGCGATAACCCTGTGGCTTATGCTCTTGCCCTTCCTAGACATCTTCGCTTGCACAACGTCTTCCACACCTCCCTATTGAAGCCTTTGTTGTGTAACAGGTACACGCGGGTCGTTCCTCCTCCTCCACCTGTTCAGGTTGATGGAGAGACGGAGTATGAGGTTAGGAAAGTTCTGGATTCTAGGCTGTTCAGGGGTGCTCTGCAGTACCTGGTCGATTGGGTGGGTTATGGTCCGGAGGACCGGTCCTGGATTCCGGTTTCCAACATGTCTGCCTCTAGGTTGGTCAGGGCCTCACACCCCGATCGCCCGGGTGGTCGTCCTGCCACTTGCCCCGGTGGTCGTCCTGCCACTTGTCCTGTTGGTCGTCCGGTGGCCTCCCGTGGAGAGGGGGGTGCTGTAACGTTGGGGGCTTCCAGCCTTTCCGGTGTGCTTGAAGGCAGCATGTCTGATGCTGCTTGCTCACCAAGGCCCGGTTTAAATTGAAACAGGCAGGGAGGTGGCTGCATGAGGTGCGGCTTGAGAGGGGGGCGCGGTCTGGTGAAGGTCTTTTAAAAACCAACAGTTCCTTCTAAGCAGTGCCAGATCGTGGTTATCCATTCCTGAGCTCCTTGTACCTGAATTCTCTTGTGATTTAACCTGTTATTGACCTCTGCTTGTTTTCTGACTATTCTGCCTTCCGTTGCCCTAGACTATTTTCTTGTACTACGCTTCTGCACTGATATCGACCCGGCTATTCCATTTGACTATTCTATACTCTGTATTCCTGATTCTGGCTCGTCTGACTACCCTCGTGTTGCTAACCTGGTTTTGTATTACGACATTGTCTTTGATTAACCCTTTCTGTCTAGCTAGTATACCTGGCCAATTCTAAGGACCAGACAGTTAGGGATTCTTCTACGGCTACCCTGTTGGTAGCTTTTGGGCTCTGTGAAGTGTTGGGCTTTAAGAACTGCGTGGTGGGATCCGGGAACCGTGACACTGGCTTACTGGGTGTTGAGATTGGATCACTGGCCAGAACTTAGCCAATATGCTATGCAGCTACTAGGTTGCCCTTCATCTAGCGTGCTTTCTGAAAGGACGTTCAGTGCCGCTGGAGGTTTTGTCTCAGACAAAAGAGTGCGTCTGTCCACCGACTCTGTAGACCGGCTGACATTTATAAAAATGAATCAGTCCTGGATCAGCAGCTATCAATCCCCTGATGCTGACGTAACAGAATAGATCGGGGATGTCTTCTGCATTCACAAAACTTCCAGCACTGAACTCTTCCACAATACCACAAAAGGGTTACGGTGTGAAGGCACTTGCTGCCATGAAAGGCACAATATTTGGCTGCACTGATGCCTTTACCAGATTCATATCTTTTTAATATAGGACCGCATGGTCCACCCCTGCACTCTTCCACAATACCACAGAGGGGTTACTGTATGATGGCACTTGCTGGCCTGGCACCAAAAGCACAATATCTGGGTGCACTGACGCCTTTACCAGATTCATATCTTTTTAATATAGGACCGCATTGTCTACCCCTGCACTCTTCCACAATACCACAGAGGGGTTACTGTATGATGGCACTTGCTGGCCTGGCACCAAAAGCACAATATCTGGGTGCACTGACGCCTTTACCAGATTCATATCCATATAGGACCGCATGGTCCACCCCTGCACTCTTCCACAATACCACAGAGGGGTTACTGTATGATGGCACTTGCTGGCCTGGCACCAAGAGCACAATATCTGGGTGCACTGACGCCTTTAACAGATTCATATCTTTTTAATATAGGACCGCATGGTCCACCACTGCACTCTTCCACAATACCACAGAGGGGTTACGGTGTGATGGCACTGTTGCCGACGCTAAAGGCCCAATTTTAAAGCACCTATTGTTACTTTCATCCAAAGCCTGCATAAGTTTCACCATAATTTAGCCAAAAAATCACTAAACTTTTTCTGCGCGTCCTAAAATGTCTTTTCATACAGGCTGCCGCCCCAAGCAGTTGTTTATGAATAGATTAAAGGAAAAGCATTTACCGTCATTTGAAACGTAATTTTTTTGTTTTTAAATGTTTCTATACATCCTAGAAATCTGCCACTTCATGGGCAGGTTATGGGGACCTCCTAGGCATGATATTTGAAGGAATTTTTCGTATTTATTTTTAACCCTTATTTCATGGAAAACTCACTGTCGTTTTAAAAACGTTTTTTTTTTTACTTTTTGTCCTTGTTTCCTGTCCCCCAGGGCACTACCCGGACCCCTATACACCTTTTATGGCAAATATCTAGCATATATGCCCTCTTGGAGGGCACTCTAAAAATCGAACTTTGAGTCCTATTGACTTGTATTGAGTTCGTGTTCGTGTTCGAATTCTAACTTTTGAAAAGTTGGAGTTCGAATGCGAACCGAACTTGGGGGTGTTCGGCTCATCCCTATTTGTGACTTACATTTCTCTTGAATTCACCATTCGGTGCAATTTTGGGGCAATTCTTCTATTCACAAAGCTGTCAAACCGCCAAATATGAGCGAATTGACAGTGATATACCATGCTATTTGCCATTGTCAGCACTGAAATTGCTCCATAGAAGACTACTGTGTCTTCTATTCACAGAACATCGAATTGCAATGAAATTCCATTGAAATGCCCTAATTTTCAGTGATTTAATACGGCAGGTTTAAACCGTTAAATCCCATATGTTTCAATGTAATAAATTGAATATCTTTTTTAATTTTTGTTTTAAAGACCTTTTATTCTTTTTATTTCTTGCAAAATCCCGTCTTATTTTCTAAAAACCTTCTTTGTATTTCTTTAGAAGACTTTTATTTTGTAAAAGACCTTATTTATTAATTTCTAAATTACTTTTTTATTTGGACACATTTTTATTGATTTAAATGACTATTAGGATAATAGGAGACTTCCTTTTCTCACCAGTTCGGTGGAATTCAACGTCGCCACTTCTGTGGAAATCAACGCAATACGGTGGTTTTCGCCGACATCTGATATCTGCTTTGGCGACTCCAATTTTGGCTAAATACTTAGAACATAGTGAATTGACGGTATTTTCACCGAAAGGGAATCGCCGAAGTGCACCTAAAAGCAAAGCACAGATATTGCACACAATTTCAGTGCTTTGTGAATAGACCCTATAATATGTACACGCAAAAAGGCAGTGTACGAAAAATGTTTCAGGGCACATCCTTCCTGTGCTTCCCCTCTGCACAAAGCAATAAGTAAAGCAATAAGTGTGCAGAAAAACAAGGCAGGTCTCTCAACAAGATAAATGGTGCAATGTGTCTATGTGTGCGAGTGTCAAATGTGAGAATATTACAAATGTGTATAAGTGTAAAATATTAAATACATTTATTCTGGAACGTCCTAGGCCAGGGGTGGGCAATTGTTTTGGCTCGGGGGCCACTTTGTGGGAGCGGAGGTTAGCAGAGGGCCACACTTGCCCCTAGAACTAATTGTAACCAGACACTTGCCCGCAGAACTAATTATAGCCAGAAAAATGCCCCCAGAATTAATTATAGCCAGACACATGTCCCCAGAACTAATTATAGCCAAACACTTGCCCCCAGAACTAATTATAGCCAGACACATGTCCCCAGAACTAATTATAGCCAGACACATGTCCCCAGAACCAATTATGGCCAGACACTTGCCCCCAGAATTAGTTATAGCCAGAA
Source organism: Leptobrachium leishanense (assembly GCA_009667805.1). Classification (NCBI taxonomy): domain Eukaryota; kingdom Metazoa; phylum Chordata; class Amphibia; order Anura; family Megophryidae; genus Leptobrachium; species Leptobrachium leishanense. The sequence goes on along the minus strand of CM019067.1, from coordinate 114,326,050 downwards.
ACATGCCCCCAGAATTAATTAAAGTCAGGCAGAGACCCTCAGAAATACACTTACCCAGCCTGCATACCTCAGGAACGCGTGTTCCTCCGAGCTCAGGCGTGCTCCTGCACACAGCTACCTCCTCAGCCGGGCCCTCTGAAGGCTGTGGCGCGATCTTGCGAGATCCCGGCTGTAGGCCGCGTCACAGCCTTTCAGAGGGCTGAGGAGGCGGCCGCGTGAGGGAACATCACGCAGGGAGGGCTCGGAGGGAACATGCGGCCAGGGGCTGCTAGAGGAATGCCCCGGCTGCCCACAGCGGGAACCTATGTTACCACAACGTTCCCGCTGCGGGAGAAGTGCGGGAACGCGGTTCCCGCGCGTTCCTGCAGGACTCGAGCCCTGCTTGGCGGGCCACAAAAAACTCTGTGGCAGCCCCATGTGGCTTGCGGGCCGCAATTTGCCCACCCCTGTCCTAGGCAGATTTTGCACAGATTCAAAGATAAACCTGACATTACACCATAGTTAGTGTTTGAAAATGCACGTGCTGTAGTGGAAATATTATTAGGATTCAATCTGTAACTATTGTTTCAATATTTTCCACATATTATGGAACCAAAGTTGTCATAATGCATCTCAGATGTTAGGTGCAGTTTTCAAGCGTTTCCATTAATATATATCCTTGTAGATGACACAGATGTTAGAATAACTATATGCTGTAATTGGCTGTAGTACATACGAAGTGCTTAAATGTGTAATAGCAAGGATTTCCAAGCCAGACTTTGAGACTGCCAAAAATGCGTGTCTTATATGTTCTAAATAATGCATAAATCTATTATATAAATTTTGCTTTATCGCTAAGCAACATTGTGTACACATGCTACTAAAGAAACCCAACCTGTCATCAAGGCAAGTGTCAATGTGTTCCATTCCAAGGAAAGGATTCAGGTTTTACCAGGTGATAGCACAAGTGTATGACATTAAGGCCGTGGTCAGAGGAACGCACTACGTGCGCCCGTACTGACATACCTCCCGTCGTCCGTCTCAGCGTTGTGACGTTTCGACGGGGCCGGCCACACGCTGTAGTGTGCGCACAAATTGCTACAGCGGGCGTGATGCAGACGTTCTGAAAGCCTCCCCGTCGAGGTGCTACGACACACGTTCAATGGGGCTGCAAAGTGCGATGCTCCATAGGAGGATCGAGCCTTGCAGTGCTGAGCGCATTAACTGCGTTCAGCGTGGTGGCCAGACAAGCATCAGAATGGAAGGAAGTCCACTCAACCCTTCCTGGCGGTGCCTGCCTTTAACCTCTTAGGGGCTGGATCGCGATTCAGGGTGCCAAATTGCTTGCTCTCTTGGAGGTGGCTGACATCTTGAATGTTAGTCAAGCCTCCAGAATATCCCCCCACCCACTGATGTCATCGCGCATGGATGCGATGATGTCAGTTTGGGAGTTGAACCCTATCTGCCACCTATGGTGGAGATAGGGGGAACAATGAACCCTGTATCTCCCGTACCTTTGGAAAGGCCAGAACATGGCCTTTCCAATGATACCAAACATGACCTTGTTAAAACTTAATGAAATAAAAACAATTTAAAAAAATAAAAACGTGTTTTTTTATTAATGCAGCACATTTCAATTATAATGTGAACAATGATGCTGCACTAACGATTTTTTTTGGGGTTATCTAAAATCACATAATTTCTCAGAAAAATAAAGTAATGGGTTCTGAGTTCTAATTTTTTTAACAAGCATACCCCATAGAATAAATAACCGCAAAGGCTCAGATGGTAAAATGTGAAAAAATATATTTTTTACATGCTGTAGATGATTGGAAATTCACATTTTTTTTACATTATTTGTTATAGCTTTCTGGCAGGGCATGACGTATACATATAATAGTGATATGTTATGAATCTGCCAAGTCTGCCGCAAAAAATTATATATAAATACTCACCGGTAATTTGTCTGGGTCGTATGATAAAACATGACTTTGAATCGCGTTTAAACATGATGAACAAAACCGGTAAAAATGAGCTCAGCAAACAGAGGTGAAATGGCTCAGCAGGGAATGGGTTAAAATCTGCCCTGTTGGTGGTACTTGAGGACAAGTTTGGGAAACCCTGCCCTGCATGATACCGATAATGGCGCGGTTGGGTTTAATTTCTATGTAGACAAACGTGACCCTGTGCATCTGCAGATCAACCCTGGACGCTATTTGCATTTGTTACAGTAGAAATTGAGGCAAGTGGAGGTTGATTCATTATGGTCCTTCAGAGGAAATGTAAGAATGTGTAATACTGTTATTTTTTTTTCATTACACATTGGTCTTTAATTGTGTAAGAGCTAGAGCTGCAAGTTTCTTAACAGCTATTTCACACAGGAAATCCTGTGACGTGCGACTTGCTAATTCATAAAAGTATCTGCATGTGAGCTTACACTTCCTAAACCCACATCTATTTCCACTGTAATAAAATGGGAAAAAGGTCACTCAAAGGGTAAAGGTCATTACATTATGGGCATTTTACCTTTTGTACCTTTTTAATTGATTAAAATTTATTAGGGTTTTTCTGCATTGGATGTATATATTACAGCAACCGGACTACCAGCAAAGACTTTTTCTCCTGGGCCTTGGGTTCTCAGACAACCTTGCTCTGCGAAAGCCAGAAATATTGATATGAAAAGAAAAGAGTTCAATACGACAAAATAGGATGTATATATGGCGCTTCGAGGATAACTCAGATCGCTACACGTTCTTTCGAATGTGGTGTTCCCTTCACCACGACAAATGTTAATAAAAAGTGAACCAAGTGAAAGAACAGCGCTCTTCCCTAGTGTAAAATAGTGCATCCCACCTGATACCACCACAAGGTTCACAAATAAGTAGCAACTATCTTACGTTTCTGTATATCTTGGGGGATAATACCTCCAAAATTTTTCTTTCAGTGAGATTTAGCAGAAATCTAGACCTCCAATATATAGAGAAAAAAATGCAATAGTGCAGATCAACCAATATTGGAATAAAAATGACGTTCAGTTGCGTCAATCGCGTCACGGACTGTTATAGGCCAGTCCGTCGGCCAGACTCTCTTTTTTGATGCTGGTCAAAGAGTCTGGCCGACGGACTGGCCTATAACAGTCCGTGACGCGATTACAATAGAGCTAGGGAGCTCTCAAAGAGTGTGAGTGTAATGTACCACTGAACTCTGGTTACGTCATTTTTATTCCAATATTGGTTGATCTGCACTATTGTATTTTTTTCTCTTTATATATTGGAGGTCTAGATTGTTCGCCCAGCTACTAAATCTCACCGAAAGAATAATTTTGGAGGTATTATCCCCCAAGATATACAGAAACTTAAGATAGTTGCTACTTATTTGTGAACCTTGTGGTGGTATCAGGTGGGACACACTATTTTACACTAGGGAAGAGCTCTGTTCTTTCTTTTTTTTTAAAGATTTTATTTTATAAGTAACAAAGGTTCACATACTGAACAATAAGGTTGGTATCGCAGGGCCAAAATATAAAATTTTCAGAAGAGACATACAAAACTAAAAAAGGGGGAGGGGGTCACAGAGGTATCTGCCAAAAATCTAGCATTGGGGAAGGGGGGTAAGATAAAAAAGGGGAGGAGGTGCATAATCTCATCAGAAGGGCTATTCTAAGAAAAACAAATGAGCAGTGGAGTTCACTGGGTGGACACCCCAAAAAGAAAAAGAAAAAAACACAAAAGAAAAAGGTGGTGAGGGACTGCCAAAATTGTGGCCTTCCCGGCTCACCCCGGCAACCCAAGGGAACCGAGGGCCATGGAGTCACAGGGCCAGGAGAATGAGCAGAGCCTAGGTAGCCATCCTAGCTGCTCACCCAGGTTACCTCCCTATGTCCCACACTAAAAAAAAAAAGGAGTGGAGGGGGACCCAGTGTTCCAGTAGTCGTTCATCGAGATGCCCAGAAAGTCAGCAGGGAGTGCCATACAGTCACTCAAAAGTACATAGAGAACAAAAGAAAAAGAGGGGAAAGGGGGAAAAAAGGAAGGACTGCCATCTAAATAACCAAGCAGAACTGCAGAAATAGTCCAGGTTTAAAGAATACAACATCTAGTTAAATCATCAAGAGGGAGGGTGGATTCTCAGTCAGAGAATGATGTGGGGTGTCAGCAATGGGGGGTGCAAGACGCAGGTCCAGTGACAGTAGTGGGAGAAGGCCGCAGAGGGGAGGACATATCTCAGCCGGTGTCCACAATGAGCACAGGGCCCAAGGCCCCCATAGATGGGCAGAGGTCGAGATACACAAGGACTCTAAGCCCTCGGGCAAAGCAGGGAGGCTGCATGTCAACCGTGCCACAATTTACAGCCCTCTCCTTTCCATCCGGATCCCTGCGGAGATGAGTAACAGCAATGGTCTGAACGACAGTCCCAGGCATTTTCAACGTTGCAGGCAACACAGGAGGCAACGCAGGAGGTCTGTGCCCCACCACTGGGCGCAAATCAAAAGGAACCGAGGCCACCACAGGAGCTGATCCACTGGCAGATGGCAGGACCGGCAGCATCTCCACCTCTCCAGCGACAGCAGGACAGTCTCTATCCCTCCGTAAGGCCAGGTGCATCTCACGGCTGCCAGGTTGCCCTGGCACCTGGGAAGGGAGTCGAGGACCAGAAAGTCCCACCGGGCCACAGGCACCACCAACCCGGTCATCCAACGGCACCACAGGTGAGATTGCCAGGGGTTCCATCTCCAGACCACTGACCACTACTGCAGCAGGTAAGATCCCAGGGGGAGCAGGGAGCACAGCTAGGGCCCGCTCGGTCGGTAAAGGGCTAACATTCCTCACATCATCAGGGACCCATCCACCTCCGGCATGATCACTACAGGGCCGCACCTCCATCGCAGGCTCACCGATCGTAGCAGGAAACACCATGCCACCCCATCCAGCATTCGGTCGAGAGAGGGCCCACGCAGCCCTGAACTCCTCCATCAGTGCAGCCAGCATCTCCATCGTGAGGAGTATTGAATCCGGATCAGTCATCAGGGTGAGAGAAACTGGCAGGCTTCAAAAATGGCCGCCGGGGTAGGCCGCAACCCAGGCCCGAAGTTAAAAAACAGGTGGTAGCGGTGGAGAAGCAATCAGCGAGGTGTCACTCTCCGATCCCAGGACACCAAGGCTCTCAATTGGGGGGTCTCACGATAGATGGGGGATGCAAAAACACATTAAAATCAGCGAGTCTGCATGAGAGCACAGAGACATGCATCCGTTCCCGTCGGCATTTGGCTCCACCACCCCCCCAGCACTGTTCTTTCACTTGGTTCACTTTTTATGAAAAGAAAAGAGGTTCACCATTCTCTGCGACTTCAATCACCCCAGGCCCTATTCCAATGTCAATAACAAAAGAGTGAGAGTGTATAACCCAAGGATTAGAAAACTGCCGTTCACAGCACTCTCCACCACAACGTGGTACTGTAACAGATAAAGGAAAAAATAGAACGTGCAGTAAAATACAACCTTTAAATGGTCGCTATCTCTGGATGGAAAGCCAGTACTTCATAAAAATACACAGTGGTTAAAATGAAACATACAAAAAAACATAGCATAACACTGTATAGTATTTAATTAAAATAAAAAACCAACAAAGGAGCCACTCACAAAATTTGTGGCACACAATGGATTAAAAGTGTGCACAATAGCATGTTAAAACAATTCGTCCAGATAGTCACCACAACCGGAAAGCGTTGTCCTCAGGATGTAGTCTCAGCGGAGGAACCTGGCCAAGGTGAACTCCGTATTGAAAAGTCCAGCTGTCAGATAAAACCAAGGTCTCACGAACCAGCAGGTCAAAAGACCAGAAGCTTGGACCCATCCAGGGTGGACAGTAAACGGCCCGGCCGGTGGACGAAAGATGAAAGCAGACAGGTCAGCTCGACGCGTTTCGTCCTCTGACTTATTCATGAACAGTTCATGAATAAGTCAGAGGACGAAACGTGTCGAGCTGACTTGTCTGCTTTCATCTTTCGTCCACCGGCCGGGCCGTTTACTGTCCACCCTGGATGGGTCCAAGCTTTCGGTCTTTTGACCTGCTGGTTCGTGAGACCTTGGTTTTATCTGACAGCTGGACTTTTCAATACGGAGTTCACCTTGGCCAGGTTCCTCCGCTGAGACTACATCCTGAGGACAACGCTTTCCGGTTGTGGTGACTATCTGGACGAATTGTTTTAACATGCTATTGTGCACACTTTTAATCCATTGTGTGCCACTAATTTTGTGAGTGGCTCCTTTGTTGGTTTTTTAATTTAATTAAATACTATACAGTGTTGTGCTATGTTTTTTCCTATTCCAATGTTGCTAAGTTTACAACAGCTCTAGCTAAGTTTACAACTCCATAGACTGTAATGGATCTAGTAAGCTTACAACAACCTTTGAGTAGGGCCATTCGTTTTCTTAAAGCACAGAAGGTGAGCGAAATAGGTAATGTTTCGGTCCAATACAGTTACAGTTACAATTACAAGTACTTATACAGCACCAACAGGTTCCGCAGCTCTTTACAATGGGTAAGCACAAACAAGAGATGTACATGATACAAGAGGAAAGACAACCCTGCCCGTAGGATAACTGTGCAGGTAATTCAGCACATTAAACCAAGTGCTCAGGCAGACATCCCATGAGCTTACAATCTAAGGGACAGGGGTAACTGAAACAAATGGGAACAGAGGGAAGGTGAAACTGGTGGCCAGAAGAATATCGTAGGGATTGTATGGGAAGGACCAGAAGTTTAAGCTTAGTAAGAGTAATTAGAGAGAGAAGTGGAGACAGCTGGAAAGGGGAGCTGAAATTAGGGACAGGGACTGGCCCTGGGTGGGTTGCGACAACAGAGGGAAGAGACATGGAGGTGAGTCTGTGAAAGTATGCTGTGAAAAGAGAATGAGATTGGTGAAAATGCATAAATAGCTACTATTTATGACCTGTGGGGGGAGGAGGGATCTTTCTCAAGCCATCGTTGAGAAAAGTGCCTGCGATGGACCAAAACTTTGTATATTTCGCTGTATTCTTATTAGATGTATATTTTGATAATATAACTGTCAATCTCTCCTAACCCTGGCTCCACAAGTCCTCAAATTCCCTCTCATTCTATCTCCCACACACATATTACAACTCCCCGCAATCTCAACAACAATCGCCACTACATTCATTCTAGCAACCAGCTTCACCTTCCCTCTGCTCCCATCTCTTTCACTTACCCCCGTCCCTTAGACTGTAAGCTCACTGGATGTCCGGCTGAGCACTTGGTTAAAGTGCTGTATTTCCTAGACTAGCTATCCTATGGGCAGAGTTGTCTTTTCCATATTTATCATGTATGTCTCATGTTTCTGCTCCCCCATTGTACAGCGCTGCGGAATATGTTGGCACTTTATAAATAAAGATTATTAATAATAATAATCTCAGCCACGAATCTCAGTTGATTTGTATTTTTTCAAGGGTGCCCCCGTTTTAGATCAAGCAGCAACCTCTAGTAATCTAGTTTAGGGAAAATAAAAATAACCACTCAAAAATTTGAATGTCTAGAGAACGTTAGAGTGGCTCATCGGCTTGCATTGTAATTCCTTGCATGCCTGCACCCACCACCCTGATCTACTTCCCGTGCGTCCTCCACACATTCCATTATTTATTTTATTCAACAATCTCCCTTTGTGTATTCTCCCCACTCTTCCTTAGACTGTAACCTTGCTGCAGCAGGGTCCTCCTTTAATATTGCTCTCTATCAGGGCTATTCAGAGAGAGGTGAAAACCTTGAATTGCCAGGAGAATGAACAACCTAGACCAAACAGCCAATTTGGAAAGTGAGATAAATGGGAGAATTTTTCTGGTTTGACTATTTTGACCTAGAATTTTCAATTCTCCAGTCATTCTCAAGGTTTTCACCTCTTTCTGAATAGCCCTGTATGTGTCCGTACACCCCAGTCAGTTATATTGTATTTATATCTCACTTTTTATTGTAAAATGCAGCTTTTCTAGGTGTGTGTGTGTGTGTGATAAATTCTTTATACAGGCAGAGTGACAGACCTTACAGTTTCAAAGTGTTAGTGTTTCTTTAAAGAGCTACGTCCCAGATGGAAATGCTATCTGAAAGAATTTTCCAGGAAACGTACCATTTGCCTCTCTCCACACTGATTGAAACAAGAACAGAGGTTAAAAGCCAGAGAAGGGGGGAGGGTGGGATAGACAAAAAAAAGCATGTTATGTTTAAATACCTCAACTGTGACTACTCGGGGTCTTATGCGATTGTCTTTGAGCATCAGGAATAATTATTTACACATGATATTGCAAAATCTCATCCATTCTTGATATTCAGTGGCGTCTCAGAAACAAATAAATCTATCGTACATTTTATCTCGCAAATATTCCCAGTACTTGGACATAAACAATAGCTTTATTTCCTAATCTTGTGATGGTAGAGCCCATAATCATAAATCTCTTATTGCGCTAGATCAGGGGTCAGCAACCTTGGCCCTCCAGATGTTTTGGAACTACATTTCCCATGAGGCTTAGCCAACCTAATGAGTGGCTGAACATAAGCAAATGCAGAATCATGTAGCGTCAGCTTTTACCTTTTAGGAGGTGATAAAATATAGCTGTCCTCATCGCTGCAGTAACTAACGCTAGCACTATGGAGTACCTTATTTATCGAAACGGAAATGTAATATGGGTGGCATGCATTAAACATCTCCTATCTACCTATCATATGAAATCTTTGGTGCCATTTCTGTTTGTCAACAGTCTTAATAATATAAATATAATAATATCTGAATTAAATCTTCTTTTTTGGAGATATTTTAAACATTTTTTATATTTGTTCTACTTTGAGGTGATTAAGAAGCAGTGATGCAGTTTTCAGGTGCATTTGCCAGGGATACCCTGCGCGTCACTATCCCTGAGCCCTGTTAATTATAGATATATGAATGACAGCACAGATTTTGCACTCGAGGACTCCAATACAGCATAGCACCCAACACGTCAGCCAGCATATGTACAGATAAGTAAAAGACTTTTGAATGAATTCAGCAGTTTTTCAGTTTGAGACTAACTTTCATCAGGATACTCTGTAACTGAAACGCTGCGTTGACATGTCATTGACAAAATATATCCTACTCATTCAAAAGTCCTTGGAGTGCAGGTCCTTTTTGCTACTCTATATACATACAGGGTTATTCAGAGAGCGTGAAAAGCAGGAGAATGACTGGAGAATAAAAAATTCTAGGTCAAAATAGCCGATTTGGAAAGTGAGATGAAAGGGAGAATTTTTCTGGTTTGGCTATTTTGACCTAGAATTTTTCATTCCCCAGCCATTCTCCAGTCATTCTCCTGCTTTTCACGCCCTCTGAATAACCCTGATAGTATATAGCTGATGATTCAGCCTTGCATTTCATAATGTGACGCATCATATTTAGGAGCCCCTACCAAGCACACAATGAAATCACACCATGGGGAAGAATTTCTAAATATTTTGTAATACTTGCCCAAAGCTGACTTCCACATTGATACAGCAAACACTAGGTCAGTGCGGGGGGGGGGTGTCTTTTGTCTGGTGCCCCAAAAAGTGTGAAAGTACAAAACCTAGTTCAGCACAACAAAGCCAACCTGGTGTTGCTGAGTCTAGTGCCTCGATAAAGAGTTCTGTTTTTGTCTGTGTTTGGTAAATTTACTTTCCAATAATTCACAAATGCTTCACTCTGTCTTCAGCCAAACAAACCACTTCACTTCCATTGACTCAATTCTGGGATTAGCAAAATAATGGAAAAGAATGGAATTGTCAAACCTTTTTGTCAGGGAACCTATTGTTCAGGAAGACAAAGACTCAACTACGTAGGTGTGATGATTGGTTTGTCTTCCGAATTCCATAAAGTCAACATTCTCTTAGCTTCCTGTTACATAACCAGTCTTGCCTCACAATTACGTGGCCATACCAATGGTAATGAATCCAAAGAAGAAGTAAGAAAGCTTTGTTTGTAAAAGCAATGTGAGATGTGCATGATTATGGTTTCCAGGTAATGCAATAATGATATGTTATACAGAATCTTTCAGCACCAGTGTTAATGTCATTAGAATTCTATGGTCCATATTACGATCTAAACGCTAAAACGGAGAAGCTAGGGAGAAAAACCTGCGCCTGCAGGTTTCTCCTTAGCATCCCCGTTTTAGCGTGATATTACGATGCAGATGCTAAAATAGCAGTCTGCATCATAATCCGGCGCTAAACCCTGGGATGCGCGTGGCAGCACTAAGCGTCGCCGCGAGCATCCCCTCGGAACACGCTGCCGGTCACATGACCTGCCGGATCTCACCTCTTGAGATCCGGCAGGTTGGTGTAGTGATCCGCAGAGTAAGACTGGAGGACTTTTTCCCCCAGTCTCTCCCTGCTCCTGGCAGTCAGATGAGGCGGTTGGAGCCACCATTCCCGCTGTGGGATGGAAGGTGAGTATATGATTTATTTGGGGGGATATTTGGCTGGTGCTGACGGATTCTGCAGAAGCAGAATCCGTTAGCACCAGGCCCTGGCTGTGGTTAACTTTTGGGTTAACCGCAGCCGGATGGCAATTAGCGTTAGTATTACAATGTACTAACGCTAATTAACTCATTGCGCTCCCCATGTTAAAGATAGGGAGCGCAAAATACAGTAACCTCGCGCTGAAAAGTGCAAGATCCAAATTGCTAAGGTTTTTTTTAACCCGTTAGCGTTCGGATTGTAATATGGTTCGCCTGCACTAGGGCCCCCAATGCTAACGTTAACGCTCACATAGGTGAGCGCTAACGTGCGCATAACGTTGGCGTGAATTAAAACACTAAACTCATCACAATATAGATGACTTTCAGTTGCCACATTAGCTATATGCTGTTGCCTGATATTATTTAGATATACCTTAACTGTCAAAGTCATCACAATCCTTCCCTAAAAAATGGATAGAATACACAGAGGAGCATATTTCAGTATTGAGAAACGTAACCTCCACAGCTACGTGTTAGTCTTTGGATCTTGCCTCCGTTTTCTATGAGACTCGTCCTTGTCCTATAGTAGAATTTTGGAGTTCTTTCATAAAATAGAAGACTACCTACAGGGTGTTTGACACAAACAGGATCATGTCCTATGCAGTGATAGTGAACCTTGGTACCCCAGGTATTTCTGTACTCCATGTCCCATGATGGTCAAGCAAGCCTTATGTGTGACTAAGCATCATGGGACCTGTAGTTCCAAAACATCTGGTGTGCCAAGGTTCACCACCACTGTCCTAGGGTATGTGGAAGAAGGATAATACAGAGGAGGATAATAAATTCAGACTGAAACCAGTCTGTACACATCTCCCATATCTTAGTCTCCACATTGAGGAATCAATGATCAGGTGTGCATTTCAGTATGTCTGTCAATGGAAAGAGGTATTTTTTTTTGAGAAAGTATTTTACCAGGAAGGATACATTGAGATTTCTCTCGTTTTCAAGTATGTCCTGGGTGGCGAGTATGTACTGTTAGGTGTCTTTCCCAAGGACACTTACTGGAGTGGTGCTCTTGCCAGGATTGAACCTGTGTCTCCACAGTATCTCCACGGTTATAGAGCAGTGATGTTACCGCTACTCCACCCAGCCGGCAGACTTTATAAGTGAATCTAACAGGGTTATTCAGAGAAAGGTGAAACTCTGGAGAACTTTTGGAGAAGTGAAAATTCTAGTAGGGTTATTCAGAGAGAGGTGAAAACCAGGAGAATTGCCAGGAGAATGAACAATCTAGAACAAATAGCCGATTTGGAAAGTGAGATAAATGGGAGATTTTTTTGGTTTGGCTATTTTGACCTTAAATTTTCACTTCACCAGTCATTCTCCTGAGTTTCACCTTTCTCTGAATAACTCTGTATTTGTGCAAAATGTGAAAGTGTCTGAGCTGATTCAGATTCCAAGGAATCATTGACTCAGCAGGTCGTTTTCCATCTACCACCACAAGCAGTGCATTATCACACAAATCCCTGCATTGACTATTCTTTCAAAGTATTTCCCCAAAGTGGAAGTGACCTTACAAACACAGTGACAGGCGACACTTATCAACGGGACATTTTGGTGTGGAGTTGAGCATCATTTTGGGATTATTTTTACTTTAAATACTTACAGATGCTTGATGGACAACAACCAGGTAAAAATTAATTCTTCAAAGCATAAACTGATGCGGTGCCGCTAAGGATTGTACTTCAATCAATCCAATAATAACGGCTTGCTAACGGATAAATTGTGTGCAAGCCATTATCCGTTAGCAAATTGTTTTTAATGGCTATATTCTGACTGAGCCACTATATTAGCAGCTCCTGTCGGAATACGAGTGAGCTGGTGATTGATATTTGATACCATGATTGGTGCCATGCCCCGCTACCAGTGCAGGACTCAATGAAGAGAGGCAGGACCATCTCTAAGGCTGGGGTCAGACTAACGCATTTTTGACGTGCGTTTAGGCGCACTTAATCACGGCCGCGGTAGCAGCAAATGATGAGCAATGACGGCCAATATACGAAGTATGGCCGCACAACGCAAGTGGAAAATGAACGCATTTTTTCGAGAATGCAGAACTGCTAGTACTGACGTACAGAGTGCGCTGCGGCGGCATAGCGCGTGTGTACGTGATTAGGAGATGTCAGACACTGCTAATGTCCAGCCTACATAACGTCCAGATGCAAAAAGTGTTTTATTGACGATCCGTAAAAAAAAAATCACGCACGAAAATGCGCGTCGTCTGACCATTTTCGCGCATTCCGTGAAAAAATACGTCAATGCGTTCGGACGCACTTTTTGACGGTCGCTAAGAATAATGCGTTCGTTTGACCCTAGCCTAACATTTGAGCAGCTTTTTTGGAGCCCCTCCGCATGCTTTCATACCATACTTCCTTATACTCCACCATTTTTCACACACACTGAGCCCCCCCAATCTTCCCTCCTCCCTCAAGATAGACACCACTGACCCCTCTCACCCCAGACAGACACTGCCTCAGCACCTGTCCATAGATAGATGGAAGTCACTGTCACTTTTGATCACACAGAGGGTGTCAGCAGTGGTACAGGGCCACCCAAAGTGCGGGGCCCATGATGTGCACCCTGCTTTCCTTACCCAAAAGGCAGGCCTGGAGAAATGAGCAGTCCAGTTTGTGTGAGTGAGATCACACAGTGGCCGAAGAAGGAAGAATTAGTTGTTTCACCTATTTGACACACATGGTGTAACACAATAAGTTTTGTTTATATTCATGTTACAGAATGTTATCTCGGTGTATGGATACACTGTTGCACCGTATATTTACTGACTTTTCAGCACTTACACATTTTTATAGTTTTTCAAAGTATAGAAATCGTTAATACATAGTAAGGAGCTGCTAAACTGCAAGTAAACTAGCTTCTACCAAGGCTGGAATAGAATCTCAAGCTCTAGTCGCTCGGTTAAAATAAGGCCCTAGATGAATTAGTTCTGTTTCTCCATCTTTTCTGCCACCATGTACACTTACAAGGTGTTTCTTATTTGTTTTTTGATAATGAGCAGGAAAATGGACTATTTGTGAGTAATGTTCCATGTGTGCACACCCTAATACACAAGCTGCATACGCCTATGAAATGCTGCTGATAGATGTTATATGTTCGCAGACTTCACAGTTTCGGCATTGACCCCTGACCAAACCAGGAAGTGATCAAGCCAGTCAAGATGCCAACTTGATAGTGATGACCGTATCTCATAAATACCAGTGATTTTCAGTAACAACATGGTTTGTAGGAGCTGCAGAAATCTGATACAAGAACTATAAATCCCTTAAAACTCTGTAGCGCAGCCCACAGGAAGGACAGGATGATGCAAAGCTTCCTCCCAGGATATTGTTGAGTGGGGGGCACTAGGGTGACCATATCGGCCATGTTTAAAGCGATGCATCTAATTTATTCATGCTGATTATTTCCCTATGCTCCCCTCTGCATGAAATAGCAATATGTATCCCTTTAAAAATGGCTGATATGGTCACCCTATGCAAGCCTACACTGCATGACTTTTGTATATTAGTGCAGTCACAATATAAGACATAAGGGGTTATTCGCTAACCTCTGAATTGGCCCCGAATTTCACCATTCGTTGCAATTTCGGGGCAATTCATCTATTCACTAAGCTGTTAATTCTCCAAAAATACACAGTGCAATTCCCCAGCGTTTGGCAGCACCAAAATTGCCCTATAGAAGACTGTTCGGTCTTCTATTCTCAGAATATCGAATTGCACTGAAATTCCAGCAAAATGCACCAATTTGTGGTGTTTTAATTCGACAGGTTTTAACAAGTAAATCCCATAGATTTCAATGTAGAAAAGTAATATCTTAAAAAAATTTATTTATAGACCATTCATTCGTCTTATTTTTTCATTTTGAAAAGACCTTTTTGTATTTCTAGAAGACCTGTTTGTTTTTTGCTTTCTTTAAAAAAAATCGTTTTATTTTGTAACAAACCTTTTTATTTTTTAAAAGACCTTTTTTATTATATAGATACATTTTTACCACATATTTAGGAGTTTCAATCAATATTCGCAGAGCGGGAGACTTTTTTTAAAATTCTAACAGTTCGGTGGAATTTGCCGGTGCCAATTCGGCAGTAATAAGCGCAATTCGACAGTTTTCGCAAATGTCCAATAACTGCTTTGGTGACCCTAAATTTGGCAAAATACAGTGACCATTTGCTAAATAGTGAATTGAAAGTATTTTCAGCTAAATTGAATTGCCAAAGTGAGCTGAAACGCGGCGAAACCCAAAGCACAGAGACTGCACGTTCCATTTTCTATGTGGATAAGTTATTATGGTGTCACTGTACCATTATTAGAGACTAGATGGCACAGGGGAAAGACTCTTCAATCTCTAATTAGCAGAGGTCCAGGTCTTCAAAATCAGCGCCGGTGTGGATGTGACGCCTACAACATCAGTTCATTAAAGTAAAAAAAAAAAATACTTTTAAATACAAAAAAAATCTCGCTTCAGAATCTTTTGTTTTACAGAGCTAGAAAGATTTTACTTGTGATGCTTTTAAAAACGAAATTTGAACACCATACGACAACAGTCAGCAACCTTGGCGTTCCAGATAAATACGCCATCAGTGAATGCAGCATTGCATTCAATCCGAAACGCACGAGCAAACAAAAGTAGGAAAGAAACAAATAAAAGAAAAGGCTACATTTCTTTACACTAATTCCAGGATAAACAAAAGCTAAAAATAATCATATTTTAACATGTGTATGACATTGACAAAAGCTTAAGTTTGCTTATAAAGTGCGTATGTTTGATATGTGAGAGATTTCCTTGTTAATTCTTTTTTCTCGCACTTTGTTGCCAAGTCCCTTCCCTATGCAACGCTTAACATTCCGCACAGCATTCTGGGTCTCGTAGTTCTGCTTTGTGTTTTGCATAAAAAGAAAAGCAACAATGTGGCGAAATATAATTCAAAGCAGAACAAGCTGACCATGTCTCCGCCGGCTCACTTTAAGTCTGTTATGTATAGAGCGGTGGAAATGTCGTGCCATCTCCATTTATTGTTATTTTTGGTGTTGGCATCCTTCCTCATCCTCCCAATCAGAAAGACTCACAAAAAATGTCTTACCCCCAGAAGGCAAACTTTCAGCTCCCGAATGGCCATCCTTTAAAGGCAGTTTTGTTTCTCTCAGCACATCATCAGACCCCAACAAAATAGAGAGATCTCCCAGGCTCGGCTTCTGCACACTTGTGGATCGTATGCAAATAATTTCCTGACTAAACACAAAAAAAAAGAGAGAGGGAGAAAGAGGAGGTTTTAATTCCTCCAAAACAAACGGAAACCAGTCTGGACTATTTATGTGCAGCCTATCACATGGCGTGCAGACAGCTACTCATTTTCTGCTTTCGTAATCCCTAAAAAATGTAGCATATTATACTTAAAACAAAAAACCTTTGAGTATACGCAGGTTGGAAAGCGTGCTTAATATAGAACAGAAGTGAAGAATACCGGCGATTTCCAACGACTTCATTTCTACTGCATATACCTTCAACGTTTAAGTTTCTTTATTATACGATCATAACTATAAACAAAGGATTTTACCGGCTGAGAAAAAAAAACACACTTTTTGGAGGAATTTAAAAATGCTTATTTAATAGGATAAGAGTCTGATTCGTTCAAAACCTGACAAATCCAATTACTGCGGGATTTCCTTACTAAACTGAAAATTAGCAGCAAGGAAAAGAGGATTACAAAAATTTGGCTGAAATATTCAAGCTGGAATTATTGCTGTAAATTTGTATTTTTATGTTTTTGTTTACTTTTTACATTTTATTTTGCCAGAATCTGTAATTATTACGTCAGATCTTCATAACTATAGTTTATTGAATAAAAATATCCATCTAAATGTGCATTCTTTTGTTTATCTTTTGTAGTGAGGATCTTTAACCCTTTGTTGCGGTTATAGGGGAGACAAAGTGTCAAGGAGCTGCTTTTGGCTGGTGGAGCTTTCAGTTTAGCGAGGAACAGGAAAATATAACATGATATATTGCAAACTCACTACAGCGAGCGCTGTTACAAGTTCCGATTCCATACTACATATTTCGACATCATATTTCATCAGGGTGTGTGGGGAAAGCATTCTTAGTGCAGTATGATGATGTCATATGTCACAAGAGGAACCATAATGAAGTAAATTCTGATGCTGCCCTCTAGCCGAAAATACAAGCAAAGAATCAGGATCCAACTCTGGTTAAACAATGAATGATATTTTGTAAACAGGAATGGTGCATTCAGATTGTGTTATTGTAACATAATTTTATGGTTTGAAAGTCTCTTCTACAGTTGTGGTTGATTTTTATTATTACCTATTGGGTGTTCAATTTGAATTGCCATTATGTTGTGGATGTTTGTTGCTTATTTATCGCCCTTCTTTTGTCTCAGCCTGTTGTGTGTTTCCCAAACAAACCATGTGTTTGTTTTTTCACTCTGTTGGTATTTACATTGGTTTAACTCAATGCCCTATCCAGCTATTCTGGTGCCAAAGGTGCGTGTTTTTGCAGATTGTTTTGTCTTTATCTGTCACCGTGCTCGTGTTTTAGATTAAATATAAACTTTGTATGTTGTTGACTGGAAAAGTTGTGAATATTAATAGTGATAATTTATGGATGACCATTTGTGGATGATAAAATGTTGACTTGAAACGTTTCTGAAATTTTTAGAAAATGTAATAAATGTCAACTTTTGTTATGTGTGTATGCACAAACACATATTAACAGTATAATCCACTAGGACCATATCTGAGAGTGAGATTATATGGAGATTAATATTGTCGGTGACAGTTGAATCATAAATACACAACTATACACATAACCATCAGTTGCTCATGCAAAAAAATAATAATAAAAAATATATATACACACATATATATGTGTACAGTGTACAGTGCAACCCACCCTGTGGTTTGTTTTTTATATATATACATACATACAGTCGATAGAAAACCGACTGTTAAACCCCTGTTAAAATTTATTTATTTATTATTTTGCAAAGAATTTTACCAGGAAGGATACATTGAGATTTGTCTCGTTTTCAAGTATGTCCTGGGTTCAAGAACATTGAAATGTTACAGTCGTTACAGAAATACAAAGTAATAAATGCAAGATATTAAAAAACAACACAAATATACAGATTAACTCAGAAAATAAATATGTAAGTAATATAGTCACTATGTTACAAGTTTACAGGTGCATTCCGTATTGAGGTATGTTAATAGGGAGCTCTTGAGTGACTTAAGACTGGGGGAAGATTTGATGGAGTCTGGGAGGTTATTCCATAACTTCGGTGCTCTGTAGGAAAATGAGGATTGAGCCACTTTCTTTTTGTATTGTGGTATTGCAAGTAAGGTGCTGGTCCTGGATTGGAGGTTATAGGATGACGGAACTGCTGGGGGAAGCAGTCTATTCAGGTAGGCTGGTAGCTTCCCAGAAAATCTCTTAAACACCAGGTTGGAAAGGTGAAGAGTGCGTCTAGATTCCAGCGATGGCCAGTTTAGCTCTTTTAACATGTCACAGTGGTGGGTCATGTAGTTACATTGTAGCACAAGGTGGCAGAATGAGTTATACAGTGTAGTAAGTTCATGAAGGTGCGTTTGCGGGTCAGCTGCATACAGTGGTGTAGCGTGGGGGGGCAGGGGGGCCGTGGCCCCGGGCGCAGTTTTGTTAGGGGCGCATAATTTCTTTTGAAATTATGCGCCCCCAAAACTTGTGGCCCGACTGACCCGCCGGGCCCTCGGGCGCCGCCCAAGGGCCCGCGGGTTGAGGGGACCCAGATGCCGGGCCGGGCAGCGGGAGTGCCTGCCGGCTGCCCGGTCCTGAACAGTGAGTCGAGTCCGTCCTGTTGATTTGAAGGGGCCTGCGTGCAGGCGCAGGTCACGTGGTCCGTCTAATCAGGTGGTACTGAGTCTCTGTACCACCTGACTGGCCGGACCACGTGACCTGCGCACACACGCAGGCCCCTTCAAATCAACAGGTCGGACTCGACTCACTGTTCAGGACCGGGCAGCCGGCAGGCACTCCCGCTGCCCGGGAGCTGGGGCAATATCCAGGTGAGAGCTGGGGCAAATCCATGAGCTGGGGACTATCCATGAGCTGGGGGGCAAATCCATGAGCTGGGGACTATCCATGAGCTGGGGGCAAATCCATGAGCTGGGGCATATCCATGAGCTGGGGGGCAAATCCATGAGCTGGGGAATATCCATGAGCTGGGGACTATCCATGAGCTGGGGGGCAAATCCATGAGCTGGGGCATATCCATGAGCTGGGGGGCAAATCCATGAGCTGGGGACTATCCATGAGCTGGGGGCAAATCCATGAGCTGGGGCATATCCATGAGCTGGGGGCAAATCCATGAGCTGGGGCAAATCAATGAGCTGGGGTATATCCATGAGCTGGGGAATATCCATGTGCTGGGGCAAATCCATGAGCTGGGGCAAATCCATGAGGTGCTGGGGCAAATCCGTGTGCTGGGGCAAATGTGTGAGCTAGGGCAAATCCGTGAGCTGGGGCAAATCCATGTGTGAGCTGGGGCAAATCCATGTGTGAGCTGGGGCAATATCGATAACGTGTCCACAGGTTTGGGGGGGGCGCACAATTCTTGGCTGGCCCCGGGCGCTGACAACCCACGCTACGCCACTGGCTGCATACACTACATCTCTGTATTCAATAGCCGGCAAAAGCATTTGTTGTACAATCTGCTTTCTTAATGCAGGGCTCAGGCAGGATTTCTGTGACGGTAAAAAATGAGACAAAGATAAATCATTTCAGAACGTTTTCCACCTTTAATGTGACCTATAAGGCTAATGTCAGACGAACGCAGTCAGAGCGCACTCTGCGTGCGTGCATAACGGACAGATGTACTGACGGAAGATACTGTAGACACCACACGGTCTGTTTTTTTTGACGGGCGTAGAAAAAAAAAGCGAACTATGGGAAATAAAATTAATATGAAAAATCATAAAAATTTGAAAAGGATATGAAAAGCCATTTTGTGCGTCAAGGTGCTGGACGTCGCAAATGCGCTGCGTCTGACATCTCATGACTCACACAGAACGCTTTGCAGACGTGGCGCACTCTGCGCGTCCGTGATAGCGATTTTACGTTCTTGCCTAACTTGCGTCCGTTTGCCACGTGTGTTGTGTGTGCGCAGTTTGGTGCTCACGTACTTCGTGTGTGCGTCTCTATTGATCATGATTCTATGCTACGACGGACATTAAACTGTGCGGCGACACGGACGTGATCACTGCGTTCGTCTGACACGGGCCTAAACTGTACAACTCAACTGAAAAACAAACTGAAATCTGCAGATGCTCTATGTATGCAGTTGATGGCTCTGACCATGTTGCCTCGCCCCTTCCTGCCCCGTAGGAATCCCGTTTGGTCAGCATGATTCAGGCCAGGTATAAAGGGCTTGAGTCTATTGGTGAGTATCTTGGCAAACCATTTGATATCTTCCCATTTCTCTCCTCAATCAGGATAACTCCCACAGAGTTCAGGGTCTTTACCTGGTTTCGGATAAGGGTAATTGTGGCCATCAATGAATCAGGAGAGGGGCACCATGCAGGCAGATAACCATTTAAATTATTCATTTAAAAGGATTCAAGTAGACTGCAAGTGATAAATAAGAGGTTGCAGAGTCCAAGCAATGCAATGTTTAATATTAGTTCAGTAAATCATGGCAACTACGAAACAAGCATTAAGGCTAAAGAATAGACAAAGCTACATTATTTACAAAGCTACATTTAACATACAAGGTTAACAGTTACATACTGTATGTAAATCATTTTTATATAGTACTATACAATTTAGCAAGCAAGCTTTGGAAGTGCCTGACTTGAAGTTATTATTTCTTCATCTACACCCTCTTCCTCTCCAACTCTAAATTCCCATTCTAAGAGGCCTGGGTTTGAATGCACCCTGCCTCCAACTGACTGGATGAACAGATTGCCATAGGGCAAATTCCTGCTCTCTGTCATTATGGCGGTTCAATATGGATTGTCTCTTTTTATATTACAATGGTTTAATTGATCTACTGGGTTCTTTCTGTTAATGTCCTGGGAGATAGTGTTATAGCCTAAAGCAATGGAGGGGACCATTGTATCTCTATCTGCTTGCTCAGCAGGTGCTACTTGCAGACTTGAAGGACCTAATCATTGGCTTGGTGGGAATCTAGCAATCAGAGTAATGGCTCAAATGAAATAAGTGTGTCTCCCATTCTAATCTATACCTGTACACAACCATAGGCATCATAAACAGGCATTTTCACATACACAGTGCCCTCCACTAATACTGGCACCCTTGGTAAACATGAGCCAAACTGCTGTTAAAAAACATGTCTTTATTGATTAACTGTTTTAATCTTTTGTTAAAAAAATACACAGAATACTCTGCTCTCATGGATATCAAACAATTGCAAACACAATACAGGTCTATCCAAAAAATAAATCTTTTGCAAATTTGTGTGAGTCACAGCTATTGGCAATGCTTTGTGCTACCTCCCTTTGCAAAGATCTGAGTCTGCTCTGAGTCTTCTTCATGCCCACGGCCCATTTTAAGCTTTCAGAGGTAGTCAGGTGTACATATAATATACTGTACAATCCACTCATGGGTCTACTAGAACCTTGTTACGTTGTTGCGGCATCTTAAAAAGTCATATCAATCAGGGTTATTCAAAGAGAATTGAAAAGTCACTGCACGTTCGGTGACTTTTCGTTCTCTTCAATTCGGTTCGTTTTGCCGATCCCATTTCGGCGACCCTGCGGTGTATTCAGCAAGCACCACAGGGTCCCCGAATTGCAGGGAAAGGCCACCGCAAACCCAACGAAAACTAACTGCAAAACCCGGTGAATGCACGCCGAAAACCTGCAAAAACATCTGGATTAACCCACCGAAAACGCCGGAAAAACTCGAGCAGGAGTCGATCACACGCAGTGAAGCCGCCGGAAAAAGCCGACACCGCAGACGAAGGCAGTGAATAAATTAGCAAAACAGTTTGCTTGAATGTTTGAAAAGTGTAACACCGTTTGCAAAGAAACTACTGAGCGAAAAAGTCTGAAATTTAAATATGAGGTCCAGGGAATGATAATAAAGAGGGCTGTTACAGAATGAATGGTTTATTAGATATTGAATTAAAACAGGAATATTTTTAACATTGAAGCCTATGGGATTCGGCTGAATAAACCTGCCGAATTAAACCACCGAATGGCAGGGCATTTCGGGAACCTTTCACTGCTGGTTTGTGCTCCCTGAATAGCCGAAGCAGTGCTTTTTTATGGGGATTTCACTGCCCTCGAACAGGCACCATATGTGCAGGCAATTCGCCAGGATTTGGCGAGTTGCCTGCTCTGGATAGCCAAATGGCCAAGAAAGGTAACCGAACGCTGATTTTCAGCATTCGGTTACCTTTCTCCAGCCATTCGGATCTCTTTGAATAACCCTGTATGTATCGGTTTCAAAAAGCCTCTCGCAAGACAATTCTAAACTATTACGCCACATTTCTTATATAGTAAATAAATAATCAACATTGCAATGAAGCAGTAAGTACCACTGCCTGTAGCGTTCCGCCATAAGGTCCATATACCCAGCATCACGATGTAGCATTCATTTTTACCACAATAACAATACACATTAAAATGTGAACACCACGTATTAAAACCACATGCCTCTGGAGATGGCTATAAAACCACAACAGACTTAATCCTACCTTATTCAAGAAACAACAAAAATGGACCGGGCACTCAGGTAATGGCACAAAACAGTGGTCTTTCATTATAGACATAACGTCCCATGCACGACAACGCATGATCTGTCTGGCATATGATATCTGCTACAATTTATATACTTTTGAAGACGATTTTTATAAGGCTCCATGGTGTGGAAGGTGGGCTATGCTTCCCAATATTGGCATTAATGTGTCTTTATTTTGAGCCTTTGAGTTAAACATCCCATCCCACTCTAAAACGAGTTTCCTTAAAAGTACATAAATGAAGAGCAGAGATGCAGGAAGTGGGTTAAGTAGTGTTCTGAGAGCTACTTTTCTCATGCAAAAATCGAAGTTATGATCCCTAGGCTTAGCGGTACTTTGATGCAGTGGTGGGCCTAACTGTCATGTATGACTTGTATCGGTTAATGTTATGTTTGGTTTTGATTTTTTTTTTTGCATGTAATTTATATTAAGTTGTGTTGTTGTCTCTCTAGGGGAAGAGGATAAATGTACTCAAGCTTAATTATATTTAGTCAGGAGTGGACATGTCCTGTTTGTTTTAGGAAACTAGCTATTCAGTATGTCTTCAGTTATTTCATGTGATTAAAGGAAAGCTCTACTCATTCTGATCACTTTATCTTTTTAAACTGGTCAGATTATGAGGACTATCCTCCTCTTCTCCCCCCTGCCCCGTTCGTGTTAAAACGATGAGGGAAGTATAGGAGTTTCCTCCATCCTACCCAGTGCCACCAACAGCCAGGGCTTTGCATTTCCCACGTGCCTGTCACCAGATTGGTTACTAGTGACGTCAGCACGAAGAGAGCGCGCTGATGTCACTTTCTCTGAGATCGCCCAAGTTGGTGAGCAGTCTCAGACAGGCAGCGATTGATCAGATCCTGCACATGTGCGCAGCTCCGATCCATCGCTCTGTGCAGGCGCTTTGGAATTTGCATATGTAAAGTGTACAAGTCCTTAGCGGTGCACAGTTTGCATAGGACTGCAAATTGTGTTAGGTAGCTGGAGGACTTCCGGGTTCGGGATCTTGGTGCTGAAGAGGAGGAGTTGCACGCAGTGAGGGAGAATAGGTGAGTAAAATCAAAGGACATACATGTACTTGAAAATGAGAGAAATCTCAATGTATCCTTCGTGGTAAAATACTTTATAAATACATAAAATAACAAAAATATTTTTTTAAAAATTGGGCACAGGCTGTCAGCAGCATCTGCTTAATTATTGAAGGGCAAAAAAAGGGTACTTTAACATCTTTCCATATGTCTCTGAAGGCCAGAACCCCCCACAGTGAGCATACTCTTCAGGGAACCAAGGGGCTTTTTGATATGTAAAACCCAATAGTAGAGTGGATCCTGTGACCATTTATAAGTAGGGTGAGCAGAGCTCTGCCATGCACATATCCTTCAGCTCCCCACTGGTTTGGTAATTAGGTCTTCAGATTTCTCATAAATGTGTTTTGTATTCCAGTAAAGGAGTAGCCTCTGTTGTACCCAAATTACTTTTTTATTGGCCCATTGTGTGGGGCTGTGGGATGGGAAAGAGCATGTGTCAATAAGTAAAAGCCAGTTGACCTATGGTCCCTGTAAAGTGTCTCCTGTGTGACTGAGGAAGCCTTTAGGTCCTACAGCATGGTTAAACAAAGAGCAGAATAGCTTTTGCTAACCTGAACTAGGTGTCATGATATCAGTGTAGTGGAACCTTATTTGTCTTTCACACTCATGCCTTATGGATCTAACCTTTGACTTCTCAAATAAGTTATTCTAAGTAGCTTTCAGCTTGCATATTTTGTGTTTGTGATGATTTCTGTACATGTGGAATAGCCATGGATACCACGTTCGGTGAACAACACTGAAATTGAACCATCTCACCAGCAACGCTGCAGCCAGTCATGTTTTACCCCATGTGTGTTACAAAAGATGGTGCAGCCATTGACTGTGTAACACATAGCCTGTAGCAATAGTTACCTCTACCAGTTAGACCCCATCATCTTCCTGCCTTTGCCTGGTTGCTCATGTGATTAACCTCTTGACTGTTGTGCTATTTCACCCCTGTGTGACGAGCTAATTTTCATTAGTTTTTGCTCATCACATTGAAACCCTAATTCAAATCATGTTTTATTATAGGACTCGGACAGATTTTATATCATGACTTTCAGGGTTATTCAAAGAGCTCCGAATTGCTTGAGAAAGGTAACTGAACGCTGAAAATCAGTGTTCGGTTACCTTTCCTGGCCATTCGGCTATCCAGAGAGCAGGCAATTCGCCAAATCCTAGCGAATTGCCTGAACATACGGTGCCTGTTCGGTGCCTGTTTGAGGGCAGTGAAAACCCCATAAAAAAGCCCTGCTTCGGCTATTCAGAGAACACAAACCAGCAGTGAAAGGTTCCCGAAATGCCCTGCCATTCGGTGGTTTAATTCGGCAAATTTATTCAGGAGAATCCCATAGGCTTCAATGTTAAAAATATTTCCGTTTTAATTCAATATCTAATAAACCGTTCATTATAAAATTCTGCAGTAAAGCGTCTCTTTATTTATAGATTTTTTAGGATATTTTAAGCATTTTTCTGAATTATTTTTTTTTAAAGGTCCGATTTTTTTTTTAATGTTTTCTTCTTTTTTCTGTAACAGCCCTCTTTATTATCATTCCCTGGACCTCATATGCACATTTCAGACATTTTCGCTCAATAGTTTCTTTGCAAACAGCGTTTCACTTTCACACATTCATAC
Organism: Leptobrachium leishanense; assembly: GCA_009667805.1. NCBI lineage: Eukaryota > Metazoa > Chordata > Amphibia > Anura > Megophryidae > Leptobrachium > Leptobrachium leishanense. The sequence continues at coordinate 114,301,075 of CM019067.1, read as the reverse complement.
AAACTGTTTTGCTAATTTATTCACTGCCTCTTCTGCTGTGTCGAAGGCTGCGATCGGCTCCTGTTCGGGTTTTTCTGTGGTTTTCGGCAGGTTAATCCAGATGTTTTTGAGGGTTTTCGGCGTGCATTCGCTGGGTTTTGCGGTGAGTTTTCGTCGGGTTTGCGGCAGCTTTTCCCTGCAATTCAGGGACCCTGTGGTGTTTGCTGAATACACTGCAGGGTCACCGAAATGGGATCGGCAAAACAAACCGAATTGAAGAGAACGAAAAGTCACCGAACGTGCGGTGAGTTTTCGAATCTCTTTGAATAACCCTGTATGTGTACAGGTCATGTCATGACAAATGTAAATAAAGTGTAAATGTTAATTCAGATTTCACATCTTTGCAGCATGTAAATAAATTTTTTCATTCTTTAGCATCCAAACCTTTGTAGTTAAATATTCAATGGGGTACTCCTTTTTTTTTTAATAAAGTCAGAAAAGGAGAACATGTTACTGCATTTTCTAATGATACCTCATTTCACCAGGTTGTAAAGAATCAAGAAACGGACGTCCAAAGGACCCCCATCTCTCCTGCCACCGGCTAAACGGAGTACATTTTCGATGATGGATACATAATTATGCATTGTGTCTTCATTTTCACATTTGCTCCCGGCATGGAACCAAGTTGCTTAGTTGTTGCAGTGACATTGTTTGCTTTATAAGTAAAAGCAGCTAATGCTGCTGCTTTAGAACAAAGGCTCTGGCCTTTCCATTGACACCTCACGTGACGTTACGGGGTTTAGAGAAGTTGAAATACAATAGTCCAAAAGACCCCAGCTCCACTTTAAAAACCACTAAAGCTATGTGTCTCTTAAGGGGGTGGAACAGTCGACATTATGTGCCCATTCCCTGATGCTCATCCTCGATTGGCCAGACACCCTGTCAGACATTACATGCAGGACGAAGCTGGGGATCACCACAGGATCTCTGGTAAAGTAAGTTTACCAGAAATGTGGGGGCTGTCCTCCACATCCAGATTGGACAGGAACATCCCCCACACATCTTCTGCAACAAAAGGGTTAAACCATTTCAAAAACCTGTCTTTCTACAGGATAAAAAAAATGAGTGTGGGAATGCACCAAGATTTGATATTTAATTAATGACCTAGCGAAAGTAATTTAATTTACTCTTATTAAGTAAGGTAAGTAAATTGTGAGAGTTCAATTATGCTAGTGTAGTGCTGTGTTTAGCTTGGCTCTCTGGACTGAAATGATATTGCCACTAGAGGGAGACGGAGCATAATTCTGTAAAAGACTATGCTGGACTAAAGGACTCTATCTCCCAGAAACCCAGGGGGAGAGAACAGGAAGTGGGCGTGCTGGCGCCAGGAAAGAGATTAGAACCTCGTGCACGGCATAGGGAGAATGAGCAGAGCAGCGTGGGGAGAGAGACGTATGAGAGACACTGTCTGTGATCGAAACCAGGTTGGAGCGTGTACGGGTGGCATTATCCAGTGCTGGAGATCGGGGAAAGAGTGTACATCGTGTACCACATTCCGCTGAGCAGTTCGGACGACAAACATGTTCCAGGAGGACCTCGAGTAAGGAGGCCGCTGATGGAACGGGAGTGTAGGCGGCGGATCGATTCCTAACTGCGGAGATTCGGCATCGGGAGAGTGGATTTCGTTGGCACCGGGTTCCAGTCAGCTGAGAGAGAGAGAGATCTTCTGGTCGAGTCCTCGGATCTGGACAAGTTCTTTGCCGGATGGGTGAAAGGCCTGAAGGCCTGCAGTTCCATAACAGTGCGCACTTATACGTTGACTTAACGTTATACATTATACTTAACGTTGACTAGTCGAAGATATCTTTTGTTCATTCACTGGCCAGTTGAATCTAGTACCCGGGTACCCTAGAACACCAATTTATGAGCCTTTTTGAGCAGGACTTAAACCCATGAACGGAGGGGTATTAACCGTTTCTTTTCTGCCGCGTGTAGTCTGCATTGCGCATCACGTTATCTATCCAAGCTAATTGCTTTATGCCTTAAAGTATATGTGTATTCAATACCACTTTATTGCTTCAATAAAGAATATAACTTCAAAATCCACAACAGTGTGCTGGTGCATAGTAATTCTTAGTGCGGTGATACTATCCTGGGTTCATTCAGCGGCTCCTACGGGGGTGAGCGCTACACTATATGTTTTTTTTATTTCATCAAAATTTACATTATTTCAGACAAATTGGTAATGCATTAAGTAAATGGTAGAAGGGTACTTTTGTAGCCCTTAATACTGAACAGGATGACACCACAGCAGGTTTCCAAGCTCTAGCCTTTTAAACACACATAAAAACGTAAAAAGCGAACAGTGTAATTTTTCTAATGACACCTGAGTAAAACCAAAAGGTTTTCCCAATGTTCCAAAAATGTTAAAATAGTCGTTTTTTCCCCTACCCAAATACCTACGCTTTATATTCTATCATCCCTTTAATCTTTTAAAAACATCAAAATTACAAACACAATAAAGACACCACTGGTTTGTATAATGGGGACAACTGCCAAAAAACTGGATGTAAAAGACTTTGGATGTGATATGATTGCTGATTCTACATGTGCTAATTAATGAAGCAGTCCACTACAAGTACAGTGGTGTTCAAAATTATTCAACCCCCACTGAAATTGAGTGTTTTGGCCAGTGTGACATTGATTTTGATCATTCAGTCATCTTGCTTACAATTAAATCAAAGAGGCACGTGTAGGTCAGACAAATATAACATAACATTTATAATGAAATAACCACAAATGTCTTTTCTCTGCTCACATCATTATCAGTTTTATTCAACCCCCAAGTGACATTCAATCTTAGTACAACATCCTTTTACAGTTATAACAGCTTTTAAACGTGAAGCATAGCTTGACACAAGTGTCTTGCAGCGATCTACGGGTATCTTCGCCCATTCGTCATGGGCAAAAGTCTCCAGTTCAGTCACATTCTTAGGCTTGCGCACTGCAACTGCTTTCTTTAAGTCCCACCAGAGGTTCTCAATCGGATTTAAGTCAGGTGACTGCGATGGCCACTCCAAAATGTTCCAGCCTTTAATCTGCAACCATGCTCTAGTGGACTTGGAGGTATGCTTGGGATCATTGTCCTGTTGAAAGGTCCAACGTCTCCCAAGCCTCAGGTTTGTGACGGACTGCATCACATTGTCATCCAATATCTCCTGGTACTGAAGAGAATTCATGGTACCTTGCACACGCTGAAGCTTCCCTGTACCTGCAGAAGCAAAACAGCCCCAAAACATGATTGACCCCCCGCCATGCTTCACAGGTGTTTTCAATACCTGATTGAAAACACTTGAATGAACCTCTGTTCTTCAGAGTGGTAGTCTTTAAGGGGTTGAATAATTGTGTCAATGAAGAATTCACAAAAGAAACATTTACTACTGTATTACAAAACCAATTGATGTCATTTTAGTTGCATATGGTTCTTTAAAAAGTCCTTGTAGGATTTCATTCTGAATACAATTACAAATGTACACTAAATTCCCTAAAACCCTTTACAGCATTGGGGGTTGAATAATTTTGAACACAACTGTATACTGGGTAATCCAGAGCCCCGTTCAATACCTCAGCCGCTGCAAGTGCTAAATTAGCAATTTGCCATTGAACGCCGTTCAATTGCTCAGCGCTCAGCAGTGCTAACCTAGCACTTGCAGCGACCCGAGGAGATGCTTCGTGTTGCGGAGTGTGACGTATTAAAGATGGCCGCCGCCATGAAGCAAGTAACAATGCCGTACAGCAAGATGGCCGCCGCCTCGAAGCAAGTAATAATTCCGTACAGCAATTTTAATTTTGAAGTTTTTGTTCACCAAAGCACAAAATATTTATTTATGATTTCCCCCTGCACATAGACATATATTACAGTTCAATTTATATATTGTTTAGGAAGTAAACATAACGTTTATTCATTAAAAACTATCATTTGTGGTGTGTGCATACAAAACGGAATTGTGCTGACTGCTTTTATTTATCATATTTTGTCCGAGTGATCCGAAAAACAATCTGAATTTTTCATTAAGAAATCGTCGGCCATTTTGGATTCAAAATTCGCATCCAAAGGGTTCAACGACACTGCTGCAGCAAACTGAATTGCTGCGCTGCAGCAATTCAGCAGCTGCTGAGGTATTGAACGGGCCTCTGACGTGGACCCCTTGCTCGAGGTGCCTAGAGGGGTGTCAGCTATACCCTCCTGACGAGACCTAACAAGGCCGAAATGATCGTCGGGTGTTGCTGCATCTCTCGTGCAGGGATGACGTCCTTGGCAATCAGTACTGGCCACCCTTTCTGGGTGAGAGCAGACTAATTTGCATATGGAGCATTCATCCCTGTAATGGCACAATCGAGCAAAAACACTGAGATCTGAGCGGGCCCCCACCGTAGAGCAGGCCACTAGTGCTGTTGCTCGTCCTCAGGACCCTCACAGACCTCTCTTTTTTTTTTTTCGCCAATAGGAAAAAAGAAGCCTGAACAAGAACAAATTATCACAAATATAGGAAAACATCACCTAGTCAGATGTAAATATGTGAAGTGATGTGTTCAAGGAAGAGTCAGAATTCAGTATGAATCCATGGATTTGTGTTTAGTAACTATAGTACAAGCTTGAAGTGGGGAAACGTTTTGAATGGCCTCTTTCATAACAAATGAGGATATTTATATTTCACACAAATATTATGTTATTTTTAAATTACTTATAAAAGCAGCACAGTAAGTTACAATAAGAGGATCCCATTATTGGTCAGTATTAGAAACCGCCTGAGAAGTCATGCATGCATGGACATAGATAACAGAATTCTTGATCAAAAGAAATTAAATACATCACAAACAAAGAAAATGCTACGTTAATCAGGACCACTGCAAGGATTTAAAACACCCTATGCAAAACACACCCCCTTTCCCATTACAACCCAACTAAGGGCAATATTAAATTTTTAACTTCAAAGTTAGTGCTCAGCTGTGTGAGCGTTAACATTAGCTTAAGTGGCCCTAGCGCGGGCTGACCTTATTGCATTCTGAAGGCTAATGGGTTAAAAAATCCGTTTGCGCTTCTCAGGTACTTTGCACTCCCTATGCTTAAAATGGGGAGTGCAAAGAGTTAATTAGCATTAGGATTACAAAGTCCTAACGCTAATTACGCCTTGCTACGGTTAACTCAAAAGTTAGCACCAGCTCCTAGCTGTGGTTAACAGATTCTGTGGAATCAATAATCACTAGCTGCAAATCCTCCTAAAAATTAGATACTCACCTCTCATCCCACGGCAAGAATGTGGCCTGAGCCGCCTCTTCTGGCTGATGGGAGCAGAGTGAGACTGTGTAAAAAGTCCCCAGTCTCCCTACACGGATCCCGCAGGTCATGTAACCCGGCATTCCGAGCCTCAATTGAGTCCTATGGACTCCAGTAGGGGATGCTCGCAGCTGCACATTAATGCTGCATTAAGTGTCTCTGGCTTAGCGCTGCATTACGGTGCAGGCTGCTGAATCAGCGCCTGCCCTGTAAAATGGAGCTAAAAAGTGGACGCTAAGAGGAAAACTGTAGGCACAGGTTTTCCTCTTTAGCGTCCCCGTTTTAGCGCCATGTATGTAATACTGTCCTAAGTTGTTTATTCAAAGAGTGCCAGTATTTTCTGAAGCTGCAAACACAGGCAGAACTTGCTGGTTAAAATAACCAATACTTACCCCTAATCTCGCTGCAACAAATGGTTCCCAATGCCCTTCTGTGAACCCTGCGCGATCCCATAAGATTGCATATACTGTCTGTGATCTTGTGTGGGTCTCGCAAGGATACCAGCAGCGGCACAGCCAATATCAATTAGCAGCTTCTTAAAGGAGCACTCTACCAAGAAAAACGGCCACCACGTTTTGTCCCCTTAAATTCTTGTGCGGATGTTGCCGACAGCAATTGTTACTTTAAATTAAAGTTAAAAACTTACCTTTTCTCCTGCAATGCTGGGATCCTCCTCTTCCGCTCCGCAGCTGCCACATGTGAAAGTCCCAGGCGCTTCTGAGGCAACCTGCGCAGCTTGTGTAACTTTCATACATAAGCTACGCAAATTGCGTATCTAAGGTAACTTGCGTAGTGCTCCCATGCAAGGTATGCAATCGCATACGCAGAATGATGCAATGGCCCTGACCATGCACCTCATACACGTGCAGCACCAGCCCACGGTGTCTGTCTAACCAAGCACTCACTCCTGAGGGCATTTGAGTAGATAGGATGGTCGCCGAGTTGAATATTCAAAATCCTGTCTGCTGAGTGGGTGAAGGAAACATTCCGCTTCACACAGTTGTACCAGTCAAGCGGAGCTGGACGGGGTGTTACAAGTGGAAAAGAGGAGGCACCACATGTAGCCTGACCGCTTTAATAAGCTTAATAGCACGGGTAGAGGTACTACTGTAATGGTTCTCTCATAATACCGCTGGTAAATGGAAGCTGCTCATTGTCAGAATAGGGCTCTAGTTTGGTTAATAAAGCAATAACACTATACTCGAGCTTAGATAAAATAATAGGGTTGTCAAGTGTGAGCAGGATATACTTGAAAACTAGAGAAATCTCAATGTATCCTTCCTGGTAAAATCCTTTATAAATAAATAAATAAAATAAATAAATAAGAATACCTTGTTGTGAATGTGTGTAGCGCTGTTTAAAACTGTGTTGCTGCAATTGCTCGTTTTCGGTCACCAGAGGGAGATAAAAGCCATATGGACTATGCGGGAACAAAACGAACTACAATATCCATCAGGCTTTGCGGCGGATACAGGAAGTGGGTGGGACAGAGGGGAAGGACGTAAGCAGCCTCGTGCGGAGTTGCGCCAGAGTGAGCGGAGCGGCAAAAGACAGAGGACGCAAGTGAGTCTGCCAGGGATCGAGATCAGGCCGGAGTGCAGACGCTGCCTCGAGGGCGCTGGAGATCGGGACAGTAACTTGCGGAGGCATACCCAATTATCGCTGAGAGGTTTGCACAGAACTTCAGTTCCAGTTGGACCCCCTGTAAGGAGACCGCGATGATCCATGGGGAGTGCAGGCGATAGGCCGTAGTTTCTTGTGTTGGAGATCGGACAAGCAAGAGAGCGGACCCGGTGGCACAGAGATCCGGAGGACAAGCGGAGACATCTTTGATCGGGCAGTGGGACAGATTGCCTAACGGATGGGTGAGAGGCCTTACAGGCCGCAAGTCCGAGTATAACCAAGCACGCTGCATTATTGTTCAAATCTACAGGGCCCCAACGTGACTAGTCGAAGATTTGCTTATTCCATTCACTGGCCAGTTGAAGACAGTACCCGGGTACACGAATCAATACACGTACACCTGTTTGAGACATTACATTCACAGGACTTACACTCCAGAACTGAGGGGGTTAATCCTTTTCTTTTGCTGCCGCGTGTTTTTCCTGCATTACGAAATCCTGTCGTTCATATACCGTATTTACATTATATATGCCACTTTATTGGGATCAGTAAAGTATATAATCTATAAAATCCACAACAGTGCTGGTGTATATTTATTCCCTAGTGCGGTGAGACTAACCCGAGGTTAATTCAGCGGCTCCTCCGGGAGTGAGCGCTACAAGTGAATAAGAAATTATATTGGATTCAAACTTTTTTTTTGTGAGCTCTCAGAGTTGTTAGTTATTATTTTTCCCCAGACTTTCTCTGTGCTTGCAAAGAGCAAAGTCTCTTTTCTGGAGCATCAGATTTCTTAGCTCATTTATTGATTTTAGTGTGTCCTATATTTACAGAGGTCCCGCAACCTATGATGATGATGGTCGTGACCACAGGCATCCATCTGACTGGGTCTGTTTATTTGTTCTATAAACCACCTCTAAGGCATTTCCGCGGGATTGCAAAACATTACAGGATCTCGTTACTCTTTTTCTTTATACTGTTCTTATTTTTGAGGGATATTTAAAAATGTCTATAGATCATTTAGATTTGTTGGAGGAGTTAAAGCAACAGGGAGCCTACTCAATATTTAAAGGACCACATAACATTCTTCTTTGTTTAGACAAGATGTTTCTGCGGAGGCTGAATTTAAATTTTTTTGTGGCAAATGACACATTATTCAGGAATGAACTATTTTCTTACGCTTGTTCACTCCTCTGATGTCAAGTCATATGGAGCACCATTACATGGGTTGGCTGGCCAAGGTCAGATCTAAAAGGTCATGCCAGGCAATAAATAGGTTTGCTTTTTTAAAAAGTAAAATCTTTGATTTTCCTACTCTCAAAAATAACTCTTTGTTCAGTATGTCCCTTTTAAGCACAAGATGAGCCTGAGCCGCCCTTGCATGCTCTTATTATGTCACAACTTTATTACAGTAACTTGCTCCATATTGGTCTCCCCAGCGCCCACCTCGCCCCATTGCAATCTGTAACAAAATAAATTGCCCGCCTTATATTCTTCGACGCTCCTCACGTACCCCCCCTCCTGTTGGTGCCTCCATTGGCTTCTTGTAGAGTTTAAAATACTGACGCTCACGTTCAAAACCCTCAGTACCTCTTCCATTCCTTGAATGTCCTGCCAAGCCCCCAAGTACACACCTTTTAGATGACACCGGTTTCCGTTTAATATCCGTCTGTCCAATGTTTCCACCTACACAACTAACTCGCACATCCCAAGGTTTCTCAAAAGCGGCATCATCTCTGTGGAATAATTTCTCGCTCGATCAGACTCTCGCCTAATCTTCAGTCCTTCACAATATCCTTAAAAAAAACTCTTTTGAGGTTACCGTATGTGACAGATCTCAGTACCCTGACCGGGTCACATCAGTCAATGCCGCTTCCTTGCTGGTCCCCCATGCCTTTCTCCAGTCCTTAGATGAGGATTAAGGACGGGTACACGGAGACAGCCTTGCTAGCATCCCCCAGAAATAAAGCAAAAAAGAAAAGGTACCAGATAACCAAAGTCACTCCGTACACTGGGGAGAAGTGGGAAAAAATACTCTTTATTAGGATGCAATTGAGGTCCAAAAACAAAACGACAAGTAGAATTGGCTAACTCAGTAGTTATTGCTTAAAGGAACACTCCAGGCTGAAAATCAACCCCCCTTGTTTTTACATTATATTAAAGCTATTGCCCTAACTAGTCATTGAGTATATATATATATTTATTTAATGTAATACTTACCCTAAAAACGACACTTTTCCAACGGCTTTTTTTTTTTTTTTTACTCACCTCCCTCCTCTTCCGCTCCCGTCGTAGAACACTTGGAACTTGGCTACAGGTTTACGTGCAAAGCGCGCATATCACGTAAACTAGCCAATCAGCAGGCTTCCTCCTGGAATCCTGCTCATTCAACTGCACATGCGCGGAGCAGTGCGCGTTCACGAGCGGCGAGGTGAGCTGAAGTTCACCCCGCCTGCTCGTCTAAAAATCTACTCCCCCTCACAGTGAAAACATTACCCTCCCTACAGACACAACCCTCTCACCATCGTGTCACGCTGTCCCAGACCCAAACATCCGCAGATCATAACATTTATTCTGTAAATATATATTTTTTACAATATTAAATGTAATTTCATATATATATATCTGTAATAATAAAAGATATGCTGTGAGGGATATATATATATTTATATGTGTCAGCATATATTTTATTATTACATATGAGAGATCTCTCTCTCTCATATATATATCTGTAATAAAAGGTATGGTGAGAGGGAGATATAAATATATATAAATATATATATATCCAATTATATATATATATATACCTCTCCTCTCTATATCTCTCCTCTCCAGATCTTTTCTTCTCCCTATATATTTTCATCTCCTCTCTCTATATCTCTCCCTCTCTCTTTAACCTAAAATATATATATATACCCACACAATTAAAATAAACTGCCTTGTAACCGTTGTTATATGGAGATACAGGGGTGTGGAAATTTTTAAAAAAATGCCCCAGCTCATGGATATACTGCCCCAGCTCATGGATATAATGCCCCAGCTCATGGATATTGCCCCAGCTCATGGATATTGCCCCAGCTCATGGATATACTGCCCCAGCTCATGGATATTGCCCCAGCTCATGGATATTGCCCCAGCTCATGGATACTGCCCCAGCTCATGGATATTGCCCCAGCTCATGGATATGCCCCCAGCTCATGGATACTGCCCCCAGCTCATTGATATTGCCCCAGCTCATTGATATGCCCCAGCTCATGGATATTGCCCCAGCTCATGGATATGCCCCAGCTCATGGATACTGCCCCAGCTCATGGATACTGCCCCCAGCTCATTGATATGCCCCAGCTCATGGATATACTGCCCCAGCTCATGGATATACTGCCCCAGCTCATGGATATACTGCCCCAGCTCATGGATAATGCCCCCCCAGCTCATGGATATATGCCCCAGCTCATGGATATCGCCCCCAGCTCAGACCCCAGACTCAGACTCTGTATATACGGGTTCAAAATACTCTGTATATGCAACTGCGTATACAGCGTATTTTGATGATGTGTATATATCGAGGTATATGCTTTGTTTTAGGACTGCGTATATACAGGAATCCACCTGGCAATATGACCGTGAATTTGCAATGTAATATGCCAATATTCTGAGTTATTGCACACAATGATGATTTTCAGATTTTTTTGTGCAACTAATATTGTAATTGAATTACCCCTGTGTTTTGAACCCCGTTTGTTTTAAATCGCCGTTGTCTATTCACCTCTGTTTCAAAATACATTGAAACACCAGTGCTTAGAGAATTGCCTGGGTTCACCATTGCTGCAACAATGGTAAACACAAATTTGTATTGACTTACACCCATGTTTAACACCGAAAACAATACGGTGAATACTCAATTCACCATAGTGTTTCCACCATTGTGCACTGTAGTGTTGTGTCATTTGCTGGATTATAACCAGTGCCACCAATTACTTGTTTAAACAACGGCGGTTAGTGAATAACCCACTAAATACAGTTGTGTTCAAAATTATTCAACCGCCAATGCTGTAAAGGGTTTTAGGGAATTTAGTGTACATTTGTAATTGTATTCAGAATGAAATCCTACAAGGACTTTTTAAAGAACCATATGCAACTAAAATGACATCAATTGGTTTTGTAATACAGTAGTAAATGTTTCTTTTGTGAATTCTTCATTGACACAATTATTCAACCCCTTAAAGACTACCACTCTGAAGAACAGAGGTTCATTCAAGTGTTTTCAATCAGGTATTGAAAACACCTGTGGATGTCACGAAGCAGCAATAAAGCATAATAAGCACCAATTAGGCAACTTTAAAATGACTGTGATACTCAGCTCCTTCTAGACATTTACTGGTGTGGTTACAAACATGGTGAAGTCAAGAGAATGGTCCAGGAAGACAAGAGAAGAGGTGATTACTCTTCACAGGAAGGGCAATGGCTATAAGAAAATTGCAAAGATGTTAAACATACCAAGAGAGACCATAGGAAGCATCATTCGCAAATTCAAGGCAAAGGGCACTGTTGAAACGCTACCTGGTCGTGGCAGAAAGAAGATGCTGACTTCGACTGCTGTGCGCTACCTGAAGCGTAGAGGGGAGAAAAGTCCCCGTGTGACTGCTGAGGAACTGAGAAAAGATTTGTCAGATGTGGGTACTGAAGTTTCAGCTCAGACAATATGGCGCACACTGCGTAATGAAGGCCTCCATGCCAGAACTCCCAGGCGCACCCCCTTGCTGTCTCCAAAGAATAAGAAGAGTCGACTGCAGTATGCCAAAAGTCATGTGGACAAACCACAGAAGTTTTGGGATAGTGTACTGTGGACTGATGAAACAAATTAGAACTGTTTGGGCCCATGGATCAACGCTATGTTTGGAAGAGGAAGAACAAGGCCTATGAAGAAAAGAACACCTTGCCTACTGTGAAGCATGGCGAGGGGTCAATCATGCTTTGGGGCTGTTTTGCTTCTGCAGGTACAGGGAAGATTCAGCGTGTGCAAGGTACCATGAATTCTCTTCAGTACCAGGAGATATTGGATGACAATGTGATGCAGTCCGTCACAAACCTGAGGCTTGGGAGACGTTGGACCTTTCAACAGGACAATGATCCCAAGCATACCTCCAAGTCCACTAGAGCATGGTTGCAGATTAAAGGCTGGAACATTTTGGAGTGGCCATCGCAGTCACCTGACTTAAATCCGATTGAGAACCTCTGGTGGGACTTAAAGAAAGCAGTTGCAGTGCGCAAGCCTAAGAATGTGACTCAACTGGAGGCTTTTGCCCATGACGAATGGGCGAAGATACCCGTAGATCGCTGCAAGACACTTGTGTCAAGCTATGTTTCACGTTTAAAAGCTGTTATAACTGTAAAAGGATGTTGTACTAAGTACTAAGATTGAATGTCACTTGGGGGTTGAATAAAACTGATAATGATGTGAGCACAGAAAAGACATTTGTGGTTATTTCATTATAAATGTTATGTTATATTTGTCTGACCTACACGTGCCTCTTTGATTTAATTGTAAGCAAAATGACTGAATGATCAAAATCAATGTCAAACTGGCCAAAACACTCAATTTCAGTGGGGGTTGAATAATTTTGAACACAACTGTAGATTTTCTAACATATTGTGAGGTTGATGTACATCATGGTAAAATAAATATATATTTGTTAAAGTACATTGACATTAAGAGTAACATTACAATGGTGAGCAACAGTGAATCGACTATTCCCGAAGAGGAACTCGAGAGACAGGTGAGTTGATTAAATTTCTATTAATTAATATATTAATTACATGTTGAACTATTTACATATTTTCTTTTTTTCATTAATAGCATTTGGAACTCATCGAGTCTATGATCAATCAACCAGCCGTGTATTTGGATCCCCTTCTCACCGATCCAAGATGTGATCCCCGTGAAGTGCAACAAGCAGCAGTAGAAGAGGAGGAAAGATTGTCGAACACGGATTGGTGTATTTGTGGGAAATGCGTTCAAATGCCGACTATGAAGAAAGTGTATGTTGTCACGAATTTCAAAAAATAAAAGAAAAGTTTGGTGAAGACACAAAATGTATTTGTGAAGACCCTTATGTACAAGAAAGTTTAGTGGACAGGGAAATTACAATACAGTTATATCGTTACGGCATGAGTTTTCTGCGAAAACGATTCCGCTTAGTTGCACAGATGAAGGAAAGGGGAGTAGTTATTATCTACGGCTTTATTACCCATTTTTTGAGTCCTAATTTTTATTGTTGTGCTGCTCTCTCATGCAGTAATGTTTGAGTGTATTCCAGCAGTAAAACTCAGTGGAGGTTATTCAATTACCGTCGTTATGTTCAGGAGAAATGGCGACTGGCTGTTTCACATGAACTCAGGCGACATGGCTAGGGTTTGGCTCCGTCCATTTCGCCTGAGTGCTCAGGCGAAATGGACGGAGCCAAACCCTAGTCATGTCACTTGAACATAACGCCGGTAAGTGAATAACCTCAAGTGATTGTCATTACAAGTGTTTTTTTGGCCATACACTAAAATATAGTGGTAATTACTGAATAACAGAGCAACATAGCAGAAAATCAGTTACCGTCAATTACTGTGATTTATATTGCTATGGTGCGGTTGTCATACAATTGCTTTTTGTGGTTTTCAGTGATTTCCGTAAAACCGCCTACCGGGCTTTCACCATGTGGGTTTATGGTTATCTCGGAACCAGAAGAAGGCGTCCCATTCCAGCGTGTGTTGTGAAACATATCCGTGAAGTTTTTCCTTCACCTGACAACACTTACATGGGATTTATTTATGCCAATTCAGATGGAAATGCAGTTGATTTTTATTAGTTTTTTCTTTAGAAACCCATGTTAAATAATACATGTATTTTATATTTAAAATGTTAATTTCTTGAAAATGTCAATAATTAAATATTACTCAAATTATAACATTTATGTTTCTAATCGAATTTAAAATATTTTTAGAAAAAAATATTTCTCTTGCAAATCCACTTTTTTTCATTATAAATTTTTGGAACAATGTTGTATTAATCCAATAACCAATCTTTGTTGAAGTATACAAAATTCTAAATAAAATATTTTTACATTAATAATCAAACAAATAATCGAACAAAGCGCGACCTATGTTTAGCCACTAAGCTGCTTGTTGTTGGTCTCGGGGTCGAGGCAATATTTGGTGGCATTGTTCTTCTTATTGGCGTCCACTGTGATTCAATTTGTCTTGAAGCATATTTCAGCACATCTTCCATCATTGGAAATAAGTGTCCAATTATTGTGGGCTCATAAATTTTTTTGACTTGCCACTTTTTGGATCTTTTTGAAAAAAAGGTCTGTAACGAAGAGAGCCGACATCACTTGTCCCCGTGTGAGCAATCCTTACAGTGGCTTGTTGACGTCCAACATTAAAATTATGCGCTAATGCAGCTAGCTGTGTTCTGGCAACCATTCCGTCAACAGTGAAGTGCACTCTCTTTGGCCGATACTTGAGAATCATGCTATGATACACTTCTAAGTCGCCTGTGTGACAGAAGTACATCACGTGAGGTAGCTCTCTACCCATTCTTTTGTTAGTTACATATTCAATAAGTTTATTATGAGCTGGAGTATGTCACTTGAGCCAATCATACGGCCTATCTTCATTTTCTGGACTTGTTGCGTGGTCACATCTTTTTTGCTCTCCATTTGATTCCCAACAGTGCTCGTTCAAAACATGACATAGTAATGATCTCCAGCGTTCTCGCAGTACTTCTGGATCTCCCTTGCAAAAAGAGCTGCATGACCACATATGATTAACTATAGAGGTTGTCCATGGTGCGAGCTCGCTTAAACTTTTATTTTTTGCCAAATTTTGCAATTTTTTAGTCATCGATTTGCAGTAGTGCCAGATGTCAAATTGGTGATTAATTTGTGGATACCTTTCTCGCATTACTTTTCTAATCCCGACGTGTCTGTCTGTTGCAATAATTCTAATTATTAAACCGTCTGCTATTAATTTGTCGATGCAACGTGTGAACGCTTGTTTCTCCATAGCCACAGATGATGTTGCTTCACTGACTTGTATTAAAGAAAAATCTAGAATTTTTTTGGTGTTATAGTCAATGAATGTATATGTACAATATTTTGCGCAAAACCCAGGGCTGTCACATTGTCCATCACCTGTTAGACAATGTAAAGGCTAAAGCCATTTGTCTATGATCTTTTTTTGTTCTTTTTTATAATGAACATCAATCACCGGAAATAGAAAATACTTTTGGTACATGTAATGTGACGATTTTGAAATGAAAGGCACTCCAATTAACTTAAAATATTCATTAATTTTGGCATAATGGGATCCACTAAAAAGAATGCCTGCACTTGCCAAAATATTGCCGATTGATCTCTTTCCAATCAAAGGTTGGCTTCTCCAAACAAGGCACTTATGGTTCCGTTCACATATGGTATAAACTTTCAGTAAACAACCGGTGGTAACTTTTCAAATGAGATAATTGGAGCATCACAATCATCACTTTTGGTGCATTTGTTGTATTTTGTTAAAAGTTCATCTAAGCAAGATTCGAAAACAATATACTTTTTCTCCGAAACAAAATCTTCAAGACTTGGCTCATGTGGAAAGGTGATTTTGCTGATGTCAGAGCTTTCTTCCGCTGTTTCTGTAATATAATTTGGATCACACAATGAAGAGTCCTTAGTAATTGTGAGCTCACTAGTCGAAATATCATAAACAAGGTGGAAAGCCTGCCCAGAGGGCAGTCTATTGTGGGTATACTGCCCCAGCTCGTGGATACTGCCCCAGCTCGTGGATATTGCCCCAGCTCGTGGATATTGCCCCAGCTCGTGGATATTGCCCCAGCTCGTGGATATTGCCCCAGCTCGTGGATATACTGCCCCAGCACGTGGATACTGCCCCAGCTCGTGGATATATTGTCCCAGCGCGTGGATACTGCCCCAGCTCGTGGATATATTGCCCCAGCTCGTGGATACTGGCCCAGCTCGTGGATATTGCCCCAGCTCGTGGATACTGGCCCAGCTCGTGGATATTGCCCCAGCTCGTGGATACTGGCCCAGCTCGTGGATATTGCCCCAGCACGTGGATATTGCCCCAGCACGTGGATATTGCCCCAGCTCGTGGATATTTGCCCCAGCTCCTGGATATTTGCCCCCAGCTCGTGGATATTTGCCCCAGCTCATGGATATTTGCCCCAGCTCATGGATATTTGCCCCCAGCTCGTGGATATTGCCCCCCAAGCTGTCATGGATATTTGCCCCCAGCACATGGATATTTGCCCCCAGCTCATAGATATTGCCCCAGCACATGGATATTTGCCCCAGCTCATGGATATTGCCCCAGCACATGGATATTTGCCCCCAGCTCATGGATATTGCCCCAGCACATGATATTTGCCCCCAGCTCGTGGATATTGCCCCCCAAGCTGTCATGGATATTTGCCCCCAGCTCATGGATATTTGCCCCAGCTCATGGATATTGCCCCCCAAGCTGTCATGGATATTTGCCCCCAGCACATGGATATTTGCCCCAGCTCATAGTAGATATTGCCCCAGCACATGGATATTTGCCCCCAGCTCATAGATATTGCCCCAGCACATGGATATTTGCCCCAGCACATGGATATTTGCCCCCAGCACATGGATATTTGCCCCCAGCACATGGATATTTGCCCCCAGCTCATAGATATTTGCCCCCAGCACATGGATATTTGCCCCAGATCAGACCCCAGACCAGACATGGGGCGGCTGTTCGAATGCCCTATCGGCATTCGGACAGCCGCCCCATGAGCTCAGGCATACTTACCTGCTGAGCGGCGCCGGGGAAGTGAAAGTTTCCCCGCTTCCGCTCATTGAAGGACCCAAGCCGCGGTCATGTGGGACCCCCACGTGACCGGGGCTTGGGTCCTTCAAAAAGCGGAAGCGAGGGAACTTTCCCTCCGCCGCTCGGGGGACGGGTTGGATGCACACAGCAGCCGGGTAGAGGCTGCGCTCGCAGCCTCTACCCGGCTGCCGCGCGCATCCAACCCCCGAGCGGCGGAGGGAACTTTCCCTTCGCCGCTCGGGGGACGGGTTGGATGCACACAGCAGCCGGGTAGAGGCTGCGCTCGCAGCCTCTACCCGGCTGCCGCGCGCATCCAACCCCCGAGCGGCGGAGGGAACTTTCCCGGCTGCTGTGTGCATGTGTAACCGCCGCGGCGAGCACACAGCCGGCTCGTGCCATGGCGGTTGCGTGCGCAACCAACCGCCGCTGGTTGCGCGCGCATGCGCAGAGTAAGGCTTGGCGACGGACACGCCAAGCCTTACTCAATTATAGTATAGATAGGCGACAATTCCATTATATTTGACATTGGGGAACAACTGTTCTCGGGGGTTTGTTCTGCATTTGAAGTGTGGCCACCAGTTATTTCATTTCCAGTTTCTTCCGTTAATGAGACAGAGCACCATGCATCAGCATTCGTGAAATATTTCCGTGTTGAGGTGGAAGCGTCTTTACAAATAATATTTTCGGTCTGCGTAGCAACAGTCCTCTGTGATAAACATTTTCTTGTGGAAACTGCTTTGTCCACATTAATAACTGAAGTTTGGGACCAAGAAGACAAAAAATGTTTAAATTGGAGCTGGTATTTGGAGCCACGAGTGTAGTCATGTTCTTTGATTGTGACTGAAGCTGCGTCATCAGAATGTGTTGGTCTGTCCTCTTGTTCGGAAAATAAAATACTCGATGCCCCCGAAGCACTAGTTCCGGCCACAGGATTTCCAGGTAGAGGAAGGTTAAAAACGGATATTGATCTCTTGTTTTTTTTAAAAATGCTTGGTATGGCATTTTTAGTTAGCAATTGCCTATTTTCTGCAATGTTGAAACAATCCTGAGTGAAATGTTCGGAGCAAATTTTTATTCTACGTCCTTCCAGGGTTTTGGTTATGAAATTTAATGTCTCTTCAATATCGTCAAAATGGTCTGTACTTGCTTCTAACCATGTTTTTGCTCTTCGACGATCTTTCGGGAAGTTGTGCATTGAGACACCTTTTTCTCTAAAATTTTTTGACCCATGATAATTCGTGCATCCTACGACTATGCACCTCATTTTGTCCTTTTTTCTAAAGAAAAGATATACGTTTCAATATTTTTTTAAATTGCAATTTAAAATATACGGAACAATGTGACAGATGGCAATGCTGTTAGTAATAATGCTTTGCCAATGGAGAAAATGTGCACAAAACAATATGTGTCTAATTCAGTATTCGCCAAATTTGGCTGCGTATTTCCCGGAGTAATGCTCCGCCGCGTCCAAATACGCGGCACATACCTCTGTATATACTGTGTACAAATAAGCTGTATGTGGAGCTGTATATACAGCGTTATATGTATGCTGCGTATTTGGAGCCTGTATCTATGGCGATCCGCGTAACAATACGCCGGCAAATTTGATAAATAATTGGCCTTGCAATTCCCCAGCGAATACAGGCAGTTAGTGAATGCAGGCTTCATATATGTGTCCTCGAAAGTCAAGTGAGGTGTCATTGGAAAGGTCAGACAATGGCCTTTCCCATGATACCATACATGACCATACAAAATGTACATATAATCAAAGTACATAAATAAAAATGGCCTTTTTTTTCCCCTTGTAATGCAATACTTACCTTCTAATGTCCCACGCTGGTAGCAATTGCAGAGGAAATGACGCAGTGCTTTGTCACTGTGTCATTTGAAACACAAGCGAGTGATAATTTAGAAGTGAAGTGAGGGGTCCTATGGTTTCTTTAAAATTTTCCAGGAGTAGATTATCTTTCAAGTAGAAACTGGAAAAAGAGGATTAACATTTAAAAAAATGCATTGTCTGATGGAATAAATAAAAATAAGGTGAAAAGATTTCATGAACTATAAAAACGATTTAATTAAATTAAATGGGACTATAATACATGCAAAATTTACATTTATTTGTTCAAATGTAAGAAGTAGTTTCTAATAAACAGATTTATAACACTGGAATTACAAAGATATTATGCAATAATGAAAACGTGAGAGTTACGAAAATAGCATTATTTATAAAACAATTGAAAATATTTTTTTTTTTTATAAAAAAATTCACACAATCCGCTTTTTATATTAAGTTTTAAAAAAACAAAAATAAATATATTAAATAAAGAAATAAGGAAGAGGTAGTTGGAACTTACCGCAAGCAAAGCTTTCCAGTCTGCCTTGAATCATCCTTCGCTCTTCACCGTGTCCAGGCTCTTCTCTTGATGAGGCGTGCCAAACGAAGTTGCGTGCGCAGCAACACTCTTAGGCGGAGGAGAAGGAGGAGGAGGTGGCGGATACGGCTCCTTCTCCTGCGCGTTCCCGCGAATCTGCTGGAGCAGTGGGACGTCATTGCGCTAGTAGCGCGATGATGTCCCAACTTTCCCGAGAGTTCTAAAAAACGGGAAGTTGA
This sequence comes from Leptobrachium leishanense, assembly GCA_009667805.1. NCBI lineage: Eukaryota > Metazoa > Chordata > Amphibia > Anura > Megophryidae > Leptobrachium > Leptobrachium leishanense. Next base: position 114,281,672 of record CM019067.1, on the reverse strand, counting down.
AACACGATCGGCTGATTGACAGCTGGGAGGGCGGAGGCAAGTCCTCCACTTCTCTCAGCAATAGCAGCCGATCGGGAAAACGTAGAAGGGGGGGGGGGAGGAATGGGATACTTCAGGCAATATGACCACCTTAAAAAGCTGAGGTGTTCATATTGCCTGGAGTATCCCTTTAATTGTTCAGACCAATGCATAAAGAAGACAAAGCGGTAGATATGAACAAGTGTGTCAATAGTTGGGTTAAAAATTGCTGATGCCTATATCACACCCTGACACGTTGACTCATTACCTTGTACTTGGTTTGTAGGTCTGAAATCTCGGCAGACCATGGAGCCCAAGAGGTATGGTATAGGACAGGCCTTGGGAGGATCGAGTCTTGCAGGGCTGAGGGCACTAACTGCACTCAGCAAGGTGGCCACATGGCGTCAGAGGGGAAGGAACGTCCACTCTCACGGACGTTCCTTCTGCTGTCAAGTGTGCTCGTGTGACTGCGGCCTTAATCAGCTAATTAAAATGTGTATTTCATTACTTATCTGTGACTTTTCAGAAGACAAAAATCAGACCATGATGTTACTCAATAGATGACAGCAATCTAGCGAAGGGACTGCAGGCATTCATCAAAAATCAGTCCACACATACATTGCCCTTCTCCTCAAATGTGCAAAGCATAATATTATTTCATTTAGTACGTTTTAAGGGGGGTTTGGGTCGAAATCCCTACAGCCAGGTTCCCTAATGCCAACTTCCCTACACGGCCAACTTCCCTGACGGGCAATTTCCAGACATCCAAAATCCCAGCGGCTAACACTAACCCTACTCCCTAACCCCCCTAAACCTAGCCCTAACCCTCCCTAAATCTAGCCCTAACCCTCCCTAAATCTAGCCCTAACCCTCCCTAAATCTAGCCCTAACCCCCTAAACCTAGCCATAACCCTACCCCCCTGAACCTAGCCATAACCCTACCCCCCCTAAACCTAGCCCTAACCCCCTTAGTATTAGGGTTAGCCGCTGGGATTATGGATATCTGGAAGTTGGCCGTGTAGGGAAGTTGGGATGTCCGTCACTTGTTCTGTCTGGAAGTTGGCCGTCGGGATGTTGGCATTAGGGAACCTGACTGTAGGGATTTTTGTCCAGCACCCGTTTAAGGGAACACTCTACACATCCTCAATATATTTTTTAAGTGGTAAGGATGTGAGGAGTGGCCCCCCTCCCAGCTCAGCTGGTAGAAAATGCTGGATGAAGTGGAGGACTTTGCTCCACCCCACCCAGTATCACCAGCACCCGGGGAATTTGAATTTCCTCGCTGTCGGTTTCTAGTTCGGTTATTAGTGGCGTCAACACTTAGATCGGAGCTGCGCGCATTATACCGGGCAGGTGCTACAGAACTTGCGTACATAAAATTAAGTGAATATCACTCTACATTAGGTATACAATGTTTTTGTTCCTTGTAGACTCATTGAAACATGCCTGTCCTTACATTGAAGAGTTCGAGATAGATGAACACATGATAATACGAGGTTTAATAGGCTATTTCTTGTGTTTCAGCTCTGGAATTCATTGATAATGAGACATATAGATAGAATAAAATATTTACAAAAATGTACTGAACCATTTTACACCTTCCCCTCCCATTTTAACCCTTTAGACCAGGAATCTCAAATTCTGCCATGCTCATTCAGAGCCATGGGTGGGAGCTAGCTCCAAAAAGGTCCATAAATCCAGGAATATGATATCAGCACTCAGGTTCCTGGTGGGACTAATCACATGCACTCAGGGACCTGAATTGGCCCACTGAGGTCCCTCCATCATGGAGAGAAGAGAGGAAACTCAGATCACTGTGTTCACTCAAATTACACTGCTCAAAAATAAAAGGGAACACAAACATAAGACATCCTAGATCTGAATGAATGAAATATTCTTATTAAATACTGTGGTCATTACATAGTTGAATGTGCTGACAACAAAATCACACAAACATCATCAATGAAACTCAAATTGAGCGACCCATGGAGGTCTGGATTTGGAGTTACACTCAAAATTAACGTGGAAAACAACACTACAGGCTGGTCCAACTTTGATGTAATGTCCTGCAAACAAGTCAAAATGAGGCTCAGTCATGTGTGTGGCCTCCACGTACCTGTATGATCTCCCTACAACGCCTGGGCATGCTCCTGATGAGGTGGCGGATGGTCTCCTGAGGGATCTCCTCCCACACCTGGACTAAAGCATCCCCAACTCCTGGACAGTCTGTGGTGCAACGTGGCGTTGGTGGATGGAGCGAGACATGCTGTCCCAGATGTGCTCAATTGGATTCAGGCCTGGGGAACGGGCGGGCCAGTCCATAGCATCAATGCCTTCGTCTTGCAGGAACTGCTGACACACTCCAGCCACATGAGGTCTAGCATTAGGATGAACCCAGGGCCAACCGCACCAGCATATGGTCTCACAAGGGGTCTGAGGATCTCATCTCGGTACCTAATGGCAGTCAGGCTACCTCTGGCGAGCAAATTGAGGGCTGTGCGGCCCCCTAAAGAAATGCCACCCCACACCATTACTGACCCACTGCCAAACCGGTCATGCTGGAGGATGTTGCAGGCAGCAGAATGTTCTCCACGGCTTCTCCAGACCCTGTCACGTCTGTCACATGTGCTCAGTGTGAACCTGCTTTCATCTGTGAAGAGCACAGGGCGCCAGTGGCGAAGCTGCCAATCTTGGTGTTCTCTGGCAAATGCCAAACATCCTGGACTGTGTTGGGCTGTAAGCACAGCCCCCACCTGTGGACGTCGGGCCCTCATGAAGTCTGTTTCTGACCGTTTGAGCAGCCACATGCACATTTGTGGCACGCTGGAGGTCATTTTGCAGGGCTCTTGCAGTGCTCCTCCTGTCCCTCCTAGCACAAAGGAGGAGGTAGCGGTCCTGCTGCTGGGTTGTTGCCCTCCTACAGCCTCCTCCACGTCTCCTGATGTACTGGCCTGTCTCCTGTAGCGCCTCCATGCTCTGGACACTACGCTGACACACAGCAAACCTTCTTGCCGCAGCTCGCATTAGCTGCACTACCTGAGCCACTTGTGTGGGTTGTAGACTCCGTCTCATGCTACCACTAGAGTGACAGCACCGCCAGCATTTAAAAGTGACCAAACCATCAGCCAGAAAGCATAGGAACTGAGAAGTGGTCTGTGGTCACCACCTGCAGAACCACTCCTTTATTGGGGATGTCTTGCTACCTGCCTATGCTTCCCTCCTTTTGTCTATTCCATTTGCACAACAGCATGTGGACTTGACTGTCAGTGTTGCTACCTAAGTGGACAGTTTGATTTCACAGACATGTCGCTCTGGCAAACCCTGCTATCACTCAGTTTGGTAAAAATACTGCCAGGGAAAATACAGAATGGAAGAATTGTGTTTGCCACCTAGTGGCAGAAAATAGGATGACGTGTATTCAAAATAACATTCTAGGCTAGTAGACCGTGTTAATGTCTTACATAGATATAAAGGACATTGAATGAAACTAGAAGGGCAAAATAAGAATTAAACGCTTTCTCATGCTTGAGCAAGGTTCTTGTAGACCAAAATTTTGCGTGGACTTTTTCCATACATAAAACTCCTTGAATCGAATCGGAGTGCCTGGACTCTGCTTTCAATGATTGGATTGTGTTGTCCATTCAGGTACAAAGAACACTCTGTAGCGACACACGAGTGCATAACCGGTTGTGTTCATGAACCACCACTGCAGAACTGGTGATTTTTTTGCTGTCTTTTGGCTGGAAACTTTTTAATGCTTTCTATACATGGTGTTGGGAGAGCAGGTGGGTCTGACTAGAGTAATAACTGTACAAAGAAAAAAAAAAATAGAGTGATCCCTGAATATATAATTTTTATTGGGGGTATGACCCTCTGCCCTGAGGTCCATGAAGGCAAACATAAAACGAATGAGGATCATGAAATTGGTAAATTAAAAGCATAATGATATTCTAATATTGAAAGGAGACATGGCATTGGCATAATCCAAAAGCAGGACATGAAAGGGGCATGAGGAAAAAGGACCTACAATGAAAATGTGGCAAGATATGAATTTGGACATACATTAAGAGGGGCATAAGCTGAGGATAGAATGAAATGAGGTGTGGGGGAGCACTAAAATGAAACTTCACCTATGTGACAAAAAAAAAATAATTGCACTGGCCCTGCTCATCCCACGGCCATTGTCCTCACTGCTCATCCCTGCTGCACACAACCTCAGCTTTGACCCTTGTCTTAATAGAAAAATGGGCCAAATGTGACCCACACAAGTCTGAACATACTTTTTTTTCTTCCATAAACACAATATACAAACATAGGAAAACAAATGGACCACCACATAGGGTTATGAATGTGATCCCTGGTATAACCTCAGAATTAGATTCTAGATAGTAGTGTATAGCGAGGGTATAGTGAGCCAATGCCAACATGCAGATATCAACCAGAACCCGAGGGAGCGTATATGGCTGGGATAAGCACATCGTGGGGATTGTTATAGATTTGGCAACCTGTTATGCCCTGACATAATTCTACTTTTCCGCATTGCCTTGCTGCCCTGGTCTGAGCCAGCTCAAGTAATCACATAAAGACCCATCGGCTAATATAAGAGCCGCTAACTCACAGTATCGAACCACGGCTCAAGCTATTAATGAGCAGAGCCATGAAGAAAAAGGGCACCAGATGTTTCTGAACTATAACTCTCATGAATCTCCAGCCATCTATTGCATTCAAAGAGTTCAAGGAATTGTAGGCAATCAACATGTAGGGGGCCAGGTTTGAGGACCTTGAGTAATGGCTAACTTGGAATAGACCCCGGAGTTCCTTGACACGAGTTTGGAAATCACAACTCTAAATGCTAATAGATGCTGGTAGAATCACATGGTGTAAATAGCATAATTTTCCTTTAAGCTATGACATTTTTATTGACATAAATGGCACCGATAGGTCACAGAGATATCTAAGAGTAGTCAGAGATCCCAAGCACCTCCAGCGACATCCTGATAATCCAAGGGTTCCTCTTTGGCCGTTTGAAATCTTGGATGTTGTGAGATGTACGAAAGCCTGAGCATCCGCCCCAAACCAAAACGAATGCACGAAGGCCAGAGCATCCTGTCCCACACCAAAACGAATGCACGAAGGCCAGAGCATCCTGTCCCACACCAAAACGAATGCACGAAGGCCAGAGCATCCTGTCCCACACCAAAACGAATGCACGAAGGCCAGAGCATCCTGTCCCACACCAAAACGAATGCACGAAGGCCAGAACATTCCGTCCCACACCGAACATAACGCGCAGAGGCATGAGCATCCCGTCCCACACCAAAACGAATGCACGAAGGCCTGAGCATCCCGTCCCACACCAAAACGAATGCACGAAGGCCTGAGCATCCCGTCCACACCAAAACGAATGCACGAAGGCCTGAGCATCCCGTCCCACACCAAAACGAATGCACGAAGGCCTGAGCATCCCGTCCCACACCAAAACGAATGCACGAAGGCCTGAGCATCCCGTCCCACACCAAAACGAATGCACGAAGGCATGAGCATCCCGTCCCACACCAAAACGAATGCACGAAGGCCTGAGCATCCCGTCCCACACCAAAACGAATGCACGAAGGCCTGAGCATCCCGTCCCACACCAAAATGAATGCACAAAAGGCCAGAGCATCCCTTCCCGCACCAAAATGAATGCACAAAGGCCTGAGCATCCCGTCCCACACCGAAACAAATGCATGAACCCCTGAGCATTCGGCCCACACCGAATGTAACGTGCAGAGGCATGAACATCCGGCTCACACCGAAACAAATGCACGAAGGCCTGAGCATCCCATCCCACACAACCATAACGCGCGGAGGCTTGAGCATCCTGTCCCACACCAAATGTAACGCGCAGAGGCTTGAGCATCCCGTCCCACACCGAACATAACGCGCAGAGGCATGAGCATCCCGTCCCACACCGAACATAACGCGCAGAGGCATGAGCATCCCGTCCCACACCGAACATAACGCGCAGAGGCATGAGCATCCCGTCCCACACCGAACATAACGCGCAGAGGCATGAGCATCCCGTCCCACACCGAACATAACGCGCAGAGGCATGAGCATCCCGTCCCACACCGAACATAACGCGCAGAGGCCTGAGCATCCATTTCAGCCCACACCGAAACGAATGCACATAGGCCAGAGCATCCAGCCCACACCGAAACGTAATGAGCAGAGGCCTAAGCATCCTGTGCATATTTCATGCACTGCCCATTAACATGAATAAATGATGTGTAAACATTGAGGAGCGGGTAAGGCTGCAATCCCCCATGTTTTATATACTATCCGGGAATTTACAGCAGCAGCAGCACGGCCACAGGGGGCGCCATGCAGGATACGGACAGCGCGATTAAATAAAAGGATTATCAGCGCTAGTACCGAGCATGCTGAGGTACAGCACCGCCCCCCGGAAGTGGTATCCATGACGCGCGCCCCCACACAGGAAGTGGTAGGCATGGCGCGCCCGCGCCGCTTACACAGGAAGTGGAAGGCACAGCGCGCGCCCATACAGGAAGTGGAAGGAACAGCGCGCGCCCATACAGGAAGTGGAAGGAACAGCGCGCGCGCCCTCACCGGAAGTGGAAAGGTCTGCGCGCTCTCTCACAGGAAGAGGAAGGCCCGGAGCGCGCCCCCCACAGGAAGAGGTGGTGCTGTATGTCCGGATGGCTTGTGTGATGTGTGGGTGATCCGGGCGCGCGGGCTGACAGCGGGTGCCAGACCAGGTGTCCAGGCAGAACCAGGAGGCCGCTACCCCATTCCCAGTCAGACCCGCGCGCGGCCTGCAGATTCCATGTAGCGGTGCGGCTCGGGCACAAGATGGCGGGTGAGACTCGGCGCCGGGAGCGAGTGTGTGGGAGTAGGCCTATGAGCTGGACCCTGTTTATGTGCCTCTCTCTGCGGGGGAGTTGGGGTGGCCTCTGTACCCTGTGTGTGTGTGTGTGTGCGCGAGAGGAGGCTGGCCTCTGCACCCTGTGTGTGCGAGAGAGGAGGCTGGCCTCTGCACCCTGTGTGTGCGAGAGGGAAGGCTGGCCTCTGCACCCTGTGTGTGCGAGAGGGGAGGCTGGCCTCTGCACCCTGTGTGTGCGAGAGGGGAGGCTGGCCTCTGCACCCTGTGTGTGCGAGAGGGGAGGCTGGCCTCTGCACCCTGTGTGTGCGAGAGGGGAGGCTGGCCTCTGCACCCTGTGTGTGCGAGAGGGGAGGCTGGCCTCTGCACCCTGTGTGTGCGAGAGGGGAGGCTGGCTCTGCACCCTGTGTGTGCGAGAGGGGAGGCTGGCCTCTGCACCCTGTGTGTGCGAGAGGGGAGGCTGGCCTCTGCACCCTGTGTGTGCGAGAGGGGAGGCTGGCCTCTGCACCCTGTGTGTGCGAGAGGGGAGGCTGGCCTCTGCACCCTGTGTGTGCGAGAGGGGAGGCTGGCCTCTGCACCCTGTGTGTGCGAGAGGGGAGGCTGGCCTCTGCACCCTGTGTGTGCGAGAGGGGAGGCTGGCCTCTGCACCCTGTGTGTGCGAGAGGGGAGGCTGGCCTCTGCACCCTGTGTGTGCGAGAGGGGAGGCTGGCCTCTGCACCCTGTGTGTGCGAGAGGGGAGGCTGGCCTCTGCACCCTGTGTGTGCGAGAGGGGAGGCTGGCCTCTGCACCCTGTGTGTGCGAGAGGGGAGGCTGGCCTCTGCACCCTGTGTGTGCGCCTGCTAGGGGAGGGAGGCTGGCCTCTGTTCCCTGTGTGTGCGCCTGCTAGGGGAGGGAGGCTGGCCTCTGTTCCCTGCGAGGGGAGGGAGGCTGGCCTCTGTTCCCTGCGAGGGGAGGGAGGCTGGCCTCTGTTCCCTGCGAGGGGAGGGAGGCTGGCCTCTGTTCCCTGCGAGGGGAGGGAGGCTGGCCTCTGTTCCCTGCGAGGGGAGGGAGGCTGGCCTCTGTTCCCTGCGAGGGGAGGGAGGCTGGCCTCTGTTCCCTGCGAGGGGAGGGAGGCTGGCCTCTGTTCCCTGCGAGGGGAGGGAGGCTGGCCTCTGTTCCCTGCGAGGGGAGCCGGCTGGCCTCTGTTCCTGCGAGGGGAGGCCGGCTGGCCTCTGTTCCCTGCGAGGGGAGGCCGGCTGGCCTCTGTTCCCTGCGAGGGGAGGCCGGCTGGCCTCTGTTCCCTGCGAGGGGAGGGAGGCTGGCCTCTGTTCCCTGCGAGGGGAGGGAGGCTGGCCTCTGTTCCCTGCGAGGGGAGGGAGGCTGGCCTCTGTTCCCTGCGAGGGGGGGAGGCTGGCCTCTGTTCCCTGCGAGGGGGGAGGCTGGCCTCTGTTCCCTGCGAGGGGAGGGAGGCTGGCCTCTGTTCCCTGCGAGGGGAGGCCGGCTGGCCTCTGTTCCCTGCGAGGGGAGGCCGGCTGGCCTCTGTTCCCTGCGAGGGGAGGCCGGCTGGCCTCTGTTCCCTGCGAGGGGAGGCCTCTGTACCAGTGTTTCCCAAACCTGTCCTCGGGAGCCTCTAATTACAAATTAAATTAATTATACTGCATTTGTAATTTAACCTTGTTTGCAAGGTTTGTACAGGATATTGTATTAGCACTTTATATCCTCTGTGATTTGAATTTGCACCTTGTATCTATGGTACATGCAACTAGCCCTGATATCATCTGAGCTATACCACAAACCAATATCCAATTATTGCGCCACTAGGAATTTCCAGTTTTTTCCCCCCAAATTTAGGAGCCTGGAGTAAAATTCTAGGAATCAGTGGCTACTAATCTCCTAGATTTGTCAAGCCCTGGTTTAAATGCAGGGCAGTGTACACAGATTATCACGCAATTTTTATTTTATTTTTAGCTGTGAGACCCTTTCAACGTAAAGAAAACAAAAATCTGTTTTATGAGGATACTGAGAACGGGTGGCCGCATTAGTGGCCTGCCTTAGAGAGTGCTCCTGCTCTCTTCATAGGAAGGTTTTTTTTTCTCCCTGGTGCCATTAACCATCTTGGGATCCCTGAGTACTTGGTACAGCAGTAATAGCAGTGAGGGAGGCAGAGACTGGAGACTGTCGCTCACTTATTAGGAGAAGAACAAAACTGGCTCCCAACTTGTTTAGCTGGCTCCTAGATTCAAAGCAAATTTGTTAAGCCCTTCATTATACATGCACGTTAGCAAGCTTCCAAATGAAAGGCCAGACGAAACTGAATGCCACGGACGTCTCCTCAGCATGAAAGCTACAGCTACCCCCTCGATTGTTGTGGCCTGGCCTACATAAGCTTCATCAGGGGTATAGCCTGTCTAGGCACTGGGAGAACCGGGTCCACATCTTGATTATCCTCAAGGCCAGTGATGGTGAACCCTTGGCACCCCAGATGTTTTGTAACTACAAGTCCCATGATTCTTAGTCACACTTTTGGCTGGCAGAGCATCATGGGACATGTAGTTTAGAAACATCTGAGGTGCCAAGGTTCTCCGTCCCTGCACTAGGCTCATAGAGAAGAAAACACTGTTTTAGGAGAGTATTCAGTATCTCAATGTACAGCTACATTGTGCCATGCACATGCTGGCCAGTATCCTGTATGTGTGTGAGCCCCATTCATGGTGCACTTGCATATCTTGTAATGACCCCTATATATTGTGTAGTACCAGCGAACACATTCTGTCAACATCTCTCTCCTGGGCCCCATCAACAGAGCACAGAAGCAGGTTTAGCTATCAGGACATGTGTATCTGTCACACTGTGATGGCGGCAGTGTCACTAGTATAGGTCTGACCATAGAATGTGTGTGTTTGATCAATGCATGTATCACACATTAGGTACATCGTAGAGACCCTCTCTCTCTGCAGATTAATTTTAGCAGTTTGACTTGTTAGCTATTTACGATCAACCTGGGAATGAATGTACATGTCAATATTCCGGTCATCACACAGTAGAGCGTTGTAAGGGCTGATGACTCCATCCTAACGTTTAGCATAGTAGGAATTGTAGTGTCATTGACTATCCCCCCCCCCCCGCTACATTTTGCACTGTTTGGCCTGCTAACCAGTAGACTCATAGCTTTGAATGCAGTGTGCTTAAACCTGCAGTGTTTATAATGTCTAACATTCAAATGGTCCTTGCATTCTGTACCTGAATACTTGTTTTCTGTGCCAGGATTATTAGTCAAGCATTGAATTGCCCTTAAGTCTGGACCTGTCTTTGTGTCCATATAAAGGGGCAGGAGTAAAGTAATGGGAAGTGCTGTACATCCAGGATCCTCCTTTTTAACAGAGACCCTCGAGAACTAAGTTCTTTATATTTAAATATGATCTTGTTGTAGCTTTCACTTCGCTATTAACAATTTCAATGCAAAAAACTGATTACATTAAAAAAACAAGTCTAGCCCCACAGAACACACCATTGTAAAGTGTAACTAATGCTCTCCATGGGAAGAAACTAAATTTGCATTTAGAAGTCATCCTGTCTGACTGCATAGGTAGCCGGACAGAGGAGCCCTTACCTTCTTGTAACAAAAAGCTCTGCAAACTTTGAGAGGTTTACACCTAACTCGGAATTTAGTCCAATGTCATTAAACCTTTATGGAGTAGGCAGGTTTACACAAGCTCTGGTTAAAAAGACACCTTGTCAGGGGTATACTCCAAACCTGGTTTATACATAGAGATTTGGGAAATTTACTGGAGCTGTTGACTGAACCCATAATAAAGAGCTGCAAATGGCAGAAAATTGCACAAGCTGTTAATTATTCGGGATCCCTGTTTCTGGGTCTTTAGTGGTCTGGCTCATGATATTTGGGAGTAAATAATGGATAAAAGCAACACGGCAAACTGTATCCTTTTGACAGCGGAACACACCGCACTGTCTGCTAGTGGGTTATGAAGCAACTGTGACATTCAATGCTCTGACTTGCCACGGTTTTAGCGTGTCAAGAGTATAGGAAGTGTTAATGTACCCTGGGCAGCTGTAAAAGCTCAGTCTGGCTGAAATAAGACTGCAAATATCATGAATAAGCAGAGCTGTTACACTTAAAGGGATTATCTAGTGTTAATATGGGGGGTTAACAATAACCCCTCCAAACACCCCTCCCCATTATAACCCTTTCACCTTTTTTAAAATCTCATCTTAAATCAATTCCCGGGCTCCCTCTGGGTATGAGATGCTGCAGGATTCCTGTGAGCCGCAGCAGTCTCGTGATCTGAGTGGGTTGCATCCTCCAGAGTCAAGCCAATCCAAAGCCTCGCAGAGTGCTTTAAGAACAGTTGGAGGGAGTGGAGTTCAATGCCCCATGGAAAGCCAAGAACACTAAGCTCACCATAACAAATGAATCCCATGGCTAGAATATCCCTTGAACTTCTGAAAGAAATCCAGCCCTCGTGTTTAGAAACAGAATGTTATGGTTTGATTCCTTCTCCCATTCACTGTTGGCATCACTGCAAAATCACATTAAGTAGAGGATGCTACTCCCTATATATCCTGTGATGGTGGTTGGGTAAGGAGCCGGAGCAGTGCCATCACCAGAGAACCACTGAAAGACATGCAGGGACCGGACAAAATCGTGTTGTGACTAAAACAGGAAGTGTTGGGAAAGGAACCCGTTGCTTTTCCTTCCCTAAAGAGCATACTTAACCCTGAGGAGTGCTCCCCCTTCTTATTTAGAAGTTACCTAATTTTCATCTACCCAGGACCAAAATCCAAAGTTATCTTTTTTTTTTTTTTCCCAAGCAAAGGTTTTTTAAACCTGTTCTGGTATATATATTATCATTTTTATAATAACAGGTCCTGTTTAAATAGAGGTTGTGATTTCCACTATAATACGGCAGGTAAGCTACGGCATCCCCAAAGGTTAAAGGGTAAACAGTTTGTTTGAATTACTATTCCTCAATCCATAGAGCTAGCACTCCTGATGTACAGCCATGCCTATTTAAATCTGTACTGGCAAAGAAGTATTCACTGTGATGGGGGTTCTCAAACTGGTATATTAACATGGCACATCGTCGTGTATACCAGTGGCATTTTACTGCGACTACTAAGGTCTTCTCATCAGTGTCACTTATACCCCAGGCTCTTTCAAGTGTTCAGAGACGTATTGGGGGAGGTGACCCTATACCCAATTGTTCTAAAATTTTGCAAATGTTGTTCTAAGGATGCCCATAGACACCTGCCAGTGTGATATCTGATGCGTGTAATTTGCTGCTTTAATACAAGAGTCTGAAATATCCTCATAGTGAATTGTTGCCATCTCAGGGAAACGTTCTGTGCATGTGGCGTGGTATATTTATGATTTATTTATAAAGTATTTTACCAGGAAGGATAGGATACTTTTTCAAGTATGTCCTGGGTTCAAGAACACTGAATTTTTACAGTAGGTACAGAAATACAAAGTAATAAATGCAAGATATTAAAAACAAAACAGAAGTATACAGATGACACAGAAAATAGTGAATATATCTATGTTGCATGTTTACAGGGTCATTCTGTATTGAGGCATATTAATGGAGATCTCTTAAGTGACTTTAGATTGGGGAAGATTTGATGGCGTCTGGGAGGTTATTCCATATTTGCGGCGCTCTGTAGAAAAATGAGGATAGAGCCACCTTCTTTTTGTATTGTGGTATTGTAAGTAAGGTGCTGGTCCTGGATCAGAGGTTATAGGATGAGGGAAATGCTGGGGGAAGCAGCCTATTCAGGTAGGGTGGTAGCTTCCCAGAAAATCTCTTAAACACCAGCTTCGAAAGGTGAAGGGTACGTCTAGATTCCAGCGATGGTCAGTTTAGCTTTTTTTACATGTCACAGTGGTGGGTCATGGAGTTACATTGTAGCACAAAGCGGCAGAAGGAGTTATACAATGTAGTAAGTTTATGAAGGTGTGTTTGCGGGGCAGCTGCATACACTAATTTTGTATTCAATCCCGGCATAAGCATTTGTTGTACGATCTGTTTCTTTTGCCACGGGGCTCGGCAGGATTTGTTTCTGTAGAGGACACCTAGTTTGGGGTAAAGTTTAGATGAGTTTTTCGACATGGGGGCCAAAGGGTAGTTTTGGGTCTAACCACATACCTAGATAATTGAGAGAACCGACTATGGTCAGCGTGCCATTGCGATACATGGTCAGGTCCTGGATGACAGCCGTTTTAAATGGCTTGGCAGCGATCGGCACACAGGGCAAACCAGGTTACCATTATTTTTATCGTTTTGGCGCCATCAGGAGGAGACGGCAGAGGGAAATTGCAAAAGCTTATATAGAATTTTTTATTCCTTATAGTGACCTCATGTTTGCTGTGTTTACAAATCAGGTTACTGCCAGTGTTCTATTACAAAGTAATACTTTGTTTTTACTAAACAAAGCCGGATGATGTGATCTAAAAAATAAAATACTTTCTACTTTGTCCTTTAGTGCCATTGTGTGTAGCAGCCCCAATTTGCTTGACTCCTAAAATGTCATTACCGGTCCATCAAGGTGTTATGTTTCCTATAGGGCGGTGTGAGCAAACTTGTTCAGTGGTACTTTTGCAATAAGAAAAAAAAATTTTATTCAGAAAGCACCAGTATTTGTCATATTTTCAAACACCAGCTAAAATTGTCGCAGTTGCATCTGCAACTGTGTTTTACAAGAGATGTTCTAACAAGGCAGGAGAATTGTTGAATCTTCTGCCATTTTTTTAAAAATTTCTTTGTGAAAGGCCAAAGTTCTTCATGGTTGCAACAGTGGTGATCTTTAGCTGCTGTTTTCAGCTACGTCAAACACAGGTGCTGAATATCTCAAGTGTCCTGAATGTCTGCTTATTGCACAAACCCTCGTAAAATATTTATGTAACCCCACCAGCCTCTTAGATTTCAGAAAGTGTTTGCTCTGAGATACGAAACGGGTGTAAAGATAGTTTTTATTGACCTAGATGTCTATAAAATGCCCATTGCCTTAAAGGAGGATTAAGCCAAACATATGTGTGTGTATGTATGTGTGTGTAATATATATATATATATATATATATATATATAATCATTTGCTGTCAGTTCCTTCTAACCTCAAAACATATATTCGACTATAGTCATCAAATGTGACATGTGCTAGGCTTCACAATTAGACTGTTACTTTATATTATAGGGGCCTTAATCCAAGCAAGCTGTTTCTGGGACCATAAAACAATTGATAGCAATCATGGCTACCATGCTATTTCAGATGAGCCAAAAACTTTGCTTGTATCTCGGCTGTAACGTCACTATAGAGTCTAGGGATGTACCGATACTACCGTTTGCACTAGTACTTGGTACGCGTGCAAATGGCCCGATACCGGAAGCCAGCGCTGGGCCTGCTTGCCGGTAACCGCGGGGCTGGGGAAGCTGGCCTTGTGCATAAAAAGCACTCGGCCAGCGTTCCCCTCCGGCGGGCCGCATAGTCACCTAGCGGTGGGTCCGGTCGCAGGGCTGTGACGCGGCTGCCGGGCAATGGAGGCTATGACGCAACATCGAAGTCGCAACAATTTGAAAAACACAGTCTGCTTAAAATAATACAACACAATAATTATATGGTTTCATGTTTTTATTGAACAGAACATGTAAACATTCACAGTGCAGGGTGGAAAAAGTATGTGAACCTTTGGACTTAATAACTGGTTGACCCTCCTTTTGGGAGCAATAACCTCAACCTAACGTTTCCTGTAGTTGCAGATCAGACCTGCACAACGATCTGGAGTAATTTTGGACCACTCCTCTTCACAAAACTGTTTCAGTGTAGCAATATTCTTGATGTCTGGTGTGAATCGCTCTCTTAAGGTCATGCCACAGCATTTCAATCGGGTTGAGGTCAGGTCTCTGACTGGGCCACTCCAGAAGGCGTATTTTGTTTTGTTGAAGCCATTCTTTTGTTGAATTACTTGTATGCTTTGGGTCATTGTCCTGTTGCATCACCCATCCTCTGCGCAGCTTCAGTTGGCGGACAGATGGTCTTACGTTTTCCTGCAAAATGTCTTGATAAACTCTGGAATTAATTTTTCCATCAATGACAACAATCCGTCCAGGCCCTGAGGCAGCAAAGCAGCCCCAAACCATGATGCTCCCTCCGCCATGTTTTACAGTGGGGATGAGGTTTTGATGTTGGTGTGCTGTGCCTTTTTTTTTCTCCACACATAGTGTTGTGTGTTTGGAAAAAACAACTCCATTTTGGTTTCATCTGTCCACAGAATATTTTGCCAGTAGTGTTGTGAAACATCCAGGTGCTCTTTTGCAAACTTCAAACGTGCTGCAATATTCTTTTTGGACAGCAATGGCTTCCTCCGTGGTGTCCTCCCCATGTACTCCATTCTTGTGTCAACAAAAATGTTAGCATGTGCCAGAGATTTCTGCAAGTCTTTAGCTGACACTCTAGGATTCTTCTTTACCTCATTAAGCATTCTGCGCTGTGCTCTTGCAGTCATCTTTACAGGACGACCACGCCTAGGGAGAGTAGCAACAGTGCTGAACTTTCTCCATTTGTAGACAGACTGTCTTACCGTGGACACATGAACATCAAGGCTTTTGGAGATCCTTTTGTAACCCTTTCCAGCTTCATGCAAGTCAACAATTCTTGATCGTAGGTCTTCTGAGAGCTCTTTTCTGCGAGGCATGGTTCACATCAGGCAGTGCGTCTTGAAACCAGTAAACCCAAAACTGGTGTGTGTTTTTAAAGGGCAGGACAGCTTTCAGCAACACATCCAATAATATCACACTGATTGGACTCAAGGTTTGCTCACTCCTGGCTCCAATTAGCTTTGGAGAAGTCATTAGGCTAGGGTTCACATATTTTTTCCACCCTGCACTATGAATGTTTATGTTTTCATGTGTTTATTGATCGTAATGTTTGTGTTGTATTATTTTAAGCAGACTGTGTTTTTCAAATTGTTGTGACTTAGATGATCAGAGCACATTTTATGACCAATTCATGCAAAACTCCACGTAAGCAATTTGTAAGAGCTTCCAAAGCACACGCAGAAGAGAAAATAGCTCAGTCAGTAAAAAAGGGGGACAAAACATTTTTTAGATACATAAACAAGAAAAGTAAAACCAGGATTAGTTAGATTAAAAACAAAGGAAGGAAGGAAGGTATGTAGAAGAGGATAAAAGTCTCGCTGACTTCGTCAATGAATATTTTTGTTCAGTCGTTGCAGAAGAAAAGGAAGGAAAGGGACCTCCGTTAGGAGGAAACACTAAAGAGACATATACATATGAGTTTACAGAGGAGGAGGTTCTACAGCAGCTGTCTAAAGTAAAGACAAATAAGTCAATGGGCCTGATGGGATCCACCCTAAGTTATTAAAAAAGCTTAGTGGTGTAATAGCAAAACCGTTAACAGATTTATTTAACCAATCTTTGTTAACGGGAGTCGTCCCAGAAGACTGGAAATTAGCAAATGTGCCCATTTAGGCTAGGGTCAGACTGAGGCAGTGCGAACGCGCGTGCAGGCGCACTTAATCACGGCCGTAGTAGCAGCAAATGACGGGCAATGACGGCCAATATACGAAGTACGGTCGCACAAAAGTCCGGCTGCGCAACGCAAGTGGCAAACGAACGCATTTTGTCGAACGTAAAACCGCTAGTACGGTTGTACAGGGTGCGCTGCGGCCACATAGCGGCGTGTGTGCGTGAATTGGAGATGTCAGACACTGCTAATGTCCGGCCAACATAACGTCCAGATGCACAAAGTGTTTTATTGATGATCCGTACAAAATCACGAACGCAAATGCGCATAGTATGACCGCTATCGCGTACTCCGTGAAAAAATGCGTCCATTCGTTCGAACGCACTTTTTCACAGACAACGTGAAAATGCGTTAGTCTGACCCTAGCCTAACAAGAAGGGTAGTAGGGAGGAATCGGGAAACTATAGGCCAGTTAGTCTTACGTCAGTAGTGGGGAAATTAATGGAAACCATGTTAAAGGAAAGGATTGTCGAACATCTAAAAACACATAGATTACAGGATCAGAAACATCATGGGTTTACCTCCGGGAGATCATGCCAAACTAATCTTATTTTTTTTGATTGGGTAACAAAAATAATAGACACAGGTGGTGCAGTAGACATTGCTTATTTAGATTTCAGTAAGGCTTTTGATACTGTTCCGCATAGAAGGCTTATCAATAAATTGCAATCTTTGAGCTTGGATTCCAATATTGTTGAATGGATTAGGCAGTGGCTGAGTGACAGGCAACAGAGGGTTGTGGTAAATGGAGTTTATTCGGCGCAAGGTCTTGTTACCAGTGGGGTACCTCAGGGGTCAGTACTTGGACCCATTCTGTTTAATATTTTTATTAGTGATATTGCAGAAGGTATTAATGGAAAAGTAGGTCTTTTTGCTGATGACACAAAGATTTGCAACTGGGTTGACGTTCCTGGAGGGATCAGACAAATGATTTAGGTAAACTAAAAAAAATGGTTGGAGCTGTGGCAATTGAGTTTTAATGTGGATAAGTGCAAGATAATGCACCTGGGGCGTAAAAACCCAAGGGCTGAATATAGAATATTTGATACAGTCCTAACCTCAACATCTGAGGAAAGGGATTTAGGGGTCATTATTTCAGAGGATCTAAAGGTAAGTAGACAATGTAATAGAGCAGCAGGAAATGCTAGCAGAATGCTTGGTTGTGTAGGGAGAGGCATTAGCAGTAGGAAAAGGGAAGTGCTCATGCCACTGTACAGAGCACTGGTGAGACCTCACTTGGAGTACTGTGTGCAGTACTGGAGACCGTATCTCCAGAAGGATATAGACACCTTAGAGAGAGTTAAGAGAAGGGCTACTAAAATGGTGTACGGCTTGAAGGAGAAAAGTTACCAGGAAAGGCTTAATGATCTTAACATGTACAGCTTGGAAAAAAGACGAGACAGAGGAGATATGATAGAAACATTTAAATACGTAAAGGGAATCCACAAGGTCGAGGAAGGGAGTATATTTAAAAGGAAACAAAGTAGCAAAACAAGAGGACATAGTCTTAGATTAGAGGGGCAAAGGTTTAAAAGTAACATCAGGAAGCATTAGTTTACGGAGAGGGTGGTGGATACATGGAACAGCCTTCCAGTAGAAGTGGTAGAGGCCAAAACAGTGATTGAATTTAAGCAGGCATGGGATAGGCATAAGGCTATCCTAAACAAAAGATAAATCCAGGTAAAGTATCCATGTAATTGGGCAGACTAGATGGGCCGAAAGGTTCTTATCTGCCCACATTTTCTATGTTTAATCCCAAAGGGTTCACATACTTTTTCTTCCAACTGTATACATGTGAGCTGGGGCATTTTTATATGAGGTCTGTTCTTATTGAAAAGCGTTCACATGACATAAAATAAAAGTATCAGTACTCGCTCTTAAAGTGGCATCGGTGCATCCCTAATAGTCTATTCACAATCACTGAAATTTCAGTGCTTTACATCTCGGCACAGTTCGGTGCACTTCAGCGTTTTTGGTTTTTTTTACCAAAATTTCAGTGAATTCACGTAGTGCGCCATGGCGAATTCCACTGAACTGCCAATAAAAACCCAGAACTCTCCTATTCTCCTAATAGGAGTTTTAACTAATAAAAACGTTTTAAAATGTGTCTACGTCATAAAAAAGGTAGTTTAAAAAAAATGAAAAGGTCTATTACAGAATAAAAAGAAACAGATTTTTTAAATTTTTGTTTCCCAGTTTTTGTCAGTTTTAAAATGTTCTTAGCTGATAATGAAGAAAATAAACCTTTTTTTAAAAAAATAATTAAATATTTCAAATTTTTACATTGAATCCTATTAGATTCGCCTGTTTTAACCTGTTACATTGAAATGCAGAAAATCAGGTCATTTGATTGACCTTTTGGTGCAGTTCGGAATTTTGTGAAGACGAACCATTCCTTATCTATGGGGCAATATCGGTGCAGCTGAAACTACAGTGAACCACACTGTATTTCGATGTCAATTTGCTTGTATTTGAATTGACGGTTTGGTGAATAGTCAGAAAATGGCCACAAAATAGCACCGACTGGTAAAATTCACCATTTGGGGGCTACTTCAGTAGTTGGCGAATAATTTTTTGTGCGGTCGTGTGACCCCCAGCATTGGCAGCTCCCTATTACTTGCTCAGCTGGAATAGGACCTCAATCTTTTACTAGAACTATTTACTATCTCCTTTTGTTTCTGTAATTCTACAAATGAATTGGTATATAACTGCATGGTAACTAATATTGCAACAGAAATACCGTGCCCTCCTTGCACATATCTTCTATAAAAGAACTACCGTAATTAGTGTTCATTGCGCTGGGTGGGTGAGGAGTTGCTGCAATAGGAGTTCTATTTGTATTCATGCTTGTTTTGAATGTTTTTCAGATCTGTCACTGTTGCAAGAGGATGTGCAAGAAGATATCGATGGCTGTAAGTAATTTTTTTACTGGATTTCTCCATTTGCTCTGCTCAGAAAATCAAATGAATACAATGCATATATACTGCATACATCAGTTACAGGTACTTATATAGCTCTAAGACGTTCTGTAGCTCTGTACAATGGCTGACACAGAATAACAAATATATATACATTATAAACACTGTGTACACAGAACCGTAGGGGAGCTGACCCTGCTCGACAGTTTACAATCCTAAGAGGCGAGGGGTGGCAAACTAGGTGAGGGTAAATAGAGGACCTGAAGTAGCGGGATACATGTGGGCTTGGTGGGAAGATGGTGCAAGAAATGAACAGTGGGTATTATGGAGTGAGTCGATAGGCTTCTTTAAAGTAAAGTGTTTTCAGAGACTTTTTGAAGGACTGGAGAGACGGGGTGAGTCTGTTGCGGGGGAGGGTGTTCCATAGAAAGGGGACAGCTCGGGAGAAGTCTTGAAGGTGAGAGTTGGGGGTGCGGGTACATGGAGCTGATGGCATCAGATCAATGGCAGAGCAAATTGGTTGGGATGGGATGTACCTGCTAATAAGGGAGAAGATGTAGGCAGAGGCGCGGTTATGGAGAGCTTTGTACGTGAGCACCAGTATACCTCATATCTATTTTGCTTTTGATTATTTTTCCAGATTTAATTGATTTAATCTAGAAGACAGATCCATTCAGAGACTGCTGACCTTGCCTATAGTTTTTAAATGAAATCCAGCTAGACCGGTTCACTTAAGACTGGGCAGGAGCAGAGTTGGCACAAATTTGTTTTTACAGCCATTTTGTGAATGCTGTTTTTGTTTAAAAAAAAAAAAAAAACACCTTTCTTTAAGCATATATGTTTATTTGTTGGTTACGTGTTGTAATTGGCAAAGCTTATAAATCACATTTTTTTCAAACTTTTAAATTGGTCATATTTAGCTTTTTATGTGAGAGGTGAATCAGATGATACTATCCATTAAAATCTTCTCAATTAGTGTGACTCGTGTGGCACAGACATGCCCAGCAACGATGTTTCCAAAACAAGTGGCGGTATCATGCAGATATTCTATTTTGAGTATGTTTTTATGGGCCTCTGTTTATGCACAGAGTAGATCTGCTCCGGTGTACTTCACTGGACCAGCCACCTCGTCTCCCAACAGCAGTGGTTCCCAACCGCGGTCCTCAAGTCCCCCCAACAGGTCAGGTTTTCCAGATATCTGAAGCACAGCACAGGTGATATGATTTGCTGCTCAGTGATTGCAGGATTCAGTCTGCATTTCCCAAAGGTGATCCTTAAAACCTGGCCTGTTGGGGGTACTGGAGGACCACGGTTGCGAACCACTGTCCTACAGCACTCTAGGTAAAAAGGAAAGTTTGATCAACAGGGGTTAATAATGAACTTTTTTTATTTTTGAATATCTATAACTTTCCTCTGGCCTACAGTCAGTGTGTCATTGCACTCTGTGCTCTCTTGGCTTTTGACAAAGTCAGTCTCTGTGCAAAAATTCTTCAAAGGTTACCAGTGACTGCTCCAAGTTATCATACCACAGAGTTTTTTAGTTCTGCGTGTCGGAGAGGCTTCAATGGAAAAAATTTACAAAATGCTGACGTGTACCTTCATTATACATTTTGTTCACACTATAGAAACTAGGCATACCAAACTAACACAGTTTTTATTACAAGAGCTGTACGTTTACCTATGCATCTTGGATCTTCAATTCACTGTTTTAATTTTAAAATGTTTTTACTTTTCTTCCATTATGTAGTTGCATAGTAATGCAGGTTAGTTATTTAGTGCCATCATCAATGTTGTACAATGGTAGGGCAAATTTAAAATGACAAACAATTAAAAAAATGAACCCTTTGACTTCTAAGGACATGTTTCACAAGTTATGTATTTAACTTGTAATCATTATCTCTCTGTAGCCTTTGACGAAATGTAACTAAATTACTCCTGTATGCCTTGCCAAGATAACATTCTGAAAGAGAAACATCACTGGTGCTTGTAGGTTTAGTTACATGATATGTCACATGTTAACATGGAAAGCGGCAGATAATATAGAATTGCAAATAAACCTCCAGGAAGTATAAACAAACTGTATATCTAGTGCTTGTCAGAGCTGAATGCAGCCTCTTCCGCACAGAATTACTTACTGAGACAAAACACTGCAAAATGAAAAGTGAACGTCTGTCCCCTAAGGATGGCAAAGACTAGTTTATTTTGGTGGGGTGTGCGATTTATAAAGCTTAGATTGCATACTGTGCTGTATTTAGAGGGGATTGACCTTCCTTTGAAAGTAGAGCATTCACCCTTTTGTATGAGGTGTCCCATCACTCTCTAATTTTCTAAATTGCAGACAATTGCCATAGTAAAAATGATAAACAGGGGAGGGGATTATTTTGGAATATATCTTGGAAAGAGAACCACTTCTTTCTAATGTGAGGTCACGCTCAGTGGTGACAAGTGATCACAGCATGGACCGTGATAACTATAATAGCACCACATATGTATAAATCAAATTAAGGTGGGTATGTATCCTCTCTGTGGCCCCCATAATACATAGAAGGGGCATGAGTCCCCTTATTTTTTTCTGCTCTTTTTACACAAGTGTCCCTGTATCAGTCTGCCAGACAATTTTCATAACCTTGACAAATGACAAAATTAGAGAGATGATAGTATTCTCTGTAATTTAAAGGGGTACATATCACACCCTCCTTTTACAAATCTCACATGACCCCTTATTTCAAATGAGGTGTTTCATTTCTGCATAGCTGCTAAGTGACAAACATAGTGATCGTGAACACTTCATTAGCCACCAAATGAATGTCATGGTGATTATGTAAGATCTTGCAAGACCGGAGCCGCCTTATTACGTACACATGCCAGCGGCTGCTCCCTTTAGATGTGGCCAACCGGGGAATCTGGGAAAATGCTTTTAGAGCTGGACCTAGTGTGTCTGAGGTGTGTGGGAGAGCAGGCCTGTACAGGGAGTGAATGTGCTGTTTGGCCATATTGCTCAATATTTCCATAAATTGGACAGCAAAATCTCCAATTATTTATTGAAAAGCTGTCACATAACATATTATATAAAAGTATTGATAATCGGCATTGGCTAGTACGTGACAAAGATTATTGGTACTTGTACTTAAAAAAAAAAAAAAAATGGTATTGGTGCATCGTTGGTATAATATGGTACAGGGGTGCTGGATTCATATAGCCCGATGCCCTGGACATTATGATTTATGTGCTAGGCTGGTACTTTTCATGCCCTTTTAACCCGATGGACAGGCAGAGCAGAGGTCAGACTTTCTGCAGAATGCTTAGTTTTCCTTGTCAGTGCTGAAATTTACAGCAGCTCATTAAGGGAGTGAAGATAAGATTCCCTGCTTGGATCTTCTCACCCTCTTCAGACACAGCTTTGTATTGATGTCAGCAGCCCCCTTCCCCCAGTCTGCGAGTGACCAAGAACAAGCATGCTGAGGTAGCTCCTCGGCTCGCTTAGAGTCAGAAGCCAGCACACACAGTGGGTCATTTTAAATATAAAAAAAATGCTGTCAAGTTAAGGTCTAGGTGTAAGAACTACAGAGGTTTTTTTTTAAGCAAGGAAATAGTCACCAGATGTGGAAACCAGAAGTTGAAACCTCTCAATATTATGTGCCAATAAAGTTAAATATGAAAAAAATATTCTTTTATTGCAAAGTTTAATATTAAGAAAAATCACAGGGAACCCCTGTCTCATTTCTATCAAGGTTATTCAGAGAGAGGTGAAAAGCAGGAGACTGGCTGGAGAATGGAAAATTCTAGGTCAAAATAGCTGATTTGGAGATAAATGGGAGAATTTTTCTGGTTTGTCTATTTTGACCTAGAATTTTCACTTCTCCAGTCATTCTCCTGCTTTTCACCTCTCTCTGAATAACCCTGTATGTAAATAAAAATGAGGATAAGGACACATTTGTCCTTTACCACAAACGTTTAATCACCATGAATCTGGATATTTGTGGGCGCCTGTTTGTCCTGCATTCAGAGCAGATGTTGAACCTCACTTGTGCAGGTCTGGAAAATCAGGACTGAGGCTAGGGTCAGACGAACGCATTTTTATGTTGTCTGTGAAAAAGTGCGTTCGAACGAATGGACGCATTTTTTCACAGAATACGTGATAGTGGTCATACTATGCGCATTTTCGTCCGTGATTTTGTACGGATCATCAATAAAACTCTTTTTGTGTCTGGACGTTATGTTGGCCGGACATTAGCAGCGTCTGACGTCTCCTATTCACACACACACGCCTCTAGCGGACGCTGCGCACTCAGTACGTCAGTACCTGCGGTTTCACGTTCTCGAAAAAATGCGTTCATTTTCCACTTGCGTTGCGCAGCCGGACTTTTGTGCGACCGTACTTCGTATATTGGCCGTCATTGCCCGGCATCTGCTGCTAGTGCGGCCGTGATTAAGTGCGCCAGAACGCGCGTTCGCACTGCCTCAGTCTGACCCTAGCCTGAAATAAAGGTGTGTGTTAGATCTGGTCTGTTGTATTGCATGCGTGTTTGTATATATGCTCATGCGTGTTTGTGTATATATATCTATTACACACACACTTTATTGGTCTACAGTTCACTGTATTTTATTAGATATCATCGCTGTAGATACAAACCTTTATTGATTCCTAGCTCACCGTATTTTATTGGGTGGAATTGCAAGGTGCGCTTTGTACGTTATCACCATAAGCCGAATTGGTTTTACAGTGGTTAATATAAATTTTGGAGCAAGGTAAATATAATGGTTATGTACATGTTATATATGCATTTTCAAAAGTAGTTCACATATATTTTAATTGTATTTTTATTTATACTATTTTATGCCAGCTCCCTTTTGCACATTGCTATGGAGGGAATGGGTCAAAGCCACACAGTGAGGAGCAAGTGGTGTAAAGATATTGTCCGGGGGGGGGGGGGTTGCAACACAAAAGATCACAAAATTGATGCACCCAGTGACACAGAGTACAATGTTTTAAATAAACGTGCTTGTGTTTAAGAGCTATACGTGAAGCTTCACTGAAAGGTATAACATCCTGTTTAAGGACTTGACGCTCAGATGTGATGAAGGTTTCTCGCTGCCATTGTCATTTCCTGTCATTGTGTGTGGCATGTTTTGGTTCCTCATCGGACAATTAAGCTGTAGCAAGTAGTTGTTGCTGAGGGTGTCCTTTTAGACTGGATTGCAGGCTAGTCCTTTTAAGCAAGATTTTAAGGAATTTTTGCCTACCATAGGTAATGTAGCCTTTGGGCATTTTAGCTTATAGACATGATGTACAATGTGTCTGTCTTTAAACACATTATCATTATGCACTCTTGATGCTAAATTCATGCTTTGCCCTGTGATCTGCTCGAAAACCTGTCTGTACATGTCTTTTGTGCACAGAGCTTTTGGAAGTTACACGGTTGTTTCAAGGTTTTGGGAAGTGACTTGCAAAGGTCAGTGGTAAGGAGGATGAAATGTGAGAAAACCTAGAATTCCTCTGCGTTTTATTTTGAATAGTTTTCTTATTTCTATTCCTGGCTTGTGATAAATCCAACATACCAGCCCAGGAAATGATCATAAATGTTTTTCTTAACTAGTCCCTTGATGCTTAGCCAGTCTTAAGTGTCACTGAGCATTTTATTATTTTTTTTTTTACACAAAGTTCTAAAACATTCAGTGTTGCATGGTTTGCCATCACTGCTAGAGTACATCCTGTGTGTGCTGCCAAGCCAGGTGAGGGTTTTTCAGTGCATATGGCCTTCACTTGCTCCATGTATGTTAAAAGGGCAGTGTCTTTGTCCAATCATACTTGCCTGCAAGATACTCGTGCCTGTACCTTCCTGTGCATTCTTACCACACACAAACACTCGTCCGTATCCCCTTTTTTCAATGACTAATTTTGTTGCACCAACATGCTGAGCGATTTCAGAGTAGTGACACGTCCTGCTTTCATTTTTCTCCTTTGTGCACATGGAGCAGGCTCTGCATTCCTGCGGGAGGGGGCAGACTTGCTGGAAGCGGGCAGCGATGTTAGCTGTAGGCCTCTGTCGTATCAAAAGGCTTTATCATCATGTTCTGGTCTGACTCATGCTATAATGTTCAGACATGCTTTCCTAAAGTACAGGCTAGCTGCATGCCTGTCTCCAGTGTTTCTCAAAATGTGTTTTTTCTTACTTGAATCCCATATATACCTGTTAGTGAGAATAGTCACAAACAATTGCAGAATCCGAGTAGATTAATAGATATTTTTCTCCTTTTTTGTAGAACAAAATGTTACTTTCATATAGTTCCTTTGTATAATACGGCAGCCTCCATGTTTACTTTTAATTTGTAAAGCTGCACGCTGAAGAGGGAAATTGCAGTAAGGTTTATAAAATCATCTGTCATATTTTTTCACATTTGACTTGCTCGTACTTTGTTTGCAGATACTGTTCTTTGCTGAAACCTTTTTAGACCCACTGAAGTGTATAATTATATTCTTTGTGCATAGGTTATTTTATGATGCGGTCACTATGGTAGCCCTGCATGTGTTAGATCAGGGGTCAGCAACCTTTGCTATTTTCCACATGTTTTGGAACGAAGTTTCCCATGAGCCGTGGCTGAGCATCATGAGAGATGTATTTGCAAAACATCTGGAGGGCCAAGGTTGCTGATCTCCGAAGCAGCAGCCATTAGCCTGCATCTCCTGTCCTATATAAGCCTGCTGCATCCTCTTGCTGCTTTGCTGCTTTTAAACCTTTGAGCGGTTCTCTAGACCCGACCAGGAAGCTGCTCCAGCCTTGGATGTGAGTGCCACACTTCCATGCACAGATGGCCATTCACTCGCACAACTTGACATTTAGGCTAGAGTCAGACGAACGCAGTTTGAGCGCACTCTGTGTGCGTGCATAACGGACAGACGTACTGACGGAAGATACTGTAGACACCACACGGTCGGTGTTTTTTTTACGGACGTTGAAAAAAAAAGGGAACTTAAAATTAGGGGTCGACCGATTATCGGATCTACTGATATTTTGGGCCGATTTTGGGGTTTTTTGAATTTATCGGTATCGGTGTTCTAGTCCCCGATATTACCGATTTCTGCTTGCCGCTCCCCAGCGCGCTCGGTCACTGCGAAGCGCATGCGATGTTCTTGTTCCGTTGCAGGAGAAGCCGACCAATGAGGAGCTACGCTGCCCACCACATGGTCCTCGCGTCAGCATATCAGGAAACCCTGCCCCTGCATGCAGATCTCGGAGAGAGCAGGGTAAGACCCGGTCACCGGCCTAAAAAAAAAAGGTTTACTGTATGTTTAACTGTATATCTCTAGCTGGCTGTCTGTTCCTTTAAGTAATTACAACCAGGGTGTGCTGCCGAGTGCTCTGCTCCCTTCACTAGCCCCACGCAGTCACGCACTAACCAACCCCACTAGCTGCAGCAGCTCCCCCTCCTTCCTCAGCTCCATCTTTGAAGCCCTGCAGTCTGCAGTGCACACACACAGCTGTGGGACATTTTTTTTTCACCTGCTGCAGGTTGAACTTCAGGCAGGGCAGTGTTTAAGGGGGCTTCAGGTCAGGCTGAGCTCTGGGTTGCAGTGCTGTGTCCCGGGCCGTAACTGCTCATTATGGATGGAGTCAGTGGACGGAGCAACGGGGCTTCAAAGATGGAGCTGAGGAAGGAGGGGGAGCTGCTGCAGCTAGTGGGGTTGGTTAGTGCGTGACTGCGTGGGGCTAGTGAAGGGAGCAGAGCACTCGGCAGCACACCCTGGTTGTAATTACTTAAAAAGGAACAGACAGCCAGCTAGCCATCTACAGTTAAAAAAAGGTTTACTGTATTTTTTTTTTTTTTTAGGCCGGTGACCGGGTCTTACCCTGCTCTCTCCGAGATCTGCATGCAGGGTCGGTCGACCCCCCCCCCCCCCCTAATTTAATGTTTCAAATATGAATAAACATGTTCAGTTTTACCAGATTTGTGTGAAATTGTGTTATTTTTCAAAAATTTAAGCGCACAGAATATCGGCCCCTGATATCGGTTATCGGCCTGAGAGACGGCCGATAATCTGTATCGGTATCGGCCTGGAAAAAACCATATCGGTCTATCCCTACTTAAAATAGGGAATTGAAAAAATTAAAAAAGGGAAATAAAATTTATGAAAAATTTATAAAAACTTGAAAAGGATATGAAAAGCCATTCTGTGCGTCAAGGTGCTGGACGTTGCAAATGCGCTGCGTCTGACTTCTCATCGCTCACACAGAACGCTACATGGACGTGGCGCACTCTGCGTGTCTGTGGTAGCAGTTTTACGTTCTTGCCTAACTTGTGTCCGTTTGCCACATGTGTTGTGCGTGCGCAGTTCAGTGTGCACGTACTTCGTGTGTGGGTCTCTATTGATCATGATTCTATGCTACGAAAGACGTTAAACTGTGCGGCGACACGGACGTGATCACTGCGTTCGTCTGACATGGGCCTAAACTATCCATTCAGCTATACATAAATTTATCAACACATTCATACATGGCTGAATGTAGTCTACTTTGTCATGTACATTCCTTGTCTTTTTCCCCACTGCTCAGGTGTCCCTACCTGTCATTTACGTCCCCCTTTGTAGAAATGTTTTTTCTATATGGTACTCTTTGCTTTTTTAATCTTTTAATCTTCCTTTAAGATATTAGAAATACATTTCAGCCTGCTTTGAAATTCCTCACACAATAGATGATTCCCAGTGTTTCAAAAATAGTGATCTCCACCATTTTCTTTGACTCTCTCCTGACGGTCACATGGTGGTATTAACAATGGTGCGACTATTGATATATTTAACCACTTCAATGCGGAGGACGCGCTGAGCGCGTCCTCCGCATTACCGCTGGTGTGCTGAGGACGCGCTGAGCGCGTCCTCCCATTGGGGTCAGCGTTTGGCCGGGTTCCGGCCGATCGCTGGCCCCCCGGTGCGGGCTGACATCCTCGATGTCAGCCTGGCATCCGGGACCACAGCCACCGGAATTAGGTGTCATCGCGGCTGCGCGATGACACCTAATTCAGGCGCCCCCGCATGTGCGTGGAGGCGCCTGAAAGGGAGGGGGGGAGGTCCTTCGGACCTCTCTCCCTCCCGATCGGCGGCATTGCGGGGGTTAACCCAGGCATCATTTGGAAGGGCACAGCCTGCCTTCCAAATGGTGCCTGGCATTAACCCTGGGGAGCCGGATCGCGAATCGGCGCTGAAAAGCGCCGGTTCGCGATCCTTTCCCGGAGCTGGCGACATCTTGGATGTCGGCCAAGCCTCCGGGAACTCCCCTACGCACGATGACGCCAGTCCTGGACTTAACCCCTAACTGCCACAACGGTGGAGATAGGGAGTTCCAATGAACTCCCTATCTCCCGATCCGTGGCAGTTAGGGGTTAATGTTTGGTATGGTTGGATCGGCCAGAGCATGGCCGTTCAAACGATACCAAACATGAAAGTGAAAAAAGTTTTTTTTAAAAAAATTAAAATTAAAAATAAAAATATATTAAAAAAAAATTATAAAGAAAAAAAATAAACATTTTTTTTCTTTTTTTTGGTTCGTTAATGCAGCAATATTGTTCCCATTTCAATTATAATGTGAACAATGATGCTGCACTAACGATTTTTGTATGCGGTGCGTTTGTTAAAAATCGCGTAATTTTCCCCAAAAAAATGTAACGAGACCCCATCTCTAATTTTTTTAACAAGCGCACCCCATACAAAATATAACCGTAATTGCTCGCATGTTAAAATGTGAAAAAAAACACTTTACACGTTGTAAATGATTGAAAATACATATTTTATTGCATTTTTTGTTATAATATACAGACATGACATAACGTATACATATAATAATGACATATTATGAATCTACCGAGTCTGACGGAAAGAACGATATATAATATGTCTGGGTCATATACTAAAATAAGCCTTCAAAACACGTTTAAACATGATGAGCAAAACCGGTAAAAATGACCTCAGCACAGGGGCGTGAAACGCCTCAGCAGCAAAAGGGTTAAAGGAAACCTAATACTACACATTGGGGCCATAATTCAATACGGGTAGAGAACAGCTGTTGAGACCGGCTGCCTGGAGGAGGTACTTCCAGAAAATGAGACACTAAATGATCATTGGGACAGGTAGGAAGAGAACCTTGAAAGAACATTACCTTGAAGGCCTATATCACTAAGGCATGCGTCAGACGAACGCAGTGTTCACGTCCGTGTTGCTGCACAGTTTATGTCCGTCGTAGGATAGAATCATGATCAACTAGAGACCAACGCACGTGCCAAAGTTAGGCAAGAACGTAAAACCGCTAAAACGGACGCGTAGAGTGCGCCCTGTCTGTGTAGTGGCCTGTGATGACACGAAGTCAGACTCAGCGCATTTGCGATGTCCAGCACCTTGACGCACAAAATGGCTTATCATATCATTTTATACTTTTTCATATTTCATATTTTTCATAATTTTGTTTCCCAGAATTCCTTTTTTTTTCCTACGTCCGTCAACAAAAACGGACCGTGTGGGGTCTACAGTATCTTCCGTCCGTACGTCTGTCCGTTATGCACGCACGCAGAGTGCGCTCAGACTGCGTTCATCTGACATTAGCCTTAGAGTTTGAAGGAGGATTGAGTGTTCAACTGTATCAAAGGCCAAGAGGTCAAGAAAGATCAGAGTAGCACCCATTAGATTTAGCAATTACAAGGTCATTGGTCAGTTTCACGAGTCGTTTCACGGTGGGTAAGGCGAAGGGAGGATGTGAGAGAAAGAAGTTTGAAGGTAGCTGAGGCAGAAGGATGGTCATGGGATATTTTCAACCCTTATTGTTGTTCTCTAGATTGCATTGTGGTGAATATCCCTTCAATGCACAGTAAATGTGTCTAGGAGTTGTAGTTCAGCCTTTTACAATATGAAACTATTTTTTGTACTGCAATTTCACAAACCAGTGCTGTTAATTGTAGCTTCATGATTGGTGGCATTTATTCCTGGTCTTGGCAGTGCTTGCATAGGAATTGTCTTTCCTGACTCAGAACCCCTGGGGTATCCAAGGACCCTTACCAGGATCGTGACCTTTTTATTTTTTATAGTAACCACTCCATGTTCAAAGACGACAAAGGGGGCACTTTAACAGTACCAGTTGGCAGATGTCTACCACTTGCACAAATACGTTCTCTATAGCACGGGTTGGTAACCTTGGCACCACAGATGTTTTGGAAGTTTATTTTCAATGATACTCAGCCACTCATTAGTTTGGCAGGGACTTGAGGGAAGTGAGTGGCTGAGCATCATAAGAAGTGACGTTCCAAAACCTGTCGGGGGGAGGGGCCGCATGAACGCATGCACTAGAATACTCATACTCTTACACTTGTCTTTATGTGCAGTGTTTACATAAAGATATTTTATATAAATGATTTTTTTTTTTTTAAATGTTTTAATCTGGCCTTCATATGTTCACTTTTCAGTGGCTGCTGAATTAATAATGATGATTTTCTAAAGATGAAAATAAAAAATATAACTCGACATGTGTATTTTATCCAGCAAATTTGTATGGTGCTATCCTGCAGCACATACTGGAGCATCGGAAATGACTAGGTGCATGCAACAATCGTGAGCTCCAGCTCTCTTCACCCAGTACCTTGGCAACGGGTGGTATTTTTTGAAATTGCCATCACTTTATTTTCAAGTCATGTTTCTGATGTCTCTGATAGTTGGTGTGGATGACTACAGCTCAGAGTCTGATGTGATTATTATACCTTCAGCCTTGGACTTCGTCTCGCAAGATGAAATGTTGACACCTCTTGGAAGATTGGACAAGTACGCGACAAGTGAAAACCTATATAACAGGTATGCTGTAAAAGGCCAATGCAGTAAAAGAAGTTTAGCATTTGTTCCAAATTTGAACTATACAGCTATTATAAAATTAAAATGTTGTTGTATTGAACGCTGTTAATTTATAAACAGCCTAGAACACACAAAGCTATTTCTATTCTGAACATTAAAAGTGCTCTCTGGTGAAAACTGTAATTTGGAAATTTTGATGGGAACTTTAACAGGTATTTTAAAAATATATATATTTTCCATGAAATAAAACTGAAAAAAAACCTTTCAAGAATCTGGGCTTTTTCCCCATCCCTGACTAATGGCTGTGTATACAAACATTCGGAGCAACTGAGCATTACAATCTGCAAGCTCTATATGGACATTGGGGTTAATCTGTCCTGTGTCAGAGCAGTTTGCATATTTTCTGTCTCTCCTCTCTGGTCTCCACATACACTTGCATTTTTGGTGTCCAATCCAGGACAGCCTGTTCACAATCCAATGCTCCCTCGGTCTGCTTGTTCTAATTCCCTTCTAATAAAAGAATGGTGGTTGGTGAATAAACCCTAAAATGTGCTGAGAATGTGTTATAAGCACTGCAACACTCCCCGTGTAATGGCTACACTTTGAGACTATAACTTGGGTAAAGTTTTGTGATTGAACACTGCGACAGGTGTCCAGTTTAGTCACAACACTGCTCTGTCTGGAATCTCTCTGTACAAGGTACTACATAATGCTGAACTGTTTTTAGAAGAGACACACTCCAGAGCGCAAACCTGTACCTAATGAAAGAGTGGGAGGAGAGGTCTTTTCTCTCTAGGTGGCGTATTGCTCAAAGGTTGAGTCTATATGTACATATATTCACACAAAATTGCATACATTCACACAAAATTGCATAAGCAAAGATGTAAGCTTACATACAGTTGTGTTCAAAATTATTCAACCCCCAATGCTGTAAAGGGTTTTAGGGAATTTAGTGTACATTTGTAATTGTATTCTGAATGAAATCCTACAAGGACTTTTTAAAGAACCATATGCAACTAAAATGACATCAATTGGTTTTGTAATACAGTAGTAAATGAACTTTTATTTATTACACATTTTTTCAATTGAAAGATTTTTTGAAATACGGACACTAGGTGGCGATATACCACCAATACTGCATTACAAAGGATCTTTTATATCAATCAGACCATATATGCAATGCTGTTTTTAAATTTGGAGTGTGTCTCTCTCGTCTAAAAATTATTACAGAGTGTTTTGGGGTTTTGACTCTGTCAACCCACTCATCACAGAGCTGCACCCAAAAGGTACCTTCACCACCTCACCCAGCGCTCCATATATAGGTATTGTGAAACCTTTTCTTGATAATGCTGAACTGGCTGAAGTAATGAGAGGAATCACTCACAGGATTGTGTCGAGGCATAGATCTGAGGGGGTCCTTTTTGGCTGCATTAAAGTTTCCCAAGAGAACAATGGCCCCTATTTCTTAATTGAATAAAATATTTGAACAAACAGGACTCCTCCATAGAGCTGACAACAAGGCCAATCTGATCAATCAAGGCAAGGAATCCTTTGTAAGAGATGTGACCAGGAACCAATTTGATACTGGGTGAGCTCTAGCGATCATGTACGTAAATGGGAGTCTCCACTTCACTTGTTCCTGTGTCTGCTTTATCGCCACACTGAATGCTATTGATCAGCTCCTGCTAGACATACTTCAAGGAGTCCTATTAGTGTGGCTTAACTTCGTAAATCAAGACACCTATGCTACTTGCACAAACCAGGTGTAATCCACCTTGTTTCTAATATGCTGTGATGTTCCAGGGATCAGAGAAATCATAGACTGCTGCTTGTGTAACCAGTTTAAGAGTGCCCTGTTGTAAAAACCAGGGGGAGAGGTCTCCGCTTACCACTCCACAGTTTGTAATCAGGTTTGTCCAGGAAGGGGAGAAGCTGCTCCAGTGGGATTCCTTCACTCTGCAGAACAATCACTGCCAGGAACAGTTCTGAGCTTTGATCTAGATACAGTGTGCTGGAAGCCTTTATGCGGGATGCTTCAGCACTGGACACAATACCCACAAATCTCAGACACCCTCCTCTCTTGCAGCCCTGCCTCCACACAAAAAACCATAGAGAGCGACAGTCTTGAATCTCCAGAGTAAAAAGCTTGCCATCCGTTGGTCACTACATAGGAACGGCAGGGGAGTCAGAATTACTGTAATCCAGGGTGTTACATATACTTAAACCGCCTAGCTGCAGCGGGGAAACCTGGAAAGATGCGTTGCATAGTATACCAGCAGTGTGCAGGGGAAATATGAAAAGATTGGTGGTTTTCCTATACAACCTTACATGAAGCCCCATACGATTCAATGGAAAAAATCTTTTTGTCATTTATTTTTTTATTTAACCATTTAACCTTTTTTTTAATCCGCAGCAAAAAGCCTTTTTGTTTGATATTTTAGGATCTTTTAGGTGACCTTTTTGGTTCTTTTGTTGTGTTTTTTTTTTTTTTTTAAATCGAGGCATTTTCCCCCCCGCATCTTTTCTTTGCGAGCTGGCTTCAGTGTTGCTCTCCCTGGAGTTGAAACATTTTCAGCGCTGGGAGGTAGGTAAACTGCACATACACTTGCATTTTTGGTGTCCAATCCAGGACAGCCTGTTCAACCTGGTGAGTCTCTCTCCCCCCCCCCCCCCACTATGGGCTGGTGGTGCTGGAGGGGGGCAGTCCTTGGTGCTGAAACTCAGTTTCAGCATCAAAAACTTTTTTTTTTGCCCGCAGCATCGGGTGACCGAGTTGGCCACCCGACCACGGACCCGGTGGACTGTCAGCCTAAAGCCGTCAAGATTGACTAGCTGATTTGTTTCAAAAGAAATGATCAGAGAGCTGAGGGGAAAATCACAAAACACGTCCATTACTGGGCTGCTTATTCAAATGTCATCTGTTTTAATCTTAGGGCTGTAAATTCAACCATCTTGTCGGCATGTTTATTTCTGCTTGTGCAGCACATACTGATAAAGCCCCAATAGAGAACTGAAAAAATACATCTCTGCCTTGGTTATGTGCAGTCACATTAAAAGAAAGCTAAAAGCACAAAATGCAAAAAAACTACTTGATATTTTGCAATCCGACTTAGTGCGCTCGTCACACCAGCCTATGTGCACCCGTACTGACGTGCCTACTGGCGTCCGTCGCAGCATTGAAACGCTGTGACGGGGCCAGCCACACACTGTTGCGTGTGCACAAATTGCGTGCGCAACAGCGGCCATGCAGCAGCCCTCTCCGTCAAAGCGCTAGGACGCGTGCTGATGGGGCTGCAAAGCGTGATTCTCTATAGGAGGATCGAGCCTTGCAGCGCTGAGCGCATTAAGTGCGCTCAATGAGGTGGCCAGTCGAGTGGAAGGAACGTCCACTCTCACAGACGTTCCTTCTGCTCTTCAAGTACGCCCGTCTGACCCCAGCCTTATGTTGCTTCAGTTTTTCATGGCGCTTTTTTTTTCGCCTTTCGAGAGCACTTTTGTGCAGGTCATCCAAACAAACAATATTGTGGTGCCATTTAAAAGAAAGTTCTTTTCTCAACTCCGTCTCCATGCATGTTTACTATAGGAGCATGGCTTAGTTCTTAAGTTGGTACATGGGAAAATTTTCTGAATCCACTCTTTAAAACAAATAACTATTATGCTTATAGAAGTTTCCTACAAATTATCTTATTCTCCTACTTCCGAGGACCGCGACCAGAGAAACCGTTTTTCTGCAGATAAGGGAATCCTATTTTTCATTTCACTACTTCATATAATAATGGTGAGCAAGACATTTCTGATTTACTGGTAAAACGCTGAAATCATTTACAAATGAGAAGATAACGATTAATGAATTTAACATTACATAATGACTTTTTCTTCTCTCTCCCATCCCTACAAATGCTATATAATTTATGGCCTTACAATTCACCCAAAACTATAACCTACCACCCCTGTCTACTATCATAATGACTTATTGACTGTACATATACTGATTCTGTATACTTTGACATTACATATGTGTGACGGACTCCCTGGCACCCTGACTTTGTAGCTCCGTCAGTCTCTGGCGGTCTCCATGCTGGAACCCGAAATCAAGAATTCTCAGCCCAAGCCTCCCTAAAATAACCAGGCAGCACCAGTGTTTTAGAGTAACAGCAGAAAGACTCTCCCTTTACCTAAACAGACCTACAGATATATACATTAAGGGGCATTCCCCCTTCATGAACAAAACACACATGAGATCCAATCACAGGGGAAAGAAGACCCTTTCAAAAAGGTTAAACATGTCCCCTGCATTTTCTCAGGCAGAGCCTCCCTGCGCCCACACACACACCTGGTCTAGTAGAGAAAAGTACCATGATTGGGTGATGGATCTGGTTGAAACCAGTTCCTGGGGGGGAGGGGTTGATGGAAGCATGTGAAAACAAAGGAATCAATTGCTTTCAGAAGGTGTACACTGTAGAGAGAGGATAGATAATACAGAGTGAATGTACACTGTATATACAACATGACACTACAATATACACATCAGGGAATAGGTCATATCCTCACAGTATGTACATTTTTACATTCACACACATCTGTATAAATATCCCCTTGTTTTGTGTTCGTATAAAAGCTCAACAACGGAGGAAATGCCGCTTTATGCCCTGAGAACACCTAAACTAGGTATGACATTCATATCCTGAAACTGCTAGGCCATTGCAGAAAGGGTAGTGCTGCCACATGGCCATTGTCAATATCCCTGTTGCATAGACACTTTGCTATGATATTCATTGCTGTCACATTTGCGTTCTGAGCACCCATGTTGTCCTTGATCACATTTTGTTTTTTGACTGGTTAAAAAATTACTTCTATAAATCTTACCCTCTTTACTTGTTCATCATTATGAAGCTTATTAAAATAATAAGATAACATGTAAGTGTGTGAGATTTCCATAAAATGTGTGCTGGGACCTCTTGGTGATTTTCTGTTTCGTCCCCAGACAAATGGTTGCCCGAAGTCTACTGGATACCTTAAAGGAGGTCAGTGAGGACGAAAAGGATTGTATTGCTGTGCTGGAGAGGGTTACTAGACTCTCAGAAGATTCAGGTATGCATGAAGACCCTAAATTGGAAATGGCTTGAATCATTGTTTGTGGCTGTATAATGGTGAAAGCCGCACTGTACTGATGCAAACCATATCAAAATACACAATGATTATTATTCCTAATCTATTATAGCGTGTTTTTTAATTGTAATCCTTGTGGATTAAATTCATACAAACAATATTTTCCATGATATGGGCAATTCATACACCCTGGGCAACATTTCACCCAACAGACAAGAGGCTGTGTAGAAGGCTTTGTCTGGCGTGCTAGCAGAGGGTACATTGGGGATATTGGCGTTGGCAGTGTACACACAAATTTGCAGTATTTACCAGGATTGATCAGCATGCCTGCCTGAGGTATAAATCGGACCTCAGGGACAGGCTGTGCACCCCCGCCTCCCCCCTGGCTGCTGATTGATGGGAGCATGTCGGGTAGCTCTGATCGATTAGATCTAGAACGTGCCTGCCTGACACTGAGCATCCCGCAGCCCATGCAGCTTAAAGCCCATGCAGCATAAAGTACCCAGACATGCAGGGTAGCACAATGACCTGCATCTCACCCAGGCTTAGTATATAAACTGCCAATAACCGTCACTGTGTGTTATGTACCGTGTATATACGGTGTCTGGATCAGTTGTATGTTATATACAGTATACTATACGTGGATCAGAGACTCTGTTATATACGGTATATCATGCTGATATATTCAGTATACATACTGTGATTGGAGCACACAAGCACTGATCCAGGAGTAAGTATGTGTGTGTGTATATATATATATATATATCTCCGTATATATATATATATATATATATCCGTATATAAAAGAAGGCAATATAAGAAAATTTGACAATTGGATGACACAAAAAAATGAAGAAATTAAGTCCTGGGGATGCACAGGGACAAAAGCAGAAGAGCAACGGTTGCAAGTATTTATAAAGTGTCAACAAGTTCCGTAGCACTGTACAATGAGTGAGACAAAGCAACAAAAACCCTGCTCGAGAGCTCTCCTCTTTAACCTTTTTCAATGCCATTTTGTAGAAATCATTTTTCTTATCAGGACAAGTAGATTGTCATTCATACCAATATGCAAAATAACGGTGACAATAAGTGGAGAATGGTGTATACTTAGTTTATCAAGCTAAGCTTAATCAATCTTAAGTATCAATCTTGGTACTGGAGCGAACTCCCAGGAGATTGGTCCACCTCTCCACAACAGTAGATTCAGGGTAAATGGAGACTCCAGCACTCTTTGAATGCAGAATATTCAGAAGGAAGAGCCCCTTCAACGTGGAACCCGATATTCAGAATCAACAATAAGGAACGACGATGGAGCAATAAATATTAAACCATCTATTGAGAAATAAAACCATATATAAAATATTGTATTAAAGCCCGACTTGTTTCGTCTTTTTCTAGACTTCCTCAAGGGCAAGTGCAATGTGCAATAAAAATGGTTTAATATTTATGGCTCCATCGTCATTCCTTATTGTGGATTCTGAATATCGGGTTCCACGTTGAAGGGGCTCTTCCTTCTGAATATTCTGCATTCAAAGAGTGCTGGAGTCTCCCATTTGCCCTGAAAAATTACCAATTGAATGGAAAAATGTTGGAGACCTAATGTAATTTCAAGATACAGGCATTATCACCTTGTATCTGTATTGTACAGGGATTTTCAGTCATTATAACCCCGAGTCTTATCCCTGTACAGTAGTGAGTTACATCAGAGCTCTCCCTGGCTGATGTACTGCAGCAGTAACGTTTTTTGCGCTTTTGTTACAAAGAGGGTGGAGTCTGTTCTTTTGTGGCTTTATTACAGTAATATAGGGTGACAGGAGTGAGATTTCCAAAAATTTTATTTCTTTCCAGGGGCACACTCCTTTTGCATTAAAATTATATGCAAAGGGTATTGTATGCAAATTATTGTGTTTTCCTTGTATTACACTGCAAACACCAATATACACCTTTTTTTATATATATATATATATATAATTTTTGAGTTAATAATCCTCTGCCTAAAAGCAAAATTCATATTTTATTACTGTTTGCCTGTATCTCGGCATCAGTTGAACCATGCGTTCAATATATTAACTTAAAAGGTGTAATATAATGTCTTAGTGGGGGAAGGGGTTGCATTTAATTTGACTCTCCAG
This sequence comes from Leptobrachium leishanense, assembly GCA_009667805.1. Classification (NCBI taxonomy): domain Eukaryota; kingdom Metazoa; phylum Chordata; class Amphibia; order Anura; family Megophryidae; genus Leptobrachium; species Leptobrachium leishanense. The sequence goes on along the minus strand of CM019067.1, from coordinate 114,243,254 downwards.
ATCTGAAAAATATAACAATACAATCTTTGTTTCTGAACAGAACCCACGGTGCGTGCAGAACTCATGGAACAAGTGCCTCATCTTGCAATGTTCTGTCAAGAAAACAGGCCATCTATTCCACATGCTTTTTCCAAATATCTTTTGCCTATTATTGTGAGATACCTTGCTGATCAGAACAATCAGGTGAGATGCAGAGCTTTTTTTTTTTTTTTTTAATATCAATCACATTATACGTATAGAATGTTCTATTACTGCATTGATACTCGCTTATCAATTCAAAGTTGGAAATGTTAATTAGTAACATCCACGATAATGTATTTAAAGCTCCAACATATTCTCTAGTGCTGTACAATGAGTTGGATAAAACAAACCTAGAATTAGCAAAGAAAATAGACACCCAGTGACTGATGGGAAAAGAGGACCTGCGCAGGTGAGCTTACAGTTTAAGAGGCGTGGGGTGACAGGGTAGGGTAGATAGGTTTTCAAAGCCATTTTTATAAATTAATCCCTATATTTGAAGGAAAATGCAGATTAGATTTTAATAACCTGAGAATCGTTAAACAATATGTTCTGTTTGTAATGTTCCAGGTCAGAAAAACAAGCCAGGCTGCCCTGCTGGTCCTCTTGGAACAGGAGCTTATAGAAAGGGCAGACGTTGAACGTAAAGTGTGTCCGGTGCTCATTGAACTCACTGCTCCAGACAGCAATGATGATGTCAAAACAGAAGCTGTGGCTGTAAGTGTCCTTTTTTTTTTTTTTTTTTTTTTTTTCCCTCCTTCAAAGTTTTACTGTGCAGCTACGTCCCCGTTCTGTATCTTCAACCATTGGCATGGAAAATCTGAAGCATTTTACTTGACTAAGTATTTTGGTGCATACTTTTAGCACCATGTCATTTGAGCAGAAGGTCCAGTAAAAAGTTAAATCCAGTATATGAGGTGTAATGTACAATGTTCTTTGCATGGATATAACAGTTTAACAATTAGACATTCTATTTTTTATTTATTTATTTTACACTAAATTTCTGCATGTTAAATCAAGCATCTTCCTGCCTTTAAGCATGTTCTTTCTAGATCAGTCATCGTGTTTCTTCCTCTTAAACACATGTACTTTACTAAAACGTTAAGGCTGTTAACCATTAAGCCCCGGCGTTGCAAAAACGGGCTAAATCGGCAGTACTGCAGTGCCGAGAAGTGCCTGTCCTTCTCAAAACAAAGTAAAAAGGAGTGGCTTTACAGTAAAGCTTTTCTTTTTCTGTTTAGTTTTGAGAAGCAGTGTTGTTTCTCTGCACTGCAATACTAGAGATTTTTTTTATTTTCCCCCTCAGCTGGTTTTTGCAGTGCTGGCAAATACCAGTGCGTAGCAGATATCACCCCGAGTTCTTTGTGCAGACTCCTGATATGTCTTGCGCTACTGCCTGAGTCACATAGTATGGTAGAAGCAGTTGTCCACTTCTGATACGGTTGCGTGATTTAATCTGTTGGTTTTTTTATGTTTTTGTTTACTTTCTTTATCTCCTAGATAATGTGCAAAATGGCCTCAATGGTGGGCAGAGATATTACAGAGAGACTGATCTTGCCACGGTTTTGTGAGATGTGCTGTGACTGCAGAATGTTCCACGTTCGCAAGGTCAGTCCCGGTCCCCTTCATCTGCTGCATTTGGATTGGATTAGATGTAATCGTGAAATAGTTTAAGGCTGCGGGCACACGTGTGTTTTTCAGAGCGGAAGGAATGTCCATGAGCGTGAACGTTCACTTCATTCTGATGCCCGTGTGGCCACCTCAATGAGCGCAGTTAGTGTGCTCAGCGCTACAAAGCAAGATACTCCTGCGGAGGAACGCACTTTATAGGCCTGTCAGCGTCTGTCATAGCTTTTTGACGGGGAGCCTGAAATCCCATCTGGTGGTAGTTCGTGCACACGCTACACAGAGTGGCCTACCCATCCAGCCTGTCAAAAGCTGTGACGGACGCAGGGAAGTGTGGTCATATGAATGCACTCAGTGCGCTTGTGTGACCACAGTCTAAAACTGCAAAATTAACTATCATGCGATCCACAGTGATTACTTGCTTTTGGTCTGAAAATGTCACTTTTACATGGATTTTAATTTCTTGGCAAACATGTCTGAATCACACCAAGCATTTTTGGAATATTCACATGCTAGTCCTGGTCTATCATATTGACAAGCCATTAAAAACGTGACCTCTTGTGCCCAAAACAGCTTTATGTTTTGAAAGACTTTAACATTATGACTGTACATTGGCCACATTTCTAGCAAATATATAGATTTAAAAAAATAAAATCTGCCTCCCCTCCCAGCCATATTGCTTGCATACATCGGCATGCCAACAGAAAAGCAGTGCATTCTGTAAAGGATTTACTCGGGGACAGTAGCTATAGAGTAGCTGTGCTGACTAGTTAATAAAAGTTTGTTCCCCCCCCCCCAATCAAGGCAACAGCACTAGATGTTGGGTCTTGCTGTCACCTGTAAAAGATCACATAAAAAAGACATCTGGTCCTTCCTCTTCCTCCCCAAGGGCCCACCCCTCACAATCACATTCCCATATAAAGATGGGTCCCACCAGAGAGCTCCAGTTCTCTTGCCAGTCCTCAGTCAGATGAAGAATGCAAAGGGTTCAGGGTCTTGTTGTTGGAATCCTGGATGTTTGGAAACGCATGAAGGGGATACAGAGGGCGTGTGTGTCCAAACTGCTATTGTGGGGTTCTTTTACATGGCATGAGCCATTTTTGCCATATGTTGATGATGCAAAGCATGGCGCCATGTAAATTCCCTATTGCAGACAGTTGCCACACTTAAAAGTAATGAGGTGCTACATCCAGGAGGAATGGAAAACCTGAAAAATCCTTTTAGCAGACACCGTACTCTCACTTACCTTTTTAATACAACTGTAGAGTAACAGTGCTAACCAGTTAATAACAGACACACACATTTCTTTGCATTGATAACAAAGGCTTTTTTGGCCCTTTCACTCTCTAATGATTTATCTTTCATTATCTGCGCTCTCTTGAGATTTAGAGAAATCCTAGACAAAATACTATGCTGGAATTGTTGGTTAAAAGGCAGTTCTGACTAATCCTAATGGCAGCAACTGGATCCAAACCATTATACAAAAATGTTTGTAGGAATTGCACGTTCCATGGGATTTCCCCAACCCCAGGCACAGTGACCATTTATACGAATAAATTGTGTCAATGATCTCTTTGAAATACTTGAAATAAACTAGTTAATCTCTTATTTTGTATATTTTTGAGGGTACACAAGCTACTGAACATTTATTAACTAGTTCAGTCCTGATGCAGAGAAACACAAGGCTTTAAACTGTAGATATACAGGGCCCGTTGGCTGTCGTTTAATAAACGATGGCAACGTAAATGTTAAATCGGTCACAAACGATTTATGCAAGGAGTATATCTGATTTTTATGACCGTATATTCGTGGTATCATGGAATAGTGCCTTAAAAGTGGTTTTACACACAACCAGTTCACTTTAGCAACCTACACTGCTCAAAAAAATAAAGGGAACACAAACATAAGACATCCTAGATCTGAATGAATGAAATATTCTTATTAAATACTGTGGTCATTACTTAGTTGAATGTGCTGACAACAAAATCACACAAACCTTATCAATGGAAATCAAATTGAGCAACCCATGGAGGTCTGGATTTGGAGTTACACTCAAAATTAAAGTGGAAAAACAACACTACAGGCTGATCCAACTTTAATGTCCTTCAAACAAGTCAAAATGAGGCTCAGTAGTGTGTGTGGCCTCCACATGCCTGTATAACCTCCCTACAACGCCTGGGCATTCTCCTGATGAGGTGGCGGATGGTCTCCTGAGGGATCTCTTCCCACACCTGGACTAAAGCATCCCCCAACTCCTGGACAGTCTGTGGTGCACCATGATGTTGGTGGATGGAGCGAGACATGATGTCCCAGATGTGCTCAATTGGAATCGGGTCTGGGGAACGGGCGGGCCAGTCCATAGCATCAATGCCTTCGTCTTGCAGGAGCTGCTGACACACTCCAGCCACATGAGGTCTAGCATTGTCTTGCATTAGGAGGAACCCAGAGCCAACCGCACCAGCATATGGTCTCACAAGGGGTCTGAGGATCTCCTCTCGGTACCTAATGGCAGTCAGGCTACCTCTGGCGGCCCCCTAAAGAAATGCCACCCCACACCATTACTGACCCACTGCCAAACCGGTCATGCTGGAGGATGTTGCAGGCAGCAGAACGTTCTCCACGGCTTCTCCAGACCCTGTCACGTCTGTCACATGTGCTCAGTGTGAACCTGCTTTCATCTGTGAAGAGCACAGGGCGCCAGTGGCGAAGCTACCAAACTTGGTGTTCTCTGGCAAATGCCAAACGTCCTGCACGGTGTTGGGCTGTAAGCACAACCCCCACCTGTGGACGTCGGTCCCTCATACCATTCTCATGGAGTCTGTTTCTGACCGTTTGAGCAGCCACATGCACATTTGTGGCCCGCTGGAGGTTATTTTGCAGGGTTCTGGCAGTGCTCCTTCTGTCCCTCCTTGCACAAAGGCAGAGGTAGCGGTCCTGCTGCTGGGTTGTTGCCCTCCTACGGCCTCCTCCACCTCTCCTGATGTACTGGCCTGTCTCCTGGTAGCGCCTCCATGCTCTGAACACTACGCTGACACCCAGCAAACCTTCTTGCCACAGCTCGCATTGATGTGCCATCCTGGATGAGCTGCACTACCTGAGCCACTTGTGTGGGTTGTAGACTCCGTTTCATGCTACCTCAAGAGTGACCGCACCGCCAGCATTCAAAAGTGACCAAACCATCAGCCAGAAAGCATAGGAACTGAGAAGTGGTCTGTGGTCACCACCTGCAGAACCACTCCTTTATTGGGGATGTCTTGCTACTTGCCTATGCTTCCCTCCTTTTGTCAATTCCATTTGCACAACAGCATGTGGACTTGTGACTGATTGTCAATCAGTGTTGCTACCTAAGTGGTCAGTTTGATTTCACAGACGTGTGATTGACTTGGAGTTACATTGTGTTGTTTAAGTGTTCCCTATATTTTAGCAGTGTATAATTATCAAGGGGGTTAAATTAAAAATAGTTGTGTTTTTTTTGTAGTTTCTGTGCATTGTATTACATGAGCTGTAATCAAAGCATCTATGTTTGCCTTACAGATGATCATTGGATGCGTTAAATTTCTTTATTCTCAATGTGCTATTCTCATGCAAGAAATTGCTTAATTGTTCTGGTTAGCATTATCTATCTTTATTGCATACATTTTTAATGAGGTAGGTCTATAGGTAGTGTATGAAGCAATATGTGGCCTTCATTACAATTTTACATAAGGAAATGCATGAAGTCAAGACTACAATCTGGATAAAACAATCAATTCACACATTTATTGGCATTATTATTCTTGTAACTTTGACTTTAAACTTACAGTTGTGTTCAAAATTATTCAACCCCCAATGCTGTAAAGGGTTTTAGGGAATTTAGTGTACATTTGTAATTCAGAATGAAATCCTACAAGGACTTTTTAAAGAACCATATGCAACTAAAATGACATCAATTGGTTTTGTAATACAGTAGTAAATGTTTCTTTTGTGAATTCTTCATTGACACAATTATTCAACCCCTTAAAGACTACCACTCTGAAGAACAGAGGTTCATTCAAGTGTTTTCAATCAGGTATTGAAAACACCTGTGGATGTCACGGAGCAGCAATAAAGCATAATAAGCACCAATTAGGCAGCTTTAAAATGACTGTGATACTCAGCTCCTTCTAGACATTTACTGGTGTGGTTACAAACATGGTGAAGTCAAGAGAATGGTCCAGGAAGACAAGAGAAGAGGTGATTACTCTTCACAGGAAGGGCAATGGCTATAAGAATATTGCAAAGATGTTAAACATACCAAGAGAGACCATAGGAAGCATCATTCGCAAATTCAAGGCAAAGGGCACTGTTGAAATGCTACCTGGTCGTGGCAGAAAAAAGATGCTGACGTCGACTGCTGTGCGCTACCTGAAGCGTAGAGTGGAGAAACGTCCCTGTGTGACTGCTGAGGAACTGAGAAAAGATTTGTCAGATGTGGGTACTGAAGTTTCAGCTCAGACAATACGGCGCACACTGCGTAATGAAGGCTTCCATGCCAGAACTCCCAGGCGCACCCCCCTGCTGTCTCCAAAGAATAAGAAGAGTCGACTGCAGTATGCCAAAAGTCATGTGGACATCCACAGAAGTTTTGGGATAGTGTTCTGTGGACTGATGAAACAAAATTAGAACTGTTCGGGCCCATGGATCAACGCTATGTTTGGAGGAGGAAGAACAAGGCCTATGAAGAAAAGAACACCTTGCCTACTGTGAAGCATGGCGGGGGGTCAATCATGCTTTGGGGCTGTTTTGCTTCTGCAGGTACAGGGAAGCTTCAGCGTGTGCAAGGTACCATGAATTCTCTTCAGTACCAGGAGATATTGGATGACAATGTGATGCAGTCCGTCACAAACCTGAGGCTTGGGAGACGTTGGACCTTTCAACAGGACAATGATCCCAAGCATACCTCCAAGTCCACTAGAGCATGGTTGCAGATTAAAGGCTGGAACATTTTGGAGTGGCCATCGCAGTCACCTGACTTAAATCCGATTGAGAACCTCTGGTGGGACTTAAAGAAAGCAGTTGCAGTGCGCAAGCCTAAGAATGTGACTGAACTGGAGGCTTTTGCCCATGACGAATGGGCGAAGATACCCGTAGATCGCTGCAAGACACTTGTGTCAAGCTATGCTTCACGTTTAAAAGCTGTTATAACTGTAAAAGGATGTTGTACTAAGTACTAAGAGTGAATGTCACTTGGGGGTTGAATAAACCTGATAATGATGTGAGCACAGAAAAGACATTTGTGGTTATTTCATTATAAATGTTATGTTATATTTGTCTGACCTACACGTGCCTCTTTGATTTAATTGTAAGCAAGATGACTGAATGATCAAAATCAATGTCAAACTGGCCAAAACACTCAATTTCAGTGGGGGGTTGAATAATTTTGAACACAACTGTACTTCCTTTACCCTTACAATGGTTCAGTCTAATTTCCTCTCATTGATCCCTACCTGTAAGACTGTGCAGGCTTTGTGTGTAGGCATTCATTGTTTGTTTCTCATGCAACTTCTTTAGGATTATCATTATTTATATAGTGCATTACAATATCTAATGGTGAATGGGACATCATTACAAACATAGAAACCAGAAACGAGGTGTAGTTGAGGGCCCACATCACTACTTGTTTGTTTTTTTGCACCAGAATCATCCTACAAATTCACAAAATAGTTTTTATTTCTACACTCATTCAGTTCAATAATCCGTTTTGACATCTGCAATCCTTTTATCCCGTAGAAAAGTAAATCTGAGCCCCAACACAAAACCACTGTAACTAAAGCTGATGTTTACTAACCGGTGTTCACCATCACTGTTATGGTCAATTGACAGCTATACAAAGAAGAAACGCCTATTTTGAATGTTGGGAAATCACTCTTCTAAATAAGGTGTATGGTGTGGGCCCCTCAAATTTCTAGAATGAGATAATGTATCTAATTTTGTAAATTATTTATGACAATCAGCAGGACAGACACGGGTACAGAGCTTATGCTTTCAAATAAGTGGTCTCCTACAAAGACGATGCCCACACTTTGAGATTCCAAAGTATATTACACCATTATGAGATTAATGTTGCTGCTGTTTTCTCCTGATAGTCGCCACTAGGTGTGACCACCTTATTAGAAAGAGGCTATTCTCTTTCCAGAACGGGTTCCAACATTATCTTGAGTGTTTGAGCTGTATGTTGCCAAACCCATCATCGTAAAATACTCCCCTGCTATCTGTAGGGGGTAGGTATTCACCTGATCTGAGACTTTTCCCAGTGTGGTCTCTCCCTGTAACTCAAAGGAAGACTAAAATATTTACTGTGTATAATACCCCTCACCTCACCGCTATTTGGCAATCAAAGCAGAATCGGGTGTAAATGGACACAATCCGTTACTATAAATTGTGCAGAGAGCAATCCCCAAAATGTGACCCACCCATCCACCCCGGTCCTTGGAACTGAAAGAGGTTTATAAATGTATTGAGTCAAGTCAGTATATGACTTAACATTGCGCGTTTAATTTTGTTTGCGTTTTAGGTTTGTGCTGCCAACTTTGGAGATATATGCAGTGTTGTGGGTCAGGATGCAACTGAGAAAATGTTGGTAAGTCTGTATAGCCCTGCATGTTCTGTATTTTTTTCATATATATCATGGTCGAATGTGTGTGTGTATATATATATCTCTTGTATAGATATGTTTATTATTGCAGAAGCCATCTGCACATCACTGCAATTCAAAGAACGGTTTCCCAGAGCTCCTGTGCTACATTTCCCATATGCATCAAGGAACTCTGGGTAGGATATGCAAATGACATCTGTCTCACTTTTATTGCATCCTGGGTCTAGTTTTACACAGAACCTTTCAATCAATGCCATGCCATACTACATGGCTTTTTTTTTAGCAGAGATCATGTTTATGCAACTGATCAAAGGCATTATATATAGATGGATCCTCACTCTTATTCTACTATTGTTTTGGCAGCTACCTCGCTTTTTCCAGTTGTGCACGGATAATGTTTGGGGTGTACGGAAAGCGTGTGCAGAATGTTTTATGGCGGTGTCCTGTGCAACATCTCAAGAACTTCGACGCACAAAATTATCAGCCCTTTTTATTAACTTAATCAGTGATCCTTCCAGATGGGTAAGTTGTTGTCTGATACGTTGTTTTGGTAAATGGAAAGTCGTAATCGTCAGCAAATATGCACTTTTTTCCTTCATGTTAGGATACTTCCCCAGTTGAATATATGACATTTCAACCAGATGAAGCTGGCATTGTCACAAGTAAACCTTTTTGGAGACTGTTCACAAGGACTCTCTTGGCTTTATTTTAGGTACGCCAAGCTGCCTTTCAGTCCCTGGGGCCTTTTATTTCCACATTTGCAAACCCATCAAGTTCTGGTCAGTATTTCAAGGAAGAAGATTGTAAACCCTCAAAGGATGAAAAACAATGTGACAGTGATGAGCAGTAAGTACTGAATGAAATACTATGCTTTCGGCTTATCCCCTTTCTTTCGTTTAATTTTTTTTATATACATTGGCAAGAAAAAGTATGTGAACCCTTTGGGATTACGTGGAGTTTTGCATGAATTGGTCATAAAATGTGCTCTGATCTTCATCTAAGTCACAACAATTTGAAAAACATAGTCTGCTTAAAATAATACAACACAAACATATGTTTTCATGTTTTTATTGAACAGAACATGTCAACATTCACAGTGCAGGGTGGAAAAAGTACGTGAACCTTTGGACTTAATAACTGGTTGACCCTCCTTTTGGCAGCAATAACCTCAACCAAACGTTTCCTGTAGTTGCAGATCAGACCTGCACAATGATCTGGAGTAATTTTGGACCACTCCTCTTCACAAAACTGTTTCAGTGTAGCAATATTCTTGGGATGTCTGGTGTGAATCGCTCTCTTAAGGTCATGCCACAGCATTTCAATCGGGTTGAGGTCAGGACTCTGACTTCGCCACTCCAGAAGGCGTATTTTGTTTTGTTGAAGCCATTCCTTTTTTGAATTACTTATATGCTTTGGGTCATTGTCCGGTTGCATCACCCATCCTCTGCGGAGCTTCAGTTGGCCGACAGATGGTCTTACGTTTTCCTGCAAAATGCCTTGATGAACTCTGGAATTCATTTTTCCAGACAACAATGACAACAATCCGTCCAGGCCCTGAGGCAGCAAAGCAGCCCCAAACCATGATGCTCCCTCCGCCATGTTTTACAGTGGGGATGAGGTTTTGATGTTGGTGTGCTGTGCCTTTTTTTCTCCACACATAGTGTTGAGTGTTTTTTCCAAACAACTCAATTTTGGTTTCATCTGTCCACAGAATATTTTGCCAGTAGTGCTGTGGAACATCCAGGTGCTCTTTTGCAAACTTCAAACGTGCTGCAATATTCTTTTTGGACAGCAATGGCTTCCTCCATGGTGTCCTCCCATGTACTCCATTCTTGTTTAATGTTTTCCTTATTGTAGATGTGCTAACAAAAATGTTAGCATGTGCCAGAGATTTCTGTAAGTCTTTAGCTGACACTCTAGGATTCTTCTTTACCTCATTAAGCATTCTGCGCTGTGCTCTTGCAGTTATCTTAACAGGACGACCACGCCTAGGGAGAGTAGCAACAGTGCTGAACTTTCTCCATTTGTAGACTGTCTTACCGTGGACACATGACCAGCAAGGCTTTTGGAGATCCTTTTGTAACCCTTTCCAGCTTCATGCAAGTCAACAATTCTTGATCGTAGGTCTTCTGAGAGCTCTTTTCTGCGAGGCATGGTTCACATCAGGCAGTGCTTCTTGAAACCAGTAAACCCAAAACTGGTGTGTGTTTTCAAAGGGCAGGACAGCTTTCAGCAACACATCCAATAATATCACACTGATTGGACTCAAGGTTGGCTCACTCCTGGCTCCAATTAGCTCTTGGAGAAGTCATTAGGCTAGGGGTTCACATACTTTTTCCACCCTGCACTGTGAATGTTTACATGTTATGTTCAATAAACACTTGAAAACATATATGTTTGTGTTGTATTATTTTAAGCAGACTGTGTTTTTCAAATTGTTGTGACTTAGATGAAGATCAGAGCACATTTTATGACCAATTCATGCAAAACTCCACGTAATCCCAAAGGGTTCACATACTTTTTCTTGCCACTGTACATATTTTTAAATCCGTTTCATAAAGCTCAAGCCTCACATGGCCGCGTGCGTTTTAACAAGTTTGGATTCTTTTCTACACCATAGATTCTATGGAATCTATCCAGTAAGTGGCGAATTGGTTGAGAATTGCAAGGTAATAATAATTTTTAAGTCAAATTTGCTGAAGTTGAATCTTTTTCCAATTTGGATCTTCCCTCAGCTTGGCCATCTTGGCTTAAAATTTGCATTTCTCCATCCGTTCACTGCTTGGTGGATAACCCAATAAGTAGGTATTTTCATTCACTTAGTGGATGCTTTTTTCTGTACTTGCCCATGTTTGTTCCTGGGAATATTTATGTGTCGCTACAGATGCTCAAGGTATTCAAGGCAAGGTGTGGGGTTCATGAAATGAACAAAAATCCCAAGCATGTCTTCCTTATTGCAGTGATTGCTTTTTTCATCGCTATACTAATGTTACAGAAGGACAAACTCCCGGTTGTCTGGCCACACAGGATGTCTTGTAAAACAAGTAAATGCTCTGTAACTACAAACCTTAACTATTAAAGTAGTTTAATCTATCTCTGTTCATAAAGTTCAGTTTTAATAAAATTTTGTTAATGGTTTGTCCTAAAAAATCGCAAGGTCAAAGCAAACTAGTTTAACATATACTTTATATCGCAGGAGGGTTTTTTCTAGGTTGTTTTGCAGATTCTTTCTTCAGGCAGCCTTTAGGCATCTGTTTATTGGCAATCAATATTTCTGCTTTTTGGGACATAAAATCTTTACAAATGAGGTCAGCATAGTAACATCAAAAAAAGCATACAAAGCCGCTTTTGTGAACGCTGTAATGGCTTGACAAGTTGTCCTTTTAAAACTACAAATCCAAAATATGTAACTTAATTTCCCAGACGCTTCTCGATGGCTGCTTTGTGGCAGGAGAATTATTCCTAGAATAAGCAGACCCTTTCTGTTCAGTACATTCTTTACAGAGTAGATCTTGGCGCTGTTATTTTGCAGTAACACACTGTTCATATGCATACTTGCACAATAAAGAATTTTCTTAAGCACATGTGTGCTTTCACTTTTCTAATCACACAAATTACTTTTGGAATTTTTTACACCTTACTGGAAGATTTGCTTGTTGGCTTAGCTTTTTAACTCTTGAAGTGTTAAAAGATTTGTTACTGATTGAGATAAAAATATTTCTGCTGTGATGGAGAAAGCTTAAATTTAAATACAAAGCATTCTAAATATATGTATCTGCAAATATGGGTACACCTCTCATCGGTTTAAACCATTTGCAAACGTTTTTCTGAGTTTTATACTTGTTTGTTCCTTTCTAGGAGGACTCCGGAAGAGGTACCTGTTGAGGATATTAAAAGTGTTGCTGTGGGGGATGACGTTCCGCTGATAGATGATGTTTGCACAGACAGTAGTGTCGATAGTTTTAATGTGAAGTTAGAATCCGGCTTGGAAGATGTAGTCGACGAATCTTCCACGAACAGTAATGAACAACTTGACTTTCTTCCGCACTGCACTTTGCCTTTGCAATCCACACCTGACTCTAGCAACCCAGAACATATCTCTGCAGAAAATATTGTACAAGAAGGGCTGGAGTCATTGGAGTTGATGTCGCCAGAGAGCCCGGTTACCGAGCAGGAGCTGTACAACTCTTTCCATTTCTGGAGGACTCCCATCCCCGAAATTGATATTGACCTGGAACTGAAGCGAACACAAATGGAAGCACACAGCCCTGAAAGTGCCCCCACGGTTCAAACGGCGTCTTCTGGTGCTCCCAATATCTCAATGGCTACTAGGAAAGAGCTTGAAGAAATGATAGAGAATTTGGAGCCTCATATAGATGACCCTGATGTTAAAGGTACCCGTAAGAATGGACCTAATAATACATTGTACTCCTTCTTAATTCTGTGATACATGTTACTGACGGGAGTTTTGAGTGCAGCAGCTGGTAAATTCTAAAAACTAATGGTGTTTAATTAAGATTGTATTAAGTATATGTGTTGTTTGGGTGGATTATATAGTAGGGTTGCTTTGACAAATTAAGTATTTTGCTTCATGCCGTGTTCTCTTCAAACTTGAAAAGCTTTAAAACATTAATGGAGGCACTAAACTATAAATATGAATGAGGTCTTATTTTACAGTAGTAAGTTTTTTTTAAACTAGGCCTGGTAATTGTGGCAAAGAAATGCTATTATGAGTGGTGTATTGCTACGTGTGTACATGCAGCACTAGTGAGTAGTTAAATAGTGTAGTGATTATGCACTATGATAGCCTAGTGTTTATTTTTGAAAAGTAATTGTTTTCTGTGATGGTGCAGGAATGTGTGACACTGGGGAAAATACACTTCTGTACTAAATGAATTTGTCTAACCTATATAGAAAGTGCCAAAAAGGTATTAGATGTGTGATAAAGGCACGGTTAGAATTTCTTATGCTAATGAAATCTTAATTGTGCGGTGTGAAATTGCCACACTTCAACATTCATATAAACCCACACACCTCAAATGGAGCGTATTTTCACATATACCTTTTACCATTGGAGACTTCTCCGTTGATTCAGTATGGACAGTGCCCCACCAGGTTTTTTCCTTTTTGGGGGTAGAACAAAAAATATAAGTAAACAATATAGAATTTGTGTGTAAGCTACAGGCTTTTTTTTTTTTTAAGTATTTTACCAGGAAGGATACATTCAGATTTCTCTCGTTTTCAAGTATGTCCTGGGCAGGCTGCTACTGTTTCCTGGAGGGTAGTGGGCATTTAGTTTAAATTAATTTAAAGAAAAACTCAAGGTTTTTGCCTGATTGCAATAACCGCAATAAAGCATGCACAGAAATCTGTAGAAAAGACCCCCCCCCCCTTCAATTAATTTGTCTCGTTCATATCATTCATCATTATCATTCATGCTGCATGGAAAAAAGGGCGTGTGAGTATTTATTTTTGCGGGGGGGGGGGGGCACACCCATTTGTGTGCGTCTCTAAATGGTCTTATATGTGTGTGTAAAATACATATATTCCTCTGACAGGCTCATCCACCTCACCCGCCGCTCTGTCTCTGCCGCTCCCCTCTGCGAGTCCCTTCACTGGCTCCCCTTCCACTGTAGAATTAAATTCAAAATCCTTACCCTGACCTACAAAACCCTCACTAACTCAGCTCCCCACTACCTGTCCTCACTAATCGCCAAATATACCCTAGCCCCCTCAAGATCAAACAGTGACCTGCACCTAGCTTCTTCCCGCATCACCTCTTCCCATGATAGACTGCAGGATTTCTCACGCGCAACCCCCATCCTCTGGAACGCTCTCCCTCGTACAGTCAGACTTTCCCCTAGTTTCCCTTCCTTCAACGCTCCCTCCAAACATTCCTATTTAGGGAAGCCTACCACCCGACTCACTGACGCAACCAGTCCATCACTCCCGCCTAGCAGTCCATCACTCCCGCCTAGCAGTCCATCACTCCCGCCTAGCAGTCCATCACTCCCGCCTAGCAGTCCATCACTCCCGCCTAGCAGTCCATCACTCCCGCCTAGCAGTCCATCACTCCCGCCTAGCAGTCCATCACTCCCGCCTAGCAGTCCATCACTCCCGCCTAGCAGTCCATCACTCCCGCCTAGCAGTCCATCACTCCCGCCTAGCAGTCCTCTCCTCCTGTTTCCAACCCCAACCCTTCTAGATTGTGAGTTCCCATGGGAATAGGGCCCTCGTCTCCTCCTGTACTGGTTTGTCAAATGTTATTCAATGTATTGTAACCCTGTCTATACTGTGCCCATTGTACAGCACTGCGAAATATGCTGGTGCTTTATAAATAAAGATTAATAATAATCCTCCAACATCACTCTGCTACAATCACATACTGCTGAAGCTAACCAGCTTAATACAGCTGTCCTAGAGTGGGGGTTTTTTGTATCCCTTAACCATCTATCTGGCATGTGGAGTGTCTCTGCAGCAGATTTTTAATGGAGGGGAGCAATGATGACATTATGACCTTCATTTACATGTCCTACCCTGAATTCTTTGCTGCATTTGGAGAATGTAGCAGGCGGGCTCTGCGTGCAAAGCAAATCTGACTTGCTTAATGTGGGAATGTGTTTTGCAAATATATATATATATATATCACACCCTTCCCTTGCCAGTCTGATGTGGAGTTGTGGTTTAAGAAAATATCTGTTACAATTACATAATGCCCCTTGCTGTACTTTGAAAACTGGACAAGCTTAAAGGGACACTCTAGGAAAAAATCCAACCCGCCCCCCACCCCCCTGTTTTTTTACCTTAAAATATACATAGTCACTCAATAACTAGGTAGGGAATATATATATATATATATATATAATTTTTTTTTTTCTCCCCTCCCTCCTCGTCTGCAACCGTCCTTGTAAATCTGTAACTTGGCTAATAGTTTACGTGAGCAGCGCATGCGCGCCTCTCACGTAAACCAGCCAATCAGCAGGCTTCCTCCCGGCTCCATCTTCTTTGATTAGTGTTGCGCGCAAGAAGATGCGCGCAACACTAATCCTCAGCTGCTGCCGCCAGCTACTGCTGCGAGTTGGAGACGTCATCGTGCTGAAAGCGCAATGACAGCTCCTACTCGGCAATAGTCGGCAGATGCGGGAAATATGAATCCCACTCTGCTGACTGACAGCTGGGAGGGCGGAGTAAAGTCCTCAGCGTCTCTCAGCTGTTTCAGCCGATCGGCTGAGCGGAGGGAGGGGGGGGGGAGGCAAGGGCATACTCAGTGCATCATGACCACCTAAAAAAGCTTAGGTGGTCATGTTGCCTAGAGTATCACTTTAATCTACTGCAATGGTTTCCAACCCTGATCCTCCAGTACCCCTAACAAGCCAGGTTTGTCAGTGATCTGAATCAGAGATGATAGGATTTGCTGCTCATTGATTGCAGTATTCAGTCTGCATTTCCTGAAGATAAAACTTAAAGGGACACTACCACTTACATGAGCTGTAACTTGATTACTTGTGCATTACAAACAAAACCACTTTACAAAACGCTGCTTTTTTGTTTTCTTTTGAAGTATTTGCTTGTAAAAGATATATATATATTTTTTGATCTCCTGATTCAATTTTGTGGATCTTTCCAATGATGCAACATTTACCAAACTCTTTGCAAAAACTTTTCTTTACTGGTCTTGTTTATTTAATCTATAGTATTCAAAAGTTAATGAGGTGGAGGAGGGAATGTTTAGTTTAGTCGGCAGGAGGCTATTGTTCTCCAGGCTAACAGAGATAAGCGATGGCAGTTGAATGAGAGATATGACAGAGTTTATCTAGATTTTTGCATTATAATACATAGAAAAGCACTCGATAACATACCAAAACTCTATTTTCACACCATTTTTAAAGCCAGTTGTGTTATAATCTCACTCCTGTCACCCTATATTACTGTAATAAAGCCACAAAAGAACAGGCTCTATCCTCTTTTGTAACAAAAGTGCAAAAAACTTTACTGCTGTAGTACAACACCCAGGGAGAGGGCAGAATACAGGGAGAGCTCTGATGTAACTCCCTACTGCACAGGGATAAGACTCGGGGTCATAATGACTGAAACTCACTGTACAATGCAGATACAAGGTTATTGTGTAATTTCCACATACAGGCATTATGCCACATAATTTTTTCATTCTGCTGGTATTTTTCAGAAGCTGCATTGCTAATAATCTCACTCCATGATCACTACAAATCCTCGTAAACAGGAGATCTGACCATTTTTATTATTCTAGTCACAGTATATGACACAAGGCCATTTCTGCCTGTATGCTGATAATTCCGACCCCATGTGACATTGTTTGAGATCAGGGACAACATCTAGAGTTCAGACTCTTATTTCAACACTATTTTCGTGAAGGATAAACGAATACATGAACAATTGAAAATGAGGGAATTTACATTAAAAAAATTTAACCGTGTGCAAATTTTCCATTTTGCATATTCGTTATCTTTTGAAGAATTTCAAATACATTCTATGATAAAAAAACAAATAGCCTGGTAGTGAAGGTTAAAAGACTTCTAGCCTACCCACTGGTGATGTCCTTTGAATACATCCCACACAATACAATGATTTGAATCGTTGACTGACCCATAGACTCCATTTTATGGCCAAATCCACACAGTGAGGAGCAAGTGAGTTAAAGATAAAGGTGGGGGGGGGGACAGTTTACAACACAAAAGATGCATCAGTGACACATATGGAGTAAAATGCTTTAACTAAACATATAGTTGTGTTCAAAATTATTCAACCCCCACTGAAATTGAGTGTTTTGGCCAGTTTGACATTGATTTTGATCATTCGGTCATCTTACTTACAATTAAATCAAAGAGGCACGTGTAGGTCAGACAAATATAACATAACATTTATAATGAAATAACCACAAATGTCTTTTCTGTGCTCACATCATTATCAGTTTTATTCAACCCCCAAGTGACATTCAATCTTAGTACTTAGTGCAACATCCTTTTACAGTTATGACAGCTTTTAAACGTGAAGCATAGCTTGACACAAGTGTCTTGCAGCGATCTACGGGTATCTTCGCCCATTCGTCATGGGCAAAAGCCTCCAGTTCAGTCACATTCTTAGGCTTGCGCACTGCAACTGCTTTCTTGAAGTCCCACCAGAGGTTCTCAATCGGATTTAAGTCAGGTGACTGCGATGGCCACTCCAAAATGTTCCTGCCTTTTAATCTGCAACCATGCTCTAGTGGACTTGGAGGTATGCTTGGGATCATTGTCCTGTTGAAAGGTCCAATGTCTCCCAAGCCTCAGGTTTGTGACGGACTGCATCACATTGTCATCCAATATCTCCTGGTACTGAAGAGAGTTCATGGTACCTTGCACACGCTGAAGCTTCCCTGTACCTGCAGAAGCAAAACAGCCCCAAAGCATGATTGACCCCCCCTCCCCCCCGCCATGCTTCACAGTAGGCAAGGTGTTCTTTTCTTCATAGGCCTTGTTCTTCCTCCTCCAAACATAGCGTTGATCCATGGGCCCAAACAGTTCTAATTTTGTTTCATCAGAACACTATCCCAAAACTTCCGTGGTTTGTCCACATGACTTTTGGCATACTGCAGTCGACTCTTCTTATTCTTTGGAGACAGCAAGGGGGTGCGCCTGGGAGTTCTGGCATGGAGGCCTTCATTACGCAGTGTGCGCCGTATTGTCTGAGCTGAAACTTCAGTACCCACATCTGACAAATCTTTTCTCAGTTCCTCAGCAGTCACACGGGGACTTTTCTCCACTCTACGCTTCAGGTAGCGCACAGCAGTCGAAGTCAGCATCTTCTTTCTGCCACGACCAGGTAGCGTTTCAACAGTGCCCTTTGCCTTGAATTTGCGAATGATGCTTCCTATGGTCTCTCTTGGTATGTTTAACATCTTTGCAATCTTCTTATAGCCATTGCCCTTCCTGTGAAGAGTAATCACCTCTTCTCTGGTCTTCCTGGACCATTCTCTTGACTTCACCATGTTTGTAACCACACCAGTAAATGTCTAGAAGGAGCTGAGTATCACAGTCATTTTAAAGCTGCCTAATTGGTGCTTATTATGCCTTATTGCTGCTCCGTGACATCCACAGGTGTTTTCAATACCTGATTGAAAACACTTGAATGAACCTCTGTTCTTCAGAGTGGTAGTCTTTAAGGGGTTGAATAATTGTGTCAATGAAGAATTCACAAAATAAACATTTACTACTGTATTACAAAACCAATTGATGTCATTTTAGTTGCATATGGTTCTTTAAAAAGTCCTTGTAGGATTTCATTCTGAATACAATTACAAATGTACACTAAATTCCCTAAAACCCTTTACAGCATTGGGGGTTGAATAATTTTGAACACAACTGTACATGTGCTTTGTTTTTCTCTTGTAAGATATCCGCAACATAAAATAAATGCAATAAGGACATTTCATTTTTTTTAGTGGTAGTGTCCCTTTAAAATCTAGTCTTGGGGATGCTTGAGAACAGGGTTGGGAACCAATGAGCTACTGTATATTAATTCAAAATTACATACTGTGGATTTTGTTAATTTGTGGTGTTTGTTGTTGCATTATGTAGCCTGTAATTGTAATCCTCTTTTTGGCAGCTGGATCAAGTAACCTGTATTACAAAGATAAACAAACAACTCTGCACAATATACACACCATATTTGTTCATGAAGGATATAGTATTGTATTTGCCCTGCCAGGTCTATTGAACACAATGACTTGTGTTCTTAATCTGAAATGATTCCCAAAAGTTTAGGAATGTGAATAAAAGCCAAAGCCCAGCCAAAAACACCAGCAGATGGGAGGGGGTGAAATGGCCTGGCAGGAATGGAATTGACCTTGGGGGGGGGGGGTCAGTTGGTGCTGAACACTGGTGAGGGACTAAGGGTACTATATTTTTGATCTCAAAGGAGAGTGGAGTATGTAATCTAGATTTTTAAGTCACAGAAGTTTATACGTTGAATAGGAGTAACGTCCCACAATTTAATGTCTTGAACAGCTTATCCTCCATAAATTTCCTTATGAGCGATCGCTGTTCTTGCAGCCTGAACCCTCATTAGTCGTGGTTTAAAAGTCTTCTTTAGTAAGATGTTGTATTCCTTTTAATGCCATTCTGTTCAGAGTTGTCCCACTCCCAACATATGTTAGAGTCTGTTTTCCACTTGTCTTGGTTTCTGCTTCATTGTAGGTGTTTTTCTGTCTCTCTGTAGCACAAGTAGATGTCCTCACAGCTGCCCTCAAAGCATCCAGAATAGAATCTCAGGAAGAAAACAAATCCTTTCACTTGAACCGGGAGATCATCTACCAAAATGATCGAATCGAACCCGGGAAACTAAACTGCAAGATTGCACGCGAGGACTCTGCGCCTCTGATCAGTGATTCTGTAGAGGTAAAATATCGGTTGGCTTTTCCCTGTTTAGCAAACCTGTTCTTAAGATATGGAAACCATTTGTTATGCCTGCACAATGAGAAGCTGTTCTATTGATTTAAAGGAATTATGAAGGCTGATAATTTCTGGGTTAAATTTGCCAAGAAAAATTGGGTTTCAATTTTCTACTGTAGAATCTGTGTTGGAGTTATGCTGTCAAACTCCTTCCTCGCTCAATAGCACAGCTATAGACAAAGCTGTATTCTGTTAATGGAACCCTATTGGAATGAGACGCAGGCTTACAGCTGCATGGGGTATTTGCACACTATTATGTAGAGGCGCAGGGAATCTTTTTACGGAGTTTTCATTTACTAAACTGTATGGAGTGTGCATTGGTAATGCATTTATCATGGATGATACTGTACTAGGATACTGTTGGTTGATAACGTTTGAATTTCAAGTTCCTCTAGCTGACACCTTTCCCTCCACAGTGTATGCAGTCAACCTTGCGCTACATTCATGATGATTCTGATCTGAGCACCAGTGGTAGCTTTAGCCCTGAAGATGAGAAAAAATCCAAAGTGCAGGTAAGTTGTTGTTTGTTGTTGGCTTTTTTTTCTATTTTTTTTATTGGGTTTTTCATGTTTCATTTATGTTTTATCTAGGATGTTGTACCTCAAGCCTTATTGGATCAGTATTTATCCATGACTGACCCATCTCGTGCACAGACTGTTGACACAGAGATCGCCAAACATTGTGCCTATAGCATTCCAGGAGTGGCTCTCACACTGGGCAGACAAAACTGGCATTGTCTCAGGGACACTTATGAGACGTTGGCAGCTGATATGCAGGTATATATCCCATGTTTGAAAGTTTTATTAAAACATTATTTGTAATCCGTTGACATATTAACTGTGCACGTATTCTGATGTTTTGTTCCACCATGTCACTTTCTGCCTTTTGTCTTATTTGTCCATTTTTTTTTTCTTAGGTTTATCTATACAAAAACATTTGTTACCCTTCTACATATACAGTCTGTATATTATCTGAATTTTTATCCAGCCACTTTATACAGTGCAGGGAACTTCAAGAATCCTTACAGGCCATCATTGTCTATGATAATATCTACTTAGGCTCGCGGCACACGAGCGTACTTATGCTTTCGTGCGCCCGCACTTCCCTGCGTCTGTGCCGTTTTGACGAGGAGGGACAACCACCGGACGTGAAAAAGCCCTCCCCGTCAATAAGCTAGACGGACGCTGATGGGGATACAAAGGGCGATCCACCATAGGAGGATCACGCTTTGTACGCTGGGTGCACAGAGTGGAAGGAACGTCCACTCTCACGGACGTTCCTTCCTCTCTGAGAAACGCTCATGTGCCGCCAGCCTTTTGAGGTAAAATTTTAAGGCAGGACGTCGGAGGTTCCTATTTGCAATCCCTTTCTTTATTGCACCCACAGCAGTAAAGAACAGTGACAATAAAGAACAAGAAAAAAACAAGAAAACAAGCCCCCAATGTGGGGTACACTCCCAATCTGTAAGCCCCGCCCCCAAGTCTTTAAATGGTCTGGGCTGGAGCAGTCACACCCTCTTTCTTTACTGCTCCTGCTACAGACCAGATAAGTATCTCTCCTTTTACTTTCTGGTAGTTATTTATTGATTTATCTCTGTGCTTTTACCATTTTACATACTTGTTTTTTATTTTCACGTATATATATAATAGATTAAGATTGAGTTGCTCTGCAGGGTACTGACTTTCCCCGGCTCTAACCGCGGGGGTCAGCTGACCCGATTGGTGGTAAAATCCAGTCGGTCTTCAGATCACTGGGATTTTACTGCTGTTTACTTGCCTTGTTTGTTCTCTCCTGGTTACTTACTAGGTTTTGGTTGCGACCATCCGGCTTCAGCTGCGGCGATTGTGTGTTTTTCTGCTGGGAGCTTTGGCTGCTTGATGATTCAACCTCCGTTTAATTTTACATCTCTGAGCTGTTGTGTTTACAGGAATGTCAAACTGTGTACACAGTGATCATATAGAGCTTATATAACGCTACTTATAGCGTCTACTGAAATTATATTCATTGTAACTTGTTTTCAGTTTTTCTTCATACCATGGATGCTCTTTCTGGACCCATGTAGTTTAGATAGAACTAATGGGAATCTGCATCTCTGTACCCCCCTAGTCCGTGGTAGCAATCCTTAATACTTGCCACCACGACTGATTCATTCTGGCAGATAATTGTATCCTGCTGCTCACGCCACGTGTTCTATAACTTACAACTTCTTTCTTGCCCCACATCTTCTATTCAGTAAACATATTGTTAACCAATATTTTATATATTTTGTTGACTGCAAACTAATGGTCTGCATTGTCATTTAATTTCCTATTGTTTTTTCCTTATGCACTCTTCTTGATATTTGCCAGACTTGGTGACACAACAGATGTAGCTTTAGAGGGTAGTTTATGCTGATCAGGACTACAAAATATCAAAGGATCATATCTCTCAGCTAGATTTTGTGCATTGACTACTTACATTGCAACTCTTAGGGCCAAATTACAATCTTCGCGCAAACGTTTGTGCTGGGGCAAAAAAAAACATTAACTCGAGGGGTAAAACCCTTTTGAGCTGAACGTCATATCACATTGTCAGCGCAACAAATGCGCATAATCGTCTACCGCGGGTGAACATGCGTGAGCGTACTGTACTGCGCCGTCATATACTTAACATTATGAGCGCAAACGCGAATGAACGCTGGTACGCGGATCGTATTACAATCTATGAGCAGGATTTAATGCATAGCCTTTGCGCGCATAATTTTAGCAACTCCTAAATGCTGGTGTTAATGACAAATCTGAACAACCTGGCCGAACCCAAATACACCAGCCCAAAACAAAAATGCAGCAAAGTAGGGATGCACCGATACCACTTTTTTAAGTATGAGTACCGATACTTTTTAAAAGTACTCACCGATACCGAGTACCGATACTTTTCTTTAATGTCATGTGACGCTTTCCAATAAGAACAGACCATATAAAAATGCCCCAGCTCACATGTATATCCCCCGATATATATAATTCGATAGATATTGCCCCAGCTCACACATGGATTTTGCCCCCCCCAGCTCATGGACCCCCCCCCAACGATACTTACCTTCCTGAGCGACGCCAAGAATGTCTCCGCGCGCTCGTTGGAAGGACCCCAGCCGCGACCATGTGATCACGGCTGAGTTCCTTCCAACGAGCGCGCGCGGAAGCTTTCCCGGCGTCGCCCAGGAAGGTAAGTATCATCGCGGAGAGCAGCTGCAGGGCCTGTCTGAATGCTCTATCGGCATTCGGACAGGCCCTGCAGCTGCTTAGTGTGTTTATACTTACCTTCCTGGGCGACGCCGGGAATGTCTCCGCGCGTGCGCTCGTTGGAAGGACCCCAGCCGTGATCACATGGTCCCACGTGGTCACGGCTGGGGTCCTTCCAACGAGCGCACGCGCAGAGACATTCCCGGCGGCGCCCAGGAAGGTAAGTATCACAGAGAGCTCCAGGGGCGGCTGTCCGAATGCAGATAGAGCATTCGGACAGCCGCCGCAGCCCCTCGGATGCCGGCAAGCCGGCTCAGCGCCGGCTTCCGGTATCGGAAAAAATATCGGGGGGTACTGCAAGAGTACCAAGTACTCCTGCAGTACCCAGTATCGGTATCGGTGCAACCCTACAGCAAAGTATAGTTACATATTCTACACATACCAAACCAATAAAATGGAGAAGTTGTACGTGCATTTATTATTGCTGCAGTATATATACTCTGACTTTGACAGGCGCAAAAACTTAGTGAGATAATTGTGGTTCTTAATTCTGATTTGGCTGAATCGCGTGGAAAAAAACAGTCTGCACACTGATTTCTGCGCGCGACGTTACTGCTCGAGCATTTGTGCGTGTCCGTTTTACGCGCGTTAATGCTCGACGGATGAAGGAAAAGCGCAAGGATTGTAATTCCAGCGGTGATTTACGCGCGTTAATGCTTGGTGCACAAATGCATGCGTTGCGTGTGCGTTTTTACGTGAAGAATGTAATTTGGCCCTTATTAGGCCCACTTTAGAATACATGTCTTTTCTCAGATTGACTTTCTGTTCCTCAAAATGGCTGTGGTAGGCTTAATTAACAATATAATTCGGATTCCCCTCCCCCTCTCGGTTTTATCACATTGTGTTTTAATACTTTTAAATGACATTTTAGTGTTACATTCTGTTTTGAGCCCTGAAGTTTTGTTCTGAACTTTTTCTGTTACATCCTGTTTGTAGTGGAAAGTGCGGAGGACCTTGGCCTTTTCCATTCATGAGCTGGCATCTATCCTCGGAGACTCCCTGACTGCAGATGATTTGTTGCCCATTTTCAATGGGTTCTTGAAAGATCTGGATGAGGTCCGGATAGGAGTTCTAAAACATCTATATGATTTTCTAAAGGTAGGTGATATCCCTTTTTAGATCTGTTTTGACACAGAGCTAGCTGCCAGAAGCAGTGGGTATCCTCTGAATATTTATTCAGTGTTTATATATTGTGCGTAAGGCATTGCTCAATCCCCCACACTCCATTTTCTAAAGAAGTAGCATTCACTGAGAAATAAAGGGATACCCATGACAAAAATATTTTTTTATATTTAATTTAAAGACCTCAGTAACGTTTCATGAATAGTGAATTTCTGCTTTAACGTTTTAATGACCGAAGAGGAGCTTATTCCATCTGAAAACCACCAAACTGATCCAACGAATGTGATACCTCTCTGCATTCACAATCCTATCACAATCATATCCATACTAGTGTCGGCACCGATACTAGTGTCGGCACCGATACTAGTGTCGGCACCGATACTAGTGTCGGCACCGATACTAGTGTCGGCACCGATACTAGTGTCGGCACCGATACTAGTGTCGGCACCGATACTAGTGTCGGCACCAGTACTTGGTACTCGTGCAAACCCCCCGCTGGGCCGGCTTGCCAGTATCCGCGGGGCTGGGGAAGCTGGCCGCGTGCATAAAAAGCACGGGGCAAGCGTTCCCTTCCGGCGGCAGAGATACTCACCCATCCTGAGGTCCGGTCGCGCTGCTGTGACGCGTTCAGCGGCCTCAGGACGCTTCTGTGACGCTGCCTCTCAGCTGGAGGCAGCGTCACAGAAGCGCCGGCGGCCACGTGATCGCACCACAGCAGCGCGACCGGACCTCAGGATGGGTGAGTATCGCTGCCGCCGGAAGGGAACGCTGGCCGCGTGCTTTTCATGCACTCGGCCAGCTTCCCCAGCGTATAGGTGAGGGCTGGGGGGGCATTTCCATACGCACTGGGCCAATGTCCACGTGAGGCTGGGGGCATTTTTATATGAGGTCTGTTCTTCTTGGAAAGTGGTCACATGGCATAAAATAAAAGTATCAGTACTCGGAATCGGTGAGTACTTTTAAAAAGTATCGGTGCTCGATCTTAAAGTGGTATCGGTGCATCCCTAATCCATATTAATGTTTGTCGTAGAAAAACATTGAGGTCAAAAATGGATAATATACACAAGCCTCACAATTTAACATGTACATATCTATTGACACACAAAGCCATCACATGGCACCATTTATCTGGTTACCAGATCTGCATCGTTATCTTGGAGACATTACTTTGTGTGCACGGGGAAGGATCTACCCTGTAACATGTATATATTGCACGATGGGAATCATTCACCGAATTAATGCAGCTCGTTTTGGATCCCGCTGTGAGCTTCTTGCACTGCCTGTATTCATGTCCAGAAAACTATGGAGACCATAGCAATGCTAACCCACCCTCATATCTACAAAACACAGTTGACATATTCACAAACGTATATCAAACAATGAGGTTTTTTTTAAAAAAGGACCTTTAAAACTTGCTAATGTGTGGGATTTCTTACCCGTATAATAAGCACAGCTGCAAATTTGTGTGTAATCGAAGAAAGGTTATCCCCTTCAGACTGAGTGACCGCTTTCTATATTGAGTTATAATATCCGCTTTAAAGACCTTGTTCCTGGTACAAGGGTTACATGATAAAAACCCGGACTACAGGTACATGATCATTCGAATAAGCTGATTTTGTTCTAGCACAGAGTGTCTTTGAAATCCTTGTGAAAACCATTTTTCTTTAGATTTATCAGGTTTGGTCACGTGGGCATTTGCAGGATGTTAACATTCCTGTAGATTGAAGCATGCGATGGCTCTGTCCACGCAACGAAAGTGTTAGACCCTGCTAAAAAAAAGTATTCTACTGGGGTGATGGAGTTATTCATGGAGATTACTTTTTTGTAACCACTTATGAAACTTGACAGCTCATTGTAACACTGAATTTTTTGTGTGATTTTTGTCTTTGTGTCATAGCTTCTCCAGCCAGACAAAAGGAGGGAATATCTTTATCAGCTGCAAGAGTTCCTAGTGACCGACAACTGCAGAAACTGGCGATTCAGGGCAGAGCTAGCAGAGTATGTGGACTTAATGTATTTAAAAAAAAAAAAAAGATAAAGCATATGAAAATGTGCGTTTAAAAAAAACCATTTACGGATTCTTCACAACCTCTATATAAATGCAGTATTTAGGTCACACAAAAAATGGTACTTAAAGGCAGTTAAATCTTCTTCATGGTGCAAGTGGGTTTTTTCCGCCTTGACTACTGTAACCTCCTTTTCTCTGGCCTTAAGAGATTCCAGATTCTCCCTCTGCAGTCTGTTATGAATGCCTGTGCCAGACTCCTACACCTCACCTCTCGTATCTCTCTCACCTTGCCCCTTTATTAATCTCTACAATGGCTCCCTGTTTCCTTTAGAATCCATTTCAAAATATTGGTGCTCACATACAAAGCTCTCCATAACCTGCGCCCCTGACTACATCTCCTCCTTTATTAACAGGTACATCCCATCCCGACCACTTCGCTCTGCCAATGATCTGATGCTATCAGCTCCATGTACCCGCACCCCCAACTCCTGCCTTCAAGACTTCTCCCGAGCTGCCCCCTTTCTATGAAACTCCCTCCCCCGCAACATTAGACTCTCCCTGCCTCTCCAGTCCTTCAAGAAGTCTCTGAAAACACATCTGCTCACTCCCTAATTCTCCTCTGTTCATTTCTTGCTCCTTCTTCCCAATCAGCCCACATGCACCCACTATGTAATATTCTCTATTTACCCTCACCTAATTTGTCATCCCTCTCCTCTTAGATTGTAAGCTCTCGAACAGGGTCCTCTTTCCTACAATACTGTGTGTGTAACGTGTATGTATATCTGTTATGTCCCTTTGTACAGTGCTACGGAACTTGTCGGCGCTTTATAAATGCTTGTGACTGTAACTGTTCATATAGTCTCCCCCCCCCCCCCATTATTTTACTTTTACCTTTATGACGAGGTAAAATAACACAATTTTCTTTGCTTTCTGTGCAGCATTCTATCTTCATACACATAGTGGTATAATACACTGTTTTACAATTAAAGCTGCATTACCATTAATTTGCTTTACAGTGCAATTAGGATGTTTCTTGTCGCTCTGCACACCACCACTGACGGTAATGCCCAAGTATTGTTCAAGGGCTAGGGCATGTGTTAACTCTCATACATATTCACGATCATTGTTGAGACTGGTAAATAAACCCAGCCGTGTATATCTGTAATTTTACAAAGATGATTTTTTTTCAAGTTGCATACATTGATTGCTATTCTTCAAGTGGAGCATTTGCACAAGGCACAGTAATTACCTTGGTTTTCAAAACCGAGCTGTAACTTAAATGAACATGTTGCTTTTGTGCACCCTTCTTTGAGTTGTTTGGTATCCCTTTAGAAAGTCCTGTACAAAGTCACTCTTTGCTCCCATAACTGCCAAAATTTGGGGATGGGAGCAAAAGAAGTGCTTTTTGCAAATGTAAAAAAATTAAATGAGCTAAACTATACACTTTTTGCATTCAGTGCGTGTCACAATGTTTTTCTATAACTTTGCTCTTTTCAACAGGCAGTTGATTCTACTACTTGAATTGTACAGTGCCAGGGACATATATGATTACTTGCTACCAATTGCCCTGAATTTGTGTGGGGATAAAGTTTCTTCTGTACGTTGGATTTCTTACAAACTGGTAAGAATTAAATTATTAGGCATGTCCATTTAAAATGTTTTAGGCACAATTGCCACCAAATATATAGGAGCAGCAAAGAATACTGTTGCACCTTTCACAACGTTGTACAATGCACTTTTTCATTTGCATACATTGCCAATGGTTTATATTTGAAGTACAAGAGTACTAGCAGTGTTATGTGATATTTATCCCCTACTTATGGTGATAAACTATTTAATTCCAGCATGTGTTGTCAACCTTTCTGCTAGATGTTCATCAGGGTCTCCTTCTTTTTTGACTTTTGTAGTTAGACATGACTTTTATCCAGATGCATGTTTTTATTTTTAGGTGAGCGAGATGGTGAAGAAGCTGTACCTTGCACCTACACCAACATTGGCTCATGATCTCATGAATAAATTGGTGGAACAGTTTTGTCGGAGCTCCAAATGGTCTGGGCGGCAGACATTCGTTTTTATCTGTCAAGTGAGTGTCTAATACAGCGTAATGTTCTTTTGTAGTTTGTAAGGCTTCGTGTATCGAGCAATTTCTTTAAACTGTCAAACTACTACTACTGACTACTGTCACTTTACAAATAAGGATTGTTCATACTGCTCCATTTAAGCCAGCTATATTTTCTAATAAAGGAGCAGGTACTGCTCCTTTATTAGAAAATATAGCTGGCTTAATGGAGCAGTATGAACAATTCTTATTTGTAAAGTGATTTCATCCCCCATTTACATGCCATTTTAAGGAATGATTATTGTTCTCCGTGGGTTGAGGGTTGAACAAGCTTTTGTGAGATCTCACTCTTTCCACCCTGTAGAACTATAAAGAAACAAGAAACCACAATTAACAGTTCCCACCCCTCACTGTAACAAAAAACACAACACACCTTACTGCTGTATTGGAACAATCAGGGTGGGAGCAGAATACAGGGAGAGCTCTGTGGACACTCAGTGCTGTTCAGGGATAAAATACAGGTTATTGCTGGAACTGCTGAAAATCCCTGTACACTGAAGATACAAGATGTTTCTGTAATTTCCATATGTAGGCATTATATCAACATTTATTTAGGGAAGCCTACCACCTAATTACATAACAAAACCTACAACCGACCCTATACAAGTCCTCATCTCATCACTGCAGTCCTCCCCTGCTGTGTCTCCCCCCTTCACCTATCTAGATTGTAAGGTCGCAAGAGAATAGGGACCTCAATTCCTCCTATCTGTTGGTGAATATTGACTTTCCTTTTTGTTATATTGGAAAATTGTATTGTCTTTTATCCATTGTACCTGTCGTACAGCGCTTCGGAATGTGTTGGCGCTTAGAATATAACAATGTATATTATTATTTGGAAGTATTTTTTGGAAGCTTCATTGCTGATAATCTCACTGTGATAACTACAAATTCCCATAAACAGGAAAACTGACCATTTTATTTATCTTTAACACGTTTACTGTATTTAACACAAAGTTCTTGTTTTGTATGCTAATGATGCAGACACCTACAGGGTTATTCAAAGAGATCTGAATTGTGGCCGAAAGGTAACCGGACAGTGAAATTCAGCGTACGGTTACCTTTCCTGGGCATTTGGCTATTCAGAGAGCAGGCAGTTCGCCAAATCTTGGCGAATTGCCTGCACATACGGCACCTGTTCGGTGCCTGTTCGAGGGCAGTGAAATCCCCATAGAGAAGCAATGCTTCGTCTATTCAGAGAACAAAAACCAGCAGGGAAAAGTTGCCGAAATGCCCTGCTGTTCAGTGGTTTCATTCGACCGGTTTATTCAGGAGAATCTCATAGGCTTCAATGTTAAAAATATTCCCGTTTTAATCCAATATCTAATAAACCGTTTAATATTATATTCTGCAGTAAAAAGTCTCTTTATATAGATTATTTTTAGGCATTTTTTTGGATCTTTCTAGCAAAACTTTTTTTTAAAAAAAATTTGTTTTTTCTTTTTACTGTAACTGCCCTTTTTATTATCATTCATTGGATCTTCTATGTAAATTTCAGACATTTTCACTCAGTAGTTTCTTTGCAAACAGCGTTTAAATATTCCAACTTTCAAGCATACTGTTTTTTGTTTTTTTTCCCCCTATCTCATTCGTCTGCGGTGTCAGCTTTTTCCGGCGGCCGCTCTGCGCTGTGATCGGCGGCTAGTCGGGTTTCTCTGGCGTGTTCGGCGGGGTTAATCCAGATGTTTTTCCAGGTTTCGGTGAGTGTTCGGCGGGTTTGCAGCGGCTTTTCCCTGCAATTCGGGGACCCTCTGTGGTGCTTGCTGAATACTTCGCAGGGTCGCCGAAATAGGATTGCCGAATCGCACCAAATTGAAGAAAACGAAACGTCACCGAACGTGCGGTGACTTTTCGATTCTCTTTGAATAACCCTGTATGTGATCTTGTGTGTAAGGTGACGGACACCATTTGGAGTTTAAAACATTTTACTTCAGCAAGAGTGCGGGTGCGGGAGCTGTTCGGCAGCGGAGCTGCTGTTTTGAAGACCGATGGTGGATCGTTGCATCCCGGTTTTCCTCAATGGTTTGTCTGTAGATCCCACACCACCATCCAGTGTTTTTGTTGTCTGCTTTGAGGTGGGTAGATTCTGACCTCGACCCCCCTTTTTCTTAGTTTTTTTTCAGTCCCAGGCTTCCTGGGGCTCCCTGTGTGGACCTTGGCCATTAGTACTGGTAGACTGCCTGTCATCACATGTAATTTTTGGCCTTGAAGGTGTCTGGGTCTGTCACCCCTTGCTCTTTTCAACCTTGTTTTATAACTTGGTATTGGGGTGTCAGACCCAGTGTTTTTTTTTTTTTAATCCCAATGCAACCTGGGGCATTCTTTCCCCCCCCCCCCCTTCAAGGCTAGTGCCTTGAGGAGCAACTTAAGTCCAAGGGAGACCTGGGGCACATACGTTAATATTTCCTGCATCTGCCTGTTGCTCCTCTCGTTAAGGACAGAGGCCTACGACCTACATCCCTATTACCTGAACAGATGCGTTGGTGCCGCTTCTTGTCCATTGCATGTTTTCCCAACCACTCTTTGCTTCTCTGTTGTCCACCGCCAGTGTCTGACCATGGAGAAATCCGCTTCAAAATTAGTGGCGAGAACGGCTCCCTCTCCTGCCTGTTTCTGAGATTTGAATGCCTCTCTCTCTGATTCACCAGACCTTCACCTTGCTGCTTCCTCTCCTGCTGCTACTCACGCAGGACTGGCACTGAGCATGGCGGATATCTTTGCAGTTTTATCTCCGCTCTTGGATAAAAAACTGGGGAAGCTTACCTCCACAATTGAGTCTGCCTTGACACATTTGACCTTGCAAGCCCACAGACTCACTGAGGTTGAAGACAGTGTCTCAACAATGATGGATGACCTTAACCCACTCAAGGCTCAACTGGAGAAAAAAAATAATTCTTGTTCAGTCTCCGACTGAGAAGTTAGACGACTCGCAGCCGCCGCATCAATTTGCGTTTAATCAGTCTCCCCGAATCGGTCCTAACTGATCCGATCCAGATTAATTCCTACTTCCGCGACTACTTTAAATCTTTAAGCAGAGACTGATGCTTGGGAACCCCAGGCTAAATTCTTTCTGGGAGATGATATACCGGAGTTGGACCCACTGGAAAGGGAGAAATTTAACGCCCCAATTCTTTCCAGAGATACAAAAGGCCATCTCCCTACTGGGCCTTCATAAAACTCCTAGTCCAGATGGTTTCACGGCAGAATTTTAGAAGTTTGCTTTGCAAGATATTATAGTATAGAGGGTAGTTAGAGGAGGGAAAAGATAGCCAGAGCAAAGATCCTCCTGCGTCCTTTAATAACTCCAGGATTATAGCCCTTCCCAAACCACATAAAGACCTCTTACTGATCACCTCTTATCGCCCTATCTCACTGTTGAATCTGGACCTGAAGATTTTGTCTGGCATTATGTCTACACATTTACAGTCTCGTTTGTCTGCGTTTATCACCTGCTGAAGTGGGCTTCCTCACTGGCCGCCATTTGATGCAAAAAGTCCGTAAGACTGGATGTCTGACACGCTCCCAGGTTCCTTTGACCTAGTTCTTAGTTGCGATGCAGACAAGGCCTTCGACAGAATCTCTTGATCCTACTTATTGGGATTTTTAAAGTGTCACTTCTTTGGCTCAGCCATGTTGAATTTGTTTACTTCATTGTGCAAATCCCCATCTGCTTTTCTCACTGCTAATGGCCTAAATTTCAAACCCTTCACCCTAGAATGTGGTGCCTGTCAGGGTTGTCCTCTCTCCTCTCCTTTTTAATGTCGACATTGAACGGTTTATTAGGGTCTTATTACAACACCGGGACTTTGAGGGAATAAGAGTAGGTTCTACCGAGCTCTGTGTAGTGGCCTTGCAGATGATCTCCTCCTCTTCTTTTCGAATCCCGCACTGTTAATACTCGTGTTACTGCAATGTCTGGAGGATTTTCACTTAGTATCAGGGTTTAAAATAAACTGAGAAAACTCTGGAGATCAGCCTAGCCCTTTCTTGGTCTAGACTGGATTTAGACTCGTTTTCCTTTTCAATGGTGCAGGGGTGCCGAGTTCAGGTATCTCGGAATATCCCGACCTAAGGTGAATATCCTGCCACTCATAACCCAGATTGAAGGTTTACTCGCCTCCTGGGCAAAATGGCCCCTTTCCGATCTGGACAGATGCAGCCTACTATAAATGGTAGCTTTCCCACGACTAATCTACCCGCTACAGATGCTCCCTATTCTTCTTAAAAAGAAAGATGTCTCTACCTTTTAATTCTACATTTTCAGGCTTTATCTGGTGTAGAGGGAGGGCACGGGTTGCACTACGAAAACTTCAACTTCCCTATAGTCAGGGAGGTGTTAACCTGCCAGACATTACATTTTACAAAATCGCAGCACTTTACTGTTTTGTAGCTGACTGGCTTAACGTAAGATCCCGTTTCACTGACTGTGTCCTAGATCAAACAATGAAGCAATGGCACACCCAGTCTCCTTAGTGGCCCTCCTCCACCTTCCTCCCTCCTCGGTGCCCCCTTCAATTAGATCTAACCCTCTCCATGGGACGAGTGGCATGGCATACGGCACATCGACTTCTGGAGGACTTGGTTTCCAGCTTAATTTCCAACCTCTGTTGCATAACCCGTTCTTCCAAGATGGTCAGTAGCCTCGGTATTCAGAATTTTGGTGAAGGGTTATGCGCAACTTTTTTTTTTTTTTCACCTAACCACTCGGAAACTGTCCACTTTATGAAGACCTTTGCTCCCTAGTAGCTCGAACGAATTTGCACCCTATTTATTTTGAACAATTGTCTACTTTCGTCTTATCACCGTCGAATCCTTTGGATACAGTTGCGGATGCCGCATCAACCTTTCGATCCCTCCTCTGCCCCCACAATATGACTGGCCTTCTGCGACTTCTGGCCTGGCCAGCTGGTGCGTACACCTCCTGCAACAATTCCCCTTTACTTTATTAGCAACCACGACCAAATCTCGTAGGTCGATCCCCTCAGCTCAATATGGAGAGATGTATTTTTAGACTATTCCACTGAGCTTACATGAGTCCTGCACAACTGCCCCCCTCCCCCATACTTTGAGAAAGGATTTTACCAGGAATGATACATTGAGATTTCTCTTGTTTTCAAGTATGTCCTGGGTGGTGAGTATGTACCGTTAGGTGTCTTGCCCAAGGACACTTACTGGAGAGGTGCTCTTGCCGGGATCGAACCTGTGTCTCCACGGTTATAGAGCAGTGATGTTACCTCTACGCCACCCAGCCGGTATACTTCTGGTCAATGCTTAAAATGTTAACAGACAATGCGGATCTCTTTCACTGCCCTGGTCCTGCCCATTTATTACTATATTTTGGGATGAGGTGCGGAGATTTGGTTCCCAGATCTCACGTTTACATGTTCCGGAGACCCTGGAATGGGCGTTGTTTAATATTTTCCCAGATTGTGGGTCGTGTCCCATTCTTAGCTCGCAAGAAAGACTACTGGGAATCTTTTCTGCGAGCACTAAAAAAAATTATTTTAGGACAATGGATCTCCCGCTCCGACCTTTCACATGTTTTACTCCCGTCTTCCAATGTGGCTGGGCAGAGGCCACCCTTCAAAGGGAAATTAAAGTTTTTTTGATTTTTAGGGGTGCTTATTCAGCATTAACCAGACGACGTGGTTAGTAGACTATGTCTTACTTTTGAAAATACGTGCTGGTATCTCAAACAATCCTTGTCGGGACAGTCGCCATTACCACAAACCAGACCTCTTTTGGGTCTACCACAGTTTCTGGACACTGTTTCTTGGTGATTATTAATTTTGTTGTTCATAGTAACCACAGATTTTTTTTGCTTTGTTTGTTCCTGGGGTGGAGACCAAATGGTCTCTTTAATTGTACCTTTTTATATTACATTTTGTACTACTGTTTTGTGACCTAGATATATTAATAAAGTTTATTAAAGAGTAAATTTACAATTTAATCTTCCCAGCTTAAAATAAACCAATACTGCCAAGTTATCCTACATTCGTGTGTTAACTACACATCACATAATGCAAATAAATTTTAAAGTTTGTTGTTTTTCTTCCAAAAAGTGCGTGTTGGTCAAAGGGTGTAAAATAATTTTAAGGGTCAAATCAACAAAGTAGTCTGTAGAGAAGAAATTTGGATGTTTCGTAAACATTTGCAATGCATAAAAAACTGCCACATCCGGTTTCAGAAATGTTTTAATGGAGTCTGCATATCACTAAAATAACATTAACTTCCAACAGTACATAAACTGGATTTGGTCAGCACTAAAAATTTAGACTATCTTCGTATTGTTTTAAGGCAGACTCTACTGACATCTTTCCCATCTTTGATGCTAGGCCCTTATTGAAGAGGACTGTCTTCCAATGGACCAGTTTGCCTCACAACTGATGCCCCATCTACTGCATTTGGCATCAGACCGGGTTCCGAATGTGAGAGTTCTCCTAGCGAAGACTTTAAAACAAACTCTGCTTGAGAAAGGTAAGCACAAAGCCATGTGCTACTCCTGACATTCGGTCATGGATTTATGTGTGGTTTTTTTATAGGTTTCGTTCCATATAAAGGGATTGAGACATGGATGCATTAATGGACTATACTTTGCATCTGTCAGCTCACATGTCACTTTTAGTCCTTTGCAGCCTGGTATGTTGACAAAGCAAATGTTTGAATTATTCCACCTCTGTGTTATTAGTTTTTGGTTTATCTTGAAAAATCCAGCGAGATCCAGATCAGTGTGCTCCATGCTAAAGCATTCCTGCACTGCTGCGATCATATGGGAAAATATTTGCACTCTGATCATTTGCCTGATTCCATGATAATTACTCTTCACTACAATTATTAAACTTGCTCAGCTTAGGAAGTCATTTTGAAGAAACTTTCCTACTTTAAAAGGAATACTCAAAAAAAAAAATGTATTTACTTTTTTTTTATTTACGACAAAATAGCAAAAGTACATGAAATCAGATACAGAGTCAATACAATAGCGTCCTACAGTCTGAGACGTGTGCTTTTTGAACAAAACCGCGTAATGTGACATAAACAATTGCCCTCCACCCCCTCGACACTCCAGTTTGAAGTGGAATACATTCCGTATACTGAACAAGTAGTAAATGTCGGTGCTGGGTAGGCTAAGAGGGAGAGGAGGAGGTAGATATCCAGAGGAAAGGGGGGGGATAAGCGAGAAAGAATTAAGTGAGAGAGGGGGGGGGAGAGAGAGAGAGGGAAGCGCAGACAAAAGTGTGAAGGAGAGTAGTCCTAAGAAGAGAAGGGGAATTCGCTTAGCAGCTGTTGGGTGAAGGCGGTACGTTGAGAAGGTGGGAAGAATGGTAAGAAAGGAACCCGTTTGCGTTTTACCCAAACCTAACAGTGAGAACGAATAGGGAATAAACGGGCTATCCACAAATAATGGTAGAAGGGGGCACCTCTCAACCACGTAAGGAAAGCGTCCGGAGACTCCGGACGAGGGCGAAACATCTAAGGGAGTGAAAAAGAAAGTGAGTCACAGCGGGAAGGGAATGCAGGCAGAGGATGGGGAGATGAGACAGATTACCGGGGAAGGATGAGAGATAAGTGGAAGGGATGAGAGAAGAAAGGAAAGAAAGAAGAAAAAAAAAAGGGGGGAGGGGAGAAGGCAAGAGAGAGAGAACCAGTTGACACAGGGCCGTGTGTAGCTCACAACCAGCTGAAGGGCGATAGATCAGCTAAGGTATGGCAGCCCTGTCCGAGTTGGAACATCCAAAGAAGGTGGGTGGGTGGGAGCATGACAAATGCTCCTATATCACTCTACAGTACGTAGCCTTTGTAAACACGAGGCCGAAGTCACGTAATTGCACCAATAAAACCATTTGTGGAGATGATCCTCCATTTTATTACGCATCCCAGCCATCAAATCCTCCAAGGACCGCACCTCCTCTATACAGGTCAACCAGTCCTTGTATGAGGGGTTGTCGTACTCACCCACGCACGTGCGACAAGCAGTCGTGCCGTCATTAATATTGGAAGGGCCACAGATTTTTTTTTAAGCAAGTCAGCCGGGCACGGGGGGTGCGTGAGAAGAACGTTTCAGGAGTGAGGGGCAGGTCAAAATCCGTGACCTCCGCCACAGTATCCCGCACCTGTTTCCAAAAAGGGGAAATGTGTGAGCAGTCCCACCATACATGAAGATACGAACCTGTCGAGCTGTCACACCTCCAACAGTTTGGCGTAAGACGCAACCCTATCCGAAAAAGCAACGCGGGGGTACAGTACCACAGCGCTAGGACCTTGTAAGAGTTGGACTGTAATCGTGTCTGCGGCGAGCCTCGGTGAGCAAGCTAGTAAGAGTCCCTCCATTGGGCCTCCGTAACCTGCCCGTCAAGCATCAGGTCCCAAGTGCGTTCAAAAGTAGGAGAGGTGTCTCCAACGGCCGTCTGTAGGATGCGATAAATAGCTGAGATGCCATGACTGAGCGGGTGGTTAGCTGTGGCCAGATCTTCGAAGGACGTACGAGGTCGGAGCAACCTATGACAGGCAGGCAACGAAAGCAGGAAGTGTGATAGTTGAGTGAAGTTAAAACGTTCCAACGGTGTCGGGGGAATTTCTTGCCGTCCTCTGTCCCAGGGAGGGCTCAGGTCCTGCCCTGAAAGGAAGTGGAAAGCTCTAGACCGGGAAGCTCCCTCCAACCGGCGTCTAGTTCCGGGGGTGCACACCCACTTGGAAGTCCGAGTTATCCGCTAGGGGCAGCAGCAGCGACTGATAAGAGGACAGTGAGCACCGTTGAACGCCAGACACGTAGGGTTGCTCCTACTTATGGGTGTTGGAAAGCCTGTGGGGATCGGCAGGCAGGGTCAATCCAGGGCAGCACTCCCGTTGGGTGAGGTGTAGCCCCCACTTCAAGGTCTTGCCACAGAGCATGCCTACCACCCCCAGTCCACTCCACTATACGTGAAAGATGCGAAGCCTGTTAGTATAGGTGGAAATCCGGCACCGCCAGTCCACCCTTCCTCTTAGGACGTGTCATCGTTCAGAAACTAATCGTGGGCGTGAGTTATTCCACACGAATCTGGAGCAGTCAGTTTGGAGCATACTGAAGGTCGGTGGTATGTAGACGGGCATGGTCTGGAAAAGATTAAGTAGTCGAGGTAGCACATTCATTTTCAAAATGCTGATCTTGCCGAACCATGATACTTTCAACGGTTTCCATTCCGCCAGGTCTCGCTACAACACCGCCCAAAGCGGCTCAAAATTTTCCTTAAATAAATCCTGAGGTTGTTTCGTGAGCCAGAGGCCCAGGTATTTAATTTTTGAGGCACACCAGACAAATGGATGTTTCCTACAAAGGAATCGTTCCGCTACTCCCCGAACAGAGAGGTTCAAGACTTCCAACTTCCCCATGTTTAATTTCAGGTTGGATAGAGCACCATACCTCTGAAATTCATCCACTATTTCCGGAAGAGATGTTAACGGGTTAGTGATGTAAAAGAGAAGGTCATCGGCGTAAGCCGAGACTTTGTGTTTTTCCCTAGTCCCTGCTAGACCCGAGATGTTCACATTGAGACGTACGGATTCCAGAAGTGGTTCTAGGGAGAACGCGAAAAGAAGAGGGGACAGCGGACATCCCTGTCTTGTACCATTTCGGATCTGAAAAGGGTCAGAAAGGACACCGTTGACCCGGACCCGCACGTTCGGTGCCCGATATAAAGCATCAATCCACTTAACAAATTCAGTTGGTAGGTTCATGGCGCGCAGTGTGGTGAAAAGGAAGGGCCACGAGACCCTGTCGAATGCCTTTTCCGCATCTGTGGACAGCAAGAACGTAGGGGTCTCTGAATGTTGTGGCATGTGAAGCACATTCAAGGTCCGAATCGTTCCATCTCTGGCCTCCCGGTGTGGGATAAATCCCACTTGGTCTCTCCTTACCAGCATCGGAACCACCGAGTGAAGGTGACGTGCCAAAATCGTAGCGAAAATTTTAAGGTCGATGTTAAGGAGCGAAATGGGTCTATAACTGGCACTCGAAATCACTACGATCGTCGCCGATAGGGAATGTTGGTGAGACTCCTGTCCCGTAACAAGAGCGTTAGAAGACCCACACCATGTGCGGAACCAGAGTAGGCCCAAAATATGTATTTACACACTATTTTTTTTTTTATTTTTTTTATTAGGGGTTGACGGATTATCAGTACTTCCGATAATCAGGCCAGATATTGCTGATTTTCGTTCCTGTTATCAGCATGCTACGTTACCTTATTCTTCGCCAGTATATACTGGCACGTACTGGCAGGACAGACGATGCTCTGCTGAGTTGCAGAGGACGTCTGCAGCCCCTCAGTGATGTTCCTTCTCCTGCAGGGGGCTGACCTCTTGGATGTCAACTGCCTGCAGGACCAATCCCTGCCCACTGACAGCATCGTGCATGGCCAGGATGATGTCAGAAATGGGACCCCCCCAGGCCAGGAATTTCCTATGGGAACAAAGATGCTGCACTGTGGAGCTCTGGGAAACACTCATACACACAGTGCACATTACTGTTGAGTTTTATTGCTGTGCTGCTGTGATGAGTAATGTGCGGTGTGTAGGAGTGTATCCCAGAGCTCCACAGTAATATAACTCACAGTAATGTGCCATGTGTATGAGTGTGAGTTTTATTGTTGTGGAGCTCTGGGATACGCTCATACACACCGTAAAATTACTGAGAGTTACCGGTCACACTGAGCGCTGAGATTCTTTAACCCAAAATATTGTTTAGCTTTCTAGTAGTGACATTTATTGTGCGATGGTTATAGGGGGTTTAGTTTAGCGATTTTTATTTTTTATTTTTTTTTGAAAGCTATTTAAGTTAATAAAACTGAGAAAGATCAAGTGCTTGCAAAATGTTTTTCATGACAGATTTGCGTAGAAATTGTGATTTTATTTTATTTTTTTCCTTTTTCAAAAATTTCAATGTACAGCATATCGTCACCTGTTATCGGCCTGAAAGGTTCCCAATAATTGGTATCGGTACTGGAAAAATGATGTCGGTCTAACCCTACTTTTTATACCCAAGTACATGCACAATGCAGGAATTCAGTGGTTTTAATACACTGTTTAATTTATATCCACCCCTAGTGGGCTATTGGAATGTATTGGCAGATAGTGGATCTCCTTGGAATGCATTGGATGGTTTCCACCCCACTTTCAAGAAGACCAACCTACTGATTTCGATGCTTCCTCCATAGATTAGCTGTCAAACTCCTTGGAGCTTTATACACACCTGACTGTATTTGTGCATAGTAATATCCTGATATGTTTATAGTGATGGTAATGTGGGAGGGGGGAAAAGTAGATAAGGTTTTACAAAACCATAAAGAATCTTTTCTTCTGTATTGAAACGCCTTTTTTTCCTTTCTTTCTTGTAGAGTACTTCCTGACATCTGCCAACTCTCACCAGGAAGCGGTGGAACAGACCATCATGGTTCTGCAGATGGATTATGACCGCGATGTAAAATACTTTGCCAGTATACACCCTGCTAGCACGAAACTTGCAGATGATGCCATGAGCACTGCCTCTTCTACCTACTAACTAGCATCCCCTCCCCCCCAGCTCCCAAACTAGACTTCTTTTGAATTCTGCACGAAGACAGCATAGAAACTGTTCTTTTAATTTTACTCCTACTCTGTACTCGGAGGGAAGAGTAACAACAAATTCTCAGAGGATTGTCACCAAAGCCTTAAATAATCTGTCTTCCTGAGATATCAAGAAACTTGAATTGGCTGTTTAGTAACTTTATGTAACTGCCTACAATGGAATAACGTTACTCCATGTGTTCCCTCTCAGCCCATACATCATATTATGTTTCGAGTCTTTCATCGCATAGGTATACATATACAGTTCATATTTATTAAACTTTGCTGCGCTATAACACCTTTTTAAATGGATCTCTTCTTGTAGCATAGCACTGTTTACTAAACCTGGACACTAAACTGCAATTACATTCTCTCCCTGTCCCATGTCATTTGTTTATATTGTCCAGTATTAATTGTAAAGGGGTTTTTATTCAGAGGTATTCCCCATCAGTTTCTTAATGTTTGGATAGTTTACTTTTTTTTTTTTGTGTGTAAACTGAGAAAGAGGGTTGAGTAGACTTTTCCCCTCTCTTAAGGGCTCAGTGCTAACACTACACTAGATACTGATTTTAATTCTTTAATGCAGCATATTGCTGTACATATAGGCAGACAACATTGCTGTAAAGTACCTCTGTTCTAATTAGATTAAATGCTGGTCGTGACCTGAAGGAAATATATTATTTCACGAACTTCAAGTCATTTATTTTTTTTTAAATTTGGTTTATGATCAGCATAGAGGGGCACACACTTGTCTCCTTATACATGTACATATCTGCTTGTACTCACTGAGTGCCGCAGTCTTTAATCATGCTGTTTAAGCCTCTGTTGTAATACAAGTTTCTCTGCTTGTCTGAATAAAAATGTAATAAGTTTCAATACACATCAGCAATCTGAATTGATTTCTGCCCCCTTCAGCATGTACCCACTATTTGGGGGAGCAAAAAACAAGGGAAGTGCTCATGCCACTGTACAGAGCACTGATGAGATCTTACTTGGAGTACTGTGTGCAGTACTGGAGACCGTATCTCCAGAAGGATATAGACATCTTAGA
Source organism: Leptobrachium leishanense (assembly GCA_009667805.1). Classification (NCBI taxonomy): domain Eukaryota; kingdom Metazoa; phylum Chordata; class Amphibia; order Anura; family Megophryidae; genus Leptobrachium; species Leptobrachium leishanense. The sequence continues at coordinate 114,202,377 of CM019067.1, read as the reverse complement.
GAGAGTTCAGAGAAGGGCTACTAAAATGGTGTACGGCTTCAAGGAGAAAAGTTACCAGGAAAGGCTTAATGATCTTAACATGTATAGCTTGGAAAAAAGACAAGACAGAGGAGATATGATAGAAACATTTAAATACGTAAAGGGAATCCACAAGGTAGAGGAAGGGAGTATATTTAAAAGGAAACAAAGTAGCAAAACAAGAGGACATAGTCTTAGATTAGAGGGGCAAAGGTTTAAAAGTAACATCAGGAAGCATTATTTTACTGAGAGGGTGGTGGATACATGGAACAGCCTTCCAGTTGAAGTGGTAGTGGCCAAAACCGCAATTGAATTTAAGCAGGCATGGGATAGGCATAAGGCTATCCTGAACAAAAGATAAATCCAGGTAAAGTATCCATGTAATTGGGCAGACTAGATGGGCCGAAAGGTTCTTCTCTGCTGACATTTTCTAGGTTTATGAGGGTCCTGAGAACAGGCAGCAACAGCATTAGTGGTCTCATAAGGTTTTAGCTGGATTGAAGAATTATACTGGTTCCGCTAGTTGCATTGGGAATGGTCTACTACATTAGTATTGGCCAGGATTTGCTTATGAGTTTAGTAGAGTGGACATTAACACATACAGTTGTGTTCAAAATTATTCAACCCCCAATGCTGTAAAGGGTTTTAGGGAATTTAGTGTACATTTGTAATTCAGAATGAAATCCTACAAGGACTTTTTAAAGAACCATATGCAACTAAAATGACATCAATTGGTTTTGTAACACAGTAGTAAATGTTTCTTTTGTGAATTCTTCATTGACACAATTATTCAACCCCTTAAAGACTACCACTCTGAAGAACAGAGGTTCATTCAAGTGTTTTCAATCAGGTATTGAAAACACCTGTGGATGTCACTGAGCAGCAATAAAGCATAATAAGCAACAATTAGGCAGCTTTAAAATGACTGTGATACTCAGCTCCTTCTAGACATTTACTGGTGTGGTTACAAACATGGTGAAGTCAAGAGAATGGTCCAGGAAGACAAGAGAAGAGGTGATTACTCTTCACAGGAAGGGCAATGGCTATAAGAAGATTGCAAAGATGTTAAACATACCAAGAGAGACCATAGGAAGCATCATTCGCAAATTCAAGGCAAAGGGCACTGTTGAAATGCTACCTGGTCGTGGCAGAAAGAAGATGCTGACTTCGACTGCTGTGCGCTACCTGAAGCGTAGAGTGGAGAAAAGTCCCCGTTTGACTGCTGAGGAACTGAGAAAAGATTTGTCAGATGTGGGTACTGAAGTTTCAGCTCAGACAATACGGCGCACACTGCGTAATGAAGGCCTCCATGCCAGACCTCCCAGGCGCACCCCCTTGCTGTCTCCAAAGAATAAGCAGAGTTGACTGCAGTATGCCAAAAGTCATGTGGACAAACCACAGAAGTTTTGGGATAGTGTTCTGTGGACTGATGAAACAAAATTAGAACTGTTTGGGCCCATGGATCAACGCTATGTTTGGAGGAGGAAGAACAAGGACTATGAAGAAAAGAACACCTTGCCTACTGTGAAGCGGTCAATCATGCTTTGGGGCTGTTTTGCTTCTGCAGGTACAGGGACGCTTCAGCGTGTGCAAGGTACCATGAATTCTCTTCAGTACCAGGAGATATTGGATGACAATGTGATGCAGTCCGTCACAAACCTGAGGCTTGGGAGACGTTGGACCTTTCAACAGGACAATGATCCCAAGCATACCTCCAAGTCCACTAGAGCATGGTTGCAGATTAAAGGCTGGAACATTTTGGAGTGGCCATCGCAGTCACCTGACTTAAATCCGATTGAGAACCTCTGGTGGGACTTAAAGAAAGCAGCTGCAGTGCGCAAGCAAAAGAATGTGACTGAACTGGAGGCTTTTGCCCATGACGAATGGGCGAAGATACCCGTAGATCGCTGCAAGACACTTGTGTCAAGCTATGCTTCACGTTTAAAAGCTGTTAGTACAACATCCTTTTACAGTTATAAGTACGAAGATTGAATGTCACTTGGGGGTTGAATAAAACTGATAATGATGTGAGCACAGAAAAGACATTTGTGGTTATTTCATTATAAATGTTATGTTATATTTGTCTGACCTACACGTGCCTCTTTGATTTAATTGTAAGCAAGATGACTGAATGATCAAAATCAATGTCAAACTGGCCAAAACACTCAATTTCAGTGGGGGTTGAATAATTTTGAACACAACTGTATTTAAATTTCAGCCAAGTTGTGGTTGATGTGTTTGTACAGGCTATCTTTGCTTAGTAAATGCAGCATTAGCATCAAAAACGCTTAATTTTGATCCAGGCCCTATATAATCAAACATGGGTTACACAGATCTATATAAAATATTGTATAGAATGTAGGTGTCGAAGAGGTAAAATATTAGTCCCCCTAAATAGGCTAACAAGCTTAAACCTGTTTAGAGCAGGGATATTCAAACTCTGTCCCCCAGATGTCCATGAACTACAACTCCCATGCTTCTCCATCTAATGCAGTCAGAGATTTCTGGGAGTTTTAGTTCAGGAACATCTGGGGGGGGGCTGGAGTTTGGACATCCCTGGTTAAGAGAAACAGCGCCTTAAGAGGGGATCTGATAACTTTATATAAATATATACAGGGCCATTATATACCATGGTTTGTTTGGAAATCTTTTTTGTGTAAAATATTTTTATTGGCAAAGTATAAAATACAAGTTGCATAAGAGACAATATTGTCACAATAATGTAGAATACAATCAAAGTGTCTCTTGGTCATAGACAGTGCCGGAATTTTATAATATAACAAATAACAAATTCTAAATTAACTCTAACGAACTAAAAAGGTGATCATCGTATCCTTAAATAAACAGCAGTAAAGCTAGTACCAGAATGGTATGTCAAGACAACACAGCCCAGGCTCGGATCTGAATTCACCTCTGACCCACCATAACCGGTCGATTATCTTACGAGACCTCTTGTTCCTCCACCGGTGACCTGTCTGATACCGTTATTGAGCGAAGGTTCGAGGACCATGGACGCCAGATCGCATAGAAGTCCTCATATTTACCCAAACTATTGTAGTGCGCTTCTTCTAGAGCTCTGACCCCCTCCACCCTCAGAACCCAATCCCTGTCGGTGGGTGCTCATTCCCTCCTCCAATATAACGGAATCAGTGCCCTCGCTACGGTTAACAGAATTGCCAGAAGCGAGTTTTTAAAGGAGGGCATCGAAAAGGGCAGTACGTTAAGCAAATAGGCAGAGGGAGTAAATTCCACTTCCAGGCCCCCTAAACGCGATATCTCGTGTGCAACGTCAGACCAGAAGTTTTGAATTTTCGGGCAAGTCCACCATATGTGGACATAGTTACCTCTGGCCACTTTACACCTCCAACAGATATCAGGCAATAATGGATCCATAGCATGTAAAACAGACGGGGTAAGATACCATCTCATAAACAATTTTACAATTCGATTCACGAAGCGCCTGACTCCTGGACGCAAAGTATGTAAGTTCGAAAGCCCTGGACCATTCCTCAGCTGAAATATCTACTCCTAAATCTGTTTCCCACTTAAGTAGCAACGGAGAATCAATTTTATAGGCCCCTCTCATTATGTATGAATAAAGATTCGAGACGATATGTCCATATCTATTCTTATCGGTACAGAAGGTCTCAAAGGGGGCCAATGGAGGCAACCCCTCTGTCAACCACGTAGTAGAGCGAATAAAGTGACTTAGTTGGGCATATTGGAACTTCACCATAGACTTGTTCGCTATTTCTGGGGCCACCAATCGGTCCAGGGGGAGCAATCTGTCGTCTTCCACTACTGCTTCTAGCGGTATATACGGTTTTGGTAGTAACCCATCCAAAAATGTCGGTGTCAGTCCCGGTGGGAACAGGGGATTGTGAGTCAAGGGTGTCAGGCGGGAAGTCAGTGTAGTCAGTCCTGTTTCCTCCACAGCCTTAGCAGTGTGCCCAGCAGCGGGTGTGACCGAAGCCCCAGGTTTGCCAGCGGTGCCGACTGCCCGGGCAAGGAGGACAATGGCCAAGTAATTCCTGCCTGTAACACATTTTCCCAAAGCTTACCCATCGTTCCTTTTGCCAAGCCGTATAGTATAGAAAAAACCGCTGCTAGATAGTAAAAATAAGCATGGGGCAAGCCCAGACCACCCTTTCCCACCGGTCTTGTCAATTCACTGTAAGATATCCTCACCCTCTTCCCCCTCCAAACATAGCCTGTAAATGTCTGTCGCAAATCAGAGAAAAATGTCTGAGGTACAGTAATAGGTAGGGTTTGGAACAAATACAACAGTCGAGGTAATACATTCATCCGTAAGACATTGATCCTTCCCAACCATGAAATATGGGGTAAGTTCCAGTTACGTAAGTCCCCCTTGATCTGTTGCAACAGAGAAACGTAATTCAACTGAAATAATTTGTCTAGTTCCGACGATAAGCGTATTCCTAAATATTTAAGTCCCTCCGGAACCCACCGCACTCCATAGGTATGACGAATACTCTCAGTCACGACCCTTGAAAGGTTTACCCCTAAAAACTCACTCTTCAGCACGTTAATTTTATATCCCGAGAAAGCTGCGAACGCATCTAATTCCGTCATCAAAGCCGACACCGATGAAAGGGGATACGTCAAGGTGAACAGCAGGTCATCCGCAAATGCGGCCACCTTGAGCTCCTGTCCCGGAACAGTTACTCCTCGAATCGCCGGATTATCTCTAATCGCCTGCAATAGGGGTTCCAGATACAGCAGGAACAGGAGAGGGGACAGAGGGCACCCCTGTCGTGTCCCATTATGTATCGTCAACGGAGTCGATTGCCATTAACCCGCACTCGTGCCTGAGGGCACTCATACAGCGCCCGCAACCACGAACACCATCGATCACCAAAACCCATCCTCTCCAACATCCGAAAAAGATAAGACCAGTCCACTCGGTCAAACGCTTTTTCAGCGTCAACCGAGAGGACTAACAAAGGCTGATCCATCCTGGAAGCATGATGGATGAGGGAGACGGTACGAATAGTATTATCACGGGCTTCCCTGCACGGTACAAAACCCGTCTGGTCTCCGTGAATCACTGAAGTCAGGAGAGGCTTAAGTCGTAAAGCCAGTGTTTTCGTAAACCATTTTAAGTCAACGTTTATTAAAGATATGGGTCTATAATTAGCGCAATCTAACGGGTCTCTATCCGGTTTCGGTATCACAGAGATAGAGGCGAGGAGCGTCGCAGGTGGAATAGGAAAGGTATCCGAAATAGAGTTAAAAGCTTTAACAAATCTAGGGCCCAGAATAGACCTGAAAGTCCTATAATATAGCACCGTAAACCCGTCAGGGCCCGGGCTCTTACCCAAGGGCGTTAATTTTAAAGCCTCCGTAAATTCCTCTAATGTAAGCGGGTTATCTAATTGTCGGCTAACATTACGCGGTAAAGTAGTTTTAATCGTCTTAGTCAAAAACGAGTCCACTATATGTTCAGGGACCCTACTCCTATCCATATTATATAAAGTTTGGTAATAAGCATGGAAGGCTTGCGCAATGTCTCGGGTCGTATTGACCTCGGATCCCGTGCTAGTACGCAGTTTCGGGATAAAAGTAGCTTGATATCGTTTCTTCAAAGCACGTGCAAGTAGCCTTCCACATTTATTCCCTTGGGTGTAGTAAGCATATTTCGTCAGTGTAAGGGCCCGCGCCACCTGTGCATTCGTTAATTTAGCTAAGTCAGCTCTTAAGAGAACTAATCGTCGGAATGATTCAGGATCGAGCTCAGATTTATGCGTCCGTTCTAAGTCCGTGATCTCCCTCAGTAATTCCTCCGTTCTGGCAGTGCTTTCCTTCTTGCGCCTTAAGCCCAACTGCATAAAAGCACCTCTTAACACACACTTGTGAGCCTCCCAAACCGTTGCGGGTGTTACATCATCCGTGTCATTTTCAAGGAAGTAATTCTCTAAGGAGGCAGTCACCTCCGCTCGCGTCATGGGAGCAGATAGCAATGACTCATTCAAACGCCAGGCATTCTCCGTTCTCACTAAATTAGGTAGGGCTAAAGATAACAGAAGGGGTGCATGGTCCGACCATGTGATGGGTCCTATTTTGCAACTGCGTACCATTTCCAAAGCCCTATGTTCCACAAAAAAATAGTCTATTCTAGAATACTTCTTAAAGGCATGTGAATAAAACGTGTAGTCCTTTACTGCTGGATTACTGCGACGCCAACAATCCATCAGACGGTCCGCTGACCAGAGTTTACGAAATTGGACCCGTAGAGAGGGAACAGACGATCCCCCACCCTGGACACAATCTGCCGGCATATCTAACGAAACCTTGCAATCACCCCCTAAGACCACAAAACCTTCCTGAAACTCGGACAAACGTCGGAACACTTTTCGGAGACCTTTGGTTTGCAAGCGGTTCGGCAGGTAAACATTTACAAAAGTTAACTTAGTAGTGCCCAACATCCCTTTAACCATCAAAAATCGACCTTGCGGGTCAGTTACCACATCTTGCAGAGTAAAAGGCACATGTCGCGCAAAAAGAATGGCAACCCCTAGATTTTGTCTCCCCAAAATTGCTAAAATAGCCCGTCGGATAGCGAGCATTGCGAAACCCTGGTGCGGAACCCTCTCTAAAATGTGTTTCCTGAACAAAAATAACATCACCTTTCAACCTCTGGAATTCTGCAAGAGCCTTTCGAGCGTTTGGCAAGCATATTAAGACCTCGGACATTCATAGAAATCAAATTTAAATTAGCCATTTAAACTAGTGAGAGAGGAGGGCGTCAGAGCCCGGGACCTGCCCATACCCCCTAGTAGCATAGCAAATCGTACGAGTGATCACCAAAAAGAAAAATCTAAAAACAAACAATAACAACACAAAACTTGAAAAAAATTTGAGGTAGTGTAGACCTCTGATAGTGGGAAAACCCATCAGAGGACATAAAAAAAAAAACACCACTCAGGAGGCGGCCGAGAAAGTCTCAGAATTTTCCAAAAATTCTGGGTGCCAAGCAAGAGTCTCATCCGACTGTCTCGTTTGCCGGACCCGAGCGCATTCAATAAAAAAAATTTGCAAGGGGCAGAAAATATCAAAAAAGCTTATAAACTTTCAAATGACAATGGCAGCAAAAGCAAGGGCTTCCCTCACGGTTCTGGGTCTGGCTCAGAAGGGGTCGCTGCAGAGGGCTTGCCTTTACGTTTTTTTTTTCGCCTGTTGAGTCCAGCGGGGTCGCTGTGGGAAGGGTAGAGTGTCAGATGGCGACAGCGAACCATACCAGTCTGGGATGTCGACTTCTGGGAGTCCAAAAACACGCACAAAGTCCGGAATGTCCTCAGGACACGCAACAGAATGAACTTGGTTGTTATGCGTCACCTGTAAAGATAGTGGGAATCCCCATCGGTAACGAATATCACGTTCCTGGAGCGCTTCAGTTAACGGTTTCAGAGCCCTCCGTGACTGTAAAGTGGTCCAGGAAACATCTTGGAAGAAAAGTATCACTTTACCGTCCACTTTAACTTCCGAAGTTTTGCGTGCTTCTCGGAGAATTTCCTCTTTCAGTGTAAAATCTTGCAAGCGACAGATAATATCACGAGGTGCGTCATTTTGTGATCCCCTCGGCCGCAGTGCACGGTGAGCTCTATCCAGAACTAATATTTCCTCTCCAGATCGACCCAGGATATCATTAAACAGACCACGGAGTAGCTCTTTAACATCTTCCTTGCCAGAGTCTGCTTCCGGGTAACCCTTTATGCGAAGATTGTTTCGTCTGCCTCTATTATCAACATCATCCAGGTGTCTATGCAGCGTGGCCAGCTGTTTAGCTTGCGTTAGCATTTGACCATTTAATCGTTCCACATGAGAAAATAACGCATCTCTGTCCTCTTCCAAGTCCACTACGCGGCCTCCCAACTGCTTCAAATCAGACCCCAGTTCATCAAATTTAGTATTAAAATTGCGCTCCATTTGAGTAAACTGAGCAGCCAAATCCGTTTTGGTCGGCAAACCCTGTAATAAGGCCCGCAGTTCGTGGTCCATATCGCTCCCTTTTGTTGCTGAATCTAATCGTGGCGGGGAGGCCTCCTGATCTGAGTCGCCGGGCGCCATTTTGGATCCCTTACCGGAGGTCCGCGGCTGAGATGTATCTCTCAAGAAAGGTAAAATGGAGGATCGGCGTTGGGTCCCCGCAGTCCCCGAGAGTCCTGGGGTAGTAAGTGTCTTTTTCCGCTGTGCCATTGCTGTTATTTCTGCCCCGAAATGACAATCTGTGCACTCGGGCTTGGGAGCTCAGCACTCACACATCCAGCTCTCTCTGTGTTCCGGCCACGCCTCTCTTGTTTGGAAATCTATTCATTAACAGGACTATACACAGGACATGAGTTCACCCGTTTAGACTGGATGAAAGGAAATTCAGCCTAAAGCATAGGAAGGGTTATTTTACAGTGAGAACAATATAGCTGTGGAATTCTCTGCCTGTTGAGGTGGTTGGGTCGGACACTGTACAGACTTTTAAACAGCGACTGGATGATTTCCTGCAGACACAGAATATTAAGGGTTATAAAATGTGATAATGGCTGCTTGATTCAAGGAGAAATCTGACTGCCATTCTGGGATCAAGGAGGATTTTTTTCCCTGTTGCATATTCGGCGAGCGCTTCAGACTGGGTATTTTGCCTTCTTTGGATCAGCCACAGTAGGTGATGTGTGAAAGGCTGAACTTGACGGACGTGCGTCGTCTTTTTGGCCTTTTATGGTTAACTGTAACAAATGACCTGAATCTGTAGGTGTTTTTGCTTACAGAATTATGATTACAGAACGAACAGAACTACTCAAACACTAGAGCGTGTCCCCAAGCACTCCGATGTAGAAAGCTCATGTGTCCTCACATGGTCTTACCTGTCAATACCACAAATGTGTATGCATGATTTTAGGAATGCATTAAAAAAGGTAGGTTAATTTAGTTCTATGCTAATTTTCATAGAAATTCTGTTTTCAGTGCACACACACTACTCTTACTGTGATCGGTCACCGTGTATTATGGAAAATAAGCTACTAGGAGCAGCCCCCACACTAAAGGGGTTATTCAAAGTCCCGAACTTGCCACCGAGCTGTGAATTTCCCCATATAGTGTAATTTTGTGGCAGTTAGTCCATTTAAATCTCCAAATACTGGCAATCTGATGTCAAAATAGGGTGCAGTTCAGTGACCTTCGACGGCAGCGAAATTGTCCCATAGAGAAATAATAGGTCGGTGTTCTGTGAATAGACGGACAATCGGCAAAATGACCTGATTTTCAGTAGTTCAGTTTGACGGGTTTAAACAGGCGAATCCCACAGGTTTCAATGTAAAAAGTTTTTTTTCAGAATAAGACATTTTTCTGAATAGTCTTAAGGTTTTGGAATAAACGGTGTAACTCTAATCAGCCTGCTCGCTTGGAAATAATGTATCAGTGCTGGCAATATATTATGTATGCCAGTGTCTGTATAGAAAGAAAAATCTTTGGGTTTAATGGTGCTTCTGAATGTTCTAAGACAATTATCAGTGTGTCTGTAGATCTAGTCAGAGATGCACTGTGTTTCCTGGAGCAATGGATCCTTCTGTTTCCAGCACTTCTGCTTCTCTTTTACCTCTAAAATACAAGCGAGACAAAAGCAGGAGAGATAATGCGATCTGATATATAATTAATCAAAACGTGGAATCACACTTACGTGGTCGGGAGCTAGAAAAGTCTTAGCTCAATCTTTGACCTTTGTTAGCCCATAAAGGTGGCCAAACTTCCCTTCTTTCTACTGCTATGCTCCGCTCCTTGGACTGCACTAACCGGGATTCCTGTTCACCTCCGCTCGCGTTAATCCCAGCAACTCGTTTGCAATGTGTAAGGATGATAGGAGACATAGTCTAGATTAAAGGGGTTTACAAGGGCATATACAAAATAAAAGATATCACAAATTATGCAATTTAAAAGGTATACAAATGATGACCAGTGGATGGGGGGGGTTCCACAGGACGCGTTTCAGCAGTCGCAATGCTGGCCTCTTCAGTCAAGGTTTGTTGGTTTTTTTTTAGACTCAATGTTTCACAATTTTTTTTAAATTCTGTAACAGACCTTTTTAATTACACATTTCAATGCTTTTTTTTATTGGTTTAAATACCTATTAGGAGACCAGATGTGGTTTTTTTTTTCCTTTCCCCTCCAGTTCGGTGGCTTTCACCAAGGCCAGTTTGCGGTTCTTCTGCGACGTTCGCCAACTTTTTCATGAGGCTACGGTGACACAACAGTTTATTACTCCTGAAAATGCCCTCAATACCAGAAACCAGCCTAGTGCTGGCTTAGCTGGCGCTATGGGAGGGCTGGGGACAGCTGCCAGAATGCTTGAATAGCATTCTGCCAGGTTCCCTGGCTGGCTGCAGTCCAACAAATGGCTGCCAGCATGGGTAAGTTATATTTAGACTCCAGGGTCTGCAGCTGCGCTTGTGAATTTTAAAATGTACTGTAGATACTAGAGTATAACGCGATGGATAGAGCTTTTATTATGGAGATGTGAGAACCTTGAGCCTCTAATAAAATGCGTGTAGCAACTGGCAGGGGTGCCCCAGGCACTGTAGTTCGGGGCTCCATGCTCTTACTGCCAGCTCTGGGTTATTGTTGTCCTGGTGAGAAAGGGCTCAACAATGCCTGAGCTCCCCCAGGTGCAGTGTGAAGCCTCCAACCCACAACTCAGCCTAAAGCAACGCAACCAATGGCAGAGTGATGGAAAAACCCAGTTTTAAGCACCCCTTTTTTTTACCATGGCTGCAGAGTCCTCAGCCCCTAGCTTAGCGCTCAGGCTACCCGCAGGATCCATGTCTCCAGAGAGAGAACTGCCACACTCAACACATATCCCTGACAGGTAGCAAAGCGAAAGAGCTCCGAGAAACCGATGCACGCTTTACGGTTGCCCGTGTTTTTCACGTCCGAGTGGGTTTAGAGCTCAGTGAAGGATTTGTAACCACCTACAAGGACCTACGATGACATGGCTCGGCTCTCCAGGCCGATTTGCCTGATATCCGAGCTCTGGTTGGTCCTCCTCCCCCGGACCACACACAACCAGTTACGGCTGTTTGCTGCTGCTTCCTCCTGCTGCCACTGCATCTCCCTCACAGCCCAACATCGAGCCGTGCTCCCGAGCCGAGTTCTTCATCCACCTCAGGTGCTAGGAGGATGACTAGCGGTGCAGACTGTGTCCTTCTGCCACGAAACTCTAATGCAAGTTTTATTTTTTCCCCTCCAGATTTTTTTTGCGGATGTCTAGTATACCGCGACCCCTCCAATTTTTATGTTTTTTCTCTTCACAAAAAATTGCGGTATACTCATCTACAGTAACCTTGTAAGAGCCTGCAGGTCTCAGAGCCGAGTTGTAACTTGTAGCGAGAGGTTGTCGACATCGCGGCCTTCTCCCAGGCTAGCTATTCTAGGAGCATTCTGCTGGCCCCAGTCGGTCTCAAAGTACCGGCCTGCGGGCCATTTGTGGCCCGCGGACCAGTTACAAGTGGCCCGCCGGAAGAACGTTTAGCAGATGCAAACCACGCGGCTGCATCAAACTCACGTGGTGCCGATGCTCGGTGTGAGTCAGAGCTCAGCTCAGCTGTCCTCTGACATAAATCAATGAACGCCCGTAGAGTCTGTCATGTGAGGTGAGTTGCTCAGCGGCCGTGTTGACTGGGTCTAACATTCCAATGCAGAAGGTGTTTTTTCTCTGACCCTGCAGGTAATAAATCGTTCCTCCACTGGTTCACCAGGGTTAAAACCGTTTTAACTAGGGATGTGCATTTCGATTCAGACCGGTTTAGTTTTTTTCACGAATCGGGCCGATTCGGTGCTTCGGATTCATCTGATGTTCCGAATCGGAGCGGCAACGAAATACACAGCATCCGAAATAATTTCCGATGCGAAACAAAATAATTTCGTTATTACGTATGAACGTGAAATTTGTAAAATCGCAAGTCATTTTCGTTCCATTCGTGATTTCGGTTCCATTTCGGTCATCATATTTTTCGGTTCCATTGCTGATTCCGTAATTTCGTATTGTTTCGATCAAATTCGTTTGTTACTCGATATCCATTTGATAATTCATTTCAAATTCGATAGTTGCAGCATATGAATCCTCACACTGCCGGTCAGAAAGGATATTTCATAAAAAACAATAGAAATCGGCAGAATTACCGTATCAACCGAAATACCATTCGTCTAAGTCAAAACGAATAGACCCTTTGAAGAGAACAGACGATCCGAAAAAAACAATTTCTGATATCACGAAAAAAAAGTCGATACGAAAAATCGAGCCGAAACGAAAATCGGCTGAAACTATCGAACGAAAATTATAAAAACCCGAAACGAGCTGAAACGAACCGAAAAAAAAAATCTCGAGCCGAAAAAAAAAATCTGTACACATCCCTAGTTTTAACACCTCAGTATAGTGTTAGGGGGCAAACTGTTTTTAATTATTATTTCTAAATAATAAAATATTTAATAATTTAAAAAATGTGCGATTAAATATACAGCCCAGCCAGTGCTGCAAGCTGTTCAATTCTATTTGTAGCATGTCTTCCATACTGGTCTTAATTATAAGGCCAGTATGGAAGATGTGCCATAAATAGAATTAAACAGCTCGCAGCACTGATGACCATGTATCTCAAAAGGGGTTATTCAGAGAGCACTGACACGTCCCTAACATTTTGGTGCACTTTCATTTAAATTTTTCCAAAGTGCGCTGAGCTGCTGCATGTCGCCAAAAACCTCAGATGAGCTGCTGAACGCCACCGAGCTAACCGCTGAACGCTGCTGAACTGGTATGAAAATACAAAAAACAGAACTCTGCTATTCTTCAAAAGGTGTTTAAAATCACGAAAATGTATGTAAATAATAAAATGGGTCCATTTAAAGTCTGCTACAGAATAAAATAAAAACACTTTTTTTAAAAAATGGGAATCAAAAATTTAGTCAGAAAAATACCAAAAATATGTTCAGAAAGATATATATAAGGGGGCGTGTCCGGACCGTTGGAGAAGATGGACATGCACTGAGGGAGCTCCGTCCTACCCTCCGACAGTAAGTCTTTAATCTACGCTCCCGCCTGAGTATGGTCCGCACCAAACGGCTCACTAGCGGCAAGACGACCCCTATTGCCCCTTCCCGTCCCGCGGAGCGTCCCCTGGACGTGTATTTGCGCCCCACCCCAGGACGAGCTTCGAGCCCGCAGACTTCTAAGATGGCGGACGCCCACGTGCCTGCGCCGGACCCGTCGGCGGCAATTGCCCGCCTCGAACTCCGACTGGAATCTATCTTGGCAGGGATGCCCACGAAAACGGACCTCATGGAGATGCTGTCCGATCTGAGAGGCTCGTTCCGCCGCGACGTGGAGGAGGTGAGAGACGAGGTGATGGCCCTGACCAACCGAGTGACCCATCTGGAGTAGACGGTGCCTGGGCCTGCTCCCGGACCGGTTACCGACCTCTCCAACATCCGCCGGCAAGTTGACGATCTGGACAACCGCGGCCGCAGGTGCAACATCCGGGTGCGCGGCCTACGAGAGCTGGAACCCCCGGAGCAGCTGGACTGCGTCTTAGGCCGCTTCTTCACACTGATCCTGGGAGACGAGGTATGCCCTGCGCGAGACATCGCACGAGCTCACCGAGCGCTGTGCCCGAGGCCACAGGAGGGAGAACCCCCGAGGGACATAGTCTGTTGCTTTGCCGCTTACAAGACGAAAGAGAAGATCATGCTCCGCGCTCGTACCTCCAGAACATGGGACTTTGAGGGCCAAGCGCTCTAAATCTTCCAAGACTTGACGCCATTTATGCTGACAGCGCACCGCCATCTCCGCCCCATCACCCAGGCCCTGCGACAGAGAAACGTCCCATATCGATGGGGCTTCCCCTTCGCCCTTACCGTCCTCCTTGACAGCGACACCCACGCTATCCACTGCCCTGGAGACGTCCCTTTCTTCCTAGATGCCCTCCGCATGCCCCCGCTTGCGATACCGGACTGGGAGCGGGATGAGCCGTGGAGCGGCGGAGCGATGCCCCGACCTCGGCGCCTGCCGCCGGAGTGGTGAAGCCCCTGCCGTGGATGCACCTGCACACCCATGAGACCGCTGTGCGGGTTGTGGGGGCCCAACTCTGTCGCCTGCCTGACCTGCCCTACTCTGAGTCGTGGCTTAACCCCCACCACTGCACCCTGGCGTGCGGTGGCTGACTACCGCTGGGGATTGAGGAATCACACGACCAACGTGCCACTGGATACCCGTCTTCATCCCCGCACGATTTCCGCGTGACACTGTGAGCGAGTCGGGACTTTACTCCAGCAACTGGCGACCACCCGCACCATTGGCTTTCCTGCTGTCCCACACGACTCGCATAGCGACCTTCGCCTCTCCCATAGCGCTACCCTGGAATTACGATGCCGTCCTCCCTTACTCAACCTTGAGGGCACTAACTTAACAATGTCGTTGTTGCTCGCCTGGTACCATTGAGGCAGAACTGTGCTGAGGTTCTTTCTTGATCAGTAGTGTTGTGCTGGACTTGCAACACTGCTAGCACTTGTTCAGTATCGATCCACTGGCGACTCAATGCCGTTATCATTCGTTCAGTATTAACCCGCTGGTGATGCAATGCCGTTGTCACTCACTCGGTATTAACCCGCTGGTAATGCACTGCCGCTATCACTCGTTCAGTAATAACCCGCTGGACACGCAATACTGTTATCACCCGTTCGGTATTACTCCGCTGATAATGCTATGCCGTCATCGCTCGCTCAGTGTTGACCCGCTGGTGGTGCAATGCCGTTAACACTCGCTTCGTGTTGATCCGCTGGTGACGTAATGCCGGTATCACTTGTTCAATATTAAGCCGCTGGTGCTGCAATACCGTTCTCACCTGTACAGTATTAACCCGCAGGACACGCAATGCCGTTATCACTTGCTCAGTATTAACCCGCTGGTGGTGCAGTGCTGTTATCACACGCTCAATATTACTCTGCTGGTGGTGCAATGCTGTTATCACACGCTCGTTATTGGTCCGCTGGAAATGCAATGCCGTTATCACTCGCTCCGTATTAACCTGCTGGAAGCGCAATGCAGTTATCACTCACTTGGTATTAACCTGCTAGTACTGCAATTCCGATATCATTCGCTCGGTTTCAATCAGCTGGTAATGCAATGCTGTTAACACTCGCTCCGTATTAACCCACTGGTGAAGCAATGTCGTTATCACTCATTCCGTATTAATCCGCTGGTGATGCAAGGCCGTTATCATTCGTTCGGTGTTGGCCCGCCGGCGGTGCAATGCCGTTATCACTCGCTCTGTGTTGATCCGCTGGTGATGTAAGGCCGCTGTCACTCGTTCAGTGTTGATCAGCTGGAACTGCAATGCCGTTATCACTCGCTCCATACTAATCAGCTGGAACTGCAATGTCATTATTACCCGTTCAGTACTAATCCACTGGAAATGCAATGCAGTTATCACTCGCTTAGTATCGCTCCGCTGGAGATGCAAGGCCGCTGTCGCCTGTTCAGTATTGATCCGCTGGAACTGTAATACTGTTGCCGTTTGCTCAGTGTTATTCCACTGGAACAGTACCTCCGCTATCGCTTGTATAGACCCAGCTCGCTGGACCTGCATTGCATTGCATTGTTACATGACTTAAACTGCGAAGCCGCTATCGCCCACTCAGCTTTCCGGCACTGTCTACGCACTCCTGCTGCCTTCCTATCACGTTAAGCCGCGCTACGGCGGCATTGCCCCGACTCCCGTTACAATGAGTGCAGCGCTGGCTGTGCGACCCCCTTCCAGCTGCTCTGCACCTGATACATGATGTTGCAATCACCCATTAAACTTCATCACAGCAAGAGAGCGACAGTGCCGCCGCCCGCCCAGTCTATGCACGCCCGAGTTATATCACCGATAACGCTACCCTGGGTTTATGGCGTCGGACGTGCGATGTAGCGTTCGGACTGCCGTGCGTGCCCGGTGGCGCCGCCGCCGCTTGGTGGGGGCTGGCTGCGGGGGTTGCTGCTGTGGCCAAAGAGAGCGCTGGGACATTCTGCGGGCCTAATGTGAACCGTTCTTGGCTACATAGCCTAAGAATACGTACGTCGACTCAATGCTTACTACTGTTTGGTTTATGTCGGAGGGTACGACCCCCCCCCCTGGACAACTGTTCTTACCTATATTAGTTGATTGAGTTGTTCTCGGAACCGCTGTGGCGTCTTGACAGGTCTAGCGGCTCCACACGCGACCCCCACGGACTGGGCACCCCTGTACAGTCGGAGAGCGCATCGCTGGCCCCCGCCTGCTTTGCAGTGCGTAGGGACCCGACCCTCTCCTGACCAGTGCCTATAGTCCCTCATCTGACCCTACCCTTTGGGTGGGTCACATTAGTCTCTCCTACACTCCTGAGAGACAACCCATCTCTAACCCAGACCTCTAACCCCCCCCCATTCTTGAACAGCAACAACCCCCCCTTTTTTTTTTGTGTGTGTTCTCCTTTTCTTGCCCTCTCTCTCTTTCTATCTTCTCTCTCCCCTCTCTCTTTTCCCCTTCTCTTTACATTCCTCCCAACTCCCACACTCTACTTCCTTCCGCCCTACCCTTCACCCACACGACTGCCTCTCCCTCCTTCTGGTCTTCCGTAGCAATACACGAGATGCCTGCCTGGGGGGTGGTGGACCGGGCGGCGGCTCTGGTGCCGGTGGACCTCAGGGTGGTGAGCTACAATGTTCGTGGACTGAACAAACCGGAGACGCCTCCAACGGGACCTCGCCATGCTCCGGACCACGGTTGCCTTTCTGCAGGAGACCCACTTTTGCTCGACCTCCCCACCATCTCTTCGCGATAGACGTTTCCCGACGGGATACTTCGATCATAACCCCACCTCCAGATCCAGAGGGACGGCGATATTGTTCGCCAACTCGGTACCATTCCAGCTCCAGGACTCTCACTCTGCAGGAGATGGCAGGTGTATATTTGTCAAGGGTGATGTCGCCGGAACCAAGTACACTTTTGCGAATCTATACCTCCCCAACACCAACCAACACCAACACCAATACTTGGCCAAAGCACTACGCACCCTGGAATCCTTTGCTGAAGGACTGCTCATTTTAGGCGGAGACTTCAACATCCCTATGAACCCTAAAGAGGACTCCTCATCTACACTCCACCGGACCCCTAAGAGAATCCTGCGCCGTATACACCTAGCACTACAAGCTCTGCGATTGGTGGATGTCTGGATAGCACACCACCCCACTGTCCATGACTACACCTACTTCTCCTCGGTGCACAACACTTACACCAGGTTGGACTATCTCTTCGATCCCCAATACGACCTGCCCCTCACGCGATCGGCTGAAATTCAGGCCACCACTTGGTCGGACCACGCCCCGGTGGTTATCACCGTTGCATCTCCCCTACTCCGATCCCGGGAAAGCTCCTGGCAACTGAACACCTCATTACTGACGGACCCGGTGCTCGCGTCCAAGGTCGAAGAATCCATTAAAACCTACTTCAGCGACAACAAGGACGGAGATGTGCCACCCCCCCCCCCACTGTGTGCGAAGCCCACAAGGCGGTGCTCCGTGGCCACCTGATCTCACTCGCCTCCGGTAAGAAACGTGAACACCGGAAGGAGATCGAAGAACTCCACGCAAAAATCAGACAGCTTGAAATCGAGCACCAGTCATCTGGGGATGCAGACACGTACATCCACCTACTGCATTCGAGAACACAACTCGCGAACACGCTCAACCCGAGGCTGCAACGGGCGATGCTTCAGACGAAGTGCTACTTCGCGTTACATGAAGACAAGCCAGGCCGCCTCCTTGCCCGCCTCCTGCGGCAGAGACGACGCCAGATCTACATCCCATCGGTCCGCCCCGTGGCTGGGCCCCCGACTTTGGACCCGACTGAAATTGTCCGAGCCTTCCGAGACTTACTCGTCTCTATACCACTCGGTAGAGGAAGCTGGCACGCCTACCTCACAATCTCTTGATGACTACCTCGCGACACGGATCTATCACCGCCTCACAGACGAGCAATGCACACCGCTCGGACTCCCCTTCACCGCTGCAGAGATCGCTCAAACCATCAAGCGTCAGAAGAACGGTAAGACCCCGGGTCTGGATGGCTTCCCAGCTCTATATTACAAACGCTTCGGAGAGATCCTGACCCCTCATATGGTGGAGACCTTCAATGCTTTGATTTCCGATCACTCCTTCCACCCTCACTCTCTGGCTGCAACGATAGTGGTGATCCCCAAAGAAGGGAAGGACCCCCAACTTTGCTCCAGCTATAGGCCTATCTCGCTTCTCAACAGCGATCTTAAGATATTTGCCGCGGCCCTTGCGAGCCGCCTTCAGCCGGTGCTCCCTACCCTGGTGGGGAGGGACCAGGTGGGCTTAATCCCGGCTCGAGAGGCCAGAGATGGCACCATTCGGACCTTGAATGTAATCCAACGGGTACGACTCTCCGAGAACCCTATGCTGCTGCTGTCTACAGACGATAGGGATGTGCGTTTTGGGTTTCGGAATTTCGGAAATTTCACGAAATTTCATGATTCGGGTCTTCGGATGCGGCCGAAATTCCGAAAAAATTTTGATCCGAAAACGGCATATCCGAAAAGTTTTCCGAGCCGAATCGAAAATTTTTCGGAATTTTCGAATGGACTTGAAATGTGTCAAATCGAAATTTATTTTCCCTCTATTCATGATTTCGGTTCCATTCGGGATTTCGGTTCCATTTCGGTAATTCTGGACATCGTATATTTAACTATTATCGTTTATATCGCTGATTCTGTAAATTTTGTATTTGTAAATGCGTATTAATTTTTTTTTGTTTCCAATGATCCGATAAGAATTTTCATAATTGGGTCGGATCCGATTCGTCCGCGGGTCGCGCATGCGCGCGGATGTCGTAACTTTATTGAGCCAGTTTTTTGACAACTTTTTTTGGACAAAATATTGTTATTATTATTCACCATGGCTGCAAGAGACGACGAGTGCCATTCTGACACCTCCGCATCGTCTCTCAATGAACCACCACCACCCAGAAAGAAGCGGGCCAGCAACATGGCATTTGAAGAGATGCTCGAGCTGGTCCGGATCTTTGATAGATGAGATTACGATTGCTGTAAGGGCCCTTACGGCAGGAAGAACGCTAGAAAAGATCGTATCCTTGACAAGCTACGCACCACCATTTTGGAGTTGTTCGGGAAGGACCGGACGAAGGACCAGCTCCGGAAACGCTGGTCTGATCTGAAAGTACGCGAGGAGGAGCAGCTGAGACACATCCATCGCGTCATAGCGAAACGTAAGTGTCATGTTATATTGTAAAGCTCTGCGCAAACTGTTGGCGCTATATAAATCCTGTATAATAATAATAATGTGCTTGCATGTGCTAATGTGCACAGAAATACCTTGATTTATCTAGTCCTTTTTTCATGCAATGTGATTGTGTATAGCTTCCCGTTTTCACAACTCGTCATACATGCATTTTTGCCATAGCTCTTCCTTTTTGTGATTTTACGTATTCGTGAAAATTGTGACATTTGATGTATGTAGATGAAGTTACAATGCTGGATTTCTTTTGGCACTGTGTGTAGTCTGTAGTGTGCTGGGAGGGGGGAGGTTGTTGTGATTGAGTGATGCATACGAGATGACCCGCAGCTTGCCCAATATTGGCTCCCACCTGCGCATCAACAAAAATCTCTGCGTCTTTGCTAAGTGATAGGATGGGACATGTAGTTCTTCTGTAAGTGCATCCAAACAGAGCCGCGTTCAATACATCCTCAGCAGCTGCTGAATTGTTGCAGCGCAGCGATTCAGTTTGCTGCAGCAGTGTGTTTATTGAACGCTTTAGATGAAAATTTCAAAACAAAATGGTGGATTTCTGTTGTTGTTTCTGCAATATCCAGTTTTATTATTAGCAGAAACTGAAAGTGAAACTGAGGCTGAGGCCTTCTATAAAATAACTAAAAGCAGTCGCACAATGCGCTTTGTACGCACACAACACAAATAATAGTTTTTATTGAATAAACGTAATGTTTACTTCTGAAAAAAATATATAATTGAACGGTAATATATGTCTATGTGCAGAGGAAATAAATAAATATTTTGTGACTTTAGAACTATGAGATGGGAGTAGTGGGGGGGTCAAGCTGAGGCCTGTTCAATACCTCAGCCGCTGCAAGTGCTAAGTTAGCAACTTGCCATTGAACGCCGTTCAACCGCTCAGCGCTCAGCAGTGCTAACCTAGCACTTGCAGCGACCCGAGGAGATGCTGAGTGTGACGTTTTAAAGATGGCCGCCGCCATGAAGCAGGTAATAATTCCATACAGCAATGTTAATTTTGCGGTTTCTGTTAACCAAAGCACAAAATATTTATTTATTATTTCCCCCTGCACATAGACATATATTACAGTTCAATTAATATATTGTTTCAGAAGTAAACATAACGTTTATTCATTAAAAACTATCATTTGTGGTGTGTGCATACAAAACGGAATTGTGCTGACTGCTTCTTCTATTATATTTTGTCCGAGTGATCCGAAAAACAATCTGAATTTTTCATTAAGAAATCATCGGCCATTTTGGATTCAAAATTCGCATCCAAAGGGTTCAACGACACTGCTGCAGCAAACTGAATTGCTGCGCTGCACCAATTCAGCAGCTGCTGAGGTATTGAACAGGCCTCTGGTAGTGGGGTAGTGGAGGGGGTGTCGCAATACTTTCGGCAATATAGTGTATAGATATACCATTTTTTCCAGTCTGCATTATTTACATGTTATTTTTTGGATTTGGCAGAAGACAGGAAGAAGGCAGCAGCATCTGCCCCGGCGGGCACCAGTGCCCCAGTGGAGGAGGAGGAGGAGGAGGAGGAGCCACGGGCATCCACCAGCGCTGGTATATACTGTTTTATTTTGCAACGACTTTTGGTCAAAAACAGAAAATTTTTTGTTTACTGTATTTTAATTTAATTTTTTTATGTATAGCACAAGAGGAGCAGGAGGAGGGCGAAGTTGGAGAGAGGGAGCCGGAGCAGCAGGAGGCCGCCAGTCCAGGTTTTTTTTTTTTTTACTGTCGTATTTTGCATCGACTTTTGTTCAAAAATAAATCAGTTTTGTTGTTTACTGTATTTTTTATTTCTTTAATTTCTTAGATATAGCCCTGGATATGCAGACGGTGGTGGTGGGGGAGGAGTCGGAGGAGGAGTCGGAGCCTCAGGAGGCCGCCAGCACTGGTATATACTACTGTTATATTTTTTCAAGACTTTCAGTCGAAAATAGAAACCTGCTTTACTTACTGTATTTTCCTTCTTTCATTTATTGGATATATAGAAGGAGAAGCCAGACCTAGCAATCGGGAGGCGATTGGCGAGCTACGCCTGGCAGTTGCAACGATTGATAATATCCAGGAACTGCTCCAGGAACTGCGGGAGCACCTGAACAACACCGCGGACATCCTGGAGCGGCAGTAAGACAGACCAGTGGCAGCCTCCTCCCGAAATCTGCAGCTCCTACTCGCCTGCTTTGAGGTCGGACCAGCGTTTTCGGATCTGGTCCTTCGTCCGGTCTTTCCCAAACACCTCCAGGATGGTGGTGCGTAGCTTGTCAACGATACGATCCTTTCTAGAATTATTCTTCCTGCCGTAAGGGCCCTTACGGCAGTCATAATCTTTGTAATCAAAGATGCGGACCAGCTCCAACATCTCCTCAAATGCCAGTAATTCTCAAGTGAAAGTGAACCAATATTCTGAACAAGATGTTCGCCTGGCTTAGACTGGAAGATGGCCGCCATTGTATGTTTGTTTGTGTTGTTTGTGCCCCTGTTGGGCAGTTTGCCATCCTTGGCATGTTCCCTTCCCTTCCCCATGTTGTAAATAAATTTTCTATTTTTTCTATATTTTCCTGTTTGTGTGCGTTGCTTTTCCTTACTTAATAAGTTAATATGTATTACTTGGTTTCCACACTGTTAAAATTATATGTACATAAATTTATTGACATTTCTATGGACCCTTTGTCATAAATTTGTCAACATATTTGTGGCCATGAATGTGACTGCACATTCTACACTTCCAGCCTGGCCAAAAAATGTCACACACTAACACAACCTTGTTGTACTGCCTTGAGATTTGATTACCGACGTGGCCTGGTTTTGTTAAGCTTAGGCGATGTCACAACAACACGGATTTTTGTCCACAGTCACATTCATTGTGTAACCAAGAATTTATCAAAAAATATTGATGGCAGCACTGCGTGAAGTCTTCTCCGACACAACCCAAAGATCCTTAGTGCGGCTCAGGTCTAGTTTATTTGTCCCAGTTTGCAGCTTCACGCAACACCTCCTCCCAGCTATGAGCTCTCTCTCTCCCACCGCTGCCCGCTAAGACGCTGCCCGCCAACATGGTCACGTCTTTGCAGGAAGACAACAGCGTGGGGGAACAGCAGCTGCCGACAGTCCCAAGACATCGTCACAATGACGTCAGTTCTGGAGTTAACCCCTAACTGTGACCAATGGTGGAGATAGGGGTTCCAATGAACCCCCTATCTCCCGATCCGCGGCAGCTATCGGTTGGTTAATGTTTGGTATCTTTGGATCGACCAGAGCATGGCCTTTCCAACAATACCAAACATGACAATGTTAAAAATTTAAAAAAATTAAAATATAAAAAAAAATAAACAGGTTTTTTGTTTTGTTTTGTTAATGCAGCAATATTGTTGCCATTTCAATTATAATGTGAACAATGATGCTGCACTAAGGATTTTTGTATGGGGTGCGTTTGTTAAAAATAGTGTAATTGTCACCCAAAAAAATATAACAAGTCCCCTTTTCAATTTTTTTTAACAAACGCAACTCATAAAATATAACCGCAAACACTCGCATGTTAAAATGTGAAAAAAACACTTTACACCTTGTAAAACAAACATTGAAAATTCTAATTTTATTGCATTTTTTGTTATAATATACAGACAGGACATGACGCATACATATGATAATGATATATTATGAATCATCTGCCGAGTCTGCCGGAAAGAACGATATATAACATGTCTGGGTCATATTATAAAAGAAGGCTTCAAAACGCGTTTAAACAAGAGGAGCGAAACTGTTAAAAATTAGCTCAGCAGCAGACCGCAGTGCCGCACACAGGCGTGAAGGGAAGCCGTGAAATGCCTCAGCAGCGAAAGGGTTAATTTATATTTTTGTCTGTTTTAAATCATTTTATTTTATTTATTTTTTTTCATTTCAGATCATTTTGATCAACTATTTTTCCGTTTAAAAATAAAAACCAGAACAAAAAGGTTTTAAAAGTCAGACCATTCGGGTCAGTTTACCGTTTTTTAAATCGTTTTGTTCTTTTTTTTTTGTTCCTTGGCTTTCATACCATTTTTTTAATGTGATTAAATAAATAAAGTTGTGAAATGTATATTCATAAGAAAAAAAGGATCTTTATTTAATAAAAAAAAAAACACGATAGAATCGCCAGAATTATCGTATCGACAGAATGAATTATCGGATCCGAAAAACAAACCAAAAATTTATTATAAAAAAATATATAAAGTATAAAAAAGTAAACCATAGTAGTTTACGTCAAAACAAATAGAGTTAGACACTTTGAAACGAGGAGAACAGACGTTCCGAAAAAAAAGAAAATTTCCGAAATCACAAAGTCGATACAAAAAACGAGCAAAGTGACCCGAAAATACGAAAAATGGGCGATATTCCAAAAAAATGTACACCAAAAACGAGCCGAACCAAACCGAATCGAAACAGAAATCGGTCGAAACGAGCCGAATCGAAAATTTTAAACATCAGAACAAATCGAACCGAAACGAACCGAAAAAAAAATCGGTGCACAAGCCTATTAATATCTGACTATGGATATTAATATCTGACTTTTGCATTAGATTTCGGCCATTTTTATTTTTTTAACTTTTGGATAGTCGAAAATCGAAATCTATCCAAAAAGTCCCAATGTTTCACATCATTCTGAACTTTGTTTGGATAGAGTAAGTCCGTGGGCGTGCGGCCGTTAAATGTATATACCAGTGGCGTCGCTACGTGGGGGCGGGGGGTGCGGCCCGCACCAGGTGACACCCGCCTTTAGGGTGACACCGTCACCCTAAGGGCGGGTGTCTCACCCTCTGCCGTGTTTTTCGCTCCCTGCGAGCGTCCGAAGCATGCAGCTTCGGCGCTCGCCTGGAGGAAACACGTCACCAGCCAATCGCGGCTGGTCACGTGGCTCCCCCTGGCGAGCGCCCAAGCTGCGCGCCGCCGGACGCTCTGAGGGAGCGAAAAAGGCGGCGGAGGTGAGCTGGGGCCATTATCATGAGGTGCTGGGGCATTCCATGTGCTGGGGCATATCCATGAGGAGCTGGGGCATATCCATGAGGAGCTGGGGCATATCCATGAGGAGCTGGGGCATATCCATGAGGAGCTGGGGCAAATCCATGAGGAGCTGGGGCATTCCATGTGCTGGGGCATATCCAGGAGGAGCTGGGGCATATCCACGAGGAGCTGGGGCAAATCCATGTGTGAGCTGGGGCATATCCACGAGGAGCTGGGGCATATCCACGAGGTGCTGGGGCAATATCCAGGAGGAGCTGGGGCAATATCCAGGAGGAGCTGGGGCATGTCCACGAGGAGCTGGGGCATATCCACGAGGAGCTGGGGTAATATCCATGAGGAGCTGGGGCAATATCCATGAGGAGCTGGGGCAATATCCATGAGGAGCTGGGGCAATATCCATGAGGAGCTGGGGCATATCCATGAGGTGCTGGGGCAATATCCAGGAGGAGCTGGGGCATGTCCACGAGGAGCTGGGGCATGTCCACGAGGAGCTGGGGCATGTCCACGAGGAGCTGGGGCATATCCACGAGGTGCTGGGGCAATATACATGAGGAGCTGGGGCATGTCCACGAGGAGCTGGGCATATCCATGAGGAGCTGGGCATATCCATGAGGATGTCGGATGTCGGCCAAGCTTCGGGAACTCCCCCTGAGGACTGGCGTCATCGTGCATAGCACGATGACGCCAGTCCTGGAGTTAACCCCTAGCTGCCACCAATGGTGGAGATAGGGGGTTCATTGGAACCCCCTATCTCCCGATCCGTGGCAGCTAGGGGTTAAAGTTTGGTATTGTTGGATCGGCCAGAGCATGGCCGTTCCAACGATATCAAACACGAATGTGAAAAACGTTTGTAAAAAAATTAAAAATAAAAAAATATTTAACATTTTTTATAAAAAATAAACAATTTTTTTTTCTTTTTTTTGGTTTGCTAATGCAGCAATATTGTTCCCATTTCAATTATAATGTGAACAATGATGCTGCACTAACGATTTTTGTATGCGGTGCGTTTGTTAAAAATTGTAATTTTCCCCCAAAAAAAATGTAACGAGACCCCATCTCTAATTTGTTTAACAAGCGCACCCCATACAAAATACAACCGCAATTGCTTGCGCGTTAAAATGTGGAAAAAAACCACTTTACACGTTGTAAATTATTGAAAAATCAGGTCCTGACGTATACATATAATAATGACATATTATGAATCTGCCGAGTCTGCCGGAAAGAACGATATATAATATGTCTGGGTCATATACTAAAATAAGCCTTCAAAACACGTTTAAACATGATGAGCAAAACCGGTAAAAAAAATGAGCTCAGCACAGGGGCGGGAAAAGCCTCAGCAGCGAAAGGGTTAATTAAAAAAACACGATAGAATCGCCAGAATTATCGTATCGACAGAATGAATTATCGGATCCGAAAAACAAACCAAAAATTTATTATAAAAAAATATATAAAGTAGTATTAAAAAAGTAAACCATAGTAATTTACATCAAAACGAATAGAGTTAGACAGCTTTGAAACGAGAACAAACGTTCCGAAAAAACGAAAATTACCGAAATCACGAAAAGTCGATACAAAAAAACGAGCAATGTGACACGAAATACGAAAAATGGGCGATATGCCGAAAACCATGTACAATTCCGAAAAACGAAAATTTCCCGAAATCACGAAAAGTCGATACAAAAACCGAGTAAAGTGACACGAAAAAAATGGTCGATATTCCGAAAAATAAATGTACCCGAAAAACGAATCGAACCGAACCGAATCGAAACAGAAAGCGGTCGAAACGAGCCGAATCAAAAAGTTTAAAAATTCGAAAAATCTAATCGAACCGAAAAAAAAAATCAGTGCACATCCCTAACAGACGCCGAAAAGGCATTCGACGGGGTCTCGTGGCCCTTTATGTTCGCCACATTGAGAGCAATTAATCTGCCTCCAAAGTTTATTACGTGGATAGCATCCCTTTATAGCACCCCTAACGCTAAGGTCAGGGTTAATGGTGTCTCATCCGCATCTCTCCGGATTCAAAATGGGACTAGACAGGGCTGCCCCCTGTCGCCACTCCTATTTGCACTGACATTGGAACCCTTCTTGGAATCTATACGACGTAACACCTCTATCCCAGGTCTGGAAGGCTCCTCTTACACCCATAAGGTATCAGCCTATGCTGACGACCTCCTCTTTTATGTCTCAGATCCCTTAACGACACTCCCGATAATCGTTGAAGAATTTCGTCTTTAAGGTTGGCCAGGCGGCTATAAACTAAACATGGACAAATCTGAAATCTTGAACCTCAGCGTCCCTGAGGCTATGGAGCAAACACTCCGACGTACGCACCCCTTTGTCTGGTGCTCCTGACGACTGAAATACCTGGGCCTTTGGCTGACACGATCCCCGCACGATCTCTTTAAAGAAAATTTCCCACCCTTATGGGCTGCTATCTGCCGCGACCTGACGAGCTGGAAGCCGTTGAAGGTGTCCTGGATTGGGAAAATAAACATTCTCAAGATGAATGTCCTGCCACGCCTGCTCTACCTGTTCCAGACCCTGCCAGTACATGTCCCCCCCACCTTTTTGGCAGAGATCCAGTCCTACTGCTCTCGCTTCGTCTTCTGCTCGGGACGAGCACGAGTCAACAGACGCACCTTGTCCCGCCCGAAGTCGGCCGGGGGACTGGCGCTACCGGACTTCACCCTATACTACCAGGCTGTGCACCTGGTCCGAGTGGTGGAGTGGTCCACGGGGGGCCGACGGGCGCTGTGGCAGGACTTGGAGTGAGACGCCACGCCCCTTCAAGCTGGAGCGCTGCCCTGGATTGCCCCCAAACACCGTTCCCCCCTCCTGCAGACCCACCCATTCATTGGTGCTACACTCCGGACTTGGAACTCCGTCCTTCGCCAACGCCCCTTCTCCTCGTACCCCTCCCCCATGCTCCCGCTCTCTGGTAATCCGGACTTTCCAGCAGGGGTTATTCCTCACCTTCGTCGGCGTCTGGATCCATCGGCGTTTTTAAGGGCCTCACACTTTCTTTCGGGTCCAGACTTACTTCCCCCATGGGACCGACCCAACCAGACCGCAGCCCCGTCCCCCCGGAGCGCTTTAACTTCGCTCAAATCTCGCACTATCTGCTCTCGCTCCCCACCCGGCACCGGTTGCTCCGACCCCCCTCGTCCTTTGAAACCCTTTGTCTTGCCAGGAGACCTCTGCGCCACGGCGTCTCTATTATCTACAGCCTTTTGCAATCCTCTCCGACTCCGGATCCACCGTCCTTTGAGTACACCTGGGACCGGATACTCGACGTCGCGGTTACGGAGGAACAGTGGCGGGACACGTATGAACTCATGCACCATGGCTCACCCCAGACCCGCTTGCAGTCCACCTCGTATAAACTTCTCACTCTCTGGTATAGTACACCCTCACTCCTATTTCGGATGGGCTTACGCATCACTCCGAATTGTTGGAGGTGCGACGACCCACGGGGCACATACCTACATGCCTGGTGGAGCTGCCCCGTCATCTCTCCCTTCTGGCGCCTGGTGCGAGACACGGCGGCGACGGTCGCGGACTTTGATTTGCCGCTTACCCCAGAGACATTCCTTCTTACACACGTTCACTGCCCAGTGAGCACCTTCAAGAGATCGGTAGTGCTGCCGATGCTTATGACGGCACGCCTGCTTATTGCTCACTCCTGGAGGTCGGAGCTACCCCCCTCATACCGCGACTGGTTGGCCAGAATGGAGGAGGTGCGGAACCAGGAGGACCTGGTTGCCCGGACAGAGGGAAAATTGGAGACACACCTGCACAAATGGTACCACTGGTGCGCATACCTACCTTCTGCAGAATGTCGCGGCCGCGCTGGATCGTGAGGATCGCGAGGGATGACTGACCCTCTGGTTGCCCTCTCGCCAGTCCCTGGGAGCCCCGGACTCCCGGTCGCTGCCGCCTGGGCCCGCCTCCCCATCGGGGTTGCTGACGACTATGCGAATGGTCTAGCTGTCGTGACCGGCTCACTGCCCACTCTGTTCCCCCCCTTTTTTTTTTTTTTTAATTTTATTTACCTCTTTTTTCCCTTTCTCATCTCTCCTTTCCCTGTCTACTGCTCCTTTCCCATAACCACCCTTCATCATCCAGACACTCGCTCCATCCCCTTCTGCTCTTCCCCTCATAATGTCCCTGATAACCACTCCAGAAACTAGCCCTCCCCCACCTGTTTTTGACTGTTGCTGACCTGCAATTACGCCACTTGCCGAACTGACACCCCCTGAGCTCCTCCGCCCTGTGGATGCCCATGGGTTCTGCCACGACGCTCAGCGGATTCCGATAAAATATACCTCACATATTCTTCACTTGATGTTTACTACTTGAAACGCTGTATATAGCTGAACTGTACGTATCTGTTCAATATTTGATGGCAATGTTTGTACCATATAGACACTTATTGCTGTATAGTTGGCTTTATATGTTTGGCTTTGAATAAAAAAAAAAAAAGAGATATATAAAATGACATTTTGCTGTAAATGAAAAGAATAAACCGTTTAATATTTTGTTTTTACTTTTTTATTAATCTGTGATGCTCTCCTATATACCACACATTACTGTGGAAGTCTGTGACACCCTCACACACCGCCATTACTGTGGAGCTCTGTGACAGCCTCATACACACCACATTACTGTGGAGCTCTGATACTCTCATACAGTTGTGTTCAAAATTATTCAACCCCCAATGCTGTAAAGGGTTTTAGGGAATTTAGTGTACATTTGTAATTGTATTCAGAATGAAATCCTACAAGGACTTTTTAAAGAACCATATGCAACTAAAATGACATCAATTGGTTTTGTAATACAGTAGTAAATGTTTCTTTTGTGAATTCTTCATTGACACAATTATTCAACCCCTTAAAGACTACCACTCTGAAGAACAGAGGTTCATTCAAGTGTTTTCAATCAGGTATTGAAAACACCTGTGGATGTCACGGAGCAGCAATAAAGCATAATAAGCACCAATTAGGCAGCTTTAAAATGACTGTGATACTCAGCTCCTTCTAGACATTTACTGGTGTGGTTACAAACATGGTGAAGTCAAGAGAATGGTCCAGGAAGACAAGAGAAGAGGTGATTACTCTTCACAGGAAGGGCAATGGCTATAAGAAGATTGCAAAGATGTTAAACATACCAAGAGAGACCATAGGAAGCATCATTCGCAAATTCAAGGCAAAGGGCACTGTTGAAACGCTACCTGGTCGTGACAGAAAGAAGATGCTGACTTCGACTGCTGTGCGCTACCTGAAGCGTAGAGTGGAGAAAATTCCCCGTGTGACTGCTGAGGAACTGAGAAAAGATTTGCCAGATGTGGGTACTGAAGTTTCAGCTCAGACAATACGGCGCACACTGCGTAATGAAGGCCTCCATGCCAGAACTCCCAGGCGCACTCCCTTGCTGTCTCCAAAGAATAAGAAGAGTCGACTGCAGTATGCCAAAAGTCATGTGGACAAACCACAGAGGTTTTGGGATAGTGTTCTGTTGACTGATGAAACAAAATTAGAACGGTTTGGGCCCATGGATCAACGCTATGTTTGGAGGAGGAAGAACGAGGCCTATGAAGAAAAGAACACCTTGCCTACTGTGCAGCATGGCGGGGGGGTCAATCATGCTTTGAGGCTGTTTTGCTTCTGCAGGTACAGGGAAGCTTCAGCGTGTGCAAGGTACCATGAATTCTCTTCAGTACCAGGAGATATTGGATGACAATGTGATGCAGTCCGTCACAAACCTGAGGCTTGGGAGACGTTGGACCTTTCAACAGGACAATGATCCCAAGCATACCTCCAAGTCCACTAGGCAGGGATCTCAAACTCACGGCACCCCAGATGTTTTTGCCTACAAGTCCCAGAATGCTTTGAATGCAATAGATGGCCGTGGAATCATGGGAGTTGTAGTTCAGAAACATCAGGGGGGCCAGAGTTTGAGAACCCTGCACTAGAGCATGGTTGCAGATTAAAGGCTGGAACATTTTGGAGTGGCCATCGCAGTCACCTGACTTAAATCCGATTGAGAACCTCTGGTGGGACTTAAAGAAAGCAGTTGCAGTGCGCAAGCCTAAGAATGTGACTGAACTGGAGGCTTTTGCCCATGACGAATGGGCGAAGATACCCGTAGATCGCTGCAAGACACTTGTGTCAAGCTATGCTTCACGTTTAAAAGCTGTTATAACTGTAAAAGGATGTTGTACTAAGATTGAATGTCACTTGGGGGTTCAATGAAACTGATAATGATGTGAGCACAGAAAAGACATTTGTGGTTATTTCATTATAAATGTTATGTTATATTTGTCTGACCTACACGTGCCTCTTTGATTTAATTGTAAGCAAGATGACTGAATGATCAAAATCAATGTCAATGTCAAACTGGCCAAAACACTCAATTTCAGTGGGGGGGGGGTTGAATAATTTTGAACACAACTGTATATTCTCTGCTCGGTCTGGTTCAACATTTCTTCTGGAGGAATCAGCCAAATGGGGGGGGGGCGCGCATTTAATTGAGATTGTCCACATGCCACCCCCCCATGTGCGTATGTGTGTGTGTGTGTATATAGGAAGGAAAAATGGCTATACTCCGTGGCGCTAGATATACACTTTTAAGGATTCGCTATATTCCCCACACTGTGGTGCTCCCGTCACCAGAACAAATTGCAAAATGTGAAGTAAAGAAATGGGGACAGCGCTTCAACTTAAAAGGATGCAGTGCATAAGTGATGTGGTAAATCTGGAATAATGCTCACAAGCAATGCTAGGTCCCTTGATGATTAGGCGTGGACTAAGTCAAAGTCTTCAAAATAGGAGGACCTAAAAAAAAAAAATATATACATACAGATAATGGTACAGTATTGCACAGAATATACTGTTCTAGTAAGGTTGTAATATTCACTACTCATATGTAGACCTCACAGGTGTTCAGGGCCAACCTGTTCGCCTCATACTCCCGCACTCAGACCTCCAATAAAGCACAGGAACATGGATTGCATATTATATTCAATCCATGTTCCTGTGCTTTTTTGGAGGTCTGAGTGCGGGAGTATGAGGCGAACAGGTTGGCCCTGAACACCTGTGAGGTCTATATATGAGAGCTTGCAGCTCTCGGAAAGTGTGAGTAGTGAATATTACAACCTTACTATAACAGTATATTCTGTGCAATACTGTACCATTATCTGTATATATATTTATTTTTTTTGGAGGTCCTCTTTTTTTGAAGACTTTGATTTAGTCCACGCCTAATCATCAAGGGACCTACCATTGCTTGTGAGCATTATTCCGTATGTGTATATATGGTCTGAGGTCTGTCTGTGGGTGGATATGTAGATACATACATATGTATCTATATATAGATAGATATATAGACACATACATACATATATACATATATAGATGGATATATAGACACATACATACATCTACACAGTGGCAAGAAAAAGTATGTGAACCCTTTGGGATTACGTGGAGTTTTGCATGAATTGGTCATAAAATGTGCTCTGATCTTCATCTAAGTCACAACAATTTGAAAAACACAGTCTGCTTAAAATAATACAACACAAACATATGTTTTCATGTTTTTATTGAACATAACATGTAAACATTCACAGTGCAGGGTGGAAAAAGTATGTGAACCTTTGGACTTAACTGGTTGACCCTCATTTGGCAGCAATAACCTCAACCAAACCTTTCCTGTAGTTGCAGATCAGACCTGCACAACGATCTGGAGTAATTTTGGACCACTCCTCTTCACAAAACTGTTCTTGATCGTAGGTCTTCTGAGTGCTCTTTTTCTGCAAGGCATGGTTCACATCAGGCAGTGCTTCTTGAAACCAGAAACCTAAAACTGGTGTGTGTTTTTAAAGGGCAGGACGGCTTTCAGCAACACATCCAATAATATCACACTGATTGGACTCAAGGTTGGCTCACTCCTGGCTCCAATTAGCTCTTGGAGAAGTCATTAGGCTAGGGGTTCACATACTTTTTCCACCCTGCACTGTGAATGTTTACATGTTCTGTTCAATAAACACATGAAAACATACGTTTGTGTTGTATTATTTTAAGCAGACGGTGTTTTTCAAATTGTTGTGACATATATATATATATATATATATATATATCTTCATCTATTTCTGTGTTGATAGGTCTGCGTGTTGATCTATACATATGTCTGTGTGTGGTATCAATGCATCCCTACTCTACACAGCGCTCCGTGTCCATAGAATATATATGATATGGGGTTATATTTTTTTTATACTATTCCTATTAAATTAACAGTAATTTTTGATGTATTTTATTGAGTAGAAACTTTTTTTGCCTATATAACATGTGCTTTGTGAAAATAAAATGGTTTTGTGTGTACATTTTAATTTAGTTAGTGGATTCCTGTCCAGTGCAGTGAGAAGCAAACGTAATGCAGTGTAGACACGCTGCGAGGCAGAGCGGAGTGAAGTCAAGCCTGCAAAATGTTTGCTTCGCTGTGTGTCGCTACACTCTCAGTGTGTCTCGGCCTTTATTCCCGCATCGCAAGCTTACCGAATCAGTTTGTATACTTGTTACTGACCCTGCTTGTTCTGAGGACCCGATCTGTTGCCGACTTTGCCTGCCATTTGACTATTCTGTGTATTCCCTGCCTGTTCTGTTTGCTTCCTTTTGCTACTGGTGTGCGCCGATTCTCACCATATACAGTAACGCAGTACAATTGCCTAAACATTCTGACCCGGTTTTGTTATAGCGGCTGATGTAACTGAATAGATCGGGGATCTCTTCTGCATTACCAAAACCTCCACCACTGCACTCTTCCACAATACCTCAGAGGGGTTATGGTGTGAAGGCACTTTCTGCCAAAGGCAAAATATTTGGGAGCACTGACACATGTACCAGATTCATATAATTTTAATATTGGACCGCAAAGTCCACCCCTGCACTCTTCCACAATACCACAGAGGGGTTACGGTGTGACGGCACTGTTGCCGACACTAAAGGCCCAATTTTAAAGCACCTATTGTTACTTTCATCCAAAGCCTGCATAAGTTTCACCATAATTTTGCCAAAAAAAATCACTAAACTTGTTCTGCCTGTCCTAAAACGTCTCCTCTTTTCATACAGTCTGCCGCCCCAAGCAGTTGTTTATGAATAGATTAAAAGGAAAAACATTTACAGTAATTTGAAATGTCATTTTTTGTTTTTAAATGTTTGTATACATCCTACAAATCCGCCACTTCACGGGCAGGTCATGGGGACCTCCTAGGCACAATATTTGAAGGAATTTTTCCTTTTTATTCTTAACCTTTATTTCATGGAAAACTCACTGTTCCTTTAAAAACGTATTTTTTTTTTTACTTTTTGTCCTTGTTTCCTGTCCCTCAGGGAACTACCCGGACCCCCATACACCTTTTATGGCAAATATCTTGCATATATGCCCTCTTGGAGGGCACTCTAAAAACCAAACGTTCGAGTCCCATTGACTTGCATGGAGTTCGAATCGTGTTCGAACTTTTGAAATTGTTCGAGTTCGAATGCAAACCGAACACAGGGGTGTTCGGCTCATCACTAGTTAACAGTCCCTTGACATTCGCTTGCTGAATGCCACCAAGGCCATTATCTCAAGGTATTGGAAGTGCCCTACTGCACCCCCCTCCGAGACTGGTTAACAGTAGGTCCACGAGCTGCGTGCAGTTTTGAGGACCTCATGCATCAGGAACATTTGATAAACACCTGCGCCGATGGTTCTACTGGACTGCCCTTTGATGTGAAACGGTCCTGTGTACTTCCCACACCCTTTCGCTCTCCACTACTGTCTGAGTACATGAGGGAGGCTCATCTCTCCTGCCCCTTCCCCACCGACTCATTTTATTAGACCATAACGTTTGTCCCGGTCCCCATGGTTTCTTCTCATTTCATTGTAACGTTTGACCGCGTATGTGATATGACTGCACTATATCTCGTTCTTACGCACTGCATATGACTCATGTTCACATGTATCTTCTTTTGATGTAAAACTGAAATAAAACTTATTACAATTAATAAAAAAGAAAATGGGCAGAAACAAAAAAAAAAAGTGACAATTGCTTGTAATTCCACCTCCATGCAAATTCAGACAGAAGACTTTGTAGGTTTAAAATGTATGCTTTATTTGCTCTGATGCATGACCTACAAAAATGCATAAAACACTGAGGCTAGTTCAAACTATTCTACCCAAGTATGCAAATACAATGTGTGAGTAACAGACGAGGCATAAGAACAGCTGATAAAAAATTACAAAATAAAACAGATCAATCAAGAATCTACATCTGTACACATTAAGGCTGTGCATTACATTTGACAGCGTAACTGCTATAGGGAAATCTTATATACTGTCAATGATTAGGCCAAGTGCATCAGAGGCGGTGGAGTTCCAAAAAGAACCAGAACAGTAATGTATCTTCACCACAGTATTAATACTGTACATGCTTGTCACCCAAGGAATATACTTTATATCAAAATTCACTCTATATGTAACCCTGTTCTGTGTTGGAAGTGTGCTTTTTTTGCGCTCCAGCAGTAAGTTTACAAGCCATGATCTTCTGCTGGGATTGTCATAAATGTAAATATACAGTGAATATAAGTATAGAAAATAGCTTCACAGCTCCGTTGCTGGCCACCTGTGGCCAGCAGCCAGTGTCTGTATTAATACACAGTTATAGATCCCCTTAAGTGCAATGTGGTAGTACAGGTCTCCTCACCCAGATCAGGAGCAAACCGAGGGTTTAACATGCTCACAATTGGATAGTTTGAATAAAAGCATATTTGGGTGTCAGAAAGCAGGCCTGCAATGTAACAGCACAGAAAGAACAGACTTGAACAGAGACAATACGTTATGGAAGCACAGTATTGCCATCAAACGTAAAAGGAGCAGAAAACTAGCAGCTGCCTTAATCTCAACCATGTACAGAGAAAAATACTTTACAGAATTGAGATTTTCATTTTGTGAAGAAGACCTATTGCTATTATTTCACTTAGGTTCACCGCTGGCTCCAGGTGACCCAATTCACTTTAAGAAGGGATCTTGCTTGTTATACTTCGTTCACATTAACATCTTGGGAGACTAAAAACTGTCTTAAAAACAGAAAAGCAGGAATAAAGAAGCCAGTGCAAGGAAACGGCGAGTTTCTTTACTTTATGTCAACCTGCAGCAATTCCGTGTTAGGGGGTAAAACGTGTATCCTTAATGTCACATAAAGGGTGCTGAGCCAACGGGGATTTTACTCGAATTAACAGGCAGTATTGCCCGATCCGGTGTGTATTCGAATCAGAAAAACTAATATTTTTTAGGACTGCCCAGCGCAGTTTAACAATTTTTGTGTTAAGCAAAACATTGTTTTCCAGCTCATTCCTCTGCTTTAGAAGAGATTCCAAAAACTACAATAAACAAGGCTCTTATTTGTAGATTTCGAATACATGACCAGGTGTTGCAGCCTTTTCTATATTGCCGATGGGGGAATCTCATCAACCCGAAATAAAAAGAATTGCCAAGACCACCAATAGGTACTTTCAGCCAGGTCAAGCCAAGCCTGGATGCCAACTACACATCATCAGGATCCAGGCAAATGTTATTGTCTTCTAAACCTTGTGGATACCTGGACTCAGGTTAAAAAAAAAAAAAAGAGTCTACTTTAACATGCTAATAGCCTTAATGTGCTACATCCTAAGCCACACAAGTGTATTTTGGAAATCCAGTCCCAGTGAAACGTTAACAGGATTTGTGATGATATATTTTCACATAGCAATACTCCGTAACTTCGGTCTGAGGAAAAATAGCTCTGCGTGGCTATAGCATAAAGCTGTATAGACAGGTACTAGACCACTGGTGGCTGAATGTAGTCAGAGTTGCAGTCTTCTTGTATCTAGAAGAGCAAAGATCCACAGCCTGGGATTGGATAACATAACCCGAATCCATTCAGAACCAGTGTGTGGCATAGCTCTTTGCATCATGACATCAGTTGTTTGCTTAATGTGCATTTGTCATACTTATCTGTGAGGTGCCATCATCTGTCCCTTAGGACCAGCTCTTCTGACTTCAATCCACAGCTCTGATAATGCCAGAGATGGCAGCACTCTGTAGGCAAGTATGACAGCTGATGTTAAAATACTAGAAGGTCCAGACCCTCATGGTCAATATGGATCTTAAGACCAACAAAAGCTGACAGCACTGCTCACAGAAACCCTTGCACAGAAATACATTAGTAGTCGTCACAAAAGGAGTGAATTCACAGCGGTAATATCCCTGGTAAAAATCAAAGAAGCTTTGCACAAAATTTAACCAAAAATAAAATTACTTCTGGTGTACGTTGTTGCAATGGCTTGCTTAGTTTTATAAAAATACTAAAGAAAATAGAAACAAAAAAAAGGTAAATCTTATTTCCTTTAGCAGAAAGCTGTATGACTATTCACACTACCCAGAGGCGCTCTGTTCAGCAGTAAATAGACACTTTCCCCCCACCTGCTTTCTATAAGGGTTTTAATATTTAAGTCTAACAAGCCAGACAAAAAGGGTGTTCAAAAGCCTTTTCCGAAGCAAAGGCATACGTGTTGAGAAGCACAGTAATGAAATGAGAATTAGTAGGGTGAACCGTCTTTACGCATGGATGTCACTCTCAGATGAGCGTTTCCTTCCAGTCTTTAACAGGCGATGGCCTCACTTGTTCCTTCGCTGCCTTTGGCTGATCTTTTACAGCTTTTGTCTCGGACGCGTTTTCTTTCTGCAGCTGGGATCTCAGGCCCTGCTTCCCTGGCTCGTCCTCCTCCTGCAGCTGCTCAGATTTTAAACGCTGTAACAAACGGAGCTGCACACGCAGCTCGATGATGGCCTCTCTCTCCTCGTGTATCGCTTGGTTCAAGTGGTTATTCTTGATCTGACAAAATAGGACGTTATTTTTTTTTTTATACTTTCCTAAAGCTGCAGATACGAATCGGTTTCCTGAGTACTTGTGTTCAGGAATACGTGAAGAAAGCACATCTTAGGATAAAAGTAATTTCTATTGGGGGGGGGGGGGGGAAGAGAGATTTTTAAAAAATGGTTTGATTGCAAAGGTTCCCAAGTTCGATTAGGAATCGCTTACCTCCAGCTCCTCATTCTGTCTCTGCAAGTCCTCCAAAATAATCTGCAGCTCCTCCTCATCTTCACTTTCACTCTCACTGTCAGATGAATACTCTTCAGTCTCACTTCGCCCGTGTTGCTGACGGCTACAATGCCAACGTGAGGAAAGAAAAAAAAAAGTTTCACCCCGGTAATTTTAGTGTCTAAACTCTATGTCAATTATAGAAAAATTTAAATGGGTTAATTTTTGTTTTAGTAATTCATTTTTTTACATAGATTTTAAAATGCACAACTTTATTCTAAAAACCACCCAGAGGAAGATCTGTCTTCAAAACTACATCAGGAAAAGGACACAGATTTACCTCTGAATCTCAGAAATCTCTGCTCTCAGGCGGTCAATTTCTTCCTTCTCTGTTGCAATTTGTCTTCGGAGAAACTGCTCCATAGCCACCAATTCCTCCTGCTCTGTCAGAATTTCATTCTCCTACAAAAAACAAATCCTTTAGGACTCCAAAACAAACTAGGGTCTTCATATCGGGAAAGTCGGTAAAGCAAAAAAAATATATAAATCACCCAGATCTGAAAATTAGGCCAGGTCATAAAAGAAAACATGGAGAAGTGCTATACAAAAGGTTTGCTGGCTTTGAAAACCTGGAGATACAAGTTATCAAAATGTAACAGAGGGACAATTTAAAAAAAATTAAAAGAAACAAATGATGTTTTTCGCCTTTATTTTAAAAAGCAAAAAGTTAGAGATTATATAGCAGTTATGCATGTTTATACACAGCATACGAGGAGACTAAATTTATATAAAATACTGCCAATATGGGCTGTGTGTGATCATACCTGAGCAAGGAGTATATTAAGGACCTCTTCTTCATTCTCATTCATTTCTTCTTTTGAAACATCCTCCTTGGAAAGACTAGCAATTTCTTGGGCAATTTTGGTTTCACAGTCCTGAATAAAATAAAATAACTATATGTTAAAAAAATTCAAAGTAGGAATCTTCCCGTTTAGTTTTCCAGCTAGTGATCTGGTTGATATGACCAATTACCATAGTTTGTCATAGTTGAAACAATGATAAAACTTCTGCGTTTCCCCAAAAGGGAATTTCAGACGGAAGGTGAAGATTTAGCAAGAAATTTATTAAACACTTTCAGAGCAAGATAATCTATTCTCTTTAGGATATTCTAGATATGAAAGCTATGGAAAACATAATGGCATTATATATTGGCTTCTATTGTGAGATCCAAGAGGTAATCCAAGACTTCTCAGTGACTACACAGCTATACAGACACGCACGTTGTATGATCAAACTAAACATGGGGGTAGATACCCTCGATGTGTAAACGTTAACATTTATTCGACTCTGATATGAAGAGTATTCATCATCCTAATTAGATCTCTCACAAAGGTGTCCAGTCACAATTCAGTGTAAGATAGATGTAATCCTGTTTTTTTTTTTCCTCCCACCAGGTGCTATATAAAAGAATATGGAAGTGTAGCTTAATTAAAAAAATAAATAAATAAAAGCTCTCTATGAAAGAGCCACAGCTGTGCTGGATGAGTAAACAGGGCAGCTATTCATTCAGCCTGCTGGGCCACATCCAACATCTACACAAAGGGAAGCGTTGTCCTTTTCCCGGCCACTGGACTTGTTTGCAGATATGATGCTAAATTAACAGGACGGGGCGAACCTTTGGTACCACACACCTGCCTTTTAGCTTCCCTCAGTTTCCTTTTAAGTGCTGTCAAAATCCGCTGAACCTCCCATAGCCGCTCTTCTTTGGACAAATCTTTTATCCCGGCTTGAAGGTCCCTATGCAAGCAATTCAGAAGGAATTCCTGTGGGAAATAAAAGAAGAAAGGTGTAATCATACCGTGCTCTTATACTGGCAGTGCATGACCGCTTACATTACATCACACACACCAGTGCTTCACTCCCCAAACCTGTCTTTCAAGTACCTCTAACAGGCCAAGCTTTAAGGATGGGGAAATTTCCTTAGGGAAATGCAGACTGAATCCTGCAATCACTGAGCAGCAAAATTACCTGAGCTGTGCTTCAGATATCTGCAAACCTGGCCTGTTAGGGGAAATGAAGACCAGGGTTGGGAACTCTTATACTAATGGCATATCACAAAGTGATTTTACTGGATGTATTGGAGATTCTAGGATACACTAAATTAAAGAGTATTTTCTACTTTATGAAAAGTCTGTGGGAAAGCAGGAGCAGAGTAACAGGGCTATGGGATGGATGTGGATGGAGCAAACACCCCCCCCCCCCAAAAAAATAAATAATCCCCACATTTTAGCGACCCAATTACAGACGTATAATAAAATGACCACATACTTGTCGACGAATTTCCTCCTTTATGGTCTCTAGCGTTTCTGGTAAAGCAGGCATAGTGGCCATATTAGACCAGCGGAGGGGTTTTATCACTCGTTTTAGAAGGATGTTGCCAAACAGTTCTTGGACGTGTGTAAAAAACACATACAGGACACGGTTACTTATCTAGGAAGAGAGAATTTGGCAAATTAATTTTCAAGACTATTAAAAAGAACAAAAACAAACCAGTACTAGGTACTTGACCCCCACCTGCACTCACATCTAGCTACATGCGCAAGCACATGTATACAAAAATAATATGATTACTGTCTTTGATGCTGGTGAACGCAAAGTCGGCCCGGTCGCTTACAGCCAATCAGATTAGAGCAGGGCTTCAAATTTTTTTTATTCATATATTTTTTTTTTTTTTAAATTTAGGAAAGTTCAGATCCAGGCCAAATTCATTAATTTCAAACACCAAAATCCACTCTTCTTCACACATTCTGTGTCCAGCACAGAATCTGGCCACACACCGCAAACATTCACACAGGGGTTATTCAGTAAGTGCTCATGTATGGTGTGACTGCAAACAACTCTGCGGAAACAAGCGCTGCGGAAACTGTTGGGGCTATATAAATGACGACAATAATAACTCCGAAAATCATCCATTGCTGCAGCCCTTTCTCACAAAAGTGAAATTCAAACAGCGGCAGGTGAAGATTCATTGAAGCATCTCCAAAAGCAGTCTTTTTATTTTTGAAAGGCCGACAGGAGTCTTGGTTGCAAATAACATTGACACTACCTGTTGCATCGATGACAAACACAGGAGCTTACTAAACCACCCGTCACTTACGGTAAGTAGTTCACTAAGCTATTTGTATTATCAGACAGAAGTACACACACACATATACACAAATGCATTTTCACTACCTGGACAGTTGGGCTGAGAACAATAGAAATATTCTGGATATTCATTTTGGTTTCAAGTTCTTTTCCAATAACATGGTCCATATGTACAATAAGCCAGGAGATAAGGTAGTAGTTGCATGCAGGCAGCTCCTTCATCAAGCGCTGACATTCCTGTAGCCTTTCTGATTCGGTGCTTTTACCACAGGCTTCTTCAAATCGAGGCATCAGGTCTTTGGTCAGGACGTTCTCCGGCAGCTCTCGCAAGTATTGCTTCAGTAGACTGGCAACTGTATAAGGCTCATAGTCGTCCAGGTTTGGGGATTCCTCTCGGTCATATGCCGCTTTTAGCTCATCCACCTTTGACTTTATTCCTTAGAGGGAGCAGGAGAGTGTTACAATTCAATTTATGGCTTTTTAATAATCTATCCACCACATACACAGCAAGTGGCTCTATTAATTGTAAGAATATTACATTTTCTCAGAGCATGGCACCATATGGCGGCTAAAGTGCACCAGGTATGGACAAGGTCTAGTTAAAATTTCCTTAGCCTACCTGGCGGTCTAATTTTGTCAAAATTTCGTGTCTAAAAGCATCTAAATTTTTATTTTTAGGAAATGTGTTTTTGTACATAGTTAGCCTGTAATAATTAGGAATCCCGCACTGAAATCCATGCAATCAAGAGTCCTTACTGGTAAAATCCTTTATAAATAAATAAAATAGTAAATACAGAGTCCGATAAAGTTTGAAACACGACATAATTTATTATCCCAAAAATAATTATCCAAAATAATGCAAATAAATGATATTTCAATAAAATACAACAAGAAACACTGAAATCAAGGGTGAGACTATGTATGGTCTGTTTCTTATCCTGTAGTGCCACCTAGTGGCCGTTCCTAAACATTGCACATTGGAATACAGTGTATTATAAATTTTTTCTAAGTTTGCTGCCTGGTCCCGCCCCCCTGCATCGTGTGACTCACAGGGAGCCTTACCAGGAAGCAACTCGCCACGATCACACTGCGGGGGACAGCCAGGGAGCGCAGGAGGAGGGGAGTATGCATCCAGCCCGAGTGTGGCTTGGGGTTACTGTTCACGGTAGTGAAATTTAACCCAGAGTCACACTCGGGAATACCACCGGGGAGGTTAAAATGTAATTTATACATTGTGGCAATATGATTGACAACGTGGCGGACATAAGCTTGTGAATTTATAGTGCAGAAGGTATTTATATATATTTAAAATGCTATAAACACAACTCGAGGAAGAGTCTGTAAGAGGCATTGGCTGAATGCTTGGCAGAGATATGGATGTCGTGGGTCACAGCGATGAAGCAAATATCCCAGGACAGCAATATACAGGTAAGTGGAGCAGCTAGAGGTACAGCTTAGCAAGTGAACCCTGCAGTCTGTATTACATTCCCATGGGAGGGCGGCGTGGTCGTCTCTTCTCCACCAAACAGTTCTTGCTAGTGAAGAGTTTAATAACTTTTTTTAAGCCTCGAATGTATAAACACTAACCGGGCTATTCAGAGAGAGGTGAAAACCTTGAGAATTGCCAGGAGAATGAACAATCTAGACCAAATAGCCAATTTTGACCTAGAATTTTCAATTCTCCAGTCATTCAAGGTTTTCACCTCATTCTGAATAGCCCTGCAAGGCAATTTTTTTCTAGGTAAAATTGATATACAAAAATCTCATGGCAATCGATCATAATCCAATGTTGATGCTGAAACACTATAAAACCAATAAAAAAAATAAATATAATCACACTTTAAAATGATAAAAAAAACCTGACAAAACACATGGGATTTAGAACCTAGTGTAAAATGAAACAGTTTTGCCCTTATTCTTAAAGTCATGCTGCAGACCTACCTGACACCCTATAGATGCCTTCATATTTCATGCCGTGGTTTTCTATGTAGTCTATGCATTCCCGCAACACCGCTGGCAGCTTGATCCCATCACTCATCATGGTCCTCTCCACGGCTTTAGCCAGCGGGATTCCAAACACCGGCCTCGCTCTGGGGACATCCACGGGCGGAAGCTCTGGCTCTGGAGTAGGTTTCTTTTTTTTCTTCTTTTCCTTCCATTGCTTGACAACATCTGCAGCAGTCAGGTCCTTTGATTTCTTTTCCTTGTGCTTATCTTCCTTGTGCTTCTCTTCTTTAGGTTTCTCCTTTATTTTAAAATCTTTTTCTTTCTTCTTGGAAAAACTGGGCTTCTTGAACACGTGTATCCCCTTGGACCTCTTCATTTTGGACGGGCTTTCAGCTTCATCCCCAGAACTGTCCTCTTGAAAGGCGGCATAGCCTTCAGCTGGGGAAAAATATCCATAATTAACTCCATGCAGAGCCCCGTCCTTTGATATATTACATATACACAGAGAGAAACCCTTCTATAACAATATTACGTCAAAAAACATCTATTAGTAATTACATCTGCACAACACACAGAATGGCGGCCATTTATGTTGCTTTTATACAATGGTTCATGAAGACATGTGGAAATGCAGGCTTTGTCCAAAGCCAAAAACACTCTGAGAAAGAGGCCTGAATTAGACACGAAAACTGACCCTATCCTTTCAAAAGATACTAGGTTTAAAATACAGATACGTTGGTGATTTTAATTTGATGAAAATCCTTGTTGAGATTAAAAGGAAAATAAATCCTCCGTTACAGGGTTTTAGCAGCAGCAGCTTAACTTTATGGCTTTTATATATAAATGAATGATCAACAAAGATGCCAATAAAACATCAAGGATTAACAGTGAGTGCCTTGGACTATACATGGGTAATAAATGCAATAAAACCAGAAAATACAACAGGCGAAAATGCTAAAGAATAAGATTGCGTCTTTTTCCACATATATACAGTACTATGCAAAAGTTTTAGGTGTCTTTCATCTGCTCCATTAAGTTTCCTTGGCCGACCACTGCGTCTATGCTCCTCTACATTGCCACTTTCTTTGTGCTTCTGCAAAAGAGCTCGAACTGCACATATTGAAACCTGAAGCCGCAGGAGAAATCTTGTTGATGCAGTAGACCTTGTTGTCTTGTTGCTGTGCTCAGTCTTGCCAGGGTGTAGGACCTCTGACATGAAACAGTCTTCCACAACTTCACATTAGTAGCAGAGTTTGTCTGTTCCTCACCCAGTTTTAAGCCTCCTACACAGCTGTTTCTGTTTCAGGTAATGACCGAGTTTCAACCTACATATGAAATTATCATTAGCACCTGCTTAGAATAATTGGTTAAATCATACACCCGATTCTGATCCTACAAAATCCTGCAAGTCTACAGAGTGTGGAAGTGTAAGAATGGACACTGGTTTGAAGCCAAAGGGCACTCACACCAAATTGATTTGAGAGTTAGATTTTTCTTCTGTTCGCTCACTCTGCATTTTGTAAAATTGATAAAACAATTAAAATATACATTTTTGAAAGCATTCTTACTTTACAGCATTTCTTCACACCTGCCCAAAACTTTTGCACAGTTCTGTATACATATTGGGATGTATCCATTGGTGAACAAGTTATTTATGTATCCATATTTTACTCCGTTGACATA
Source organism: Leptobrachium leishanense (assembly GCA_009667805.1). NCBI lineage: Eukaryota > Metazoa > Chordata > Amphibia > Anura > Megophryidae > Leptobrachium > Leptobrachium leishanense. Next base: position 114,158,101 of record CM019067.1, on the reverse strand, counting down.
TATTGTCGGCTGCAGGGGATGACCTGATTTCAGGCTGTTCCGTGGCAACGAATTTTGGGCAGGCCTCACACGTGCCATAGACACCAATGGGGCTTGCTATGCCGCCCCGCTGAGTCCCATCCCCCTCAAGGATGGCATAGTATGCCCAGCAGCATATAAAGGTTAAGCAAATACAAGAATAAGTATGTTCTATAACAGGGGTCGACAAACCCAGGCGCCAGGGTCACCATGGCGACAAGAAATGCTGTCCTGGCACCCCGGTTTGTATACATAGCCTCCCCTCCTGGCAGACCCGCTGCTAGGTCCTCCACCCGTCGGACATGAAGCCTTTTACAAGGCTTTGTCTGCTCGGGGAAGCTGTGTGCACGCTGCAATTTGTATCGGCAGCGTGCACACTTAATCTGCGGTCAGCGTGCGTCTGTCTGGGGTTTTAAATCAGACCCCCATGACAGGGCGCACACACACTAGCTGCTGGCCCGCCCCCTTCCTCTCTTCACTACAGAGTGGAAGGCGGGAGGAGGAGCGCTCAACTCCGATGCTGCAGGTCATGTTCACAGCATGCACTCACAGCCCGGCCACCTAATAAAAAACTAAAGTACTGGAAAGCGTCACATGACATTAAATAAACGTATCGGTATTCGGTCTTAAGAAAATGGTACCATTATTTATTTGTAAAGTATTTTACCAGGAAGGATACATTGAGATTTCTCTCGTTTTCAAGTATGTCCTGGGTTCAAGAACATTGTATTTATGTAACAACTGTAAAATTTCAAAGTTCGAAATCTTTAGTTGTTACGCCGGGGTCAGACGAGCCTTTTGCAGAGCGGAAGGAATGGACGTTCCTTCCACTCTGACACCCGTCTGGCCGACTCGCTGAGCGTAGTTAGTGCACTCAGCACTGCAAGGCTCGATCCTCCTAGGGAGGATCGGGCTTTGCAGTCCCTTCAATGTGTGTCTAGCATTTCGACAGGGAGGTTTTGTGTGGGTGACCAGCCCCGTTGCAGCGTCACAACGCTGCAAGGAACGCCGGTAGGCACGTCAGTACGTGCGCATCTTGTGCACTCGTCTGACACCGGCCTTAGTCTGAAAAAAAACCTGGCTACTAACTTTTGCAGCTGGCTCCTAGATTCAAAGCAAATTTGTCAAGCCCTGGTCTATAATGTTATTATGTTAAATAAAACAATTTGGGTTATTAATCTATTTAACTAAAATCAGTTCCGATAGAGGCTAGAGCTGTTTTACTAATCTGACAGATTATTATTTTACATATGAAGTCTTCATCTGGTTCAAATATTACCGATTGCAATGGCCAGCAAGCATAGGAGCATTTACATTTAAAAATCATGGTTTAAATAGAGTCTTGCTGCAGGGGATTTAAAAACAAAAATCGACTTTATTTAATTCAAATCCACCCTGCCCAGCAGTATGCCCCGATATTGTGCTTTTTACCCAGTTACATTTAGGATAAGGTAATGGATTGTCATTTTTAAGTAGGGACGCAATGTTGTGGTACTATCAACTTAAGACATTGTTTATACGGTTAGCAGTCTCCTAGGTGACCATGAGACGCTTAAACAGATATGCTAGAACCCACTAGCCATCCTGGGTTACATGCCCATGCGAATATTGGCGATCGTGGTATCCATTCCAATGCGCATGTGCAGAATATGTAATCTAGCGCCAGGCGCACACCCATGAGAAAGTGATTTCTGTCAGCTTCCATTTGGATGCGTGTATTATACCGGCTAATGACAAACACACGGCACAGCACATTTTTGGGTATAAATTAGGGGCGCACATCTTCAGTTGTCTCAGGATTAGATTATCCTGTCAACTATTCGATTCTGTGATGCATCACAATTACTGCCCAATGTGCCCATGGGTTTAGACAGAGACACACACAGATTAATAATACTCACACTCTGCGCCCCCCCCCCTCTCATGGTCTTCCTCTCTTCCCCCTTTCATTCTCTTCCTCCCCTTCCATGTAAATTCTCCCCAAATCCATTTCCCCCTCCCTCCATATTTTTCATGTCCATCTGACATTTAAAAGTTCGCAGTCACCAGCAACTCATGGGATTTTGCGCTGTACCTTTTCCTTGCTCCCCAAAATATTATTTCTGCCTGCGCACATTGCTTCCTGGATGTACAACAGAGTCCTACAGTTTTGAAGGAGCATGTGTTGGTGTTGCACATGGTACACACTACAGCATGGGTCAGCAACATCGGCCCTCCAGATGTTTTGGGACTACATCTCCAATGATGCTCAGCCATACAAGGTTGCTGACGCATGTCATACACAAACCAAACTTATTTTAGCCTGCAGATACACTTACTTCTTTTTTCCTTTTTCTTAAACTTTCCTTTCTTTTTGCTGTGGTCCTTCTCATCATCAGACACTACATCTGGGGGTTCGTGTAGGATGTCATGAGGTGGGGAGGGCTCCCCGGTGCGATAAAGTCCAGGGAATTTGGTGGGGCTAATCTCCTCGGAGCTGGGCGTGCGAGCGAGGCCCCCACCATGCTCAGCCCGCCGATGCTCACTTGGGCTACTGGTGGGGGGAAGAAAACACTCTGTCATTCTGCCCGTGGCAATCTACTTCACAAATAAGGCCAGGTCTCGGTCACCTGGCCATGGCACCTGAAAGAAGCAAGAAAAAGTAAATACAAACCATACTGGCGCACATACACAGTGTTAACACCCTCCAGTTACAGTGACACGTATACAAAAACACAATCTAAACTGGAAAATTTGTTTTGTACCCTAGTAAATAATGCAAAGAAAGCTATGCCGTCCATTTTAGCCAATTTTGGGAAATAATCCCACGTGCCATATTGTATTAATTCCAGTACAGGGTGCCTCTGTAATCCGATCTCAAACAATGGCCCCCACAGACATTTCTATACAACAAATTTCATGATTCTCTGGTTATTTATCGTATTCAAAGAATTCTGGAAATTGTAGACCATAAACATCTAGGCCTGCCAGAGTTTGATATCACTGCCATACATGAAACATAACCTTTAACCTCCCTGGCGTTACGATTCTGACATAATTTTGATGTCAGAATTGTTACAATTCTTTTCAGCCCCCTAGCGGTATTAGTGCGGCTCAGGGTTAACTTTCAGTGCTGAAAGCAGTATCTCCGAGCCACACAAAGCAGTGTCTCCGGCTGTATACATTACCTGTCCCTGCGCTCACTCGCTGTCGCCTCCGGCCTATCGCGACATCACACTTCCTGGTTTCCTTCTCGCGGGAAGGCAACCAGGAAGCAAAATGCTGCGATCACCAGAGGAGAATGCGATTGCGGGGGTCAGCGAGGGAGCGCAGGGACAGGTAATGTATACAGCCGGAGATACTGCTTTGTGTGGCAGGGACAGGAATGATTTGTTCCCAGGTTCACTCTGCTTCCGGCGACAAGCAGCGGTGAATCGGGCCACCATTCTCACGGCGTGAAGAAACGTGAATATCAGATTTATGGGGGGGGTGGGGTTTAGGGGGTGTGACAAATGCAGAATCGTGTAGCGTCAGATTTTAGAAGTTGCTAACTTATGGCTCTCCTCATACCGACAGTAATTCACACTAGCACTTTGTAATACCCTACCTACTGAAGCGCTGATGTATGTTTATGCATCCTATACCCAACATGGAGAGCGCAAAGTACAGTAAACTTGCGGACGCTAGCACAAGAGACGATGCGCACACCTGATTACCAACGGGGGTAGCGCTAGGAATGCAGTATGGGAGCATGCGTTAAACACACTTATCCTGGCGGTAATGCTTACATATCAAGGCGCCAACTAGGGAATAGAGCCCCAAGTGTTTATGTTTACACAGAATGTTACTATGTATCCATAAGGATAAACCAATCCCAGCTGTTAAGTGGCTACTTAGGAAAAAATATTAAAACAGTCAATAGACATGCATACCACAATGCTTTTAGACTAGAAGAAAGAGGTGCTGGCCTATTGTGGGTCCTTCCAGACCTGTCTCAATCTAGAGGCAAAGGAGAATAGTTAGATATAGCAAAGGAAAAAGAGAGGAAAATAAATAGGGCTAGACTGGAAATACACTGACAAATCACAGAGAAAGAATGTGCAGCAGGGCTGAGAGTCAAAGCAACATCGCCATCGTCCGAAGTTTATGCCCACATTTGTTTCTAGGTCCTGAGGAACCTTTGGGGGTCTGTTCACAAAACACCAAAAATCTAACGCAATTTCGTCTCTCTTCCGCAATTCCATTTCGGTGAATTCAGTAATTGTCAAATGGTCACCATATTTTGCCGAAATTGAAGTCGCCAAAGCAGTTATCGGATGTCGGGGAAAAGCAGCAAATTGTGCCGATAACCGCCAAACGGACATCAGCAAATTGCTCCATCGAAAGGGCAAGAGAAAAAAAAAAGAAGGAAGTCCCCTATTCTCCCAATAGCTTAAAATCAACAATAATGTAGTAAAAATATGTCCAATAAAAAAAAGGTCCTATAAAAATAATAAAGTCTGTTACAAAATAAAAAGTCTTAAAAAAATAGGTATTAAAAAAGTTTCTTGAAAATCAACCTAAAAGGTGAGTGTATAGGCGCTCAGTAATTCTATATAGATTAGATGATAAAGAATAGATAATCGTTTCAGCTCACCAGCTGAGTGTATCCTCCACTCCTAACTAATTATGAATAATATACCAAGATATATGGGAGCGCATATGGACATATACAAACAGTATAATGAATTGTCAGATATTAAAAAGGAGTCCGTGAATCTTAAAATCAGGGTTAGTCCATGAATCCTAGAAAAAAAGAAAAAAGACCATTGTGCAGTATGTACTGGAAAACAATTAGCCACACACTGTTATTTATAGCACTCACAAGCAGGGAGTCTTCAAGACTCTGGGTGTACACCTTTAAGTCGCTTTATGGGGGACTCCACCCGTATGGCAATTTTGTATTTTGATAGTAGATGTAGCTCAAAAAATAAGAGTATAATTCTGTATGACCGGAATATATTTTATGTAAGCGAGACACACTCACGTATTTCAGAACCTCCACTGGTGGGTGGTTCTGTAGTGACGCCTTGTACCTCTTATGAGGTGGGACCCCCTCAGATGATAAGTGCCACATTGAAGATCCAGAAAGCATCGGAATAGGAACCCCGAAAGTTGCCAACTTCTTCAAGGGGAATTAGATGAATTCTGACCTTCTTGAAGAGTCAAACAAATTCCGTGCCTCTTGGGTATATGGCCAAAGATAAAAATTAGGAGATGCAATACAATTAAAAGATTTATTAATTCATAAAATCGAGACGCGTTTCGCCTGCATCTGCAGGCCTTATCAATTCGATTGATAAGGCCTGCAGATGCAGGCGAAACGCGTCTCGATTTTATGAATTAATAAATCTTTTAATTTTATTGCATCTCCTAATTTTTATCTTTGGCCATATACCCAAGAGGCACGGAATTTGTTTGACTCTTCAAGAAGGTCAGAATTCATCTAATTCCCCTTGAAGAAGTTGGCAACTTTCGGGGTTCCTATTCCGATGCTTTCTGGATCTTCAATGTGGCACTTATCATCTGAGGGGGTCCCACCTCATAAGAGGTACAAGGCGTCACTACAGAACCACCCACCAGTGGAGGTTCTGAAATACGTGAGTGTGTCTCGCTTACATAAAATATATTCCGGTCATACAGAATTATACGATGTACTCTCTTTTTATTTTTATTTTTTGAGCTACATCTACTATCAAAATACAAAATTGCCATACGGGTGGAGTCCCCCATAAAGCGACTTAAAGGTGTACACCCAGAGTCTTGAAGACTCCCTGCTTGTGAGTGCTATAAATAACAGTGTGTGGCTAATTGTTTTCCAGTACATACTGCACAATGGTCTTTTTTCTTTTTTTCTAGGATTCATGGACTAACCCTGATTTTAAGATTCACGGACCCATTTTTTATATCTGACAATTCATTATACTGTTTGTATATGTCCATATGCGCTCCCATATATCTTGGCATATTATTCATTAAAAGTTTCTTGCTAAAAATAAATGGTCTAGGGCTGAAACAACTAAATCGATTAAAATCCACAACTAAAATCGACCGAAAAGTTGACAACTATGCTCATTATCAATTAATCTATTTGTGTACAGCACACACGGTTTAAAGTCAGACGGAGTTCAACGTTATAACCTCAGACTTTGCTTCGGAGCTGATTGACGTTTCGGCTGCTTTACTCAGCATGATTTAGTTCTAGGGTTAGGTCCGACATAACTTCTCTGAATTGCTGGGATGTGTAAATGACTTCTGCAGCTATAAACTTTATTTCCTATGTGGAGGAGTTTTAATCGCAGTTTTTTTGCCCTCCAGCATAACTTCAATGCATATCGATTTGCCCTAGGGATAAAGCATCAAATAGCAACCACTCACGACCTATACTTCAGCTTTTATCATCTAGTATGGCATGGTACTGGTAAGGAGGGTTCTGTGTTATTACACACCATAGATGCAAAAAAGTGAGAATTTGGGGACTTCATTTGCAGGTCTTACCCAGAGTGCTTTGCTATATATGGTGAACGTATCACAAGAGCTGTGTAAGCAGTTGAGAGAACTGCTTGGATGTGTAAATGTCTTCTGTAACTATAAAATTTGAATATATGACACGACTCTGTACTGGAAGTCATAGCCCAGTAAAGAAACATTTTATTGTGGATTTTTGGGTGTTATTTTTTTATCTCTAACAATGACAAAAGGTGGAATCCTTGGTCCAGGATTTGTCAAGCCCTGGTCTGTAATATAGGAAGCCATGGTTTAATTCTAGAAGCTCATAAATACCTAGCACTGGAATGTCAGGCATCGGTATAAGGAATTTTAAATGGTATTTACGGCTTTCACTACCCAGAACATTTTGTTTAAAAACAGGGTTATTCAGAGAGAATCGAAAAGTCACCGTACGTTCGGTGACTTTTCGTTCAATTCGGTGCAATTTGGCGATCCCATTTCGGCCACCCTGCGGTGTATTCAGCAAGCAACAAAGGGCTGTCGTAGTGCAGGGAAAAGCTGCCGCAAACCCGAAGAACACTCACCGCAAATCCTGGCGAAAGCACACCGAAACCCGCAAAAACATCTGGATTAACCCCGCTGAACACGCCGGAGAAACCCGAGCAGCCGCCGATCACAGCGCAGAGCAGCTGCCGGAAAAACCCGACACCGCAGACTGAGTGAAAAAAAATAATAAAAAGTTTGCTTGAATGTTTGAAAAGTGAAACGCTGTTTGCAAAGAAACTACAGAACGAAAATGTCTGAAATTTACATAAAAGATCTAATGAATGATAATAAAAAGGGCTGTTACAGAAAAAAGAGAAAACGATTTGAAAAAAACAACAGAAGAGAAAATTTTTCGCAAAAAGTCCCGAAAAATGCCTAAAAGATCCTAAAAATAAAAGACTTTTTACTGCAGAATAAAATAATAAACTATTAGATATTGAATTAAAAGTTTAAAAACGGGAATATTTTTAACACCGATGCCTATGGGATTCGCCTGAATAAACCTGTTGAATGAAACCACCGAATGGAAGGGCAATTCGGCAACCTTTCTCAGCTGTTTTGTGTTCTCTGAATAGACGTAGCATTGCTTCCCTATGGGGATTTCACTGCCCTCGAACAGAAAACGAACTGGCACCGTATGTGCAGGCAATTCGCCAACATTTGGCAAACTGCCTGCTCTCAGAATAGTCGAATGGCGAAGAAAGGTAACCGTTAGGGTTGCACCGATACTAGTTTCGGGGCCGATACTGGGTACTGCAGGAGTACTTGGTACTCCTGCAGTACCCCCGATATTTTTCCCGATACCGGAAGCCGGCATTGAGCCGGCATCCGAGGGGCTGCGACGGCTGTCCGAATGCTCTATCGGCATTCGGACAGCCGCCCCTGGAGCTGCTCTCCGCGATACTTACCTTCCTGAGCGACGCCGGGAATGTCTCCACGCGTGCGCTCATTGGAAGGACCCCAGCCGCGACCACATGATCGCGGCTGGGGTCCTTCCAACGAGCGCACGCGCGGAAACTTTCCCGGCGTCGCTCAGGAAGGTAAGTATGAACACCGTGAGCAGCTGCAGGGCCTGTCAGAGCATTCAGACAGGCCCTGCAGCTGCTCTCCGCGATGATACTTACCTTCCTGGGCGACGCCGGGAAAGTTTCCGTGCGCGCGCTCGTTGGAAGGACCCCAGCCGCGGTGGTCGCGGCTGGGGTCCTTCCAACGAGCGCACGCGCGGAGACATTCCCGGCGTCGCTCAGGAAGGTAAGTATGAACGCGGGGGGGATCCGTGAGCTGGGGCATACCCATGTGTGAGGTGGGGGGCATACCCATGTGTGAGCTGGGGGCATACCCATGTGTGAGCTGGGGGGCATACCCATGTGTGAGCTGGGGGGCATACCCATGTGTGAGCTGGGGGGGGCATATCCATGTGTGAGCTGGGGGGGGCATATCCATGTGTGAGCTGGGGGGGGCATATCCATGTGTGAGCTGGGGGGGGCATATCCATGTGTGAGCTGGGGGGGGCATATCCATGTGTGAGCTGGGGGGGGCATATCCATGTGTGAGCTGGGGGGGGGCATATCCATGTGTGAGCTGGGGGGGCATATCCATGTGTGACCTGGGGGGGGCATATCCATGTGTGACCTGGGGGGGGCATATCCATGTGTGAGCTGGGGGGGGGCATATCCATGTGTGAGCTGGGGGGGGCATATCCATGTGTGAGCTGGGGCAGTAAATCCATGTGTGAGCTGGGGCAGTAAATCCATGTGTGAGCTGGGGCATTATGAATATATATATCGGGGGGATATACATGTGAGCTGGGGGCATTTTTATATGGTCTGTTCTTATTGGAAAGCCTAACCTGACATTAAAGAAAAGTATCGGTACTCGGTATCGGTGAGTACTTTTAAAAAGTATCGGTACTCGTACTCGGTAGGGATAGACCGATATGTTTTTTTCCAGGCCGATACCGATAATCGGCTGTCTCTCCGGCCGATAACCGATATCAGGGGCCGATATTCTGTGCACTTAAATTTTTGAAAACGAACACAATTTCACAGAAATCTGGTATAAACTGAACATGTTTATTCATATTTTAACCATTAAATTGGGGGTCGACCGACCCTGCATGCAGATCTCGGAGAGAGCAGGGCAAGACCCGGTCACCGGCCTGAAAAAAAAAAAAAGTTTACTGTATGTTTAACTGTAGATCGCTAGCTGGCTGTGTGTTCCTTTTTAAGTAATTACAACCAGGGTGTGTTGCCGAGTGCTCTGCTCCCTTCACTAGCCCCACGCAATCACGCACGAACCAACCCCACTAGCTGCAGCAGCTCCCCCTCCTTCCTCAGCTCCATCTTTAAAGCCCCGTTGCTCCGTCCACTGACTCCATCCATAATGAGCAGTTACGACCCGGGACACAGCACTGCAACCCAGAGCTCAGCCTGACCTGAAGCCCCCTTAAACACAGCCCTGCCTGAAGTTCAACCTGCAGCAGGTGAAAAAAAAATGGCCCACAGCTGTGTGTGTGCACTGCAGACTGAAGTGCACACACACAGCTGTGGGCCATTTTTTCTTCTGTACTGGGATTTTCAGCCATAATAACCCCCTGAATCTTATCCTTGTGCAGCAGTGAGTGACCCCAGAGCTCTTTGTTGCTGTATTACAATTTCACCCTATTAATTATACATCCTAAGTTTACAATTAATGTTACAGTAATACAGTGTTCAACAAAAACGGCTTGGTAGTGAAGGGGGTTAATGTAGGGATGCACCGATACCGATACTAGTATCGGTATCGGGGCCGATATTGCCGTTTGCACGAGTACTTGTTACTCGTGCAAACGGCCCGATACATCCCGCCGATACCGGAAGCCGGCGCTGGGCCGGCTTGCCGGTATCCGCGGGGCTGGGGAAGCTGGCCGCGTGCATGAAAAGCACGCGGCCAGCGTTCCCCTCCGGCGCGCCAAATACTCACCCTTCCTGAAGTTCCGGTCGCTGGGCAGTGATGCGTTCCCGCGGCCACTGGGCGCTCCTGTGACGCTGCCTCTCCGCTGGAGGCAGCGTCACAGATGCGCCCGGCGGCCACGTGACCGCATCACTGCCCAGCGACCGGAACTTCAGGAAGGGTGAGTATTTGGCGCGCCGGAGGGGAACGCTGGCCGCGTGCTTTACATGCACACGGCCAGCTTCCCCAGCGTTCGAGCTGGGGGTAAATCGATGAGACGAGACCTGGGGGCCAATCCGTGAGACCTGGGGGCCAATCCGTGAGACCTGGGGGCCAATCCGTGAGACCTGGGGGCCAATCCGTGAGACCTGGGGGCCAATCCATGAGAGCTGGGGGCAAACCCATGAGAGCTGGGGGCAAACCCATGAGACCTGGGGGCAAACCCATGAGACCTGGGGGCAAACCCATGAGACCTGGGGGCAAACCCATGAGACCTGGGGGCAAATCCATGAGACCTGGGGGCAAATCCATGAGACCTGGGGCAAATCCATGTGAGCTGCGGTCAATCTCATATAAATTTTTATATGAGGTCTGTTCCTATTGGAAAGCGTCACATGACATTAAATAAAAGTATCGGTACTCGTACTCGGTCTTAAAAAAGTGGTATCGGTGCATCCCTAGGTTAATGATTACGGGATCATCACAAAGGGGATTAAATGAGGCCGTGAGCTGCACTGTGTGTGCCATTCTTGCTTGTGATTTAATCATAGGTGGCATCAGACAAGGCAGCACTTGCTTTATTGCTTATTTAATTGTTCATACAAATAAAACTGGGAAGAGGTTGGGCTTGAAGTTCGTTGCCATTTTAGGCTTTAATTATTTTTTTAAGAACAAATGCCATATATCATAACAGCCCACCTAGCAGATTTCCCTTCTACAAGCAGGTTTGACTTTTCAGCCGTCACAGGATATGCAACAATTCAATATAAACATGACAGTTCCGCTTTCACCAACTAACACCTTGAAATGGTTTGCTGGTGCGCGAGGGGCTGAACCACTGATTCTTAAAGGCATTCATCTAGGGCTGAAACAACTAATCGATGATTAAATTAGTTGTCAACTATTTCCATTATCAATTAATCGGTGTCGATTAATCGTCCTGTGTACAGCACACACTGTTTAGAATCAGACCAAGTTAAACGTAAAGAACCTCAGCTTCGGAGCTGATTGGAGAAGACGCGCCGCTGCTTTACTACCGTAGGCATGATTTAGTTCTAGGGTTATGGCAGACACAACCAGTTTGTTTTTATTTAGTTTACAACAGTAGCAGAAGTATAAACACAAACAATAGGATACTGCCACTGAGTGAAGGAGCTGTATGCCTGTGTTTTATCCTTACTTGAAGCTGGAGTCCTGTGCCACCACACCCTCTTTGGTCGGGAACTGCCATTCCCTCCCTTTGGTCTGGTCCCTTTCCCCAAACTCACTCAGATCCGGCATTTTGTCCACAGGTCAAGTCACTTGAGCAAAGTCACTCCCTTCCACCTCCAGTCCCTCCTCCCACTCAGTTTGTTCACAAAATTCTTTAAAAAAGGGACACTCTCAGGGGTGTGGGAATTGTATCGCCCGACACCCAGGACATGAAGATCCGGGCGCCGGGCGAGTAGTTTTTTTTGAGATTCAGTCTAGCGGGCTAGAAGCCCGCCAGACTGCGGACTTAATTCCACGGACGCCCCCAATACCGGAAGCCAGCATTGAGCTGGCTTGCCAGCATCTGAGGGGCTGGGGCGGCTGTCCGAACGCTCTAACGGCATTCGGACAGGCCCCAGCAGCTTACCGCGTTTCGTACCTAACGAGCGCCGCGGGCAAAGTCTTCCAGGGGCCGCTCATTGGGAAGCCCCCAGGCGCGATCTCGGAGTTCACGAGATCGCACTGGGAGCAATCTCGCTGGATCGTGGCTGGGGGCTTAGCAACGAGCGGCCGCTGGGAGACTTTGCATGCGGCACTCATTAGAAGGTACGAAATGCGGTAAACTGCAGGGGCCTGTCCGAACAGCACCCCATGTCTGGTCTGAAAGATGCCTGTGTGTATATATACACACACACGGCTCCCCTCAGAGATAGATGTGTGTATGTATTTACATACATACACATTGCAGCCTTGTGTGTATACATACAATGTGTATGTATGTAAATACACAAACACACAGGGCTGAATATATATATATATATATATATATATTACACACACACACACACACATACATTGCAGCCCTCAGTGTGTATAATTATATACACTGAGGGCTGCAATGTGTGTGTATGTAAATACACACACAAGCAGGGTTTCAGTGTGTGTGTATACATACGGAGTTTTGAAGTGTGTGTGTGCGTGTGTATAATATATACATACATACATACACACAACAAAATGGTGTTTAAATAAAGGTCTTTACTCATAACATGTATCTGACGCTGCCTCCCTAGGCTGTTATGAATAAAGACCTTTATTTAAACACTATTTTGTAGAAATTATCAGGACAAGTATATCGTCCTGAGGGACAAGTAGATTGGACTACTACTTAGTCCGTTGGACAAGTCGATATTTTTTTAAATTTCCACACCCTGACCGCTTTAGCTTATTATCCCCCGATTTCATGCTGACATCATCATCATCATCTATGACCAAGTGCTTGTAGCCGCATTCATTGGAGAAAACAAACATGGGCTTAAGCTGCGCATGCAGCATCAACCCATCCCTCTTACCAAGCACTTGCACACCTTGTGTGAAAAGTACGCAAGATACGCAATTTGCGTATGTACGTACGAAAAGTTACATACACTGCAGATTTTTTTTTATACAATTCCTTTTAAAGTAAACCTTTTTCTAATTTTTTCTTTTATCCGATGAATCGATTAATCAAAATAATAAATCTGCCAACTAAATCGATTATCAGAATAATCGTTAGTTGCAGCCCTACATTCATCTCCACGATGCCTAGAATGCATGGCACTGCAACCATCCCAAGATGTTCCCAGCCATCTTCCTCCAAACTGCTGCAAGTATGATGGCACATATAGAAAAAAAGATACAATGAGATAAACTCAGCACTTCAGTAAACCTCATAGTTTTCTCTCGATAGGCCTGCAATAAGCGACTCAGCACTGAAGGGGTTACTTTGGCATAGAGCAAGGATGTCCAAACTCTGGCCCCCAGATGTTCCTGAATACAACTCATAGAAATCTGACTGCATTAGATGGCTGGAGAAGCATGGGAGTTGTAGTTCAGAGACATCTGGGGTGTTAGAGTTTGGACATCCCTGGCTTAGAGTGTCACAGAGCAAGAGTGCCCGCCCACTCCCCCCCCCCCAAAAAAAAGTCCTTTAACTGAGAGGAATGTATGTTTCCCTCCACTTAATGCAGAATCATCTGAATAACAATTTAAATAAGAGATATTGCAAATTTTGGCTCCTAACAGGGGAGAAGACGACCAAGAAAATTTTCATTTTAGAGGTTTTTAGCGACTGCCACAGGTATCAGTCTCCCGTAGGGCATCATGGCACATTTGGGATTTGCTTTGCATGCGAGATAGAGCTCAAAACTATTCCAAATGCTTTATAAAACAACAGGTTTGTAAAGAATAAAAACACATGAAAAGCATAACTAGCTATTAGTATGCGTCATTATCTAAGTGACCACACCACTCTAATCCCACATACTTGGGTGTTTTCCCATTTACAGATTCCCCATCTGACCAGTGAAACCAGTTTGCATGTTATGACTATGACCGGATTGCTGGCATGGCCGGCACAAGACATTAAATCACCATAATTACTTTCAGAGGAAACTTGCAGAACATACAAACTTAAAAGGGATACGCTGACTAGAAACATGCAGGGGTGAGAATAACCCGTCCAGCTCTCCATTTTTACACTGAATTATCACCTTCTCTCCAATCGCGGATGGTGCCTCTCATTTCCCTCCCATACAGCTTTCATTGAGGCTGCACAGGTCATGTGATTGTGACGGGTTGGGACCTTCACTCGAGCGCCCATCCAATCCAATGGCATTTATTCAGAGCTGTACATTCCTGACCAAAACCCCATAAGGCTGATAACTAAAAGATGATTGACAGTCTGCTGAACAGGGGTGGCGGGTATCCCCCCCCCCAATCAGGAGGCTTGAATCAGCCATGCAGGACACCTGCAAAGTAAATGATTTTTTTTTTTTTTAGAAAGTATTTTACCAGGAAGGATACATTGAGATTTCTCTCGTTTTCAAGTATGTCCTGGGTGGCGAGTATGTACCGTTAGGTGTCTTGCCCAAGGACACTTATTGGAGAGGTGCTCTTGCTGGGATCGAACCTGCGTCTCCACAGTCTCTCTCCACGCAGAGCAGTGATGTTACCTCTACTCCACCCAGCCGGTGTTACGTCGAGGATTGCCTGCCTGTCGAATAATGCCTGGCCCGCTCTGCGCATGTGCCTGGTGCACCTACGTCATTATGAATTAATAAAGTTACTCTAATTTCAAAATATCGCACCATGTTAACAGTTGGCAAGTGGTGACCAGCTGCTGTACTTCAATAGGATAACGTTTTCTTTTCATTTTTCTTTCTTTTCATTAATATATTTTGTAATGGTGATATATATATCTATCACCATTACAAAATATATTAATGAAAAAGAAAAATGGAAAAAAAAACATCCTATTGAAGTACAGCAGCTGGTCACCACTTGCCAACTGTTAACATGGTGCGATATTTTGAAATTAGAGTAACTTTATTAATTCATAATGACGTAGGTGCACCAGGCACATGCGCAGAGCGGGCCAGGCATTATTTGACAGGCAGGCAATCCTCGACGGATCACCGGCACATAAAGAAAGGTTACGGTGCCTAGAGTGTCCTTTTCAGAGTAAGAACAGAATGATAAAAATATAACTGGTAGCGTGCCAGTAACAACGCGCAAACAACTTGGACTCATTCGATACAAAATTAAATTCCAAACATTCCAGAGCAGAACCTAATACAAGGTGTATCCTAAACGTTAGTGAAAATAATGAGGAGACACCAAGGGATCTTATTGAGCCAAACAACCTTATTGTATGTACGTGTAGAATACCTACATTTAAGAAGACAAGTTGAAAGGAGCCAGTGGCTACCTGGTAAATGGATTTGTCAACGTAAAGTATAATGTGGAGTAATTCCATATCGATGTTTGCAATCACGGATGTTACAGTTACATACAAGTATTTATAAAGCGCTAACAAGTTCCGTAGGATGTGTGTTGGCTGATGGAGCGCTATTGAGCAGAAGAGCCGTCCTGACGCTGGATGCCCCACTCCATGATTGTCAAAACACTGAGAGACATTATCCAAAGAGCTACAAGACGTTTGCACGCTTGGTTGGAATGGGACTGGAGACAATATGACAAGTGGCCGTTATACTTAACGGCTGCATCACTAACCATACCGGCTCTGCTGGACACTGCCCAGGGTAAATGCACTAAACCAAGAATCACAAGAAACTAAAATGCAAAATATAGGCTCAAATATCCAGGACAAGGACATATATATGTGGTAGTTTTTAACTATAGAAATTCAACAAAAAAAAAAGAACCCTGTGAACGCAGATCCCCAAAACAAAATATAGTAAGTCTAGCCGTACACGAAACATGACAGACCGGCTGGATCTTATTAACGGGAAACTTTATTAATCAACGTCATAGAGTTAGCTGGTCTGTGTATAATATTGTGGAAATGGCCCTCTTTTCGGAGAATCTCCAAGTGATAACCCGGCTCATTGGGAGCGGCAATCTATCGTGTTTGGAAAACCAGTTATCCAACCGGACACCGTGCAGGCGAGCGCGGCAGCGTCCTGAAATGTAGCACAAAACACGAGTGGAGACCGATTCCAACATTCGCCGGCCTTACACGTGAATAAGTGCAATTTCCAAGCAGTGAGGACATAAAGATGGCGGCTCCTCCATCGTTTTACGCTGTGCCGGTCCGCTCCTTGATGTTAAAAACTAAAATATTTAGAATAAAAAAAATGACAGCAGCTACTAATGAACCGGAGTAAAGCCTGGAGAGGACCTGAAAGGAGGTTTAACCTGTATGTACACGTCACAGAGCAACACACAAACAACAGAATGTTTTATTTCCATTAATAATAAATACCAGTTTGCTATGGGGGGGGGGCAGTTTCAGGACCCCTGGGAGGGCTGTTAGTACTGACATGGACCAATCGGCTTGCTGCTTACACTTTGTTCCTGGCTTCACCCTACAAAATGACCCGTATGTGCGGGCAGTCTGTCCAGGGGCTCAGGGTCCTCCCCAGCCATTGCCTCCATAGCGCCCCACCCTGGCACAGAAACGTGAACTACTGAAGCCATGACAAGCTTTCACAACCCAGCACCCACCTCTCCATTCACACAGCACCCACCATATCCTGTATAGCACCCAGTCCACAAAATACACAGAGTAACTTTAAAACACACAGGCCGGGGCCGCACACATGGCGCCTGGCACGACTCAAACCTGGCAGGCCGCGAGAGGAGCGAGGCAGATTCCATATAGGCAGACATACCCCCCGCCTGACTCTGTCACTGTGCGCCTCTCTTCCTCTTCCTCTGCGCTCAGTGCGGGGCAGGAAGCGACCCAGCAACTCACAGCTGGGGCCAGCAACGTCACGGGTCACATGGCCTGGGATCCGCCATATTGTGGTTGGCAGGTTGTTAGACGACGACCGAAGAGTGTGGATAAACTTCTTTCCTCAGACTACATTTCCCGGCGTCCACCGCGGTCGTGCTTGATTCAGGATATAAGAAACGGCAAAATGGGCTGGCTATAAGTCACTGTAATCAATGACAAAGAAGTGAAACCTTACAAATTATGCAACACAAGGAGGAGGCTGATAAACAGCTGGGAGAACCCGAGGGGACACGCACATTTGCTGCTTGAGAATGTCTCTGGCAAAGCGTCACGGGAGATGTAGTTCTCTATGTAGTTTCCACTGGGACATATACATGGTGTGGCCAGGAGGGTCTTTAATATTTACTCTGAGCCCTGGGCAATCATTGTCTTGGGCTCCCCCATGCAATTTTGCTGT
Source organism: Leptobrachium leishanense (assembly GCA_009667805.1). Classification (NCBI taxonomy): domain Eukaryota; kingdom Metazoa; phylum Chordata; class Amphibia; order Anura; family Megophryidae; genus Leptobrachium; species Leptobrachium leishanense. Next base: position 114,141,032 of record CM019067.1, on the reverse strand, counting down.
CCACCCAACATCCCCAGAAAATTGTTGTGTTTTGTTGTTATTTTTTTTAATCTTACATGGTTATGTTTGGTATTATTAGAAAGGCCAGACTGTGACCTGTCTAATGACACCTAGCATGACTTTGTGTGGTGTAAAGAATGGAAATACAGGGGACCAAAAGACCCTGCTCTCCTCGCAGCTTGTGTTTCAGATGGACCAATGCATAGTAACACTTTGTGCCATCACCTCCATGTTTGGTCCCACCGTGAGAAATGAGAAGGTGAGTTAGGGTTGCGGCATTGTTTGCTTTAAAAGATAAAGCACGTAATGCCACTGCCTTAGAACAGAGAAACCCTGACACCTCACTTGACTTTGTGCAGTGTAAAAATCAGAGACACAGGGTTCCAAAGAACCCCCTGCGCCCCACGCAGCAGTTTAGGTTTTTGATAGAACAATGCGTAATAACGCATTCTGTCATCGCCTCCATACCTGCTGACGACATGGGAAATGAGAAAGTGAGTTGGCGCAGCTGCACTGTTCACGATATAATTGAAAAGTGAACAATAGTCCTGTGTTAGAATAAAAAATAAAAAAATCTTTATGTAAAACCTGGTAATCTTTGGTATCAATGGAAAAGCCATACCTATACTCTGGCCTTTCCAACAATGCCTCACTTGACCCTCTAGTCTCTATGGTTCTGGAGATACTATCTCCTCCATATGGAATCCTGTTCCTGAAATCACCAAGCCACGGAGTGGGTCATGGTTTTGTGGGATCAAGAGACAGCTACCTTGGGCCCTACAACAGTGGCTGGGCACGGGGCACCTGCTCCATTTTTCACCCATTAAAGACAGCCCTAGGTGTGGCCAAATAGGTTACACAGGGTACTCTCTGATCCTGAATATGTCCTCTCTTCTGGAATTTCAACCTCCCACCACATGTTCCTGGACTACAATTCCCCTGTGACTATGGCCATTTATTGCATTCAAAGAATTCTGGAAATTGTAGGCAATAAACATCTGGTGGTACAGAGTTTGAGATCCTTGCATCTCTTGAGTAATGTGGCCTGTGGAGCAGCTTAGCCATACAGTTCAGAGGCACGTTCAATACCTCAGCCGCTGCAAGTGCTAAGTTAGCAACTTGCCATTGAACGCCGTTCTGCCGCTCAGCGCTCAGCATTGCTAACGTAGCACTTGCAGCGACCCGAGGAGATGCTGCGAGTAGCTGAGTGTGACATAGTAAAGATGGCCGCCACCATGAAGCAAGTAACAATTCTGTACGGCAATGTTAATTTTGTGGTTTTTGTTCACCAAAGCACAAAATATGTATTTATTATTTACCCCTGCACATAGACATATATTACAGTACAATCATATTTTGTTTCAGAAGTAAACATAACCTTTATTCAATAAAAACTATCATTTGTGGTGTGTGCATACAAAACTGAATTGTGCGGACTGCTTTTCTTTATCATATTTTGTCCGAGTCATACGAAAAACAATCTGAATCTTTCATTAAGAAATCGTTGGCCATTTTATTTCGAAATTCGCATCCAAAGTGTTCAATGGCACTGCTGCAGCAAACTGAATTGCTGCGCTGCAGCAATTCAGCAGCTGCTGAGGTATTGAACGGGGCTCAGGTCACACCGTCCATACATATTACTATTTTAGTTTCAGGAAGCCAATGAATTGTCAGACTCGCCCCCAAGCTTCTCCTTCAAGAAATCCCTCAAAAAAAAAATTCAGATTAGCCTAGTCTTTTCCTGACTGATACAGTACTTCATCATCATTCCTCCTCACATCATTAGAAGCTTCTGTCATGCCAGCTGGTGGTGCTGGGCCTGCTCGTACTGCAGTTAGGCCTCCTGGGCAGAGACGGCACAGTTCTATACACTTGTCCTCTGGGACTTCTGCACCTGGTCACAAATTTTGGAGTCATTTAACTAGGGCTGAAACAACTAATCAATTAATTGACAACTAATCGATGATGAAAATAGTTGTCAACGATTTTCATTATCGATTAAACAGTATTTGTTGACTTCCAGGAGGCGGGCCGATCGAATGGCCGCTTTTACTTGGAGCTCCGTGTCCAGCATCTCCAAAGTCTCTGCTGGTCGGATACCTGACATTGTTTGATGCTTCGTTTGGGCAGGAGCTCCCCCAATTACCGCCGCTGACTTGACATACGTTCCCCTCCCCGGCTGGTACCGGTGTTGCGGCGCTCTACTCCCCGGAGTCACAAGGCCACACATAGGCTGCTTGTCCCGGTCTGTTACAGGCCGGGCTGCAGGAACCCCTGGTTTCCCCGTCCTCCTCCAGTCACGGACTTGATTTACCAAGCCAGGCAGCGACAACATTACCGGCTGGCCCTGTTCTCCCGAGAAACGAGACCCACGCACCTGTTTCCAGAGAGATCGGATTACAACAGCCGACCGCCATCTTGCCTTAGCCGCGTGGCTGCACGTGGATGAGCTGCTTCCTCCTGCAAATGTTGGATGCTTGTGGAAGGTGAATACCCCTTAATTTTTCCTCCCCGGGACCCCTGGGGAAACTTCTTAAGGTCTTGAACTGCACACCCGGATGGGTGTAGGCCCTCAATAGCACACAACAGCGTCTCTGCAAAGGACTGGGCCTCACGTGCTCCTTGGCCATGTCAGAGACTCTCCCTATAGGGTCTGCTTGCCAGAAAATCTCGGCATCTGCAGGGTCCCGCTTTTTTCTCTGGGGCCTGTACCGTGGGATGACAATAGTGGGCCGTGGGCCTGGCCGCGGGGTAAGAGGATGCCATCTTGTGGGAGCACCTGGCACTCCGCGGCCTACAAGAGACATATCGCACAACACAACCACGCTGAAACTGCCCCACTCACCTTCGGATGTAGCTTCCACGATGCGGGGAGTAATTGGCAGACACTAGCTTTAAAAAATTTTTTTTTCTTTTTCTCTTAATTTCTGTCCCAATTTTTCAGTCCCAGGATTTCTCCAGGGACGTACATTTTACACCTAAGGCCTGACTGTCTATTTGGGAACTGCTCCTCTCCTTTATCATACCTTTTATTGTATTTGGTGTGTACCCATAAACAGGGGCCGCTGACCCAATTTTTCTGATCCTGGAGTTTGCCCCGGGGTACTTCTTTTGTCCAATTTTATTGACCACAAACATTTTATTTGTTTCAGCCTCGGGCTCACCTGGGGTGTTTGAAACTTGTACGAACTCTCACTGCTAACCCCCTACACCTTCAGAGGCAATTGGGGCACCTTTTTACTTTCTACTTTTTGTTAAATTTTCTCTTTTCTCCAACCGCCATGGAAAAATTAGTTTCCTCCAGCAAAGTTAATAAAAAGACCGCAGACAAATCCGCGTCGAAAGCTGCTTCGAAACACCCTCAACAGCTGCATCCTTCATCCTCACTTTCCAGTATCTCCATGGATCACTCGCTCTACTTTTCGCAGTCTGCGCAGGCAGCTTCTCCATCCTCTGGAGACCCTCACCAAGGGTCCCGATTAAGTATGGCAGACATCTCTGCAGCATTGTCCCCCTTACTGGATGAAGAACTTGGGTGGCTTTCCACGACCATTGAAACCGTTCTGACGCAGCTTACGTCTCAAGCTTATCGTATAACTGAAGTGGAGGAACGGGTCTCAACATTAGAAGATGATCTTCACCCTCTGAAAGCCCAACTTGACAAACAACAATCGATTATTCTTACTTTGACCGAAAAGCTGGACGACATAGAGAATCAGAGTCGTCGAAATAATTTGAGAGTGATCGGTCTGCCAGAGTCTGTGAAAGGTCGGGCCCTACAAGAATGTGCCTCTACCTGGCTGCCCACTCAATTGGGCTTTGATGCCCCTCAACTTCCCTGGCTGTGGAACCGGTCCACAGAGTAGGTCCCGACCTTAACCCGCAGCAGGACGCCTTCGTGATGTCATTATGAGGCTTCTTAAGTTCATTAACAAAGCAAAGCTCTTGCTTGCCTTCCACCGTATTACTTCATTGGAATATCAAGGAGCCTCTCTCAGACTTTTTCAAGATTTTTCAGCTTCTGTATAGCTGAAAAGAAGAGCGTTTTCGCCCCTATGCTCGGAATTGGTGGCGAGGGATATACATTTCTCTCTGTTATATCCAGCGCGCCTGAGAGTGAACTTTAATGGTGTAACCCACTTCTTTGACTCTCCCAGCGACGCAAGCCTGGCTCTCCTTCCGGTATCCTCTCCTCAGAGACTGTCTTCACCTCTGCCTCAAAGTCCTCTATCAACCAGAGTCCGCACTGTGAAGCCCTGAAATTACTAACACTGATCTAATGGACAGTTCATCTTTGAACTATGGCACTATTGTGGTTTACTACTACTACTACTACACTATATTTGTCTTCTGTTTCCCTTTGGATGACACTGTTACTGTTGCCTGGCTGGTGGAGACTGGTTAGGTCTAATCTCTGGGTCCCGTTGGCCCTTTGGTTTCTGTGTTGGTTTATTTTTCAATGTGTTACATACGTATGTTTTGGTTCCCTTTAAAAGTAAAAAAAAGTTTGACGTTTAGATTCAGGTTGACAGGTTCACTCTACGCTTCCTACGCCAGGTTCCAGGGCTGTAGCTGGGACGGCCCTGGTCCCCCCTTTCGAAGAGGCTATGCCTCGCAGTATTGTATTGGTGCTGTCAGGCCCCTCTAACTCTCATACCTTCATATGACGTCTCTAGAGCCCTCGCTTAAAAACTCCCTCAGAGTCCTTTCTTGTAAGGTAGACGGGTTGAACTCTCCAGTTAAAAGGTAAAAGGTGCTCTCTCACTTAGCTAAATTAAAACCTGACAAAGTCTTCCTTCAGGAGACACATTGGCCCTCCCCCGACAACCACCTCTGTGGTCCCTGGATTGGGTACCAAACTTCTGCTCCTTTTGGGAATAAGAAGAGGGGTACCGCTATCCTGTTAAATAAATCCCTTGCATTTGAGGTTCTTGACGAAGCTAATGACGTCTCTGGCCGATTCTCTATTCTATTAGTGTCGGTCCTGGGTGAAACTTACCTACTAGTGAACATTTACCCTCCACATCCTCCCCATCTGCAATTATTTTCTGACCTACACTCGACTCTTCTTCAGTACTCTTTCACGTATTGCATAATTGGGGGGGGGGTTTAATGCGGTTATGGATTGAAATATTGATTCGAAACTCCTATCTGCCATAATGGCTCGTCGTTTGCAGGTTCCACTAACTCAATTTATCTCCCCTGCCCAGACAGGCTTTTTGTCAGGTCGCCACTCCACTCAAAATGTTAGAAAGGCCTTAGCAGGAATCTGGTCGTCGAATGGCCATATGGATTTATCGGATTTGCTTCTTAATTGTGATGCCGATAAAGCCCTTGATCGTATTTCATGGTCTTACCTTCGATGTTTCCTGAAGTATCATTCCTTTGGCATCCCTGTTCTTAATTTATTTAATGCTCTATATGATGCCCCTTCTGCCACAACAATGACCAATGGTCTTAACTCTACCCCCTTCACACTGGAGATACGCGCCAGGGTTGCCCACTGTCCCCTCTATTTAATTTGGCTTTGGAGCCACTCTTACGAATTTTCTTGACGCATCCTGACTTTAGTGGGATTAAGGTGGGTTCGCGAGAGGTCCGCGTGGTAGCTTTCGCAGATGATTTGCTGCTTTTCCTGTCCCGCCCAGACAGAGCGATCCCGGCCTTACTAACGTACTTAGAAGACTTTCACTTAGCCTCTGGCTTCAAACTTAACTATGACAAGACTTTTGCGGTGCCTTTGGGTTCAGCCAGCGAGGGGATGCTCGGGCACCGGTTCCCCCTTTCTTTGGTGCCGTTCTGGGGTGTTTAAATATCTTGGCATCTTATTACCCACTGATATCACACGGTTATATGAGGTTAACATCCCACCTCTCCTGGCTCAACTCAGGGATCTGCTAACTTCTTGGGCAAATCTCCCGCTGTCCTACCTGGGGAGATGTAGTTTCTAGCGCTGGTTTAAATCCTGCCGCTGTAATTACTCATTTCTGGCCACCAGGGGGAGACGAACGCAATGTAAACCAATACTGGACACTTTCGGACTACGTTTTCCAGCATACTTTGGGGCAGGGACAGGAAGTGGGTGGGGAGACCCGAGAGACATCCGCAACCTCGTGCAGAGGAGAGCCAGTGCGCGCCAAGGGGTGAATAGAGCAAGACGCATGTGAGACAAGGAGCGATTGTGACCAGGCCGGAGCGCAGGTGCTGCCTTGCGGAGCTGGAGATCGGCCCAAATCACTTGCCAGAGACCTAGTAACCTATCGGTGAGAGGTTTATACAGATACAGAGCTGCAGAAGGTGCCCGAGTTAGGAGACCGTGATGATCTAATGGGAGTGCAGGCGGTGAGCTGAGCATCTTGTGGCAGAAACGGACAAGCAAGACAAGCGGATCCGGTGGCACAGAGTCCCAGTCAAGTCGAGCGGAAAGACGTCCTGTGTCGAGCAGAGAGCAGAGTATCTGGGGATGGGTGAGAGGCCTTCCCGGCCACAGTGAAAATAATAAAGCACGCTGCAGTTTGTCTAAACCTACAGGGCCCCAACGTGACTAGTCGAAGACATATTGAAATCATTCACTGGCCAGTTGAATCTAGTAACCGGGTACCAACACACGCATACACGTACACCTTCTTGGGACACAACCTGTACGGGACTCACATTTCAGCAACGAAGGGGTCAAAATTCCTTTTTCTTTTCCGCTGCGCGTTTCTCGCATTACGAACTTCTGTAAATATATATGTATACCGTGCTGCTCTATATATGCCAGTTTATTTGAGATCAGTAAACTATATAACTTATAAAATCCACAACAGTGCTGGTGTATATTTATTCCCTAGTGTGGGGAGACTGACCCGAGGTTTAAATTCAGCGGCTCCTCTGGGAGTGAGCGCTACACGTGGGGGCTCGTTTCCGGGATCCAGTCTCTGGAAAAAACGCATTTAAAGGGTTAAATATGGATCCAGACACTGCTGCCAAATGGTTTGAGGAGCAAAGTAGTCAGATAGAATTATGTATAGTCATGGATATTCCTGCAGACACTTGGGCCGAAGATCAGATTCGACGGGCCGTGGCCGAGCTGACACCAGATCATCGGGGGTTAATCCTGGACATTAAAGAGAACCCAGATACCTCTCACACGTATGTTCTTTTTGAATGGAGAAAGGGTGTTCCAGTGTGTTTTCAGGGCGCGAGCGTGTAGCTGACCGATGAGGTGGAAGTTCAACTGATTCAGCCAAGTGCGCCACGTGGCGATCCCGCGAGTGTTCCCGCGCCCAGTTCGCTGGCAATGATCGGGCCTGAATTTATAGTGGCTATTGGAGATTTGCTGGCTAAATGTCAAAAAACAAGCCCTCCGCACACTAACTTTGGTTATCGACGGTTAAGAAATTTTACAGGAAACGTGCCAACTCCGGCGGGAGTAGAAACCTTCGAAGAATGGGTGGAACAGGCGATGCAGGCTCTGGATGAGTGGGACGTCCCCGAAGTGCAGAAGAAGCAAAGAATTACTGAGAGCTTAAAGGGACCTGCGTCAGAGGCTGTAAGAAACCTAAAATTTAGTAAACAAGACTGCACTACTTTAGGTTACCTAAACGTACTACAGGAAGTTTTTGGGCGAACGGAAAAGGCTGCGGAGCTCGTGTACCAGTATGAACATACTTACCAGCTAAAGGTGAGAAGATGACTGAATATATGAGGCGCCTAGATAAGATTCTGCACCAGATACTTCTTAAGAAAGGGGCTGAACCGGCCGAAACAGATAAGATCCGAATACAGCAGATCCTGAGGGGCGCTCAACCTCTAGATCCTGTGATGCTACAGCTGAGAACCAGAGAAGGTAACCGAGAATTGAAATACCTGGAACTGATCCGAGCTGTCAGAGAGGAAGAGGCTCTACTCGAAGAGAAATCCCTTAGGAGAGGAAAAAGAGTTTACGCACAACCCGTGAGGCATAACGAGTGTTTACGAGCGGAAGATGATTCGTTAGACACCTATGGATCCGAAGTGGACGAACAGGAGCATCTGGTTGTTTCTAAGTCCACAGAGTGCTGCAAGAGAGCAAATTCTTCCTACATACAGTGAAATTCACAAAACTGTTAAGAAAGTGCAAGAAGCTCAAGCTGAATTGCAACAGGCACACACTGACCTGTGCCGAGTGCTTTTGAAGGTGGCAGAGACACAGACCGATATGCAGAAGTTCCTTACTGATATGCGGACAACTGGAGTTGCTGTCGTTTCTGGCCAGGGTCCTTCAACTGAATCACCACAAGCAAGTGCGTCTCCGTCTTCAAATAAGAGATGTTTCAGTTGTGGAGAAATGGGTCATTTCCGAGCGCAGTGCAAAAGCCGAAAGCCTGAGAAAAAACAGGGTAGAAGAGTTTTTAAAAGCCTTGGAAGGGCTGCTATCTACCTCACCGGCCCAAGTGAAGGAGCAAACTAGGTGCCCAATAGTTAAAGATCGCTCCAGAAATCCAGCCAGGACTGAAAGGGCAAGAAGGCCCAGAGTTTCGCCCACTGCTGAGACTACCAGGACTGAAAGAGTCACTCCCTTAGCATCCGGTCCTACGTCATGGGGAAGCAATGCACACCCAAAACCTACACGGGTCAAGAAGAAGGCCAGGGTACAGCAAACGGGGTCTAAACTTCTTGCTACTACAACAAAGTTTCCTGACCAGCTGATAGGTCCTTCTCCCATCGTTCCAATCCAAGTAGAGGGAGTATACACCAAAGCTCTGTTGGACTCAGGGGCTCAAGTGACACTGATCTACCGAGACTTCTATGAGAAGCACTTGAAACACATACCTCTACAGGAGCTAAAGGAACTTGAAATCTGGGGTATTGGGACCGAGAAACTTCCATATGACGGATATCTACAAGTGAAGCTAGAGATCGGATCCGAGGTCATCGGACAGTCTGGGGGTTGTGATGCATTGGCCATTGTGTGTCCTTGACCTTCAGGGGCCAACAGAAGTTCTATGATAGTGGGGACGAATACTGATCTGGTGCGACGTCTCCTGACTCCTATAGTACTGGAAGAAGGTTCTACCAAGGGAGTACACCTAATGTTGCGTCCAGTCTATCAGCGAATGGTTGAAGAACAGAAGGCACCTGCCGAAGTGGGGCGTCTGTGGAGATTAGGAGGAACAGAAAAGGTTCTACAATCAGGAGAAGTGGCGAGTTTCCGGGCTTCAGTCAAGTTGAATGGGTCGCAAACAGGTCCCTATGTGGTACTGGAAACTGATTTTAATCATGGGAGTGAAGCCGGAGTCGAACTAATCCCTGAAATAATCTCCACAAAAGCTTTGAAACGAACACGAGGAAGAGTCTCAGTCAGTGTATGTAATGTATCTGATTCTCCAGTGATCCTGAAAGCACGAATGCCTATCAGGCAAGTGGCGTCCGCTACGCCTCTCTCTCCTACTGATTTAGGAGGGGGGAGTGAATAAAGATATTCCAGCTGACAAGTTCTATCCCAAGGATGCTCCCATCTCGCCTGAATGGAAGTCCCAGGTCCTAAAGTGGAGGAACTTGTTCTCAAAGGATGAGTTCGACATGGGCCTGGCTAAGAGTACTGAGCATCGCATTCGACTGCAGGAAGATAAGCCGTTTTGAGAAAGGTCAAGACGAGTTCCACTGGGAGACTTGGATAATCTAAGAGAACAGCTGAATAAACTGCAAAGAACCAAGGTGATTCAAGAGTCCAGGAGTCCGTACGCTTCTCCCATAGTGATGGTTCGGAAGAAGAATGGTTCTGTCCGTCTATGCATAGACTATAAAGAAACTCCAGAGTCCACGATAAATTTCAATGGATTTAATCCAACAACAGAAAAAAAGGCAACGTTTCGACCATGACTGGTCTTTGTCAAGCCTAAAACACAATGACAGAACAGAACAGACTTCCTCCCAGAGTGTGGATGGACAAAAGAATCACCACGTATAACTGCATTGCAGCAAGAGCAACTTAAACATGGAAAGGTTCCATTCCTGGGTTTACCAAAAAAGGGTGTTCTACCTATATCTTGTCCAAACTCTGCTTTAACCAGCGTCTGTCGAAAAGATCTCCCCTTCTTGTATGACATTAGTGGGATGGTCTGAAACTCTGAAATATCAGGGTATGCATCCCTTAAGATGTACCAATATTTGCATAAAATATTTTTCACTTGTGAAGTGTGGGTTCCATATTTGGATACGAATGGGATCCTACCGCAGCTTTGGCGTCTCTGAGGGATTATAGGTTGTCCTCTATTATGAGTCAGACTTTTAGATCGAATACATCATGCTCTTTGGCTCACAGGGTAGAAAATCTTCACTATGGGGTCAACCCAGACCCTTTGTAGTAGAGGGGTAATCCTCTTCCTTCACATTTATAATTACTAAGTCACTTCTTTCTCTCATAGGCATTGCTCTACAATTCATCGCCAATTATTGTATGTTAATAAGCATTGTATATATAATTACATAAGTTAATATGTTAATTGATGTATCCAATTGTAGACTATTGTTTTTAATTGTTGGGTTGGCACACACGGACTGGTTGCAATGATTGTTTGATTGCTTAACCAGTCTGTGGTGCTATTTATTCCCTGTTCTGTCATTGTGTTTTAGGCTTGACAAAGACCAGTCATGGTCGAAACGTTGCCTTTTTTTCTGTTGTTGGATTAAATCCATTGAAATTTATCGTGGACTCTGGAGTTTCTTTATTTACTTGTGACTGCTGGGGCTGTGGAGCAAGAGACCCCCACTCCTATAATCCACCTTGGGTTTGCATTCGGGCACAACTTTTCACGTATATCCTTGCTTGCTTGCTTCGATACTTGAATGCAACCTCTTCCCATTATGGAATCGACTCCAACACCATGTACCTTTGCCTATGATGAGACTGAAGCTATGAGGATTCTGGCCCAGGCCGGTAAGGACAATACTTTTCTGAGTACCTCTATCCATGACTGTGGGAAAAAAGATCTTTTAAAATCGAATCGTAAATTGATCGGATGTCAACTCCATTCGATTACTTTGGCTGAATATTATCGTGCATTACGAATACCACGTGGCCTAAGAGTGGGGCTCCAGCCGATCTTCTATAAAGATAACCCTGTTTATGTGGAGAAATTCGAAAAATTCTGAACAAATGTTCGATGGATGTTATGCTACTTACGATCGACTTCTTATCGAAGGAAATTGCACAATGCCAGGAATCTATCGAAAACTTGGAAAAATCGTTTCGAGATAATAATTCCGAATTGGAACTCATGGCGTTGCGTTCCACGATGGCACCGCAACTGGACCACTTCCGGAAGGAAGTGGAAGCAAGAAAAAGACGGAAGTTCCAACGCGATTTGGATGACTATGTACAGGGTCATGTTTATTCCTGGCAAAAAGGTTATTCCAGGACACCAACTACGATGCGAAGAGGACCTGGTCGTAAATATACGAAAAAATCTATTCGTTTTACAGAGGACTCTATGTCTGGGACAGGTACCGATACATCCGAAGACCTTGGTGTAATCCGATCGAACGACCAAGCGTCTTTTTTAGATCAGCGCCAAGGGCGACAATCGCCCGGAGGGAACGCACAGGAGCAAGCCCAGAAGAGTGTTACGAAAAAACCTCCGATGAGAAACAATCAGTCCGTATACAAGAGACGCTAGTCTTTAATCTATCGGATATTCCATTAACGGTCGATGAAATTAAGCTTCTTTCGAGGGGCTTATCGTACTGTCCGAGTGAACGCATCGACCCGTTCGATGTTAAAGTCGACCTTTTCCGATTCTTTCGTACGATTCGATTGAAATGTCTATTCTCAGGTCAACCTGAAATTGATTTGCCGCTTGCACCCTTTAACTCTAAAAACCTTGGTTTGAGAGAGAAAAGTAAATTTATGCCTCAGAATGTTGAACATGCTGTTGAGACGTATGTCAAAATTGTAGAGAGGGAAATGTCCCAAGTATATTCTAGGCGTCATTTCACCAGAGCATCCCCCAATATGTCCGCCACTGATTTTGGGATCTTAAAGAAATTACGTGATGACCCCTCCATCGTGATAAAGCCGGCGGACAAAGGGGGTGCTCTGGTGATTATGAATAGTGGAGACTATGTGGCTGAGATCCAGCGTCAGCTTGGTGATGTCGAGACGTATAAAAAATTGGATGGTGACCCTACGGCAGCGATTGTCAGTAGAATTTCCACCCTGATACATGACGCCCTTGAGAATCAGATTATCGATAAGGGTCTGTCGAAATTCCTTGTGAAAAAACATCCTCTAATACCTGTTTTGTATGTTCTGCCTAAGATCCACAAGTCTCTCACTGCGCCCCCTGGGAGGCCTATTGTATCCGCTGTAGATTCGGTCTTCAGCCCCCTGTCCATTTTTTTGGACAGGGTGGCTCGACCCTACCTACAGCGGATTCCATCATTTATTTTGGATACCGGTGATTTTCTGACCAAATTCCGTGGGCTTGCTGTGGGTGATCACAGTATTTTGGTCAGCCTTGACGTTACCAGCTTGTATACGTCTATACAGAATTCTGAGGGTATAAATGCTATGAAACATGCTCTTGTTGATTTGGGTTATTCTGATAATCAATTACAATTCCTTTTGGACTTGCTGGATGTGGTGTTGGGTGGCAGCTTTTTTCTCTTCGATCGAGTATTTTATACTCAAATACGGGGGACATCCATGGGTACTAATGTAGCACCCACCTATGCCAATATCTTCATGTCCGAATTTGAGGAAAATGTAGTCTATAAATGCGACCTTTTTCAATATGTCCATCATTGGTTTCGCTATATAGACGATATTATTTTTGTATGGGAGGGTACTAGAGACACATTAGATGAATTTCTCAGTATACTTAATAACGGATCCACCTCCATCAAGTTCACTATGTCATGTAGTCTTACACAAATCAATTTTTTAGACACTTTGGTTGTCAAAAGGAATGGCAAATTAATGACAGATCTTTACAGAAAACCTACTGATAAGAACTCCCTGCTAAGATATGATAGTGCGCATCCACCTACACTACTCAATTCACTCCCACGGAGTCAACTCGTGCGTGTCAATAGAGTAGTTGATTTGCCTGAAAGTAGGGATAAGAGGCTTGAGGAGATGGTCGAGAGGTTCAGAGCCAGAGGCTATCCGAGACAACTCCTGAGTAGAGAAAGTACTAGAATCAATCAACCTATAATCCCTCAGAGACGCCAAAGCTGCGGTAGGATCCCATTCGTATCCAAATATGGAACCCACACTTCACAAGTGAAAAATATTTTATGCAAATATTGGTACATCTTAAGGGATGCATACCCTGATATTTCAGAGTTTCAGACCATCCCACTAATGTCATACAAGAAGGGGAGATCTTTTCGACAGACGCTGGTTAAAGCAGAGTTTGGACAAGATATAGGTAGAACACCCTTTTTTGGTAAACCCAGGAATGGAACCTTTCCATGTTTAAGTTGCTCTTGCTGCAATGCAGTTATACGTGGTGATTCTTTTGTCCATCCACACTCTGGGAGGAAGTCTAAAATTAAAGGTTATTTTACCTGTAATTCTACATACGTGGTGTATCTATTGAAATGCCCGTGTGGGTTGATATATGTGGGCGAGACCACTCAGAAAGTTAAAAAATCGCTTTATTAAACATAGGTCAGACATTAGAACTAAAAAGATTGAATTCCCGGTCCCTGAACATTTTATACGTTGTGGACATGATATCTCACAGCTACGTTACCAGGTAATCGATGAGGTGCCTAAGTTAACAAGAGGTGGGGACAGAGAAAAATTACTTAAAAGGAGAGAATTATATTGGATCCATCATCTTAATACTCTCTTTCCACATGGCCTTAATAGAGAATCAGATCTCTCACCCTTTTTATAAATACGCTACGTTAGTACCTCTCTATGACGTATAGATTGGTTTTTCTCCCTTCCCTAGATGAACAGTCCGTACCCCTTACCTATCTGTGTTAGATAATAGTGTTTATGGGATAGGTAACTTATGGGTTTGTGGATGGACTAGTCCTCTATTATGAGTCAGACTTTTAGATCGAATACATCATGCTCTTTGGCTCACAGGGTAGAAAATCTTCACTATGGGGTCAACCCAGACCCTTTGTAGTAGAGGGGTAATCCTCTTCCTTCACATTTATAATTACTAAGTCACTTCTTTCTCTCATAGGCATTGCTCTACAATTCATCGCCAATTATTGTATGTTAATAAGCATTGTATATATAATTACATAAGTTAATATGTTAATTGATGTATCCAATTGTAGACTATTGTTTTTAATTGTTGGGTTGGCACACACGGACTGGTTGCAATGATTGTTTGATTGCTTAACCAGTCTGTGGTGCTATTTATTCCCTGTTCTGTCATTGTTTTTAGGCTTGACAAAGACCAGTCATGGTCGAAACGTTGCCTTTTTTTCTGTTGTTGGATTAAATCCATTGAAATTTATCGTGGACTCTGGAGTTTCTTTATTTACTTGTGACTGCTGGGGCTGTGGAGCAAGAGACCCCCACTCCTATAATCCACCTTGGGTTTGCATTCGGGCACAACTTTTCACGTATATGCATAGACTATAGCACGCTAAATCGGAGAACCATCCCCGATCAATATGCCACTCCTCGGATAGAAGATGCCTTGCAGTGTTTGTCTGGAGCAAAATGGTTTAGTGTACTAGACCTGCGAAGTGGGTATCACCAGATACCAATGCATCCTGAAGACAAAGAGAAGACTGCGTTCATCTGCCCACTGGGGTTCTTTGAGTTCAACCGAATGCCTCAAGGCCTTACGGGGGCTCCAGCCATGTTCCAACGGTTAATGGAGAAGACAGTCGGAGACATGAACCTGATCGAAGTGCTAGTGTATCTGGATGACATAATCGTGTTTGGACAGACGTTGGAAGAACATGAGCAACGGTTGGAAAAGGTCTTGAAGCAGCTCCATGAAGAGGGGTTGAAACTGTCTCTGGAGAAGTGTCAATTCTGTTTGCCTTCCGTTACGTATCTGGGACACGTTGTTTCAGCAGAAGGCGTTTCGACGGATACTCGAAAGTTGGAAGCCGTAGCTTCCTGGCCTAGACCCCGAAATGTTACTGAACTTAGATCTTTCCTGGGATTCCACTCCTATTACCGAAGG
This sequence comes from Leptobrachium leishanense, assembly GCA_009667805.1. NCBI lineage: Eukaryota > Metazoa > Chordata > Amphibia > Anura > Megophryidae > Leptobrachium > Leptobrachium leishanense. Next base: position 114,125,898 of record CM019067.1, on the reverse strand, counting down.
TTTGTAGGAGGGTTTGCCAAGATAGCTCAACCACTGAATAAGCTCCTGCAGAAGGAAGATGCAGAAGAAGGCCACAAGGCCTCTGACCGAAATCCGTCGGCTCCAGGGGCAAGGAAGGCTCGAGAATCTATCCAAGGAGAATGGACTAGTCAATGCGAAAGTGCTTTCGTGAAGCTGAAAGAGAGTCTAACTCGAGCTCCTGTCTTGGCCTACGCTGATCCTCATAAGCCGTACGAATTGCATGTAGATGCCAGCCGAGAGGGTCTAGGGGGAGTCTTATACCAAGAATATGGTGGATTGTTGAGGCCTGTAGCCTACGTGAGCCGGAGCCTTACGCCTTCAGAAAAGAATTATCCTACCCATAAGTTGGAGTTCCTCGCTTTGAAGTGGGCGGTGGTCGACAAGTTGAAAGACTATCTGTATGGAGCCGAATTTGTGATAAAGACGGATAACAATCCTTTTACCTACGTCCTTACTACTGCGAAGCTGGATGCAACGGGACATCAGTGGTTGGCCGCTCTGTCTGTAGTATCGCCCTGGAGTGAACAATCGAGATGCTGATGCTTTGTCGAGAAGACCCTACACTACAGAATGGACTCAGTTAACTCCAGATGGGGTGCAAGCTTTATGTCAAGGAGCAGAGCGCCGGGTCAAGGGAGGGATTGAAGCAGAAGCCATAGGAGTCATGGCTGCGGCTGTTCCAAAGTTCTACTGTAACCCTACGCAGCTGAGAGATGAAAGTTTGCCTACTTTTTCGAAACAAGACCTGAAAGCTGACCAGGCTTGAGATCCTCTGATTGCATTAACCATGAAGGCTCTAAACGCGAACCAACGGGAAATTCTTCTGACAAATTCCCCAGAAGGGGGCAGATTGGTCTACAAGGAATGGGAACGGTTGAAAATGTTGGATGGGGTGGTCTACCGAAGGGGCCCCTCAAGCGATGCTGGAGAGACCCAACAGTTGTTCCTTCCCACCAAACACAGAGAGGGTGTGCTACGGTCATTACACGATGACCATGGACATTTAGGAGCAGAGAGAACTTTTAAGCTGGTGCGGGACAGATTCTATTGGCCCTGCATGAGGCCTGAAGTTGAAAGTTACTGCCATTCATGTCTGAGGTGTATCCAAAGGAAGACTCTGCCAACCCGAACTGCTCCAATGAGCCACCTACAAAGTCAAGGACCCATGGATTTGGTGTGCATTGACTTCCTGTGCTTAGAGCCGGATGCTAGTGGGCAGGGAAATATCTTGGTGGTGACTGATCATTTCACGCGTTATGCCCAAGCTTTTTCTACGAGAGACCAACATGCTCCTACGATGGCGAAGGTTTTAATGGAAAAGTTTTTTGTTCACTATGGACTGCCAAGGAGAATACACTCGGATCAGGGTAGAGATTTTGAGAGCCGGCTTGTTGGGCAATTACTGGAACTGCTGGGAATTCAGAAAACCCGAACTACACCATATCACCCTCAAGGTGATGCTCAGCCAGAAAGGTTCAATCGTACTCTACTAAATATGTTGGGGACATTGTCAAACAGAGAGAAGCAGAGCTGGAGTCGTCACATAGCCACGCTAGTACATGCATACAACAGCACAGAGAGTGACGCTACTGGGTACTCACCGTACCGTCTTATGTTCGGAAGGGAAGCTCGACTGCCGGTTGATTTGGCGTTCGGGTTATCTCTGGATCAGACGTCTGTAGCCTCTCATAGGAATTATGTGGATAGACTCCGGAAGAATTTGGCCTCTGCGATTGAACAAGCCCGTTTGACCTCTGGGAACAGGGAACAGAGGAATAAGCGAAATTACGATTTGAAAGTTCGGATACAGGATCTACAACCCGGTGATAGGGTTTTGTTGAAGAACTTGGGTGCTTCTGCCAGGCATAAGTTGGCGGACCGATGGAGTTCTCAGGTCTACATTGTCTGCAAGCAACTGCCGGGTCTGCCGGTTTACCAAATTCGACCTGATGGGAAGGCTGGGCCTCTTAAAAACTGGCACCGAAATCATTTGTTACCTCTGAAGGAAGCTGTAAGGATACCAGTTGGAGACGAACTTTCTCTGCCGAATCCGCCTCTGCCTGCTCCACGTTTGACTCCTGTTACTCGGTCTCAGCAGACACGAGTTGTTGAGGAAAGCGAAGGGGAAAGTGAAGAAGAAAGTTTTTGTCTGGATTGTGTGCGCTCAACAGAGCCTGAAGAAGTCGTCCCAGTTGCCGAACGGTGGGAAAGTAATCTGAGGCCTGAGGCTCCAGAATTCCAGCTGGACATTTCTGAAACCTCTGAAATTCCTATAGTTCCTGAAAACGCGTCCTATGATTACAGTTCTATGCCTTCATTGGAAGGATCATACTCCGAGGAGATGTCTGTTCCAGTTTTGAATGAAAGACCCGAACCTGTATCTGTAATACTTCCGACTGAAGAAACATAGAAACATAGAAAAATGTCGGCAGATAAGAACCTTTCGGCCCATCTAGTCTGGCCAAGAAGAGGTGATTGAGCCAGAACCGAAACGTTCTGTCCAACCCCCTCAAAGACTCACCTACGACTCACCAGGACATAGCCCTGAAGAGGCTGTTACCACGGTGCGAAGGTTGCCCGAAGTGTCTGCTATGTTAGCTGAGGTAGCTAGAAGTATGCGTAAACTTGAGGATGTATGCCTAACCCATTGTATGTTTGCTGCTGAGCCTATATATATCGACTGATGTAATGTTGAAATGTAATGTAACTGTTACACCTCCTTGGAGAGACCCAAGAGTTCTAGGAGGGGGAGAGTGTAGCGCTGTTTTAAATCCTGCCGCTCTAATTACTCATTTCTGGCCACCAGGGGGAGACGAACGCAATGTAAACCAATACTGGACACTTTCGGACTACGTTTTCCAGCATGCTTTGGGGCAGGGACAGGAAGTGGGTGGGGAGAACCGAGAGACATCCGCAACCTCGTGCAGAGGAGAGCCAGTGCGTGCCAAGGGGTGAATAGAGCAAGACGCATGTGAGACAAGGAGCGATTGTGACCAGGCCGGAGCGCAGGTGCTGCCTTGCGGAGCTGGAGATCGGCCCAAATCACTTGCCAGAGACCTAGTAACCTATCGGTGAAAAGTTTATACAGATACAGAGCTGCAGAAGGGGCCCGAGTTAGGAGACCGTGATGATCTAATGGGAGTGCAGGCGGTGAGCTGAGCATCTTGTGGCAGAAACGGACAAGCAAGACAAGCGGATCCGGTGGCACAGAGTCCCAGTCAAGTCGAGCGGAAAAACGTCCTGTGTCGAGCAGAGCGCAGAGTATCTGGCGGATGGGTGAGAGGCCTTCCCGGCCACAGTGAAAATAATAAAGCACGCTGCAGTTTGTCTAAACCTACAGGGCCCCAACGTGACTAGTCGAAGACACATTGAAATCATTCACTGGCCAGTTGAATCTAGTACCCGGGTACCAACACACGCATACACGTACACCTTCTTGGGACACAACCTGTACGGGTCTCACATTTCAGCAACGAAGGGGTCAAAATTCCTTTTTCTTTTCCGCTGCGCGTTTCTCGCATTACGAACTTCTGTAAATATATATGTATACCGTGCTGCTCTATATATGCCAGTTTATTTGAGATCAGTAAACAATATAACTTCTAAAATCCACAACAGTGCTGGTGTATATTTATTCCCTAGTGCGGGGAGACTGACCCGAGGTTTAAATTCAGCGGCTCCTCCGGGAGTGAGTGCTACATAGTCTTATCAAAATGGTGGCCTTCCCGCGCTTACTGTACCCAATCCAAATGTTACCAATTCTTCCCTAGCGGAAGGACATTGCACTTACTCACTCTATGTTCTCCAAATTTATATGGGGTGGCGGGAGGACATGTATCGCGCTGCGTAAGCTACAACTCCCCTATGGCTTGGGAGGGTTAAACTTACCTGACATCTACTCTTATAACATTGCAGCCCTGTATCGTCTGGTGGCGGATTGGATCTCTGACAAATCCAGGTATACTGACTGTGCATTAGATCGAGCCAGGTCTTTCCCAACATCCCTACTGGCGTTCCTTCACCTGCCCACTCATTCGATTCCTCTGGCCCAGAGATCTAACCCTCTCCTTTTCGCGACCGCGAGGCATGGTACAGAGCTCATAAGTTGTTGGGCCTGTCTTGGAAAGCCTCAATCTTTCAGCCATTGCTCTGCAATCCCACCTTCCAGGACCGCACAGCAGCCCCAGTGTTCCGGCGGATAAAGGCTTCACCCAAATAGGTCAATTGTTATTGCAGCCCTCGCATTCCCTTATTCCTTATAGGGATCTCTGTACATTGACAGACCCTGTGCCCCTCCATCCGGTATACTATGTGCAACTCTCAATGTTTGTCTCCGCACAGACTAGCCTTCTAAAACCATGCGACTTTCTTAACCCCCTGACTGTTATCCCGAGTGTGTCTCGGGGTTAAATTTCACTACTGAAAGCGGCCTTTCATGCCTTGCTAAAACCTCAATTTGACTGGACTGTCGTGACCACAGGATTAGGTAATTGGTGCGTAGACCTCCCCAAACAATCCCCCTACTCTTTGATAACAGCCACTAATAAACTGCGTAAACAAATACCCTCAATATGGCGAGATGTTTTTTAAATTATTACATGGCGCTTATGTGGCCCCCGATAGACTGGCCCTTATTACACCCCAGCTTCGGACGGTATCTCAAGTGTTCGCATGTTAATGCCGATCTCTTCCATTGTTTATGGTCCTGCCCTTTCATCTCACTATTTTGGGACTCCATACGGAGATTTGGCTCCCAGATTTTGAGTTTGACAGCACCCTTTACCCCGGAATGGGCTTTGTTTAATTTCTTTTCTGACACCGAGGTCCGTAGTGTGACTAAAATTCAGAAGACTCTGCTAGGCGTGGCGAGATGTTTTTTAAATTATTACATGGCGCTTATGTGGCCCCCGATAGACTGGCCCTTATTACACCCCAGCTTCGGACGGTATCTCAAGTGTTCGCATGTTAATGCCGATCTCTTCCATTGTTTATGGTCCTGCCCTTTCATCTCACTATTTTGGGACTCCATACGGAGATTTGGCTCCCAGATTTTGAGTTTGACAGCACCCTTTACCCCGGAATGGGCTTTGTTTAATATCTTTTCTGACACCGAGGTCCGTAGTGTGACTAAAATTCAGAAGACTCTGCTAGGCGTGTTATCCGCGGCGGCAAAAAAGGCCATTCTGGGACAATGGATTGCCACCTCTCTACCTCTCTACCCACATTTCCAATGTTTTACTCTCGTTTTTATGCTATTTTCCAGAATGATTGGAAGGAAGCCACTCTCCACAAGGAAGATAATGTTCAAGGATTTTTTGACAAGTGGCTACACTTTATGTCATGTTTGCAGAGACTGTGGTATCAAAATTGAAGAGGGATTTTGGCTCTACATGTTGGTATCTGTCTCGTTCCCTAACAACCTCGCCTCTACTACCCCCTCCTCGCCCCCACATATGCACCGAATTTTCTGAAGTGATCTCTGCATGCTAATGTATTTACCTACTGATTCTCTTCTTGTTTATTTGGTTACTTTCTGGGGTAATTTTGGGCTGATATGGAACTGTGAGTGATTTTCTCAATTCTCTCTCCTGTGCTCGATGCTCTGTCCTGTGACCTGAATCCGTCAATAAAAAAGTTGTTAAAAAAAAACTGTATTTGTTATACTCGAACCGATTAGAGTCAGAGTTAAACATTGGAAAAATGGCTATACTCCGTGGCGCTAGATATACACTTTTAAGGATTCGCTATATTCCCACACTGTGGTGCTCCCGTCACCAGAACAAATTGCAAAATGTGAAGTAAAGAAATGGGGACAGCGCTTCAACTTAAAAGGATGCAGTGTATAAATGAAGTGGTTAAACATTAATAACCTCAGATACCACCTTCGGAGCTGATTGTAGAAGATGTGCCGGATGCTTTACTCTGCACAATTTTGTTTTAGGGTTATGTTAGACCTCAAATGTTTGGTTTTATTTAGTTTACAACAGTAGCAGAGCTATAGCACAGAACCCAGGGTACGGTCACTGGGTGATTGAAGCTGTACTGCTGGTGCGTTATCCTTGCTTGGAGTCCTGTGCCACCACTCCACTCTTCCCTGCCTCCTCCTTTCTAAGCTGGAGCTGCCATCTCTCCCTTTTATTTATTTATTTATTTATTTATAAAGGATTTGTCATGTGGCGTGTGCGGTTCAGGTGAGAGCCCAGCAGGCAGCGACACAGAGGGGAGACCAGACAGGATATCAAGCGCTGAATGAGTTTAATGAAACTTAAATAGGCCTTGGCAGCAGGCACTTGAAAGAATAAAAGGAATGCAATACTGGACAGCACAGGCAATGACAGGGTTAATGTCCATATGCAAGAGTTCAGCACACAGTATACACAGTCCAGGAAGTGGTCTTGGATGGAGAGTCAGGATAGTGGACTATGCAGTCCCAGACTGCAGACAGGGTCCACTAGGAATAAATCCAGATAGCTGACAGTGGTACCTTGAGATCAAAAGGTCAGAGACGGTGGTAAACACTTGTAATCCACAGGCAGGTCTCCATACACAGGGGATAGTGGGCTACACGGTTGGGAGTACCCACTTGAGCAGTGTCCTGGAGGGTTTTGACCACAGACTGTGGATAAAGCGCTGGATACACTGGATATGATGTACAGGCAACAAGGTAAGCTGGTTCATGAAGAGCAGGTCTGCACACATCCAAGTGACCTCAGTCAGGGAGAACAAAGCAGAAACACTGCTGGCTGGGTCTCTCTGCCTTTTATGGAGGCTTAATCATGGATGGACCTCAGCTGGAAGTCCAGGGCTAGAAAAGGAAGACCTGGATCTCCACGAGCCTGGTCAAGGTGCTGAGCCTGGGCAAAACCTGGAATGGAATCCAAGAAAGAAGAGATCCAGGGCAAAGTTCTTAGATCCAGGTGTGCAAGACAGGTACAACAGCGAGCACCCGGGGTGGACCGTGACAGGATTTTATCAGGAAGGATACATTGAGATTTCTCTAGTTTTCAAGTACGTCCTGGGTTCAAGAACATTAAAATGTTACAGAAATACAAAGTAATACAAGGCAAGATATATAAAAAAACCACAAAAACACAAAAAAAATATACAGATTAACAGAAAATAAATATGTAGGAAATAGTGATTATGTTACATGTTTACAGGTGCATTCCGTATTGAGGTATGTTAATAGGGAGCTCGAGTGACTTTAGACTGGGGGAAGATTTGATGGTGTCTGGGAGGTTATTCCATAACTGCGGTGCTCTGTAGGAAAATGAGGACCGAGCCACTATCTTTTTGAATTGTGGTATTGCAAGTAAGGTGCTGGTCCTGGATCGGAGGTTATAGGATGAGGGAACTGCTGGAGGAAGCAGTTTATTCAGGTAGGGTGGCAACTTCCCAGAAAAGCTCTTAAACACCAGGTTGGAAAGGTGAAGGGTACGTTTAGACTCCAGCGACGGCCAGTTTAGCTCTTTTAACATGTCACAATGGTGGGTCATGTAGTTACATTGTATAACTCATGCTGCCGCTTTGCGCTACAATGTGTTAGTTTCTGCAGGTGTGTTTGCGGGGCCGCTGCATACACTACATCTCCGTAATCAATAGCCGGCATAAGCATTTATTTATTTTATTTATTTATAAAGGATTTTACCAGGAAGGATACATTGAGATTTCTCTCGTTTTCAAGTATGTCCTGGTTCAAGAACATTAAAATGTTACAGAAATACAAAGTAATACAAGGCAAGATATATAAAAAAAACACAAAAACACAAAAAAAAAACCACAAATATACAGATTAACAGAAAATAAATATGTAGGAAATAGTGATTATGTTACATGTTTACAGGTGCATTCCGTATTGAGGTATGTTAATAGGGAGCTCGAGTGACTTTAGACTGGGGGAAGATTTGATGGCGTCTGGGAGGTTATTCCATAACTGCGGTGCTCTGTAGGAAAATGAGGACCGAGCCACTATCTTTTTGTATTGTGGTATTGCAAGTAAGGTGCTGGTCCTGGATCGGAGGTTATAGGATGAGGGAACTGCTGGAGGAAGCAGTTTATTCAGGTAGGGTGGCAACTTCCCAGAAAAGCTCTTAAACACCAGGTTGGAAAGGTGAAGGGTACGTTTAGACTCCAGCGACGGCCAGTTTAGCTCTTTTAACATGTCACAATGGTGGGTCATGTAGTTACATTGTATAACTCATGCTGCCGCTTTGCGCTACAATGTGTTAGTTTCTGCAGGTGTGTTTGCGGGGCCGCTGCATACACTACATCTCCGTAATCAATAGCCGGCATAAGCATTTATTTATTTTATTTATTTATAAAGGATTTTACCAGGAAGGATACATTGAGATTTCTCTCGTTTTCAAGTATGTCCTGGGTTCAAGAACATGGTTACAGAAATACAAAGTACTAAATTGCAAGAAATTAACACAAAACAAATATACAGATTAACAGAAAATAAATATGTAGGAAATATACAGGGTTATTCAAAGAGCTCCGAATTGCTTGAGAAAGGTAACCGAACGCTGAAAATCAGTGTTTGGTTACCTTTCTTGGCCATTCGGCTATCCAGAGAGCAGGCAATTCGCCAAATCCTGGCGAATTTCCTGAACATACGGTGCCTGTTCGGTGCCTGTTCGAGGGCAGTGAAATCCCCATGAAAATGCACTGCTTCGGCTATTCAGAAAACACAAAACAGCAGTGAAAGGTTCCCCTAATGCCCTGCCATTCGGTGGTTTAATTCGGCAAGTTAATTCAGGAGAATCCCATAGGCTGCAATGTTAAAAATATTCCCGTTTTAATTCAATTTCTAATAAACCGTTCATTATAAAATTCTGCAGTAAAGAGTCTCTTTATTTATAGATTTTTTTAGGATATTTTAAGCATTTTTCTGAATTTTTTATTTTTTTAAAGTCCGATTTTTTTTAAGTTTACTTATTTTTTCTGTAACAGCCCTCTTTATTATCATTCCCTGGACCTCATATGCAAATTTCAGACATTTTCGCTCAGTAGTTTCTTTGCAAACAGCGTTTCATTTTCACAGATTCACACAAACTATTTTGCTAATTTATTCACCTCCCTCGTCTGCGGTCTCGGCTGCTTCAGCTGTGTTCGGCTCCTGCTTGGGCTTGGTTTTTCGGCAGGTTAATCCAGATATTTTTGTGGCTTTCTGCGTGTATTCGGTGGGTTTTGCGGTTCGTTTTCGTCGGGTTTGCGGCAGCCTTTCCCTGCAATTCGGGGACCCTGTGGTGCTTGCTGAATACACCGCAGGGTCACCGAAATGGGATCGGCAAAAGGAACCGAATTGAAGAGAACGAAAAGACACCGAACATGCGGTGACTTTTCGAATCTCTTTGAATAACCCTGATAGTCACTATGTTACATGTTTACAGGTGCATTCCTTATTGAGGTATGTTAATAGGGAGCTCTTAAGGGACTTTAGACTGGGGGAAGATTTGATGGCGTCTGGGAGGTTATTCCATAATTGTGGTGTTCTGTAGGAAAATGAGGATCGAGACGCTTTCTTTTTGTATTGTGGTATTGCAAGTAAGGTGCCTGTCCTGGATCGGAGGTTATAGGATGAGGGAACTGCTGAGGGAAGCAGCCTATTCAGATAGGGTGGTAGCTTTCCAGAAAAGCTCTTAAACACCAGGTTGGAAAGGTGAAGGGTGTGTCTAGATTCCAGCGACGTTCTTTTAACATGTCACAATGGTAGGTCATGTAGTTACAGTACATTGTAGCACAAAGCAACAGAATGAGTTATACAATGTAGTAAGTTTCTGGATGTGCGTTTGCGGGGCGGCTGCATACACTACATCTCCGTATTCAATAGCTGGCATAAGCATTTGTTGTACAATCTGCTTTCTTACCGCGGGGCTCAGACAGGATTTGTTTCTGTACAGGGCACCTAGTTTGAGGTAAGTTTTAGATGAAAGTTTTTCGATGTGGGGCCAAAGGATAGATTTGGGTCTAACCACATACCTAGATATGAGAGAAGTGACTGTGGTCAGCATGCCATTTGATTTTGTCCCCACACATAGATGGGGATTTTGCAATTTATGTAGTTTAGGTTCTGTTCCAAAGAGTATCGTTACCGTTTTTTCAGTATTTAAAAAAAGTTTGTTGTGTTTGATCCACTTTTCTACCTCTGTGAATTGTTCTTGCAGTACGGCCTCCAGTTGTGGGAGAGTTGGTTTGTTGGTATAGATTACGGGGTCGCCTGCGTACATGTGTACAGTTGAGGCTTTGCAGATGTTAGGCAGATCATTTATGAATATTGTAAATAGCAGGGGGCCGAGTATCGAGCCTTGGGTACACGGCAAGTGACTGGGAGGGAGGAGCTGCCAGAAATGGACACATATTGCGACCAATCAGATACATATGATTGAAACCAGGTTAGCGTGCGATCACCAATACCAGAGTCTTTAAGTTTTTAACAAGATGCCATGGTCTACTGTGTCAAAGGCTTTGTCAAAATCAAGGAAGATGGTTCCAGTTAGGTTTCCTTGTTCCATGCCAGCTTGGATATCATTGCAGACTTTTAAAAGGGCGGTTGTAGTGGAGTGATTTGGACGAAAGCCGGATTGATCCGTGGTTAAGTAGTTCCAATATTGATAAAAATCACGTAATTGTGTGTAGACGCATTTTTCCAAAATTTTTGACATTACAGGGAGCAATGATATCGGACAGTAGTTGGATACCAAAGTACTGTCCCCACTTTTATGGATAGGTATCACTCTCGCAGTCTTCCAGAGTTTGGGTATGTATCCAGTCGCCAGTGATTCATTGATTAGGGTTGCGACAGGATTTGCAACTGCCGGTGCACTGATTTTCAGAAGCATTGCTGGTATTTGATCAGGTCCAGACTGGTATTTCATTTTTTGGTTACGGAGAAGTTTAGTAACGACACTGACAGGCACTGGTCTAAAACTGAATTCCTGTCTGATACAGGGTCTTTGCACAGTTGGAGGGGCCTGACCTGCGTGCGGCCTTTCTGATTGCTAAACTAGGAAATTACATGCAATCAAAGTGGTGGCACATGCAACAAAATAATTATTAAAGACATTTGCTACATCTAGGGGGTGTTGCAGGGTTTTGTCTACAAATGCTCGCAGTTTAGTCAATAAAATCAATGAACTAGAGGCAATGATGGCAGCTGAAAAAGTAGATTTAGTGGCGGTTACTGAGACATGGTTCAGTGAGAAAAATAACTGGGACATAACAATACCGGGGTACTCTTTATATAGAAAAGACAGAGAAGGTAGGAAAGGAGGAGGAGTGGCCCTGTATGTGAAAAACAACATAAAAACGAACCAAATAAAAGTGAGCGAGGTGAACATAGAGTCAGTTTGGGTTACGCTAACATTTGGCAATCATACAGTAGCTCGTGTAGGTGTGATCTATAGACCCCCTGGACAAGCAGAAGAACTAGATAATCTGCTGGTTGAGGAAATAGCCAAAATGGCAATGAAGGGGGAGGTTATTATCATGGGGGACTTTAATCTTCCTGATGTGAACTGGAAAACCAAAACAGCTGGGTGCACCAGAAGTACAAATATTCTAAACTCCCTACTGGGATTATCTCTAACACAAGTAGTTGAGGAGCCGACCCGTAAAGAGGCCATATTGGATTTAATACTCACAAATGGAGGTTTGGTATCGGACGTTGTTGTAGGTGAAAATTTGGGATCTAGTGATCACCAGTCAGTATGGTTTAATATAACAACAGGGATGGAGCCGCACCACACAAGAACGAAAGTTTTAGACTTTAAAAAAAGAGATTTTTCTAAAATGAGATTTTGTGTGAAGGAGTCATTATCAGACTGGAGGAGTTTAAAGGGAGTCCAGGAGAAATGGGATTATTTAAAGGAAGCATTATTGAAGGCCACAGGAAATTGCATTCAGCTTGTTAGCAAAAACAAAAAAGGGAAGAAACCACTGTGGTACTCTGCAGAAGTGGCCAAAATAGTGAAGAACAAAAAGATAGCATTCAATAATTATAAAAAAACTCAGGCAAACCTATAAAATTAGGCAGAAAGAGGCAAAGCAATTTATAAGAGCTTCCAAAGCACACGCAGAAGAGAAAATAGCTCAGTCAGTAAAAAAGGGGGACAAAACATTTTTTAGATACATAAACGAGAAAAGAAAAGTAAAACAAGGATTAGTTAGATTAAAAACAAAGGAAGGAAGGTATGTAGAAGAGGATAAAAGTCTCGCTGACTGCCTCAATGAATATTTTTGTTCAGTCTTTGCAGAAGAAAAGGAAGGAAAGGGACCTCAGTTAGGAGAGAACACTAAAGAGACATTTACATATCAGTTTACAGAGGAGGAGGTTCTACAGCAGCTGTCTAAAGTAAAGACAAATAAGTCAATGGGGCCTGATGGGATCCACCCTAAATTATTAAAAGAGCTCAGTGATGTAATAGCAAAACCATTAACAGATTTATTTAACCAATCCTTGTTAACGGGAGTCGTCCCAGAAGACTGGAAGTTAGCAAATGTTGTGCCCATTTACAAGAAGGGTAGTAGGGAGGAATCGGGGAACTATAGGCCAGTTAGTCTTACGTCAGTAGTGGGGAAATTAATGGAAACCATGTTAAAGGAAAGGATTGTTGAACATCTAAAAACACATAGATTACAGGATCAGAAACAACATGGGTTTACCTCAGGGAGATCATGCCAAACTAATCTTATTGATTTTTTTGATTGGGTAACAAAAATAATAGACACAGGTGGTGCAGTAGACATTGCTTATTTAGATTTCAGTAAGGCTTTTGATACTGTTCCGCATAGAAGGCTGATCAATAAATTGCAATCTTTGAGCTTGGATTCCAATATTGTTGACTGGATTAGGCAGTGGCTGAGTGACAGACAACAGAGGGTTGTGGTAAATGGAGTTTATTCGGCGCAAGGTCTGGTTACCAGTGGGGTACCTCAGGGGTCAGTACTTGGACCCATTCTCTTTAATATTTTTATTAGTGATATTGCAGAAGGTATTAATGGAAAAGTATGTCTTTTTGCTGATGACACAAAGATTTGCAACAGGGTTGACGTTCCTGGAGGGATCAGCCAAATGACAAATGATTTAGGTAAACTAAAAAAATGGTCGGAGTTGTGGCAATTGAGTTTTAATGTGGATAAGTGCAAGATAATGCACCTGGGACGTAAAAACCCAAGGGCTGAATATAGAATATTTGATACAGTCCTAACCTCAACATCTGAGGAAAGGGATTTAGGGGTCATTATTTCAGAGGATCTAAGGGTAAGTAGTCAATGTAATAGAGCAGCAGGAAATGCTAGCAGAATGCTTGGTTGTGTAGGGAGAGGTATTAGCAGTAGGAAAAGGGAAGTGCTCATGCCACTGTACAGAGCACTGGTGAGACCTCACTTGGAGTACTGTGTGCAGTACTGGAGACCGTATCTCCAGAAGGATATAGACATCTTAGAGAGAGTTCAGAGAAGGGCTACTAAAATGGTGTACGGCTTGAAGGAGAAAAGTTACCAGGAAAGGCTTAATGATCTTAACATGTACAGCTTGGAAAAAAGACGAGACAGAGGAGATATGATAGAAACATTTAAATACGTAAAGGGAATCCACAAGGTAGAGGAAGGGAGTATATTTAAAAGGAAACAAAATAGCAAAACAAGAGGACATAGTCTTAGATTAGAGGGGCAAAGGTTTAAAAGTAACATCAGGAAGCATTATTTTACTGAGAGGGTGGTGGATACATGGAACAGTCTTCCAGTAGAAGTGGTAGAGGCCAAAACAGTAATTGAATTTAAGCAAGCATGGGATAGGCATAAGGCTATCCTAAACAAAAGATAAATCCAGGTAAAGTATCCATGTAATTGGGCAGACTAGATGGGCCGAAAGGTTCTTATCTGCCGACATTTTTCTATGTTTCTATGTTTCTATGGTTGTTTACTTTGACAGCAGCCGGCTGGGAGTGGACAGGGGGTGCCTGTATGTTGCTTATGGTTTTCCAAAAGTTTCTAGGGTTTGATATGTTATTGTTTAGATTTTCATGGAAGTAATGGGCTTTCGCCATTTTTGTTTGTTTTGTGCATGTCCCTTCCCTCAAACTCCCTCCCACATTTGAGTCCAGTCCCTTGAGCAAACGCCCTTCCTCCCCTAATCAGATTGTCCCTTTAAAAGTAATTTCATGAACACTCTACTCATCCTGACCACTTTAGCTTATTATAGTGGTCAGGCTTTGTGAAGGGCTCCCCTTTCCCCGCGTGTGGATCTATCCAAGCACTGAGGTCCTGGTCCCTTCCCCACAAACTCGCAAGCACACGCAGGTCCAGCCTCTTGATCAAACTCACCAACTCCCCCACTCAATTTTTTCATGTAATTATTTTAAAAGTGACACTCTACACACCCTGACCACTTCAGTTTATTAAGGTGATCAGGCTGGGTGGAGCGTCCCCCACTCTTCTTACCCCAGTGTCATGCTGACATCATTAGGTCGATCACTTGGGGAGAAAGCAGATATGTGCATGCAACATCAATCCATCACTCTGGCCAAGCACTTGCATACCTTATGTGCAAACAGTACAACCTTATGTGCAAAAAGTGAGATATGCAGTTTGTGTATGTATGTATGAAAGTTATGTACGCTACGCAAATTGCTTAAAGAAAAGAGTGGGGGTTGATTTTTTTAAAAAATACAATTGTTTTGTTTCCTTATCAGATTAAAAAAATATAATAATAAGTCAAATAATCAATTAAGTGATGAGCCATTTCTCCCCCTGTGTGCTGAGCTCGTTTTGAACATTTTGTGCTCATCAGGTTTAAACGCGATTTGAAGCCATGTTTTATTTGTGGACCCAGACAAATTATTTATCCTGGTCAGCAGATTCGAAAAAAATATTTAGTTTACTTTTACACCTATACTGGTCATAGTTGGTATCATTGGAAAGGCCACATTCCACCTAATCTGAGCAGCTACGTTGCACGGATCTGGAGATACGGGGGTCCAAATGACCCCTGCATCTCTTGTATTGGGATTCCCCTGCCAGGCAGGGGGGGGGGGGGAGACACCCGCTTTCTGACATTATCGCGCATGCAACGTGGGAGGGGGCAGTCCCACAGCAAGGTCCGCTATCAAACATGTCAGCCCGCTGTGATTGAAGGCCCAGATCAGCAGCAGCGCGACGACAGGCATGGATCGTCCTCCGTGCACAGGAGGACGCGCCACACACGTCCTTCATAATGAACTGGTTTATATTTATACCTCCATTTCAAGTTCTACCCATTCTCGTTTGATTTATGCAGTTGATTCATAAAATTTTTGCCACCATTTGTTTCCACCAGCACAGACCTGTTGTCCTTGTATGAGCATCATATGGCTCAGGGTTTCTCAGATGGCAGCTTTCGCCATAATATAATCACAGGGACGTGCTGTCGCTGCGTGCGTCTGACAGAGAGTCTGAAACTTCAAATGTTACACGAATGAAGGCCCTGGCGGGTCCCCCCCCCCCTTAAACTTCTTGGCTCTGGTGTCTAGACTTGTAAAGTTAGTTTAATTCCCTATCCTATTTTGTAAGACGCTGCAGAGACACGTCACTATAGAGTTTATTTTATACACACACACACACACACACACACACACACAAAAACTAAAACTACCACAATATTGTATTGTGCGCAAAGATTTTCATATTTAGTGATTTGACAGGGAGTAGTAACTGAACAAAAAAAAAATGAAGCCCTAATGTAGTGTGTATGGGGGGGGGGGCTGTATATTGTCCCTGACACAAGCTTTGAAGAAACAATTCTTCCAAACATTAGCCAATTCCGGCATGCAGCCCTTGGACATGAGATGTTTG
Source organism: Leptobrachium leishanense (assembly GCA_009667805.1). Taxonomy (NCBI): domain Eukaryota; kingdom Metazoa; phylum Chordata; class Amphibia; order Anura; family Megophryidae; genus Leptobrachium; species Leptobrachium leishanense. The sequence continues at coordinate 114,110,046 of CM019067.1, read as the reverse complement.
GCTGAAGTTAAAAGTGAAATTGATTCCAAGTCTGGTGGAAACCTCCTCCGCCTGTATTACATTACTTGTTTGAATACACAGTGCTACATCCATAGATTGGGATCTATGACACTAACAAACTGATGGAAAAGAAAGGAGTCTCTTCTGTGATACACACGCTTCCTCCAGATCATTCAGGACTATCACCTGTCTAAATACATACAGACCTGCAAGTGGATCATTCTCAGATGGATTAGGGATAGGAATGTCCCATCTTGAGCAGGCAGAAAGCCACATACACCATCACAAATACATTAGTGTGTGTACAGCATATGATTTTATTTGCATTTGGTTTTGAATGGTGTGTTTGTGTAATCAGCGTTTGGGTGGATACGCAAATCTCACTCGCAGTTCCGAAAAACACGTGACCTGTTCTGCGCACAGCCCCAAATTCACATTCCTACAGGTCTATTCACTAAAAACAGTGTTTCCCAATCCTGTCCTCAGGACCTTCCACCTCGCCAGGTTTGCAGGATATCTGAAGCTCAGCACAGGTGATATAATATGTGGCTCAGTGATTACAGGATTCAGTCTGCTTTTCCCACCCAAGGTGATCTGTAAAATCTGGCCTGGTTGAGGGTCCCGAGGTGGTGTTTGGGAAACACTGCACTAAAAAGGTGAAGCCTGGAGAATTGGCAGGAGAAGAGAACAATCTAGACCAGTGGTTCCCAACCGCGGTCCTCAAGTACCCGCAACAGGCCAGATTTTGCAGATGACCTTGGGGGAAATACAGACTGAGCCCTGCAATCACTGAGCAGCAAAATCAACACCTGATCTGTGCTTCAGATATCTGGAAAACATGACCTGGTGGGGGGTGCTCGAGGACCGCGTTTGGGAATCACTGATCTAGACCAAATGGGAGAATTTTTTCTGGTTTGGCTATTTTGACCTAGAATTTTCACTTCAGTCATTTCTCTTGAGTTTCACCTTTAGTGCATAGACCTGATAGTTTTTATGAGGCCTCTCACCTGTGGGCTTTCACATCTGTTATCAGACTCCAAAACAAGGCTACGCTATTTTCGGAAATGATCAGCACTGCTCCCCTTTGTTGCAGTAGATTAGAGAGAGGGGGGGCGTGACCTCGACACCATTGGAGTCGAAAAGGGAAGTGTTGTACCTCTGCATGCGTGTCGGAGTGGCCATCTGCCCTGACAAGCAGCCAATCACAGCTGCTCACACGGGTGCTGCTTGTATAGCCCATATAGGGGATTAAAAGCCCTTTTTAACCATTTAAGTACTGTAAGTAAAATTAAATATAATTGTTTATAAGTTCATAATATTCTTTGCTCTATACATACTTTAGCCCTGACAGACAATATCAGAAATCTGTGGAATTAGGAGACGCAGCATTTTATATAAAAAGTAAAATACAAGTTTATTGATAGTAACAAGAGTCGTAGTTTGCTATAAAAGGTTACACAAAGCAATAATGTTACATAATATTTAGAAATCATAGACAAATTTTGATACAAAATCATCTTATTCAATATCTGAAAAATTTCAACCTTACCATAGCTATCACTTCTAAAGAAACAAAAAACAATTAGCGCAGCACCAAATGTGTCTAAACAGACAAGGCTGACCATCGAAAATTGAATATTTACACTTAAAAAAGTATTGAATTTAGGGAATAAATTGATGCAGTGACCGAGAAACGTCCGATACATCTCTAACTGAAATGTAGTTATTGCAAAAACTTTGAAAATCCTTTCCTGCGAGTACATGAACTTGTTAAAGCATGTCTTGGCGCCTCCTGATGCCAAATGTAACAGTCAAGGAGTTATTCACTAGTTTTCAGCCAGTTCAGTTTTCTGAACCATTTCTTAAACCTGTTACAGTGGAAATATTTAGGATTTGAAGTTCATAACCCCCCCCCAAAACAAAATAAAACACCACGGTATTTTCTTAGCGGTAGTTTCCAGGAGAGGAAGGAAAACCCGAGGATACTGCCGCTACATGAATGGAAAAGGTCTTCTCTACCCAACCATCCTTTGAAACTGGATATGGTCAAAGTCATACGTAATGAATAATAAAAATATATTTCAGAGGTGTATAGTATGTAGAGTTCAATAATGATTTGGGTTTGTAGTAAACATTAACACTAAATAATGCAATCTGCTTGAGTCATATTATAGTTATGTGTAAGAAAAAGGTTTAGGTTTACATGCAAGTCTACTGCAAAATACCAAATGAGAAGAGCTTTTCGGGGTTAATCACCCTCAAATAGTGGGAAATTGCAAATTTTTTGTGAAAGAAGAGATGAAGTAATACTGGTTGCTGTTGTAAGAGTCCGGTCTTAAAATTTGTAAAGTTCATCCATCCTGTTTCTATGTGACTAAACCATTTTGAACCTTCATGCCATTTGCTGCAGAATTTTTTTTTTTAAAACAAAATCCTTGATTTGTATCAAGTCTTCCATGAATAGGAAAGTACGAGGAAGCCTTTAAATTTCAGTTTATAACACAATGCAAGCAACAGTCCCGACAGTAACGGAACACAGCCAGTTGCAAGACCTGCCACCTTGTGTGCCTGTATGTGTTGAACACTTTGAACATATAGTTCCCCAGTGTCCTTTTACAGCACTATCACAACCCTACTTGCCTCAATGCATTCCTATGGACTTCAGGAGGCAATGTAAGTGGTGGTGCACAATGCTGCTGCCAGCATCATTTACCAGCTCCCTACTATTATGACTCACAGCTTGGTTGTAATACAGACAGTAAGACCCTTAAGGGTTACTGGCTCACACACATCTCCTCTTGGCAGCTCCCTTTTACCAGCTACATTGAAAGAAGACCAAATATGTGAATATTAAAGGGATTTATTTATGTGCGAGGAAACAGCCTCTGCCTTTAGAAAATGCAGGAAAAGCAAGAGAAAAAAGTCACCAGCTTTGCAATTTAGCTTTATTACTCTTTTAGCCAGTTGCAAAGAAAGGACACTATTATATGCTATGAAATTTGCCAGAATCAAAAACGGAATAGAACTTCTAATTGTATGACACAAATGCGGTTTTCCCCACATAAAATATCACAAGATGAATAATAATATACCAAGGCTCCTTTTTTCTTTAACAGCCATGTTTTAAACATTGAAATGTTTTAAAAAAAAATATATACCGTATATATGAATTCAGTCATTGATAAAAAGGCTAGATGACTTGTCTATTTGGGTTATTCTTCGAGGACAGAATTAGGAAAGATGACAGATCTTAATTATTCAGCAGTCCGTGACCTCCATATACAAATAAACTAATGTAAGAACACATATGCAAGAACTACAAAAATAGCTAAAATTCCATAGTAAGATATAAAATAATAAAAAGTATTCTTGTACAGACATGGAAAATTTGGGGTAAACAAAAACAAGGTCTTAAAACAGCAATTTAAGTGACATAAAATATGTCGACAGCATTTCAGATTTCCAACTTCATATATTTTATCTGTCAGATGATCAGGAGATTTAAAAGGATACATTACATTCAAAACAAACCTGAGAAGACGGGGAGATTAAACACAAAGCCCTCGACCCCCTCTGCACCCCTCCCCTGGCCATTCTAACCCTTTAGTTGATTTTAGAATTTTTTCTTGAATCCAGCACTGGGCTCCCCTGGCACTGGATGAACGTGATAGACTGCGGCTTCTTTTTAAGCCACAGATGCAAAATGACTAGAAGACCACCACAGAGACCCCCCCCACACCGAGAAGGATGAGGGCACTCTCTAGTGCTAGCCGCTGTGATCACCCAGAGTGTCCCGAAATTTGATGTATTTATTTCTAAGACTTGACCATGCAAGTCTAGAAGAATATATACAGTGTATTGTGTAACAGATACTGGAGAAATTACAGTCAAACCAGCTTCTCCGCAGGACCCCCCCTATAAAAATGTGCATTTACACAAAATGCTGACTGAACAATGTTGTCTCATGGTACAAAGGAAAGCTGATAAAAGTGAGGAGTAATGATATAGTTACATTACTGGTACCCAACTCATGACTGATTCATATTGCTTAAATAAATTCCACCAAAACATAGGCATCATTTGGCACTTGCATAGCACAGAGGAGGTGCAAAGTCCTTTTTATTTTTTAATTTTGTGATTGATCTGGCCAGTAGCCAAGTGAGAAAGCCTAATATACACATTTGCGATGTTGATTTTTGAACTGAACACATAGTACAGTGTGTCCATAAAAGTCTTTACAATTTCAAAAATTTATTATCAGGTAAGTGGAAACTACAAAAGGAGATGTATATATTTAAGGTCTTTGCTTCATGTAGGCTAATGTCAGACGAACGCAGTCTGAGCGCACTCTGCGTGCGTGCATAACGGACAGACGTACTGATGGAAGATACTGTAGACACTTTTTTGACGGATGTAGAAAAAAAAAAACTAGCGTCAACGTGATGGACGTCACAAATGCACTGCGTCTGATGTCGCGTCATCACGCACACAGGCCGCTACGCGGATGCAGCGCACTCTGGGTGTCCATCGTATCGCTTTTACGTCGAGGCCTAGATGGCGTCAGTTGCCACCTGCGTGGTGCGTGCGCACTTCGGGGCGCACGTACGTCGGGTGTTGGTCTCTAGATCACAAATCAATGCTACGACAGACATTAAACTGTGCGGCGACACAGACGTGATGACTGCGTTTGTCTGATGCTAGCCTTAATACACCTCCATATGGGCACCATTAGTTGCACAAAGCACATCAAGATGGTACTCTATTTCTTGCCATGTTCGCTGTAGCATACCCTCAATGTTGGCAATGACAGGGATCCTCTGCTTTAGATTAGTGATGTCCTGTACCTTTGTTTGATACACAATATCTTTAACATACTGTAACCCCATAGAAAGAAGTCGAGGCGAGTGATATCTGGTGAATGAGGTGACCAGGGAATTGGGCCACCCCTTCCAATCCACCGGTTTGGAAAGGTTTCATTTAGGAACCCACGAACATGCAGTCCCCAATGTGGTGTTGCACCATCTTGCTGGAAAATAATGGTTGGTAACTGATGGATTGGAAGGTTTGGCCCAATTCCCTGGCCACCTCATTCACCAGATAACCCCCATAGAAAGTCGTGGGGAGTGATATGTTAAAGATATTCTACCGAACAAAAAGGTACGGGACATCACTAATCTAAAGCAGAGGATCACAGATGCCATTGCCACCATTGAGTGTAGCATGTTCTCTGCCATGTTCGCTGTAGCATAGAGTACCGTCTTGATGTGCTTCGTGCAACTAATGGGGCCCATATAGAGGTGTATTAAATGAGGCAAAACACACTTAAATCTATACGTCTCATTTTGTAATAATTTTCAGTTAACGGTCTATACAATTTCAAAAATTTATTAGAAGGGCAAATGGAGATTTTATGGACACCCTGTATTACTTGAACAACTATAATTCTTTTGCTAAAAAAGAAAAAAAAAATATTCAGGGCTTCCAGGAAAGCAAATGTCAAATACACCCTACCCCCCCCCCCAAATATCTGAATGCTGAAAGAAATTGCAGGAACTAATTACATTTTAAATAGAACAAGTTGGCTTTAAAAGTATATTTATATAAAAATAAAAAAATAAAATGGGTGGCAGCCAGCGTGGGTGATTATAACTATCCTATAATTAAAGTGTGTTCGTCATACTAAAAAGGAAAGGTGACATGGAGTCACTATAGGAAAATTTTATTTACACATTATGTAAAAGGCAAAAGAGATTACAGTTTATCCAAATATTTTGTTTCAGCCTTTACCCTTACCATATTGGTATAGGAGGGAAGGGGTGTTACCAACGGAGAGGTGAGTCCATCCATGTTAAGTACAGCCCCCCCCCCAACCTTCCTAGCATATGGGAGAAGAAATTGATAGGGATATTACGATAATTCCAAGACCTGTACACCCCCTCCTTTTATTGTTTGGTGCCTTGGGTAGATATGGCACTAGAATGGCTGAATCATTTATACAGACTAAATAAAATAAAGACATATGGAAAAAAAATCTGTACATCTTTAAGAAAATTGCACCGTTATAAAACCATCTTCATAAAGTCCCTTCATTTCCTCCCTCTTCCAACCCAGTTCCATTGAAAGAGATGATGGTTCGCCAATGTGCTGGGTACCACAGGCAGAAGAGGAGGCGGTATATAAAAATAGGCAATAAAATACAGTTGATATATGTTGCTCAGGGAGAGGGAGCGCCCTCAAAACATGCAATTGGTACATTTGACGGTTTTACTGCCATAATCGATGCACTCTGGTCCGATGCACTCGCAGCATGCGTTGTGAAACCATCTGTATTTCGATGCTCCCATGGACTCGCATGATGCTTTACATTGATGGATCGACATGCAGTCATCAAAGAAGGCCACCGTGCACATGTGCTCTAATAAAAAAAATAAAAATTTTTGTCAGAATGCAGGGTACAAATAAATCCAGGGTTCCAGACCTTTAATTGGTTCTTGTATCCTTCCTTCAGTGCGGATCACAAGCAGTTTGTGATACCCCATGACAAAAAGACTTCCCAGTTTGGTACCCTGTGACCCTAGTGCTTTTGTATGGACTTTTAACCCCTTCACTGCTGAGTCATTTCACATCTTTAAAAAAAACACATTTTTTGTTATTATTATGGTTATTTTTTTTATTTTTTTTACTTTAAACATGGTCAGGTTTGGTATCATTGGAAAGGCCATGCTCTGGCCTTTCTAATGATACCAAACATGACCCTGCTAGCTGAAAACATTTAGGGATTCCTTTGAACCTCAATATCTCCAATCTCCACCCCTATCTTTCCTTAGGAGTCAATGAGGACGTTCCCCACACGTCCTCAGCAGTGAAAGGGTTAACAGTTATAAGTATTTACAAAAGCATCAACAAGTTCTGTATTGCTGAGCAATGGGAGAGAGAGACAAGTATACATACACATTACACACAGAACAGTAGGCGAGAGGACCCTGCTAGAGTGTTTACAATCTAAGGAGAGGGGTGAAACACTAGGGGAGCATGAATAGTAGAGTATGTGAGCGTGTGGGCTGAATGGAAAGATGGTGCATGAAATATACAGAGGGGGATTATGGAGTGAGCCGATAGGCTCCTCTAAAGTATGGCATTTTCAGAGACTTCTTGAAGGACTGGAGAGACGTGAGAGTCTAATGTTGTGGGGGAGGGAGGAGAACCAGGAGAGAGAGAGCGGTGTCACCGGGGCCAAGTTGAAGCAGTGAGGAGCAGGAGAGGGTGGTCGACAGTGTCAAATGCATCAGAAAGATCAAGAAGAATAAGCAGGGAGAAGTGACCTTTGGTTTTAGCAGCAACTAAATCATTAGTAACTTTGGTCAGATTAGCCTCAGAGTGCTGGGAGCGAAAGACTTGTGTGGATTGAGCAGAGAGTTTGCAGTGAGAAAATGGAGCTGGTTATAGACCAGGCGTTCTAAGATTTTGAAGGCAGAGGGTAAAGAGATGGGACAGTAGTTTGAAAGAGAGGTAGGATCAAGAGAATGATAATCTTTTTGTCCTTTGAAGGATGAGAGACTGAAGAATAACGCGAGATATCCAGCGTCTAACCAGGACATTTGATCAGAATTTAAGTATTCCCACATGCAGCAGATTATGGCAATTACTGATTTATAACGTAACCTTCTTTGAGCATTTTTTAACAGCACGTTATTAAAAAGGGACACATAGCCTAGACAATATGAATACACAATGTAATTTAAGTGGTCACAATGACCTGAGTGCCTTCACCAATCTTCCACTCCGTAGAATGAGAGGGAAAGACTCTGGGGGCCAACTCATCCCTCCAAGTGTAGTATTAGACCACCCTATACGTACATGTAAAGTCTTTCAGTATTAAGTAATGCAACAACAGTCCTTCCAGGGAGTTTTCGATCATATGGGGGATGTCTTTAAAATAACAGTTAACATTTCTATTATCACCTGATCAGTCTGCAAGGAACATCTCTGCAATCACAAGCCAGGTATCCAGATCTCAACACGATGGCCACCATCACATTCTGCAATATTCGATCATCGCAATTGTATTTTGTGTCTGCATGTATTAATTTCTGGCTGATTATACTCTAAATTGCCACATTTTTAGATAGAATATGTAGCTAGTCTTTCACTAGTGCCCCCCCCCACATTACAAAAGGCCTCTGACACCTAGATACTTACCTAAACTAATTTCCTTTTCACACAGAAACACACAGCAAAATTTTCATTCCAACACTCTCCAGGACTGGCCTCTAATTTCAGGCATCCTTTCCAGCGGTCTCCACTTCTCTCTAATTACGCTTACCAATACCAGGCTTCTGGTCTCTCCCATGCAAGCTCTGCAGTGGTTTTCTGGCGACCAGCTCCCCCTCCCCCTGCGGGAATTGGAACTGCAAGGTCCACATACAGCTGCACAATGCACTCCCTGTCTCTTCTGCTCTGCATTCATACTAAAATGGAACTCCTGCCTCTGTACCACCAACCCCTCCACTATTTTCATCTCTCCCTCTCGTATAAGACATTCCCATACGGGGAAGTCTGCCACCCAACTCACTAATACACATCACTGCCAACCAGTCCATCACTCTCACATTGCAGTCCTCTCCTCTGGTTTCCACCCCAACCCTTCTAGATTGTGAGTTCACACGGGAATAGGGCCCTCGTTTCCTCATGTATCAGTGTATCAAATGTTGGTAAATGTATTGTAACCCTGTCTGTATCATACCCATTGTTCAGCGCTGCGGAATATGATGGCGCTTTATAAAGTATAATAATAAAATACAATGGTTTTAATTATTACTCCATGGACTGTATTCAAGTTTTAGTTTAAACGCCAATTCTCCACACAGAAGGACTCCTCCAAAATGAAAATAAAATCGTAATTTATGCAGTTTGTACTAGACATCATTCCGTCCATGCCAATCCAAGAATCCCATAATTTAGTAGAGCAAATGTGCAAAATTCTCATAGGTAATAAACCTACATGTAAACCATAAAATTCCAGTTACCCAGAATGTGGATCTCAAACTCGCCATAAACTGTCCCACCCTAAATCCTGTTTGGGGGGGGGTGACCGGCAAGAAAACTGCACTTTTATATAAATATTTCTATAAAATGATTGTGTTAAAAAAGGGAAAAAAAAGGTTTTCCCATCCGCAGAACACTGTTATTTTTTTCCTCTGCTGCCAATATAGCAGGAAGTTCTTTTCCAACACATGGCTAAAAAAATGTTTATCCAACAATTACATCACCTCCGATTAACAAGAAAGTCGCATTGACTGTGCGCGGCAAGTTGGAATGGTTTGGATTCAGGTGCTGTTTGTATTGCCAACATCAAGGTCAGATTTTGGAAGAGAAAAAAATGCCATCACATGCAAAGTAACCTAGTTACAGGTTATAAAAAGTGTCAAAACTAATGTAGCTCATTAATACAGATACGTAAGAGTGTGGAGCCCATTTATTACTATTGAGTGTAGTTTTAAACTTCAGAAAAACACACACACACACTTTTGTGGGGGTTTTCATATTTGGTTCATGAGAAATTACGTTGAAATTAATAGTTTGAGGTCATTTAAAGTTTGTAAGTAATAAAAGGTGTTCACACCCTGAAATAAGGGCTGCGACACCTATGACATACACCATTTATATATTATTACAAATGCACACTCACACGCTCATTTAACTATGCTGCGTTTGCATTTGTCACAATATCCGCTCCTGTTCTCAATTCGGTTTCTGCAAAAAATTAAGTATATACTTTATTGGGCATTTCTATCCATGGCATTTACAGAAGATCAAAGGAAAAATGTTGTCTTGTCAAGAGCATACAGGTTTTCATTGGATCTGAAGAAAATGAGAAATTCCATGTTCACATGTTATAAACTGCAGCATAAATCAATAATTTACAGCAGGTTTTTTCCCCCTTCTTCACTCCTGGAGTTCCAAAATTGCAGGATGGATAAAACCAGCAGCTATTCTGCAATCTGATACATTTCCAGTAAGCAAACCTCTCCATGGTAATAAATTATGTTGTCCAATTCAGGTTTACCGATAAAAAGCAATCCTTATCCTAGGGCACAGTTTTAAAAAGCGCAACATTCCAGAAAAGAACATACCATGAGATTCCACAATAAATAGATGATCATGATGGTACAACATTGCAGTTCATAAAAAGAAAAACGCTCACATGTTGATGTTCCTTATGTAGTGTCAGATTTTGCATGGTTTTACAATGTGAAGTGAGAAATTAATAAAAAAAATAATTAAAAAAAAAAGGATAATCTCTCAACTCCAATATAATGAATCAAACTAGTAAAATAGATGAGAGAAATAGAAAGATTTTACTGCAGTTCAGTTTAGTGCAGGGATCTCAAACTCTGGCCCCCAGATGTCTCTGAACTTTACTTCCATGATTCTCTGGCCTTTTATTGCATTCAAAGAATTCTGGGGATTGTAGGCAATAAACATCTGCGTGGCCGGAGTTTAAGATATAGAAAATCGGGGCGTCTCCTGACCTCTGACCAAGATGGCCGCATGTTAACTGATCTCCCGAGTTCCCTCCAACGTCTAAGCTTTTCAGCCTTTCACCGGGTCATGGTCCGAGGGAAGGGGAAGCTGAACACTCCCAGGACACCCGCACACTGCGCCACCCGTCGGACTGACCCATTTGACCACCCTGACAGCTAAAATGGCGGACGGGCCCTCGACCTCTGCTCATCCTCTGGACCCCACGGAAGCAATCCGTAGATTGGAGAAAATGATTTCCGCACTCCCCACCAAATCAGATCTTACGGACATTAAATCGCTGACCTGAGAGAAGGCTTTGGCCGCAAAGTCAGAGGTCCGTACAGACGTGGAGGCCTTGGTCGGGCAGTGTAAGCCTGTTTGAGGAAGCCGCACGCAGACCACCTCTGCCTGCCCAGACGCACTCCCGATCCGAATTTTCTGATCTACAATGCCGGGTTGATGACCTCGACAACCGGGTCAGACGACATAATATCCGCGTTCGAGGCCTCTCTGAGGTGGATGGCCCTGAAGACCTTTGTGCCCTGCTGGGAGAAGTTTTTAATCTGATCTTGGGACGCGAGTCTGATAGGGCCTTGCCTCTTCTGACCTCCACCACCTCGGGATATCATATGCCATCTTGCTGAGTATTCCCTCAAGGAGGCGATCATGACCAGCGCCCAAACATCCCAGCATTGGGTTTATTGCAACCAGCAACTTTAACTTTTTCAAGATCTCTCCCCTTTTATGATGTCGGCTGTCAGGTGCTGCTGTGCCGGTTACTCAGATGCTGCGGCATCTGGCATACCGAACCGTTGGGGATTTCCCTTCACCTTGACTGCTGAGCGGAACGGCGTCTGCCACGTGATTTCCCATCCCTCCGATGTCGATGCCTTCCTTGCTGAGCTGGAGCTGCCTGGAGTGAAGTGTCTAGATGTTCATTCAGCACCTTTTCGAGCAAGACCTCCTCCGCAAAGATTGCCTCTTTTGGAGTGCCTCAGTTCTGATCACGCTTGCAATGGTCCCATTGAAAACCCTTCTTCACCCCGACTCTCCCCTAATCTTCAAAAAACCTCAAAAACAAAATTTCTTCAGATCACTTTTCTGAATAATCACTTTCCTCACCTCCCTTATCCACATCACTAACGGTTTCGCAGTCAGCTCCACTACTGTATTTGCCACCATATTTTTAGATACAAATAGTAGATCTCACAGACATAAGTTGTTATACCTCTAGTTAAGCTCATGGGAGCAGGTCCCTCCACACCATTTGTGACAGTTTTGTAATCTGGTTTAATTCTTAACTCTTTAACCTCCCTGGCTGTCTAATTTTTTCAAAATTTCGTGTCTAAAAGCGTCTCAATTTTTTTTAAAAGGAAATGTGTTTTTGTACATAGTTAGCCTGTAATAATTAGGAATCCCGCACTGAAATCCGTGCTATCAAGAGTCCTTACTGATAAAATCCTTTGTAAATAAATAAAAAATAAATAGTAAATACACCGAGTCCAATAAAGTTTGAAACACGACATAGGAGGCGGAGCTGACTACTGATGGGTACGGACGCATGCTGCTGAGCTCTCCTGCGGACTTCTCTTTTTCTTTGACTTTTTGCTTCCCCCGTCTATTTTGAGGCCCCCCCAAGAGAGTACTGTTACCCTGGATTGAATAAACCAGGTACCGAGTTGATCTGCGGAGTCCCTACCTGCCGTTGCAGCCTCCCTTGTTTTCGGGCCTATGGATGAGGCCTACCTCAGCGGCCATTTTTGAAGCCTGCAGAGAATCCTCGGATTTCCTGGTCCCTCTAGGCTGCCTGTACTGTCATCGCAGGTAGTGGTGCTTGCCTCACACGCACCTCCTCCTTCGGATCATCTGGGTTTCTACGTCCTGATGGCTGCTCCGAATTCCCTGCCCCTCACGAGAGGGATGCTGATGGAACTGTGGCGGGAATTCCGGGAGTCGTGGCTCCTCGAACGTCAGGAAGCTGGGTGGAACTGTGCGACGATCCCTGCTGCTGCAGTGTCTGGTGATGAGCAGGTGACAGACCCGACGGAGACGTGGCCCTGCGGTGACCCTGCTGGATGCGGAGGCAGCCCTGAGGACCCGACCAGGAGTGACCCGTTACTGGAAGAACGGGCCCCGGCTGAGCTTCTTGATCCCCTGGAAGTCTTACCTGCTGTGGAGGAGGCTGTCCAGATCGCTGCCTGCTGCGGTTTGGTGGGGCCCTTTGAAACTCCGCTGTCCTCTGTGATGCTGGGGCGGTCTAGCGACTGCAGGATGGTCCTGGATTCCTGGAGGTGTGAGGTCCGGTCTGCTGCAGCCCCTGTTGTGGGCCTACTATCTGGCGTGCCCTTCGGACAGGACTCACTCTCCACCGCGGTGGCCTGCCTTGCTGACCGGGTATGTCCTCTGATGAGCCGCTCACATGTCGCGTTGGGGGCCCGGTTTCTCCTTCTACTCTGGGACAGAGGTTGACGATGTAGATGAATATATGGGCTGCTGTCCCCCTTCCCTTTTCGGCTTGTCACCCCCATCCCGATGAATACCCCCCTGTCATTCTGCGACACTTTTTGTCTTTGGATGATCTGGATAGCCCCACTCCCGGATTCCTGGCTGCTAAATACCCCTACGTGGCTGTTTCCTTATTTTCCCCCTCAGAAGTGTTTATCCCCCCTGATTTTTATTTTTCCTCCCTGCTGACATTCCCCTCCCCCCACACACACTTTTTTGAGGACTCTTGCTGAGTTTTTCTCTCCCCCTCCCCCCGGACACTCTGTAGCGGACTTTCCTTCACCTGACCAGGACGTGGATTGGCATGCCGGTCTGAGCATCTGTCCCACAATTTTTTCTTTTTTTTCTTTTTGTGTGGGACCATAGGTTGCCCTGGGTGAGCCATTGGAGCGGATACCATGGCTCTGTCTGCTCCCTCTGGCCCCAGGACGCCTGGCCCTGTGGCCCCTTCCGTGGCCTCCAGTCATCTTGCGAGGTTGCTGGAGCGAGCCAGGAATGCCACTTTTTCCTGGGCTGTCCCCCGCCCCCTTCCCTTTTTTTTTTTTTTTAAATTTTACTATGATTTTATGTGGATGCCCCGTCCCCTGTCTGACGACGAGACCACCTTCCTGGTCACTTCTGTCTGAGTGCCCTTCTCCCTCACTTTTATTTTTTGTTATCATTGAACCTTGCTGACTCTTCTCGTTTTTTGGCAAAAAAGTAGGATTAACTAGTGGCGCAGTGATTTCAATTACTCCTTAAACAGTGCCTGGAAGGCTAATTGCATGTACCACATAGATCATCAGTGTACAATACAAAGTGCAAATGCAAATCACGAAGGGTATAGAAAATCACAATATTCGGTATATGCAATATATTAAAGTGCAGTAGCGGTAATTATAGTAAAGTGCGAGTGCACCAGTGGATAAAGTGCAGGTGCAACGATAAGGACAATGCAGCAGTGGAGGTAAAATCCAATTAAAATATTGAGTCTAGTCCATGGAAAGAGAGAGAAATTTCGGCGAATGGTCAAAAAAGTCTATGATGTTAGTGTTCCAGTTCCTAGGTGGACGGGTAGTGCATCAAAAGTGCTTGAGATTATTTCAATATTACCCCTTCCACATTTGTTGCAAACTTGCTTGGGCGTGTCAGCTCCTCTGGTGGTCTCGATGAGCTCCACAGCAGAAATATAAATAAAAAAGGGGAGAGAGGAGGGGAAATAATAGTGTAGAAATCCTCTATACGGGTGTGTTATAGTAGGTAAAATTGCACACTTACAAATTCCAGAGCCTAATTGAATCCAGGCTCTGGAGTGAAACGCCTTGTGCCTTAATCTAGGGTGGTCACTGCCCTTCTTTAAAAGGTCTTCTTACTCCACCTCAGCCGGGGGATACAGAAATAAAAAAGAGAGACAGCGCTCTCATAGCATGATACCAGTTATACAGAATACTTTAGGAGAGGAGACAATTTTGCACTCACCAATACAGGAGCCTTATGGATCCAGGCTCAACTGTTATGCTTGTGGAGTTCCTTGTCGGTGAACTCCTAGACCTCTTTCGCTGCTCACTTTGCGTCACTCTGCACCTGGTCGTAGTTCGCTGGATGCCTCCAGTACATTAAAAGACTGGTGTGGTGAGTGTAAAAAAACTGAAAGGGTCTTGGGAGTGAATAAACTAGTTAATCCTACTTTTTTGCTGACTCTACCTGCACATTCGTCGAGAGCCTGTGCCCCCTTCTAGTTGGCAGCATTCCATATATTTCCACTTTATCTTTACTTACGAGCGCCTCCACCGAACCCTCCCTTACCTCTTCTCGTTTTTTGTTTGTTTATGTTTCTGTATGATCTGTTGGCTTATTTTCAAAATAAAATTTTGAATATCAAAAAAAGAAACACGACATAATTTATTATCCCAAAAATAATTATCCAAAATAATGCAAATAAATGATATTCAATAAAATACAACAATAAACACTGAAATCTGTCAGCAAACAAGGTTGAGATGATGTATGGTCTATTTCTTATCCTGTACTGCCACCTAGTGGCCGTTCATAAACATTGCACTGTATAATCCAAAATGTTAACTGTAAAAAATATTTATTTTATGCTGGCCCCGCCCCCCCCTGCATCGTGTGACTCGCGGAGCCTTTCAGGAAGCAGCTCGCCGCGATCACACGGGGGGGGGGACAGCGAGGGAGCCAGGAGGCGGTGAGTAAACATCCAGCCCGAGTGTGGCTCGGGGTTACCGTTCGCGGTAGCGAAATTTAACCCCGAGTCACACTTGGGAATACCGCCAGGGAGGTTAATGTAAAAGCAGAAGCTGTATTTATAAAGAATAATATACAATATGCCTGAGAGAAAATGAACCATGGCACAAGATGCCCATCAAGCACTAGCAATTCACTAGGGGCCTCTATTACCTACTTAATGCTAGCGCTCACATAAGTGAGTGGTAGATCACCTCCCGATCATCCAACGGGTTAAAAAAAAAAAAATCCGTTAACGAATAGATATTGGTGCTTTTTAGCACCAGCTTTCTGTACCTTGTGCTCCCTATACTTAACCTGGGGAGAGCAAAGTGTAAGCACAGAGTAATTAGCATTAGGACTAACGCTAATTACAAACCGCTGTCACAAAAAATAAAAAAAATATCAGCTTAAAGCTGTAACTAACCGTTACAACTAACGGATTTCAGAGTAAGTCCCCCTTAAAAAGTGTGACAGACCGCCTAGCCCACCGACCGTGTGCCTCTGTCAAACCTCTAGCTTTCTCCAGCTGACGTCCGAAATCCAGCAACTTCTGCCCCCAAAAGAAAGAAGATGTACCCCAAAGCACCAGGCAGAACCAGCGTTGGGAACAGCATTAGAAAGACCGAATCATTTGAAACACACAGCTAAAACACAGTTGAGACACAACCACCTCCCTTCCAGAATACACTGCAGATTAAATCATATAACTTCAGCCACATGACAATAGAAAGAGCCATTCAACACACCGAATTGTTTACGCATCTACTCTTATCTTAAAACCATCTGCTAGGTCCTACCAGGGCGGGGGGGGGGGGGGAAGTAGGAAAACAAAGGAATATTTCTGCACTATACAGAAAGCAGCTAATACAGAGAAGTACACTATACAGAGAGAAGTTACACAGAACAATACTCTACTCTACAATATAAAGACAGGTCAGCAAATACAGAAACAGTCAACATAAATCCTGGATTCCCTGGGCAATCCAGCTGGCAAACCCCAGTTAGCACCTTGGTTCATAGTAAGGAGGCTAGCCCCCAGGCTCCTCCAACTGCCCCAGAGACAGCTGAGTCACAAATTGCATACTCACCTGTCGTCAGGGCCGGCGCTAATGTAAGGCGGCACAGGCGGCCGCCTTACTGTCCTGGCCTGCTGCCAGTTTGAGGGGCGGAAAAAATCAGATTTGCGGCGGCGCTGCAGTGTGTGTGCCTGTCTCAGTCCCATCCCACGAGCAGGCACACTGTGTAATTTGGCGCCGCCCCCACACGTGATCCACATAGCCCAGGAAAACAACTGCAGGAGGAGCCACCAGCCCGCGTGCTTTCACTCTGCTGCGATGGAGGAGCGAGGCAGAGAGGAGATTTATTACCAGGTGTGAATAAACTAATGGGAGGGGGTGTAGATAATATACTGGGGGGGGGCTTTAAATTGCTGCACTGGGTCTGGGGCTGTAAATTGCTATACTGGGGGGCTGTAAATTGCTATACTGGGTCTGGGGGCTGTAAATTGCTATACTGGGTCTGGGGGCTGTAAATGGATATACTGGGTCTGGGGGCTGTAAATAGATATACTGGGGGGGCTGTAAATGGATATACTGGGTCTGGGGGCTGTAAATTTTGCTATACTGGGTCTGGGGCCTGTAAATGGATATACTGGGTCTGGGGCTGTAAATAGATATACTGGGGGGGGCTGTAAATGGATATACTGGGGGGCTGTAAATTGAAATACTGGGTCTGGGGGCTGTAAATAGATATACTGGGGGGCTGTAAATGGATATACTGGGTCTGGGGGCTGTAAATGGATATACTGGGTCTGGGGGCTGTAAATAGATATACTGGGGGGCTGTAAATGGATATACTGGGTCTGGGGGTGGGGGCTGTAAATGGATATAACTGGGGGCTGTAAATGGATATACTGGGTCTGGGGGCTGTAAATGGATATACTGGGTCTGGGGGCTGTAAATAGATATATCTGGGGGGGCTGTAAATTGATATACTGGGGGGCTGTAAATGGCTATACTGGGTCTGGGGGCTGTAAATGGATATACTGGGTCTGGGGGCTGTAAATGGATATACTGGGTCTGGGGGCTGTAAATGGATATACTGGGTCTGGGGCTGTAAATAGATATACTGGGGGGGGCTGTAAATTGATATACTGGGTCTGGGGGCTGTAAATGGATATAACTGGGTCTGGGGGCTGTAAATGGATATACTGGGTCTGAGGGCTGTAATTGCTATACTGGGGGGCTGTAAATTGCTATACTGGGTCTGGGGGCTGTAAATGGATATACTGGGTCTGGGGGCTGTAAATGGATATACTGGGTCTGGGGGCTCTAAATAGATATACTGGGGGCTGTAAATTGAAATACTGGGTCTGGGGGCTGTAAATAGATATACTGGGGGCTGTAAATGGATATACTGGGGGCTGTAAATTGAAATACTGGGTCTGGGGGCTGTAAATAGATATACTGGGGGGCTGTAAATAGATATACTGGGGGGGCTGTAAATGGATATACTGGGTCTGGGGGCTGTAAATTGCTATACTGGGTCTGGGGCCTGCAAATGGATATACTGGGTCTGGGGGCTGTAAATAGATATACTGGGGGGCTGTAAATAGATATACTGGGGGGGCTGTAAATGGATATACTGGGTCTGGGGGCTGTAAATTGCTATACTGGGTCTGGGGCCTGCAAATGGATATACTGGGTCTGGGGCTGTAAATAGATATACTGGGGGGGCTGTAAATGGATATACTGGGGGGCTGTAAATAGATATGCTGGGGGGCTGTAAATTGCTATACTCCTGGGGGCTGTAATTGGATATACTGGGGGGCTGTAAATGGATATACTGGGTCTGGGGGCTGTAAATAGATTTACTGGGGGGGCTGTAAATAGATATACTGGGGGCTGTAAATTGATATACTGGGTCTGGGGGCTGTAAATAGATATACTGGGGGGCTGTAAATTGCTATAACTGGGGGCTGTAAATTGATATACTGGGGGCTGTAAATGGATATACTGGGTCTGGGGGCTGTAAATAGATTTACTGGGGGGCTGTAAATAGATTTACTGGGGGCTGTAATAGATATACTGGGGGGCTGTAAATGATATACTGGGTCTGGGGGCTGTAAATAGATATACTGGGGGGGCTGTAAATTGCTATACCTGGGGGCTGTAATTGATATACTGGGTCTGGGGGCTGTAAATAGATTTACTGGGGGGCTGTAAATAGATTATACTGGGGGGCTGTAAATTGATATACTGGGTCTGGGGGCTGTAAATAGATTTACTGGGGGGCTGTAAATAGATATACTGGGGGGCTGTAAATTGATATACTGGGTCTGGGGGCTGTAAATAGATATACTGGGGGGGCTGTAAATGGATATACTGGGTCTGGGGGCTGTAAATAGATTTACTGGGGGGCTGTAAATAGATATACTGGGTCTGGGGGCTGTAAATAGATATACTGGGGGGGCTGTAAATTGCTATACTGGGGGGGCTGTAAATTGATATACTGGTCTCTGGGGGCCGTAAATAGATATACTGGGGGGGCTGTAAATTGCTATACTGGGGGGCTGTAAATTGATATACTGGGTCTGAGGGCTGTAAATAGATATACTGGGGGGGCTGTAAATTGCTATACTGGGTCTGGGGGCTGTAAATGGATATACTGGGTCTGGGGGCTGTAAATGGATATACTGGGTCTGGAGGCTCTAAATAGATATACTGGGGGGGCTGTAAATGGATATACTGGGGGGGCTGTAAATAGATTTACTGGGGGGCTGTAAATGGATATACTGGGTCTGGGGGCCGTAAATAGATATACTGGGGGGCTGTAAATTGCTATACTGGGGGGCTGTAAATTGATATACTGGGTCTGGGGGCTGTAAATTGATATACTGGGTCTGGGGGCCGTAAATAGATATACTGGGGGGGCTGTAAATTGCTATACTGGGGGCTGTAAATTGATATACTGGGTCTGGGGGCTGTAAATTGATATACTGGGTCTGGGGGCCGTAAATAGATATACTGGGGGGGCTGTAAATTGATATACTGGGGTCTGGGGCTGTAAACGGATTTACTGGGGGTGTAAATGGCTATGCTGGTGGGTGTAAAATCATGTACTGGGGGTGTAAAATGATATGCAGGGGGTTTGAATAAACTGATATTGGTACATTACCTTTTTTTATTGCTGTGGAGCTCTGTTATACACTCATTCACACTGCACATTACTGTGAGTTTTATTGCTGTGGATTCTGTGATACGCTCATACACACCGCACATTACTGTGAGTTTTATTACTGTGGAGCTCTGTGATACGCTTTTACACACTGCACATTACTGTGAGTTTTATTGCTGTGGAGCTCTGTGATACGCTTTTACACACTGCACATTACTGGAAGGTTTATTGAAGTGAGCTCTGTAATTTGCAGTGTGTATAAGTACATCAATAAGGTAGACCTGAATTGCTCCTGGTGAGGGTATAAATAAAACCCACCAGTTTCTCTCATGGCTGAGAAGCCGCATGAGGACATGTGGTTGCTTAGAAAGCAGCTTTTGGTTTCATTAGGAAGGACTAGCCTGACCCAGAGGTGTCGTGATGCGGCAGAAGAGCTTACACTTTAATGACCATTCAAATAAACCAAAACCTCTGTGTTTTGTTTAACATGGAGCTACAGGGGTGAGCAGGGCTGGACTGGGACAGAAAATCAGCCCTGGATGTCATCCAGACCGGCCCAATTTAATTATGCAAATACGCACAAATATAGTATATAATCCAACTGGATCGCTCAACCAATCGCTCTACAGATACTGGAGTTGCTGCAGAGCGATTGGGTAAAGCACCGCAGTGGCACTGAGGTCAAGTGTGCACCATGCCTTAAGGTGAGGCGGATGCGCAGAGGGTCTCACCGGCACTGTGGCCGCAATATGAGACTGCGTCTGTTTTGCAGTGTGGAAGTTCTCACCTCACCCATTAAGGGCAGCGCGAGCCACGCGGTGAACCAGCATTCACACTGGCCCACAGAGCCATCGGCCCACCGGGAATCTCCCTGTAGTCCCTATGGCCAGTACATGCCTGGGGGTGAGCGCAAATGACAACTTATTTTCTTGGTATGCTTTAGAGATTATTATGCATCTCAATGCTGATTGACATGGCATGGTAGGGATGGGGGGGGCACCAAAACGCACCTTCGCCTGAGTAGACAAAAATGCTTGCACCGGCCCTGCCTGTCGTCCGTCCTGCAGCGAGAACGGTGGCCTGTTCAGCCATTTTGCTTGGAGCAGAGAGACGGGGGGGGGGGGGGCGGGTCCCTAGTCTTCCTCTGCCGGCATGCAGAATCTCGTGAGAGGAGAGATCCTGCTGGTCATGTGACCTGGCAGCAGACGCCTCCATGGATTCCTAGGAGGGGACGTTTGGGATGGCGCTTTAGCGCGGCCCGAGCATTCAGGAGGCTAGTGGCCGCTACAGGGCAGGCTGCGGGACTCAGCACCTGCCCCGTAATTTACAGGTAAAACGGGGACACTAAGGGGTGATTAATGTCCTCGTTTTAGCTGTAGGGAGGCGATAGGGCCCTAGACGTCTACATACACTTTATCGTGGACATAACAGATCACCAGCTTAGGAAATTTAACATTCCCATTTTTAGAGGTTTCATTTTTTTTGTATTTATATCACTTTAAAACCTGTCCTAAACAGAGATTTAAACACATTAACAATGGCATACCTTTTTCGCCGCTTTGAGGCACACTTTTGGAGATCGTTGCATTTTGGAGTTGTGGTTGATTTACAGTTTCTAAGAAAGACACCAGATTTTCATGGTGGGAAAGTTCCTCTATTATGGGAAAGGAAACAATGTTCAATTTCAGGTATGCTTCCCCTTCGGTAAGTGCCCTGAACAAGGATGGGATCGGCTCATGAAGTTCCTCCACAGTGCTCTTGGATGTTGGTGGAGTATCACTGTAGTTCCTTGGATTACACATACCTACAGAAAAAAAAAAAGGAAATGAACTGAAACTATCAGAAAAAAAAGATTTTAAACCGGGTGACCTGCAATGGCAATGTTTAACCCCAAGTATTTTTGTTTAAAAAAAATATACAAGAAAAAGAGGGACTGTTTCCCCAGCTCCAAAGACTGAGAAAACACAAATGCGCGCCTTTTATTGATGCCCGCTATGATGCCAGGGACTATATTTGCGAGTGGAGCGATATGCTTCAACAGAAGGAAACTGGTAACAAATAGTTCCCAATGTCCTTCCACAGACCCTGCTCACTGCTGCTTCAAGCTCGTGCAGTGCAATGTCTCCAGGGGGTGCCGCAGTGGTTATCGATTTCCAGCTCATGTGTATTACGTATCAGGCTGCCAATATACTGGCGTGCTCATAACAGACCTGATAAAAAGGTAGACGCTGAAAGAACCACTCATGCCTGTTTTCTTTTATGGACTCACCACTACAGGCTGATCTAGCATCCAAGAGTGAGCAGCAGAGTAAAACTAGGGGAAAAAAAAAATGTAAACTTACTTTGGCGAAACCTGGTTAACTCAGCAAGTTAATAAGCAACATTAAGGAAGACGCAACTGCCTGTATGTAATCGCAATGAAAGTTCTAACCGCACATCCCCTTTACTTGTGTTTTCATAGTGATGTCAGGCTCATAACACTTAACAGCTGGAAAAAGTGCCCTAGGGCGACTTCATTTTTGGCATTCAGTCGGTGCCACCTGCATTCAATCACATGCAGCTTTCCAGCAAACTACATACATTAAAAAGGAAGCCAAGCGGGATGTTTTGTTTTTGCTAGTTTCACTGGAATCTCAAAATATGTTCTAGAAATAAAATATATATATATATATATATATATATATATACACACATATACATACAACATGGATTTAAAACCCAAACTACCAACTCTTGAGCTTCTACTGTAGGCTTATACTTTTTAAAAAAAGGTAGTGTCAAGGAACACTCCTTATCCTTACTATTTCAGCCTTTCAAAGTAGTCCGGATGTGAGGAATGCCCCCCCCCCCACACCCCCAATCTGGAGAACTTTGCTCCACCCCACCCAGGGTCACCTGATTGGTCAGGAATGACAGCATGCCATCATCACCCTCTCTAGTGTCCACATTAGCAAGTGGTCTCAGGTGCAGCCGATGGATCGGATCAGTCCATGTGTGTGCAGCTCCGATCCATCATTCTATGCAGGCACTACAGAACTTTCATACAGGACGTGCGCAGTTTGTGGTTTCTTCATTACGCAAGTTAACCTCCCTGGCAGTTCGATTCTGACATTTTAGATGTCAGAATCGGTACAATTAATCTGGCCCCCTAGCGGTATTAGTGTGGCTGGGGTTAAATTTCAATACTGAATGCGGTATCCCCGAGCCACACTCTGGCTGATACTTACATGTCCTGCCCTCCCTCACTGTCCCCGCAGTCACACTGCAGCCGATCGCAACGTAACACTTCCTGGTTCAATCCTCGCAAGAAGGGAACCAGGCAGTGTGATGTCGCGAGCGGCTGGCGGAGACTGCGGGGATCAGCGAGGGAACGCAGTACATGTAAGTATCCAGCCCGAGTGTGGCTCGGGGATACAGCTTTCAGTACAAAAAGTTAACCCCAGCCACACTCGGGAAAACCGTCAAGAGTGTTAAGCTTCAGGGGATTTCCAAGTTCGAAAGTCGAATGAGTTGAAGAGGAGGAGCAGTGTACGGCAAGGGACAAAATCAACGAAAATACAGTCATGGCCGAAATTGTTGGCACCCCAGACATTTTTCCAGAAAATCAAGTATTTCTCACAGAAAAGTATTGCAGTAACACAGGTTTTGCTATACACGTTTATTCCCTTTGTGTGTATTGGAACAAAAAAAAAAGGGAGGGGAAAAAAAGCAAATTGGACATCATGTCACACAAAACTCCAAAAATGGGCTGGACAAAATTCTTGGCACCCTTAACTTAATATTTGGTTGCACAACCTTTGTAAAAAATAACTGAAATCAGTCGCTTCCTATAACCATCAATAAGCTTCTTACACCTCTCACCCGGAATTTGGACCACTCTTCCTTTGCAAACTGCTCCAGGTCTCTTATTGGAAGGCGCCTTTTCCCAACAGCAATTTTAAGATCTCTCCACAAGTGTTCAATGGGATCTGGACTCATTGTTGGCCACTTCAGAACTCTCCAGCGCTTTGTTGCTATCCATTTCTGGGTGCTTTTTGACGTATCTTTGGGGGTCATTGTCCTGCTGGAAGACCCAAGATCTCGGACGCAAACCCAGCTTTGACACTGGGCTCTACAGTGCGACCCATTCAAGGCACCCAGCGCCAGAGGCAGCAAAACAACCCCGAAAACATCATTGAACCTCCTCCATATTTCACTGTAGGTACGGTGTTCTTTTCTTTGTAGGCCTCATTCAGTTTTCGGTAAACAGTAGAATGATGTACTTTACCAAAAAGCTCTATCTTGGTCTCATCTGTCCACAAGATGTTTTCCCAGAAGGATTTTGGCTTAATCAAGTACATTTTGGCAAACTGTAGTCTTGCTTTTTTATGTCTCTGTCAGCAGTGGGGTCCTCTTGGGTCTCCTCTACTACCATAGCGTTTCATTTCATTTACATGTCGACGGATAGTTCGCGCTGACACTGATGCTCCCTGATCCTGCAGGACAGCTTGAATTTCTTTGGAACTTGTTTGGGGCTGCTTATCCACCATCCGGACTATCCTACGTTGCAACCTTTCATCAATTTTTCTCTTCCGTCCACGCCCAGAGAGATTAGCTACAGCGCCATGGGTTGCAAACTTCTTGATAATGTTGCACACTGTGGACAAAGGCAAATCTAGATCTCTGGAGATGGATTTATAACCTTGAGATTGTAGATATTTTCCACAATTTTGGTTCAAGTTCTCAGACAGTTTTCTTTTCCTCTTTCTGTTGTCCATGCTTAGTGTGGCATACACAATGCAAAGACTAAGTGAACTGCTCTCCTTTTTATCGGCTTTCAGGTGTGATTTTTATATTGCCCACACCTGTTACTTGCCCCAGGTGAGTTTACAGGAGCTTCACATGCTTGAAACAATCTTATTTATCCACAATTTTGAAAGGGTGCCAAGAATTTTCTCCAGCCCATTTTTGGAGTTTTGTGTGACATATCCAATTTGCTTTTTTTCCTCCCTTTGTTTTGTTCCAATACACACAGAGGGAATAAACATGTGTATAGCAAAACATGTGTTACTTGACTTTCTGGAAAAATGTCGGGGGTGCCAACAATTTCGGTCATGACTGTATATAAAAATAAATACCAGGATATAGAGCAACATAAGCAAAACTGTTCCAACAGACTGTGGGGCCGAAAGCTTCATGAATCATCTGAAATCATGACGTTTTAGTATAACCTGCCTAGTCATAGAGTAGTAAGTCACAATCATTTCAGGAATCAGAAAACACAAACGGGTGCACCTATCTGAAGGCCAGTTTCCAGGTCTCCTCTGCAATACCATTTTTTTTACACCGATACTCTAAAGTGGTCAGAGTGCATAGTGTCAGGCTGCGTGGATTGGACTCCGCTAGCTCGAGCCCAGTATGGCCGATATCGCTCTGTGAAGCGGAGGACTTTGCTCCGCCCCCATTGAGCTGTCAGACGGAATTTTGAATATATCCCGCCAGCTGGGGGCCCAACTCCAGGACAGATTAGTAAGCAAGCAAGCAAGCACCCGGTCTCTGAATGCATGCAGTAGTGAGCATGGTGTGAAATTGCTTAAATAAATGGTTCTGTGCAGGCAATGAGGAACTTGAGCTGCATATTGCTTCCCTTTTGTACTAGTGTGCTACAAGCTGTAGTGATTTCCACGTTTCCGAAGCCCTGAGCGAAGAGGAGGAGCAGCCATGTGTGAAAAGGTGAGTATTTTCTTCTACACTGAAAACAAATGGAGGGGGGGGGGCATTGCCAGCTGCTACCGGGAGCATACAGTGTTTTGGTGAAGATCCACTCTTCAGGATCTACAGAAGACTTTCCCTGTGGTATTTTTTGTGATTGAGGAGCTCGAGTAGCTGGCTATCGGTCTGGAGCCAGTTCAGTCCCTCCCCCCCCTCTGAGCCAGGGACTACCCTAGCAGCTGCCAATAAGTGTTAGGGATGTGATGCAGGAGGCCATCTTGTGGCCCACCACCCGGCTCCGGAAGTCTCCCAGCCTTGCTGGGCTGACCGCTTCGACCTGGAGCAAGCATATGCCAAGGGCTGCAAAGATTGAGGGCCCACATCTCCCAGCCACCCTGGATGATGATGTTTTGCAGGAGTGGCAGTCGGACCTGCGGGTCAATGGCAGGATGGACCCCCCCCCCACTGGAGGAGGTGAGGAGGCCTAATTTCATGCCTAGATGCCTGGCTGCAGTTACTAGCAGGGGAGGATGCCGACAGCCCGCTCAGAGATATCTGGCACTGGGTGATGGCTGTGCTGAGGAGCTGCTGGGAGGCGAAGACCCCAAGGGTGGAT
The DNA here is from genome assembly GCA_009667805.1 of Leptobrachium leishanense. Lineage (NCBI taxonomy): Eukaryota > Metazoa > Chordata > Amphibia > Anura > Megophryidae > Leptobrachium > Leptobrachium leishanense. The sequence goes on along the minus strand of CM019067.1, from coordinate 114,084,308 downwards.
GTGATTGGGGCGGCCTCGGTCCGGTGCTCTGGCGAGACCTGCTGCTGCTGACATGGAAAGATGTGACGGGAGTGGCGATCCGGTTGAGGTGCTGGGTCCAGGTGTCTCAGCCCCGAGGAGGACCCTGAATCTGTGTGATGGAGGTGGGTTGGCGACCTGCGAATTCTGGGAGGCAGCAGTCCTAGCAGGTCCGGTATCCGAAGCCTGTGATTGAAGACCCCCCCAGCTGTAAAGATGGCGCGGTTGTGCGCAGACGCCACAAGCGGTTCTGCCGAGCTTTTGGTGGGAGTGCACAGAGTGGCTCGCTGGTCTGCCCTGTGGCTGCAGGCTTGATGTGGTTGGATGTCTTGGCCTATCATGCGGCGTGCTGCCTGTCTCACAAAAATCGCTGCTATTTTGACGCTGGATGAAAGCACCCCGGACCATATTTTGTTTAGATTTTCTTACGTCCCCCCCCCCAAGTTAATTTTACCCCTCCTTGTAGTGTCATATTGAGGAGGTTTCTGATTTCCCCCCATTTTTTGTGGCTTATACTGCAGACATTTTTGATTTCCCCACCCCTTTCAATGTGCCATATTCTGGAGGACATTTCTCCCCCCCCCTTCCTATTTTTCATATTTTTTTCTTTCATAAGATGACCCGCTTTGGCCCTGCGTAGTCATTGTCGCTTCCGTTTGTCCTATTTGACTATGCAAAATTTCAAAAATAAAGCATTTAAACTAAAAACCCAAATACCTCAGCAGATGCTGCCCAATTATTTAAGGGGAAGAAAAAGGGGAGGCCATTTGTTCCTTTAATATACCACTAGATTAATTGAGTACTTGCTTTATGCCATCAAGAGAGAAAAAAAAATAGAAACAACAACTGCTAATGGAGCACCGGCAAAAACAAGGATTTTATAGCACCTATGTAAAAAAAAAAACAATCTTAAAAGTACGTTAATATTGTGTGATTTAATATTGCTTGGCAAACTAAAACTCCATCAAGTGTTTGAGAGATACTTTTCAAAAAAGGTACACAAATGCAATTTTTAGAAGATGCAAACCCTGACATTATATAGAGAATTAAACACTTACCCACACAGTCACAGCACTCATCCCAGAGTGTGCCAAGACACAGCATACACTCCTTACAACAAGAGCAGTTTCCATCAATCGGGCGACACTGGCAGAGCTCCTGGGGGGGGGGATATAACACCTAATCAGTTCAATGTATGAAAAACGTATAAGCACAGACAACAACATATTCAGCGCATGTGTGTACTACAATAAAATAAAAAATCTTTGCCAGTTATCTAAAAATTAATACGTGGAGTTCGGAGACATTGTAAAAGTCTTGCCAGATTTGATTCCTAAATGGAGGTACCCAATTCCTAATTTAATAACCGAGGCAGCGGGTTTGTTTTTTTTTGTATCAGGGCTCATTTGACAAGAAGAAAAAAGTTTAGAGTCTAAACTAAATGAAATACCAAGGTTTCAAAATGTAGTTGAGTCTTACAAAATGCGTGGGTACGACTGTACAAATAAAGTCAGACGACTCCTTTTATTAACCATATGTGGCAGTTTTACTCTGCTATAAGGCTAGGGTCAGACGAAAGAATTTTTCCCCGCGAACGTGAAAAAGTGCGTCCGAACGCATTGACGTATTTTTTCACGGAATGCGCAAAAACGGTCAGACGACGCGCATTTTCGGGCGTGATTTTGTACGGATCGTCAATAAAACTCTTTTTGCGTCTGGACGTTATGTAGGCTGGACATTAGCCGTGTCTGACATCTCCTAATCACGCAAACACGCCGCTATGCCGCAGCTGCGCACTCAGTACGTCAGTACTAGCGGTTCAGCGTTCTCAGAAAAATGCGTTCAAATTCCACTTGCGTTGCACGGCCGGACTTTTGTGCGGCCCGTACATCGTATATTGGCCGTCATCTGCTGCTAGTGCGGCGGTAATTATGTGCGCCAGAACGCACGTTAAAAGTGCGCTGGTCTGACCCCAGCCTTATCCAACTTAAAATTACAAGAGATTTATTAAAACAATAAATGACTGTCAGAGACCTATTACATGTACATAAAAATAATATACAAATATTTAGAAGCCAGGATGTAGGATGCTCAGGACTAACCAGTGCGTTGATTGGTCAAGCCCAGACTAACATAGAAACCCACATACACATTGCATTGATCGCCTCCGCACTGCACTATTTGCTTTATAAAACAAACTATGCTAATTGCATATAATAGGGACGCTCTAAGCTAAAACAGAGGGGGGGGGGGTAACCTAATTTTGAAAGCAGTTACAGCCTGAAGGGACACCTAATTGGACATGGTGCATACCACTGCCCCTCCGGTTAATTTGGCAGTTTAGGCTAGACTAAAAATCACTAACCATGTGACTCATGAGGAGGACTACAGCTTCAGTATGTCACTTAAGCTTCCACAGAGTATAAAAAGGCAGGAACATCCACATTTATTCTAGTACAAAAAGTTTCAAAGAGAAGGGAAGCTACATGTAATAAAAGGTTATTCAAATGTATGTGTAGTATATTGTGTGTTATTATTTGTATCAAACCAGGACATGCTTGCAACAGCTTCAAACATCAGGTTTCCAAAGTGATACAACACACAGTTAAGCAATCCCTCCTGCATTTTATACCCAAGAGAGAAATTATATTATAGATTTACACAGAAGTGAGCACACCACATTTTTTTGTAACCATTTTATTACATCTTTTCATGTGGAGACACTGAAGAAATGACACTTTGCTACAATGTAAAGTAGTGAGTGTACAGTTTGTGTAACAGTGTAAGTTTACAGTCTCCTCAAAATAAACAACACAGCCATTAATGTCTAAAACCGCTGGTAACAAACCAACCAAATACCAGTAAGACCCTGAGTGATGCTTTTTTTTGATTTTATAAAATCAGTGAGCTGAGCGTTGCACCGGGCAAGTATGTAAATTGATTCAGAGTGCCGGATTTATGGATATATACAAACATCCCTCAACACAAAAAAAAAAGTGGTGCAAGGCCCGAGGAAATACACAAAAATCCAAAGAGTGGCCAAAGTAAAAAAAAATAAAATATATATTTTTGAGGATAGATCGATAATCACCTGGCAAGAGAACAGCCACTGCTGAGCAGTCTGAATAGGCAGACTTTCAGCAGGGCCAAAAAAAAAAAAAAACGGTTCCTAGCTTTCTGCACCTGTCAGCAGTGGCGTGACTGCATCACAGTCTATGTCTGCACTGGCCATTAATGTACAGACCAGTGCCTCCAATGACTGTTACACAGTACTCGATTGGGTTAGACAAAGTCAGTCAGATTAAACATTAGCTTGTGGCACTGGCCTGGAGGAGGCACATCATCACCCCCAACTAATATGTATTTAATGACAGGGAAGTGGTGATAAGAGTCGCAGTCCGTGAAGGCCAGGGAGAATTACTAACCTATAATACAAAAATTGTCGGATCGAGACATTTGAGGAATGTACAGGTTTTAGGGAAAGTAGTGAGCATTATAGAGTGTGAATAGCAGAGAGACCTATTGTAGGGTTGTCACCTTTCCTTCAAACCAAACCCAAATAGAAAGATTTTCCACATTGAACTATGTAGCATATACACGATGTGTATGAAGGATGACGGAGGCCCCCTCCCCCATTGATGGTGCTTGAGCGACGGGGTCAGCAGAGTTTTAATATAGCCCTGTCCTCTGCATACAGGACCTCACCAAGTGTCCGGCAGCTCAGTGACAACCTGCCTGTCACAGTGGGTCCTTTAGAATGCTCTTCTGCTCTCTGCTGGTTCATGGAGCCGTAGAGTAGCAGTGAGCAGACATAGGCATTCACAGCCTGTTGACCCTTCCCTCTCCCTGCCACCTTATTAGTCTGTGAATCTAATGGAGATCGTCCCCTATCTGCATCCCTCCACAGTCTCTAACTGCTGATTTGGGGGGGGGTATGGGGCAGGTAGCTCAGTCTCAGCCAATTTAAACCTCACAGACCTCTGCCTGTGGGAACATGCACACACAACTAACCTGCCATCAGCGGCAGCAAACAAAAAAATAATAATAATTAAAGTGCAAAACTTGGGGGTTTGATAATATGTAGCCCCCACTTACATTACTGGGAGGTATCTGTCCCTCCCTATGGTTCTAATGCCCATGGCACACCACTAAAGCCAGTGTTCTCAAACTGCTCTCTGAATCGTGTGTCCGGGTGGAGGGGGGTCTGAAACCCGACACATGATTCAAAACCCAAACTGGGTGAAAACTGGACAGGTGGCAACCCTAGACCCAAAGTAGGTGGTTGAAATTGCAGAGCTAGTTGTTACAGGAGGAGATGGATTGAGACAGGTTGGTGGGGGACATAGAGAGGGATGGCCAAATGGCTTTTGGCTAGGATACCTGGACTACTTGCTCTGGCCCCGATCAGTGTATTCAATGAAGGATCATCTAGAAATATGGAGTCACAGGATTTCCGAATTTCTCACAGGTTTCCCTATAGTTTTTATCCAAGACCCCTAGGCTGTCACCTGCTTTTTGTAGAACAAGGGGAAATGCATTAGGAGTGTCTATGTATTGGTGCTCGCTGGGCTGAAATGGTGTAAATCTTAATTTATTAAGCCTAAACACAAGCGCCAGTGAAGCACCATTGTAAGAGCAACCCTCAATGACTGATCAGACAAGCAACCCATTAGCCTGGCTCATCATCCTGGCACAATGCGTGCTGGAGTGGTAGTCCCTTTTGCGGGTACTGCCAAGGGTGGGAGGTCTGGATCCTCTTTTGTAGCAAATTGCACATTGTTTCACATTATTGTCATAATCCCCACGTGCACATTTTAGCACAGAGTGTTCCATTTCAAATACCCATATAATCAGCCACGAAAGATTTATACAGGTTCACAGTTACAAGTATGAAGTGCCAACAAGTTCCGTAACACTGCACAATTGGTGAGACATATACATACAAGTTAGACACACAGAACAGTAGGACAGAGGACCCTGCACAAGAGTTTACAATCTAAGAGGAGACTGTTGCTTTTGCTAGTAAATGCTTTGCCCAACCTCTCATCCGTGAGATAGAAAGACATTGTGTATTATATAAAAATAAAAAAGGGGTCTTTGTTTTGACATTGAGGGGTCTAGTGTTTTGATTTTGTAGTCAAAACAAAATACACACCCTTAACATGATTAAATAAAATAGAAGGCTATGTGTATGGACAAGTTTTTTGCAATTAGATCCGCCTGGCCGTACATTCAACAATAGGTCTACAAGTCTCCAAAGAAAAGAACTCATTAAGCCTCTGTTTACACACCAAATCCTTATTGGTCCTGAACAGAAGTCTGGACAGACAGGGCTACTATTTGCCTCTGCAAATACTCCTTAAGGTGTGGACAAGCCTGACAATTCATTACAGAGACGCTTCATTAACTTGACAATAGAAACAGCTATCAGGTCAAAGCAGGCAGAAAATCACAAAGGCAAGGGAGACTTTCTGGGTAATGAGCTGCTTATCTGTCCTGCTAACTACATGTCAGATTAATATTAAAAAAGGGTTCCCTGCCTAGAAGACTCCAGAATTCATACTAGGAATTTTAGATAAATAAAAATACATTTCTAAAAGACACATTCATTGAAATGATCAGCAATACCACAAAACCTTTATATCCCATTCTCATCACATGGCAGACTGATGGAGAGATCCTGACTTGACACTTCTGGACATCGTTACCAGCATCAAGACTTATTCTAAGTTCTGTTTTATTGAGAAGTTAAATGACAGATTTCCCACTTAAACACCTTAAGTGGAACTTGAAATAAATACAGCCTGGTCTATTTATTGAACGATTCTGGATTCTGTGGAAAGTGATGGTTTTTAGGTAAAGTAATAAAATGCCCCATAAGGTTATCTAAAGATTTGTATTTCATAGTCTCCCCCCCCCCCCAAATCCTAGTCTAAGCACAGCTGGTAAGCGCTACTGAAACAAATGATGATAGGTTGGACGAGTTTCTTTTTCTTTGAGAAAGTATTTTACCAGCAAGGATACATTGAGATTTCTCTCGTTTTCAAAGAGTCATGAGAATATGGAGGTAAGGAATAAGGAAAGGGGGGCAGAAAAGAATGGTCACCCCAATCATTTAAACACTGCAGAGAAAAGCATGATTTCACCACTGTTTAGGCTAAAGTTCAGTGGAAATGTCAGTCTGTATTAATGTACCATAGGACCAATTGGTACTTGAGAGTCCTGCCAACAGGAAAACGTATGAACAATTAACACCTTAAAAAGGTTAGGTAGGTGGATTATTATGCAAGCCTACAAAATGTGGAAACAATCATTTGAAAATTGGAGAAAGTGGGCTCCAAGAGCCTGATGTAATGACTGGGCTGTATAATTTTGGGGAGTATTGGAAGTGTAAGAGTGGGTGATGGATCAGTAAGGTTTTAAAATACTCTATTGGTTGTTGAACCAATTTAGGCTAATGTCAGACGAATGCAGTCTGTGTGCGTGCACAACGGACAGACGTGCTGACGGAAGATACTGTAAAACACCACACGATCAGTTGTTGACGGACGTAGGAAAAAAAGAATTATGGGAAACAAAATGAATATGAAAAATTATAAAATTTGAAAAGGATATGAAAAGCCATTTGTGCATCAAGGTGCTGGATGTCGCAAATGTGCTGCGTCTGACATCTCAATCACACAGAACGCTACGCAGACGTGGTGCACTCTGCGCGTCTGTCTAGCAGTGTTACGTTCTTGCCTAACTTGCGTCAGTTTGCCACGTGCGTGGGCAGTTCGGTGCGCACATACTTCGTGTGTGGGTCTCTATTGCTCATGATTCTATGCTACGACGGACGTTAAACTGTGCGGCAACACGGACGTGATCACTGCGTTCGTCTGACGCAGGCCTTACAGTCGATCCCAGGGGTGCATTAAAACACAAGTTTCACCGGGGGGGCCCACTCTATCAGTTGTGTCTAAAAGCTTGTTTCCAGTTACAGTGCACACTCGGCCGGGCACTGCATCGCAGACTGCACTCCTTACAATCAGGGTCTGTCATCTTGCCGCTCAGGTGACATCTGACATCTGACAGACTTCACGCAGCAATGTTCTGCTGGTTAGTGAGAATCACCATCTATAAACATAATACAGTAAGCCTTGGCGTGTCAGTCGCCAAAAAAAAAAAAAAAAAGTCTACTGCGCATGCGCTCGCAACCAGCGGCGGTTGGCTGCGCGTGTATGCAACTGCCGTGTGCCGCACGCTGGATCCGCGCGCAGCCTCTGTCTGCACTAGGGAATAAATATACACCAGCACGGTTGTGGATTTTATAAATTATATACTTTACTGGTCTCAATAAAGCAGCATATATAATGTAAGCACGGTATATAGAAAACAGGATTTCGTAATGCGAGAAACGCGCAGCGGTAAAAGAAAAGTTTAACCCCTTCGTCTCTGGAGTGTAAGTCCCGTGCAGGTTATGTCCCAAAAAGTGTGTGTGGGTGAGCTCAGGTACCCGGGTACTATATTCGACTGGCCAGTGAATGGATTTAATAAATCTTCGACTAGTCACGTTGGGGCCCTGTAGATTTAAGCAATACTTCGTTAAATTTTGACTGTGGCCTGGAAGGCCTCTCCCCAATCCGCCAGACAATCTGTTCCGCTGCCTGATCAAGGACGTCTCTCCGCTGGATTATGCTGGGACCCTGTGCCACCGGATCCGCTTCTCTTGCTTGTCCGTCTTCAACAAGATCTACGGCCTACCGCCTGCACTCCCAGTGGATCATCGCGGTCTCCTTACTCGGGGTCCAATCTGGAACTCGGTGTCTGTGCAAAACCTCTCAGCGGTGGATTACTAGGTCTCTGGCAAGTCACTATCGATCCCCAGCGTCGGCAAGGCAGCGCCTGCTCTCAATTGCTCACAGTCTCAAGTGCATCTTACTCCTGTTCACCGCTCGGCTCACACTGGCTCTCTTTGATACGAGGCTGCGGATGTCCTTTCCTCCTTCCCCACCCACTTCCTGTCTCTGCCCCAAAGCATGCTGGAAAACGTAGTCCCATTGTGTCCAGTATAGTTTACATTGCGCTTGTCTCCCTCTGGTGGCCAAACCCGAGCAATACAGAGTTTTTAAACAGCGCTACATACCCATGTGAGTTGCTTTCATTTCGGCGAACATTCATGCTCATCCTCACTTAACAATAGACTGCCCTCTGGGCAGGCTTTCCACCTAGTCAGCAATAACACGCCACAGCTACAGACACACTTATACCCATACAACCCAAAAATACATTCATGGCTATACAAAAATAACGTTTAGGGAAGTCACTGTAGGCAGAATCGGGAACTAGGCTATTCCCAGACTTCTTTGCCAACTTCACAAACTACTGGGCCATATAGGTCAGTAAATAAAAAGAATATCCATGAGAAATTTAATTATCTTCTTTACATTATATACAGTGATATTTGTGCGCATCGGAATCTGGCCTTTCAAATGACACTTCACTTGTCCATGTTGAGTGTAAGGAACCAGAGACAGGATTCAAATGTCCTCTGTATCCCAAGGGGATTGCAGGCCCCCCTATGGATCCACCAGTGCACCCCCCCTTTTAGCAAGTTCTTGCCGGTTTTAAGAATAATCCACAGACTTCCTCCCCCCTCCTGACAGCCAAGTGCCCACACCAGATCCTGTTCCTTCTGCATCAAAACACACATTGAAATGCACTTCAAGAAAAAGGCAGTGCAACAACTTAGTTGGTATGGAAAGCATTCACGTTTAGGTCAGGAGGGAGAAATCTATGGACGCTTTTAAGATGCATTTAACTTTGTAACAGTAGGAAAAAAATTATATAAACATGCAACAGCGCTTTTAGAGGCCCACGGATTCAATTGGTCCGGCCCTTAGAGTGCCACAGCCGGGGGGGGGGTGCCAATTCCCTCTCCCTGGAACTCTGTAATAGAATGAGGGGGTGGAGATTATGCCCACTTCCCTCACTCACTGCTGTGCGCTGATCTGCCTTCGCGCTGCGCCCTTCATCTTCCGGGCACAGCATGAAGGAGGATTTGGCGCGCTTCAGCATGTGAGGAAAGCATGCCCGCCCTTCATTCTACTACTTATCGAGGTTCGGTAAAAGGGCTGCGGGGGTGAAATCTATTAGATGGGGAGGGTGAAAATTAAAATGGGGAGAGGGAGAGTGAAAAGAATTAAAAATGGGGAGAGTGGCACAATTCGGGAAAATTGCAAGTAGCAACATCAGCTGTACCAGCTAACATCACGCACCTCAAAAAGGAAGCAGTTCCAGCCATCACATTAGAGGTGAATGAATTACATTTCTTCTCAAATATAGATGGCTAAATTTTAAGATGTTAATTTTGAATGGCCCTCGAATTATGTTACAAATCTGCAAATGGCCCTTGGCAGAAAAATATAGATCCCACCCCTGCACACTGCACTAGAAGATACCAGAGAGAAAACTACCAAAGAGATAATTATCAAAGATGAAAAGGTCCCATCTGTAAAGTGTTAGAGTGTGTGTTTCACCACATGATGAGCAACTGCTTGAAAGAATGCTTTGAGATACCGCATGAAAAAAATATCTACAACTCCCAGGTAAGTGTTACTGCATAATGCAAGGGAGTGTGAAAACGTGAAATGACGGAGATGCCTATATATTAAGCGATAGGTCACGTTCTTACCTGTATTAAACACTTGCTGACATCACTTGCGCACAGGGCCTTATTGCAGCACTGCGCCGGCCAAATGCAAGAAACACCAAGAACCAAGATGGCCGCCAAGTTAGGATAGTGAACTTGAGTCATGATTATTCATCAATGTGTAAACTGGTCTTTTGGCTCTGAAAGATTTATAATTATTAGACGAAAATTGATTAAACAAATCACATTTTTACCTCAGGTTTAATTCTAGCTCACATACTTAAATCTGCAATGCAGTTACACCTATTTTTATACTAGACTCAGAATCTTAAGTCAGTCAATGTGACATTTCATACCACATGAACCAGGTCTTACCCCATTAAAAAACAGTATACTTGTGTCTATGTGCCCTGGCGTGCGCAGTCCATTACATTAGGGTGTGCACCCACGCTATATTCATTACTAGAAAATTTATGTTTAGAACATCAAGCCAGTAATCAGAGATACAGTTTGTTTTCAAGTTATTCATTAGGAGTTAGATAAGGGACATCTAAAAAGGTCAATTGAGGGGGGGGGTGACTTACCCAACATTAGGGTGTGCCTGGGCACACTTCTGGAACATTTACAGGGTTATTCAGAGAGAATGAAAAATTCTAGGTCAAAATAGGGAGAATTTTTCTGGTTTGGCTATTTTGACCTAGAATTTTTCATTCCCCAGTCATTCGCCTGCTTTTCACCGCTCTCTGAATAACCCTGTTAGTAATTGAAAACTGAGGTTTAGAATATTTTGCACAAAATGCGCATTTTCCATTAGTAATAACAAGCCTGTAATCAGCGATAGTCACTTTTTACGTTATTCCTCAGGAACAAATATTACAATGTAGGAGGTGAAAGAGGACCTCATCACCCAACATTAGAGTGTGCCCTGGCACACCCCCTGCGCACGCATTTGAGTCTATCAGGATTATTCAGAGAGTGGTGATAACCAGGAGAATGACTGGAGAAGTGAAAATTCAAGGTCAAAATAGCCGATTTGGAAAGTGAGGTAATGGGGAGAATTTTTCTGGTTTGGCTATTTTGATCTAGAATTTTCACTTCACCAGTCATTCTCCTGGTTGTCCCCTCTCTCTGAATAACCCTGTATGAAACCGTATCATGAGTAATAAAATCTTTAAAAAATACTTTTGAAATAAAAATGTAATTATTGCAAAATGAAAGAGGTCAATTAGTTTGTAACATGGCATCACTCTTCCTCCCCTGCACACAAACACCCGATACGCTCTCGCTGGACTGTGAGGCAAGGAAGATGCAGAGTCCGCTTTATCCTATAACTTGCTGAAAAAGCTTATTTCAGCAGATGATTAAGGTTAACTTTAAAACCAATTAGAAGGACTCTTGGCCAACAACAAATTTAAAACTAACATTTGCCTTCAATTATAAATGTGCATCCAGGGTTACAGGGAAACGCCAGAGCGCTTTAATTGACTTAAAGAATGCCATCTGCATATATGGAATATATGACATTGCCCGCTGGGTAAGTTCTCTAAAGATTTTATCTTGCATGTACATTTCTAAGAATGAACATTAATAATGGAAAACAAACTACAAAACCACGACTTCTATCCATATTTGCAGCTCCACGCCATTGCAAAGACTTCTTGGCCCACTCCATATAGGATGCACAGCATTCCTGCAAACATTTTTCATCCCTCTCCAGTTCTAGTTTTTGTTTTCTTAATATTATTTGGAAAAAACAAGAGAACAGTCACAATTATAGTATGTGAAAGGTTTTCAATGACTAGAAAAAAAAAAGAAAAAAAGGCATGTATCACAGACAAGATGAACATAATGAAACCAAATACAGTACACCATATAAACCGATCTAGAATATGACAAAACATCAAAATGAAAAAAAGGCCTGTAAACCAGAAGCAAATATAGAGGAAGAGAGAAAAAAAAAAAAAAAAAAAAAGTGTAATTAACATATGACCTCCTCCCCCTATATCACCCCCTGGGCCACTAGTAAATAGAGCCTGCGAGCCACAAATGCATAGCCCCATTCAAAATTAAATACAATGTGAGGTACATGGAGCTTTTCATACACACAGCAGAGCAGGAGAAATGCTACCATGGGACTAATTTACTCCAATAGGAGAGTTATAGGGATTATATTTTAGTACCAATTAATTAAAATATTCTTAAAGGAAGTTTATTCACAGCAGTATCTATAATTTTGTGGTTAAAAACCAAAAACGACACGATCTGTAGTAAGGAAAATTATATATATATTTTTTCAGGAAAATGTATACAAACAAAAAAAAGTGAGACGTGCTTTAATGTTATTTGTTTTGCAAAAGAGCCGTTTGCTAGCAATTGCCCCCCCCCTCTGACATTTCCCTGCCCTCTTCTGGAGGGACACTATGCATTGTGACCAATGTTAGCAGAGTGGCCACATTTCCCTGAGCTCCCTCATCCCTTTCCCTCCCAGTTTGGGAGCAGCTCATTCAGCCCACCAGTGCAGGGTCTTAGTCCCACCCAGAAATGGAGCAATGAGAGCATTGCTGGATTTGCTTGTCAGGATCCTGTAGGCACAGAAATGTGGCGAACCCCCCCCCCCCCAAGAAAAAAAAAAAAAACAACTGAAATTCAGTTGCTCTTTGTTCAAATTAAAAGGGGCAGACTGTTGGCTTAGTTGAGTTAGTGCAGTGGCATTGTTTGTATTATATGTAAAAGCATATTGCCTCTGCTGTAGAACAGCGAAAAATATGTAATTTTGCATTTACTTTCCAATATTTTATTTTTACATTATATGTCCATGTTTGGCATCATTTGTAAAGATCAGACTCTGACCTTTCCAATGACACCTCACTTAATCTTGTGTGGTGTACAATTCAGTAATGCAGGTTCCACAGTTCCCGCCTCTCCTCACTGCAGTGCCACGCCTAGGTTGTCGATTAGAGCTGATGATGCAACGCAAGGTTTCAAACATGCTGGCAGTGTGGGAAATGAGAAGGTGAGTTAGCGCAGCATCACTGTTCACTTTATTATTGTAAACTGAATAATAGTGCTACGTTGGAGGGGCGGGGGGATATTTTTGAAAATTTTATTTAAAGTAAATCTAACCTGTTTATTTCAGTGTTTAAAACAATATATGGTCATGTTTGGTATCATTGTAAAGACCAGACTCTGACTTTCCCCAATGACACCTCACTTAACCTTGTGCGGCGTACAATTCAGAGATGCAGGTTCCAAAACCCCCCGTCTCTCCGCGCTACAGTGCCATGGCTTAGGTCATTGATGAAACCATGCATTGCATCATCTTCATCAGCTCCACACTTGCTGGCAGTGTGGGAAATGAGAAGGGGAGTTAGCGCAGCGTCACTGTTCACTTTATTATTGTAAACTGAATAATAGTGCTGTGTTAAAATCTTTTTTCTATTTGTTAGTTTATATAACTCTAACCTAGTTATATTTAGTATTACCGGAAAGGCCATAATCTGGCCTTTCCAATGATACCTCTTATGTCCATCAGGTCTCTAGGGCTCCAGAGATACAGTGGCCTAAATGATTGCAAAAAAAATTAAAAAAAATTATATATAATATATATATATAATTTTTATTTTTTTTAAAAGAGCAAGGCATCCCCTTGTGACATGCATCTATTAGGCACATGCCTACTCTGCCTAGTTATGAATCCAGTCCTGGTTGAGAGCCATCGGATTGTTGGGATACTTGCTTGAGCATCCAGCCTTCCAGCGATCATGCGACATGCTCAGCATGTCACATGTAGACTAGCAAGGAGGGAGCCCAGCACTATAAGTTAAGTTTGCAACTAAAGGCTTAAAACCAGGATGAGGTTGTGCAGAGGAGGGGGGTCACTGTTTAACCCTAAACGTAGAGAGAGTGTCCCTCTAAATACATTTTTTTTTTAATGCCAGACATTAACCTGCAAATGCACATCCTCTTGGAAGTTGGAAGGGAGCAAAAGCAATGACCTGAGCACGGACAACTGGGATATCTTGAATTTGTTTTAGAATTTTCGCCTTGGGTTCATCGATGCTAACAAAATGAGAAGATCCAAAAAGACTACAAGATGGGCACTAGGGTTAAACGAGGACATGGGGGCTTGGAGTAGAATTCTTGAAAGGGGAAATAAATAAAGCATCCTACACGATTCTAGCACTTCATTTAATAAGGGGATGGAAACGTATTTATTTATTTTGCAAATGGAGGCTGTTCAGTGTGATGTAATGAAACAGCTGCTAAAATAAACCAAGGAAGCCAATTCATCCGCTTAACCAGAAATACTGTAATGTAAATACTACAACATGTTTGGGGAAAAGAGTATAAAGGGAAACTCCAAACTAAGAGGTGCTGCCCCTGCACCAGCAATGGTGAACCAACACTAATGCTTCTGAATGGAGGAGTGAAGCATTGACAGAATAGGGCAACAATAGCAAATCTTGGCACCCCGGATGTTTTTTTAATTAAAAGAAACAGTGATGCAAGATTGGCAGAGCATCATGGAACATTTAGTTCAGAAACATCTAGGGTGCCATGGTTCCCCCATCACTGTAATATGAGGATTAAAGTCCCAAAAAAAATTAAAAAAGCTAGATGGCCAATTTAACTAAAGCGATAAAAATATTAAATGCCATTATTGTGTTTATATTATGTTGCTGATATCTTACATGTGCTTTGTTCCGCTCTTGTATGTTTAGTTAAGAAAATATTTTACTCAATGTGTCATTGGGTGCATCTATTGTGTGATCTTGTGTGGTGTATTGCCCACCCACAGTAACTTTCCATCACTTGCTCCTCACTCTGTGGCATTGGCCATAGAAGGGAGTCTAAGGGTCCATCACCGTCTCAAATCTAAATTTTATTGCATGGGATGTAGTCCAAGAACATCACCAGGGGGTAGATTTTAAGGGGTTTATTCTCAAAGCAGCAAAATTGCGCGTCGAGGCATTCCACCAATTCCATTATGGTGAATTCACCATTTAGCGAATGGTCACCATATGTTCCCAAAAATTTAAAGTTGCCAAAGCACTTATTGGACGGAGAATTCCACAGTTTAACAGGTAGGCTGAATGCACAGGATTCAATCATGTACACCACGATTCCAGTTACATAATCAAAGTCTTGCCTAATAATGCCATTTTCCCTCTCGCACCAAATAGGTTACAAAGAAGTGAATGAATGTCTATTGTAGCTGAGATTTTACACTTTCTAGGGTCTGTAACCCGATATAAATTCTCTCCTCACCTGGACAATAGCAGAATAAACCACTACCAATCAACTATCAGAAAGGAGGATAAGGAGCAGAAAGCTGAAGCTGCAATATTCTGAAGGTTTCTGAATAAATAGAAAATAATCTGTTATATAAAATGCTTCTTTTATCAGGCTGGAATTCATGCAACCATACTGCTCGCTGCACCATTGCCTGTTCCCTACATGCTTCTTGCACTGCAGAAATGGGTAGCAAAATAACCTTAAAAAATAAAATGTATGAGTGCAGAATAAATGGTAATCACCTCCAGGATTAGAGAATATCCAGAATATAAACAAGGAAAAGAAATTCCACACTTTATGGAATAGACACTGAAAATTATTGCTAATCAAATGTTTGAAATGCTGATTAAATCAATTTGATAGGGGAATAAATCTTAAAATTATTAATGGAGTGCGGAATCCCTTTTTTATAATTTTGGATGGGGTTGTCCATCATGTCGGCGAACTTGCAGCCAGTTGAGACCCGTGTCACATGTGGTGATGTGAAATCAGATGCGCAGCTACAAAGCCACAAAGCGCGCATACACTCCCAACGTCACACATGCCACAGTGGACACGTCAGCACCAACATGTGCTCTCTGGTATGTTTGACAGGGTGTGTGCACACGCATTGCGTAGTTTTGAAGCCAGACAGCCGATTAAAACTCACTGGAGGAGACATGGGTCTCGATTGACCACAGGTCCGCTGAAATGATGGAACACCGGCTCATTTTATTGTACGTGACACAGGGCGGCCAATGGAATTCTTGGGACCCCCTTCCATCAGTAAACAGATTAAAAATTAAATAGTTTTGGCTCCTCTTCCCCTTCAGTAAAAGGGGAAAAAGGTGTTCCCTGGGGAGAGCGTTCACTCTACACCTCTACCTGGTGCATACCACACAAATTGCTCCCTAAATGAGGAGTCAGGAATGATCTTCTGGCCTCAGATGCCACGGCCCACTGGGAAAATTGATATCTTTGTGGGTCAGTACTAAGTGTTATGGGGTACCCATAGGTCTTAGACAAACTGCACAGGGTCTGGCCAGGGCCCCGAACATTTAAATTTATTTATAAAGGATTTTACCAGGAAGGATACATTGAGATTTCTCTCGTTTTAAAGTATGTCCTGGGTTCAAGAACATTGAAATTTTACAGTCGTTACAGATAGTCATAAAATGCATGTTATTAACACAAAACAAATTAACAGAAAAATAAATATGTAGGAAATAGTCATTATGTTACATGTTTACAGGTGCATTCCGTATTGAGGTATGTTAATAGGGAGCTCGAGTAGGGATGAGCTGTTCGGTTCGATATGTTCGGAGTTCGCATCGAACATCGGCCGTTCGCGAACATTTCCACGTGTTCGACAAACAATGGATTCGGACCCAATACCAGAATCGGGTCCAAAATTTAAACGGAGCATAGAAACCAGCATGAATTAGGATTAAACCTTGGTAAATAGATAGAAGAAACGAAGTGTAGTGGCTATTTGATCTTGCCTTAATGGCTAATATATTGATGCCACTGGTAGCTGGTATTTAACAAATTTTAAACTAAATAGACAGTTGTAAATAGGAACTGACAATAATCTTTATTAAACATATACAATATTGGTTAAATAGTATAGAATCAGTGGTTTGGCAATTATGTGATATATATCGGTGGATACCTTATGGCAGTCTGAACATATTGACCATATGTCGATTAGCATTGGTATTTTCGTATAGAAAAACTACTGGGTATATCTTATATAATGTATAACCCTATAGAGTTTAACAAGCATTGGATTCTATTGATTTCACTTGGGTTACTGTTGCCAGTGGGAGCAGTCAATTAAACTCTAAATAGGTTTTGGCTCCCTCAACTCGAAAAGGCAGCTCCCAATATGTTAGCATATACCAAAATAAATGCAATATCGGTGATATTCGTAGACTGAGTATATTATCCCTTATAATGGTAATTATGTGGTTCCATGAAGAAACATATAGAGTGTTTTAAATATCTTCATTGGACATAATCAATAATTTGAAGGAATATCAACAAATAAATTGGAGAGACCGCATATAGACTCGTTCCACACAAATAAAACGTAATGTCTGATAATATATATGTCACATGTGAAATATATTTGGCATGGAAAGCAGTCAAATATTGGTTAATCGATTGGACAAGTGTCAATATCCCAAATGGAAATCCACTCTGGGGAGATATGAATTTGCTGGAAATTCAGGGTATGTTGTGTATGCTAGAATGATCTGCGTATTAGTACTACAATAGAAGGCTTCTGCTGGGACCAATTTCATCAGTGTCTAGCATTCAAGCTACCAATGTGATGCTGATTAACACTTCGCCTGCTTATTGGCGTTATAAATATATGATGGTGTGGTGCTGGAAGAGTGCCTTAAGTCAAGTTGATAGATATTCCAAGGCACAATTAGTGTCACAACCTTCCTTGTCTGCAGTTACCACCATATATGTACTGGTAGGTATGGTTAATTCTCCATATTGATGGTATACATATTTGCAATTACAGCAAATACCGAGGAGAATGACCTATCAGTAACAGTGATTGAAGATCCTCTCAATTGACATATATATATATGGTGGCAACTGAAAACAAGGAATGTTGTGATACCTACTGGATCTTAGAATATCCAATAATCTGATATAAGGCACTCCTGAAATACCATACTATTGTAAACTTATAAACGCCAATAGAAAGGTTTTTTCAAAAAATCTGCAAATACCTATAGCCTTTAAAATTTATGGTTTAAAGATATTTCTCTTTTCTGTACCAATTGCTTCATTCATACGGTATTAATATATATGCTAATTGAGAGGATCTCTAATCACGGTTCTTGACAGCCTAATTCATTCATTAATTGCTATAACTGCAAATATGTATGCCATCTAAGTGGAGAACTAATTATATCTACTAGCATATATATGGTGGCAACTGTAAACAAGGAATGTTGTGATACCTACTGGGTCCTAGAATATCCATTAACCTGACATAAGGCCATTTTCAAGTACCATACTATCGTACCCTTATAAACGCCAATATGAAGGCGTTTTAATAAACCTGCAATACAGCCTTTGAAATTTTGGTTTAAAGATATCTCCATTTATTCTGTACTCAAGTTTGCGGTGCTAATATATATGTCAATTGAGAGGATCTTCAATCACTGTTACTGATAGGTCATTCTCCTCGGTATTTGCTGTAATTGCAAATATGTATACCATCAATATGGAGAATTAACCATACCTACCAGTACATATATGGTGGTAACTGCAGACAAGGAAGGTTGTGACACTAATTGTGCCTTGGAATATCTATCAACTTGACTTAAGGCACTCTTCCAGCACCACACCATCATATATTTATAACGCCAATAAGCAGGCGAAGTGTTAATCAGCATCACATTGGTAGCTTGAATGCTAGACACTGATGAAATTGGTCCCAGCAGAAGCCTTCTATTGTAGTACTAATACGCAGATCATTCTAGCATACACAACATACCCTGAATTTCCAGCAAATTCATATCTCCCCAGAGTGGATTTCCATTTGGGATATTGACACTTGTCCAATCGATTAACCAATATTTGACTGCTTTCCATGCCAAATATATTTCACATGTGACATATATATTATCAGACATTACGTTTTATTTGTGTGGAACGAGTCTATATGCGGTCTCTCCAATTTATTTGTTGATATTCCTTCAAATTATTGATTATGTCCAATGAAGATATTTAAAACACTCTATATGTTTCTTCATGGAACCACATAATTACCATTATAAGGGATAATATACTCAGTCTACGAATATCACCGATATTGCATTTATTTTGGTATATGCTAACATATTGGGAGCTGCCTTTTCGAGTTGAGGGAGCCAAAACCTATTTAGAGTTTAATTGACTGCTCCCACTGGCAACAGTAACCCAAGTGAAATCAATAGAATCCAATGCTTGTTAAACTCTATAGGGTTATACATTATATAAGATATACCCAGTAGTTTTTCTATACGAAAATACCAATGCTAATCGACATATGGTCAATATGTTCAGACTGCCATAAGGTATCCACCGATATATATCACATAATTGCCAAACCACTGATTCTATACTATTTAACCAATATTGTATATGTTTAATAAAGATTATTGTCAGTTCCTATTTACAACTGTCTATTTAGTTTAAAATTTGTTAAAAAATACCAGCTACCAGTGGCATCAATATATTAGCCATTAAGGCAAGATCAAATAGCCACTACACTTCGTTTCTTCTACTATTCTATTTCCACGTGTTCGGTTCGAGATTGTTTTGAAAAAAAAGTTTAAAAAATAAAAATAAAAAAATCTAGAAATAAAGAGACTCTTTACTGCAGAATATTATAAGCAACGGTTTATTAGATATTGAATTAAAACGGGAATATTTTTAACATTGAAGCCTATGGGATAAAACATTCTTGTTACTAAAACATCAGGCAGACACGGCCCTCTAATCAGGTTCTTTAGAGGGCAGCCTGCAGGGGCCTCCCAAGGATCCCCTTGAGGAGCATGCGGCCGCCGGATGACAGAGCTACGACTGCGGGCTAGCCGCCCGGGTGCATGTGGCAGAGACAGGTAGCGCAGGGAGGGAGCCACTGCACCTGCGGCCACGGCAGACCCCACAACCAGGATCCAGGGAGCCCCCACTGACCACCAGGCTAAGGTAAGGCGACACATTTCTAAAAAAAATAAAATCCAAGGACATTTAAAATGTCCCCGGGAACATAAAATAAAACTTTTTTTTTTCTTTCTCTACCTGGCTGAAATATATATTATATAATTTCACATATTATTTCAGCCAGGTAGAGAGGGGCAGCATGTGGGCTGCGCGGGGTCTCAGGCAGTGGTTTATTTTTTTTGGTGTGTATATTTTTAGCAAATTTATAGGGGAAGGTAAGGGCAGGTATGAATATACAGTGGCAAGAAAAAGTAGGTGAACCCTTTGGGATTACGTGGAGTTTTGCATGAATTGGTCGTAAAATGTGCTCTGATCTTCATCCAAGTCACAACAATTTGAAAAACACAGTCTGCTTAAAATAATACAACACAAACATATGTTTTCATGTTTTTATTGAACATAAGATGTAAACAGTCACAGTGTAGGGTGGACAAAGTATGTGAACCTTTGGAGTTAACCTCAACCAAACGTTTCCTGTAGTTGCAGATCAGACCTGCACAACGATCTGGAGTAATTTTGGACCACCACTCTTCACAAAACTGTTTCAGTGTAGCAATATTCTTGGGATGTCTGGTGTGAATTGCTCTCTTAAGGTCATGCCACAGCATTTCAATCGGGTTGAGGTCAGGACTTTGACTGGGCCACTCGAGAAGGCGTATTTTGTTTTGTTGAAGCCATTCTTTTGTTGAATTACTTGTATGCTTTGGGTCATTGTCCTGTTGCATCACCCATCCTCTGCGGAGCTTCAGTTGGCGGACAGATGGTCTTACGTTTTCCTGCAAAATGTCTTGATAAACTCTGGAATTCATTTTTCCATCAATGACAACAATCCGTCCAGGCACTGAGGCAGCAAAGCAGCCCCAAACCATGACGCTCCCTCCGCCATGTTTTACAGTGGGGATGAGGTTTTGATGTTGGTGTGCTGTTCCTTTTTTTTTCGCCACACTTACTGTTGTGTGTTTTTTCCAAACAACTCAATTTTGGTTTCATTTTTCCACAGAATATTTTGCCAGTAGTGCTGTGGAACATCCAGGTGCTCTTTTGCAAACTTCAAACGTGCTGCAATATTCTTTTTTGGACAGCAATGGCTTCCTCTGTGGTGTCCTCCCATGTACTCCATTCTTGTTTAATGTTTTCCTTATTGTAGAGGGGTCAACAAAAATGTTAGCATGTGCCAGAGATTTCTGTAAGTCTTTAGCTGACACTCTAGGATTCTTCTTTACCTCATTAAGCATTCTGCGCTGTGCTCTTGCAGTCATCTTTACAGGACGACCACGCCTAGGGAGAGTAGCATCAGTGCTGAACTTTCTCCATTTGTAGACAGTCTGTCTTACTGTGGACACATGAACATCAAGGCTTTTGGAGATACTTTTGTAACCCTTTCCAGCTTCATGCAAGACAACAATTCTTGATCGTAGGTCTTCTGAGAGCTCTTTTCTGCGAGGCATGGTTCACATCAGGCAGTGCTTCTTGAAACCATTAAACCTAAAACTGGTGTGTTTTTAAAGGGCAGGACAGCTTTCAGCAACACATCCAATAATATCACATTGATTGGGCTCAAGGTTGGCTCACTCCTGGCTCCAATTAGCTCTTGGAGAAGTCATTAGGCTAGGGGTTCACATACTTTTTCCACCCTGCACTGTGAAGGTTTACATGTTATGTTCAATAAACACATGAAAACATTTAATGTTTGTGTTGTATTATTTTAAGCAGACTGTGTTTTTCAAATTGTTGTGACTTAGATGAAGATCAGAGCACATTTATGACCAATTCATGCAAAACGCCACGTAATCCCAAAGGGTTCACATACATAGAGTGGCAAGAAAAAAAATATATAAATTGGACATACACACATTTTGGCAACTAATTGCCCCCCCTCATTTGGCTGATCCCTCCAGAAGAAATGTTGAACCTGACAGAGCAGAGAAATATATATATATATATATATATATATTTCTCTGCTTTGTCAGGTTCAACATTTCTTCTGGAGGGATCAGCCAAATGGGGGGGCGCATTTAGTTGAGATTGTCCACATGCTACCCCCATGTGCGTATGTGTATATATGGTCGGAGATCTGTGGGTGGGTGTAATTATATATATATATATATATAAATATGTGTCTGCAGGTTGAAATATACATATATGTCTGTGTGTGGTATCCAGGGCCGGTGCAAGCATTTTTGTTTACCTCGGGCTAAATTGCATTTTTGTGCCCCCCCTCCACCCAATCTGTGCCATGCCAAATCATGAGTGTTTGGTGTCCTCACGCATTGCCAATCTATGCTGTGCCTGGTGCCCCTCCTGTGCCACAGGGCCAATCTACAGAGTGTGTGGTCCCATGGGCGTCCGCAGGATGGGGCAAGGTGGGCAGGTGCCCCCCCCCAGAACTGCCCACTCACAGCACAGCCCGCAGCACTTTTCATCGCTGGTTAACAGGATGATTTGCTGCAGGCTCCTCTCCCACCACGTGACTGGCTGCAGGGTGTCACATGACTGCAGCATGTGGCGCTGGCCGGGAACAAGGAGAGAGAGAAGCTCTCCTGGATCAGTGTATGGTGAGAATGAATAAAGATTTTTTTTAAACAAGAAGCTATTGTATTTTTGTTGTTTTTTTTGGGGGGGGGAGGTGATGGGTGGGTGTATTTGACTATGGATTCGTTTTAACATTAGGGGTTAATCTTGGAGTTAAATCTAGTGCTAGGGTTACCCTTAGGGATAATTTTTGGGTTTGGGTTAATTCTAGAATTAGGGACAGTACAAGAATTTTCTTTTTTTTAAAGGGTGCCTCCATATATTCAGGGTGTGTGGGTGTGTTTTTAGGGGCTCCTCCATATATTCAGGGTGTGTTTTTAGGGGTTCCTCCATATATTCAGGGTGTGGGTCTTTTTAAGGGCTCTTCCATATATTCAGGGTGTGCAGGTGTCTTTTTAACCTCCCTGGCGGTCTAATTTTTTCAAAATTTTGTGTCTAAAAGCGTCTCATTTTTTTTTTTTTTTTAAAGGAAACGTGTTTTTGTACATAGTTAGCCTGTAATAATTAGGAATCACGCACTGAAATCCGTGAAATCAAGAGTCCTTACTGGTAAAAACCTTTCTAAATAAATGAATTTTAAAAAAAAAAAAATATCGGACTCCGTGTATTTACTAAAGTTTGAAACCCGACAATTTATTATCCCAAAAATAATTATCCAAAATAATGCAAATAAATGATATTCAATAAAATACAACAAAAAACACTGAAATCTGTCTGAGAATAAGGGTGAGACGATGTATGGTCTATTTCTTATCCTGTACTGCCACCGAGTGGCCGTTCATAAACATAGCATTTTGTATTCAGTGTTTATTATGAATGAAATTTGCTGCGGTCCAGCCCCCCTGCAACATGTGACTCGCAGGGAGCCTTCCAGGAAGCAGCTCGCCGTGATCACACTGGGGGGACAGCCAGGGAGCCAGTAGGAGGGGAGTATGTATCCAGTCCGAGGTGTGGCTCGGGGTTACCGTTCGTGGTAGTGAACTTTAACCCCGAGTCACACTCGGGAATACCGCCAGGGAGGTTAAGGGGAGAAAAAAAAAAAAAAGTCCTGATGGTAAAAGTCTCAACGCTAGCCCTATGGCCACTCATTTCAGTTTCGCCTCAGCCTGACCAGGTCTAGAGCTGCCTTCGCTGAGGACAGACAGGAGAGAGAGTGATCCGCAGTGCAGAATTCAACATTATAGTGTATTGCGCGATGTATGAATAAGCGAACTGTGAGTATTGCTTCAGCTCTTATCTGCGGGCGTCTGCAGTGAACAGGTCGTGGGAAAGTGGGTGCAGGATGAAACCGGGTGACACCCTGCAGATGACACCACCAGGCAGGATCTTACTGCACTCCAGTAACTCACCTGCAGTAGTGTCACCTCACCTGAGTTTGCAGCTGCAGCATGGCAGATGCATCCCAAGTGGAGACAGTGCCGTATTACTGCAGAGCATTGTGCTAGCATTGTGGTAACACTATTTACAGACCCTCCCTTTAATGCGTTGATCCTGGGTGTGTGACTAGTGTGGTGCATTGAATGGCGTTAACAGACTAGAAAATGCAACACTCAGATCAGACACTTACACCTTAATTCTTCTATTAGACTTGCATCAGGTTTCACAGCTTCTTTATTACTACGCTTTATTTTATAACTGTCCCCTTCATGACATTGTCAAAAGGACAGAATATGGATGCCATTAAAATTTTGCCACGCCCAGAAAAATTTCTGCGGACGCCCATGCACTACAGTGGAAGCACGCTGGCTGACTCTGCTGCAGGGCCACACCAAGCTTTGGGGTTTGTCCTCCAGGCTTTTCTGCTGCTGCGTGCCCTGGCTATGCGTGTCACGTGAGGGGGCGGTGCCGCATTATGCAGTGTGCCAGCTCATGTTTAGAACGTGGGACTGAGGCAGGCACACTGCATTGGTTTGAGAGTGCACGGCTGGGCCCCTGGTTGATGTCTGAAAATCATTCATAGCTCCGCTTCCAGTATTTTAAAAATAGCAAGCCAGGACAGTAAGTCGGCCGCCTGTGCCGCCTTACACTAGCGCCAGCCCTGCTGGTATCAATGCATCCCTACTCTATACACAGTGTATCCCTATAATAAATATGATCAGGGGTTAATTTAATAGGAATAGTATAAAAAAAGTAACAGTAATTTTTGATGTATTTTATTCAGTAGAAACTTTTTTTTGCCTATATAACATGTGCTTTGTGAAAATAAAACAGTTTTGTGTGTACATTTTAATTTAGTTAGTGGATTCCTGTCCAGTGCGGTGAGAAGCAAACGTAATGCAGTGTAGACAAGCCTGTAAAATGTTTGCTTCTCTTTGCTACGCTGTGCGTCGCTACACGCTCAGTGTGTCTCAGCCTTTATTCCCGCATCACTAGCTTACCGAATCAGTTTCTATACTTGTTACTGACCCGGCTTGTTCTGAGGACCCGATCTGTTGCCGACTTTGCCTGCTATTTGACTATTCTCTGTGTATTCCCTGCCTGTTCGGTTTGCTTCCAGTTGCTACTGGTGTGCACCGATTCTAACCATATACAGTAGCGCAGTACAAGTGCCTAAGCAATGCTGACCCGGTTTTGTTATAGCTGCTGATGTAACTGAATAGATCGGGGATCTCTTCTGCATTCCCAAATCCTCCACAATACCACAAAAGGGGTTACGGTGTGAAGGCACTTGCTGCCAAAGGCACAATATTTGGGTGCACTGCCACCTATATTACCAGATTCATATCATTTTAATATTGGACCGCAGGGTCCAACCCTGCACTCTTCCACAATACCACAAAGGTGTGTCAGGTATATTATAATGGAAAATTAAAATGGATGCCTGTAGCCATCTTGTTTTTTTTTTTTAAATATATGTTTATTAAAGATTCAAGCAGTACAGCATATATATCAACAGTAAAGATAAGTCAGACATTGATACAGTAAGTTTTACCCCCTAAGCATCACACCATACAGTTCCCCTCATATCCAGACGAATTGTTGTTGGTACTATCGTGAGACGTTCAAGTAGTCATCCAGCGCTCTGGAGACTGACGTTGGTAACAATGGCGGGTCAGTAAGCGAATTTAACAAAAAACATTCCGTATACTGAAACGCATTTTTAATCCGGGTCAGGCTGTCCTCTGGTAGGAGTTGTATGAAAGGCCCCCAAACCCCAAAAAACTCTCCCACCTTGTCTTCTTTATGGAGACTCGCTTCCGCCCAATCATGTCGAAAGAGAGTAAAACCTGGTGTAGAACATCGAGAACGAGGGGGGGCTGACATCTATCCAGTGGCCTAAAATGGCTTTCTTTGCGGAGGCTGCAACAATGCCCAGCAGCGTTTTCTGGGCCCTGGACAGTTGGCCTTGTTTCCTGATCAGAAAGAATGTTAAATAACGCCCTGTCTGGGGAGATCGGCATTACTAATTTTAGGAGTCGGGACCCGAACCTTTTAATGGTGTTCCAGAAAAGTTGGATGCGGGGGCAGGACCACAGGCAATGAAAAAGATCTGCCCTGGCTTGTGAACATTTAAGACAGCGCCCCGAATTTAGCGGATTATAGAGGGCCAGTCTGGCTGGCGCCACATAAGCCCCATGCAATAATTTGAAAAACATTTCCCTATATTGGGCCGAAGGAATTTGTTTGCGGGATCTAGTGGTGGCTGCTATGAGCGAAAAGGGTGACTGTTGCGGGAGGTGAAGACACCAAGAGGCTACTCCTGTGGTGGCGACTGTCCAGTCATAGTGGGGACGGAGTATGTGTCAGAAGTTAGCTGTTGAAGGGCCTGTTTTCATTATGGTGTCCAGAGGGTTAAGGAAATCTCTGGGCCCCAAGTCCCGTATCTGCTGTGAGATAAATGTGGAGAGTTGTAAGTAATACACGGGGTGCAGATATGTGGGTGCTAGAATGTCGCATACCGCTTCGTATGAGAGCAGGGTGTGCGAAGGTAGGCTCAGTACTTGACCAATTTGGGATATGCCCTTACGCGCGAAGGCCCAAAAGGCCGGGACGGGTGAGCCGCCTTGGAAGCTCGGGTTGCGAAGCAAAGGCTGATAAAGCAAAGTTTTCCAAGATAGGCCCAGGTGTTTCCTGGCCTTGTACCATGTAACTCTGCCTACAGTGAGAAGGGGGTTCGTTCTTTGGGTGGGCGGCAGCGATGAAGGGGCCAGATTAAGGAGAGCCCCTACTGACAATGGATAGGCCATTGCCTGATCTAGTTTATGGTCCGTGAATCTGGAGGAGTTTGTTATCCAGTCTGCTACTAGGCGGTATTGGGCTGCCAGGTTATATGATCCTATCTCGGGCATATTCTCGTCTCCCAAGCTGTATGGCAATTGTAGTTTGTGCAGTGCTATACGTGCCCTCCCTCCGTCCCATATAAACTTAGTAAATAGGGCGTGGATGTTCGAAATATCCCGTTGTTTGATGGAGTATGGGTATCATTTGGATCGGATATAACAGGCGTGGGAACGCCACCATTTTTATGAGGCTAATCCTCCCCATGTAAGATAGTGGAAGTTTGGTCCAAGAAGCAAGCAGGGTTTTAAATTGGGCTATCAGCGGTGGGATTGTTACTTCGTATAATCTCCCTAGATCAATTGGGAGCAGTAATCCCAGGTATTTTTTAAAGGTGCCACCCTTACTCCAACTGAATGGCATGTGGTTCGCCAAGGTGGACCTGCAGTTCCTACCCAGAGGAATGGCCAATGTTTTCTCGAAGTTGATTTTAAAACCCGAGGCTATGTGGAATTTTTCCAAGTAGTCAAGTAATGTTGGGAGCGCCCTTTTCGGGTTGGAGAGGAACAAGAGCAAATCGTCCGCAATCGCCACTACCCGCACCTCCTGGTCGCCCACCCGTATGCCCTTGACGTCTGGTCGCGTCAGAAGTATGCGTATAAGCGGTTTAAGAGCTAGGTTGAAAAAAAGAGGGGAAAAAGGGCACCCCTGTCTCGTACCACATTCCAGTAAAAAGAGATTAGAGTTGAGCCCATTAGTCGTCACCGTGGCCACCCGGGAGTGATATAGTGCCTCAAACACGTTTCTGATTGCGCTGCCAAAAAAAAGGGTATTTAAAAAACCGCCGCAAGTAGGCCCACGATATTCGGTCGAATGCTTTGTCAGCATCGCAACTAAGGACCAGATTCGCCAACGGCTGACGATCATTCGATGCCCATATTGCCGCCAAAGTGCGTCTAATATTCTGCACTGAGTGACGTCCCTTTAGGAAGCCCGTCTGCGCAGGGGAGATAAAGTCCGTCAAGGGCGCCTGGAGTCGGCAAGCCATGATACCGGATAAAAGTTTCAGGTCGACATTCAAAAGAGAAATCGGACGGTATGACGTGATGAGCATGGGATCTTTATTTGGTTTGGGAAGGACCACTATTCGAGGTATTAAAAGGTTGGTGGGGGGGGTCTTTACCCTGTAAAATATTATTGTACAGCGTAGCAAGGTGCGGCCCTACATGACCCTTTAAAATTTTATAAAATTCCGCTGAAAAAACGTCCAGACCTGGTGTCTTGTGAAGCTGTAAGCGAGCAATGGCTTTATGGACTTCCGTCGGGGTAATTGGGGCGTTCAACTGTTCCCGAGCCTCTGTGCTTAATTCAGGTAGGTTAGCCTCTAGAAAGATACCCGCCTGCGACTCCCAAACGTCCGGTTCTGCCTTGTAAAATTTTTCAAAATAGGCCCTGAAATAAGCATTAATTTTAAACGGATCTGTTAGAAGCTCCCCGGTAAGTGTCCTGATTCTCGAGATCGAGGGGGGTGTTGGCGTTTGCAGTCGAAGAAGGTTGGACAATAATTTCCCCTGTCTGTTACCCCAGCGAAAAAAAAACTGTTTTTTTGGTGGAACCAAAAATATTGTGCCCTGTCCTCAACTATTTCGGCATACGCCTTCTTGCTGGCCTTGTAGTCCGTCGCGGATTGGGCAGTGGCTTGCAGTAAGTGAGACCTATGGAGGTCACTAGGTTCGAATGCGCTTCCAGTAGCCTCCTACTGATCTCTTTTCGCTTGCGCGATACATATTCTATGATATGCCCCCCTCATTACTGGTTTGGCCGCTTCCCAGAATAAAATTAGTGTCATCTAGGTGTTCGATATTATCATCCACATAATTGTGCCAACACAATTCCACAGGTTTCTTAAATCCCTCTGACTTGTATAGTAAATCCGGGAAACGCCAGTTTCGGGACTGCGGGAGCTGAAACGTAGTTCGATCGTGACCGCCGCGTGGTCAGAGATATGTATTATGCCAATGGAGGCGTCAAGTAAAGTGTATTGTAGGGAGAGGGACATGAGAAACATATCAATGCGTGAAAAGGAATCGTGCGGGTGTGAGTAAAAGGAGTAATCCCTCCCCTCCGGGTTAAGAAATCATCACGCATCTACCGGAGCAATATGTTCTTGTAAGAAATTAGGGCCCGCAGTGGACTGCAGGTTGTCTGGCGACCTTCTAGGCCGAGAGTGATCTAGAGTTTGGTCTACCACTGCATTAAAATCTCCGCCCACTAGACAGTGATCGAAATTTTATTGCAACATTTGTGTATATAAGTCAGAGTAAAACTGTTGGTGTGGAGGATGGGGGGCATACACATTCACCAGCAAGTATTTTGCTTCTTGGATGGACACCAACAGGATGGAAAACCTGCCTTGTGGATCATTTTTCTCGTCAAGGACTACATGTGGAAGTTTCCTGTTTAGCAAGATTGCCGTGCCACGTTTTTTGTTTACATATGGGGCTGAAGATTGGTAGCCTACCCAGGGTGCCCTGAGGAGGTTAGTGGTTGAAGACCAGTGGGTCTCTTGAAGAAAGACAATATCCAGTCGTAAGCTAGTTAAGTGAGAGAGCACCTTCTTTCTTTTTATAGGGGAGTTTAAGCCCTCCACATTCCACGAGATCACCTTAAAGGAGCTCTTAGGAATCGGAGGCGGGGTTACCCTGGTCCGGGGGTCAAGTACGGGAACGGACACTGCGTGCCTAGTGCAGCTAGAGGGGATTCCTCATGGCAATGGGGGAACGTGGCTGTCCCAGCAGCAGCCACAATTCCCAGTCTAGGGGGTAGAGAACCCAATTGCTGACTTGAATCTGGATTTTGAACATTTTTGTTTCGGAACCATAACATATTGAAACTAAAACTTAAAACTAAGAACATTAACCACGCCGCTGCGGAGGACGCGCTCAGCGCGTCTTGCCGCAGGAAGGGTTGGCTGCGGAAGACGCGCTGAGCGCGTCCTCCCGAAGCAGCCTGCGATCGGCCGGATTCCGGCCGATCGCTGTGCCCCCCGGTGCGGGCTGACATCTTGGATGTCAGCCCGTCAATCCGGGACCGCCGCGGGCACAATATACAGTCAAGTCCAGAAACATTGGGACATCGATCACAATTCTAACATCTTTGGCTCTATACACCACCACAATGGAGTTGGAATGAAACAAACAATGTGTTTTAACTGCAGACTGTCAGCTTTAATTTGAGGGTATGTACATCCAACTCAGGTGAACGGTGTAGGACTTACAGCAGTTTGCAGATGTGCCTCCCACTTGTTAAGGGTCCAAAAGTAATGGGACAATTGGCTTCTCAACTGTTCCATGGCCAGGTGTGCGATATTCCCTCATTACCCCAATTACAATGTGCAGATAAAAGGCCCAGAGTTCATTTCAAGTGTGCTATTTGCATTTGGAATCTGTTGCTGTCAACTCTCTCAAGATGAGATCCAAAGAGCTGTCACTATCAGTGAAGCAAGCCATCATTAGGCTGAAGAAACAAAACAAACCCAGAGAGATAGCAAGAACATTAGGCGTGGCCAAAACAACTGTTTGGAACATTCTCAAAAAGAAGGAATGCACCGGTGAGCTCAGCAACACCTAAAGACCCGGGAGACCACGGAAAACAACTGTGGTGGATGACAGAAGAATTCTTTCCCTGGTGAAGAAAACACCCTTCACAACAGTTGGCCAGATCAAGAACACTCTCCAGGAGGTAGGTGTATGTGTGTCAAAGTCAACAATCAAGAGAAGACTTCACCAGAGTGAATACAGTGTGTTCACTACAAGATGAAAACCATTGGTGAGCCTCAAAAACAGGAAGGCCAGATTAGAGCTTGCCAAACAACACCTAACAAAGCCTTCACAGTTCTGGAACAAGATCCTATGGACAGATGAGACCAAGATCAACTTGTACCAGAGTGATGGGAAGAGAAGAGTATGGAGAAGGAAAGGAACTGCTCATGATCCTAAGCATACCACCTCATCAGTGAAGCATGGTGGTGGTAGTGTCATGGCGTGGGCATGTATGGCTGCCAATGGAACTGGTTCTCTTGGATTTATTGATGATGTGACTGCTGACAAAAGCAGCAGGATGAATTCTGAAGGGTTTCGGGCAATATTATCTGCTCACATTCAGCCAAATGCTGCAGAACTCAATGGACGACGTTTCACAGTGCAGATGGACAATGACCCAAAGCATACTGCAAAAGCATCCAAAGAGTTTTTGAAGGGACAGAAGTGGAATGTTATGCAATGGCCAAGTCAATCACCTGACCTGAATTCCATTGAGCATGCATTTCACTTGCTGAAGACAAAACTGAAGGGAAAATGCCCCAAGAACAAGCAGGAACTGAAGACAGTTGCAGTAGAGGCCTGGCAGAGCATCACCAGGGATGAAACCCAGCGTCTGGTGAGGTCTATGTGTTCCAGACTTCAGGCGGTGATGGTTGCAAATCCTTTGCAGTCAAAGTATTAAGAAGGGAAAGTTTGATTTATGATTATTATTCTGTCCCATTACTTTTGGTCCCTTAACAAGTGGGAGGCACATCTGCAAACTGCTGTAAGTCCTACATCGTTCACCTGAGTTGGATGTACATACCCTCAAATTAAAGCTGACGGTCTGCAGTTAAAGCACATTGTGTTTGTTTCATTCCAACTCCATTGTGGTGGTTTATAGAGCCAAAGATGTTAGAATTGTGTCGATGGAGGGGGCGTGGCCGACTGAAGGGGACCAGACGTGTTCTAGCTGTGCTCCGTATTTGCCTGCATAATACGGGTCGTTTAGCTGATTTTTCCTCGAAGACTCTTATATACCCGTACCCCCCAAGTAGCCGGCCACCGGGGGTGTGTTGTTCGGAGCCTGCTTGGCCTCCCCTCCGGACCTGAGACTTGCTTCTCCTGCCCGTTTTCCCGGTGGACGAGTGCTGCCAGTGGCCATCTTGAGGCCTATCTCCAGACCACCTTCTGCCTCCGGGCTGGGAGCTCTGCGAGTTTCCCGGCTGGCGGGCTTTCTGAACGGCTATCTTGGGGCATTGCCCCGCACTGCGGTGTCTCTACTGCACCTGATCTACACTCCCTATCTGGATGGAGAGGGCTGGAGAAGCGGAGGGCCCCCGTTTCCCAGCCATGACGGCTGACCTGATTGAGGGGGCGGATGGAGTACCCGCGGGGCGGTGGACGGATGTCCCATTGCTGCCCTTGGGATCTGGCCTGGAGGCAGCGCTATCGCTCTTGGAGGACATGCTGAGGATGGAAGAAGATGATGGGCGTCCGCTGACGAGAGGCGCCCTGCGACGCTTTACGGAGGCCTTGCGGGGCAGCAGAACCCCAGATGACCCACGTGGCGCCGACTGTGGAGGATTCCGACGGGAGGCTGCTTCGCACATTTATGCGTCCCTGGAGGGAGGCGCCGAGAGCGACCCAGAGCCCCGGTCTCTGCCGGTTGCCTCGCTGGCAGCGGGAATGAGTCCTCCATGTGGTCTTGAGGTAACTGTCACCTGCGGATTGCCGGACTGCGCACAGTCGACTGGAGTGGCGGAGGGGCCTGGAGACCCTAGTTGGAGAATGGAAGTGGAGGAGTGCTCCCCCTTGTCGACCTGGCCTGCGGCGCGACCTGGATCGCTCGTCCCGGCTCTCGCTCTACGGGAGTCTGCGAATTCACCTCGTGGAGACGACAACGAGAATAGTTGGGCAGCACGAGCTCTGTTGGGGCCTTGTGCCCTACACCTGGAAGATTTGGCACCAGTTGTGTATTCCGGCCTACCTGTCGGTTCCCTACCCGCCTTACGAGAACCTCTTTTCCGGGATGCTGGTTGAAAGGGACCTGCCCCCCGCGAGTGTGACCCCTGTTCTCGGTCCTTGACCCATTTTTGAAATTAGATGACTCTCCACCTGTTGACCCTTTTGGCTTCTCACACCCCATCCCTCATTCCCCCACCACCCCACATGCTGAGAATACCTGTTTATTGTTGCATTCCCCCCCTTATCCTCCCCCCTTTTTTACTGGGGCACTTCCGACATTTTCTGAGGACACTTTGAGTTTTCGTTCCATCCTCTCTCCCTTTCCCCTATATAAGCATTATTTTGGTTGTTTTTCAGAGGACTCTTTTTTACTTTCCTACGGCAGTCGGTTCTACCTGCCAATTTTTGGGCTTAACGTTGTTCGTCCGATGAAGCACTGGGACTTCACCTTTTTCCCCCCCCTTTTTTTTTTTTTTTTTTTTTGTGGTGTGGGACATTGGGAAGTAACCTGGGCGAGCCGCTAGGATGGCGACCTAGGCTCTGGCTGTCCTCTTGGCCCCAGGTCTCCCGGCCTTGTGGCCCCTTCCATGGCCCCCAGTTCCCTCTGGGTTACCGGGGCGAGCCAGGAATGCCACTACATATTTGGCAGTCCCTCACCGCTCTTTTTACCCCTTTTTTTTTTTTTTTTTTTTTTTAATAAGTTGCCCTGGCACCTTCTCGGCGACCTCCATCACTCTTTTGATATTTCTGGATTAGCCCTTCTGCATCCCCCCTTGTTACAGTACCCCCCCACATTTTTGACATTTTGCAGCTTCCTATGTGACCCCTTCCCTTATGATTTATGTGCTTTTCTGTGTGTTTTATTTGGCCCTGCGAGGCCACCTTGCTGGTCAGTCTGTGACATTTTGTTTATTGCAAAATAAAAATCTTGAAAGAGAAGAATTGTGTCGATGTCCCAATATTTCTGGACCTGACTGTATGTCATTGCGGTGGCGCGATGACATCTATTTCAGGCGCCCCCCCCCCCGCGTGTGCGGAGGAGGCGCCTGAAAGGGAGGGGGGGTCCTTCGGACCTCTCTCCCTCCCGATCGCCGGGGAGCAGGGGGTTAATACAGGTACCGCTTGGAAGGGCACAGCCTGCCGTGCCAAACGGTGCCTGTCATTAACCCCTGGGGAGCCGGATCATGAATCTGCGCTGAAAAGCGCCGGTTTGTGATCCTTTCCCGGAGCAGGCCGACATCTTGGATGTCGGCCAAGCCTCTGGAACTGCCCTGAGGACTAGCGTCATCGTGCATAGCACGATGACGCCAGTCCTGGAGTTAACCCCTAGCTGCCACCAATGGTGGAGATAGGGGGTTCCAATGAACCCCCTATCTCCCGATCCGTGGCAGCTAGGGGGTTAAAGTTGGATCGGCCAGAGCATGGCCGTTCCAACGATACCAAACAGGACTATGAAAAAAAGTTTTATAAATAAATTAAAATTAAAAATGAAAATATTTAAAAAAAAAAAAAAAAGTTTTCTTTTTTTTGGTTTGTTAATGCAGCAATATTTTTCCCATTTCAATTATAATGTGAACAATGATGCTGCACTAACGATTTTTATATGCGGTGCGTTTGTTAAAAATCACATAATTTTCCCCAAAGAAAAAAAATGTAACGAGACCCCATTTCTAATTTTTTTAACAAGCGCACCCCATAAAAAATATAAGCGCAATTGCTCGCATGTTAAAATGTGAAAAAACACTTTACACGTTGTAAATTATTGAAAATTCATATTTTATTGCATTTTTTGCTATAATATAAAGACAGGTCATGACGTATACATATAATAATGACATATTATGAATCTGCCGAGTCTGACGGAAAGAACGATATATAATATGTCTGGGTCATATACTAAAATAAGCCTTCAAAACACGTTTAAACATGATGAGCAAAACCAGTAAAAATGACCTCAGCACAGAGGCGGGAAATGCCTCAGCAGCGAAAGGGTTAACCATCGAAAAACAGAAACTAGTGAACAGCACGTCAAACCAGGGACGTGCCATCCATCATGTCAAATTTGACCAATCATTAGCAAAAATGTCACGAACGGTTGCATTTGCATTGTAACAATCTTACTGAGCTTCAATGCCGGAACTAATGCAGATTAGGAGGGATTCTGCTCCCCCCGAACCGGGGAGCGTCTAGGCAGTGGCGTTTCCCCTCCGCGAAGCAGAGCGGTCTCGGCCTCGCGTGGGGTATCAGAATAATGCGTTGTTCCATTAAAAACCACACAGAGTCTGGCCGGGTAGAGGAGGGAAAAGCGGATTTTCTGGCCTACCAACTTTGAGCATACTGAAGAAAACGCCTGTCGTTTAGATGATACTGCGGCGGAAAAATCCTGAAAGAGCCGTAGGGTGTCCCCTTGGTAGTCCAGGTTTCGTAGGCGATGATACGCTTGGAGAATCTTGGTTTTGTCGGTATAATTCAGGAAACGCATAATCACCGGCCGCGGGCGTCCTGCAGATGGATTCAGGTCCGGGCCTAGTCTGTGTACTCTCTCCATCGCCACCGGACAGGACTCCGTGCTGTAGCCTAGGTGGGAAGGCAGCCAGACCGACGCCCATTCGTGTAAGGCCTGACCTGTCACCGTTTCCGGTAGGCCAATGATGCGCAGGTTGTTCCGGCGGCTCCTGTTTTCCAGGTCGTCTAATTTATCTGTCAAGCTTGAATGATGGTATTTTGTTGGTCAAGTTGGGTTTGTAGCGGGTTAACCGTATCCTCCAAGGTGGACACCCTTTCCTCCACCTCTGTTAGCCTATGAGCTTGTGACGTCAGTTGTGATAGAACATTCTCGATGGTAGCCGTAAGGCGTCCCAGTTTGTCGTCCAGCAGCGGAGAGAGAGCTGCAGAAATGTCCGCCACACTCAGGGGGGGGGTGTTCCATCCGTGGACCGTGCGTGTGAATCAGCCACTTCCGAAGCTGATAACTCGGACTCTAGATCCATCGAGTTCCGAGAGTGTGGAGAAGGTGAATCCCGCCCCATCCGGGGTTTCGGAGCTGGTTTAGGGACCATTTTGGTTGAGAATTTTTTTTGCGTTTTTTCCGGGCATTACAAATTTGTCCATGTCTCCCCTCCGCGTCCAAGGTGTTTCGAGGGGGTTCCAACCGTAGAAGCGCTATGGGTCACCACAGGCGGTGGGGTATGAAAGTGTGGCGAGTTTATAGAAAGATAAAGCGCCCCAGGTGTCCCTGGGACTATGAAAAATTACCAGGTGGTTGAAGGTGAAGAAAAAAAAAAGAAAAAAAATTCTGAGCAGCAGTGTGTCGCCTCCCCCGATGGGGAGACTAAGAAAAATTACAATAGTTCGGCAGGAGCTGGAAAGGCTCCCTCCCCCCCTTTATGTGAAGCAGTTGCCCCCCACGACGTGGGGGACTGAAAGTTAGCGTCAATGCGTCGCCCCCCTGGTGGGGAGACTAAGAAAAATTTTGATGGGCAGTTATGTGTGAGAAAGGGCACCCCCGGTCAATGGATTGCACGGTGGAGAAAAAATTAAGAGAGAAGTGCCCCCTTGCCAAAGGGGACAGAAAAATTGAAGTCTATAGTTAGTTATTGTGTGGCAAGGTAGAAAAGCGTCCCCTGACTAAGGGGGACAAAAAAACCCCAAAAAAAACCAATTATGCTAAGAGCAGGTCTGAGGCGGTTAAAGTTCTGTCCGTGATCACCCCAGGGGGCGTTGGGACTCCGCGGAGTCGGTGACCCCACAGCAAGGCCCACCAAATCGTTGCATGCCCCAGGAAAACCCCAGGGCGGAAAAATTGAGGGACAGTCGCCTGATTCCTCTCTGTTTCGTTGAGTTCGACTTGCGCTGGGTGCCGTTACTCCACCATGCAGCCTCTGCAAAATGGCGGCCGGCTGTGTCAGTCTTTGCCCCAGATAGTAGTGTGGTGCGTCTTTGCCCAGGTATAAAGAGGACACAGTACCTGCTTGTTAGGTGACCAAGTGGCGGCCCACCTGGACTGGCAGCATCGTTCCGGCCAACCTCTCCGTTCACCGCGGCCGGCGTCTGGAAGCACGGCGCCCCACCTCGTGCCTACCGCAAGATGGAGGCTTCTCCCGCCCGTCTCAGCTCGGCCCTCGGCGAGACCGGTGACTGTGCCTCCGCCTGTAGTGTGCAGATCCTGCGATCGTCCTCCCTCGAGACCGATTGGGCCGCCACAA
The DNA here is from genome assembly GCA_009667805.1 of Leptobrachium leishanense. NCBI lineage: Eukaryota > Metazoa > Chordata > Amphibia > Anura > Megophryidae > Leptobrachium > Leptobrachium leishanense. The sequence goes on along the minus strand of CM019067.1, from coordinate 114,047,928 downwards.
CCGGGGTCACAGGAAAGGAGGAAAGCTGTGGTTCCGCAAATCCCACCTAGCGTAGGCTGGGACGGGTGGCTCAAGCGAGGCCTGGTGACTCCGGGGCTTAATTTGCTGCTTGTCCGGATCCAGCCTGGGGAAAAAAAAAGCAGAGTCCGATGCAGCAGAGATTGCACGAGCTCCAGCTAGCACTTCTAACGCTGGTAGTAGCAGAATTCTGCTCAGCAGAAGCTTAATTGCTCGCTCTATACGGAGGTCGAGGTAAAAGCGGCCATACTCTTGGCCCGCCTCCCGGAAGTATGGCCATCTTGTTTTAATGTAAAGTCTTTTCTGTTTCAATTTTTATCCTAGTTTTAGAAATGGACTCAAAGATTTTTTTGTATAAGTTCATGGTAAGGACTAGGGATGAGCTGTTCGGGTTCGGACGGTTCGGCCCGAACTTAGCCTGTTCGAGTAGATCGCGAACACCGAACATTTCCGGGTGTTCGCCCACAATGCATTTTCCCACTGGCCTGAAGCTCGTAATTGGCTACAGCCTTGCACCTGACCACAGGTCTGGTGCAAGACTGGTTCAACACTATGGGCAAATTTTGGCCAATCATGGGCTCACAGAGCTAAGTCCCGCAGCACACTATATAACGTTTCCACGCGCCGATTCTGCACGCATTTCAGAGGAGATTTCAAAGCAGATAGCTGTGTCTTGTTACTGCCGGTCTGCCACGCTACTGGGGGGGGGGGGGGGTCTCATTTCTACCAAATATCAGGGAATTTAGGTGATGTGTGTCTTGTCACTGTGCCAGCAAGTTTTTGGGGGTTTTACAACTTTCTTTAAAACATTTGTGAATTGAGGTGATTTTCTGGGTCTTGTCACTGTGCCAGCAAATCTTTTTGGGGCTCACCAATTTCTTTAAAACATTTGTGAATTGAAGTGATCTGCGTCTCGTCACTGGCTGCCATCAGTGTCTCACTGAGTTATACTAGAGTTCTTTAAATCTTTATACCAGAGTTGAATCAGAGTTCTGTATATATTAAACTATAAATCACTCACCATGTCTGAAAGAACAAAAAAGGACAGGCAGACGCTCCCAGATACAGATAAGAGAGCAAGCAGCCCCTGTGTCGGGAGGCTGTGTCTCTGGTCGTGGTGGACGTGGTGCATCCTCTGCAGGGGCACGCTTGTCCTTTCTAACTGGTGCTGGCCATCTTAAGCAGCAGCAACATACAGAGGACTTGGTGGATTGGCTAACCAGGCCATCCTCATCCTCCGAGTCTGCCAGCCAGGCTTCTAGTGCTTTACAGTCCACCTCAGCTGCCAAAGCATCTAATGCAGCCTCCGTGTCCACAGCTACTCCTGCCGTAGCCTCGCTATCACACATGGAGGAGTCAGCTGAATTGTTTGACTACAATAAGCGTGACATGCTGCTTGAGGATGCGCAGCAAGTACAGTGCTCTGATTCAATCTCTGAGGTTGAGCAAGGGAGTATAATCAACCTAGAGGAAGGGGGTGCCAGCAGGTTCCAAAACACCATTACTTTTCACGCAAGGCCATTCCAGCACTATACCAGCACGTGGAAGACAATGTTATCCAGTCATTGGGAAAGGTAGTCAGCAGCAAGGTGCATGTCACTTTAGACATGTGGTCCAGCAAGCATGGACAGGGTCGTTACATTTACTTCACGGCACACTGGGTAACTCTGATTGCAGCTGGGAGGGATCCAAGACGGGGCTCTGTGTTGGATCTTGTTCATCCACCACGCCTCCAGAAAGCTGCTTCTATGAGGTCTGTCTGCTCCTCCACCACCACCACCACCACCACCACCTCCTCCTCCTGTCTCTGGCGAAGTGGCAGTTAAACCGACGCCTGACAGGGTCTACGCAATGGCTCAAGCAAAAAGATGCCATACTGTGCTTGAGCTGGTTTGTTTAGGGGACAGGAGCCACACCGGGTCAGAACTTTTGTCAGCTCTGCAGGGGCAGGTGCAGAGATGGTTTACACCACGCCAGCTTGAGCTGGGAATGATAGTCTGCGATAATGGCAGCAACCTTCTCTCCGCCCTACGCAAGGGTAAATTGCCGCATGTACCATGCCTAGCACACGTCCTAAATCTGGTGGTACAGCGTTTCCTAACCAAGTACCCAGGGCTGCCAGAGCTTCTCATCCAGGCCAGAAAGGTCTGCAGCCACTTCAGACGGTCATTCCCAGCAAGCGTTCGCCTGGCAGAAATTCAAAGAGAATTCCACCTTCCCACAAACCGTCTGATCTGTGACATGCCCACCAGGTGGAACTCGACGTTAGCAATCCTGCAGCGTCTGCACAAGCAGCAGAGGGCCATCAACGAGTACCTGTGTGATTATGGCACAAGGACAGGTTCAGGTCAACTTGGTTCCCCCCCCCCCCGCAGTGGCTGATGATCAAGGATGCATGCACTGTACTGTCACCATTTGAGGAGGCAACAAGGATGGTGAGCAGGGACAGTGCATGCATCAGTGACACTATTCCTTTAGTGTTCCTGCTGGAGCACACTCTGCGGTGAATTATAGATGTGGCTCTAGAGGCAGAGCAGCGGGAGGAAGAGGAGGCCTTCCCTAGCTCTCAAGGCCCCAGTCTTTACGCAGACAGCATTCCAGCGGGTCCTACTCAGATCAGACAGGAGGAGGATGAGAAGGAGGACTGTAAGTAGTGGGGGCATTGAAGGTGGGGATTCCTCAAGGGAGGGTTTTGAGTGCCCAGAAACAGAAGGGCTTGTGCGTGGCTGGGAGGAGGAAGTGCATGATACGGTCATCCTCATTGACCAGGAAGACTCGGCAGCTAATGCCACCTCCAACCTACACTGCATGGGCTCCCTAATGATGCAAAGCCTGCTAAAGGACCCCAGGATTTGTGCTATCAAGGAGAGGGATCATTACTGGTTGGCAACCCTTCTTGATCCACGATACAAGGGGAAAGTTGCAGAGCTCATCCTGCCCGCACAGAGGGAGCACAGGATGAAAAAACTTGAGGATGCTCTAAAGCGACACTTGTGTAACACCTTTCCAGGCACTGGTAGATTACCAAGTGCTGACACACGTGCTTCGGAGGCTGCGGGTGATCAGAGGAATAGTGGTGAAGGCCAGGGCCGCTTGACTGATGCTTTTTTAAATTTTTTTAGTCCACGACGCCCAAGGACGTCAAATGTAGGCACCCATTGCCAGCGTCTTCACCATATGGTGCAGGACTACCTAGGGGCAAGGGCAGACCTGGATACCTTTCCAGCAGATGATCCACTGGCTTACTGGGTGTTGAGATTGGATCACTGGCCAGAACTTAGCCAATATGCTATGCAGCTACTAGGTTGCCCTTCATCTAGCGTGCTTTCCGAAAGGACGTTCAGTGCCGCCTGTAGGTTTTGTCACAGACAAAAGAGTGCGTCTGTCCACCGACTCTGTAGACCAGCTGACATTTATAAAAATGAATCAGTCCTGGATCAGCAGCTATCAATCCCCTGATGCTGAAGTAATGGAATAGATAGGGGATGTCCTCTTCTGCATTCACAAAACCTCCAGCACTGAACTCTTCCACAATACCACAAAAGGGTTACGGTGTGCAGGCACTTGCTGCCATGAAAGGCACAATATTTGGCTGCACTGACGCCTGTGCCAGATTTATATCATTTTAATTTTTTGAACCGCAGGGTCCAACCCTGCACTCTTCCACAATACCACAGTGGGGTTACTGTATGATGATACTTGCTGCCCTGGCAGTCTTGCACCAAAGGCAGAATATCTGGGTGCACTGACGCCCATTCCCAGATTCATATCTTTTTAATATAGGACCGCATGGTCCACCCCTGCATTCTTCCACAATACCACAGAGGGGTTACTGTATGATAGTACTTGCATGCCTGGCACTAAAGGCACAATATCTGGGTGCACTGCCATTGATGCCTGTATCAGATTCATATCCTCAGAGGGGTTACGGTGTGACGGCACTGTTGCCGACGCTAAAAGCCCAATTTTAAAGCACCTATTGTTACTTTCATCCAAAGCCTGCATAAATTTCACAAGAATTTAGCAAAAAAAAAAAAAAAAAAAAAAATAAAAAAATCACTAAACTTTTTCTGCGCGTCCTAAAAATGTCTTTTCATACAGGCTGCCACCCCAAGCAGTTGTTTATGGATAGATTAAAAGGAAAAGCATTTACCGTCATATGAAACGTCATTTTTTTTTGTTTTTAAGTGTTTCTATACATCCTAGAAATCCGCCACTTCACGGGGAGGTTATGGGGACCTCCTAGGCACGATATTTGAATGAATTTTTGGTGTTTATTTTTAACCCTTATTTTATGGCAAATATGTAGCATATATGCCCTCTTGGAGGGCACTCTAAAAAACTGAATTTTCAGCCCCATTGACTTGCATGGGGTTCGAGTTCGGGTCCGGTCCCGAACAAATGGGAAGTTCGGGTTCGAACCGAACTCGGGGAGTGTTCGGCTCATCCCTAGTAAGGACTAGAAGAGTTATGGGTGTTTCTATAAGTGCGAGACATGAGGTTATAGACTATAAAATGTCTTTATATGATATATGCTAAGACATGTTAAAACCAATAAATTTAAAAATGACAAGTCATTGAATTAAAGATATGTTTCTATACCCAAAAAGAAAAAGATTTAAAATATCTATGCAAGTGTATAAATATATATTCACGAAATATATTTTTATAAATCAATATATTCACAGTAAATAATATACTCTACAAATATTTGGAGCATCTAACTGTAACAGTAGAATTACTGAAAGAATAGAAAAATGATATTTAAGTTGGAAGTTGATCTAATTGCAAAGGAACCTAGCTGATAAAGTACTTTAAAATCTTTGAAATGAGCAAAATAACGAGAAATATTATATTAAATCAAATTTGACAACACGAGACGCACGGTCTGGAATAACCATAGTTCTTTGTACAAAATAAAATCGTGGATTGACCTCTGACCTAAAATAAGGTATTAAAAATTAATTTGTGAAAAATATTTGAAAAGCAACACTGCCATCTTGGAGGTGGAGGTATATATATATATATATATATATATATATAATATATATATATATATATATATATATATATATATATAATATATATATATATATATATATATATATATATATATATATATATATATATATATATATATATTCTATAGAGAAAGTAAATATTTAAATGAAAGGGTAGATTTTGAGTGACGTCGAATTTACTCTAACTGGTGTATGTACTGTTCGTTCCAGTCATTCAGATCATTCCAGGATAAAGACACACAATGCATTCAGGATATTACATCTCAATTAGGATCACACCTAAATGTTCCCTCATGGGAATGCACAATTCTAACTCTCATGCATGGATTATCGGACATTGATAATTTTCACATATTTCAAAACAATACATTATATCCAAAGAATATTGTTGCTGTAACTACAGAATTATTGAATACAGATCTTGGACAGGTAATGTATGAAAGCAAATTAAGGAATTAATGTAATTATATATATCTGGAGTATTTCTTGCAATAGATAGATCCGGAATCTTTAAATTATTTCTATTCTGCAGATAGATATAAAAAAAAGGGAATCCGACACCAGGATTGTATCCTAAAGTAATTGTTGCAATGAGATAGATATCTATCTATCTATATATATATATATATATACACACACACACACAGTTGTGTTCAAAATTATTCAACCCCCAATGCTGTAAAGGGTTTTAGGGAATTTAGTGTACATTTGTAATTGTATTCAGAATGAAATCCTACAAGGACTTTTTAAAGAACCATATGCAACTAAAATGACATCAATTGGTTTTGTAAGACAGTAGTAAATGTTTCTTTTGTGAATTCTTCATTGACACAATTATTCAACCCCTTAAAGACTACCACTCTGAAGAACAGAGGTTCATTCAAGTGTTTTCAATCAGGTATTGAAAACACCTGTGGATGTCACGGCGCAGCAATAAAGCATAATAAGCAGCTTTAAAATGACTGTGATACTCAGCTCCTTCTAGACATTTACTAGTGTGGTTACAAACATGGTGAAGTCAAGAGAATGGTCCAGGAAGACAAGAGAAGAGGTGATTACTCTTCACAGGAAGGGCAATGGCTATAAGAAGATTGCAAAGATGTTAAACATACCAAGAGAGACCATAGGAAGCATCATTCGCAAATTCAAGGCAAAGGGCACTGTTGAAACGCTACCTGGTCGTTGCAGAAAGATGCTGACTTCGACTGCTGTGCGCTACCTGAAGCGTAGAGTGGAGAAAAGTCCCCGTGTGACTGCTGAGGAACTGAGAAAAGATTTGTCAGATGTGGGTACTGAAGTTTCAGCTCAGACAATACGGCGCACACTGCGTAATGAAGGCCTCCATGCCAGAACTCCCAGGCGCACCCCCTTGCTGTCTCCAAAGAATAAGAAGAGTCGACTGCAGTATGCCAAAAGTCATGTGGACAAACCACAGAAGTTTTGGGATAGTGTTCTGTGGACTGATGAAACAAAATTAGAACTGTTTGGGCCCATGGATCAACGCTATGTTTGGAGGAGGAAGAACAAGGCCTATGAAGAAAAGAACACCTTGCCTACTGTGAAGCATGGCGGGGGGGGGGGGTCAATCATGCTTTGGGGCTGTTTTGCTTCTGCAGGTACAGGGAAGCTTCAGCGTGTGCAAGGTACCATGAATTCTCTTCAGTACCAGGAGATATTGGATGACAATGTGATGCAGTCCGTCACAAACCTGAGGCTTGGGAGACGTTGGACCTTTCAACAGGACAATGATCCCGAGCATACCTCCAAGTCCACTAGAGCATGGTTGCAGATTAAAGGCTGGAACATTTTGGAGTGACCATCGCAGTCACCTGACTTAAATCCGATTGAGAACCTCTGGTGGGACTTAAAGAAAGCAGTTGCAGTGCGCAAGCCTAAGAATGTGACTGAACTGGAGGCTTTTGCCCATGACGAATGGGTGAAGATACCCGTAGATCGCTGCAAGACACTTGTGTCAAGCTATGCTTCACGTTTAAAAGCTGTTATAACTGTAAAAGGATGTTGTACTAAGTACTAAGATTGAATGTCACTTGGGGGTTGAATAAAACTGATAATGAGGTGAGCACAGAAAAGACATTTGTGGTTATTTCATTATAAATGTTATGTTATATTTGTCTGACCTACACGTGCCTCTTTGATTTAATTGTAAGCAAGATGACTGAATGATCAAAATCAATGTCAAACTGGCCAAAACACTCAATTTCAGTGGGGGTTGAATAATTTTGAACACAACTGTATATAATTTTTCACACATTCTATAAAATTTTGAATTTGGAAGTTAATGTGATTAAATTAATGGGCAAGGAAATTATAATCTACATTATAAAAAAGCAGAAGATTAGAAACTTAATTCTCGTAATTAGGGGAGGATTCACTAAATAAGTTTTTATTACTTAGCTCATCTTTTGTTGATCCACGTAGCATAGAAAGATATATATCTCTACAAGATCTAGCTTGTTAAACATTGGTGCGCTGGGAAATGCATGTTTACATTAAGCAGAAATGTTTATTAACCATCTGTGTATAGTTACGAACTGATAAAGTAAATGATAATTATATATGCAGTTACTAACAGGAGATACATATATTGGGAAGCTAGTAATCTATGTGCTGATGAATGGATGTGGTTTTTTATAAATATTTGAAATTTTTTTGTATACGTAATATATAGGTTTTTATCTGGTTATTATATTTTTTAAGGCAAAACACATACAATTAAAAGAATTTAGGAGAATTTCTAGGAAATATAGACGATTCATATTTTTATCTCGTATAAGTTTCTTATTTGAATATATCTTCGACAGGGTTTACTTACGGTGTGAAGGCACAATATTTGGGTGCACTGACGCCTATACCAGATTCATATAATTTTAATATTGGACCGCAGGGTCCAACCCTGCACTCTTCCACAATACCACAGAGGGGTTACGGTGTGACGGCACTGTTGCCGACACTAAAGGCCCAATTTTAAAGCACCTATTGTTACTTTCATCCAAAGCCTGCATAAGTTTCACCATAATTTAGCCCATAAAAAAAAAAAAAAAAAAAAAATCACTAAACTTGTTCTGTGTGTCCTAAAAGTTCTCATTTCATACAGACTGCTGCCCCAAGCAGTTGTTTATGAATAGATTTCAAATTATGGTAATGTAATTTTTTGTTTTTAAAGGTTTCTATACATCCTACAAATCCGCCACTACCCGGACCCCCATACACCTTTTATGGTAAATATCTTGCATATATGCCCTCTTGGAGGGTACTCTAAAATTCATACTTTCGAGTCCCATTGACTTGCATTGAGTTCGGTTCGTGTTCGCACTCAAACTTTTGAAATTGTTCGAGTTCGAATGCGAACTCAACACGGGGGGGGGGCGGTATTCGGCTCATCCCTACTCGAGTGACTTTAGACTGGGGGAAGATTTGATGGTGTGTGGGAGGTTATTCCATAACTGCGGTGCTCTGTAGGAAAATGAGGATCGAGCCACTTTCTTTTTGTATTGTGGTATTGCAAGTAAGGTGCAGCTCCTGGATCAGAGTTATAGGATGAGGGAACTGCTGGGGGAAGCAGCCTAGTCAGGTAAGGTGGCAGCTTTCCAGAAAAGCTCTTAAACACCAGGTTGGAAAGGTGAAGGGTGGACTGTAAACTGTGAAGGGTGGACATGTAAACATTGAGAGCTAAGATTGCTGTATCACAGCCTTCACAGGGTGCCCTTTGGTGGGGTTTTTTTTGTAAAACTTAACACTAGAATAACCTTTACATGCTGTTGTCGGCCAAGGATCTGTTTGGATTTTTTTTTTTCTTTGACGTTTCACAATAAATGCAATTTACAACAAATTAAATGTAACCAGTTAGTTTGTATGTGCGCTCGTAAAATGATGAAATATTACAATGCGTTTAGATCCCACAGGAAGTTTGAATTGCAGAGAGTGGTGGTCAGTGAAGCTTTACAAACTGTTCTGGAAGTGAATGAACTTGAAAGCAAACTCGCCCTGTGTTTATGCCATTCCTAACATGCCAGATTAAACAAATCCGCAAAAAGACTTCAAGCAAGACGTCCAAACTATCAACATATCCATTTCTAATGCCTCGCCAGATAAGTCGTAGCCAGATGTAATGGTTAGTAATGATTGGGATCAGAGATGTAATACACAGAGGAGGCAACTTCCAGGTTAATGTTATTCCAATAATATATAAAAAGACAAAACATCTAAACACTTAAATACGTCAAAACAAGATTTCAGTAAGAATTCCCTTCTAAAAACAAAATTTTTTTTTTCTTTCTTACAAAGGAGGTTTAATTCACATGAAGCTGCGCTGTCACCATGGAAATCAGGGAATACTTTAATTGTTCAGATTTTACCATAGAGTCACAACACCCCCCCCCCACACAACAAAAAACAAAACACTTGTGTAGTAATAACATTTACACCAAAAATCACACCTTACATTGTCAAAGTTCCCACAACAAGAACTAAGGGGGGGGGGGGGGGGAGTATGATGAATTTTTTTTTTTTTTTTTACAAAACATGAGGCGTAGAGTGCCCTGCTCATAGGAGCTTAAAGTCTAGAGGGATTGGGGTTGAGGAAGACAAGAGGAATTTTACTAGATAGCAGGATCGTTAGTGCCAGTGGTTTGGGAATGGTGGGGCAATAGAAGCAGCTTCAATCATGTATGAGTAGGTGAGCAGAGGGTGGAGTTGCATCAGTGATGAGTGGTTTTAAAATGACATTATGATGTGGGGGCAGGTGAGAATGAACTCCCCTTGTAAATACCTGTGCAGCAGAGCTTTCAACCAAACTATGAAGTAAGCAATTTATGAATAGGATTGGGGCACTCTACACCAGTGTTTCCCAACCCTGTCCTCAGGGAGCAATAACAGGCCAGCTTTGACAGATATCTGAAGCACAGGTGATATGATTTGCTGCTCAGTGATTGCAGGATTCAGTCTGCATTTCCCCAAGGTGATCCTTAAAACCTGCCCTGTGTGGGTCCTGAGGATCAGGGTTGGGAAACATGGCCTTTCAGTCCTGGTCCCAAAGTCAGGTGTAAACTTAACCCAAGCTTTGGTAAACAGAGCCATTAAAGTATATGGAATTGGTAACTCTACAATAGCTCTGGTTAAGGCTAGGGTCAGACGAATGCATTTTTCACATCGTCCGTAGGCATGGATGTGATTTTTCACAGAATACGCGATAGCGGTCATACGATACGCGATTACAGCCGTGATTTTTTTACGGATCCGATCCAGGAAACTTTGGGTGTCTGGACATGGTGTTGGCCGGACATGAGCAGCGTCTGATGTCTCCTAATCACGCACACACACCTCTATGCGGATGCAGCGCACTCTGTACGTCAGTACTAGCAGTTCAACTTTCTTGTGAAATTGCGTTCATTTGCCGCTTGCATTGCACACCGAACTTTCGTGCGGCCGTACTTCAGATGTCATTTGCTGCTACCATGGCCTTAATAAAAGTGCGGCTAAACGCACGTTCGCACTGCATTCATCTGACCCCAGCCTTAATGTTTGTTATTTTAAATCACCAACACTTAACTATAAAGTAGAATGAATAAACAATGGACACACACTTTTGTAAAATTAATGTGGATGACCTCAGCAAGAATGATAAAACCACCAGAAGTATACAGGCGGATCTTTTCTTGGGAAATTACCCTTAGAGTATATGAACCTCTTGAATCCACAGTACATAAGGATTGTCTTAAAAAAAAAAAAGAAAAGAAAAGAACTCCAAAACTTTGTTTTAAAAAACAATAAAGAATGTCCTCATTTTAAAAGATAAGAGAACAGGGAAACATTCTTACTGATGAGAGATGATTACTTAATCATCATGTGGAATGTTAGGCCTCTTAAGTGGAATACCCACCTCAAAGGGTGTCAGAAACCGAACTTGTGTTAGGAGAGGACAAGAATTTCAAAACGGCAAATTGTGGCTCCAAGTTAAGGTTTCTTTCAAAGTTCAGAAAATATACTTACTGGGAGAAATGAGCCAATTCAGAGAATTTGCAGTCTCTCAATTAAAATGCATGTGATGGAACCTTCCTCTATAGGAATGCTGAGATTCTAAATTGTGGACCAATCACAGGGCTTGCCAAAATGTATATCAAACATGAGCAGTTAACCTTAGATTTTCATCGAATAATCCAGATATTTAGGAGCCAGTAACTACCTGGGGCCTGAATGTCACACCCTTTGTTAGTTATTTGTAAACCACTAAACAGGACTCCCTGTGCTTTAATTACAGAAAAACAAAAAACAAGAATAACCGCAATTCCCTAATCAGAATGGTTCAATTTTATATGAAAAATATTTATGTGCAAGCAGGACCTGAATGGGCTCTGGTCAAGAATAAATAAAAAGGCTCAATTTACTGACTCCAGGTTCATGATTTTATATGTAGATGTGGGCATCAGGGTACACATGTGGTTTTGTGCACTGCAGATGGGTTTGTAGAGCACAAGGGGTTAAACAGCGAAGCCCAGCTCAGTCATAAGAAAAAAAAAAAAATCCCCCAAAGGGTTTACAATACAAAGTAGTAATTTAATGGAGAAAATTACAATAATTAATTCAGCTCAACAACTTTACTGCTTGACAATTTAGTTAGACCAACATCATTTACAACAACTCTTTAAAAAAAAAAAAAACTTTCAGTTAGTGCATTAACACCTTTGATAGAAATGTAACCCTAGCTGCAGGAACAGATCTCTCACACAGAGCATTGCACTGCTACAATGTATCTCTCACACAGAGCATTGCACTGCTACAATGTATCTCTCACACCGAGCATTGCACTGCTACAATGTATCTCTCACACAGCGCATTGCACTGCTACAATGTATCTCTCACACAGAGCATTGCACTGCTACAATGTATCTCTCACACAGAGCATTGCACTGCTACAATGTATCTCTCACACACAGCATTGCACTGCTACATGTATCTCTCACAGAGCATGCACTGCTACAATGTATCTCTCACACAGAGCATTGCACTGCTACAATGTATCTCTCACACAGAGCATTGCACTGCTACAATGTATCTCTCACCACAGAGCATTGCACTGCTACAATGTATCTCTCACACAGAGCATTGCACTGCTACAATGTATCTCTCACACAGAGCATTGCACTGCTACAATGTATCTCTCACACAGAGCATTGCACTGCTACAATGTATCTCTCACACAGAGCATTGCACTGCTACAATGTATCTCTCACACAGCGCATTGCACTGCTACAATGTATCTCTCACACAGAGCATTGCACTGCTACAATGTATCTCTCACACAGAGCATTGCACTGCTACAATGTATCTCTCACACACAGCATTGCTCTGCTACAATGTATCACACACACAGCATTGCTCTGCTACAATGTATCTCACACACACACAGCATTGCTCTGCTACAATGTATCTCACACACACACAGCATTGCTCTGCTACAATGTATCTCACACACACACAGCATTGCTCTGCTACAATGTATCTCACACACACACACAGCATTGCTCTGCTACAATGTATCTCACACACACACACACAGCATTGCTCTGCTACAATGTATCTCACACACACACAGCATTGCTCTGCTACAATGTATCTCACACACACAGCATTGCTCTGCTACAATGTATCTCACACACACAGCATTGCTCTGCTACAATGTATCACACACACACACAGCATTGCTCTGCTACAATGTATCACACACACAGCATTGCTCTGCTACAATGTATCACACACACAGACAGCATTGCTCTGCTACAATGTATCACACACCGCATTGCTCTGCTACAATGTATCTCACACACCGCATTGCCTGCCTACAATGTATCTCACACACCGCATTGCTCTGCTACAATGTATCTCACACACCGCATTGCTCTGCTACAATGTATCTCACACACCGCATTGCTCTGCTACAATGTATCTCACACACCGCATTGCTCTGCTACAATGTATCTCACACACCGCATTGCTCTGCTACAATGTATCACACACACACACACACAGCATTGCTCTGCTACAATGTATCTCACACACACACACACACAGCATTGCTCTGCTACAATGTATCTCACACACACAGCATTGCTCTGCTACAATGTATCTCACACACACACACAGCATTGCTCTGCTACAATGTATCTCACACACACAGCATTGCTCTGCTACAATGTATCTCACACACACACAGCATTGCTCTGCTACAATGTATCACACACACACACAGCATTGCTCTGCTACAATGTATCTCACACACACACAGCATTGCTCTGCTACAATGTATCACACACACACACACAGCATTGCTCTGCTACAATGTATCTCACACACAGCATTGCTCTGCTACAATGTATCTCACACACAGCATTGCTCTGCTACAATGTATCTCACACACAGCATTGCTCTGCTACAATGTATCTCACACACAGCATTGCTCTGCTACAATGTATCTCACACACAGCATTGCTCTGCTACAATGTATCTCACACACAGCATTGCTCTGCTACAATGTATCTCACACACACACACAGCAATGCTCTGCTACAATGTATCACACACAGCATTGCTCTGCTACAATGTATCTCACACACAGCATTGCTCTGCTACAATGTATCTCACACACACACACACAGCAATGCTCTGCTACAATGTATCTCACACACACACAGCAATGCTCTGCTACAATGTATCTCACACACACACAGCAATGCTCTGCTACAATGTATCTCACACACACACAGCAATGCTCTGCTACAATGTATCTCACACACACACAGCAATGCTCTGCTACAATGTATCTCACACACACACACACAGCAATGCTCTGCTACAATGTATCTCTCTGCCATCAACATTGCTGTTTGTTATCCGCTCTAATAACAACACGCTCTACAAAGCAGAGAGATCAGCTCCCTCCTATGGCGAATATGACTCAATTGGGAGGAAGATCTAGAATTCTGAAACTTGCTTCATTTAAACCAACAGAAAAAAAAAAAAAGAGAGGGGGAGATAGGAAGAAAGTGGGATCATTACATCGCTCCCATGATCAATCAGCAGACCCACCCCAGCCCCATAGGTGGTTACCTGTGAATGGTACTGCCTGGTCGCCCAATGTTGGCCCTCTTTTACTGATTCCTCCAGCTGAAGATTGTCAGCCCCAGAGCCAGACTCCAATACTCCCTGTCCTCTCCCAGACCTTGATGGCGTGTGGAAGAGAAGGGGAAGGAGGAGCAGGGAGATCCCAGCCCCCAAAATGCTCACACACAAAAACTTGCAGGCAGTTCCCAGAACACCTCCCTTTTCACTCCAATCTCCCAGACACATGAAAGCTTTTCTTCAGTAGGTTGAACATCTCCACAATGTCCCAGTATCTGCTCAGACAGGAGGAAGTCTCCTGAGGTCTGAGTGATGTCTAAAAGGATAAACAGGAGTGTGTGTATAGCTGTATTTAAATGAAATGGCACTCAAGGTTTATCAGATCAAGGTATATTGTCCAAATGATGCACACAAAGCTTTAGAAATCAGACAGTTGTAGCACAGATTGAAAGGGCCAGGGAGTCCCCCCCCCCCCAAAGACTATTCATTAAGATAGTAGTTTGGGGAATTTCTAATATTAGATTAAGATACCAAACGAGAAGATATTTTTTTTTTGAATTTGCAATTTTATTTTGTAATATTGTCAACAAGACATCAAACTTAAAATAATGGCCTCGCAGGGCCGCAAAGGGTCATCAAATGCCACATAGTAAGAGAAATAACAAAAACAGCCACACATAGAAAGTCATCTGAATTGTTACAGACCACAAAGAAAAAGAAAAAGCACAGAGATCATCTGAAGACCGCTAGAGAGAAAAAAAGATAAACAGCGAGTACTCAGCAAAAGTTGGAAATAAAAAATAAAAAGCATATAACTCTAACGTAGTCCCATAGCAAGTCAACAGCTGTAACACAGATATGAGCGAAATAAGTGCACCGTATGGGACAAGCACAGCAGGAAAGAAAAAAAAAAACAGGAGTCCTCAGAGAATATATGTAATGTCTCAGAATGTGGGGAAAAAATAATAAAGACAAAAGTCATCAAAAAGTGGGGGGTCGGGGGCGTGGCCGGCTGTCTACTGGAGAGGACGTGTTTTCATGGAGCTCCGCATGTCCTCTCTTCCTAGGGACATAGAGGATTTTACACACAATATTTTTGATGATGCTGAATCCTAGGAGGCTGGCCATCGGTTCTGGAATGTCCGGAGCCCGTTGAGTCCCCCGCTCCGGACGAGAGACAACTCTGGCAGCTGCTTTTTGATAACCGACACGTGGCGCAGGTGGCCATCTTGAGGCCTAGTATTGGGCTCCTGCCGACTCAGGACTCTGTCCTCGCCTTCCTCCAAACCGAGTGCCGATCGCAGTCTGAGGGGACGGAGGGCCCACGTCGCCCGGCTGCTTTGGGCGGAAGTTCCATGGAGGTGGCAGACGGACCCACGGAATGGCGGCGGGATGGACCCCCTCCCCCCGCTGAAGGTGAGGGGGTTTTTCTTTCCGGCTTGGACGCCTGCTTACTGATGCTGGCGGGAGAGACGAGGAAGGCCCACTTACTGCAGGATTTTGGCGCAAGATGATGGCTGCGTTGCGAGGCTGCCAGGAGGAAGGGATCCCGAAGAGGGAGGTGATCGGGGCTGATACGACCATTGAGATTTGCTTACCTGCCGCTGACCCAGTGGAAGAAGGGCACTGAAGACGGCGTCTATGAGGTGGTACTGTCCCGGGCGCTCCAACCATCCCTGCGATCCCTGGCTCCAAGTGCTCGTGGAATTGATGAGACTTGCGAGCCCAGGGAGATGGCCGTTTTGACGAGTCAAGGGCTGAAGGCTTTTCCTCGCCGACCGGAGAGGGTGGCGCCAGGGCTGCCATCAGAAATCTTGGGGCCCCTTACTGAAGCTCTGATCGGGGCCCCACCGCAGACGGTTTATTTTTGTATTTAAAACTATAATATTGCTCACACACAAACACATGGAGACCATGTGATCCACACCCCGTACATGCTGTAAACACAAACACACACCCCATATATGCCACACACTCACCCATGCCGCAAAGCACACACACACCCCATACATGCAGCACATGGCACACACACACCATATATGCCGCCCAGAATCACACCAGTCACGCAGGCTACACATACATCACACACACGCGCACACACACAGGCTGCGCACACACACACACACACAGGCTGCACATACACACCACACACACACACACACACAGGCTGCACACACACACACACAGGCTGCACATACACACCACACACACACACAGGCTGCACATACACACCACACACCACACACAGGCTGCACATACACACCACACACACACACACACAGGCTGCACATACACACCACACACACACACACAGGCTGCACATACACACCACACACACACACACACAGGCTGCACATACACACACACACACACACACACCAGGCTGCACATACACACCACACACAGGCTGCACATACACACCACACACAGGCTGCACATACACACCAACACACCAACACCACACACACACACACACACAGGCTGCACATACACACACACACACACACACGGCTGCACATACACACACACACACACCACACGCGCTGCACAACACACCACACACACACAGGCTGCACATACACACACACAGGCTGCACATACACACACCAGGCTGCACATACACACCACACACACACACAGGCTGCACATACACACCACACACACACACACAGGCTGCACATACACACACACCACACACACAGGCTGCACATACACACACACACACACACACCACACACACACACACACAGGCTGCACATACACACCACACACACACACACAGGCTGCACATACACACCACACACACACACACGCGCTGCAATACACACCACACACACACAGGCTGCACATACACACACACAGGCTGCACATACACAACACACAGGCTGCACATACACACACACAGGCTGCACATACACACCACACACACACACACACAGGCTGCACATACAACCACACACACACACACAGGCTGCACATACACACAACACACCACACACCAGGCTGCCACATACACACCACACACCACACACAGGCTGCACATACAACCACACACACAGGCTGCACATACACACCACACACACACCACAACCACACAGGCTGCACATACACACCACACACACACACACACAGGCTGCACATACACACCACACACACACACACAGGCTGCACATACACACACAGGCTGCACAATACACACACACAGGCTGCACATACACACCACACACACACACCAGGCTGCACATACACACCACACACACACACAGGCTGCACATACACACACACACACACAGGCTGCACATACACACCACACACACACAGGCTGCACATACACACCACACACACACAGGCTGCACATACACACCACACACACACACAGGCTACACACACCACCACACACACCACACACACACACACACCACACCACACACACCACACAGGCTGCACATACACACACAACACACACAGGCTGCACATACACCCACAACACACACAGGCTGCACATACACACCACACACACACACAGGCTGCACATACACACCACACACACACAGGCTGCACATACACACCACCACACACACAGGCTGCACATACCACCACACACAACAGGCTGCACATACACACACACACACACAGGCTGCACATACACACCACCACACACACACACAGGCTGCACATACACACCACACCACACACACACCACACACAACCACACACACACACAGGCTGCACATACAACCACACCACACACAGGCTGCACATACACACCACACACCACACACAGGCTGCACATACACCACCACACACACACAGGCTGCACATACACACACACACACACAGGCTGCACATACACACCACACACACACAGGCTGCACATACACACACACACACACAGGTGCACATACACACCACACACACACACACACACAGGCTGCACATACACACCACACACACACACAGGCTGCACATACACACCACACAACACACACACACACAGGCTGCACATACACACCACACACACACACACCAGGCTGCACATACACCCCACACACACACACAGGCTGCACATACACACCACACACACACACACAGGCTGCACATACACACCACACACACACACAGGCTGCACATACACACCACACACACACACACAGGCTGCACATACACACCACACACACACACAGGCTGCACATACACACCACACACACACACAGGCTGCACATACACACACACAGGCTGCACATACACACCACACACACAGGCTGCACATACACACCACACACACAGGCTGCACATACACACCACACACACAGCTGCACATACACACCACACACACACAGGCTGCACATACACACACACACACACACACAGCGCTGCACATACACACACACACACACACACAGGCTGCACATACAACACCACACACACACACACAGGCTGCACATACACACCACACACACACACACAGGCTGCACATACACACCACACACACACACACAGGCTGCACATACACACCACACACACACACACAGGCTGCACATACACACCACACACACACACACAGCTGCACATACACACCACACACACACACACAGGCTGCACATACACACCACACACACACACACAGGCTGCACATACACACCACACACACACACACAGGCTGCACATACACACCACACACACACAACAGGCTGCACATACACACCACACACACACACACAGGCTGCACATACACACCACACACACACAGGCTGCACATACACACCACACACACACACAGGCTGCACATACACACCACACACACACACAGGCTGCACATACACACCACACACACACACACAGGCTGCACATACACACCACACACACACACACAGGCTGCACATACACACCACACACACACACACACAGGCTGCACATACACACCACACACACACACACAGGCTGCACATACACACCAACACCACACACACACAGGCTGCACATACACACCACCACACACACACAGGCTGCACATACACACCACACACACACACAGGCTGCACATACACACCACACACACACACAGGCTGCACATACACACACACACACACAGGCTGCACATACACACCACACACACACACACACACACACAGGCTGCACATACACACCACACACACACACAGGCTGCACATACACACCACACACACACAGGCTGCACATACACACCACACACACACACAGGCTGCACATACACACCACACACACACAGGCTGCACATACACACCACACACACCACAGGCTGCACATACACACCACACACACACACACACACACCATACACACCACACACAGGCTGCACATACACACCACACACACACACAGGCTGCACATACACACCACACACACACAACAGGCTGCACATACACACCACACACACACACAGGCTGCACATACACACCACACACACACACCAGGCTGCACATACACACCACACACACTGCACATACACACCACACACACACACAGGCTGCACATACACACACACAACACACACAGGCTGCACATACACACCACACACAACAGGCTGCACATACACACCACACACACACACACACACACACACACACACACCACACACAACACAGGCTGCACATACACACCACACACACACAGGCTGCACATACACACCACACACACACACAGGCTGCACATACCACACCACACACACACACAGGCTGCACATACACACCACACACACACAGGCTGCACATACACACCACACACACACAGGCTGCACATACACCACCACACACACACAGGCTGCACATACACACCACACACACACAGGCTGCACATACACACACACACACACAGGCTGCACATACACACCACACACACACACACACACACAGGCTGCACATACACACCACACACACACAGGCTGCACATACACACCACACACAACAGGCTGCACATACACACCACACACACACACAGGCTGCACATACACACCACACACACACAGGCTGCACATACACACCACACACACACACAGGCCGCACATACACCACCACACACACACACACACAGGCTGCACATACACACCACACACACACAGGCTGCACATACACACCACACACACACAGGCTGCACATACACACCACACACACACAGGCTGCACATACCACACCACACACACACAGGCTGCACATACACACCACACACACACAGGCTGCACATACACATCACACACACACCACAGGCTGCACATACACACCACACACACACAGGCTGCACATACACACACAACACACAGCCGCACATACACACCACACACACACAGGCCGCACATACACCCACACACACACAGGCCGCACATACACAACACAACAACACACCAGGCTGCACATACACACACACACACACAGCAACAAGGCTGCACATACACACAACACACACACACACACACAGGCTGCCACATACACACCACACACACAGGCTGCACATACACACCACACACACACACAGGCTGCACATACATTTGGAAGGCCTCCTCTACCCTGAAGTTCTCATCAGCTTCTTGTGGGCGGGGCATATCAGTGCAGGCCCTTTTTTTTATCTCTCTCTCCCTCCCCTCGGTATAATCTGCAGGAGGAGACCCAGGGCAGCCTCCAAGAGAGCAAATACTTACAATGGTGAGTGGAATCCTCTCTGCTGCCTCTGGGTCTGCCTTTGACAGGGGGAAGGAGAGCTCCATGCTGGGCCCAGGCTCACATCTCTGCATCAGCTCTCTGGTTCCAGCAGGGCCCCTGCGAGGCTGTCATTTGGGGGCCGGGCCACAGCCAGCTTCCTGCTAGGCGCCTAGTGATGCCACGTGTAACTATTTACAAAAGGCACCTGGAGAGCCCCGAACTCAGTGCCCATATTTCTAGTCAGTCTATAACTGGAGATCAGCAGCTTCAGGGTCCTCATGGCAACTAGGCATAGCCAAGTTTGGCAGTGACCCTTCAGGGCCCCCTGGAGGCACCGGGCCCCATACACCAGTAATACCTGTACCCCCCTGATGGCGGCCCTGGGTGGCGCTCCCCGACCAACGGCCTGGATGGTTCTGACGCTCACGCCGAGATCTGACCCGATCCTGCCGAGGGCTTATGGTAATGGAGCATGCGGTGCGTTTGGAGCCTTGCTGGAACCCGAAGACCTTCCTCGTGGCTACGAGAGAGTGGAGGCCAGAGGATCCGGCCTAGTGGGTGACACGCTGCCTGTGCCATGTCCCTTGCCGTTTGTGGACGCAGGCTGAAGAGATTTTTAACCTAAATTTTTGAGTCTCCGTGTTTTCGGGAACTTCTCCCCAGTTATTCCCCCCTGCGCCTTTTATGACGAAATGGATAATTTCTGAGACCGTTTTGAGACTTTTTGGTTTTTTATTTTATTTTCGTTTTGTCCCTTTTCTTTTTTTTTTTTCTCTTTCTCTGCAGTATTTCAGATGACCTTTGCTATAACCCTTTTGATTCTACCTATTAATATGCTGACATTTTTATTGCTTTCGGTTAGAGTATTTCGACAGTTGGCTTTTCTTTTCTTTCCCACTTACTTTTACCTTGAAACACCTAAGATGATCTTGTTATTTTTAGGAGTAAATGTGGGTTTTATTCTTTCTCAGAAGCACCTGCAGACTTTCGTTGTTGATGTCCCCCCCCCCCTCATTTTTACTTCCCCACCCCACCCCTTCCCCCCTACTACGACATATTGTTAATTTGAAGCCAAGATTCCCCCATCCCTTGATAGTTGTTATTACTATGTGTTCCCCTGAGACATCTCCCCCCTTATTTCTTTTAAGCTGAGACCCCCCCCTTTTCGGGGGATGTTTGTTATTTTTCACAAAAAGTGGGGGGTCAAAACAAAAATACGTATCGGCAACAATAAAGGGAACAGGGCCGGAGAAGTGCCAGAGTCATCCAGTATCCAACAAGGGTGGCCGGGCCGCCACAGACAGGGCCGCGCAGGGTCTCCCAGGCACCTCCGCTGCATCAGGTAAGTATATTCGGCTAACGTGGTGGGTTGCATATTCAAACACCCCCCCCCAAAGACTATTCATTAAGATAGTAGTTTGGGGAATTTCTAATATTAGATTAAGATACCAAACGAGAAGATATTTTTTTTTGAATTTGCAATTTTTTTTTGTAATATTGTCAACAAGACATCAAACTTAAAATAATGGCCTCGCAGGGCCGCAAAGGGTCATCAAATGCCACATAGTAAGAGAAATAACAAAAACAGCCACACATAGAAAGTCATCTGAATTGTTACAGACCACAAAGAAAAAGAAAAAGCACAGAGATCATCTGAAGACCGCTAGAGAGAAAAAAAGATAAACAGCGAGTACTCAGCAAAAGTTGGAAATAAAAAATAAAAAGCATATAACTCTAACGTAGTCCCATAGCAAGTCAACAGCTGTAACACAGATATGAGCGAAATAAGTGCACCGTATGGGACAAGCACAGCAGGAAAGAAAAAAAAAACAGGAGTCCTCAGAGAATATATGTAATGTCTCAGAATGTGGGGAAAAAATAATAAAGACAAAAGTCATCAAAAAGTGGGGGGTCGGGGGCGTGGCCGGCTGTCTACTGGAGAGGACGTGTTTTCATGGAGCTCCGCATGTCCTCTCTTCCTAGGGACATAGAGGATTTTACACACAATATTTTTGATGATGCTGAATCCTAGGAGGCTGGCCATCGGTTCTGGAATGTCCGGAGCCCGTTGAGTCCCCCGCTCCGGACGAGAGACAACTCTGGCAGCTGCTTTTTGATAACCGACACGTGGCGCAGGTGGCCATCTTGAGGCCTAGTATTGGGCTCCTGCCGACTCAGGACTCTGTCCTCGCCTTCCTCCAAACCGAGTGCCGATCGCAGTCTGAGGGGACGGAGGGCCCACGTCGCCCGGCTGCTTTGGGCGGAAGTTCCATGGAGGTGGCAGACGGACCCACGGAATGGCGGCGGGATGGACCCCCTCCCCCCGCTGAAGGTGAGGGGGTTTTCTTTCCGGCTTGGACGCCTGCTTACTGATGCTGGCGGGAGAGGACGAGGAAGGCCCACTTACTGCAGGATTTTGGCGCAAGATGATGGCTGCGTTGCGAGGCTGCCAGGAGGAAGGGATCCCGAAGAGGGAGGTGATCGGGGCTGATACGACCATTGAGATTTGCTTACCTGCCGCTGACCCAGTGGAAGAGGGCACTGAAGACGGCGTCTATGAGGTGGTACTGTCCCGGGCGCTCCAACCATCCCTGCGATCCCTGGCTCCAAGTGCTCGTGGAATTGATGAGACTTGCGAGCCCAGGGAGATGGCCGTTTTGACGAGTCAAGGGCTGAAGGCTTTTCCTCGCCGACCGGAGAGGGGTGGCGCCAGGGCTGCCATCAGAAATCTTGGGGCCCCTTACTGAAGCTCTGATCGGGGCCCCACCGCAGACGGTTTATTTTTGTATTTAAAACTATAATATTGCTCACACACAAACACATGGAGACCATGTGATCCACACCCCGTACATGCTGTAAACACAAACACACACCCCATATATGCCACACACTCACCCATGCCGCAAAGCACACACACACCCCATACATGCAGCACATGGCACACACACACACCATATATGCCGCCCAGAATCACACCAGTCACGCAGGCTACACATACATCACACACACGCGCACACACACAGGCTGCACACACACACAGGCTGCGCACACACACAGGCTGCGCACACACACAGGCTGCGCACACACACACACACACACAGGCTGCACATACACACCACACACACACAGGCTGCACATACACACCACACACACACACACACACAGGCTGCACACACACACACACAGGCTGCACATACACACCACACACACACACAGGCTGCACATACACACCACACACACACACACAGGCTGCACATACACACCACACACAGGCTGCACATACACACCACAACACACACACAGGCTGCACATACACACCACACACACACACACAGGCTGCACATAACACACACACACACACAACAGCTGCACATACACACCACACACACACACACAGGCTGCACATACACACCACACACACACACACAGGCTGCACATACACACCACACACACACACACACACACACAGGCTGCACATACACACCACAGACAGGCTGCACATACACACCACACACACGCTGCACATACACACACACACACACACACACACACAGGCTGCACATACACACCACACACACGCTGCACATACACACCACACACACACACACACAGGCTGCACATACACACCACACACACACACACACAGGCTGCACATACACACCACACACACACACACAGGCTGCACATACACACCACACACACACACACAGGCTGCACATACACACCACACACAACACACAGGCTGCACATACACACCACACACACACACACAGGCTGCACATACACACCACACACACACACACACAGGCTGCACATACACACCACACACACACACACACACACAGGCTGCACATACACACCACACACACACACACACAGGCTGCACATACACACCACACACAGGCTGCACATACACACCACACACACACACACACGCTGCACATACACACCACACACACACACACACAGGCTGCACATACACACCACACACACACACACAGGCTGCACATACACACCACACACACACACACACAGGCTGCACATAACACCACACACACACACACACGCGCTGCACATACACACCACACACACACACACACACGCTGCACATACACACCACACACACACACACACACAGGCTGCACATACACACCCACACACACACACAGGCTGCACATACACACCACACACACACACAGGCTGCACATACACACCACACACACACACACAGGCTGCACATACACACCACACACACACACACAGGCTGCACATACACACCACACACACAACACAGGCTGCACATACACACCACACACACAGGCTGCACATACACACCACACACACACAGGCTGCACATACACACCACACACACACACACACACACAGGCTGCACATACACACACACACACACACACACACACACACAGGCTGCACATACACACCACACACACAGGCTGCACATACACACCACACACACACACAGGCTGCACATACACACCACACACACACAGGCTGCACATACACACCACACACACACACAGGCTGCACATACACACCACACACACACACAGGCTGCACATACACACCACACACACACACACAGGCTGCACATACACACCACACACACACACACACAGGCTGCACATACACACCAACAACACCACACAGGCTGCACATACACACACACACACCACACACAGGCTGCACATACACACCACACACACACACAGGCTGCACATACACACCACACACACACACAGGCTGCACATACACACCACAACACACCACAGGCTGCACATACAACCACACACACACAGGCTGCACATACACACCACACACACACACACACACACACACACACAGCTGCACATACACACCACACACACACACAGGCTGCACATACACACCACACACACACACAGGCTGCACATACACACCACAACACACACATACACACACCACACACACACACACACACACACACACACACACACCACACACCACACACACACAACACCACACACACACACACACACACACACACACACAGGCTGCACATACACAACACACACACACACAGGCTGCACATACACACCAACACCACACACAGGCTGCACATACACACCACACACACACACAGGCTGCACATACACACCACACCACACACACACACACACACACAGGCTGCACATACACACCACACACACACAGGCTGCACATACACACCACACACACCACACACAGGCTGCACATACACACCACACACACACACAGGCTGCACATACACACCAACACACACACGGCTGCACATACACACCACACAACACAGGCTGCACATACACACCACACACACACAGGCCGCACATACACACCACACACACACAGGCCGCACATACACCACACACACACAGGCCGCACATACACACCCCACACACACACAGGCCGCTCACACACCACACACACAGGCTGCACATACACACCACCACACACACACACGCGCACACAGGCTGCACATACACACCACACACACACACAGGCTGCACATACACTCCACACACACACACGCACACAGGCTGCACATACACACCACACACACACACACACACACAGGCTGCACATACACACCACACACACACAGGCTGCACATACACACCACACACACACACAGGCTGCACATACATTTGGAAGGCCTCCTCTACCCTGAAGTTCTCATCAGCTTCTTGTGGGCGGGGCATATCAGTGCAGGCCCTTTTTTTTATCTCTCTCTCCCTCCCCTCGGTATAATCTGCAGGAGGAGACCCAGGGCAGCCTCCAAGAGAGCAAATACTTACAATGGTGAGTGGAATCCTCTCTGCTGCCTCTGGGTCTGCCTTTGACAGGGGGAAGGAGAGCTCCATGCTGGGCCCAGGCTCACATCTCTGCATCAGCTCTCTGGTTCCAGCAGGGCCCCTGCGAGGCTGTCATTTGGGGGCCGGGCCACAGCCAGCTTCCTGCTAGGCGCCTAGTGATGCCACGTGTAACTATTTACAAAAGGCACCTGGAGAGCCCCGAACTCAGTGCCCATATTTCTAGTCAGTCTATAACTGGAGATCAGCAGCTTCAGGGTCCTCATGGCAACTAGGCATAGCCAAGTTTGGCAGTGACCCTTCAGGGCCCCCTGGAGGCACCGGGCCCCATACACCAGTAATACCTGTACCCCCTGATGGCGGCCCTGGGTGGCGCTCCCCGACCAACGGCCTGGATGGTTCTGACGCTCACGCCGAGATCTGACCCGATCCTGCCGAGGGCTTATGGTAATGGAGCATGCGGTGCGTTTGGAGCCTTGCTGGAACCCGAAGACCTTCCTCGTGGCTACGAGAGAGTGGAGGCCAGAGGATCCGGCCTAGTGGGTGACACGCTGCCTGTGCCATGTCCCTTGCCGTTTGTGGACGCAGGCTGAAGAGATTTTTAACCTAAATTTTTGAGTCTCCGTGTTTTCGGGAACTTCTCCCCAGTTATTCCCCCCTGCGCCTTTTATGACGAAATGGATAATTTCTGAGACCGTTTTGAGACTTTTTGGTTTTTTATTTTATTTTCGTTTTGTCCCCTTTTCTTTTTTTTTTTCTCTTTCTCTGCAGTATTTCAGATGACCTTTGCTATAACCCTTTTGATTCTACCTATTAATATGCTGACATTTTTATTGCTTTCGGTTAGAGTATTTCGACAGTTGGCTTTTCTTTTCTTTCCCACTTACTTTTACCTTGAAACACCTAAGATGATCTTGTTATTTTTAGGAGTAAATGTGGGTTTTATTCTTTCTCAGAAGCACCTGCAGACTTTCGTTGTTGATGTCCCCCCCCCCTCATTTTTACTTCCCCACCCCACCCCTTCCCCCCTACTACGACATATTGTTAATTTGAAGCCAAGATTCCCCCATCCCTTGATAGTTGTTATTACTATGTGTTCCCCTGAGACATCTCCCCCCTTATTTCTTTTAAGCTGAGACCCCCCCCTTTTCGGGGGATGTTTGTTATTTTTCACAAAAAGTGGGGGGTCAAAACAAAAATACGTATCGGCAACAATAAAGGGAACAGGGCCGGAGAAGTGCCAGAGTCATCCAGTATCCAACAAGGGTGGCCGGGCCGCCACAGACAGGGCCGCGCAGGGTCTCCCAGGCACCTCCGCTGCATCAGGTAAGTATATTCGGCTAACGTGGTGGGTTGCATATTCAAACACCAGCCCCTTGTGAAAGCCCCGGAAAACAGACAAGTCCCGAAACAATCCGGCCCCGGCTGGAGCCACATTTCGAGGATGAGGCACACTCTTCATCGCAACTGCTGGGAAAAATGAAGCATCCGGCCACTCCACCTCCGTCAACCGCGCCCGGGGGCAAGCAGCCGCTAGCTCGGGTATCTCCACCACATCTCCAATCACGGCAGCCTCCATCCCTTCTCCATCACATCGATCCTCCACCAGAGGAGAAGATATTTAATGCTGTCGTAGCCAGGCATTTTTTTTTTACATATTTTTGTTTTAATCTGGTTTAAAATGTATAATTTCCTACAAATTCCAGTTAAATGAGCATTCACTAACCATTTTTCATTGAAAGAATGTTGCCTTTTACTTTGGCGAACTACAGTGGATCAAATATACAGGTCTATTTAAAGAAATGTGAACCCCAGGAGAATTGGCAGGAGAAGAGAACAATCTAGACCAAATAGCCGATTTGGAAAGTGAGATAAATGGGAGAATTTTTCTGGTTTGGATATTTTGACCTCGAATTTTCTCTTTCCAGCCAATTCTCCTGAGTTTCACCTTTCTTTTGAATAGACCTGTATATGAAACTATGATGAATTCACTATTTAGTGAACTGACACTGTATTTGCTGTCTTTTCCACTGTAGTTTGCTTTATTATTAAAATTTGAATACAGTATATTTCGGCAAACAGGGACATAGGAATAAAGATGTGCAATGAGTAGAAAGTCTACATAATGGCGAGCTGACGGCTCACATATAAGAATATCAGCAATATGTGTCTTCTACAGCATGTGACATGTGATTAGTGTATTGTTCCCTTCATTATCCGCGTCTCCAACTTCAGTGAAGCTCAGACACGCCACTAGTGATGCGATGTTGTCTCATAAAAACACCCAGGCAGGGCAAAATAAGATGAAGAGAGGGAAATAGCTGCCAGGCAAGAAGAGAGAACAACGAGGGGAAAGGGTGAAAAAGTACAAAGAAAAGAGGGTGGTGGAGAGGGGCAAAAATAAAGCAAGGGGAATGAGAGGAGAGAATAAGGGGCATAACGATGGTAGGAATTATGCTGGGGGAGAAATGAATGAATGAATTGGTATGCTGGGGGAGAAACGATTGAATGAATTGATATGCTAGCTGAAATGAATGAATGAATTGATATGCTAGCTGAAATGAATGAATGAATTGATATGCTGGGGGGAATGAATGAATGAATTGATATGCTGGGGGGGATGAACGAATGAATTGATATGCTGGGAGGAAATGAATGAATGTATTGATATGCTGGGGAGGATGAATGAATGAATTGATATGCTGGGGGAAATGAATGAATGGATATGCTAGGGCGTTGAATAAATTGATATCGGTACATTACATTGAGTTTTATTACTGTAGGGCTCTGACACTCTCATACACACTGCACATTACCGTGGAGCTCTGTGACTCCCTCATAAACACTGTACAATACTAAGGAACTCTGTGACGCCCCCATACTGTGCAGTGTTGTATGGGTTTTTACAGAGCACCACAGTAATGTGTGGTGTGTATGAGTGTATCACAGAGCTCCACAGTAATGTGCAATGTGTATGAGCGTATCACAGAGCTCCACAGTAATGTGTGGTGTGCAGGGGCGGACTGACAACTAATGGGGCCCCGGGCAATAGAGATCATGGGGCCCCCTTGTTCCACACCCACAGGAGGCCACGCCCATACAAACCCACAACACAACACCCACACAGGGCGCCCGCCTAGAGCGCAGCGCCCAGAGCAAGCGCGCAGCGTGATAGATAAGTGACAGTGGCATGCAGAGGAGGGGCACAGGAGGTGAGAGCAGACAGGAGCCGGAGGTGAGAGCTGGGGGGAAAATTTACCCATATGAGCTGGGGGGCAAATATACCCATGTGAGCTGGGGTAAATATACCCATATGAGCTGGGGGGCAAATATACCCATATGAGCTGGGGGCAAATATACCCACATGAGCTGGAGGGCAAATATACCCATATGAGCTGGGGGGGCAAATATAACCATGTGTGAGCTGGGGCAAATATACCCATATGAGCTGGGGGCAAATATACCCATATGAGCTGGGGGAATATATACCCATATGAGCTGGGGGGAAATATACCCATATGAGCTGGGGCAAATATACCCATATGAGCTGGGGGCAAATATACCCATATGAGCTGGGGAAAAATATACCCATATGAGCTGGTGGCAAATATATCCATATGAGCTGGGGGCAAATATACCCATATGAGCTGGGGGGCAAATATACCCATATGAGCTGGGGGAAAATATACCCATATGAGCTGGGGGGCAAATATAACCATGTGTGAGCTGGGGGCAAATATATCCATATGAGCTGGGGGAAAATATACCCATATGAGCTGGGGGGCAAATATAACCATGTGTGAGCTGGGGGCAAATATACCCATATGAGCTGGGGCAAATATAACCATGTGTGAGCTGCTGGGGCAATATATCCATGTGTGAGCTGCTGGGGCAATATATCCATGTGTGAGCTGGTCTGGGGCAATATATCCTTGTGTGAGCTGCTGGGGCAATATATCCATGTGTGAGTGGGTCTGGGGCAATATATCTATGTGTGAGCTGCTGGAGCAATATATCCATGTGTGAGCTAGTCTGGGGGCAATATATCCATGTGAGAGCTGGGGGCAAATATACCCATGTGAGAGCTGGGGGCAAATATACCCATGTGAGAGCTGGGGCAATATACCCATGTGAGAGCTGGGGGCAAATATACCCATGTGAGAACCGGGGCAATATATTATATCCATCTTTTTGGGGGGGGGTGCAAGTAGCTGGTCTTGCCTAGGGCGCAAAATAGTCTAGCACCAGCCCTGCACCCACATGTACATTGTGGTGCTAAATAATTTATTTCTGGACTCCTTAAAATAACCTTTTTGAAAATTGTGTGAAGAAAATCCATTTGGACCCAGCAGCGAATTGGGGAATCCATTGTGCCCCCTCCAGGCTTAGAGATGGCCTCCGCAGCATGTCACCTGTATTTTCCCCCATCCCTCCCCAGCATGTCACCTGTATTTTCCCCCATCTCTCCCCAGCATGTCACCTGTATTTTCCCCCCTCCCTCCCCAGCATGTCACCTGCTTTTCCCCATCCCTCCCCAGCTTGTCACCTGGTTTTCCCCCATCCCTCCCAAGCTTGTCACCTGGTTTTCTCCCCATCCCTCCCCAGCATGTCAGCTGTATTCCCCCCCTACTCACCGGCATTCACCATTGAAAATAATCTTCCGTGGAGGCTGCCTCAGGCTCAGGCTGGCTGGACCCCTCCTTGTTTGTCGCCTCTGCCGCCATGTGATCTGTGCACATCACGTGAGGGGCGGAGCTAATGCAACGTGCCTGCTCCAGTTCACATTGCGAGATGCAGGCACGCTGCGCAGCATCACCATGGGGATTTTTGAGCGCGCCGCTATCTGCCTGTCATGTTTCTCAGGAGCTAAGGGAAACCAGCGGGGGCCCCTCTGTGCTCCTGCTCAAACTGGGCCCCTACCGATCCACGGGCCCTCGGGCACTGCCCACGGGCCCGACGGCTCAGTCCACCCCTGACGGTGTGTATGAGCGTATCACAGAGCTCCACAGTAATGGGTGGTTTGTATGAGCATATCACAGAGCTCCACAGTAATGTGCGGTGTGTATGAGCGTATCACAGAGCTCCACAATAATGTGCGGTGTGTATGAGCGTATCACAGAGCTCCACAATAATGTGCGGTGTGTATGAGCGTATCACAGAGCTCCACAGAAATAAAACTCACAGTAATGCGCACTGTGTAGAAAAGAAAAATGTGGGCTGCTCAGTCCAAAATGCCTGGGCCTATGTTTTGTCCCAGTCCGGGCCTGCTTATAACCGGAGTGGATGTTTATATTTATTTATTTATAAAGTATTTTACCAGGAAGGATACATTGAGATTTTTCTCGTTTTCAAGTATGTCCTGGGATCAAGAACATTGAAATGTTACAGTCGTTACAGAAATACAAAGTAATAAAATGCAAGATATTAAAAATACAGATATATAGATTAACAGAAAATAAATACATAAGGGCAAAAAAAAATAATTCTGTCCCGGGCGCCCATAACTCTGGTTACGCCACTGATAGGAAAGGGAGAGAAATTGTGCCTTCCAGAGCATCACCAACAGCGACGGTGCAAAAAGACATGTAAAACATCAACTCTGGTATGGGACCAATGCTACCTCAGGAACTGTCACCCCCAGTCTTCAAACATTGGATCCAAATGATGTGTATTTTGTCCAGCAGTACCATGAATGATGGAAGCAGGCAATTTATCATCTTTCCTAGCCAAGCTATTTTCCCTGTAATCCTCCATGTAGGTTTCAGTGGGGTTTCCGCCATAGTTTGTGTCGTAGTAATTTAATGTAGATTTCACCTTAGTTTTCACTGGTGTTTCAGATACAGTTGTCTACCATTGTTTTTACCATAATTTATCTGGATGGCTTTTGGAGATTGCCCGTCTTTAAAATCTGCATATTCATAGGTGTTTGAAATATGAGTAAATGGAGAACAGCTGTAGTTTACACTTTTTATGGAAGAATAATGGTGTTACCGCTGCTTGCAGGAACTGCGCTTACTGGTTTTGGAGTTTTCTTCAGTGGTTAGCTGAAGTTCAGCATAGAATTATCCCTATAAGGGGTTATTCAAAGAGTGAATTTCCCCGTACAGTGCAATTTCATGGCCATTTTGCTACTCAAAAAGCTGGCAATTCACCAAATTTGCCAAATTTTCAGCGAAATACTGTGATCTTTGACGGCAGTGAAAGTCCCCGTAGAGAAGTAATGGTTAATCTATTCAGAGAACACCAAACAGTAGTGAAATGTCAGAGAAATGCCCTTATTTTCGGTGGTTTCATTCGACAGGTTTAAACAGGCAAATCCCATAGGTTTCAATGTAAAAAATTTCCCCGTTTTTCTTAAATATTTATTCAAGGGGGGCGGAGCTGACTGCCGTCGGTGTAGATCGCATTTTGCTGAGCTCTCACGCGCTTGATCTCCAAGCCTGCTGTTTTACTGCGACCTACCCCTAGCTACTGTGCCCGACACATTGAGGGACTTATTGGATATCTCCCTGACCTGGGACCGGACCGGTTTGAGGTTTCCCCCCCTTTTTTTGCCGCACTTGGCTGAATCCGTCCCACTTTGAGGCCTACTTAGGGTGGCCATCTTAAAGCCTGTGACTGGAGCAGAGTCCCCCTGTGGCTCTGTGAGCCTTACAGACCGGGTGCGATATGGGAAAGAAGACGGGGAAGGGGTCTGGCGCTTCAGAGGGACATACTGGACTCCCTGGGAGAGGGCTGGAGGCAGCAACCAGGCGGCACACAGAGTGGCCGGAAACAAATATCAGGCTCCTCGGATGAGGAAGGCCCTTCCGGGTCAGAGATGGAGAAGGGGTTGAGCATTCCGGGACCGGCCCGCGTGGCGACGCGTGCTGGGAAAAGCTTCCAGAGCTGCGGACCCCGTCTGACGACGACGCCACCTCGCATGCTGGCTTGGTGGATCAGCCCACTCGGATGCTGCTTGAACACACCAGGGATGGCCATTTACGTTCCACCAAGGCTGATCTTGAGCGGATGTTTGGGGAGATGAGGGCACTTTGGCGCTCGGACTTTGACTCCATGAAGGCTGAGGTGACAGCCATCACGGGGCGAGTGGTGGCTATTGAGACAACCTGCACAATTCCATGGCCTCCTACGGTCCTTTGGATCATCAGGAGTGAGCCAGGAAAGTCACATATATGGTATTTGCCACTTTCTTCATATTTTTTTTCTTTCCCTCTTTCTTTTTTCTGGGTTCTGGAGCACTTTTTGGTATATCTCCCTCACCTTCCGATTTTGAGTACCACCTGCCACGCTGTGTCTATGTGCTTCTGTAATGTACATGGAAGATTTAATAGTTTTTTCGCAGTGTTTTATCTGGTTACAGTGACTTTACGTTTAAGTTTATGTGCATCTTTCACTTATGTGACCATATGATGTCTTGCATACTGAGGCCCTGCGTGGCCATTTTCTATTCTTTACCTGTATGATGTTTTGCTGACATTGTTTTCAAAATAAAAATTTGAATTTAAAAAAACACAAAAAACCCCCAATTTAACAAGACACGAAGCTAGATTGTTTGGAATAATTATTGCTTGTACTAACCAACTGTCAATAAAGCTTATTATATACTTAAAAAATATATATATATATTTATTTCAGCGGTTTATTATTTTCATTACAGCAAAAAAAAAATCTCTTTTTTTTCTAGGTGAAATTCTTATTTTCCATTTTTTTTAAACTTTTTTTTTTTCTGTAGCAGACCTTTTTATTATTATTTATAGCACCTTCTATATTATTTCCAGGCATTTTCATGCAGTATTTTTATTTTTTTTACCCCTTTTCGGCGGCTTGTCGGCTTTTTCCAGCAGCTTGTTGGTTGTTTCCAGCGGCTGGTCGGTGATCTGTTTGGTGGGTCGTCGGATGCAAGGTTTTTCAGATCGATTCGGCGTTTTTTCGATTCGTTCAATGGCTTTGTGGCGGTTTTTCGGATGTGTTCGGCGGGTCGATTCGCTGCACTTCGCAGACCCTGCAGTGAATGCTGAATTTGGCGAATTTAACTTGCTGAAGTGCGGCAAACGGGAGAGCACTGAAATGTCGGTGACATTTTGGTGCTCTCTCAATAACCCTGTTAGTGAACAACCTTTGCTATAAGAAAATTCACCTTCATCCCTTAGAGGGAGTTCAATTCAATTTTCTCTGATATCTCTACTAAGGGTTATTTTTTTGAGAAAGAGAATCATAATAATACCGATCCAATGGCTCTCAGTTCCAAGCGCATTGATAGCCGCTGGTGGGGAAAAAAGCCCCAAAGGTCTAAAATTTCAGTGTAGGTTTTGGGCGGAACTAATCTCCTGTACTTGGAGGGCAGAATGAACCCTGTGAGAACCTCTCCCGAGGAGGGAGAGCGTTGAGGGCACTCAGGTCGTTATAACCACTCAGAGTACATTGAGTGGTCACAGTACAAGGACAATTTAGGACAGGGGTCATCAACTGGCTGGGTGGAGTAGAGGTAACATCACTGCTCTGCATGGAGAGAGCCTGTGGAGTCATGGGTTCGATCCCGACGAGCACCTCTCCAGTAAGTGTCCTTGGGCAAGACACCTAACGGTACATACTCGCCACCCAGGACATACTTGAAAAAGAGAGAAATCTCAAATGTATCCTTCCTGGTAAAATCCTTTCTCAAAAAAACAAAAAAACAAACCTCGGGCCTCCAGATGATTTAGAAGTACATCTCCCATGAAGCTCAGCCACACTTTAGTTTGCCGCATCCTCAAGGGAAATTAAGCTCCATATAAACATGGAGTACCAAGGATACTGATCCCTGATTTAGGCCGGTGTCAGACGAGCGCACTATGTGCACCCTTACTGACGTAATTACCAGTGCCCGTCACACGCTTGTGCGTGCTCACGAAATGCATGCGCAACAAGCGTCCGTTATCAAAGCCTCCCCGTCGATGCGCTAGGATGCGCGTTGACGGAGCTGTAAAGCGCGATCCTCCATAGGCCAGACGGGCATCAAGTGGAAGGAACGTCCACTCTCATGGACGTTCCTTCCGATCTCCAAAGACGCTCGTCTGACCCCGGCCTTAGGGTTTATAAAAATTGGTATTCTGTTTTTAAGGTCACCGCCTTGTAGCTAATCTTTTTAATGAAAAAAACAAGACACAAGAGTTGCTCTCTAGGTAAGTCATATGAGCCCCCCCAAATGTTACTGAACTACAACGCCCAATATTCTTAAGCCACCTATTGCATTCAACCATTTCTGGAAATTATAGGCCATGAACATGGGGGGGGGCTTTGAATTTGACAACCCTGTTCTAAGTACTGTTTGTTTTCCAAATTCCCTAATTAGCATGTGCATTTCCTGCCCTATTGAGACGGCCCCGCATCAGGTGTGAGCTTAATCTGCCTGACTGCAATCAGTCTGGCAGGTAAGTCTCCTCCATATAACAGCAAGGCCTGGCTCTTGTAGCCTTGGCTCGGGTGACCAATACTAAGTGACCATCCAAAGTGGCAGTTTGGAGTTGCCTTTCTGGAGTTAAGTGACCATCCAAAGTGGCAGTTTGGAGTTGCCTTTCTGGAGTTAAGTGACCATCCAAAGTGGCAGTTTGGAGTTGCCTTTCTGGAGTTAAGTGACCATCCAAAGTGTCAGTTTGGAGTTGCCTTTCTGGAGTTAAGTGACCATCCAAAGTGTCAGTTTGGAGTTGCCTTTCTGGAGTTAAGTGGCCATCCAAAGTGGCAGTTTGGAGTTGCCTTTCTGGAGTTAAGTGACCATCCAAAGTGGCAGTTTGGAGTTGCCTTTCTGGAGTTAAGTGACCATCCAAAGTGGCAGTTTGGAGTTGCCTTTCTGGAGTTAAGTGACCATCCAAAGTGGCAGTTTGGAGTTGCCTTTCTGGAGTTAAGTGGCCATCCAAAGTGGCAGTTTGGAGTTGCCTTTCTGGAGTTGTGAAACTGGAGGAAGGAACTGCAAGGCCCACATTTTACATTGGGTAAATACACTGCTGGATTATGCTTTTTCTCACGCTTCTACTCTTTACTTCTACCTTTCTGCTTAAATGGAACTCCTGCCCCTCTACCACTGACCCCTACACTATCTGCATCTCTCCCTCCCTCCTCTCGTCCCACATGATGGCCTCACATGAGCTCCTTTGTTTCCTCAGAACATGGTCTCCCTCTAACTCTCGCGCTGCCAATCGATCCCACTCACACAAATCCCATTCCCACCTTCTCTTTCTCACTCTCCTGATGTTACTCTATGCAGGTGACATATCCCCTAACCCTGGCCCCACAACACATCCAATACTTACCTCTCATCCTATCTCCATCGCACATAAATCAACTCCCTGCAAGCCCAGCAACCTCATTCCCATAAACCCTCAGCGCCTGTCCTCTTTCTCCTGCGCCCTCTGGAACGCTCGCTCTGTGTGCAACAAACTCACAGCCATCCATGACCTCTTCCTTTAAAACTCCTTCAACCTCCTAGCTTTAACTGAAACCTGGCTAACTCCCTCTGACATGGCCTCCGTTGCTGCTCTCCCACATGGTGGTCTACACTTGAGCCATACCCCCAGACCGGGTGAGAGAAATGGTGGCGGCGTCGGAATCCTGCTCTCTCCCACCTGCACCTACCAGCATCTCCCTCCACCCCCATCCTTCGAGACACACTGCATCCGCCTGTTCTCTCCCCTGGCTCTCAGGTTGGCAGTCATCTACCACCCACCGGGACCAACCTCCCAGTTCTTTGACCACTTTGCTACCTGGCTTTCTCACTTCCTGTCTTCTAATCTTCCATGCCTAGTTCTCGGGGACTTCAACATTCCCATTGATGATCCTTCTGCCCCTGCTGCCTCCAAACTTCTTTCACTCACGTCCTCCCTTGGACTCACGCAATACTCCCTCCTCCCTACCCACCGCGATGGTCACTCTATTGACCTTGTCTTTTCCAACCTCTGCTCCATTTCTGAGTTCACCTGTTGCCCCTTCCCCATCTCTGACCACCACCTTCTCTCTTTCAACCTATCCGGACTTCCTAAACACCCTGCTCCCCCACCCCACACACACTCGCAGAAATCTACATGCTGTGAATCCCCATCAATTCTCCAATCTACTTCACCACCTCCCTCACACCTCATCCTTCACCTGCCCTGATGCTGCTGCTAATCACTACAACACCACACTTATCTCTGCTTTAGACACGATTGCTCCTCTTTGACTCTGTAAGGCCCCACGCCGCCAGCTTCAGCCCTGGCACACCCTCCAGACGCGCTACCTGCAAAGATGCTCCCGCACTGCAAAGCGTGCCTGGAGGAAATCCCGCTATGAAGCGGATTTTGTTCACTTCAAGTTTATTCTCCGGTCATACACCTCTGCCCTCCACTTGGCCAAACAATCCTTCTTCTCATTTCTTATATCTACACTGTCCTCCAACCCTAAACGACTCTGGTCCACCTTCAACACCCTCCTCTACCCACCCGCACCTCCCCCTCATCTACCTTCAGCGCTCAAGACTTGGCAGATTTCTTCCTCAATAAAACTATCAGAAGGAACATCCCATCACAAGATAGTTATCTGCCACCTCCACTCCCAGAAGCCCCCTCTGCCACCCTCTGCCGCTTCGTCCCAGCCACTGAGGAGGAAGTCAATTCCTTACTGTCCTCCTCACATCTCACCACGTGCCCACTTGACCCCATTCCCTTCACATCTAACTCCTCCCCTCTCCTCCTCCCTCACCCCTGCTCTCACACACATCTTCAACCTATCTCTCTCCACTGGCTCCTTCCCATCTGCCTTCAAACACGCGCTAGTTACCCCTTTACTAAAGAAACCATCGATTGATCCCAACTCTCCATCCAACTACCGCCCTGTATCCCTGCTTCCCTTCATATCGAAGCTCTTAGAAAAACTAGTTTTCAACCGTCTCTCCCTCTTCCTGTCCTCCAATTCCCTACTCGACCCACTGCAATTGGGTTTCCGTCCCCTACGCTCAACTGAAACTGCCCTCACCAAAGTCACCAACGACCTACTAACTGCTAAAAAACACGGACACTATTCTATCCTCATCCTGCTTGACCTCTCGGCTGCTTTTGACACTGTTGACCACCCCCTCCTTCTGCAGACCCTCAGCTCTCTTGGTCTCTGTGACACTGCACTCGCTTGGGTTGACTCCTATTTATGCAACAGGTCCTTCTCTGTGTCCTTTGCTGGTAACTCCTCCTCTTCATTGCCTCTATCTGTTGGTGTACCTCAAGGCTCTGTCCTTGGTCCTCTGCTCTTTTCCATCTACACCTCCTCCCTCAGCAAAATCATTAATAGCTTTGGCTTCAATTACCACCTCTATGCTGATGACACTCAGATCTACCTCTCTACCCCTGATCTCTCTCCCCCTGTCCTTTCCAAAGTCAGCGACTGTTTATCTGGCATCTCCTCCTGGATGGCCTCCCACCACCTAAAGATCAACATGTCTAAGACTGAGCTCCTACTAATTCCTCCCTCTAATGCCTCTCCACCTCCTGACTTTTCCATCACGGTGGAGGGTATCACGATCTCCACATCGAACCAGGTTCGTTGTCTCGGAGTTACACTTGACTCTGCTCTTTCCTTTATCCCCCACATCCAGTCTCTTTCCTCCTCCTGCCAATACCAACTACGTAATATTTCCAGAATTCGGCCATTTCTTACCGCTGTCACCACAAAACAACTAATCCATGCCCTGGTAATCTCCCGACTTGACTATTGCAATAATCTTATCCGGCCTCCCTCTCTCCCCCCTACAATCCATCCTGAACGCCTCAGCCAGGCTAATCCACCTCAGCCGCCGCTCTGTCGCTGCCGCTCCCCTCTGCGAGTCCCTTCACTGGCTCACCATCCACTGCAGAATTAAATTTAAAATCCTTACCCTGACCTACAAAACCCTCACTAACTCAGCTCCCCACTACCTGTCCTCACTAATCACCAAATACACCCCAGCCCGCTCCCTAAGATCAAACAGTGACCTGCGTCTAGCGTCTCCCCGCATCACCTCTTCCCACGATAGACTGCAGCCCCCATTCTCTGGAACGCTCTCCCTTGTACGATCAGACTTTCCCCTAATTTCTCTTCCTTCAAACGCTCCCTTAAAACGTTCCTATTTAGAGAAGCCTACCACCCGACTCACTGACGCAACCATCAATCACTCTCACCTTGCAGTCCTCTCCTCCTGTTTCCAACCCCAACCCTTCTAGATTGTGAGTTCCTACGGGAATAGGGCCCTCATCTCCTCCTGTACGGTTTGTCAAATGTTGTTCAATGTATTGTAACCCTGTCTATACTGTGCCTATTGTACAGCGCTGCGAAATATGCTGGTGCTTTATAAATAAAGAATAATAATAATAATAATACGATGACATTCAATGTCATTTGAGTGGCCAGAGATCGGAGTGCTCACACCCCTCTCCACCCTCTGTGGATGGGGATCTCGTTGGGCTATATCAGTGCTCCAAAAGCAGGTGATTAGTCCTGGCCAGCTGCTGTTGTTGGACTTGGAATTAGGGTGTTAGGTTAGTGACATTTACTATCTTTCAGCCACTTCCTTTGGTACTTGTCAATAGAGTAATTTTCTCTTCAAACACCGGTAACAGCATTGCATGAAGTGTGCACGTCTATCCAACAAGGTAGTATGGATTTCCCCGTCTGTTGTTTGAAGTCATTCTCAATTACTTTATATAAATGAAATAGCTTTATTTTTTTAAAGTATGCACATTTTTATTGTCCTTGCTGAAAATGTCGTCACAAGGTCAGTCTGACATACTCTGACCCCCCCATCCTTGTTTTAACCTAAAGTACCCTCACTGTCCATCTCCTCTTTCTATCCTATTGCCACAGCTTCAGTTGAACCATGTGAGAGGTTTGTATGGATGCATTAGCTTATGAGAAATGTACTTTTATGCATTCCTGACCTAAATCTCAGAAGACTGACCAGTAAAAGGTGAATGACAGCTTTCTGGGTGTTGGTGGTTTTGGAGAGGACTTCGGTCACAATGACCATTTAAATTGCATTGAATGGTCATGGTATCTAGAATGTCCCTTTAATATTGAATTATTACTGTCTCCATACATAAGATTAAACAGGCCATTGGCATAAGCCGCATAACCAATCTACTGTATAACCTGTATCTATATATACTTTCAAGTTCAACTAAAAAAATGTGATATTTGTCGGAGCTGATCGTAAACTAAAGCACTGTGTGTCCTTTAATTATGTTTCCTTTTATTTTTTTGCCCTGTCATACAACCCAAACCTATAATTTTGTTTCTACTATATACTTTTTTATCTTATCATACTATATCATGTTTTGTCTATTCTTTCTGTGTAGACAATCATATCCTGACAAGATATTCTGTGCTTCTTCAGAATGTATAGGGGTTATTCAAAGAGCTGAATTGGCCACTGAATGGTGAAGTTCCCTGTAAAGTGCAATTTTCGTGGCCATTCGACTTCTCCGAAAGCTGGCAATTCGCCCAATATTGGCGAAATTCCCAGCGAAATACAGTGCAAATCCCTCAGAAGTAATGATTAATCTATTCAGAGAACGCAGAACAGCAGAGAAAAGTTGGCGAAATGCCCTGATTTTTGTTGCTTTCGTTCAACAGGTTTAAACAGGTGAATCCCATAGGTTTCAATGTAAAAAAAAATCCAGATTTTTGTAAAAAAAAAATTTTTTTGTGTAAAATATTTTTATTGGCAAAGTATAAAATACAAGTCGCATAAGAGACAATATTGTCACAATAATGTAGAATACAATCAAAGTGCCTCTTGGTCATAGACAGTGCCGGAATTTTATAATATAACAAATAACAAATTCTAAATTAACTCTAACGAACTAAAAAGGTGATCATCGTATCCTTAAATAAACAGCAGTAAAGCTAGTACCAGAATGGTATGTCAAGACAACACAGCCCAGGCTCGGATCTGAATTCACCTCTGACCCACCATAACCGGTCGATTATCTTACGAGACCTCTTGTTCCTCCACCGGTGACCTGTCTGATACCGATATTGAGCGAAGGTTCGAGGACCATCGACGCCAGATCGCATAGAATTCCTCATATTTACCCAAACTATTGTAGTGCGCTTCTTCTAGAGCTCTGACCCCCTCCACCCTCAGAACCCAATCCCTGACGGTGGGTGCACATTCCCTCCTCCAATATAACGGAATCAGTGCCCTCGCTGCGGTTAACAGAATTGCCAGAAGCGAGTTTTTAAAGGAGGGCATCGAAAAGGGCAGTACATTAAGCAAATAGGCAGAGGGAGTAAATTCCACTTCCAGGCCCCCTAAACGCGATATCTCGTGTGCAACGTCGGACCAGAAGTTTTGAATTTTCGGGCAAGTCCACCATATGTGGACATAGTTACCTCTGGCCACTTTACACCTTCAACAGATATCAGGCAACAATGGATCCATAGCATGTAAAACAGACGGGGTAAGATACCATCTCATAAACAATTTACAATTCGATTCACGAAGCGCCTGACTCCTGGACGCAAAGTATGTAAGTTCGAAAGCCCTGTACCATTCCTCAGCCGAAATATCTACTCCTAAATTTGTTTTCCACTTAAGTAGCAACGGAGAATCAATTTTATAGGCCCTCTCATTATGTATGAATAAAGATTCGAGACAATATGTCCATATCTATTCTTATCGGTACAGAAGGTCTCAAAGGGGGCCAATGGAGGCAACCCCTCTGTCAACCACGTAGTAGAGCGAATAAAGTGACTTAGTTGGGCATATTGGAACTTCACCATAGACTTGTTCGCTATTTCTGGGGCCACCAATCGGTCCAGGGGGAGCAATCTGTCGTCTTCCACTACTGCTTCTAGCGGTATATACGGTTTTGGTAGTAACCCATCCAAAAATGTCGGGGTCAGTCCCGGTGGGAACAGGGGATTGTGAGTCAAGGGTGTCAGGCGGGAAGTCAGTGTAGTCAGTCCTAACGCCACTCCATGTTTCCTCCACAGCCTTAGCAGTGTGCCCAGCAGTGGGTGTGACCGAAGCCCCAGGTTTGCCACCGGTGCCAACTGCCAGGGC
Organism: Leptobrachium leishanense; assembly: GCA_009667805.1. NCBI lineage: Eukaryota > Metazoa > Chordata > Amphibia > Anura > Megophryidae > Leptobrachium > Leptobrachium leishanense. The sequence goes on along the minus strand of CM019067.1, from coordinate 114,005,192 downwards.
AAGGAGGACAATGGCCAAGTAATTCCTGCCTGTAACACATTTTCCCAAAGCTTACCCATCGTTCCTTTTGCCAAGCCGTATAGTATAGAAAAAAACGCTGCTAGATAGTAAAAATAAGCATGGGGCAAGCCCAGACCACCCCTTCCCACCGGTCTTGTCAATTCACTGTAAGATATCCTCGCCCTCTTCCCCCTCCAAACATAGCCTGTAAATGTCTGTCGCAAATCAGAGAAAAATGTCTGAGGTACAGTAATAGGTAGGGTTTGGAACAAATACAACAGTCGAGGTAATACATTCATCCGTAAGACATTGATCCTTCCCAACCATGAAATATGGGGTAAGTCCAAGTTACGTAAGTCCCCCTTGATCTGTTGCAACAGAGAAACATAATTCAACTGAAATAATTTGTCTAGTTCCGACGATAAGCGTATTCCTAAATATTTAAGTCCCTCCGGAACCCACCGCATTCCATAGGTATGACGAATACTCTCAGTCACGACTCGTGAAAGGTTTACCCCTAAAAACTCACTCTTCAGCACGTTAATTTTATATCCCGAGAAAGCTGCGAACGCATCTAATTCCGTCATCAAAGCCGACACCGATGAAAGGGGATCCGTCAAGGTGAACAGCAGGTCATCCGCAAATGCGGCCACCTTGAGCTCCTGTCCCGGAACAGTAACTCCTCGAATCGCCGGATTATCTCTAATCGCCTGCAATAGGGGTTCCAGATACAGCAGGAACAGGAGAGGGGACAGAGGGCACCCCTGTCGAGTCCCATTATGTATCGTCAACGGAGTCGATTGTCTGCCATTAACCTGCACTCGTGCCTGAGGGCAGTCATACAGCGCCCGCAACCACGAACACCATCGATCACCAAAACCCATCCTCTCCAACATCCGAAAAAGATAAGACCAGTCCACTCGGTCAAACGCTTTTTCAGCGTCAACCGAGAGGACTAACAAAGGCTGATCTATCTTGGAAGCATGATGGATGAGGGAGACGGTACGAATAGTATTATCACGGGCTTCCCTGCCCGGTACAAAGCCCGTCTGGTCTCGGTGAATCACTGAAGTCAGGAGAGGCTTAAGTCGTAAAGCCAGTATTTTCGTAAACAATTTTAAGTCAACGTTTATTAAAGATATGGGTCTATAATTAGCGCAATCTAACGGGTCTCTATCCGGTTTCGGTATCACAGAGATAGAGGCAAGGAGCGTCGCAGGTGGAATAGGAAAGGTATCCGAAATAGAGTTAAAAGCTTTAACAAATCTAGGGCCCAGAATAGACCTGAAAGTCCTATAATATAGCACCGTAAACCCGTCAGGGCCCGGGCTCTTACCCAAAGGCGTTAATTTTAAAGCCTCCGTAAATTCCTCTAATGTAAGTGGGTTATCTAATTGTCGGCTAACATTACGCGGTAAAGTAGTTTTAATAGTCTTAGCCAAAAACGAGTCCACTATATGTTCAGGGACCCTACTCTTATCCATATTATATAAAGTTTGGTAATAAGCATGGAAGGCTTCCGCAATGTCTCGGGTCGTATTGACCTCGGATCCCGTGCTAGTATGCAGTTTCGGGATAAAAGTAGCTTGATATCGTTTCTTCAAAGCACGTGCAAGTAGCCTTCCACATTTATTCCCTTGGGTGTAGTAAGCATATTTCGTCAGTGTAAGGGCCCGCACCACCTGTGCATTCGTTAATTTAGCTAAGTCAGCTCTTAAGAGAACTAATCGTCGGAATGATTCAGGATCGAGGTCAGATTTATGCGTCAGTTCTAAGGCCGTGATCTCCCTCAGTAATTCCTCCGTTCTGGCAGTCCTTTCCTTCTTGCGCCTGGAGCCCAACTGGATAAAAGCACTTCTTAACACACACTTGTGAGCCTCCCAAACCGTCGCGGGTGTTACATCATCCGTGTCATTTTCAAGGAAGTAATTCTCTAAGGAGGCAGTCACCTCCGCTCGCGTCATGGGATCAGATAGCAATGACTCATTCAAACGCCAGGCATTCTCCGTTCTCACTAAATTAGGTAGGGCTAAAGATAACAGAAGGGGTGCATGGTCCGACCATGTGATGGGTCCTATTTTGCAACTGCGTACCATTTCCAAAGCCCTATGTTCCACAAAAAAATAGTCTATTCTAGAATACTTCTTAAAGGCATGTGAATAAAACGTGTAGTCCTTTACTGCTGGATTACTGAGACGCCAACAATCCATCAGACGGTACGCTGACAAGAGTTTACGAAATTGGACCCGTAGAGAGGGAACAGACGATCCCCCACCCTGGACACAACCTGCCGGCATATCTAACGAAACATTGCAATCACCCCCTAAGACCACAAAACCTTCCTGAAACTCAGACAAACGTCGTAACACTTTTCGGAGACATTTGGTTTGCAAGCGGTTCGGCAGGTAAACATTTACAAAAGTTAACTTAGTATTGCCCAACATCCCTTTAACCATCAAAAATCGACCTTACGGGTCAGTTACCACATCTTGCAGAGTAAAAGGCACATGTCGCGCAAAAAGAATGGCAACCCCCTAGATTTTGTCTCCCCAAAATTGCTAAAATAGCCCGTCGGATAGCGAGCATTGCGAAACCCTGGTGCGGAACCCTCTCTAAAATGTGTTTCCTGAACAAAAATAACATCACCTTTCAACCTCTGGAATTCTGCAAGAGCCTTCGAGCGTTTGGCAGGCATATTAAGACCTCGGACATTTATAGAAATCAAATTTAAATTAGCCATTTAAACTAGTGAGAGAGGAGGGCGTCAGAGCCCGGGACCTGCCCATACCCCCTAGTAGCATAGCAAATAGTACGAGTGATCACCAAAAAGAAAAATCTAAAAACAAACAACAATAACAACACAAAACTTGAAAAAAATTGAGGTAGTGTAGACCTCTGATAGTGGAAAAACCCATCAGAGGACATAAAAAAAAAACACCACTCAGGAGGCGGCCGAGAAAGTCTCAGAATTTTCCAAAAATTCTGGGTGCCAAGCAAGAGTCTCATCTGACTGTCTCGTTTGCCGGACCCGAGCGCATTCAATCAAAAAAATTTGCAAGGGGGCAGAAAATATCAAAAAAGCGTATAAACTTTCAAATGACAATGGCAGCAAAAGCAAGGGCTTCCCTCACGGTTCTGGGTCTGGCTCAGAAGGGGTCGCTGCAGAGGGCTTGCCTTTATGTTTTTTTTTCGCCTGTTGAGTCCAGCGGGGTCGCTGTGGGAAGGGTAGAGTGGCGACGGCGAACCATACCAGTCTGGGATGTCGACTTCTGGGAGTCCAAAAACACGCACAAAGTCCGGAATGTCCTCAGGACACGCAACAGAATGAACTTGATTGTTATGCGTCACCTGTAAAGATAGTGGGAATCCCCATCGGTAACGAATATCACGTTCCTGGAGCGCTTCAGTTAACGGTTTCAGAGCCCTCTGTGCCTGTAAAGTGGTCCAGGAAACATCTTGGAAGAAAAGTATCACTTGACCGTCCACTTTAATTTCCGAAGTTTTGCGTGCTGCTCGGAGAATTTCCTCTTTCAGTGTAAAATCTTTCAAGCGACAGATAATATCACGAGGTGCGTCATTTTGTGATCCCCTCGGCCGCAGTGCACGGTGAGCTCTATCCAGAACTAATATTTCCTCTCCAGATCGACCCAGGATATCATTAAACAGACCACGGAGTAGCTCTTTAACATCTTCCTTGCCAGAGTCTGCTTCCGGGTAACCCTTTATGCGAAGATTGTTTCGTCTGCCTCTATTATCAACATCATCCAGGTGTCTATGCAGCGTGGCCAGCTGTTTAGCTTGCGTTAGCATTTGACCATTTCATCGTTCCACCTGAGAAAATAACGCATCTCTGTCCTCTTCCAAGTCCACTACGCGGCCTCCCAACTGCTTCAAATCAGACCCCAGTTCATCAAATTTAGTATTAAAATTGCGCTCCATTTGAGTAAACTGAGCAGCCAAATCCGTTTTGGTCGGCAAACTCTGTAATAAGGCCCGCAGTTCGTGGTCCATATCGCTCCCTTTTGTTGCTGAATCTAATCGTGGCGGGGAGGCCTCCTGATCTGAGTCGCCGGGCGCCATTTTGGATCCCTTACCGGAGGTCCGCGGCTGAGATGTATCTCCCAAGAAAGGTAAAATGGAGGATCGGCGTTGGGTCCCCGCAGTCCCCGAGAGTCCTGGGGTAGTAATTGTCTTTTTCCGCTGTGCCATTGCTGTTATTTCTGCCCCGAAATGACAATCTGTGCACTCGGGCCTGGGAGCTCAGCACTCACACATCCAGCTCTCTCTGTGTTCCGGCCACTCCTCCTTTATAAAAATTTTATTCAACCGTCTATTCTATTCATTTGCAGCAAAAAGTCTTAATTTATTTTTTAGGCATTTTTCGGGATTTTTTTTGTGAAATTTTTGATTCCGATATTTTTTTAATGACGTTTTGCTTTTTATATTGTAACAGACCTTTTTTATTTTTATTCATAGGACCTCATTTATTATTTCCAGTTTTTTTAAAAAAAACTCATTTTAAGGCTAATGTCAGATGAACGCAGTCTGAGCGCACTCTGCGTGCGTGCATAACTGACAGATGTACTGACGGAAGATACTGTAGACACCACACGGTCCGTGTTATTTTGACAGACGTAGAAAAAAAAGTGAACTATGCGAAATAAAATTAATATGGAAAATGATAAAAATTGGAAACTGATATGAAAAGCCATTGTGTGCGTCAAGGTGCTGGTCGTCGCAAATGCGCTGCGTCTGACGGCTCATCACGCACACAGAACGCTACATGGCGCATGCACGCCCGTGGTAGCGATTTTACGTTCTTGCCTAACTTGCGTCTGTTTGCACGTGCGTTGTTTGTGCGCAGTTCGGTGCGCACGTACTTCGTGTGTGGATCTCTATTGATCATGATTCTATGCTACGACGGACGTTAAACTGTGCGGCAACACGGATGTGATCACTGCGTTCGTCTGACATTAGCCTTAAAGTTTTTTTTTTCCACACCCCTGTTCGGCGGCTGGTCAGCTTTTTCAGTGGCTGGTTGGCTTGTTTCGGCGACTGATCAGAGGCGTGTGGCAGATCATTGGCTGCGTTCGCCAAATGCCTTCAGTGCATTTCGGGGGTCCTGCAGTGAATGCTGAATAAGAGCACACCAAAATTTCAGTGCATTCTGAATAACCCCCTATATCTCTTGTGATGTGTTTGTGCTGGATTAAGTCATCATTTCATAAAGATGTTCTTAGTATAAGTTATTTTTTTTCTCAGTGCTAGCAGCCATACATTACCACTCCGTATACCGCAATTAACGGGACACTACCAGTATAAAATGAAATGTTCTTATTTTGGTTTGATGTTACTGATATCTTACATGTGCTCTGTTTTTATCTTGTATGTTTAGTCAAGAAAATATTTTATTCTATGTGTCACTGGGTGCATCCAATGTGTGATCTTTTGTGTTGTAAACTGCCCCGCACAATATCCTTCCAGCACTTGCTCCTCATGATGTGGCATTGGCCATATAATGGGCTCTGTGACACTAAAGTTATGGAAACCGACTCATAGCATTGTATTGTGTAGGATGTTTGCAATGAACATCATGGGTTGGGTAGATTAGAAGTCTTTTAGGTTCCCTGTCCTCTCATTCAGCTGCCATCTCTTATCTTGAGCATAGAAACCACAATACATCCCATGCAGCCTTATCTAAACATTCCCTCATCTACCCCACTGACTGATAAATACTGCAGAAGCAAGCAACAGCAGTAAAGTAAAACATTTGCACAGATTAGGTATTTATTCTCAACCACAAACAAACACAGGTGAGTATTTACAGGGTTATTCAGAGAGAGGCGAAAACCAGGAGAATTGGCAGGAGTAGAGAGCAATCTAGACCAAATAGCAGATTTGGAAAGTGAGATAAATGGGAGAATTTTTCTGGTTTGGCTATTTTGACCTAGAATTTTCAATTCTCCAGCAGTCATTCTCCTGTTTTTTCTCTGAATAACCCTGATAGTTTAAAAAGAACACTTCTTATTGTATTGAAGTTTACTCACACTCGAACACTCATATGAGCATATCAGTGACGTGCGGGGAGGTCAGTGGCTGGTGAGGCACTGGCTTGTATCAGAGCCAGATATACATAGGGTTACGCAGTCACAATTTACGCATTTGATTATCGTTATATAGGAGAATAGAGATTCACTATTTATAAAGTAAAGTTCGCATTTTTTCTTTTTTTACAGTTCTAAGAGCATGCAACTCTTGGGGTGCAATCCAACTTGGGGGGAATGTGCCAAAGTTAGGAATGAAATGTGTTAAGTGGGGCCCACTTCGTATGAGATCTGGTTAATCGCTCTGGCTTTTGACAATATGTCCTCTTTAAATCCATAGTTCGCTAGGCAACATATCACATCTCTTGGAGGAGCTCCCGGGGGTCCCCTCGGTCGTAGTGCTCTATGAGCGCGGACAAATTCGATAGGCGATGTAGCGTCACGTTCCAACACAGAATTCAATATGACCGTTAATGCCTCGCGGAGTTGCGGGTGTGTTTCCTCTCCCTCCAGGAGTCCTCTCAGGCGTAAGTTATTGCGTCTCCCACGGTTGTCCAAGTCCATAATGTGTAGGGCCATGCTGCGCATCTGGGTCTGTTGTGCATCAACTTTCTCCGCGATCTTAGCGTGTGCAATGGAAGTTCTATCACAGTTTCCTTCCAGAGTCTCGACCCGTGTAGTAAGGCCTTGGATATCGGTTCTCACGTGTTGTAATTCCGTCAGGATCGATTGTCGAAGCTCTGCATTAGCCTGGTGTAGGTCAGATTTAGTGGGAAGGTTTTTTAAGAGGTGTACCCAATCTGGTGTCTCGAGGTCTGCCGATCTGGTATCTGACATGGCTGGAGAGGGTGCTCGGGATGGTAAACTAGGAGAGATCGGTGATCCGGCCTGCTCTGGGGGGGGGGGCGCTTCCGGTGTCAGTAGCAGGGATCAGGTACCTGCGGAGGGAAGGTGTCTCCGGCAGCTTTTTCCCCTCCTGTGTCTTCTGGGTGACTGTCCCTTTGCCTGGTTTCCCCATGTTGTCCAAAAAGTACTACGCAGCCGGCGTTGTCAGTTAAATCTCCTCAAGGTCGCCGCGTTAAGCAGCCATGGTCTGCATTAATCAAGCCGATTTTTTTTTTTTTTTGTTATGTTTTCTTCCTTCCCCTTCCCCTTTCTTTCCCCCCCCCCTCGGGGTAACTTAATAGGTGCCGCAGTTATAGTCCATGTAGCGCTCACTCCCGGAGGAGCCGCTGAAAATTGAACCACGGGTCAGTCTCCCCGCACTAGGGAATAAATATACTCCAACACCGTTGTGAGTTTTTATAATTTAAATAGTTTACTAAAATAATAAGCAGATGTTGAGACACGGTATTCACAGGTATATTACAGTACTTTCGTATCGCGGTAAAAACGCGTAGCGGGAAAGAAACGAAACACGAGGCTTCGTATTTCGGAAAAATAATATCTTCACAACCGAACAGAAAAGAAATGCAATTTCACGAATATTCGAAAAAGGGACACGTAGCGAAACCCAAAAATACAATCTCTTCGTATTACGATAAACGCGCAGCGGAAAAGAGAAAAATATATTCGGAACGTATCTTTAACCCCTGTTCCGATTCGTAACAAATGAGTCCCGCACAGGTTAAGTCCCGGAATGTAAAGGGTGTGTACGTGTGTGTATATGGTACCCGGGTACTATTCAACTGGCCAGTGAATTACTTATAACGATGTCTTCGACTAGTCAAGTTGGGGCCCTGTGGGTTTTGGAAACAAACAGCAGCGTGCTTTCTTGATTTTATAAACCGGCCTTGGAGGCCTCTCACCCATCCGCTCGATCACCAAGGCTCCGCTGACCCAGGACGTCTCTCCGCTTAATGCCTGGCTGTGATACTGGCTACTGGATCCGTTGTCTGGCTTTCCTTGCTCCCACCCGGACTTGTCCAGCTACCGCCTGCTCTCCCATCCAATGGACTTGCGGTACTCCTCACTCGGGTCCTCTGCTTGCCTTGATCGCAGCGTGGGTATAGACAGGTCTCTGCAGGGTCACTGTCCCGATCCCCCAGCACCAGCGAGGTAGCCCCTGCGCTCTGGCCTGGTCACGATCCTCCACAGCTCGGCCTGCTTCCTTCTCCTTTCAGCTCCCAGCTCACTCTGAGCATGCTTTCCACGAGGCTGGTGATGCCTTTCCTTTCCTACACACCCACTTCCTGTCCTTACGCAAAGCATCATGGAAAAGGTAGTTTAGTGCCTTGTGTTTGTCCAGCATAACTTTCCATGGTCTCTGTCTCCCTCTGGTGGCCATTGCAAGTAAATGCAGCAGAACAGTCTTTTTTAAACACATCGCTACACTCTCCCCCCCTAAACTCTTGGGTCCTCCCAAGGGCGTGTAACGGGTACATGTGTCGGTCATACATAACATAACAACAGTTGCATTACATTTCTACTTAACATTTCTAACTTTAGCCTACATATTCAGGGTTGACAACAGGCAGCAATTTTCCTCAATCTCCCCCAAACCCTTAGACACCTTGGCAATTAGAGCTGACACTTCTGGAAACCTCCGCCCAGTTGTTACAGCCTCCTCTGTGCTATGTCCTGGTGAATCAAATGTGAGTCTCTGAGGGGGTCGTACTGAACGTTTAGGTTCAAATTTTTCAAGAACCTCTTCAGTCAGGAGAGCTGACTCTACAGGCTCAATTCTCTCATCAACCATCGGAGCCAACACTTCCTCGGAATATGAGCCCTCCAGTGAAGGCATAGAACTGTAATCTATGGATATTTCCTCTAAAACTTCAGGAACTTCCCAGGTCTCAGGTACTGCAGGTGCTCGAGTCATAACTTCAGAGATATCAGACCCTAAATCACTCTCACCCCAGTCAAAAACCGGCTTGACGCTCTGGGACTCAGGTGCCCACACCCAGCTCAGACACCAGCCTTCTTCTTCACTGTCTTCTTCACTCTCTCTAACGGAACGTAACTGATGAGACCGAATAGTAGGAGTCGGACGGGATATAGGCAGACCAGGCACAGATAATTTGTCTCCAATCGGTACTTGTACAGTCTTTCCTGAACGTAGGGCCTTCTCTGTCCCTTCCGTTCTCCTCAGCCTTCTTATTTCTGTAGTGGTTCTCTGTTCCTTGACCCTCCGTGGACAGGCCGGTCGTGACATCGAGTGTGCCTTCTTAGGAGCAGGATTCTCTTCCGTGACCAGTGGGGTTAAGAGGTGTCTCAACACATCAGCGTTCATCCCCACTATCATAGAACTTCGATTAGCTCCCGAGGGACGAGGACACACAATTGCCAACGTGTCACATACTCTCGGTTGTCCAGCGATTTCCGAACTGAATTCTAGCTTCACCTGTATATATCCATCATAGGGAAACTTCTCCATTCCCATACCCCAGATTTCGAGATCCTTCAATTTCTTCAGGGGTATATGCTTCAGATATTTCTGATAGAAGTCTCGGTAAATCAGCGTTACTTGAGCACCCGAATCTAGAAGAGCCTTAGTATAGACTCCTTCCACTTGAACCGGGATGATGGGCGAAGGACCTATCAACTTGTCAGGGAACTTTTTCGTAGCAGCAGGAGAGGTAGACCCAGTCTGTTGTACTCTAACCCTTGTCCTCATACGTGGTGACTGCGGGCATACATTTTCCTCCCGTGACATAGGATCAGACCTCCAGGGAGAGGATCTTCTAGGTCTAGCAGGCACATATAGAGACCCTCCCTGTCTCCTTTCTGGGCACTGAGCCTTGAAATGACCGAATTCTCTACAGGCAAAACATCTTCCCCACGAGGATGAGGGCACACTTTCTTCCTGTGGCTCATTTGAAAATCCTCTGTCGGAGACCACAGCAACCGCTGCTGTTCGTATATCTGAGAGAGACTTCAGTATTTCAGTCTGCATTTCTACTACTTTCAAGATTGTCCGGCATAGGTCCGTGTGTGTCTGTTCCATCTTAACTTGGGCTTCTTGTACTCTCGCGAGAGTCTTTTGTATCTCACCATACACCTGGTTTGACGACTTTTGAGTTATTTCCGGCTCATATGTCTCTTCCGGATCTTCCTCATCTGATGAACACTCGTTATACTCTATGGGTTGCGCATAGACCTTTTCTCCCCTTCTTCTAAGCTTCTCTTCCAGAAGGGCTTCTTCCTCCCGAACAACTCGAATCAGTTCTAGGTAATTTAACTCTTTATTACCTTCTCGAGTCCTCAGCTGCAACATCACAGGATCTAAAGGTAAGGCACTCTTCAATATCTGACGCATTCTAACCTGATCTACTGTAGTGGGGTCTGTTCCTTTCTTCAACAGTACTTGGTACAGTATCTTATCCAGGCGCCTCATGTATTCTGTCATCTTCTCACCCCTTTTCTGGTAAGTATGCTCATATTGGTACATTAGCTCAGCAGCCTTTTCCGTTCGCCCGAAGACTTCCTGTAATATGTTCAGGTAATCTAGAGCAGTACAGTCTCTCTTACTCAGCTTCAGATTCCTGACAGCCTCTGACGCAGGTCCCTTTAAGCTCTCAGTAATTCTTTGCTTCTTCTGCGCTTCAGAGACGTCCCACTCATCCAGAGCCTGCATCGCTTGTTCCACCCATTCTTCGAAGGTTTCTTCTCCCGCCGGAGTTGGCAAGTTTCCTGAAAATTTTTCCAACTTCCGATATCCGAAGCTGATGTAAGAAGGGTGAGCCCTCTGACACTTAACCACGAGGTCTCCAATAGCAGCAATGAACTCCGGCCCGATCATGGCCAGCGGGCTGGATGCAGGAATGTTCGCTGAATCACCACGTGGCTTACTTGGCTGGATCAGACGAACTTCCACGTCGTCGGTTAGCTGTATACTCACGTCCTGAAAACACACAGGAACACCCTTTCTCCACTCAAAAAGAACATACGTGTGAGAAGTCTCTGGGTTCACTTTAATGTCCGCTAGAAACCCCCGCTGGTCAGGTGCCAATGCTGCCACGGCCAGGCGGATCTGCTCTTCTGCCCAGGTGCCTACAGGAATATCCATTACTACACTCAACTCTAACTGGCCACCCTGTGCTTTACACCACTCTGCTGCTTCATCTGGATCCATATTTAACCCTTTAAATGCGGTTTTTCCAGAGACTGAGATCCCGGAAACGAGCCCCCACGTGTAGCGCTCACTCCCGGAGGAGCAGCTGAAAATTGAACCACGGGTCAGTCTCCCCGCACTAGGGAATAAATATACTCCAACACCGTTGTGAGTTTTTATAATTTAAATAGTTTACTAAAATAATAAGCAGATGTTGAGACACGGTATTCACAGGTATATTACAGTACTTTCGTATTGCGGTAAAAACGCGTAGCGGGAAAGAAACGAAACACGAGGCTTCGTATTTCGGAAAAATAATATCTTCATAACCGAACAGAAAAGAAATGCAATTTCACGAATATTCGAAAAAGGGACACGTAGCGAAACCCAAAAATACAATCTCTTCGTATTACGATAAACGCGCAGCGGAAAAGAGAAAAATATATTCGGAACGTATCTTTAACCCCTGTTCCGATTCGTAACAAATGAGTCCCGCACAGGTTAAGTCCCGGAATGTAAAGGGTCTGTACGTGTGTGTATATGGTACCCGGGTACTATTCAACTGGCCAGTGAATTACTTATAACGATGTCTTCGACTAGTCAAGTTGGGGCCCTGTGGGTTTTGGAAACAAACAGCAGCGTGCTTTCTTGATTTTATAAACCGGCCTTGGAGGCCTCTCACCCATCCGCTCGATCACCAAGGCTCCGCTGACCCAGGACGTCTCTCCGCTTAATGCCTGGCTGTGATACTGGCTACTGGATCCGTTGTCTGGCTTTCCTTGCTCCCACCCGGACTTGTCCAGCTACCGCCTGCTCTCCCATCCAATGGACTTGCGGTACTCCTCACTGGGGTCCTCTGCTTGCCTTGATCGCAGCGTGGGTATAGACAGGTCTCTGCAGGGTCACTGTCCCGATCCCCCAGCACCAGCGAGGTAGCCCCTGCGCTCTGGCCTGGTCACGATCCTCCACAGCTCGGCCTGCTTCCTTCTCCTTTCAGCTCCCAGCTCACTCTGAGCATGCTTTCCACGAGGCTGGTGATGCCTTTCCTTTCCTACACACCCACTTCCTGTCCTTACGCAAAGCATCATGGAAAAGGTAGTTTAGTGCCTTGTGTTTGTCCAGCATAACTTTCCATGGTCTCTGTCTCCCTCTGGTGGCCATTGCAAGTAAATGCAGCAGAACAGTCTTTTTTAAACACATCGCTACATCCATTACCTGGGGGTCAAATGGCCTGGTTGTCAGGGGTATAATGTTGTGTGGAACAGGGGGGGTTGGGGAGAAGCGGTAATCCACCTGTCCTAGTCTGGCCCTGAAGTTGTGCGTTATCCGTGCGTGGCGATCAGCGTGGCGCCTGTGACTTCAGGGCCCACAAGTTTCTGGTGCCGTCTTCCCTGCAACCGAGGGCTCGTGTGGGCCTCTGTGATGTCGGACTCCCCTGCCACTCGGATCAGCGAGGGGCCTCTGCCGTGCCTGTCGGTCAGGTTCGCTTTCTCTCCTCCTATGGTCTGGACGGGTGGTGCGGATGTGGGCCACCACACAAGGCTGCTGTATGCCCGTGTGTCGAGGGGAGAGTGATGTGCGGGGTAGAGGGGTAAGCAGTAACCCTTTGTTCCGGGTCTTACCCCGAGGTCGTGGTGCCTGCCTCGGACGGGCCACTGGTCGCGGACCCGAAAGCGTCAATCGGCGCAGCCGCAGTACCCCCCGGCCCAGGCTCCCCACGCGATGTAGGCCTCTGATCTTCCGGCGGCGCCTCTCCAGCGACTGGGGGTTCCAAGTCGTTTTTATCGGCTCCACCGTGATCTTGGGTGAGAGGTGTAGGCTGTTGGCTCCGGTTAGGTGCTAGAATTTGCTTTTAGAAGCGGGTGTGCACGATGTTTGGTGGGAGCTCTTCCCAGGCACGTCCGCTCTGCTCGGCGCCAAGCCACGCCCCCGATAACCCCTATTTATGATAAAGCTGAGACTTGTTATCGTAACTGGTTTAATTTTTTTCCCACCCACCCCAATTAATTATTTGTTCTTTTTTTGTGATGGATTGCAATTTTTTCCCACTAGGATCAACTGCAAACTTAAATCAAAACTGTCTATCACTATGGGACCAGATGATATCAAGTTTGCAGAATATTGGATAAAATAAAAAAGGAACCTTTTTTTGGGTTTTGCTGTGAAGGTGTGCGGACTCACAGATTTGCTGACAGCATTGTAATAAATTATTTCAATCAACGCAGGAAAACTGACTCTTTGTGAAAGAGGAGATTTCTAGGATTTTATGTGATCAGTTGGGATCAGAACAGATTATTTTAATCATAAGCATGTGATTTGCTTTCTGATGTGACTGATAGACACATGTGTGTAAAACCAACACAGCCATTGTAGGTTGATTAAGGCAATCCCTATAATAACATTTACTCACATTGTAGATCATGTTGTCAGTCAGTGTCACTTGTTAACCACAGGGCTTTGTTATTTTCTAAGGATAAAAAAAGTACTCATCCTATGGGCCACCATGGCAACACCCCCATGACTGACCAGGACAGTCACATGACTGTCCTGCATCAATCAAACCATGAGGAGTTCTCCCTCCCATGGTGACGTTTTTTTTTTTTTTTAGAAAAGGAAATGCTTGAGACCAATGGGAGCTTTCCCATTGGCTGAAGCTATCATGTGCTCTCCGTGCCTGGAGGACCAGGAGAGAGTGCCTGCCACCAGCTTGGGCTGCACAATCAGCGTAGTGTAGAGCTGCACAAATTGTGTAGCCTAGGCTGGCTCAGTGCTGCCCCTGCTGTCTGTGTAGTGAATCACACACACACACACAGCAGCCGACAAACTGAAGTGAAAAAAAAGCGGAAGAGAGAAGAAGCCAGCACAGCGAGGGAGCGTGGAGAGGTGAGTATGAGAACTTTTTTCAACATAATCATTTATTTACAGTATAAATACACACACACACATCATTACAGCACATTGAGCACATGAATTTACTGGAATGGCAGGGGAGGCTCCGCCTCCCCTGCCACCCCTGACTGCACGTCCCTGGAGCATATCACCGCTCCACAGCAATAAAATTCTCAGTAATGTGCAGTGTGTATGAGCATATCACAGAGCTCCACAGCAATAAAATTCTCAGTAATGTGCAGTGTGTATGAGCATATCACAGCTGCACAGCAATAAAACTCATAGCAATGTGCGGTGTGTGTGTGAGCATATCACAGAGCTCCACAGCAATAAAACGCAAAAACAATTATGCGGTTTATTTTAATTATATTAATAAACTTATTAAATGAAAGTGTGTATTTATACCAAAATACAGTATATTATTAAGTGTATAAATAAAATAATATTATTATTGTCATCATTTATATAGCACCAACAGTTTCCGCAGTACTTTACAATAACCAAAGGGAACGACATAAAAGTACATAGGATGGAAACAAGAGGTGTAGAGGGCCCTGCTCATAGGAGTTTACAGTCTAGAGGGATTGGGGTTGAGGAAGACAAGAGGAATTTTACTGGACCTCAGGATCATTAGTGCCAGTGGTTCAGGAATGGTGGGCCATACAAGCAGCTTCAATCATTTGTGATTAGGTGAGCATTATTAATTATAAGAATCAATTGAAATATTTAAAAAAAAAAAATTAGTGCACTTGCATTGCTACCTTTTATAACGTAGGGGGGATTACTTCTTTTAGAACAATTTATTTTTTACATTTGCAAATTATGGGGTCATGTTGGATATCATGGCTATGGCCTTTCCAATGATACACATTTCCTACAAGGTCAATTGCGGTATCAGTGTATCTCCTGTGGGATTCCCCTGCTGGGCAGGGATGAATCCCCATTTGTGAGGTGATCTCACACCTGCGCAATGACTCCCGCGGCCTGGGGGCAGTCTCACAGTGAGGACTGGGCTAACATGTCAGCCGGTTGTGTCTGAGATCCTGCTCAGAGCCAGATCGGCACCGAGTAGGGAGGGAATCCCCAGGACGCCCCATGCATGTCCACACAGTACAGGAGCATTTAAGATTCCCAAAAGCAATTGGTTGCAGCGCAAGCACGTGATAAGCATCTAAAGGACGCTCTGGTGTCCTTGCCTGCAGCAGGACTAAATGTAAAATAATAAAACTCCTGCCCGAACTGCATTTCATGGGCATTGGGCGATATGATTTGCGCATCCTTCCTTGTAGTTTGAGAGAATGTAGAATATTACTTCGATTTACTGGTATTTTTCAAACTCCACTCTGAAAAAACGCTACTTTCATCAAATGTAGCTTAAAAGAGCAAAGGTTTTTTTTCTTTTGGTTTTCTGTTCATATTCATTCGATTGGTCAACTTGACCCACCTATTCATAAGATTGTTATAATAAGATCTATCCAACAATGGCTATATCTCCTATAACCATGTGAGACTAGATAGGGAAAGGATTTTTGTATATGTTTATGCGGATCTCCATCAGTAAAATCTTTGCATCTGTGCTGCACTCATATTGGCGTCGTGTTGTCACCGCAGTGATGTTAATATGGTGAAATCAGGCGCATCACTAATACATTTGCTGCTTTGGAGGTTTGGGACAGTGTTTAGATTTAATTAGGTACGTAAGGGTGAAGTGGAGGATAGGTTTGAGACAGTATAGGGGTGCTAGAACAAAGTCTGTCAGGGTTATTCAAAGAGCTCCGAATTGTGGCCGAAAGGTAACCGAACGCTGAAATTTAGCTTACGCTTACCTTTCCTGGCCATTCATAGAGCAGGCAGTTCGCTAAATGTTGGCGAATTGCCTGCACATATGGTGCCTGTTTGCAGTGGCGACTCTAGGAACAATATTTAGGGGGGGGGCACAGAAGATACCGCAGTCAAAACTGGGGGGGCACTAATAATTTTCACTACTAAATCATACCACTGAATAAAACTAAGAGCCCTATCACCTGGTGTGAGCTAAAGGAAAAATTACCGCAAGTCGCATTAAACTTAGTGCTTGACGACCTATTAACAGATCACCTTGTCTGCAGTAGTCCATGAACAAGGTCGTTTGGCGCACGCTAGGAAAACTCTAAGACCCGAGCTGAGACCCAGCGCTAATGCGGTTGTGTACAGGATAGAACGTTTTTTTTTTCCAGTGCAGAGTGCCGGGCCATACCTATCCCCCGCCCTCACAAGCTTGAATATGAACACATCCAGTGAATAACCTCAATACCCTACATTATTAAAAGCCTCCAAGGTGGCCGTATCATCCATGTTTTGATGCACACATATATTAAAGCTGATGGACATTGCATGATAAATGTCACCCAACAGCATGTAGAATCATTACACTGCATTTAATAGATCCAAAAGGAAAGCCAGGTGAGTGACAATAACTTCTCTGCTGCAGCATATAAATAAAACATGTTTCAGGGCAAGACTTATTCATGTTTCCCTTTAAACATGGTTCACACGGTCACCCTAATAATCACCCGCTTCCATACTATGAATAACCCCCAGTATAAAATGTTTAAAAGGAGAATAAGTGTAGCGCAAACGGAAATGCGGGTCTTGGTTGATAGCTTGCTCTTCTAACCAGTCCTCAAAAAGATAAGAGAGAAAACTTTCATGTTGTAGACCATAGCACTTTCAAGATGTATACCAGGTATTATGGTCTCACTCACATTTGTCTGAGCCACCAGCTCCGGGATCTTACGCCTTAGGGTGATTATTGGCCACCCAATCGCCCTCTTCAGGTCTTGATATGCTCCGGTAGCTTAAAGAAAAATGCGTACAATAGTGCAGACCATAGCCTTAAATATGATATATAATAAGACAAAGGACCACTCACGTGATTCAGGACCTCAATCCAGGTCCAGAGAATAACGCCTAGAAGGATTGTTTAGAGGGTACAACTTCCATCAAAACCCATGGCCATCGAAAGAAGTCGCAGGTAAAAACATTTATTCCATAAAACAAATAAAATAAATAAAAAATGCCAAAACGCGTTTCACCTGGGGTGTAATATCCTTAAGGCTTCATCAGTTGGCTGATAAAATGTTTAAAATTAGGCAAAATATTAGAATTAGGATATATGTGGATAAAGGATACATTTATAATAGAGCCTACTGCAACGACAATGCAGACCAGATCCATTGCTATGGTGTATGGGGCCAAGAGAACACCTGTGCTGCATTCCTTTCAATTGTCTGTTAATTTTGGGCGAGGACCTGTTTTTTCTGTTTTTTTTGGAGATAGCACCAGGGTTGAGCAGTAGGTAAAATGTTGCAATTAGTGCCCCTCCAAAAATTAGCGCTGGCACCAAGTGATCTGTTAGCTGCAAAAGCACTAGAGATCTCTAGCGCTACCTGTGTTAAGTATAGGATGCGGAAAGTACAGTAAGCCCGCGGTACAAATCGCTAATAGCAACGCACTAAGTGATTTTCCCCGTTTGTAGCAGGAGGCAAACGATCTGTTGGTCAGGCGCTAGACTTGATTAACCTGGCGCTAACGCAAACCAATGCCGACGCAAGAGTTCGCTCACACCAGGTAATAGTGCCCTAAATAAGTATATATAAATAAGATTCCAAAACCCCAGAGTAATGTGATGCAATGAGTAATGTGATGCAATGAGTAATGTGATGCAATGATACCTTTTTATTGTACTAACCTGACACTTTATTTGCCGCAATTCGGCAGTTTTCGCTGAATGTCTGATTGCTGCTTCAGCGACTCCACTTTTAGCAAATTACAGTGACCATTCGCTAAATAGGAATTCACTATATTTTCGGCGAAATAAATTCCCCGAAATGTTACGAAAAGCAAAGGATCTAAAGCTGATTAGACGCTTTAGATTCTAACTTCCATAATAACCCCTAAAATGCCATAAACCCAGGAAACTACAATAAAAATAATAAACAATGTGGCATTTAGCTACCCCTTAACCCCTAATATGCCATTAATCAAGGTAAAACATGAAATGAATACACTGTGAGGCATGTAGCTACCGATTAACTCCTACAATGCCATTAATCAAGGGAAAAATAAAATGGATACCGTGAGGGATGAAGCCTACCCATTAACCCTTAATATACAACTAAACCAAGGCAAAAACTAAAGTAATACACAATGTAATGTATAGTCTGAACATTAACCACTTCACTGCTGAGACATTTCAACCCTGTGAAAATGCTTAAGTTTAAGTGCCTGTTATTAGTTAATGTTTTATGACTTTTATTTCAAATTGAATATGGTCATGTTGGGTATCATTGGAAAGGCCAGAATCTGCCCTTTCCAATGACACATCTATGATGCACAGGGACGGAGATACAGAGGTCCGAATAAGTGTGGTAAGCTGGATGCTGATTTTTGGTGGGGGGGTACATGGTTGGGCAAGGAATAACCTAGGGGGTCGCAATTGCCCCCCCTTGCCCCCCTGTAAAGTTGCCTATGCCTGTTTGAGGGCAGTGAATTCCCCATAGAGAAGCAATGCTTCGTCTATTCAGAGAACACAAAACCGCAGTGAAAAGATGCCGAAAAGCCCTGCCATTCGGTGGTTTCATTCGACAGGTTTATTCAGGAGAATCCCACAGGCTTCAATGTTAAAAATATTCCCATTTTAATCCAATATCTAATAAACCATTTAATATTATATTCTGTAGTAAAAAGTTTCATTTCTAGATTTTTTAGGATCTTTTAGGCATTCTTCATGATTTATTTGAAATTTTTTTTCTGTAAATCGTTTTTTCTTTTTTCTGTAACAGCCCTTTTTATTATCAATTATTGGACCTTATATGTAAATTCCAGACATTTTCGTTCTGTAGTTTCTTTTCCGTTTCACTTTTCAAACATTTAAGCGTACTGTTCTGTTTTTTTGTCACTCCATTCGTCTCCGGTGTCGGGTTTTTCCGGCAGCTGCTCTGCGCTGTGATCGGCGGCTGCTCAGGTTTCTCCGGCGTGTTCGGTGGGGTTAATCCAGATGTTTTTGCGGGTTTCGGTGTGCGTTCTCCAGGTTTTGCGGTGAGTGTTCGTCGGGTTTGCCGCGGTTTTTCCCTGCACTACGACAGCCCTGTGGTGCTTGCTGAATACACCACAGGGTCGCCGAAATGGGATCGCCAAATCGCACTGAATTGAAGAGAACGAAAAGTCACTGAACGTGAATATGCACATTGTTGCGTTAAAGAATTTATTTCTTCGCACAATTTTCAACTATTAATTTTAACGAGTTAATAAAATCCACTCGGGCCCCCAGCGAGTTGGAGAATCCATTGTGCCCCCTCCAGACTTACAAATTGCCACTGCTCTGCTGCAGTAGCCATCACACACTCGTGGCAGCTATGGCCGCGGCACAGAACAATAAAACTCACTCATACACACCACACATGGATATATATATTGCCCCCAGCAGCTTGCACACGGATATATATTGCCCCCAGCCAATCGCACATGGATATATATTGCCCCAGCACAGGGCCGTAGGGAGGGTGAGGCGAGTGAGGCGCTTGCCTCAGGCACAGCTGGAAGGGGGTGCAGAATAGCACCGTCGCCGGCCGTTCTCCCTGCGAGCGGCCGCTGGCATGCAGCTTGGCTGCTCGCAGGGAACCACCTCACCAGCGCGTGAGAACATATATAGATATAGAAGATATATACTGCCCCCAGCAGCTCGCACATGGATATATACTGTCCACAGCAGCTCGCACATGGATATATACTAACCCCCAGCAGCTTGCACATGGATATATACTGCCCCCAGCAGCTCGCACATGGATATATACAGCCCCAGCAGCTCACACATGGATATATATTCCCCCAGTAGCTCACATTGATATATATTGCCTCCAGTAGCTCACACATTGATATATATTGCCCCCAGTAGCTCGCACATTGATATATATTGCCCCCAGCAGCTCACACATTGATATATACTGACCCCAGCAGCTCACACGTGGATATATTGCCCTCAGTAGCTCACACATGGATATATTGCCCCAGTAGCTCACACATGGATATTGCTCCCAGTAGCTCACACGTGGATATATATTGCCCCCCAGTAGCTCACACAGGGATATTGCTCCCAGTAGCTCACATGTGGATATATATTGCCCCCAGTAGCTCACACATGGATATATATTGCCTCCAGTAGCTGACACATGGATATATATTGCCTCTAGTAGCTGACACATGGATATATATTGCCCTCAGTAGATCACACATGGATATATACTAACCCCTAGCAGCTTGCACATGGATATATACTGCCCCCAGCAGCTCGCACATGGATATATACAGCCCCAGCAGCTCACACATGGATATATATTCCCCCAGTAGCTCACATTGATATATATTGCCTCCAGTAGCTCACACATTGATATATATTGCCCCCAGTAGCTCGCACATTGATATATATTGCCCCCAGCAGCTCACACATTGATATATACTGACCCCAGCAGCTCACACATGGATATATTGCCCCCAGTAGCTCACACATGGATATATTGCCCCCAGTAGCTCACACATGGATATTGCTCCCAGTAGCTCACACGTGGATATATATTGCCCCCAGTAGCTCACACATGGATATATATTGCCCCCAGTAGCTCACACATGGATATTGCTCCCAGTAGCTCACATGTGGATATATATTGCCCCCCAGTAGCTCACACATGGATATATATTGCCTCTAGTAGCTGACACATGGATATATATTGCCCTCAGTAGATCACACATGGATATATACTGCCCCAGCAGCTCACACATGGATATATATTCCCCCAGTAGCTCACATTGATATATATTGCCCCCCAGTAGCTGACACATGGATATCTATTGCCCCCAGTAGATCACACATTGATATATATTGCCCCCAATAGATCACACATTGATATATATTGCCCCCAGTAGATCACAGTGATATAGATTGCCCCCAGTTGCTCACACAATGATATATATTGCACCAGTAGCTCACACATTGATATATATTGCCCCCAGTAGCTCACACATTGATATATACTGACCCCAGCAGCTCAGGGGCCCCTACTGACCCACGGGCAGCGCCCGAGTGCCCGATGGGTCAGTCCGCCCCTGGGTGAAGCTCAGGAGAATTGTCAGAAGAGAACATTCTAGGCCAAATAGCCGATTTGGAAAGTGAGATAAATGGGAGAATTTTTCTGGTTTGGCTATTTTGACCTAGAATTTTCACTTCTCCTGCCAATTCTCTTTCAGTGAGTAGACCTGCTAGAGTTAAAATGATTGGAGATAACTCTCAGCATCACTTATTACACCTATGTAGGTTTTCAGTGGTTCTTTCTCACCCCTAAGGCTGGGGTCAGACGAGCGCACATACCGTACTGACGTGCCTCCCGGCATCCATCGCAGCATCTTGACGCTTCGATGGAGTCGGCCACACTCTGTAGCGTGCGCTTGAATTATGCGCGCTACAGCGGCTGTGCTGAAAGCCTCCCCATTGAAGTGCTACAACGCACGTTCAACAGGGCTGTAACACGATCCTCCATAGGAGGATCGAGCCTCTCGCTAAGCGAAGGCTGGGGTCAGACGAACACAATGTTAACGTCCGTGTCACCGCACATAAGTACGTTCGATAGCACACAATTGTGTTAAATGGAGGCCAACACACGAAGTACGTCCTCACAGAAGTGCGGACGGATGTGGCAAAAGGATGCCGGGTAGGCAAGAAAGTAATACAGCTAGAACGGACGTGCGGAGTGCGCCACGTCCGCAACGCTTTGTGTGTGAGTGATGGAACGTGGTCAGACGAACTGCATTTATACGTCCAGCATTTTTGACGGACAAAATGGTTTTGCATTTTAATTTATTTTCCCTGCTACATCAGTCAAAAAATACGTCAGTGAAAAATACCGGACTGTGTGGCCACTACCTTGTTGTCAGTCAGAAAGTACGTCCGTACTGCACGGACGCACAGTCCGTACAAAATGTGCTCGTCTGACCCTAGCCTAAGCAAACTGGCTGCGCTTAGCGAGGTGACCAGACGGGCGTCAGAGTGGAAGGAACATCCACTCTCACGGACATTCCTTTCGTTCTGCAAAACTCTTGTCTGACTCTGGCCTAAGCCTTCTCCTTCCTCCTTGAAGGATGTGTAAAAACAATATGGCTTTCCTACACATCTCTAAAACATAAAAAAAAATCTCTTTTTGGCATACATGAAGAAAAGGAATTCTTATCCAAGGCTAGGCATAAATCTTGTTAAAATAAATGGTGTACAAAATGCAGAACAGCCTATATATTCATTTTAAACTTGCTTTTCAGACTCTGCCACGTTTCTCCTAGTTTTTCTATAGACTTTCTTCTATAAATATACAGTGCAAGATCATCATCACAGACCAAGTGCAAATGAGGCTGTGAAGGGTGAAAGGTCCCGCAGATAGTTATCAGAGTGTCGCAATTAAGGAAACATATGATTAGCACTGTCCTCAGGGCAGTTCTGCTGCTCATTTGCCAATGTAATTGACTCAAAGGTTAACATACCCTTGCTTGTTCTCTTTTACGACTTGTTTACTTCATGAACAGAGAAGATTAGTTCAAAGGCACGGAGCTGATTTTCAGAATAAATGTTATTCTTGCAAGCAATATAAAAAATCATTGTGCTAGGATTACATCACTGTTTGTTTACTAAACAATATTTTATATTTGGTCCATAAACTCCCCGCCACTTAGCCCCTTTCTGAGGAGTAAGACCTGCCATTGCTTTTTGGGATAAAATCACTGTCACATCATTGCTATTTAAACTGATACCAGATATGCACGGCAAACACTTCGCTTAAACCTGCTTTCAAAATAAAAATTATATCTACAAGAAAAATGATACATAGTATATAATATACAATATCTCGATAAATATCAAGCACATGGGTATAGGGACCCGGAAAGTAATTAGGCCCTCCCTCCGTTATTTTTTTTCTGCATGACAAGCCATGATGACAAATTGCTATTGGGGAATGTATATGTCAGTGGCGTAACTAGAAACCTGAGGGTCCCGGTGCAAGAATCCATGAAGGGCCCCCCCAACCCCCCCAAAAAAGATCGATATTTTTACCTTTTTTTTTTCCTGCAATATAAAAAATATAGTATTGCCCCCAGCTCACATGGACATATATATTGCCCCCAGCTCACATGGACATATATTGCCCCCAGACCTCACTTGGACATATATTGCCCCCAGACCACACATGGATATATTGCCCCCAGGCCACACATGGATATATTGCCCCAGCTCACACATGGATATTTTTGCCCCCAGCTCATGGATATACTGCCCCAACACATGGATATACTGCCCCAACACATGGATACTGCCCCAACACATGGATATACTGCCCCAGCTCATGGATATACTGCCCCAGCTCTGCCCCAGCTCATGGATATACTGCCCCAGCTCTGCCCCAGCTCATGGCTATACTGCCCCAGCTCTGCCCCAGCTCATGGATATACTGCCCCAGCTCATGGATATACTGCCCCAGCTCTGCCCCAGCTCATGGATATACTGCCCCAGCTCATGGATATACTGCCCCAGCTCTGCCCCAGCTCATGGATATACTGCCCTAGCTCATGGATATACTGCCCCAGCTCATGGATATACTGCCCCAGCTCTGCCCCAGCTCATGGATATACTGCCCTAGCTCTGCCCCAGCTCATGGATATACTGCCCCCAGCTCTTACCTCTGCTGGCCCCAGGGCCCAGGCCCAGGGCAGGCTCCGCCGGCATTCCGTTCTTCTGAGGCGAGCGGCCGCTGGAAACATGCGTCTTGGCCGCTCGCCGGAAACCACCTGATCAGCGCAGAGGTCTCGCGAGAGGATCTCGTGCGCTGGTCAGGTGGTTTCTCTCCCACGTGAGCGGCCAAGCTGCATGTCAGCGGCCGCTCGCAGGGAGAGGGACGGCCAGCGCGCGGCTCCCAGATTTCGGCGCTGATTGCCGGAATCTGGCGGGCGGTGCCGGGCCCCCCTCCAGTGGCGGAATGCCAGGGCCCGGTCGCAACTGCGACCGCTGCGACCCTGGTACTTCCGCCACTGGTATATGTGTAATTATAGAGGTGTGTGCATGTGTCAAACCATATGTACACTTAAGGGGTTATTCAAAAAAAGTGCCACGGAATGGTGAATCTCACCATACGGTGCAATTTCGTGGCAGTTAGCCTATTCAGAGAGTTGTCAATATGCCCAATACTGGCAAACTGATAGCGAAATACGATGGAGTTCACCGGTCTTTGGCAGCAGCAAAATTTTCCCATAGAAAAGCAATGGTTAATCTATTCAGAACTCACCAAATTGCACCAACGTGTCAGTGAAATGCCCTGATTTTCAGTGATTCAGTTCAACAGGTTGAAACAGGTGAATCCCATAGGATACAGTTTCTTTTCATTTTCAGCAATAAGCCGTTTTTTATTTTTTGGATTCTTTCTGGATTTTGTAGGCGAAATTTTAGGATTAATTTTTAATGGTTTTTTTATTCTGTAACAGACCTTTTATTATTATTTTTTATAGGACATTTTTATTATTTACACATTTTAATGTATTTTTATGGTTTTAAAAACCTTTCAAAAACTAGAGTTGTTTTTCCCGGCAGTGTTTGACAGACTGATCAGCTGTCTTCGGTGGACTGACCGGAGGTAGCCAGCGGCGTACTTCAGGGACCCTGCAGTGAATAGTGAATTCACCAAAGTGCGCCAAACGAAAGAGCACTGAAATTTGTGTGTTCCTTGAATAATCCTTTTAGGTTTGTGTATAAAGGTGTGTTTGCAATGCCATAAGTAGATTAATAAGTGTATGTGGATACATGTCCATGAAGATGTAATGGTGTATGTGTGGGAGCTTGTTTAGGCAGGTACAAGTGTGCAAAATTCAGAGGATTCGGGGGCAGGTTTTATATTGATTTTTTTATTGATATCCTATAAAAGTATCCTTTGCATTCAATATTTGATTGACCACTGAAAGGGTTATCAAAGAAAATCCAAACTTAAACTGTCCATAGGGAGAATTCTGCCTATTCATCAGCAGTGCCACTTATGTCAGCTTCCATGACATCATAGACGCTGCATGTGATTTCACTCTTCAGTGATGTTGCTGAGCAATAGAGACAAAAACTCCCTATTCATACTTGTAGACACACACAGAGACCATGGCAAACACCAATATGTGCAGATGAAGCGGCGAATCAGGATTCCCAATACAAGAGGCAAGTCCAAAAGGCGGGTCTAGGACAGTCTGGGTTGGGTCATGTGGCATAGAGCGGTGGTCAAAGCAAAGGACTGGTAAACGTTGAAGGCAGAAAGCTTCCAAATACACATTCCTACATTGTCTAACAGAATAAACCACTGGGCATTATATAGACAAGTGAGGTGACCACACTTGCCTCAAGATATTTTTCCCATGACCGGTACACTTTAAATCAAACTATTTCTGAGGGGGGGCGGGCCGGATGTGGAAGGGAGCAGACGTGACTTTGCGGAGCTCCGTGCCTGCTCTCTCCTAAGCGGTGTTTTTTCTGGGTCTTCCGAACGGCACAGACTTCCTCTTTGTACCCCTGACATCAGTCCTCGGGTGCTGCACTTCGGAGCCCGAGCTGCCCTCTCCCCAGACCTGCAATTTTGCTTCGGGTGGTGTTGCGGTGCGGGTTGTTGTGGGCCGGCGGCCATCTTGCGGCCTACTGTGACCTCGCTCGACGGGTCTGTCCTCTTACCTCTGCTGCCCACGCTTCCGGAGGAGGCACCGGGTGCGACTTGGGACCTCGGGCGTTGTGGAAGAGCCGTCGGCGCTGTGTGGGCTTGAAGCGGAGCCTGGGCTGCCTATCACCAGCCCCATCAACATTGGATCTCCACTCCGGAACAAGGCTGCTGATCCTCCCGAATGAGCAGAGAACCTTTTACCACATCCAACCAGCCGGGGTAAGGTACAGAACGACGGCCTGCCACTTCCCCCTGCACCGCACGGCATTCACCCCTTGACATCGGGAGACACGCACAGCTGACGCCTCGTGCAGCGGCCTTTGGCTGCAGCCTCCCCCGAATCCGTTGAGCGGCGGGAACGCCAATCCTCACTCCCACCTACAGCGGGCATCCACTGGAGTATTGCTGGTGGCCAGAACCAATGTCATCGAGTTCCCTGCCGGCGGACTTTCACCCGTCCAACTAACATAAGCGCCTGATCGTATGGCTCTGTAGCTCATGTGACCAGCGCTGAATCTCTCTCAAACCAGCGGCCTCTAAGGGGTACCCGAGGCAAACCTTTTCCAACTACAGTTAGGGGAACTTCCTCTGCGTCCTAGATGGCACCTCCCAAGGCCCAGCGAGTGCTGGAACCCCCAAAATCGGCTCGGAAAGACCGCAGTAAGGAAGCCCAAGATGGCGGATCCCCGCAGACTGCGTTGGCCCATGACCCAGTCGCGTCGCCCTCGGCTCCACTAGGACTCTCTGAATCCTTGCCACCAACAGAAAGCAGGTTACATGCTATGTTACAGGAACTGCGCTCAACCATACAAGCCGACATCAAGGGAGCGCTGCAGGAGCTGAGTCGAGACGTTCTGGATTTGGGTGAGCGAACAGATGCGCTGGAAACCAAGGCGGATGATTTGTGTTTGGCCCACAATGATCTGGTAGACCGGCATCAGGCTTTGCAAGCGGCCCATGACTCTCTGGCTCTTAAAATTGCTGACATCGAAGATCGCTCACGGCGTAATAATATTAGAATTAGGGCATTGCAGAAGCGGTCACATTAGCGGACTTACATCCATACCTTCTGGACCTGTTCCAAACTTTGCTGCCTGAGGCTACGCCACAAAATCTTCTTCTGGATAGAGCGCATCGTCTCCCGCGAGCAAAAAACCTGCCTACATCGGTGGCCCGTGATGTCATAATCCGGGTGCACTTTTTTCACATCAAAGA
Source organism: Leptobrachium leishanense (assembly GCA_009667805.1). Lineage (NCBI taxonomy): Eukaryota > Metazoa > Chordata > Amphibia > Anura > Megophryidae > Leptobrachium > Leptobrachium leishanense. The sequence continues at coordinate 113,978,235 of CM019067.1, read as the reverse complement.
GGCTCTGATGACGGCGTCACGAAAGTCCATGCCTTTATCTGCCCCTTATGCTGATATTTTATTTTTCACTGATTTGTCGGCCTCGACCATGTCCAAACGCCGTGAGTTTTCCTCTCTCACCAAGATTCTCTGTAATCATAACTTGGCATACAGATGGGGGTTCCCTACGAAGCTCCTGATATGGAAGGAGGGTACCTTGCATGTTGTTCCCGACGTCACCACTGGATTACAATTCTTGAAAGATTGGAATATTCTGGCTGATTTCTCACCTCCACGCGAGCCGTCGTCATCACCGATCAAAGTCTCCCCAGAATGGCACAGAGTCCGGCCTAAATGATGGGTGTCTCCTTCCCTATGTCGCTTTTTTAACTGTTCGGATCCCTGGACAGTTACTTCTATGGCGGGAGTGGTTCCTCTCCTTGTTCGCCTCGGGACCCTATGCTCTTGGGTTCAGCGCTTGGTTCTTGCGTTGAGCTATACGTAACGAGCGCCCCCTCGTCCCCAGATTGAGTCTCCTTAGCTGATATTTTTACTTGCTTTCTTCATTGCCACTTGGAATGTCTAATTTTTGCTGTATTTTTGTGATGCAGCGTTATTTGTTTTGTGTTTTTGTCCTTTTCAGTCTTTTTCTTTTGTCTGTTGATATGCTCATATGGTCCTGGTCTTCATACTCCCCATGCCTCTCCTCTGTTATTTCTAATCCTACCATGCATATTAGATCGTTGTGGTTAATTAATCATGAGTAAGCCTCAGTTTCGAATTTTCTCAATGAATGTTAGGGGACTGAATGTTCCGTTCAAACGACATGCTCTGTTTCGTGATTTACATAAACATAAACCGGCGATAGTATGCGTGCAGGAGACGCATTTTAGTGCTTTACGCACCCCACACTTACTATGTACCCTGTTTCTTTTCATTCTACTGCCCAGACGAAGTCTAGGGGTGTCTCGATTCTTTTTCATAAGGACTGGGTCTTTAAATGTTCGAACCAATATGCAGACCCATTGGATCGCCTTTTGATTTTGGTGGGCACTGTGAATGAACTCCCCATAACTGTTGCTAATGTGTATTTGCCTAATGTCAACCCGGTATGTTTCCTTAAAAACGCTTATGGTAAAATTGAGAAGATGAAGGAGGGATCCCTTTTCCTGTGTGGAGATTTTAACTGTGTGCCTGACTCGGCTGTGGATACTCGGCCGGGCCAGACCCGCACACAGCCTCGTAAACAGCCCCCCTCTAGCCGCCAGCTAAATGATTTTTTACGCTCCTCTGACTTATATGATGCATGGAGAATTATTAACCCCTCGACTAGGGATTTCACCTTCTTCTCCCCAGTGCACTCATCTTACAGCCGCATTGATTTATGTCTGATACATGGCTCTACGGTCCCTCGTCTCCTAGCTGCCCGTATAGGCTCTATAACGTGGTCTGACCATGCTCCTATAATGATGGATTTTGAGGCTGACTACCCTGCTAGGGGGATGGGGACTTGGCGATTGAATGACTCACTTATCGTAGGAGGTGCTGATGTCTCTGATACATCGGCGGTGTTACGGGAATATTTTACATTGAATGTGACGGAAGAGGTGGCCATTTCGTCCGCTTGGTTGGCGCATAAAGCTGTGGTGAGAGGACATTTGATTCAGAGAGGGGCTGCACGAAAAAAGGCATTAAATGCCCAGACGATCTCAATACAGAGGCAAATCTCTGACTTGGAATCCCAACATAAAACGAGTTCCACACCTGACCTTTTGTCTCGATTAACGACCCTCCGACGGGACTTAATTCACCTGACGTTGCAGTCCTCTGAACGGGCCATACGATGATTAAATTACAATCATTATACCCAAGGCAACAAAGCTGGCCGATTATTGGCATCTAAATTGAAATCTAAAAGACTTCAAACCAAAATATCTTACATATTAGATAAGGGGGGGGGGACAGGATTTATAACCCGCTTAAAATCTCGGAGGAATTCGCTGACTTCTACGCCTCTTTATATAACTTAAAATCGGACCCGACAACCCACGACCCAGACCCAGATGAGATAACTCGATTCCTTCAGGATGCAAACCTCCCTTCATTATCCCGTTCACAGGCGGCAGATTTGCTGGTTCCGTTCACAGAGGAAGAGGTGCATAAGGCCGTAAAGGCTCTCCCAAAGAATAAAGCCCCTGGACCGGATGGTTTCTCTAATTTATATTATCAGACCTTCGCAGATATTCTAATACCGACTCTTACGAAAGTCTTTAATCACATCAAAACCACAGGTGTAATGCCCCCAGAAATGCTTCAAGCTACTATCATAACGTTACCTAAACCTGGCAAACCCCCGACGTGCTGTGCGAATTTCCAACCTATCTCCTTATTAAATGTGGATGCTAAGCTGTACGCCAAGCTGTTGGCGTCCAGAATAGCACCTCTGCTTCCCCTCCTGATTTCAGCGGAACAGACCGGGTTTGTACCTGGTAGACAAACGTGACAACACCCGACGATTTTATAATATAATTGACATTGCCTATAGAACCAATACGACTGGGCTCCTCTTGGCATTGGATGCCGAGAAGGCATTTGACCGTCTGCATTGGGGCTATATGCATAAGGCATTAGAATCCTTTGGCTTCCCTGCCCTATTTATTAATAGTATCATGAGCCTATATTCCCTCCCGACAGCAAAAGTCCTAGCGTCTGGGTTTCTTTCCTCCTCATTCTCCATTACCAATGGCACTAGGCAGGGTTGCCCCCTCTCCCCACTCATCTTTGTTTTAGCTTTGGAGCCGTTGGCTTCGCGAATTAGGCGGGACCCTTTTATCCCTGGCATCTCCACCCCAGATGGAGTCCATAAATTAGCCATGTTTGCTGATGATATTTTGATTTTTCTTACCTCCCCTGAAACTTCTCTGCCATCTTTAATGCGACAGCTTACTTCCTATAGTCTAGTCTCCTACTATAAAAACAATGTGAGCAAGACGCAGGCACTACCCCTAAATGTTGATGATCTATCGCTTTCCACTTTACGTGGCCTGTACCCATTTGACTGGAGAACGACCTCTTTGAAATATTTAGGTATATCTCTCACCAAATCCAGGGGCTCTATCCTTAAACTTAATTATAACCCTCTAATGTCCTCTATCTCCTCCCAATTGACCTCCTGGCATACACTGGAGGTCTCTTGGATGGGACGCATGGCGGCTTTGAAAATGTGTATTCTACCCCAGATTCTTTATTTTTTTTAGGAATATTCCAGTTTTTATCCCGGCCCATATGTTACTTTGCATGCAAAAAATGCTGCAGGCACACATATGGAAGGGGAGACCTCCATGCATTTCAGCCTCCACAATTAACGCGACTAGACACAGCGGGGGGGGCCTGGGCTTTATGAATGTTACAGCGTATTATAGGGCGGCATTATTGGCTCAGTTGCTGTCCTCTATGTCCCAGCGTGAAACCCCTTTATGGCTACGGATGGAGAATGCTTATACTGCCCCATTTCGAGTTCATGACCTGATGTGGTTTGCCACGCTCCCACACCACAGGTTGGAAGGTATCTTACCATCAACCTCCCTTTCCCTTATGTCATGGCGTTTATGGGGTAGACAACTTTTACGACCCTTCCCCCTGCTCAGTTTAGCTCCGTTGCGCTTTCTTTCCCGCACTATCCAGGACCTGAATCTTGACCGATGGTCCCAATTAGGTCTTACGCATATTAACCAGCTCTTTACGGCCACTGCAATCAAACCCTTTCCGGACCTGACATGTGAGTTTGCCCTTCCTGCTAGCGACTGTTTCACGTATCTTAGGGTAAAACATGCACTGACTCAACGCGGTATCTCTTCCTTTGCAACGACGGATATTACGGCCCTCCACAGACTGTGCCTAGGTAAAAAAGTTCTGAAAAAACCTTTGTCTCTGTGTTATGACAGTTTGTTAAATGCAAACCCTAAAAAGAAACTGCCTTATATGATCAGGTGGGACAAGGACTTGTCGTTCAATTCATCTGAGGAGGACTGGTTCTATGCCACTGAAACGGTATATAAATACACTAGGAGCACTAATTTGCGGGAATCACACCTTAAACATTTATACAGATGGTATCTGACCCCCGAATCGTTTAGCTTATATACCTGGACAATCCGGTATGTGTTGGCGATGTGGCACCAGTATTGGATCTTGGATCTATTCTTCATATTTTTTGGCATTGTCCGCTCCTTGCTACCTTCTGGGGAAAAGTTTGTAGACTGATTTCTCACTGTACCGGTTTGTCTATGTCCTTATGCCCTAAACTATACCTATTAACCACTTGAATGCTAAGGACGCGCTCAGCGCGTCCTCAGCATTCCCGCTGGTGTGCTGAGGACGCGCTGAGCGCGTCCTCACATTGGGGTCAGCGTTCGGCCGGTTCCGGCCGATCGCTGGCCCCTCCGGTGCGGGCTGACATCCTGGATGTCAGCCCGGCATCCGGACCACCAGCCGCCAGAATTAGGTGTCATCGCGGGGGCGCGATGACACCTAATTCAGGCGCCCCCCCGCATGTGCGGAGGAGGCGCCTGAAAGGGAGGGGGGGAGTCCTTCGGACCTCTCTCCCTCCGATCGGTGGCTCTGCGGGGCTTAACCCAGGCATCATTTGGAAGGGCACAGCCTGCCCTTCCAAATGATGCCTGGCATTAACCCCTGGGGAGCTGGATCGCGAATCGGCGCTGAAAAGCGCCGGTTCGCGATCCTTTCCCGGAGCTGGCCGACATCTTGGATGTCGGCCAAGCCTCCGGGAACTCCCCCAGAGGACTGGCGTCATCGTGCGTAGCACGATGACGCCAGTCCTAGACTTAACCCCTAACTGCCACCAACTGTGGAGATAGGGAGTTCCAATGAACTCCCTATCTCCCGATCCGTGGCAGTTAGGGGTTAAATTTTGGTATGGTTGGATCGGCCAGAGCATGGCCGTTCCAACGATACCAAACATGAAAGTGTAAAATTTTGTAAAAAAAAAAAAAAAATGAAAAATAAAAATTAAAAAAAATGTAAAAAAAAAAAAAAAAATAAACACTTTTTTATTTTTTTGGTTTGTTAATGCAGCAATATTGTTCCCATTTCAATTATAATGTGAACAATGATGCTGCACTAACGATTTTTGTATGCGGTGCGTTTGTTAAAAATAGTGTCATTTTCCCCAAAAAAAATGTAACGAGACCCCATCTCTAATTTTTTTAACAAGCGCACCCCATACAAAATATAACCGCAATTGCTCGCATGTTAAAATGTGAAAAAAACACTTTACACGTTGTAAATTATTGAAAATACATATTTTATTGCATTTTTTGTTATAATATACAGACGTGACATAACGTATACATATAATAATGACATATTATGAATCTACTGAGTCTGACGGAAAGAACGATATATAATATGTCTGGTCATATACTAAAATAAGCCTTCAAAACACGTTTAAACATGATGCGCAAAACAGGTAAAAATGACCTCAGCACAGGGGCGGGAAAAGCCTCAGCAGCGAAAGGGTTAAATATGCTACCAATTAATATACAACGACGCCATAGAGGCATCATATCGATTATACTTAGCGTAGCTAAATCAACTATAGCTCGTCACTGGCTTTCTCAAGTCAGTCCCTCTATGAGAGAAGTAATGTTATCCTTGGAAAATGTTTATCATTATGAGGGAATGTATCACAGGGCCGCTAACTCTCTAGTCCTGTTTAAAAGTATATGGGAAGGTTGGGAATTCTTTGTAGCTTCTGGGGACCTGATATAATTGATGGGGATATGACATTAGCATTGCCGTCATTGGACCTGACTGAGCATCTCTCCTTTTTGTTTTTTACTTTGTTTTTATATTTTTCTTTTGTTTTATTTTCAAGTAACTTGATAATTTGTGTGTTTTTTATTTTCTTTATTGTTCTGTTATGCTTTAAAGTGTTACAAATTTTATTGTGTACTAATTAGAATGAAAAGTTTGGTTCTACCGACAGATTACGTCGCACACCTTATGTTGTTGCTAGACTTGCTACTTATAGGATCCTGCGTGATCCCCCCTTCTTTCAATATTTGTGAATTGTCTCTGGCATTTGTTATTTATGTATGAACCTCAATAAAACTTTATATAAAAAAAAATCAAACTATTTCTTAAATATATATGTAAACACTATATTGCCAAAAGTATTAGCTCTCCCATCCAAATAATAAGAATCAGGTGTTCCAATCACTTCCATGGCCACAGGTATATAAAATCAAGCACCTAGGCATGCAGACTGTTTTTACAAACATTTGTGAAAGAATGGGTCGTTCTCAGGAGCTCAGTGAATTCCAGCGTGGAACTATGATAGGATGCCACCTGTGCAACAAATCCAGTCGTGAAAGTTCCTCACTCCTAAATATTCCACAGTCAACTGTCAACTGTATTATAAGAACGTGGAAGTGTTTGGGAACGACAGCAACTCAGCCAGGTAAACTGACGGAGCGGGGTCAGCGGATGCTGAGGCGCATAGTGCGAAGAGGTCGTCAACTTTCTGCCGAGTCAATCGCTACAGACCTCCAAACTTCATGTGGCCTTCAGATTAGCTCAAGAACAGAGCGCAGAGAGCTTCATGGAATGGGTTTCCATGGCCGAGCAGCTGCATCCAAGCCATACATCACCAAGTGCAATGCAAAGCGTCGGATGCAGTGGTGTAAAGCACGCCGCCACTGGACACTAGAGCAGTGGAGATGCGTTCTCTGGAGTGACGAATCACGCTTCTCCATCTGGCAATCTGATGGACGAGTCTGGGTTTGGCGGTTGCCAGGTGAATGGTACTTGTCTGACTGCATTGTGCCAAGTGTAAAGTTTGGTGGAGGGGGGATTATGGTGTGGGGTTGTTTTTCAGGAGCTTGGCTTGGCCCCTTAGTTCCAGTGAAAGGAACTCAATGCTTCAGCATACCAAGACATTTTGGACAATTCCATGCTCCCAACTTTGTGGGAACAGTTTGGAGCTGGCCCCTTCCTCGTCCAACATGACTGTGCACCAGTGCACAAAGCAAGGTCCATAAAGACATGGATGACAAGAGTCTGGTGTGGATGAATTTGACTGGCCTGCAACGAGTCCTGACCTCAACCCGTTAGAACACCTTTGGGATGAATTAGAGCGGAGACTGAGAGCCAGGCCTTCTCGGCCAACATCAGTGTGTGACCTCACAAATGCTCTTCTGGAAGAATGGTCAAAAATTCCCATAAACACACTCCTAAACCTTGTGGACAGCCTTCCCAGAAGAGTTGAAGCTGTTAACGCTGCATAGGGTGGACCGACGTCATATTGAACCCTATGGATTAGGAATGGGATGTCACTTAAATTCCTATGCGAGTCAAGGCAGGTGAGAAAATACTTTTGGCAATATAGTGTATGTATATATATATATATATATATATATATAAAATAATTTGACCCACCTCTCCGTAAACGTGTTCTTATATCGCTCTGCTCAGTTGGTAATTCATTTAGCAATAGGAAATTGCTTTTCTTGCTGCACAGTAACCCTGTACCTTTTTACAATATTATACATAGTACATAAAAAATGGATTAAAAAAACCCTTAACTATTATAGTACAGTGAGTTCAAAGTACAGTGCATGTGTAGTAAATATGTGGCTGTGTTTATCTGAAGTAAGCCCACTGTGCCAGCAATTACTGGCCTTTAAATGGTGATTATATGTGACATCCATGCTTCACTGGCCTTCTTCACTGTGACCTATTTGGGTTGTTGGCTTCTTGTGGTGCCTTCAGCCTTTCTGTGATTTTAGATTTAATAACGATTACACATGCTGATCTTACACTATAAATAGTTGCATACTCCTAGTGGCATTAAGAGTAATAGATGTTCATAATCTCACTTAAAATAACAAGTTTATGAAAACAAAAACAAGGTGGTTTTAAAAATCCTATTTGGACCAAAATGAGCAACTATATTTTTAAATATAATTACTATTCTATTTTTTAGTGTTGCATCAATACCACTTTTTTTAAAGATAGAATACAAGTACCGATACTTTTTTTTCCAGGTACTCACCAATACCGAGTATCGATACTTATATTTAATGTCATGTGACCGCTTTCCAATAAATGATTTAGGATTTTTGCTGGAAGACTGTCCAGTTTGTTAATATTGAAATGTATGGCCAGACACCCCATTTACCCACTGCACAGGCCTGCACACACACCCTGACCACACGCACCAGACCTCACCTCAGACACATGTATACCCCATAAAGACCTCACTGTATACCCATACAGACCTCACTGCTAGCAGATTGCATTAAGAGCATCCCACTAGCAATCCCCTCTGGCTATCTGTGTGGTCCGTGCACCGGCTGGATGCGTCACGTGGTCCTTCGAGTGGTTGCCGAGCTGTAACACCTCCAGCCGTGATCTTGCGGGGGATCGCCCCAGCCCTTTGGATACCAGCAAACCAACCCAGTGTTGGCTTCCGCGTATCGTGGCATTTGAACGAGTACAAAGTATATACCAACAAATCCCAAATATACACATATCTAGTATCCAGCCTTCAGGTTGATGAGGTCATATTCCTTGTTTATATACTGTATACACACACACACACACACACACCACCAAAGGGCAGCACTCAGCCAGAACATTTATACTTTAGAACGGTGCTTCTGAGACCAATAGACACAATATACCGCATGCAGAATGATCAACTCAACCATACATCTAAAGAGGTTTAAAACAACTAATTTGGGTTTGGGGGGGAAAAATGGGTGTTTAGTTACAAGACCAGATGTGATCACATGATGCATTAGCCTAACTGGATGTTTACTCATTATGTGATAATATTACCATAGACCTATAACATCGAAAAACTACATGGTGTAAGTGGATGGAGTTAAATAGGCAAATGGGTAGAGCTATATATTGTCTGTTCCATTTTTTTACTCTCTCTGTGTTGCTCTGTTACCCAATTTTTTTTTAAATTGCCTCGTGGTTCTGGGTTTACCATTGTAAAGTCGCCACCTTGTGGCCTACTTTGTCAGTTTTATTTTATAAAATACTATTTAACACTGAGTACATAAAAAAGTCAAGCATTCTTTGAATTTAGTTTGCGTCCTTCCCAATGTATCGGAGTAGTTCATCCGCCTGTTCTCTCCTCTGGCCCTCAGGGTGGCAGTCATCTACCGCCCACCGGGACCAACCTCCCAGTTCTTTGACCACTTTGCTACCTGGCTTTCTCACTTTCTGTCTTCTAATCTTCCATGCCTAATTCTCGGGGACTTCAACATTCCCATTGATGATCCTTCCGCACCTGCTGCCTCCAAACTTCTTTCACTCACGTCCTCCCTTGGACTCACACAATCCTCCCTCCTCCCTACCCACCGCGATGGTCACGCTATTGACCTTGTCTTTTCCAACCTCTGCTCCATTTCTGAGTTCAACTGTCGCCCTTTCCCCATCTCTGACCACCACCTTCTCTCTTTCAACCTATCTGGACTTCCTAAACAACCTGCTCCCCCACCCCACACACACACTCGCAGAAATCTACATGCTGTGGATCCCCATCAATTCTCCAATCTACTTCACCACCTCCCTCACACCTCACCCTTCACCTGCCCTGATGCTGCCACTAATCACTACAACACTACTCTTATCTCTGCTCTAGACACTCTTGCTCCTCTTCGACTCTGTAAGGCCCCACGCCGCCAGCTTCAGCCCTGGCACACCCTCCAGACTCGCTACCTGCAAAGATGCTCCCGCACTGCAGAGCGTGCCTGGAGGAAATCCCGCTCTGAAGCGGATTTTGTTCACTTCAAGTTTATTCTCCGGTCATACACCTCTGCCCTCCACTTGGCCAAACAATCCTTCTTCTCATCTCTTATATCTACGCTGTCCTCCAACCCTAAACGGCTCTGGTCCACCTTCAACACCCTCCTCTACCCACCTGCACCTCCCCCCTCAGCTGCCTTCAGCGCTCAAGACCTGGCAGACTACTTCCTCAGTAAAACTCTAACTATCAGAAGCAACATCCCAACACAAGATAGTTATCTGCCACCTCCACTCCCAGAGGTCCCCTCTGTCACCCTCTGCCGCTTCCTCCCAGCCACTGAGGAGGAAGTCAATTCCTTATTGTCCTCCTCACATCTCACCACGTGCCCGCTCGACCCCATTCCCTCACATCTAATTCCTCCCCTCTCCTCCTCCCTCACCCCTGCTCTCACACACATCTTCAACCTATCTCTCTCCACTGGCTCCTTTCCATTCGCCTTCAAACACGCGCTAGTTACCCCTTTACTAAAGAAACCATCCCTCGATCCCAACTCTCCATCCAACTACCGCCCTGTATCCCTGCTTCCCTTTACCTCTAAGCTCTTAGAAAAACTAGTCTTCAACCGCCTCTCCCTCTTCCTGTCCTCCAATTCCCTACTTGACCCCCTGCAATCTGGCTTCCGTGCCCTACACTCTACTGAAACTGCCCTCACCAAAGTCACCAACGACCTCCTAACTGCTAAAAAACACAGCCACTATTCTATTCTCATCCTGCTTGACCTCTCGGCTGCTTTTGACACTGTGCACCACCCCCTCCTTCTACAGACCCTCAACTCTCTGGGTCTCGGTGACACTGCACTTGCTTGGGTTGACTCCTATTTATCCAACAGGTCCTTCTGTGTGTCCTTTGCTGGTAACTCCTCCTCTTCATTGCCTCTATCTGTTGGTGTACCTCAAGGGTCTGTCCTTGGTCCTCTGCTCTTTTCCATCTACACCTCCTCCCTGGGCAAAATCATCAACAGCTTTGGCTTTAATTACCACCTCTACGCTGATGACACTCAGATCTACCTCTCTACCCCTGATCTCTCTCCCCCTGTCCTTTCAAAAGTCAGTGACTGTTTATCTGGCATCTCCTCCTGGATGGCCTCCCACCACCTAAAGATCAACATGTCAAAGACTGAGCTCCTACTTATTCCTCCCTCCAATGTCTCCCCACCTCCTGACTTCTCTATCACGGTGGAGGGTATCACCATCTCCCCATCAAACCAAGTTCGCTGTCTTGGAGTTACACTTGACTCTGCTCTTTCCTTCATCCCCCACATCAAGTCTCTTTCCTCCTCCTGCCGATACCAACTGCGTAATATTTCCAGAATTCGGCCATTTCTTACCGCTGTCACCACAAAACAACTCATACACGCCCTGGTAATCTCCCGAGTCGACTATTGCAATAATCTCTTATCTGGCCTCCCTCTGTCCCGCCTCTCCCCCCTACAATCCATCCTGAACGCCTCCGCCAGGCTAATTCACCTCACCCCCGCTCCCCTCTGCGAGTCCCTTCACTGGCTCCCCATCCACTGCAGAATTAACTTCAAAATCCTTATCCTTACCTACAAAACCCTCACTAACTCAGCTCCCCACTACCTGTCCTCACTAATCACCAAATACACCCCAGCCCGCTCCCTAAGGTCAAACAGTGACCTGCGCCTAGCTTCTCCCCGCATCACCTCTTCCCATGATAGACTGCAGGATTTCTCACGCGCAGCCCCCACTTTCTGGAACGCTCTCCCTCGTACTGTCAGACTTTCCCCTAACTTCTCTTCCTTCAAACGTTCCTATTTAGGGAAGCCTACCACCCAACTCACTGACGCAACCATCAATCACTCTCACCTTACAGTCCTCTCCTCCTGTTTCCAACCCCAACCCTCCTAGATTGTGAGTTCCTACGGGAATAGGGCCCTCATCTCCTCCTGTACTGTTTGTCAAATGTTGTTCAATGTATTGTAATAGGGCTGTGCAATATTGACAAAATAATCATATTGCGATTTCTTGAATGAATATTGCGATTGCGATTTTATTTGCGATTTAGCCAATTGTTTTTGCTTTTTCAAACATGCTACATACATTCTAAATGTATTCAGTATTCAGCACATGGATATACTGCCCCAGCACATGGATATACTGCCCCAGCACATGGATATACTGCCCCAGCACATAGATATACTGCCCCAGCACATGGATATACTGCCCCAGCACATGGATATACTGCCCCAGCACATGGATATACTGCCCCAGCACATGGAAATGCTGCCCCAGCACATGGAAATGCTGCCCCAGCACATGGAAATGCTGCCCCAGCACATGGAAATGCTGCCCCAGCACATGGATATACTGCCCCAGCACATGGATATACTGCCCCAGCTCATGGATATACTGCCCCAGCTCATGGATATACTGCCCCAGCTCATGGAAATACTGCCCCAGCACATGGAAATACTGCCCCAGCACATGGAAATACTGCCCCAGCACATGGATACTGCCCCAGCACATGGATACTGCCCCAGCACATGGATAATGCCCCAGCACATGGATACTGCCCCAGCACATGGATACTGCCCCAGCACATGGATAATGCCCCAGCTCATGGATAATTGGATACTGCCCCAGCTCATGGATAATTGGATACTGCCCCAGCTCATGGATACTGCCCCAGCACATGGATACTGCCCCAGCACATGGATACTGCCCCAGCACATGGATAATGCCCCAGCACATGGATACTGATCCAGCTCATGGATACTGCCCCAGCTCGTGGATATCCGCAGCTCACCTCTGTAGCGCCGCTGTGTTCTGTGCGCCACGTGTTCGGCTCCCTGTTAACTTCCGCCGGCACATGGAGCTTGGGCGCTCGCCTGGGGGAACCATGTGATGAGCCGCGAGAACGCGGCTCGTCACGTGGTTCCCCCTGCGAGCGCCCAAAGCACCATGCCGCCGCACCATGCCGCCGCCGGAAGTTACAGCCGAAAATCGCAAAATCGCAGCCTTATGCGATTTAGAAATCGCAGGGGCGGAAATCGCGATTCGATTGCGATTGCGATTAATTGCACAGCCCTATATTGTAACCCTGTCTATACTGTGCCTATTGTACAGCGCTGCGGAATATGCTGGCGCTTTATAAATAAAGAATAATAATAAAGTAGTCTAAGGCTTTCATAGGAGTTGTGCCTTTACCAAACAACCCCTGGCGAGGAAAAAGAGAGCCCTTTAGGCTCAGGAGCACGTGAGTGAATTGATTTATTTCTGTTGGAGATGCCATTTGTGTTACCATCTACACCATGTTGTTCCTCTTTATCTCCTGAGATTGTCTGGAAAACTATCCATTGAAAAAGGCCAGTGGGGGGGGCCCATATGAATTCCACCCACGGGCGAATACACTAGAGCCAGGCTAGGCTCTGAAAAGTGTGAGTGGCTGTTCACTACATTTATTATAGAGATTATGTTTTAGACGTTATTACGCCATGTCTATTTTTCTCCTTTTTTACTGAGGTGTCAACTTGATATTGGAGTATATTATTGCTAAAAGTTGAGTAATTACTACACACTGTCTTTTGCACTGGAAGCGCCGCACCCCTTTTCCCCTTTTTATTCATGTATTAAAAACAAGCAGACAAATAGACCGTTTTGCACACTGGTATATAACGCCCCAAAACTAAACTGGAATCTGTGAGGTTTATACTATTTACCCTTTCGATGTACAGCTGTATAATGAGCTTCCTGCGCTCAGCTTCTTGTTGAAAAAGCTCTTTTAGAGGCTCCGGCAGGGAAGGAGGTGGCATAATCTGAAAAAGATAATGCATTGCATGAACTGAATCTATGCATTTCCAAACACAGTTATAGGGATACTATAGGGGTGAAAATGGGAGGGGGATGGACTTGAAGGGTTAAATATTATTCCTTTTTTTTTGTAAATATTTGTTTGTTTTCCAAAATAAAGTCACGTAAAATCAAACATCAGTGAACGCGCAGGTTCATTTGGGTATAAGAATTATCACCAGAAGGATACACAGATCCCAAACTGTGCATCAAAGAAAATAAAAACATGAAAACATATTAAGGGAGAGAAAAAAAGGGGGGGGGACTGATAGAGGAGAAAGGCACTTATTGATCCAAGATTACACATATAGTCTGAATACCGGGGTTCTATAACAGTGCAGAAATATGAGTTTAATCAGGGAGGACCAGTAACGCTCGGAAGGAGCGATTCGAGGACCTGAGTATCCAGTTACACCAGATCATAGTGTATTGTGGCAACCTGTCTGAGGCGTTAAACATCAGCTGTTCCAACGAATGGAGCTCCTCCATGCGAGTGAACCAGAGGGAGAGAGGCGGGGGGGGTGTGATTTGTTTTCAATAGAGAGGTATTAAGGCCTTAGCGGTGTTCAGAATGTGGACGGCCAGCGTACGTTTATATGCAGCTATAGAGTAATCATTATGGTGTAAGAGTAGCGCAGCTGGTGTAAACTCTGGGGGGGGGGGTCCGTAAATTCCTTGAGAATGGCATGAATTCTGGACCAGAATGGTTGAAGTACCGGACAGTCCCACCAGATGTGCAGCATATCACCCACTGCTTCATTACATCTCCAGCATTGCGCAGGAACCTGGGGATCATAGCGATTAATCTTGTCTGGGGTGCGGTACCACAAGCTAAGGACGTTATATGCCGTTTCCTGTGATTTGGAGGAGGTGGAACAATGATGCGTCAGTTCACAGATCTTAGACCATTGTTCGTCCGAGAGGACAAAGTCTAGCGTGGTTTCCCATATAAGGTGGCGGTACAGCCGAGGCTGCATCCCGGAGCAACGAGTAGAGTAATGACAGACCATGTGTGAGAGGTCCCGTAGCGTGACATAATCTCTCAAATAGCCACAACGGGCTCCCCAGCTGGTGTTTCTGAGGTATACTATCAAGGTAGTGTTGGAGTTGAGCGTAGTGAAACGTGTGGAGGAATGAGATAGGGCTGTCTTTTATTAATTCAGTCAATGGGCGGCAGACCGAGGCCTGGAAAAAGTGTAAAATGCGTGGTGTAGGAGCAGGGACCAGTCGTCTAACCGAGTGGGGATCCAGTCCAGGGAGGAAGTCTGCATTATGGGTCACCGGTGTCATGGGGGAAGGATGTGAGGTCAAATTTAACTGCCGTCCGGCACCATATCTCGAAAGTCGCCCCTATGTAAGGTGATAAACTGGCCAGTCTCTTGCCCTCCTTCAATGTGAGCCAAGGAAGGACCGTCAGCAGTCTCCCAACAAGCTCCTGCTCCACCGCCCTCCACAATTTAACCGACCCATTCCTCCACCACTCCACCACTCTCTGCAAATGACAAGCTCGATGGTAGAGGTCGAAGTTGGGTAGGGCCAGACCTCCTGCAGCTCTAGATCTAGTGAGGACCTGCTAACTCAATCTAGGTTGTTTACCTCTCCAGATGTAATTGGCCACCATTGCCCGGAGGGAGATAAAAAACGCCTTAGGGAGATCGATAGGTATCGTTTGCAGTAGATATAGGAGTCTAGGTTGGACGTTCATTTTGACCACTGCAATACGGCCGAGCCAGGAAATATGTGCATAATTCCAGTTAGCCAAGTCGCGTTGCAGAGATTTAAGGAGTGGTGGAAAATTATCCTGGAAGAGGTGGGAACTCCGTGTTGGGAGCCATATGCCCAAGTATTTAATTTTGTCAGCTACCCATTTAAAAGCAAAGTGTGGTTTCAGTGCCTGGGCTCTGGGACCGTGACATTAAGGATATTAGATATTAAAAAGTTGATCTTGAGGTTAGAGAGTCTGCCATATTCCTCAAAAGCCGCCATCACTCCCGGCAGGGTTACCTCTGGCCTAGTTACAAAAAACAGGAGGTCGTCTGCATACGCCGCCACTTTATGCTGTTGAGATCCCACTGTGACCCCCATTATGTCGGGATTGGAACGTATGGCCTCCAGAAATGGCTCTAGGGTCAGTACAAACAGCAGCGGTGAGAGAGGGCACCCCTGGCAAGTGCTGTTGCGGATGGCGAATGGGGTCGTAAACACCCCATTGACACATACGCGTGCGGTCGTATCCCCATATAGGGCACCTATCCAAGCGCGGAGATTAGGGCCTAGGTCAATATGCATCAAGGAAAGGGAGATAAAATCCCAGTCCACCCTATCGAAGGCCTTCTCCGCGTCTGTGGACAGAAGAGCCAGGGCCTGAGAGGAGCGGCGAGCATGGTGCATGAGCTGCAGGGTCCGTATAGTGTTGTCTCGGGGTTCTCGGCCAGGGACAAACCCCACTTGGTCTGCATGGACAAGAGCGGGAAGGAAGGGTTTAAGTCTCTCTGCCAAAATTTTCGCAAATAGCTAGCTTCAGATCGCAATTTAGTAGAGAGATGGGTCTGTAGCTGGAGCAGAGATTGTGATCTTTGTCTTCCTTCGGCAAGATCGTAATGTTGGCGCTGAGGGTCTGAGTAGGGAGACAGTGCCCGTCCGCCAGGTCAGTGAATGCCTTCAGGAGATGGGAGGACAGAACCTTCGCATAGCATTTATAATATCTAACCGGAAGGCCGTCTGGGCCGGGCTCTTACTAGATTTAGAGGATTTAAGTGCTAAGGCCAACTCTTCGGCGGTTAAGGAGTGGTCAAGGAGATCAGATGTCTGTTGGGTTACACGTTTGGAGGAGTATTTCGTCAAGTAGGCCAAAATGTCAGAGCGTTTGTGTGTCAGGTCTTGGGGGTCGGTGGTCCCCTGTAGGTCATAGAGCGCGGCATAATAGTCTCTT
This sequence comes from Leptobrachium leishanense, assembly GCA_009667805.1. Lineage (NCBI taxonomy): Eukaryota > Metazoa > Chordata > Amphibia > Anura > Megophryidae > Leptobrachium > Leptobrachium leishanense. The sequence goes on along the minus strand of CM019067.1, from coordinate 113,961,671 downwards.
ACAACCTGAAGGAGTTTTGCCGGCGACCGCTGCATAACCCCTCGCGAATCACGCAATCTGGCTATGTATGTTGTTGATCGTTTCTTGGCATTCGCGCCAGCAACCTCCCACTCTTGTCCCTGTGTAAAAGAAAAAGGGCCTTGGAGCGCAAGTACGACCTGTGTTAGCTCGTGTCCATAAGTGCAGCTAGGGACCTACGTAACTCGGTCAGACGTGTCATGGTCTCAGGATCACCATCCCGCTTGTGGTCAGAGGAGATCTGGGATATTTGTTGTTGGAGGTCTCGCATATCAGCTGAACAGCGTTTGGCCCGCTCAGCTCCCTTTCGGATGAAATAACCTCTGATCACACATTTATGTGCCTCCAATACCATAGGTGAGGTCACCTCCCCTGTAGCGTTCTCCTCAAAGAAGTCAGTGAGGACCTGCTGTCCCTCCACAGCCACAAGCGGGTCGGATAAAAGGGAGTCGTTAAGGCGCCAGTTTGGTGCGGTCGGTTTAAACATGGGGAACGGAGGGTGATGATGACCGGCACGTGGTCTGACCAAGTGGCAGTACCTATCGAGGCGTTGCGCAGAGCAGAAAGGTGGTATTGGGGGACAAATAGATAGTCAATCCTAGAATAAGATTGGGAGGTGTGTGCATAAAAAGTGAAGTCTTTGCCCGTGGGGTATAATGTGCGCCAGCAATCCGCCAGTCTAGCTTTGTGTAAGGAGCCACGGCAGGAGCGCAAAATGTGTAGTGGGATTTAGGAGCTGCCCGCAGAAGTATCCCAGGAAGGTTCTAAAGGCACATTCAAGTCACCCCCCAGAACTACCAGTCCCTCAGCAAAGTCCGTCAGTGCGCGTAATGCAGTGGACAAGAACGTACAGTTGCAAGAAAAAGTATGTGAACCCTTTGGGATTACGTGGAGTTTTGCATGAATTGGTCATAAAATGTGCTCTGATCTTCATCGAAGTCACAACAATTTGAAAAACACAGTCTGCTTAAAATAATACAACACAAACATATGTTTTCATGTTTTCATTGAACAGAACATGTAAACATTCACAGTGCAGGAAAAAGGCACCCAGATGGGCCTTTGGGTTTGAGTGCTCTATGAGCCTGGACAAATCAATGGTCGAGGATTCGGGTCTGTCCAGTAACGTATTAAAAATGGAAGAGAGCATGCCCGTTAATTGATCCACAGACGTCTCCGTTTCAGGCAATCCGCGCAGTCTGAGGTTATTGCGGCGGCCCCTGTTATCTAAATCGGCCAGGTGGAGGGCCATGTTGTGAAGCCAAGTCGAACGTAGTTGTAAAACCGATGCTGAAACTTCGTGGGCCAGCTGCAAGGAGTCAGACCCCTGTTTTAACGTGTCCACCCTGTGAGAGAGACCATGGATGTCTTGGCTCACGTGTTGCAATTCGGCCATGATGAAGGAGCGCAGTTCAGCATTTGCCTCCTTTAAATCAGTTCTAGTGGGTAAATTACGCAGCAGGGGGAGCCAGGTCGCTGGGTCCATCGAGGCAGCCCCATCGGTGCCCACTGTAGGAGTTAGGGAGAGTTCATGCTACGTGTGCGCCCTCATCCGCCATCTTGTCTGGCGGCCCCGCCGACCCGACCAGAAAACGGCTCAGGGACGGAGTGTCAGCTGCTCGGTCAGGTCCCTGGGGTTTCAGACAACATGGGTTTACCTCAGGGAGATCATGCCAAACTAATCTTATTGATTTTTTTGATTGGGTAACAAAAATAATAGACACAGGTGGTGCAGTAGACATTGCTTATTTAGATTTCAGTAAGGCTTTTGATACTGTTCCGCATAGAAGGCTTATCAATAAATTGCAATCTTTGAGCTTGGATTCCAATATTGTTGAATGGATTAGGCAGTGGCTGAGTGACAGACAACAGAGGGTTGTGGTAAATGGAGTATATTCGGCGCAAGGTCTTGTTACCAGTGGGGTACCTCAGGGGTCAGTACTTGGACCCATTCTATTTAATATTTTTATTAGTGATATTGCAGAAGGTATTAATGGAAAAGTAGGTCTTTTTGCTGATGACACAAAGATTTGCAACAGGGTTGACGTTCCTGGAGGGATCAGCCAAATGACAAATGATTTAGGTAAACTAAAAAAATGGTCGGAGTTGTGGCAATTGAGTTTTTTTTTTTTTTTAAATTCTTTATTTTTGAAAGTTTGCATCGACATAGAGAGTCAACATATAATGAAAAAGACCTCGCAGGGCCAAAATAAGTCAACTGGTAAACTATAGAAGAAAAACAAAAAAATAAATTTAAGATCATTCTCGGAAAACACATGTAAATGTAAGGTCTCCTGCAAAAAACACTCTAGAGTTTAAAGTCATCTGCGAAAAACACATTAAGATTTCAACGTCATCTACAAGGAATGCACTCAACAAAATCATCCCCTATTAGGGGGGTCTCATCCAAAAAGCAAGTTATAGGGAACTAATGGCTATTAACAGCCAGAGAAAGTCTTCAGGTAGGGAACAGGGCAATTGAGTTTTAATGTGGATAAGTGCAAGATAATGCACCTGGGACGTAAAAACCCAAGGGCTGAATATAGAATATTTGATACAGTCCTAACCTCAACATCTGAGGAAAGGGATTTAGGGGTCATTATTTCAGAGGATCTAAGGGTAAGTAGTCAATGTAATAGAGCAGCAGGAAATGCTAGTAGAATGCTTGGTTGTGTAGGGAGAGGTATTAGCAGTAGGAAAAGGGAAGTGCTCATGCCACTGTACAGAGCACTGGTGAGACCTCACTTGGAGTACTGTGTGCAGTACTGGAGACCGTATCTCCAGAAGGATATAGACATCTTAGAGAGAGTTCAGAGAAGGGCTACTAAAATGGTGTACGGCTTGAAGGAGAAAAGTTACCAGGAAAGGCTTAATGATCTTAACATGTACAGCTTGGAAAAAAGACGAGACAGAGGAGATATGATAGAAACATTTAAATACGTAAAGGGAATCCACAAGGTAGAGGAAGGGAGTATATTTAAAAGGAAACAAAGTAGCAAAACAAGAGGACATAGTCTTAGATTAGAGGGGCAAAGGGTTAAAAGTAACATCAGGAAGCATTATTTTACTGAGAGGGTGGTGGATACATGGAACAGCCTTCCAGTTGAAGTGGTAGAGGCCAAAACAGTAATTGAATTTAAGCAGGCATGGGATAGGCATAACGCTATCCTAAACAAAAGATAAATCTAGGTAAAGTATCCATGTAATTGGGCAGACTAGATGGCCCGAAAGGTTCTTATCTGCCGACATTTTTCTATGTTTCTAAAGGAGTATTAGATTAGATAGATTAGATAATCTGTGAACCAGAACAATGAACAATTTGTGCTCCCTGTGCAGGTCATGGTGATGCAAATGGTCTGTCTCTATAAGCAAGGATTCTTCAAATGTTTCCATCCCAGGCAACAGGAGATGTTACTTCTATTGCCCATCCAACTACATGAATTGCATATGCACAGAGTCACACCAGTTTTTCAACTGCAGGTTTTGTGCTGTGCCAGAGCCATAAGTCTCATAGCACAGCTCCAAGCTCAAAACTGTGAGAATGACTAAATATGGTAAATCCATTTATCCTGTATGTTAACAGGAATTGTTGCCGACGGCTGAACTAAATATCCCATAAAGCTCTGCTAGGTATGGATTTAAAGGGGTAGTAAAACTAGAACAATTTGCTTTCCCCTCGTCAGTCTCCCATTCCGCCTGCCAGGACCCAACACAGGACAGTTTAATGCTAGTAAAAGGCACAAAGGATGTATATTAATAGACTCTCACAACATTTAAAATGTTTATCCATTTAAAGCAGTGTTTATATACAGTGACATCCTCTGATATGAGTTACTGTACATGTTTCATAAGGTAACAGTTGGGTAAGCTAAATGTGGATGTAGAGAGCCAACAACTCCTATAAAATATTACTGTGAAATTGTGGTATAATACGGTCAAACTCCCTAAATGGTTTGACATAATAAAACACGGAAGTTATAAAATAGGATCTGGGAACACATAAATACATTATAAAAGATGGTAATAAAGGTCTCTAGAAAGTGATGATGTACTCACAGTTGGTATGAAGAGCTTGCTGGTGGGATTTCCATCCAAGAGGTAGGTCCCATTGAAGGTGACATATTCCGTAATGCCAACTGGAGCTTCAGGGATGACACAGCGCAACGTTTCATGTCTTCCCTCTATCGTCTTCATTAAATCAATGTAGTCCTGGTAGGAATTAGTTCTTTTTGGCTGTTGTGGTGGGATGTCATTTTTCATTCTCTTATTTGGACGACGAAGATGACCATCGGCCTTTTTAGGTTTTCATACTCTCTTGCTACGAATTGGTGTTTTCCTCACATTGTCCTCTTTCGGAGGCTGTGGAAAGGCGTTTATTTCCTCAGAAAACTCTGAAATTTTCTCCATTTTGCTGAGTGTCTTCACTCTCTCTCAGTTCACCCGTTGTGACCAGTTTTCAGTTGGTGCAATTTGATCATGCTCCCAACACCATGAGCAGAGCCTTGTGCGGAACCCTGGCCATTGTGACTGAGCAGCACCATGATCATGACATCATAGAAGTGCCGCTGCAGCAACACAACCATTTTCAGTTTGGGTGCTTTTTTTACTCCTAACTGAAGAAATTGAAATATCTTTATCAATGGGAAGGGGGATCCATTTTCACAGTAAGATGGACTTCAATACATTCAGCACTTGAATTCAATATTAGGTGTGAAAGGTGAAGTTGACTCAATACGATAAAAGGAGGAGCATTGTATAACATGACTGAAAATATACAATTAATGAGGGAGAGAGCAGGAGGAAGAGACACCAGATTATTTCCATAAAAATAGCCTGAAAAATTGTCTGTACATGCCATCTAACAACAAAACACATCTGGGAAAATGTTTAAAACGCTCGGCTTAATTAATTAATTTTGCGGACATTGTTGCCAATATCAGTAACACAAATGTCTAATGAAGGGGATTCAATGACTTATTGGGAGATGGCAGCCCCAATATAATCAAATTATCACCATTCACATTTAAAAGGACAATCCTTGCCGGCAGTAACCCCATCGTAACATTATTTTTAAAATGATGCACAACTTGTAAATGTAACGTTACCATTGTAAAGGAGGGCTCCACAATCTGAAGCTGCAGAGGGTTTATGGAGGCTGATGCACAGCTCGTTAATCTCAGCATGGGTATTTAATGTTCAGTCCCAGAAATAAACTTTATCAGATGAATTGAGCGGCATTTTGAGTGTATGGGGATTACTGCGCTCATCTCACACAGCAAAGCAATGGGGGTAGGTTCAACGTCAGTTGAGACAAACTCATTTATGCACAGACACCAAAAGGAAACCTGCTGTCAGGGCTATCTCGTGTGAGGAAATGAGAGCGGCAGCTACAAAGGCCTTTACTCACTAATTAAGGACAGCCTGTGTAGCCCATGCGGAGTTCACACAGGGCTGGCACCTTCATTAGGCAATCTAGGCAATATTTAAGAACTGAAAAAGCATCAACTTTAAACTTGTGCCACTTCCATCGCTGTATAAACTTGCAAAGGTCAATTTAAGATAGATATTTTGCAATCTTGTCGGGTATATTAGAATGGAAAAATTTAAATGGATGCCTGTAGCCATCTTGTTTTAAATGGAAAGTCTTTTCTTTTTCAATTTTCCCTAGTTTTAGAAATGGTCAGAGATTTTTTTTTTAAATAGTTCATGGCTAGGTGAAACCTTAAGAGTTTTTTTTATAAATGCCAGACATGATGAAACCTTAAAATGTCTTTATTTGATATAATGAAGAGCTAAGTGCCAGAGAAAGGAATTCAACTGATAAAGAGACTCCGTAAAAACTTTGAGAGGAGTGGAGATTATTAATTTAATTTTGACAGGAGAGACTCAAAGTCTAGCATTGAAAATAGGGTATTTGTTAAGACAGATTGACCTTTGACCTGAGATAAGATATATTAAAATTAAAATGTGGAATTAATTAGAAGTGCAACACTGCCCTCTTGAGTTCTAGTAAATATTATATTTAATATAGAGAACAATATTTAAATGAAAATTGGTAGATTGTCAGTGACGTCAAATTGACTATAATTGGAGCTGTACTGTTCGTTGCAAGAGGCATTCAGACTTTCAGGACACAAAGTCATTCAGACTTACACGATAATGCACTGCAGACCATTCCAGGACACAATGCATTCAATATAAAATATATCACTTACTTAGGACCACATCTCTAACTCATATGTATTGAATATCTACATTGATAATTTTCATATATTCCGAAACAATATATTACATAAAGAATATTCAAAGGCTGTAACTCATTGAATCCAAATTGGAGGTAATGTATGAGAAAGCAAATTTATGATTTATGTAATTATACATATATGGAGTATTTCTTGCAACAGATAGACTGGATTTAACAGTAATCTGAGATATCTCAGAGTCTTCAAAATATTTCTATTCTGCAGATAGAGATATGAAGAAGAATCGGATAGAAGGATTTATCTTAAAGTAATTGTTGCAATAATATATATATATATATTTGTATTGAATTTGGAAATTACTGTGATTGAAATTAATAAGCAAGGAATTATATAACTACAATATAAAAAGCAGAAGATTAGAAGCTTAATTCTCGATATTAGGGGAGGATTCACTAAATAGGTTTTATTATTTAACATTCTAGAAATATAATAAGTGATAGCTTATCTTTTGTTGATCCATGTAGCATAGAGAGATACATGTATCTCTACAAGATCTAGCTTGTTAAACATTGGTTTGCTGGGAAATACATGTTAATTGTTTTCGTTAAGCAGAAATGTTATTAACCATTTGTGTATAGTTACTAACTGATAAAGTAAATAATATTAATCATATATGCAGTTACTAACAGGAGATCTATATATTGGGAAGCTAGTGTCTATGTGCTCCCAGACACCATCAAATCTTCCCCCAGTCTTAAATCACTCAAGAGCTCCTTACTAACATACCTCAATACAGAATGCACCTGTAAACATGTAACCTAGTGACTATATCTCCTACATATTTATTTTCTGTTAATCTGTATATTTGTGTTGTTTTTTTTAATATCTTGCATTGTATTACTTAGTATTTCTGTAACACTTCAATGTTCTTGAACCCAGGACATACTTGAAAACGAGAGAAATCTCAATGTATCCTTCCTGGTAAAATCCTTTATAAATAAATAAATGTGCTGATGGATGGATTGTGGTTTATAAATTTTTGTTTATAATATGAGATTTGAAACTTTTTTTGTATATGTAATAAGTATATATATTTTTATCCGATTATTAATTAGTGTATTCTTCAAAGCAAAAGACAATTAAAAGAATTTAGGAAAATTTCTAGGAAATATAAACGATTGATTTGTGTCTCGTATGTTTCTTATTGAATATAAATCTTGACATGTTGTAAGCATGTGCAGAGATAATAATCCCTACAATCTATAGTAAGAACGCGTTCATTTAGGGAACACGCTACGCACCAAACCTCAGCTTATTAGAAATGATATTCTAAGGAATCTATCAGCCCTAGCTTTCAAAACTAGCTTTTCTGGAGATAAAAAAAAAAGGGGGGGTTGCTTTAAAGCTGATCTTATAACTCCACCTAGAAACCTGGCAATCGGATCCAGGGAAAACTTTTCCTGCCTCACACACCCCAAAGGATTGAAAGGTCAATGGTAGGTGTGAGCAACCCATCTTCTATAGAAGTCTTTTTACCCTCAGATTATGAATTTTCTGGGACATCTATTTATAAAAAGGCACAATCCTGCATGATGGACAGTCCTGATTGCAGCCACAAGGTCCAGATAGGGTTTCCAGATAACCATGTTCTCCTGAGCACATATTACTATTTTACGCCACCTGGGATTCCTTTTTGAATTCTTACTGTCCATGAGACAGAGGAGATCTGATAGAAACATTTAAATACGTAAAGGGGATCCACAAGGTAGAGGGAGTATATTTAAAAGGAAACAAAGTAGCAAAACAAGAGGACATAATCTTAGATTAGAGGAGCAAAGGTTTAAAAGTAACATCAGGAAGCATTATTTTACTGAGAGGGTGGTGGATACATGGAACAGCCTTCCAGTGGAAGTGGTAGAGGCCAAAACAGTGATTGAATTTAAGCAGGCATGGGATAGGCATAAGGCTATCCTAAACAAAAGATAAATCCAGGTAAAGTATCCATGTAATTGGGCAGACTAGATGGGCCGAAAGGTTATCTACTGACATTTTCCGTGTTTCTAGGTTTCTATTACTTGCCGCACATGGATTCTACATACGGCAGGGTTGCATTTTCCATGCACTGTCTATCAGCATGAATAAATTTTGTGTCCAGGAAAACATGGCCCCTCTGGCAACTCTAGGTCCAGAGCTTTTCGACATGATACATATCATCTATTAGAAGGAGATCTTTTATGAAAACCAGATTCATAGCAGTTTTGCCACTTTAGTAGCAGGACCTTATGCCTCCCCCCCCCAACGTAACTGAGCCAATAATCTAAAATAAATTCTTTGTAACAACCCCTTTCGTAGAAATGCCATAAAAGCTTTTCTATCGCTCTGGATAAACGGCTCCATTTGTAACTCCTGGTAAAATAAACATCCATGTACCAAAAGCTAATTTAGTAGACCGTCTTTTCTACTTTCTCCGACAATGCCTCATCAATGGCTATAAAAGCACTGAAGGTCCCCACCCCCAGATTCTGAATGGATGCAAAGTATTAAAAGATCTACAGTCTAATAACCAGCATATACTACAGCCAGTGGCGACTCTAGGAACTATATTTAGGGGGGGGGGCACATAAGTTACCGCAGTCAAAACTGGGGGGGGGGCACTAATAATGTTTGCAATGTTTGCCACTAAATCATACCACTGAATAAAACTAAGGGCCCTATCACATGATGTGAGGTAAAACACCATCGCTAAAGGAAAAATTTAGCGCGAGTGGCTAATACTTAGTGCCTGATGACCTACTAACAGAACGCCTTGTCCTTGTCCATGTACAAGGTTGTTTAGCACACGTTATGGAAACGCTAAGACCTGGGCTGAGATCCAGCTCTAATGCGGTTGTGTACAGGATAGAACGGTTTTATCCAGTGCAGAGTGCCGGGCCATACCTATCCCCTGCCCTCACAAGCTTGTATAAGTATGAACACATCCAGTGAATAACCTCACCCCCTGCATTGTTAAAGTCCTCCAAGGTGACCATATCATCCATGTTTATATGCACACATTTATTAATTAAGGCTGATTGGCATTGCATGATAAATGCCACCCAACAGCATGTAGAATCATTACACTGCATTTAATAGATCCAAAAGGAAGGCCAGGTGAGCGACAATAACTTCCCTGCACAAGCATATAAACAATACATGTTTCAGGGTAAGACTTATCCATGTGTTCCTTTAAACATGGTCCACATGGTCACCCTAATAATCAGCCGCTTCCATACTATGAATAACCCCCAGCATAAAATGTTTAGAATGAGGCAATATATTAGAATACATCAATAAAGGCTACATGTATAATAGAGCCTACTGCAACAGCAGTGACATTGCTGACCAGATCCATTACTACGGTGTATGGGCTAAGATAACACTTGTGCTTCATTCCTTTCCATTGCCTGTTAATTTTGGGCAAGGACCTGTTTTTTTTGGAGTTACCACAAGGGTTGAGCAGGAGGTAAAATTTTGTGATTACCGTCGCTCCAGAAATTAGCAAAGGCCCAAAGTGATCTGTTCGTTGCAAAAGCGCTGGAGATCTCTAGCGCTCCTCATGTTAAGTATAGGACGGGGAAAATACAGTAATCTTGCGCTATGAATTGCTAATAGCGACGTGCTAAATGATTTTACCCGTTGTAGCAAGAGGCAAACGATCTGTTGGTTTGGGGCTAGACTGAATTTACCTGGCGCTAACGCAAAAACATGCCAACGCTAGGGCTAGCTCACACCGGGTAATAGTGCCCTAAATAAATATATACAAATAAGATTCCTAAACCCCAGAGTAATGTGATGCAATGATACCTTTTTATTGTACAAACCTGATACATAAATTCAATATTGTATTTGGCGCAGTTCGGTGGTGTTCACCAATGTCCGATAACTGCTTCAGCGACTCCAATTTCAGCAAATTACAGTGACCATTCGCTAAATAAGGAATTTGCAATATTTTCGGGGAAATGAATTCCCCAAAATGTGACGAAAAGCAAAGGATCTAAATATGAAAAGACCCCTTAGATTCTAACTTCCATAAACCCAGGGAAATACAATAAAAATAATAAACAGCGTGGCATGTAGCTACCCATTAACCCCTAAAATGCCATAAATCAAGGAAAAAAATAAAATGTTTACTGTGAGGGATGAAGCCTGCCCATTAACCCTTAATACACAACTAAACCAAAAATGAAAGTAATACACAATGTAATATATAGTCTGAACGTTCACTCTTTCACTGCTGAACCATTTCAACCCTGTGGAAACGTTTACTACGTACACCTTTTTATTTAATTTTTACTATTATTTTTTTAGTATTACTTTTACTTTACACAGAATATGGTCATGTTGGGGATCACTGGAAAGGCCAGAATCTACCCTTTCAAATGACACCTAGATCGTCCATATGCGATGCATCGGGACGGAGATGCCGTGGTCCGAATATTTGAAAAAAGCTCTATGTTGATTTCTGGTGGGGGGGGGGGGGCACATGGGAGGGGGGCAAGGAATAACCTATGGGGGGAATTGCCCCCCCTTGCCCCCCTGTAGATGCCTATTAAAAGAGCTCAGTGATGTAATAGCAAAACCGTTAACAAGGATTGGTTAAATAAATCTGTTAACGGGAGTCGTCCCAGAAGACTGGAAATTAGCAAATGTTGTGCCCATTTACAAGAAGGGTAGTAGGGAGGAATCGGGGAACTATAGGCCAGTTAGTCTTACGTCAGTGGTGGGGAAATTAATGGAAACCATGTTAAAGGAAAGGATTGTTGAACATCTAAAAAATAGATTACAGGATCAGAAACAACATGGGTTTACCTCAGGGAGATCATGCCAAACTAATCTTATTGATTATTTTGATTGGGTAACAAAAATAATAGACACGACGGGCGTGGTTTGGAGCCCACACGAGATGGCAGCCTAACCTTGGAGCTCCCGCTGACCCGCTGACATAAGCACCCAGAACTGCGTTATTTTTGGACATGGTCCGCAACAAAACAAGGGGAACGTCTGCCACACCACTTAAGGTACCTGGAGGTATTCAGAAAGGCACCCTAGACACCTTTTTATCGGCCCCGGCGCCTACCTCCCCGCTCCCGCCGATCCCCAAAATGGCGGCCGCATCCACTCAGGCAGGAAATGTCTCGGATGAGACACCTGGCCTACAACGAGTGGAGGCGCTGATTTCGTCACTCCCTACCCGGGCAGACATTGACCGCCTGATCACGTCTGTTCAGGATACATTCAAGGCGGAACTGGCCGTTGTTCACACCGAGCTTGCGGAGGTCGGCTCACGGGTCACCCGGGTGGAGCGCCGCTTAGAAAAAGTCTCTGCCTCGGGGGAAGCGGGGCAACTTCCAGATTTTCGCCGCAGACTGGACGAATAGGTTGCGCCGGCAGAATATCAGGATCAGAGGGGTGAGTGAGGAGGTGACTGACATCCCTTCGTATTTGCTGGGTTTATTTAATTCCATTCTAGAGACGGATAAAATCACGCGCCTTCATATCGACAGGGCACACCGCGTGTTTAGGCCGCGGCCCCAGACACCCTCCTCCCCCCCTCGGGATATTATTTGCCACATAACAGATTTTTTATTGAAAGAAGAAGTGCTGAATACGGCCAGAAATGCCTCCCCATGGCGCTACTTAGATATGGATGTGGAATTATACCAAGACCTCTCGGCCTTCACTCTCGCGGCTAGGCGAGCCCTGCACCCAGTGACGTCGTCCCTCAGAGAAGCGGGGATCCCGTACCGATGGGGTCACCCATTTGCTTTGGTGGTTCGTAGAGGTCCGATCCTACATGCTATCAACTATTACTCGGATGTACCCGATTTCCTGACAGCTCTGGACATGCCTCCACTGGAGATCGAGGATTGGGAGAAGCCTGTGCTGGCGCGAGGAGCCGTACATCGTGCAAGCCTTCGCCAAAATCTACCTCGGCCTCAAAACACCCGGGTACGACAGGCACGTGGCCCAGAGAGGGTTACCCCTGCTCCGCAATAAATTTCGCTTCATGACGCTTTTTTGGGACTCAGGGTTTTTTTTTTTTTTTAGTCATTATTCACTACTCCCTGGGACCCTACTGAACTTTCTGCAATGTCATTTCTTCACATGGGGACTGATATCGTTGCAGATTATCCGGAGGGACTCCAGTTTATAGGTGACAACTCCCGGTTAGGGATATGGTAGCGCGGAACCCGAGATGCGAGGTCCGGAAGTTCTGGAGTGTCCCGGTTGAACTCTCAATCTTGCGCCCCCTTGTTGCTGAGTCTCCTTTATATGATTAATGGGACCCCATACTAAAAATGGTTTGGTCACAATTAGATTAGGAACAATTTTGGGAAAAGGGAGAGAATGTGGTTTCATACGCCATGTTAGGGTGGGGACAGGAGGGACATGTTTTTCTATGTCGCTACCTGATGGTTGACTTGGAGGGGTGGGAGGAGGGAGGGGGACGGGTGGGGGGACGGGTGGTAGGAAAAAGAGAAGGGGAAGAACCGGGGGGGGGGGGGGAAGGAAAGGGAAAAAAAAAGGGGGAAAAAAAAAGGGAAGGAAAAAGGGAAGAGACAGAAAAAGAAAAAAAGGTGGGGAACACTAGATTATATGACTGTTTAGCTGCATCTTCCTGTGGATTCTTGAAATATTATAATTACCTTATATACCCACTCAATATGTTTGATTCATAGACATACCGTCCCTGATATACTTACCATCTTTGCTACCTATATATGACTGTAGCACAGCCACTGGAGACCCGTTGCCCTGTACCCTTCTGTCCCCAAGTCACCCTGGATACGATACTGAAACTCCCTGATTCTGGACTATGTCTCTCAATATGTCTGACATTTGTTTTCCCTGTGAAACATAATCCCTGAGTAGCTCTCCCCCTCCTTGCTGGTTTTTGTTGGGGGGAGGGTTTTTTTTTTTTAATTTTATTATTATTGTTTCGATTGCTCCATATCAAAATTGTCGTCTATTTTCGACTCCATTTCCCCTTGTTTTGAGTGCATATATATTGCCTTTTTTTTTTCTCATTCCATGTGATTGGATTTTATTGTCCATAGCTATGCGGTTAGTGGTGGTTTTACTTTTATGTTTTGGTTCACTGACTCTTGTCATGTGTGAGGTACTCTTTCCTCTTCACTTCCCCACTGAGGACTGACACAAATTCTCTCCGGAGGACAGTTAGGTCTGCGACTTGTTGCAGTCTACTGTTTTCTCTCCGGCCTTGTGTCTTACCTTTTTGTTCTGTCTTTTCTTCTCCTCCTCCTTTCCCCTTTTTCGTCCCTTGAAACCTTTGATCTAATCGCTCTCTAATAATTTTTTTTTTCTCTCTCTCTCCTCTCTCCTTGTAATACCTCCCTCCTCATTTAATACCTGCTGCTCAGCTCACAACTTCATACCTAAAATGTATTCACAAACACCCTTAAAATTATTTTCTTACAATGTGCATGGCTTGAATACACCCGAAAAACGTCGTAAATTGATGGAAGAATTGCATACTTTACGAGCATCAGTTGCGTTTCTCCAGGAGACCCATTTCAGGGAGGGCGGTGCCCCTTCTCTTGGGGGTGCTAGATTCCCCATTGGTTACTTCAGCAACTACTCCTCTGGGAAAGCTAGAGGTGTGGCTATTTTATTCTCTAAACATGTCCCTTTTGTACTTGAGACACTTCAAACTGACCCGGAAGGCCGTTACCTTTTTGTCAAGGGCACCATCGCGGATACGAAATATACATTTGCATCGATTTATCTTCCTAATAAGGCTCAACATAAGGCTCTTGCTACGATTCCCCGTCATCTCTCGACCTTTGCCTCTGGCTGCCTGGTCCTGGCAGGGGACTTCAATGTCCCTCTCGACCCTCACTTGGATACTTCTAAAGGATCTACTTCCATCCCATCAAGCGCGATACGACATGTCCATCGATCCCTCTCGGAAATGCAATTAGTTGATTCCTGGCGGGCCCATGGTGGTTCGGCACGGGAATACACACTACTCACATGCATCCTCGTCGTATTCCAGATTGGATTACATTTTCCTTCAACAACATTGCTTTGATATTTCCTCTAAAGCTTGGATAGGTACGCGGACCTGGTCGGACCATGCTCCGGTTACGCTGGAAATTACTTCTCCTTTGTTCCGCCCCAAAGAACGTCAGTGGAGACTGAATGTCTCTTTATTGACAGACCAGATGTTTTGTCAAGACACAGACACGGTGCTGCAAAATTACTTTATGGAAAACAAGTCTACGGAGGTACCAATGCCAACGATTTGGGAGGCCCATAAGGCCGTTATACGGGGTACTTTTATCAGTAAAGCGTCGGCAAATAAAAAATTGCGCTCTCGTGAACTCTCTGCATTGCTTACAGACATCAGATCATTGGAATTGGAACACTCTCACACTCCGACGGACCTTATATCGCAACAATTGGCTACGCTGCGACACCAACTTGAGCTCCTCCTGAAGGACAAAATTAGGATGCTTGCGACTAAAACTAAATGTTTTTTCGCACTCCGGGAAAACCAACCGGGGAAACTCTTGGCCCGCATTTTGCGAAAACGAAGGGAGACAAACTATGTATCTAAGATCTGCCCCTCACATCTCCCCCTACCACTAATCCCCTCCACATACAAAAAGCTTTCCGGGATTACTTTAATTCGTTATATAATTTACCCCCACCCCAAGATATGATAACGTATAATTCTAACTTGTCCTCTTATCTTTCTGCAAATACCAAAATCCGCCTCACTTCCACGGAGGCATCGGCTCTCGGAGCCCCAATCACACTTGTTGAACTAAATGCGGCACTAAAGTCCACTAAACCAGGTCGTAGCCCTGGTCCGGATGGACTCCCCATCGAATACTACAAGCAATTCCGGTCTTCCCTCTTACCTCATCTCTTGTCTACATTATCTTCATTAAGCGAGGGGGCCTCCTTTCACCCTAACACGACTGCTGCCACCATCACTGTTATTCCTAAACCGAACAAGGATCATACTCAATGCTCTAACTACAGGCCTATCTCCCTGTTAAATAGTGATATCAAACTCCTAGCTAGAGTGTTGGCAGACAGGTTATCCCTTCTGATGCCGCGACTCGTTCACGCGGATCAGGTAGGATTTATACCTGGCAGAGAAGCACGAGACGCAACAACGCGGGTTCTCTCAGCTATCCGACTGGCACAGGTTCGTCAAACTCCTATGCTACTCCTCTCCATGGATGCTGATAAAGCATTTGACAGAGTGTCCTGTTGCTTTCTCTTCTCCACATTGGAACATCTGGGAGTAGGGGACGGATTTTTGAAATGGGTTACGGCCTTATACGATACACCGACGGCTAGGGTCAGGGTTAACGGGGCTCTCTCCGATTCATTTAATATCCTTAACGGTACGAGGCAGGGTTGCCCATTATCGCCCCTTCTATTTGCCCTGTTTGTGGAGCCCTTGTTGACGTCTGTTAGGGCCAATGCGAATATCACAGGCATTGATGGACAACATCATACTCACAAACTGTCAGCTTACGCTGATTACCTCATGTTTATGGTCACGGAACCCTCTGTAACCATCCCGGAAATCTCTACTGAACTAACCCGATTTGGGTCCCTATCAGGATTTCATGTTAACACCGACAAATCGGAAATCTTAAATATTACACTTACCAATCTACAATGCACCCAGATTCGAGATCTCACACCATATCGCTGGTGTGATGGGAAACTGAAATATCTGGGAGTCTGGCTGGCGAACACTCCCGACCGCTTATATGCGGAAAATTTCAGAACTTTATTTGCTACTCTTTCGGATGATCTGCGGTTTTGGAAGACGAAAATGCTATCTTGGATAGGCCGCATTAATGTGCTCAAAATGAATGTCCTACCCCGCTTACTGTCTCTCTTCCAGGCTCTCCCTATCTTATTGCCTGCAGCCTTTTTCCGCTCTTTAAGATCCTTGTTCACTCGCTTTATCTGGCCGACTAGGAGCTCTCGATTACAATATAGGACCCTAGCACTATCTAAACAATCTGGAGGCTTAGCACTACCTGATATGAAGTGGTATTATTACGCGTCTCATTTAACGCGCATAGTGGATTGGATGTCTTATGACTCCGGCCAACGTTGGCAAGACCTGGAGACTGCCCTTTCGGGTATCCCCTTATGGGCGGTCCCTTGGATTCGGAAGCCCTTACTCCGACATAGAGTAGTATCAGCCACTTCGGTTTCGGCCACCCTAGCAATATGGCACTCAATACGCAGTAAATTTGCCCTTTCTTCGGCTCCTTCACCACTTCTCCCACTAATCCATAACCCTGACTTTCCAGGAGAGATTAGCAAATCATTGCGGGAAAAATTTACCGATGAACCCCGCTTCCAAGTGCGTCACGTACTAAGGGACGGCCAATTTGTAGACATTACTCTAGACCCTTCGATGCCCTGTTCATTTTTAGACGCATTTCATTATCATAGATTACGATTGTACCTTCGTCGCTTACCCGGAAACTCAGGTCTGCTGCGCCCCCTGACCCCATTTGAAAAATTTTGTGCGATGGGTCTGCAATTGGATCATAGCATCTCAGCGTTGTATAAAATCATACAAAAAGCAGACGATTATGTCCCCACATATATGGGTAGATGGGAACGAGAGCTGGACA
Source organism: Leptobrachium leishanense (assembly GCA_009667805.1). NCBI lineage: Eukaryota > Metazoa > Chordata > Amphibia > Anura > Megophryidae > Leptobrachium > Leptobrachium leishanense. The sequence continues at coordinate 113,944,768 of CM019067.1, read as the reverse complement.
TGCCCATATCCACGGAACTATGGACTAAAACATTACAACTGACCCATAAAGGAACTCGAATATCGGCATTGGTGGAAAATTCCTTTAAAATTATATATTTTTGGTATCGATCCCCCCTCCTCATGGCACGGATCTCAGACAATGGTGACCCGTCTTGCTGGCGGAATTGCTCGCAAATTGGTTCCTATCTACATGTATGGTGGACCTGCCCACGGATCCGGATCTATTGGACGTTGATTTCTACCTTGACGAAGCTCACAGATCATACTCCTCAATTTAGCCCAGAGGTTTATCTCCTATTACAGGTTGAAGGATCGATAAGTGGCCTGAAACGTTCTATATTGTTGAGAGTGCTGTTGTGTGCCAGGGCATTAGTTCCGCGACATTGGCGCTCACCCTCGCTACCTTCAATCTCGGAACTGGTTACGAAAGTCCGGGAGCTACGGCTTGCTGAGGAGACCCTAATTTCTTCTGACAAAACCAGACAAGCTTTTTATGATACATGGGATTATTGGGATACTACCCTGGCAACTGCGGACTTCTGTGCCTTCACTGGGGAGTGGGGTGCCGCTTTGACGCTGTTGGATGGGTCTCCTGGAGCGCCATAAGCACTGCTCCCTCGTGCCCTATATTGACTTTATCTTCAAGATTCCTTGCCTGCACGGCTTAAGACAACCCCAACATTTTATGACTTACATTAATATCCCCCCAATGTGAGTAGACCGTATATAGCCCATAACATCTTCATCCCACCCCTCCTCCCTCCCCCTTTTTTTTTTTCTTCTTCTCTCTTTCTTCTATACACTCTTAACATATCTATTCTCCCTCTTTCCTTTTTTACACTGTCTTCAGTTTTTCGCCCTTCTCTATCACTTGATTCTTTCCTACTCCTCTTTAAATTGTATTGAAACAGTTTTATTACACATTTCCTGATTATAGCCAACTCGCTGATATTGCTCACTGAATGAGACCTTTGAACGCACGCTTTCCATGAAAACTCAGATGCTAAGGTTTAGAAGTACCTAACTTTATGCACACATCTGGAACAAGTATTTTTTATGTAAAGATATCACTGGTCTCACTGATGTACTATATTATGCTTGAACAATGCTGAGATCACTTTGTTATAAATGTTTTTTGGATGTTCATTCGTTGAATAAAAATCTTTTGTTTAAAAAAAAAAAAAATAGACACAGGTGGTGCAGTAGACATTGCTTATGTAGATTTCAGTAAGGCTTTTGATACTGTTCCGCATAGAAGGCTTATCAATAAATTGCAATCTTTGAGCTTTGATTCCAATATTGTTGAATGGATTAGGCAGTGGCTGAGTGACAGACAACAGAGGGTTGTGGTAAATGGAGTTTATTCGGCGCAAGGTCTTGTTACCAGTGGGGTACCTCAGGGGTCAGTACTTGGACCCATTCTATTTAATATTTTTATTAGTGATATTGCAGAAGGTATTAATGGAAAAGTATGTCTTTTTGCTGATGACACAAAGATTTGCAACAGGGTTGACGTTCCTGGAGGGATCGGCCAAATGACAAATGATTTAGGTAAACTAAAAGAATGGTCGGAGTTGTGGCAATTGAGTTTTAATGTGGATAAGTGCAAGATAATGCACCTGGGACATAAAAACCCAAGGGCTGAATATAGAATATTTGATACAGTCCTAACCTCAACATCTGAGGAAAGGGATTTAGGGGTCATTATTTCAGAGGATCGGTAAGTAGTCAATGTAATATAGCAGCAGGAAATGCTAGCAGAATGCTTGGTTGTGTAGGGAGAGGTATTAGCAGTAGGACAAGGGAAGTGCTCATGCCACTGTACAGAGCACTGGTGAGACCTCACTTGGAGTACTGTGTGCAGTACTGGAGACCGTATCTCCAGAAGGATATAGACATCTTAGAGAGAGTTCAGAGAAGGGCTACTAAAATGGTGTACGGCTTGAAGGAGAAAAGTTACCAGGAAAGGCTTAATGATCTGAACATGTACAGCTTGGAAAAAAGACGAGACAGAGGAGATATGATAGAAACATTTAAATACGTAAAGGGAATCCACAAGGTAGAGGAAGGGAGTATATTTAAAAGGAAACAAAGTAGCAAAACAAGAGGACATAGTCTTAGAGGGGCAAAGGTTTAAAAGTAACATCAGGAAGCATCATTTTACTGAGAGGGTGGTGGATACATGGAACAGTCTTCCAGTAGAAGTGGTAGAGGCCAAAACAGTAATTGAATTTAAGCAAGCATGGAATAGGCATAAGGCTATCCTAAACAAAAGATAAATCCAGGTAAAGTATCCATGTAATTGGGCAGACTAGATGGGCCGAAAGGTTCTTATCTGCCGACATTTTTCTATGTTTCTATGACTACAGCTGACAAGACAATTTTTTCCTGGACAAGATCCAATCCTCAAGAGTTAATTCCAGCCCTGGACCAATTGGTAAACTAGGCATATGCCCAGTGGGCCATAGGAGGCATGCATTTGTTTCGTAACGAATCGCAATTCGTTACGAATTTCATTAATTCGTATTTTGGATGTACTTCCGAAATAACTAATGGATTTGATCTGAATTTAAACGAAACAGTGTATAACAAATTTAATTTGTTATGTCGTTTCACTAGAAAACCATTAATCAAATCCTGCTCAGGAATCATTTAATCAATTGGGATTTTATTTGGTAATCTGAAATTCGAATCAATATCAACTATCAAATCGATCTTAATTTACAATACATACATAAGTACTAACTAAAGCAAAAGGCATTATGAAACGAATCAGAATTGTTAGACTGTTAACACAAAGCACCCTGTCCCTGTAAATTGACCTGTGGTGCTGAATCTATTGTCAGCACCACAGGCCAATGGACGGCTCAACATGTAACCCTAGCTTGCCTTTCAAAAGCAGGATTTGACCAATTGGAGTTTTATTTAGTGATCTGAAATTTGAATCCATATCAACTATCGAATTGATCTTTACTTACAATGGGGTTTGTAGCGATTGGATATACCGAACGAAACAAAACGCATTTTCCAGCCGTGCACACCTCTAGTGGGCCATGCAAAGGCTGGGGAAAATGATTTACTGGCTGACCAGTCTAAGGTTAACTCCGTTGCTGTAGAAGTCAAAAGACAGTATTCTCCTGAATGGCTATTAGCTGGGCCACAAAGGCAACCCTACTATGTCCTGCTTCCATTCTACTCATGAAAATACTTTGTTCAGGGCAAATCAGGGGGTCAAGGCCATTTATAACTAAGTAACCAATACAGCTGCAGTAGAGGCACCTGTCCAAAATGCTGCTTGCAGATGAAGAAAAATTCAGATTTAGATCACTTAAATATGCAGAACGGATTTTGACCGTTTAATGGTGATGAGGCTTTATTTTACGTCAAATAAAGGCTGTTTTGGGCTTTCTGTGCTACAGTGCTGTTTATTACTGGGAAACCACTTACCCTGACTATCTTGGGAGCAGATTCTCTTCTAGTGAGAAAGGGAGAGGTTTGTGAGGGTCCTGAGAACAACCAACAGCACTAAATGCCTTCTCTACGGTGGTTGCTCGTTCAGGTCTCACAAGGTTTTTGCTTGATTGTGCCATTACAGGGACAACTGCTCCATATGCAAATCAGACTGCAATCACTCAGAAAGGGTGGCCAGTACTGAATGCCAAGGACGCCAACCCTGCACAAGAGGTGCACAACCCACGATGACCGTGTCGGACTTATTAGGCCTCGTTAGGAGGGTGTTGCTGACACCCCTCTACGCACAACGAGTAAGGGGTCCACGTCTGGATTACCCTGTAAACTTATGAGAAGGAGAGGTTTGTGAGGGTCCTGAGAACGAGCAACCTTGTGAGACCTGTGCGGCCACCCACCGTAGAGCAGGCCACTAGTGCTGCTGCTCATTCTCAGGATCCTCACAAACATCTCTTGTTTCTCACTTTAAGTTTACAGGGTAATCCAGACGTGAACCTCTTGCTCGATGTGCCTGGAGTGGTGTCAGCTATACCCTCCTGACGAGGCCTAACAAGGCCGAAACACTTGTCGGGGTTTGCTGCGCCTCTCATGCAGGGATGATGTCCTTGGCATTTCAGTACTGGTCACCCTTTCTGGGTGATTGCAGCCTGATTTGCATATGGAGCATTCATCCCTGTAATTGCACAATCGAGCTAAAACCTTGTGAGACCTGAGATGGGCACCTACAGTAGAGCAGGTCCCTAGTGTTATTGCTCGTTCTCTGGACCCTCACAAACTTCTGTTTCTTAGATTATCTTCAGTGTAGGGAGAAATCACAAGACTGGGAAAGAAAATTTATAATTTTGAAGGATCGATTGGTACTTCTTTAAAGAAAAGGTAAGAACTACCCCTTTGGAAAAGGAAAATTACAGAAAGAAATTAGTTTGTGTACGTGCGGTTATGTCTATAGGCATGTACAGCACATACTAAAGAATTTTTTTTTATGCCATCACTTTGTTTTACTTAAGTAGACCTCTTTACACGACTCTAGGAAAAGAATCCATTTAGCCAAAAATTATGTTTTCTGAACATGACCAATAAAATTTATTAAACAATATATTTACAGGAGGTATGTACAAATGTTACGTAAATATTAAAATAGACCATTTACAATTTTAGAATTTTCATTCAAAGGCGTCTTTCTTTTAAAAATAGGCTCGGTTGAGTCCAATGTCTAACAATTTTTTTTTCGGTTTTTAATATTGAAAAAAAGAGGAAAAAAAAAAATAAAAATAAAAAAAAAATAATAAAATAAATAAATTCCACGGGTTTAGATAAAGGTTATCGGCAGCAGGCCAAGATGAATATTGTTGTTTTTTGTGTAAGTGTTAAATAGTAATGCATTTGTTGTAGTAGACGAGTTGAACTGGGTGAAGCATGCAATACCTTATATCCATAAACCTTAACAGTTCATGAACATGCTACACTGGAACAGTGACAAACACAACACATTACAGTTAAAAAATAAAAAATAAACAGAAAACGAATCCAGAAGACGACTTTGGTCCAATAAATTGTATGACATAACAGTTTACACATAAAATATCTAGCTTTGTACAGTTTTTGATCATTAATTACAATTCTATGTACATATGCACATTATATATATTTATATATATATAAAATAAGTTATTTAAAATAAGACAATATTACATCTGCTCAAATTAAACCCAAAAATCTCCTAAAAATGCTATTAGTTCAGAGCTTTTAGCTTGTATTTCTTTATAGGTTTGTGGGATTTCTGCGGTCTCTCATTAAATAAAATAAAATCTACCCCAAAGGTGTTTCAGTGGTAAATTCTGCAGCGCATGTGGCATGTAGATTCCTATGGCACAGAGGAATTACGCCATTTAACCTCTTTACATGCACTGCAGTTCGCTGGTGTGCAAAGCAATGCAAGCAACAGCTGTAGTAATATGGAACAGGGTCTTTTATCAAGAAATAAAGATGTATTTTTTTGTAAATGAGGCCATGTTCCATTACTCAGCTGCCGGGATCGCCGATGCTTTGACATCTACCATCATGAAATCTTTTAGCGCCATCTGGCATGTAATCCAAAGAGATTTGGCAGTAAAAGTCAGGAAAAAAATAAAAATAGGAAATATTCTTAGCTTGACTACAAACCGTATTAAATTCTGTATTCACACATACTTTAAAGACCTGAATGCTGTATGTGTAAGTGCTTGTAATTAAGTCTTATTTTACCTTTCCCTCTTCCCCTTAATAAAACAGTGCATATGTTTGTCAGAGGCAGGCCCTGTCGGGATCTCTATGTTGCCCAGATTCTGCAGCTTTGTTTCTTGAAGTACAGTCTTTGAAAGCAGCTGCAGAATATGTTAATGTCATATAGGTGTTAATTCAAAGTCATCATTGACTTCCACCAGCGGGACATAGAACTCCTGGATTTCATAGATGCTGACAGATTTATAAGTGGCTGGATCTAGTTCTTGGAGCTTCAATTGCCATTCTAGTCTCTGGACTGCGTTAAGTGCTGCTGCTTCATGTTGCTGTCTCATTAACAGACATGTCTGAAGGAAAAAAAGGAAGAGAAATGAAAATTGAGATTTTATTACAATACTTATTCAAGCAGCCTCAACTTCTTTCCAAGTACACACTCTTCCCCCCCTTATACTAACCAATTGCAAACACATTTTATGTTATGTGTCATGCCTGTTGTATTTCATAAATTTAAATTATGTCAGGATAGTTCTAAATCAAATTGAATTAATACATATTCTACATATGGAACAAAGAGTGGCAATGCCTACAGTAAGAATTGAGGAGCAGTTTGTAATTGGCAACAAAGCCAAATTGGGTCACCCAAGTCTCTGGTCTGCAAATGTTCACACTTTAAAATTATATGAAAGACAGGCACGCTGGTACTGCAGATCACACATCATTACAAAGCAGGGATACACAACTTACTTTCAGTTTATCAAATTTATCATCCACATCGTGTAACCAAGACATGAACTGTCTTGCATTAAAGCGGTCCCTTACAGATGCTTTGCCATCTTCAGTCTGCAGGAAGAGAAATGATGAAAACATTTAAGAATAGAAAGCTAAAGAATTATGGTGTGTATGAGAAGACATTGTCTGGACGGCAACGTCCATCACCCAAACAATATTAAGGGGCTTTCATGAACACAGCCAGTTAAGCAATTTAAAAATAAATGTGGATAATTGGATAATATGGACAGTTTAAGAATTAGGACATTGTGTGTACGTTGTGTAAGAGGTGTTACAAAATATGTCAATTCAGCGTGTTGCATGGAAGAGTTTGAAAATTGGTTACTAATTTGAGGATTGTTTTTTGGTGGTGGTGGTGGGGGGGGGGGGGCAGACTTTTGGATCTCCATTACTACTGGAATGATTTATTTGCCGGTTAAAGATTTTGTTGGGTATTCTATTTATCAGGCAAAGAAGTACTGTCAGATCTAGTTTATGGTGCCTTTGATGGCACATCATGTAGGTAAATCAAAACTGTTCCAGTGACATCATGCATTTGGTAGCTTTAGGCAACCTGCATTACAGTCAGCAGCAGTTCTAGAATTGAAAATGTAAATCAGACTTGCAGTGTTCAGGTGTGTATTCTTACCTGGGACTCTTGAGGGACATTGTATACTTCTGCATCAAGCAGGACAGTGCAGGCACTGAAAGGAAGGGACTGGTTAGCTAAGGTCCTAGCTGCTCTGTAATGGACTCTCAGAACTTCTTGCTCATTCGATACAATGAGTTTCTCCTAAAAGGGTAAGAAAAGGGAGAGACAGAAATTCAACATTAGAAATCAAAATATGAACCTATTAAAAGGTTACACTAACACATTTATTAAAAAGTGAAGTTCAAAGCTAGTTTCAGGTTTGTAATAAGCACAGGAAATCCTTAGTGTCATGAATGGTATACAAGAAAACACATGTTACACGCCTTCCCCAAGGTACATAAACCATTAGTAGATATGGCAACAATATTAAAATATATGAAACATTTTAATCTGCTGAGATATATCCACAGGGGTTATTTGCAATTTTTTTTAATGACCATGTAATTGAATGGCCAGTGTGTTAAATAGATAAAAGATGGAATTGCGGTTCATGGATGCGGAGGAAGCGACTCCAGCTGTATTCTGCATTTGATCTCACTTCTATGTCTATTGAAGATACTCCATACCAGGATAAAGATAAAATAAAAATTTTATATACACACATATATATATATATATATAATCTTTATCCTGTTTTAGAGCTGTATTTATATCTCCAGCTCATATATTTTGTACAAAAGGTCTGATTTTAAGCTCTGTTCCACCACAGTAATTTCATTGGCAGAAGGTAGGTTAATAAAGATAAACAGTGTACAAACTAAATATAATCAATGTGAGGTCATCTGAAAAAGCAAACACTAGGCAACACCAACAATTGTGTCCTAAATTAGGTCTACTTGGCCATTTCATTTAACCCCTTAACGACAGACAGGCATCGCAATTCAGTGGTGGGTTAATGCCGGAGAGGCGTACAGGTACGCATCGCCGACAGATGCAGCAGATTTCAGCCCATCCAAGCTGGAGACATATGGCGCGCATAATTGGCTGCAGGGGGGCGGCTTAAGTTCAGACCTTACCACTCAATAAATTTTTTTTATAAAATAACCGGGTCCAGAGGCCCGAATCGTGCACCCGGCTGGGAGGCATCAGGCTCAGCTGGCATCTAGGCCCAGGTTTTGGCTGGTGTTTTCAGCCGTTTCTGCCATTCGGCTGAAAATCCAAAACACCTTTTTCAGTTGATAATGTCAGTGGCCGAAATTTTGGTATATCCCTAATATTTTCATTCGATATAAATTTAGCAAATCCTTTGACAGTAGTTGTATTGACTGGGCAAGTTAAAATGAAGATGCTGTAAATAAGTCTTGTCCAGTCATGGCCTTCAAACTGTGATACTCTTATTTATCAAGGTTTACCCTTTCAATGCTGTGCTGTAAACGGAGCTTCATGCGGACAACCTCTTGCTGTCGAAAAAGCTCTTTTAGTGGCTCAGAGAGAGAAGGAGGTGGCGTAATCTGGGGGGGAAAAACCAAAAAGGAAATAAATGGTTGTCTTCAATACATCTAACAAATTGGTACAGAGTGAAGAATAATAAATATAATTACTAACACAAAAGGAATATAAAATCTCTAAATGACTGCAAACGGCCTTCGTCAGAACAAATGTAATCCCCAAAAGGCTAAATAATGTACCGTTTGAGGAAATCTCTAGAATCCCTTGTAATTGTACGTATTTAAAGGCTTATGATAAATCAGTAGGGTAAGGTGAATCAATTTTGGATAAAGGATAGTTACATAGAAAAAGCATACAAATACTGAACAAAGCAATTAAATAGAAAATACCTGGTCAAATGAAGACAGGTAGGTGTGCGAATTCAACTGTTTGCTAGCTTAACAATGCCACCTAATGGACATCACAGGAAATTATGTGGTTGATAAGTTGCCACTTGTAAAGTTTGCAAATATTAAAAAACTAGGTAAAATCAAAGCAATGCGCACACACCAGAATGTGTGTAAGAGGCTCCAGACACTACCAGAACTTCAATAAACCTCAATAATTCCACAGATTGTGAAAAATGACTCACAAAACACATCAATCCCTTCACTGCTGAGCCATTTCACCCCTGTGTGCTGAGCTCATTTTTACGGTTTTGTGCTCATCTCTTCCTTTGGATTCCAATATCACCTCTATGCTGATGACACCCAAATCTACATTTCCTCTCTCCTACTGTGTTGGCACGTGTTACTGGCTGCCTGTCAGCGGTCTTCAACTTTCTTTTTTTGAGAAAGGATTTTACCAGGAAAGATACATTGAGATTTCTCTCGTTTTCAAGTATGTCCTGGGTGGCGAGTATGTACCGTTAGGTGTCTTGCCCAAGGACACTTACTGGAGAGGTGCTTTTGCAGGGATCAAACCCATGTCTCCACGCAGAGCAGTGATGTTACCTCTACTGCACCCAGCCGGCACTTGACTTCTCGTTTCCTAAAGCTCAACCTCTCTAATCCTGAACTTCTAGTCTTTCACCTCTCTAAAGCTGACATTCCTGCACCCATTTCCCTTCAGGCGAATGGTGCCACCATTACTTCTACCCCTCAGGCTTGGTGTCCTCTTTGACTCACCTCTCCTTCATTCCTCATTCAGTCGCTAACCAAATCTTGCCACTTTCACCTAAAACACATTGCATGTGTCCGCCCCTTTCTTAAATCAGGACTCTGCTAAAATGCTCATCCAAGCGCTTATCTCCCGCCTTGACTATTGCAACCCTCTTCTCACTGGCCTTAAGAGATCCCAGATTCTCCTTCTGCAGTCTGTTATGAACGCCTGTGCCAGACTCATCCACCTCACCTCCTGCACCTATCACACCCCACCCCTTTTCAATCTCTATACTGGCTGTTTCCTTTCTGAATCCAATTCAAATTAATGGTCCTAAAGTACAAAGCTCTCCATAACCGGCACCCCTGCCTACATCTCCTCCCTTATTTGCAGGTATATCCTGTCCAGACCGCTCTGTCAACGATCTTATGTTATCTCCCTGTACCCACGCTCCCAACTCTCGCCTTCAGGACTTCTCCCGAGCGGCCTCCTTTCTGTGGAACTCCCTCTGCAACAATAGACTCTCCCCGTCTCTCCAGTCCTTCAAGAAGTCTCTGAAAACACAAATTACAGAGAAGCCTATCGGCTCACTCCATAATCCCACACTGTACATTTCTTGCCCCATCTTCCTGCACAGTCCCTTATGCACTCGCTACTTCCAATGCCCAGCTATTTATCCTCACCTAGTGTGTAACCCTTATCTTCGATTGTGAGCGCTCGGGCAGGGTCCTCTCTCCTACCGTTCTGTTTGATTAACTTGCATGTATTTTTGGTGCTCTGTATCACCCATTGAACTGCAGTACAGAACGTGTTGGTACTTTGCATATACTTGCTTAAATGCAATTTGATGGTTTTATTGTAGGACCCAGACAAATAAATACTTATTTTCAGCAGATTCATAGTATATTATTACTATATGTATACATCATGTCCTGTCAGAATGCTATAACAAAAAAATTTAAAGGAAAATTTGCATTCAGCGTTCAATTGTTTACAGCTTCTAAAATTACTTTTTCACATTTTATCATCCAAACCTTTATGGTTACACGTATATTTCATGGGGCACTCAAAAAATAGAAATGGAAAGTGGAAACCTGTTAATACACAATTTTAACTAAAACAGGGGGGGGGGGGAGGGACACATTTTTCTTCACTTGTATACATTGTCGCATTGTGTTTTTATGACTAATACAACTCTGTATAAAACAATGAACTTGATTGTGGCATGGGAAGTTAGGTGGTGAGTAACGCCAGTGTAATTGCTCATTTTATACGTAACAAATGGACGCCATTGCTTTGAAACAAAACATTAACAAATTTTTAAATTATTTTATGTCTGTGCGTCCCCCTAACATTTAACAAAGTCATGTTTGGTTATCATTAGAAAGGGCAGACTCTGTCCTGTTCAATGACACCTAACATGACTTTGTGGGGTGTAAAGAATGGAAATACAGGGGTCCAAAGTATCCCCACTGTCCTCCCAGCAGTGAAGCAGCTTGTGTTTTAGATGGACCAATGTGTAATAACACTTTGCGCCATCACCTCCACATTTGGACCCGGCATGGTTAATGAGAGGGTGAGTTATAAAGCAAAGAATGCCGCTGCCCTAAGTAAAAGCACGTAATGTCTCAGTTTTAGAAATGAGAAGGGGAGAAAAAAAAAAGGGTACATTTTTCACTCCCCCCCCCCCCGATTTTTACAAATTACATGGTCATACTTGGCATCATTGGAAAAGTCAGACTAACTTTTCTAAGGACATCTCACTGGACTTTGTATGATTTAAAAACCAAAGACGCAGGGTTCTAAAGGACCTACGTGAAACCTGGTGGGGCTGACATCGTAGATGGGGCCTCCCCTCATCAACTGAGGTCCTCGCTTATGGGCGTGATGAGGTCAATTAGGGAATTAACCCAGAGCTGCCCAGGGATTTTTTATGGAAATCCCCATCTCCCAATCAGTGGCAGCTAGAGGGTCATTTTTAGTATCACTGGAAAGGCCAAAGCACGGTTACGTTGGAAAAAAGTTAAAAAAAAATATTTTGTTGAAATTTATTAACGCAGCACTATTGTTCAGTTTTCAATTATAATGTGAACAATGATGGCGCACTAATGAAATTCTTTTTTCTTTTAGCTAAAATCACTTATTTTTTCAGAAAGATACAGTAACGAGTTCCCATTTCAATTTTTTTTAAACAAAATGTACCACATAGAATATGTAACCGTGAGGCTTGGATGACAAAATGTGAAAAAAATAATTTTACACGCTGTAGATTGAAATTCTAATTTAAATTCACATTTTTTTGTTCTAGAATTCTGGCAGGACATGACGTATACATTAGTGATGTAACCCGAAAAGGACTTTACCCTAAACATTTCTAATTAGTTGTTTTTGTATTTGATTAATATTAGACTTAATTTGAAATGAAAATCAAGCAAATAACAACCACACAGTTATTCAAATATGCCAAAAGTGGACAGAAAATATCTTCGATGATGTCCAAAAGGGACACACATTCCAAGTAAGTGGGTATACTGGAAAAAAGCAGACATTAATTTAGCGCAAAGTAGGACCTGCAGATAATGTGGTACATTGGCGCTGAGACTGGCTTATGCAATAGGTGACCAAATCTTCATTTAACCTAGCTAGGTATTTTTAATATCTTTTTCCTATGCTGTAATGGTTTGCTCTAAATGTTCAGTATTTTGCATGTTATGCCTACTGGTCCCTCAAAAGCACCTTTAAAAAAATAAAAATGCATGTTTAGGGGAGTGCAGCCATCCTGGTTTGCTCCAATGGAAGCTGCTGTCCGTTCCAAAGGGAACCTGGTGTTGTATTCAAGGGTGAGTAAACGATACCCCAACATCAAAACAGAAAAGGGGGACTGCTCATGGTTGTGACTCAGAATGGGTTAATACTTACCCCCTCCTACCCCTGCTTTAACCCCAGAGTGCCCCTTTATAAACACAAGGTCAACGATCTTGGCCCTCCCCAGCTGTTCTGGAACTACAACTCTGACGCCCCGTCGCCCATTAGGCTGGCAAAGCATCATGAGAAATGTAGTCCCGAAACATCTGGCATGTCAAGGGTGCTGACACTTTCATTTAATGGCTTAATCAGGTTAATGTAAAACATTTTTTTTCCCCCACGAGTGGCTTACTTATTGATTTCTAGACGCTCAATGGATTCAGTTAAAATTTGGTTTAATTTCTTGGGTTATACAAAGCTAAAAATCCGGGGGGGGGGGGGGAAATAAATTAACCAGTTAAAAAGAGTTAAATTTTCTTCAAATTAATACTTGACTCACAGTTGGTATGCAGAGCTTGCTGAAGGGATTCCCATCCAATAGGTAGGTCCCATTAAAGGTGACATACTCATCGTAGTACTGAGGAGCTTGAGGGATAACGCTGCAGAGCATTTTACGTCTTTCCTCTACTTTTCTCCTTATGTGCAAGTATTCAAAGTAAGGATTTGCCCTTTCCGATTGATATGGCTGGATGTCATCCAACTTCAAAGAATCTACAACAGCTGCGAGGGATTGCTGGGTCTTCTCCTTTGCCTGCTGTACTGTGGAATTGAGAAGCCCTGGCTGAGGAACACGCGCCATCTTTCGTTTACGTGGAGGATGTACCTGCACATCATCGTCTTCACTTAGTCGTATCCTCCCTCTGAGAGATGTTGATTCTACGGACTCCTTTTCAGATGCCTGCGGAAAAGCATTTTGCATTTGTTTATTTTGATTGGCCAACATATTGGCTCTATTTCTTGTAATTCTTTGAGGGATTTCTTGCGTCTCTGGCTTGTCCTCCATAGTTTCTTCTTTAATGGACTGACTAAATTTCTGCATCTCTTCCTGAACAGACAGCGAAAGGTGGCTTTCTAAAACAGAAGAGGGATATTGTTGCTGGTCAACCTTTCGTGGGGATGGTTCCTTCACACACCCAGAACGTGGCGGATTGGGTGTTTGCTGCTGCATGCCTTCTTTGCTTGCGTCCGGCTGTTGATTTTCTTTTTGAAGATCATCTTCGCATTTATTGTTCGTAGGTGCAGATAAGTTTTCTGGAACATTCTGCTCTTCTTTTAGAAACGATGGAATGACATCTTTAGGCACATCCTCTTCCTTTATTTCAGCGTTACTTATTGGGCATTCCTTTGCGTCTGCGATTCCCTGAACTGTACTTTCCCCTGCTGTTGGTAGCCTGTCTGCAGTACAATCTGAAAGGACTATTTTGATCCTTTCAAGAGTTTCAGAATTGTCCGGGTTGACCACAGTGGGTGTGACAGCCGTCTCTGTATGAGCAAGCAAGGTTTTAGTCTCATCCATCGGATCTGGTCTGACTAGGTTACCGTTGGCACTTGTATGCTCTTCCTTTATAACTAGGGGAGCTTCTTTAAGAACACTAGGACTTGTTTGTAAGGAGCTTTGCGTTTTTGACACTGTACAATCTGTAGTTGAAGACTCTGCATGGGAAGGCAATGAAGTGAAGTCACCTGCTAATTTTACATTTTCAGGTCTTGGTGAATGTAAGTCTTGAGAGGCTTTTGAAGCATCAGGAAGGACTGCAGACTCTAGTTCCGTACAAGATGGTTTAGAAGGCTCACAATCAGAAGCCAGATTCACTACTAGTTGCATAAGGTGATCTGTCCCATTATGAACAGGATTTCCTTCAGACATTGGCGTGACCTGGATCACAACACTTGAATCTGATGAAACCTTATTTAAACATAATTTTTTACTGCTAGGAGGGGAACTGGAAATATTACTTTGATAGTCCCGCTCTGCAGCAGTCAATACTTCTGGTTTTGGGGATATATTACTATTTGGCGGCGTTTGTAAATGTGATGGAGTGTCCTGTAAATTGCTTTCCGATACAATTTGTGATGGTTTAATTTGATCGACAAAAGCAGCTGGCATACTGCACCGACGTACCTCTACAACAGGCCTACATTCGCCCATGGCCAATTTAACATCTTCCACAGAGGCTGACCTTAAGTAATTGGGAAGAAGCCTAGTTCCTGCAGGAACCTTTACCCGTTCAGGTAATTCCGACAGGCTGTCTAACTCGCCACGCTCAAGGACAGCTGGTGACTTGGCACTGGGTAAAAAGGGCGATTGTGAAAAAGACATCTGAGAGTCTGAACCTTCCAGAGTAAAGTCTGAGTCATATTCAATTATAGGCCTTGGGGTAGTCACTGTAGCATGACAAGAGTCTTCAGAGCTGGCAACAGAAATCAAAGATATAGATCTAGAGCTTAAACCAGTTTTTTCTCCCTCTGATCTCGGAGACCTGACAAGATTGTTATTTTCTAAAACAAGAAGTGTCTTTCCAGTATGTGTCAGGGTTTTTGCATCAACAGACTGAGATCTGCAACTTGTGGCATCTTTCATTAATTTGTCTTTTGCGTAAATGTCCGACAATTCAGAACTCTTTGACCTAACCAATTCCTTGTTTTTTGAAGGTGTTAGCGAGTGCCTTTGTTTTTCCTTCTCCTTAATTTTACCCAGTTCTGAGCTGTTTCGGTTTCGCTGCCTCTCTTTTTCCTTCTGTTTTATTTTTTCTTTGTGCTTTTTATGCCACTGCTCAATTTCAAGGTCTTTGAGACTCAGCATCCTTTCAAAACTAGTTTGCATGAGGTCATCGTTGACCAGTCGTTTTTCTTTTGGCCGAGCATCCTTTGACGATAGCTGTAACTTGGTCTTGCACTTTTCAGATGATTCGGTGTCTTTAGGCTTAAGCTTTAATATGTTTGTCTGAGTTTTGTCCTTGTGTTTGTCACGCTCCTTGTACCGGTCAATATCCTTTTCTTTGTCCTTGCGATCTCTCTCTTTGTAGTCTGGAATTTTCTGCTCTTCCTTTGACTTTTCTTTACCTATGGGAAGTCGCTCATGCTGTATTTTGCTGCTCTCTGAAGTGCTCTGTTTTTTGTCTTCCTGTCCTTGCTTTACACTTGCTGCAACAAAATAATCGACTTCTTTGGACTTTTCTCTTTTCCTGTACTCACGCTCTTTACGTTTGGGTTTATCACATTTACTGTGTTCTACATCTTTTTCTGATAGTTTCAGCTTTTTATCTGTGAAAGGTTTGTTGTAGTCCACTTGATGTTTGTCTCTCTCTGTTTTGTCGGGTTTTTTGTCAATCTTTTCTTTTGTCTTTTCTTTCTCCTCACTCTTTTTACAGATGGATGAATTTCGTGCCTTCTCTGTTTCTTTTTGCATTTTGTCTACCGGTGGAGCAGGTGCTTTTAATTTATCAGGACTCTCCAGGTTTTCATTTTTCTCTCTTTCAGATCGGTGCTCAGATTTTGCTCTTTTTTCTTTGTCTGTGCCTTTTTTATCTAGCTTTTCTATATCCTTTTCTTTCAGAGAAGACCTCCGGTCATTTTTCTCTTTACAGTCTTTAAGTGCTTTTTCTGCATCTTCGTCTCTTTCTGCATTTAATGGCTCTTCCTTGACACAGGCGATTGCAGAGAAAACCTCAACTTCTTTTTCAGGGGCCTGGTGGTCCGAATCGCTATTACATTCCCGTCCTTTCTCCTCTCTTTTGGAGGGCTCCTCTTGTTGATCTTTATTTTCTGTACAGATATGATTTTCTCGTGCTTTATCTGCTTTTGTTGGGTTTTTTTCTGGTTTAGATTTTTTATCCATAGACGTGCTTTTTGTATCCATAGCCAGGAATTCTTCATCATTTTCATCACTTTTGAAAAAGTTCTCTTTCCAAAACTCTCGATCAAACTCTATATTTCTTTGCAAGCTTTTATTATTCTCTCTATGCCTGCTTCGCTCTTTTTCCACTTTATCCTTTTCTTTGTGCCTAATCTTGTGCTTTTTTACTACTTTTCCTTCCTTGTCAGCTTTTTTCGTTATGCAGTCAGAAATCTCAAACAATGAACTCTTATCCTCCTCTTTGCATTTTGTTATGGGCTTTTCCACATAATCAACAAAAGCATCTTTCAGATGCTTGCTCTTTTCCTTATATTTGGAAAATGTAGAACTTGAACTTTCCAGGGGATATTCTGCCTCAGGGCTCTGATCGAAGTGAAACAGCTCAGACTGCAATGAGGTCTCAGATCCTCCAGGCGGAGACACGCACATTTTTGTGTTTTCTTGCTTTAAAGGAGTTTGTTTGTCACTAAAGGAGAATGAATGTTTAGGTGATTTACCAGGAGTAATCTGGAATAAATGTAGTGACGCTTCATCCTTCGTGCATTTTCTGAATAACTCCTCCTCTCTGGATTTATCCAGGGAATCTAAACCGGTACACATTACTAAATTGATTTTTGTGTTTTCTTTTTTGTCTTGTTTCAGTTCTTTGTTCTCTTTGTTCTTGCTTTGATTTTTCAGTTTTCTTTTGACTTTGCCTTTATCTTTCTGGTCATTTAACAAGCTATAATCTTTCTTAACTCTGATGTCACAATTTAGGCTTTCAGAGATCAGGCTGACTTTATCAGGAACCAAATCATCATCGGAACTCTCAGAGCTTGAAAACAAGAGCCTAGAAGGTTTTGGTTTTCTGTTTTTATATACTTTTGGAAAATCTACTTTATCATGCTTCACAAAGAATGCATCATCATTTGCATCATCATTTTCCTTCTTTAGATCATTTCTAAGAACACGCTTGTCCTCTGCCATCTTGTTTATTTCTGGTTCATCCTCATCCTCTTCGTCATCTTTAAATTCGTACTCGTCCAGGCCTGAAGTGCAAGTAGTTCCTTTCATTGTAATAGGTTTACTGTCGCTTAGGAGTGATTCCTTATCTCCTTCCGAATCTAAGTTTTCCTCCACACTGGAAAAGTTAGTAAATTGTGGCTCTTCAGAATCTGTAAAATAAATATAAGTATAGGAATTAGATTTACACAGCAACATATTTGATTAGCTTTTTAAATAATTTATATTATTTTATAGCCAAAATCAATCTTAAGTGAATTCATGCAAAGCCTGCCATCTTAATACCTGTACATTTTTCTCCATTATAAAAAAAACAAACAAATAACTGTCAGATTAAATATACAGAAACAAACTACTGGACGAAGCGTTATTTCTAAAGGTTAATTTAGATCGTTGTGTAGCTACATATACAAATTACATTGTGAAAGCAGTGTAAAGAGAAAATATTTAAAGTCAATGCATTGGTGACGTAAATGTTAAGTCGGTCCTTAAGGGGGTTAAAAAATCTTATGTTGCAGACTTCTGTTAAAAGTATTTTAAGCTCCGTTGGATGGGGACCAGTCATTGGACAGAGGTTTTCAGGTCTCTCCAACAATGTTCGATTGGGTTCAAGTCCAGGCTCTGGACCATTTGAGGACATTGACAGAATTGTCCCCTATGTCAGTCTTTCATGGTCTTGGCTGTGTGGAAGGCGAACCTTCATCGTGGTCTGATGTCTGAGCACTCTGAACCAGGCTTTCATTAAGGATAGCTCTGTATTTTGCTATGCTCTGCTTTCTCCTCTCGACCCTGACCTGTCTCCCAGTCCCTACTGCCGAAAAACAACCCCAAGCATCATGTGAACCACCACATTTCACTGTTGGGACAGTATTGCTCCTGCCCTTCAGCTCAGGGCTTCTGAAATGCAGAAGTCCCTACAGCTTTCGACTGCAGTTTGTGGACCTACACAACTTGTGTGGTGTTGGATACGCAAATTGTGCATTGCTCCAAACTTCCATACATTTGTATGTAATTTCCGTAGTTTCTGTGCAGAATGATGGATTGAGATGCGTGTGCAGTCACACATACAGAACGAGTCATTCAGGATGCTTGATATTGTGAGCGGGTTTGAGACCAGGGCCTGATTAACGTAGGGGCTATTGGAGCTGCAGCTCCAGGCCCATACCCATAATAGGCACAGAGAATGGATAACCATGTCTGCACTGATTGGTCTTTGGACCCATGTATCTCCGGAGCTGTAGAAGCTACATGGTCATGAAAGGTATCAATGGAAAGGCCAGAGCATGGCCTTTCCATTTATACCAAACATTACCTGGTCTTTTTGTAAAAAATAAAAAAGTGTTTTTTTTTTCTTCATAAACAACTATTGTTCACTTTTCAAATATAAAGTTAACACTGATGCTGCACTAATTCACCATTATATTTCCTATGTCGCCAGCAAGTGTGGAGGCGATGGCACAATGTGTTATTACGCATTATTCCATGAAAACCTAAACTGCCGCACTACAGCAATGAGTGCTGGGGGTGGTTTGGAACCCTGCGCCTCTAATTTTTAGACCGCACAACGTCAAGTGAGCGGTCACTCGAAAGGTCAGAAACGGTCCTTTCCAACAACACCAAATATGATCACATAACGTGTAAAAATGGAATGAAAAATATGAATGCAACTAAGGCAGTGGCATTATGTGCTTTTACTTCGTAAAGCAAACGATGCTTCTGCACTAGCTCACCTTCTCATTTCCAAAGACAGGAGCAAATTGGGAGGGGATGACGCAATGTATTATTATGCAATGGTCCATCTAAAACACAAGCTGCCACACTGCTACAAGAAGGGGCACTTTGGACCCCTTTATCTTCATTATTTACACCCCACAACATCAAGTTATGTGTCATTGGACAGGACAGAGTCTGGCAATTCCAATCATTCTAAATATGACCATGTAAAATCTATAAAGGAGGAAATAAATTTTTTTAACTTCTTCCCGACCACTGATATACCATGTACGTCCTGCCCACGGGTCTCCCTTAGACCCGCAGACGTACATGGTACGTCAGCGGGCTCCTAACCTCCCTCCTGCTGATACTTACCTCCCTTGCTGGCTCCCACGGCATCTATGGCAAGCTGGAAGTTTACCTTGCTGTTTCCTGGTGGTTGGCAGATCCGATGACGTCATCACGCTGCGCGATGATGACTTCATCGGCAGGTGCCGGTAGGGAAAATTCAGGAAGGGGAGGGTGGTTCATTTGGAGCCCTCCATCTCCAACCATTTAACTTACAGCGATGCATTTTGCACTGCTGGAAAGGGGAGAGTCTCCCCTTTTCAGCGGTGTATAGCATTAACATTTTCACTGCCGGATCGCGAGTCAAACCTGGAGGGGCTCACATCTTGGATGTCAGCCAAGCCTCCAGGTCCCCCCCCCCACCTACTGACAACCTCACCATGTGTGCGAGGATGTCAATGGACCAGTTAAGGACATCCAAAGGATCCGCCCATCTCTCTCGATCCCTGGCAGCTAGAGGGTCATATTTGACATCATTGGAAAGGCCTGATCATGGCCTTCCCAATGATACCAAATATGATCGAGTTTGGTGTAAGAATAAAAAGTTAAAAAAATAAATAAAATAATAAATGTCGGGGCGGGGGTCAAATAGGACCTAGGCTGTCATCTAAAAAGAATGAGCATAAAACGGTCATAATGAGCTCAGCGCACGTAGGTGAACTGGCTCAGCAGTTAAGTGGTTAAAAAAGCAAAAACATGTAAAAATTGGGTATTTCTATTCTCGGGACAACCTTTTTAAACTATTTAGCCGGGGTCTTTTTTGGTTTACCCACGCACACAGACCTCAGACCAGACCATATATACACAGACACACATGGGGGGGGGGGGCATGTGGACAGCCTCAACTAAATGCCCCCCCCATTTGTCTGATCCCTCCAGAAGAAATGTTGAACTTGACTTTTTTCACTCACTGCCCTGTCAAATTCAACATTTCTTCTGGAGGGATCAGACAAATGGGGGGGTATTTAGTTGAGGCTGTCCAATGACCCAAAGCATACAAGTAATTCAACAAAAGAATGGCTTCAACAAAACAAATTACGCCTTCTCGAGTGGCCCAGTCAAAGTCCTGACCTCAACCCGATTGAAATGCTGTGGCATGACCTTAAGAGAGCAATTCACACCAGACATCCCAAGAATATTGCTACACTGAAACAGTTTTGTGAAGAGTGGTGGTCCAAAATTACTCCAGATCGTTGTGCAGGTCTGATCTGCAACTACAGGAAACGTTTGGTTGAGGTTATTGCTGCCAAAGGAGGGTCAACCAGTTAAGTCCAAAGGTTCACATACTTTTTCCACCCTGCACTGTGAAGGTTTACATGTTCTGTTCAATAAAAACATGAAAACATATGTTTGTGTTGTATTTCTTTTAAGTAGACTGTGTTTTTCAAATAGTTGTGACTTAGATGAAGATCAGAGCACATTTTATGACCAATTCATGCAAAACTCCACGTAATCCCAAAGGGTTCACATACTTTTTCTTGGAACTGTATACGTATCTTACCTGCCCTTACCTTCCCTAATAAATTTGCAAAGGGTACAAAAAAACCCCCCAATGCCTGAGACCCTGTGCAGCCCACATGCCACCCCCTCTACCTGGCTGTATGTACGTATATATGTATGATTTATGATTAGATACATACAGCCAGGTAGAGAGGTTGGCATGTGGGTTGCGCGGGGTCTCAGGCAGTGGGGTTTATTTTGTAAATTAAGGTATTCACATTATGGAGGGGAGTCCCGTCAGCACCTGGCCCCAGGTCTTGTTGCGGGGTGGCTCTCCCCATGCTGCTGGACAAGACGGATGGAAGAGTGCGGAGGAGCACCGGTGGGAGGGATTTACAGCACACAGCACAGGCGCTGTGTGCTGCAGATCCAGCCCCTCCTTTCAGCGCGTCGCTCCGCTGGGAAAGTTGGATTTTTCCAACTCCTGTCGCCCAGCACCGTATCTTGACGCGACCTGAGTGAGGGAGGTGGAAAAACCTGGATACACTGAGCGCGTCTCGCCGCGCTTAAGAGCATCTCAGGCTTCACTGTTTATTACACATGCACAAAGATACACAGGCAAGAACAACCCCCTTCATGCTTACCCCCCAACAGATAACATCACAGATACAGTCACCCACCAACCCCATTTGCATACAAATCAAGCAGATAGCTGCACAGGATCTTCAAACAATTTGATTTCCTAGGAGGAGAAGGGGGAGGGAGAAGGCAGGTAAAACAAAAGGAATTTCTTATAGAGAAAACTTACACAATAGAGAGAGCAGGTACGAATACAGAGATCTACACTATACAGGAAAGGGTTAGATAATGGAGGGAATGTATGCAAAATACACAAGAGACTATACAATAAATACACAAGGGAATAACACACAGACATCAGAAATCTTTAGTTAACTGGCAGATATATAAAACCGTGAAAACCAAATATATTTAAAAGGTCCACCAGTTCCCCCAATAGTCTCTTTCACAGGCCATAGTCTCTGGGCAGGAGGCTAGCGCACAGCCCCCTCCAAGTCGCACAGTGACAGCGTGTTTTATCACAGCTGTCAACAAACTGGTTTATGCATGGTCATTATTGGGTATTCAGTGTAGGCTCATGGGGAAAAATGCAATTTAAACCATTTTAGCAGAAGGTAGCAACATAGAAAATATTCAAAACTCATTTTTGACTGAACTATAAAAATGTTAAATAATAACCTGCATAACTTTCTTCATCATCAGATAATGGCACTTCCTGCTTTAGTAACTGCTCCAATTCTTCTGTTTCAGCCACATCTACAGGTCGGGCGCCATGTTTGTTGGCCTGAAATGCATTTCCTCCATGTCGAAGAAGCAATTTCACAATCTGAAATGATGGGTACAAGTGGTCATTATCACTCTGTGTGCTTTCAAATACTCTACCTACAGAATCTAAAGGGGGTCATTCAAAATGTGCTGGCGTTTGAAGTTGCAACGCCATTGTTCCAACACAGACACACGTCAGCTTTACACATAAGTAAAATGCAAACTGCAGCAAGAGAAGCTTCACTGGGAAGTTCTCCTGCAGCTGTTTGGATTTTCTTTAGGCCCCGTTCACACCTCAGCGTTTTACAGCGCTTTCCTGAGCGCTGTAAAACGCTCAACCCGGGAAACCCCATGATTTCCTATGGGGCTGGTTCACACCTGGACGTTTTACAGCGCGCAGGAATGCGCTGTAAAACGTCCGACGCCCAAAGAGGTACAGGAGCTTCTTTGGGGCGTATAGCAGCATGTTCGCAGCCATAGACATAGCCGTGAACGCAATGCAATGCACGCTTGCGTGTTTGTTCATAAGCGCGATACTCCCGTAAAAAAAACCACGCGATCACGCACGTTTGAAAAACGCTGAGGTGTGAACCCAGCCTTAGTGAAACACAGGTGTTTGTCAGTGTTGAAACAATGTTGGCTGTCACTGATATTGGCAACCTCAGCAAACACTAGCTCTTAGTGAATAACGCCCTAAATGTGATTTGATCCTGTACAATTTAATAGCCTAGCAGCACTCACAGGTTATACCTCATATGTAGAGGTTCTGAGCCTACTGATCACTCTAATTGGTTAGTGCAGGGCTTGACAAATTTGCTCTGAATCTAGGAGCCAGCTATAAAAAGGTAGGAGCCGGTTTTTGCTTCAGACTAACAAAGCTTTACTTTCAACAACTAAAGATACACTGTTACCATTTTTTTTATTTATATTTTTAGACCGAGTAGGAGTACCAATATTCTTTTTGCCAGGTACTCACTGATACTTTTAACCCTTTCGCTGCTGAGGCTTTTCCCGCCTCTGTGCTGAGGTCATTTTTACCGGTTTTGCTCATCATGTTTAAACGCGTTTTGAAGGCTTATTTTAGTATATGACCCAGACATATTATATATCGTTCTTTCCGTCAGACTCGGCAGATTCATAATATGTCATTATTATATGTATACGTCATGACCTGTCTGTATATTATAACAAAAAATGCAATAAAATATGAATTTTCAATAATTTACAGCGTGTAAAGTGTTTTTTTTCCACATTTTAACATGCGAGCAATTGCGGTTATATTTTGTATGGGGTGTGCTTGTTAAAAAAAATTAGAGATGGGGTCTCGTTACATTTTTTTTGGGGAAAATTACACGATTTTTAACAAACGCACCGCATACAAAAATCGTTAGTGCAGCATCATTGTTCACATTATAATTGAAATGGGAACAATATTGCTGCATTAACAAACCAAAAAAAAGAAAAAAAAAAAAGAAGTTTTTTTTTTTTTACTACAAACTTTTTTCACATTCGAGTTTGGTATCGTTGGAACGGCCATGCTCTGGCCGATCCAACAATACCAAACGTTAACCCCTAGCTGCCACGGATCGGGAGATAGGGAGTTCCAATGAACTCCCTATCTCCACCGTTGGTGGCAGTTAGGGGTTAACTCCAGGACTGGCGTCATCGTGCTATGCACGATGACGCCAGTCCTCAGGGGGAGTTCCCGGAGGCTTGGCCGACATCCAAGATGTCGGCCAGCTCCGGGAAAGGATCACGAACCGGTGCTTTTCAGCGCCGATTCGTGATCCAGCTCCCCAGGGGTTAATGCCAGGTACCATTTGGAAGGGCAGGCTGTGCCCTTCCAAATGGTGCCTGGGTTAACCCCCGCCGATCGGGAGGGAGAGAGGTCCGAAGGACCTCCCCCCTCCCTTTCAGGCGCCTTCTCCGCATATGCGGGGGGGCGCCTGAATTAGGTGTCATCGCGCCGCCGCGATGACACCTAATTTCACCGGCGGCGGTTCCGGATGCTGGGCTGACATCGAGGATGTCAGCCCGCACCGGGGGGGGGGGGGGGCAGCGATCGGCCGGAACTCGGCCGAACGCTGACCCCAAAGTGAGGACGCGCTCAGCGCGTCCTCCGCATGCAACGTGACATGCGGTTGGACGCGCTCAGCGCGTCCTCCGCATCGAAGTGGTTAAAGTCATGTGATACTTTCCAATAAAGTTTTTGCTGAAAGCCTGTCCAATGTATGATAGTATTGAAATGTATAGGCAGTTACTCCATTTACCCCCTGCAGACACACACACCACACCAGACCATACATACATGTAGATCACTGTGTATTGTACTGTATATAACGTGCATGTTATATACACATAACACTGTATTGTTATATAACACTGTATTTTGTATATAACATGCATATAACACTGTATTTTGCATATTACAGTGTTGCATATAACACTGTATTGTGTATACAACACTGTAATATGCACAATACAGTCAATTTTTTCCCAGCAAGCAAGCATTCTATCATCGCTTCCTCACCCATCAGACTTAGGCAGCAACTCACTCTGGCTTCTCCTGGACTTGAACACAGGCCTCCATCGTTCCACTAAGTAAATATTTTCCCAGCAAGGTGATTTTTCTCAGTCTAATCTCTATACTTAGCCTCCTATATATATTTTTTGTATATATTTATAGGATATATGTATTAAGTGTGTGTGTGTTTCTCTCCATATGTATTCAGTCCTGTGCTGGTAGACCTAATTGCTACTCTGTATATATGTATGCATATTTTTCTCTATGTATTCAGTTTATGTGTAGCTAGGTACATTTGCCACTGCTCAATTTCCTTTAGAACCATTTGTTCTTATCTATCCCCCCCCCCCGGGTCTGAACCACTGAGTCTGCGAATTTTATTGCACCCCAAACTCCCCCCCCCCTCTGACCTTAGGTGTGCTCTCTTTTTATTTATTTTTTCTCCCAGCAAGCAAGCATTCTATCATCGCTTCCTCACCCATCAGACTTAGGCAGCAACTCACTCTGGCTTCTCCTGGACTTTGTTCCCACCCACCCACCCCAGTTTTCATTTGATTTATACCCTCCTATCACTTACGCAGCTGCACTAAATTCCCTCATTAAATCCCTGCTTCCTCTACTCTCCCACCCAACTACTCTCACCCCCACCTTTCTCTATAATGTATATACCACTACTGCTTCTCTTTTCTCTCTCCTCCCTTCTCTCCAAAGCTACCCTCGCCCTCTATACACCTCTCCAATTGCCCCAGGATGGAAATCAAGTCCCTATACAGCCCAGCCTACTTGGTTCTTCTAACCTGTCAGCTGAGTGCTGGTGGAGAGTGCTAAAGTCCAGCCCTCCTACCCCCCCCAGAGATTTAATACTGTGCAATTACAGTATCACCAAAAGAAAACTCTGTCCAAATTTAGATTCATTCTGCTACTTTCCCTGGCAAACGATGTGGAATCTAACCCTGGTGCGATAGGTGACACAACCTTTAGTCTCCCCACTAAAAAAGGCCTCTCATTTGTGCACTGTAACATCCAAAGTTTACTCCCTTATTTGATTTTGGGTTTGTAATAGCAACACCAAGCCTGAAGCTCATCCATTGTGCTCACGGAGTCATGGTTAACCCCAAAAGTACCAGACTCTGCCATATCAATACAGGGGTATTCATCTTATAGAAAAGACAGAGAAAAGAGAGGAGGGGGAATTGTTATTTATGTTGAGGAGTCCTTAAAGTTCACCCCCTTACAAACTCCTAGCTCTCCTGTCACCTTTGATTTCCTCTCTGGTATAATTGAGATCCCATTCAGTAAATCAATCATTGTTGCTGGGTTCTATAACCCACCGAGCGCTCCAGTGCACTCCCTCTCTGACATATCTCAAATCCTTAATAACCTACTTGCCCAAAACCAAAAAAAGTGAACTGCTGGTCCTCGGCGATTTTAATACAGATTGGCTAAATCCAAAAAACAATAAACACTGCACACTGTTTAAAACTCTGCAGCTAACTCAATTAATCTCCTCCCCCACTCGCATTAATATGAAAAGCCCTAACCATACCTTGCTGGACTGGATTCTCTCCTCATCTGCTGATAGAATACAGGAGGCAGGCGTTCTTGCCAATAGCTTTAGTGACCATTGTCTAGTGTACTGCGTGCGCAAAATAAAAGCCTTGAAATCTCCCCCAAAAGGTAATAACCACCAGGTCTTTCAAGAAATTTATTCTTGAATCCTTCCTAAGTGATCTCAAACAGCTCCCCTGGTAAGGGCTAAACCTAATCCCAGACCTAGACTGTGCAGTTGAATACTTTCAGTCTGAGCTCCTGCAAGTCTGGAATTCCCATGCCCCGCTGCGTAAAGTGCGAGTAAAAGGAACCCATCTCCCCTGGGTTACAGCTGATCTTACACTAATGTACCAGCTTAGAGACTCACTATGGTCAAATTTCAAGAGTACTGGTTCCATGAACGATCACCACGAATACCGAAAATGCCGGAGTGAATGCACAAAACAAACAAAAATGGCCAAAACCCTTCTGCCGCTCTGCATTACAATGTAACTACATGACCCACCATTGTGACATGTTAAAAGAGCTAACCTGGCCATCGCTGGAGTCTGGTGTCTAAGAGCATTTCTGGGAAGCTGCCACCCTACCTGAATAGACTGCTTCCCCCAGCAGCTCCCTCATCCTATAACCTCCGATCCAGGACCAGCACCTTACTTGCAATACCACAATACAAAAAGACAGTGGCTCGATCCTCATTTTCCTACAGAGCACCACAATTATGGAATAACCTCCCAGATGCCATCAAATCTTCCCCCAGTCTTAAGTCACTCAAGAGCTCCTTACTAACATACCTCAATACAGAATGCACCTGTAAACGTGTAACCTAGTGACTATATTTCCTACATATTTATTTTCTGTTAATCTGTATATTTGTGTAGTTTTTCAATAGCTTGCATTGTATTTCTGTAACTGTAACACTTCAATGTTCTTGAACCCAGGACATACTTGAAAACAAGAGAAATCTCAATGTATCCTTCCTGGTAAAATCCTTTATAAATAAAATAAATAAATATACAGTGCCTGTGTGTTGTTCTGCCCCCCTTTCCTCACTCTTCGCTGTGGCTGCCCCTCTCTCGCATCCCCCTTGTATCTGGGGACGTAGCTTTCAAAGTTGCGTGTTTTTTTTTTTTTATCAGTCCGTGTGTTGCTATTTAGTGTCTGGTAGCTTTCAAACTCCTGCCAGACTCCAGACGCACACCCAGCATAGCTTCTCCATCTATCCGATGCCGGGGGAGGGAGGGGGCAGGCTCCATCACACCGGAAGTCTGATACATTGTTTCAAACCTCCGCAGACGCGCTGGCTGGACTCCGCATGAAATGCAAATGTAATTGCATAGTGCCGATCCTCACAGCGTGCCCTCAGCTAGCCAGCCGCGGGACAGAGCCTCTTTTTCCAAGTTGTCGCCCAGGGACTGGGTGTCTGGCTAGATGAATTGCCCACCCCTGTATGCAAACCAGGACAGCATTTGTAGTCACCATGGCGACCTACCGACCAGCGTTTGTCGAGCCCTGGGGTAGTGCATGGGTAAGGAGCCCGAATACAAATACTTGAAAACAAGAGAAATCTCCATGTATCCTCCTGATAAAATACTTTTTGTTCTTGCATAAGAGAAACAGTACACAATGACCAATGTAAAGTGGGTGGACCAATTTGAACAGTTTCTCCCCGATTGTACCTTTTGCATGGGATTGGTGAATGTAAGCTAGTACCAAGTTTTAATTATCTTCAAGGCTTTTCTTCAAAGAATGGATATGTATTAGTAAATATTTCCCTCCCAATGAGCAGTATAAGGTTGGAAACGCACTGAAATTTTAGTTAAACAGGTTTACTAAAGGGTCAATTCACAAAACGCTGATTATCACAATAGTTGTAAACAACTGTAGAAATCGCTGCTGCAACTACAGTGCTAATCATCTATCCCACAAGGAAAATACAACACCGGCAGGCGAAGATCCTCCTAACATGGTTAAGCTACAGCGAACAGTGGTACTACCATAATTCTCCCGTAAAAAGCGTAAACTGCGACTATTCTAAATCTACCATAATTTCATCCGCGTTTGTAACAATTGTGAACATACTTTAGAGATTTTAAAGTGGTCTTGCCCATAGATCGCCCATACACACTACAGTCAAAACAATGCTAAACAACTCTATGGCCAGTGTCAGATTAGCGTTTTCAGAGCGGAAGGAATCTCCATGAGAGTGGACGTTCCATCCACGGACACCTGTGTGACCATGTCAATGAGCGCAGTTAATGCGCTCAGCGCTACAACACTCAATCGTCCTATGAAGGATCATGCTTTGCAGCTCCGACGCAGCGTTTCGACGGGGAGGCTTTCGGCACGTGCTACAGCGTGTGGCCGGCCCCGAACGTCACAACGCTGCGTCGGGAGGCACATCAGTACGTGCGCACAAAGTGCGTTCGTCTGACACTGGCCTAAAACCCACCTATGATAAACTTACTGGCAGAGAACAACACTCAACTTCAGCAGAAACTACTGTGAAAAGAATGAAAAAAAAGTATGGCAGCACAAGGGGCAGTTCTCTAAATGTGAAATCATTGTAGTTTGCAAATAATTGCTCCACGGTAGTTTGTCAATGTTAAACCACCATTCTTTCGATGGAATGTCGCAGGTCAGTGAATGACCCCATTAAAGGCAAGTGAACATTTATTATTAATAATAAAGAATTTACCTTCAACAGCTGATTCATTGCTGTAAACAGGAAAGATAATAATTGACTATACAATGAATTTTATAGCGTCATAAATCCGCAATTTCATTTTCCCCTTTCTTTGTAACTTGATATAAGCAGTTGAATCCGCACTTACATCTCTATGGCCACTACTGGCCGCATCGTGAAGTGGGGTATCATCATCCAGTCCTTGTGTATTTACATCAGCTCCGGCTGCTATCAAAATCTTTGCCACATCATAAAATCCCATATTACATGCTTCATGTAACGGTGTCCAACCTAAAAGGAGATAAACAAAAAATAATGCGAAACTTACATATATACATTAAAATTACGAATAAATAAATTGAACAATGGAAATTGTTGGATTTTAAAACATCTTAAAGAGAAAAAATAAGAATCACAAATATTGATCTATGTATAAAGAAGAGTGCAGCTCTGGCTGCTGCCGATAAGCACAGGATCAGAGTGACCAAGGGCTACAAAATCAAATCGAAAAATAGGGTGCTGGACAATCCATATGGCACACAAACATTACCACATACATACCAGAGTGAAAAGCGGTACAGAAAGAAGGGAACAAAATTAAATCTTAAACAAGGAGGTGGCTTTTTAAGACTGGTTTTATATGCAATTTATTAAAAGTTATATTTTATATGTGGTATTGACGTTAGAACTATGATTGCCAATTGAAAAATGTAGGGTTACCCCCTGCAATTACGGCAATGTGTTTTTTTCTTGTATCCTTGGTACTTTTGTAGTATATTCTATTTTGATCATATACACAGAGTTCACAACAAAATTAAATCACAAACTGAATGATATCCCCTGACCATCCGACAGAGAACTCAGAATCATACCCTATGTCGCCATGGTGACCTGCATTATTGAACCTGGTCACAATCCATGCTGTCTCTATTTTCCAATGTCCAACATGGATATTTTTTTTGCTTACATCTGCACTGTTGTCACATGAATATCTACATTTACATGTTTATGTGTTCTTAGAAATGCTTGCAGAGACAGGACTTCCGTTGCACACATTATTTGATTTTCTTATTGTGTATTTTGATTGGACTGTATACATTTTGACTGTTCGTTTATTTTTCATTATATTTTCCTAATTTTTCCAGGTAAATATTTTAGATACTTTTGCTACATCCATTTAATATTTTAACCAAGGGTGCTAAACTAATGCCCCAGATGTTGCCGAACTACAACTCCCACGAGTCATTGCCCAAATACTGCATTCGAAGATTTCTGGGAAATGTAGTCCATCAACATTTGGGGGCCATATAGTTTGAGATCCCCTTTTTAAAAACGGTTAAAGTATTGATATCAAATCTGTTGCCTTCAATTACAAACAGACTTATGAGGGGTGTGTATGTGTGTTGATTTACACATTGACTATCCATTAGCCGTTGAAGGACTTTGATCGTTTGTAATAGACTGTTTGGATAGCGGAGTCTTAACAATATGGAAAAAGGAGCCTGAAGTCATTTAAATTTCAAAAATAAATTTTTTGCTACACTTTTTATCCAGTTCAAAGATTCCCTCACGCCACAGTACTTAAGTGTCTACAATTAGTCACATTTCAATTTAAACCCATAAAGGACCCGTGATGGTCAATGCACATTGGTCTTTGGAGACTTTACTGTGACATGTATACGGCTTTCTTCTAAATGGCAAAAATGCGACCCAGTCGCTGCAGATGCCGAGTTGCACGCATTGTCAGTTTTGCCACCTGTATGGAGATGATGGGCTACTTATCTAGATATCACTCCTGCATCAATCTCCAACTCTTCCATGGTGGATTGGCTTGCAGACAGTCAGGCTGTATTGGGGGAATCCCCAAAGTGTACTGAAGTCAAGAAAACCTTAAAGGGACATGCATGCTTTGCTTGTGTGCTTTTAAAAACGTGCAATGCCCTTTGAATGAGTCAGTAGTGTCATTCAGCAGACATAAAAAAACAAGTAAATATGATATTTTTTCATATTTTCCTGCTTTTCTTTGTGATTTTCACGCCCACCTCAGGAGGCAGTTTGAGCTAAGCAATCAATGCCTATACCTAGGGAGAGCTAAAAAACGCACTGAGCACGTGCGTCTGAGTTGCCCCTACTCCCTCCTGCACTGTGAGCTGAGGGGAGAGCGGGGCTGACCTTTCACCCCCAGCTACTGCAGAGACAGGGAAGGAAAGAAATCCATACAAACAGGGAGAAAAAGAGACAGCAGAGAGAAGGACAACAAAGAAAAGCACAGAAACACAGCAAGAAACGGTAAAGAGAGACAGCAAGATAAAGCAGAGAAAGCACAAGAAAAGGTGCAGTGAGAGAGTGCACAAGAGACAGCACAAGAAAGAGTGAGAGGGAGTGACTGTGAGGGAGTTTGAGTGAGCATGAACCATGAAAGAGCATAAGTGAGTGTGTCATTGGGTGAGTCTGTTTATGAGTTAGTCAGTGAGTGAGCCTACTAGCATTTGGCGAGTGGAAATTAAGTGAGGGTGAGTGGAAATGCACACGCAGGCAGCACAATAAATTATTTTGTGCTGTGCATTCCAGCAGTGTCACCGTGCAGCCTCCCCCTTCGCCAGGCTGCGCGGTGGCAGGAATCAGCTGCCTAACCTGACCAAGCTCGTCTGTCACTGGCAGGGGGTGGAGAGGAGCTTCCCTGCCTCCTCACTCTGCTCGCACTGAGTTCTGATGTCTGGGTATTAATGTTATTCTAGTAACTTTATTCTAAATAAAACCTTTAACAGTGTAATTTCAGAAGATAATTTAAGGGGGTGTGTTTAGGGGCAGAGTTAAGGGCTAGGTAGGGGTTACGTGGAGCATCTGGTGGCGAGTAACTCTTATGGCCTGGTTAGTAGCTTGGGACATGAAATTTTGAGCCCTGATATACTGTATTATGAATCTGCCGAGTCTGCCGTAAAACCCCCCCCAAAAAAAAACAATCCTTGTTAATGGGAGTTGTCCCAAAAGACTGGAAATTACCAAATGTGCCCATTTAACAAGAAGGGTAGTAGGGAGGAATCGGGGAACTATATGCTAGTTAGTCTTACTTCAGTAGTGAGGAAATTAATGGAAACCATGTTAAAGGAAAGGATTCTTGAACACTAAAAATACATAGACTACAAGACCAGGAACACAATGGGTTTACCTCAGGGAGATCATGTTAAACTAATCTTTGAGTTTTTTGATTGGGTAATAAAAATAATAGACATAGGTGGTGCAGTAGACATTGCTTATTTAGATTTCAGTAAGGCTTTTGATACGGTGCCACATAGAAGGCTTATCAATAAATTGCAATCTTTGAGCTTGGATTCCAGTATTGTTGAATGGATTAAGCAGTGGCTGAGTGACAGAGAGTTGTGGTCAATGGAGTTTATTCGACACAAGGTCTTGTTACCAGTGGGTATCCCAGGGTCAGTACTTGCACCCATTCGCTTTAGTATTTTTATTAGTGATATTGCAGCAGGTATAAATGGAAAAAGAGTGTCTTTTTGTTGATGACAAAGATTTGCAAAGGGGTTGATGTTCGTGGAGGAATCAGCCAAATGATTTAGGTAAACTAAAAAAATGGTCTGAGCTGTGGCAATTGAGTTTTAATGTGGATAAGTGCAAGATAATGCACCTGGGACGTAAAAACCCAAGGGCTGAATATAGAATATTTGATACAGTCCTAACCTCAACATCTGAGGAAAGGGATTTAGGGGTTATTATTGCAGAGGATCTAAGGGTAAGTAGACAATGTAATAGAGCAGCAGGAAATGCTAGCAGAATGCGTGGTTTTTTTTTTTGAGAAAGGATTTTACCAGGAAGGATACATTGAGATTTCTCTCGTTTTCAAGTATGTCCTGGGTGGCGAGTATGTACCGTTAGGCTGGGTTCACACCTAAGCGTTTTACAGCGCGCTCCTGCGCGCTGTAAAACGCTCAAACAGTGACATCCCATGATTCCCTATGTGGGCATGTCACACCTGGCCGTTTCTCAGCGCGCATGAACGCGCTGATAAACGCCCTACGTCCAAAGAAGTGCGGGAGCTTCTTTGGGGCAGTTATCAGCGCGCTCGCGGCCATATCATAGCCGCGAATGCGCTGCAAAGCACGTTTGTGCGTTTTTTGTATGCGCGAACGCGCGTAAAAAAAACGCACGCATTGCGCGACGCTGCGCTATGCCGTGGTGTGAACCCAGCCTTACTGGAGAGGTGCTCGTCGGGATCGAACCCATGTCTCCACAGGCTCTCTCCACGCAGAGCAGTGATGTTACCTCTACTCCACCCAGCCGGAATGCTTGGTTGTGTAGGGAGAGAAAAGTTACCAGGAAAGTCTTAATGATCTTAACATGTAAAGCTTGGATGAAAGACGAGACAGAGGAGATAGGAAACACACATTTAAATATGTAAAGGGAAACACAACAAGGAGACAATGTAGCAAAACAAGAGGACATAGTCTTAGATTAGAGGGGCAAAGGTTTAAAAGTAACATCAGGAAGTATTATTTTACTGAGGGTGGTGGATACATGGAACAGCCTTCCAGTGGTAGAGGCCAAAACAGTGATTGAGTTTAAGCAGGCATGGGATAGGCATAAGGCTATCCTAAATAAAAGATAACTCCAAGGAAAGTGTCCATACAATTGGGCAGACTAGATGGGCCGAAAGGTTCTTATCTGCTGACATATTCTATGTTCCTATATATAATTTGTCTGGGTCATACAACCACACATGACTTAAAATCATAGGTTTAAACACGATGAGCACAAAAAAACTGTAAAGATGAGCTCAGCACACAGAGGTGAATGGCTCAGCAGTGAAGGGGTTAAAAAACAAATTGGGACTCAAAAATAAAAGACAGCTTGCAGAAAATGAAAAGAAAGGGGTTTGAATATATATAAAAAAAAAGTTTTTTTTTTCCCTTCTTCATTGAATCATATGGGATTCACCTGTTTAACCTATCAAACTGAATCACGGAAAATCAGGGCATTTGACTGACATTTCGGTGTGTTCGGAATAGATTCACTGCCGCCGAAGATCGCCAAATTGCACCGTATTTCGCTGTCAATTCGCCAGTATTTGGCGAATTGGCAGCTTTCTGAATAGATGTACTGCCATGAAATTGCACCACACTTTGAAATTCACCGTTTGGTGCAATTCGATACTCTTTGAATAACCATTAAGGCTAGGGTCAAATGATTGCATTATTTGCAGCGACAGTCAAAAAGTGCGTCCGAACGCATGGACGTATTTTTTCACGGAATTCGCAAAAACGGTCATACGAAGCGCATTTTCGTGCATGATCGGTTACGGATCCAAACCAGGAAACTTTGGGTGTCTGGACATTATGTTGGCCGGACATTAGCAGCGTCTGACATCTCCTAATCACGCCGCTATAGCGTACTCTGTACGTCAGTACTAGCGGTTCTGCGTTCTCGAAAAAATGTGTTCATTTTCCACTTGCGTTGCGCGGCCGTACTTTCGTGCGGCCGTACTTCGTATATTGGCTGTCATTGCGCGTCATTTGCTGCTACTGCGGCCGTGATTAAGTGCGCCTAAACGCACGTTAAAAATGTGCTAGTCTGACCCCAGCCTTAAGTGTAGTAGTGGGATGTTCCTAGTAGAAAATGCATCACACATTTAAATATGGTTATAATTTATTTGTACATATTTGCAATGTGACTCAGAGCACTTTGTTTTCATTAAAAATTCTTCTGTATTTCACAGGCGACTTTGGAACCTCTAACTATTCTGCTGCTGAATAATTTGCATTACAGGCCAAAACATTTTTCTTAGCAGAACGTTATTTTAAAACAAGGAACGAATGGACCAAAAAAATGTTGGCCACATTGTAACGTACAGCTACATACCTGCAAAATCTTTGACGTTGACATTTGCACCAAGACGGATCAGCTCTTTCACCTGACTTCGGTCCCCTCGTATAGCAGCCATATGCAATGGGGTTTCTCCTCGCTCGTTACGTTTATTAACTTTGTCTTTCTGTCGAGTAGATGATGTTGGGGTTTTCTTCTGTGTCGGCGTTGCCTGAGATGGGTGATTAGGTGTGGAATCTAGTGAGGAATGTAAAAGACATAAGTCAGATGACTGCCCAAGTTGCAAATCTACAGACAACTTTTCATGTTTAAAACAAGTAAGTGGGTGAAATCACATATTAATGGTAATTCTTAGTGGTTGATCTACCATGAAGTTTGCAGCAGGTGCAAAGAAGCCGCAATTAAACAGAGGTGATGTGATTTGACATGGCTATAACTTAATACAAATATAGGGACAAAATATGCTTTCATTGACCCCCCCCCATTATTGCGGATAGCGATTCAATCAAACTAAAAAAGTATAATGCAATGTATATTATGCTGTACATTGAAATTGAAGTGTGTGTATGTGTTTATATTAAGGCTGCAACTATTATTTTCATAAATCGATTAGTTGGCCGATTATTTTTTTTCGATTAAATCAGATAAAAAAAGCAAAAACATACAATTGTTTACTTAAAGGAACACCATGTAAAAATGAATCCCTCCTAACTTTTCCGCACTTTATTTCTTGCACAATTTGCGTAATGTATGGACGAAAGTTATTTACACTGTGCAAATTACGTAGCTTGTATAACTTGCTTACACAAATGTCTGGTCAAAGTGATGGATTGATGGGTGTGCACAGCTCTAGCCCATGTCCGTTTTCTCCCCGAATGAATGCTGCTACGAGCGATCAGATAGGACGTCAGCATTCAAACGTGGTCAAAGTGCCTAGAGTGTCTTTAAAATAAATTCATGAATAAACTGAGTGGGGGAGGGACCAGAGTTGGGAGTTTAGGCAAGGGACCAAATCAGAGTGTGAGAGGGAGTTCGGGGAAATGCACCAGACCAGAGTGTTTGAGAGAGAGAGGGCAGGAAGTGTGGGGTGGTGGCACAGGATCCCAGCCCCAAGTAAGGATAAAACACCAGCGGTATAGCTCCTGCACCCAAATAGAGTTAGGTTTGACTGAACCCTAGAACTAAATCATACAGAGTAAAGCAGCGGCATGTCTTCTCCAATGTAGAGCCTGAGGTTATTAATGTTTAACTACATTTGATTCTAAACAGTGTGTGTACACAAACTGATTAATCGATAAGGAAAATGGTTGACAACTATTTTCCTTATGAGAATTTTATTTTTTTACATTTTGCTCTTACAAAATATTTGCACGACAATTCTGTGTGAACTTGTCAATTTATAGTTCATGATCCCATTTAAATCTGTCTACATGCAGCAATAAATTCAATGACACTTTGCACAAGTCAACAGACTCAATACTCTAGACACACAAACACACTTCATAACAAATTGAAGCATTATGCTATCCACTTTGCAATCTCTTATATGATGCCTATTCTCCTTATTGCAATTTGGGTAGGATTGCGTTTACTTTTTCATTAGTTAATATACATTTTTTCTGTATAGACGTGCGTTGTTTTATGGAACACTGTGGCCCCTGAAAGAATGTTGCCTCGTCTGAATTTGTAAAAGTTGTATATGACTGAAAATAAAATAAAGTAGATAACCATTTAAACGCTTTTGTGCATTTTAATTTTTGTCGTCTTTGCACAGACATGTTAAATTTCACTACTGCACCTGAAAGTGACAGATAACATTCTCAAATCTTTGTTATCCATCTCAATCCTATGTATTACAAGTAGGGTTGCACCGACACGGATACTAGTATCGGTGCCGATACCGGGTTCTGCACGAGTACTTGGTGTCACGTTAACTACACGCGCTGCTGCGAAAGACACCCACTATCTGTCTATCCTAGCCAGATAATGACTGCGTGGACAACAATCCCCAATCGCTCGCTTACCTATCCGTCACCGCACACTTTCTCTCGCAACAGGTACATAGAGCGCGATAAAATGGTCCCAGGATTGCAACGCAGTACCAGTCTTCTCTTGAATCGGGTAGGGACTACGTTTCCCACAATCCCTGGGCCCACTTTCTTATTCTATTAGTTACGCTGCCACCAGTTTCCCTGAACACTACGCGTGTTGCGGCGAAGGACGCAGGGCTAAGCAACCAACTGTCTATCCTAGACCCAGATAATGACTGTGGACAACAATCCGCCGCTCGCTTACCCAACCGTCCCCAGCGACCGCAACTCACAATTTCGTAGCTACTCGAGCTTAAAACAACAAGCAATACTCCAGTCTCTTCAGTTAACATGGATCGAATATCAGGCAGAAACAGAACTTAATAAATGGATATTTATTTATGATATAGAAAAAAAAAGCTATATAATCGCAGTGCATTTGTTACAGGATAAATGCATATAAAATCAATACTTACACACAAACAGCAAATAAAAGAAACAGGATTAAAACCACAGACCCTTACTCACGTCCGTAAGCTAACAGGCGCATCCGTGTACTTCTGGGGATGAAGATTTGAAGCATGGACAGACCATCACGCACGCAGCGTGAACCCCCTCTAATCAGCAAGAGCCACATGGCGTGCTCCAGAATATATAGAGTTTCCTGCCCCTTCCAAAAATAACCACAAATGGCCCAGCCTCCTGCACTACATGTCCCAGAATGCCTTGTTCTGGGCACGCTCCGAGCGTTTCTCCATAAATTTTTTATTGCCCAAAAATGTCAATCATCGTCACAGACCCCCTCTAGGGATCAAGAGATTTGCTTCCTTCTTTGAAGACATGACCACATACCTCTGGGTGCCGTGCTGTCTACAGCCGGGACTTGAAGGTGTGAATAGAGGACACAGGACTTCCATTTGCCCAAATGGGTAATTTCCACCCTGATCCTGTATCAAAGGAATTCCATTTCGCAGCAAACCGTTATATCCCTCCCAGGGGAAAAGATAACCATTTTAACTACTTTCTAGCACATACGCAAAGGAGGTTGTGCACCAGGCAGCTGTGGAAAATGGATACTTCGCATATATGGATAGCCATAGAGATAGATGGACACAGATACTTATATACCAAGCACGATAGAAATACAGATCTAATTTGTCCCATCTCTAATCTGCAACACTTGGTACTCGTGCAGATGCCCCCGATATTTGCCCCGATACCGGAAGCCAGCATTGAGCTGGCTTGCCGGTGTTGTGTCGAATGTGGTTCCTCGTCGAGAGCTGTTACAAGCAGCCATTTCTTGTATTTCTTGCGGAGATGTTTTGTATGAAAAAAAATGTTATTTTACACTGAGAAACGGTTAATGTAAAATATATTTAATTATTTGGTTTATTATTTAGGCATAAAAACCTTTTCGTTTTTTTTTAAACGGTCGTTTGTTTAAG
This sequence comes from Leptobrachium leishanense, assembly GCA_009667805.1. NCBI lineage: Eukaryota > Metazoa > Chordata > Amphibia > Anura > Megophryidae > Leptobrachium > Leptobrachium leishanense. Next base: position 113,906,553 of record CM019067.1, on the reverse strand, counting down.
CCTATTTAATGTTATGCCGTATTTATTAAGAACATACTTCGTTTTTGCACCGTTAAACTGTACATATTTGTATAAAACTCTCATACTAAGGCTGCTTGGAACAGCTCTGGAGGAACCATATCCGACGGGCTAGGGCGGCTGTCAGAATGCTGTTAGGGCATTTGGACAGGCCTCTGCAGCTGACCGTGTTCGTAGATACCTTCCACGAGCGCCGCCGGCAAAGTCTTCGCGCGTCCGCTTGTTGGAAAGCCCCCACCCGAGATCTCGCGGCTGGGGGCTTCCCAACGAGCGAAAACATTGCCAGCGGCGCTCGTGGAAGGTATCTACGAACACGGTCAGCTGCAGGGGCCTGTCCGAATGCCGTAACAGCAGTCTGACAGCCGCCCCATGTCTGGTCTGAAAGTGTGTGTGTGTGTGTGTGTACACACACACACACTGCTCAAAAAAATAAAGGGAACACTTAACACAATGTAACTCCAAGTCAATCACACGAAATCAAACTGTCCACTTGGGTAGCAACACTGATTGTCAATCAAGTCCACATGCTGTTGTGCAAGTGGAATAGACAACAGGTGGGAAGCATAGCTTTCTGGCTGATGGTTTGGTCACTTTTGAATGCTGGCGGTGCTGTCACTCTAGTGGTAGCATGAGACGGAGTCTACAACCCACACAAGTGGCTCAGGTAGTGCAGCTCAAGGATGGCACATCAATGCGAGCTGTGGCAAGAAGGTTTGCTTTGTCCGTCAGCGTAGTGTCCAGAGCACGGAGGGGCTACCAGGAGACGTGGAGGAGGCCGTAGGAGGGCAACAACCCAGCAGCAGGACCGCTACCTCCACCTTTGTGCAAGGAGGGACAGGAGGAGCAATGCCAGAGCCCTACAAAATTATCTCCAGCGGGCCACAAATGTGCATGTGGCTGCTCAAACGGTCAGAAACAGACTCCATGAGGGTGGTATTAGGGGCCGACGTCCACAGGTGGGGGTTATGCTTACAGCCCAACACCGTGCAGGACGTTTGGCATTTGCCAGAGAACACCAAGATTGGCAGCTTCGCCACTGGCGCCCTGTGCTCTTCTCAGATGAAAGCAGGTTCACACTGAGCACATGTGACAGACGTGACAGGGTCTGGAGAAGCCGTGGAGAACGTTCTGCTGCCTGCAACATCCTCCAGCATGACCGGTGTGGCAGTGGGTCAGTAATGGTGTGGGTGGCAATTCTTTAGGGGGCCGCACAGCCCTCCATGTGCTTGCCAGAGGTACATTTGTGTTCAAAATTATTCAACCCCCACTGAAATTGAGTGTTTTGGCCAGTTTGACATTGATTTTGATCATTCAGTCATCTTGCTTACAATTAAATCAAAGAGGCACGTGTAGGTCAGACAAATATAACATAACATTTATAATGAAATAACCACAAATGTCTTTTCTGCGCTCACATCATTATCAGTTTTATTCAACCCCCAAGTGACATTCACACTTATAACTGTAAAAGGATGTTGTACTAACAGCTTTTAAACGTGAAGCATAGCTTGACACAAGTGTCTTGCAGCGATCTACGGGTATCTTCGCCCATTCGTCATGGGCAAAAGCCTCCAGTTCAGTCACATTCTTAGGCTTGCGCACTGCAACTGCTTTCTTTAAGTCCCACCAGAGGTTCTCAATCGGATTTAAGTCAGGTGACTGCGATGGCCACTCCAAAATGTTCCAGCCTTTAATCTGCAACCATGCTCTAGTGGACTTGGAGGTATGCTTGGGATCATTGTCCTGTTGAAAGGTCCAATGTCTCCCAAGCCTCAGGTTTGTGACGGACTGCATCACATTGTCATCCAATATCTCCTGGTACTGAAGAGAATGCATGGTACCTTGCACACGCTGAAGCTTCCCTGTACCTGCAGAAGCAAAACAGCCCCAAAGCATGATTGACCCCCCCGCCATGCTTCACAGTAGGCAAGGTGTTCTTTTGCTTCATAGGCCTTGTTCTTCCTCCTCCAAACATAGCGTTGATCCATGGGCCCAAACAGTTCTAATTTTGTTTCATCAGTCCACAGAACACTATCCCAAAACTTCTGTGGTTTGTCCACATGACTTTTGGCATACTGCAGTCGACTCTTATTCTTTGGAGACAGCAAGGGGGTGCGCCTGGGAGTTCTGGCATGGAGGCCTTCATTACGCAGTGTGCGCCGTATTGTCTGAGCTGAAACTTCAGTACCCACATCTGACAAATCTTTTCTCAGTTCCTCAGCAGTCACACGGGGACTTTTCTCCACTCTACGCTTCAGGTAGCGCACAGCAGTCGAAGTCAGCATCTTCTTTCTGCCACGACCAGGTAGCGTTTCAACAGTGCCCTTTGCCTTGAATTTGCGAATGATGCTTCCTATGGTCTCTCTTGGTATGTTTAACATCTTTGCAATCTTCTTATAGCCATTGCCCTTCCTGTGAAGAGTAATCCCCTCTTCTCTTGTCTTCCTGGACCATTCTCTTGACTTCACCATGTTTGTAACCACACCAGTAAATGTCTAGAAGGAGCTGAGTATCACAGTCATTTTAAAGCTGCCTAATTGGTGCTTATTATGCTTTATTGCTGCTCCGTGACATCCACAGGTGTTTTCAATACCTGATTGAAAACACTTGAATGAACCTCTGTTCTTCAGAGTGGTAGTCTTTAAGGGGTTGAATAATTGTGTCAATGAAGAATTCACAAAAGAAACATTTACTACTGTATTACAAAACCAATTGATGTCATTTTAGTTGCATATGGTTCTTTAAAAAGTCCTTGTAGGATTTCATTCTGAATACAATTACAAATGTACACTAAATTCCCTAAAACCCTTTACAGCATTGGGGGTTGAATAATTTTGACCACAACTGTAGCCTGACTGCCATTAGGTACCGAGATGAGATCCTCAGACCCCTTGTGAGACCATATGCTGGTGCGGTTGGCCCTGGGTTCCTCCTAATGCAAGGCAATGCTAGACCTCATGTGGCTGGAGTGTGTCAGCAGTTCCTGCAAGATGAAGACATTGATGCTGTGGACTGGCCCGCCCGTTCCCCAGACCTGAATCCAATTGAGCACATCTGGGACATCATGTCTCACTCCATCCACCAACGCCACGTTGCACCACAGACTGTCCAGAAGTTGGGGGATGCTTTAGTCCAGGTGTGGGAGGAGATCCCTCATCAGGAGCATGCCCAGGCGTTGTAGGGAGGTCATACAGGCACGTGGAGGCTACACACACTACTGAGCTTGATTTTGACTTTTTTGAAGGACATTACATCAAAGTTGGATCAGCCTGTAGTGTTGTTTTCCATTTTAATTTTGAGTGCAACTCCAAATCCAGACCTCCATGGGTCGCTCAATTTGATTTCCATAGATAATGTTTGTGCGATTTTGTTGTCAGCACATTCAACTATGTAATGACCACAGTATTTAAGAAACGTATTTCATTTCATTCAGATCTAGGAGGTCTTATTTTTGTGTTCCCTTTATTTTTTTGAGCAGTGTGTATTACACACACACACACTGAGGTCTGAAATGGGCAAGTGTGTGTGTATATATAGATTACACACACACGGAGGTCTGAAACAGTGCGTGTATATATATATACACACACACGGAGGTCTGAAACAGTGCGTGTATATATATATACACACACGGAGGTCTGAAACAGTGCGTGTATATATATATATACACACACGGAGGTCTGAAACAGTGCGTGTATATATATATATACACACACACGGAGGTCTGAAACAGTGCGTGTATATATATATATATACACACACACGGAGGTCTGAAACAGTGCGTGTATATATATATATACACACACGGAGGTCTGAAACAGTGCGTGTGTATATATATATATATATACAGTGTGTGTGTGTGTGTGTGGTCTCTTAGGTATACACGTATCTGATGCCTGTGGGGTATATTATATATAAATAATATACCCCACAGGCATCAGATACATGTATACCCACCAGACCAGTGTGTGTATATATATGAATGTATATCTGGTGTCTGTGTGTGCAGGCAGTGGGTAAATTGGGTGTCTGGCCATAGATCTCAATATAAACATAAACTGGACAGGCTTTCAGCAAAATCCTAAATTATTTATTGAAAAGCGTCACATGACATTAAATAAAAGTATTGGTGAGTACTTTTTAAAAGTATCAGTACTTGTACTCGGTCCTAAAAAATAAAATAAAAAATGGTATTGGTGCATCCCTAGTTAAAAGTGTTTGCTGGCCCGTTCAGGATGTGAGCTCATTTACCCAAAGCATTGCTGAGAATTTACCTATGCTTAAATATTAAGAATTCTTAAATAACTCTGCCTGTGTTTGTGGAAATTAGACCAAAGAACAAATCTTCACCTTGTCATAATGCCGCATTGATACTGCATGTTGTACCAATAATGCAAATGAAAGGGTGTACATAGTAGCAGAGTCAGAACGGGAAACAAAATCAACATCATTGTATAGGAAAAATGTGACAGATCCAAAACAAATTTATACCAGAACTAAATGTCAGCATGGAGGCTCCCGCGAGATCTCGGCTGGAGGCAGCGTCACAGTCCTGCGACCGGTACTTGTACTCGGTCCTAAAAATGTGGTATTGTGCATCCCTAGCTTTTACATATACAACAAACAATGCTGCTGCATTCCTCCTTTAACCATTCTACCCCCACTGACTCCCTCCCCTCTTCTACTATGTCTCCCTTTCCTCCGGTCTCGGATGTCTCAGAACTTCTCATGTCCTCCTGCCCGACCACTTGATCCCATCCCTTCACACCTTATTCGGCCTGTCCTACCAGTTACTGTCCCTGGTTTGACTCCTATTTTTAACCTCTCCCTCTCCTCTGGAATCTTCCACTCTGCTTTCAAACGTGTTTTGATCACCCCCATTCTAAAAAAGGCATCTCTTGATCCTACCTCCCTCTTGAACTACTGTTCCATCCCTCTGCTCCCCTTTGCCTCCAAAATCCTAGAACATTTGGTCTATAACCAGCTCACCAGTTTTCTTGCTCTCTACTCGATCCATACCAGTCTGGCTTTCGCTCCCAACAATCTACGGAGACTGCTCTGACCAAGGTGACTAATGATTTAGCTGTCATTGAAACCAAAGGTCACTTCTCCCGCATTCTTCTTGACCTTTCCGCTGCATTCGACACTGTTGATCACCCGCTCATGCTCCTCACGCTGCGTCAACTTGGCCTCATTGACATTGCTCTCTCCTGGTTCTCTTCCTATCTCTCTTTTCATTCCTTAGGTGTCTCTTTCGCTGGTGTCTCTTCACCACCAGTTCCTCTTTCAGTTGGGGTACCTCAAGGCTCTGTTCTGGGTCCCCTATTCTTCTCGATCTATACCGCCTCTTTGGACAACCTCATCTCTTCCTATGGATTCCAAGATCCCCTCGATGCTGAAGACACCCAAATCTACCTTTCCTCGCTCGATCTCTCTCCTCCGTGTTGGACCGTGTTACAGCCTGCCTATTGGCTGTCTCTAACTGGATAACTTCCCATTTCCTAAATCTCAACCTCTCAAACTGAACTTCTCATCTTCCCTCCCTCTAAGGCTAGGGTCAGACGAGCGTCTTTGGAGAGCGGAAGGAACGTCTGAGAGTGGATGTTCCTTCCACTCGATGCCTGTCTGGCCACCTCGCTGAGCGCAGTCAGTGCGCTGAGCACTGCAAAGCGCAATCCTCCTATGGAGGAGGCCCGTCAAAGCGCATCGACGGGGAGGCTTTGATAACGGACGCTTGTTGCGCTCACATTTCGTGCGCGCGCACAAGCATGTGACCGGCCCTGTTGCAGCATCACATCGCTGCGACGGATGCCGTTAAGCATGTCAGTACAGGCACACATCGTGCGCTCGTCTGACGCCAGCCTAAAACCTCAATTTTTGTGCCCATTTCTCGTCAGGTGAATGGTGCCACTATTACCTCTCAGGCTCGTTGCCTCAGGGTCCTATTGGACTCCAATCTATCCTTTACTCCAGTGGTTCTCAACCTGTGGACCCTCAGGACCCACAATTGTCCTTAGTCATTGAGTCGCGACACAAAAATAATTGAATTTCTGAAACAATTTATTCCACAAAACAACGTGTGCAATATTCTACAATGTATGCACTTTATAAACAATTTTGTAAACAGGGATTCTTTCCAAAAAGCATAGTGCAGTAATCACAACACCAGTGAAAACGGAAGTGTTTGCTGTAAAATAAACTAATTGAAACATATGAAATTAATTAGAACTTATGGAAAACTGGGAATGCTTCTTGCTCTTAATAAGTGTCTCAAAATCTGGGGTGATGGCAGACAAAGCAACGGAGAGGGACTGAAGAACAATTGAATAGCTTGGACCAATGGGAAAGCACCATTGGTCCAAGTCATTCAAAAAACGCCTCCATGAGAGGCTGGCCTCCCATGAATTGACACAGGACAGTCATGTGACTGTCCTCGTCTTGCACAGTCAGTGGGTGCAAGACTGTGCTCGGGGTGTGCCTGTTTATTGTGTCGGCACCTCCTCCCTGCAAGTTGAGGGGGCAGTGCGCGGCTGCCTGGAGTGGACGACGCAGATCCTGGGGAGCCCTGAGAGCAGACAGATCCTGGGGAGCACTGAACCTGAACCTACATAACCTGTGTATATCTGGCTCTAAAACTAGCCAGTGCTATCCCCCAGAATAATATGCCCAGCACTGAGCCCCCAGAATAATATGCCCAGCACTGGACCCCCAGAATTATATACACAGTACTGAGCCCCCAAAATAATATACCCAGCACTTGTTATATGGATATATTCTCCCCCAGCTCATATGGATATATTGCCTCCAGGCCCCAGCTCATATGGACATATTGCCCCCCCAGCTCATATGGACATATTGCCCCCCCAGCTCATATGGACATATTGCCCCCCCAGCTCATATGGACATATTGCCCCCCCAGCTCATATGGACATATTGCCCCCCCAGCTCATATGGACATATTGCCCCCCCCAGCTCATATGGACATATTGCCCCCCCAGCTCATATGGACATATTGCCCCCCCAGCTCACCTCTCCGCCAGGCCAGAAACAATTTAGCCGGCGGCCGCGTGTTTTCCTCCTACAAGCGGCCGCTGGAATGAAGTGCGGGTGCTCGCCTGGGATGGATCCAACAGCCAGGCACGATCTCGCGGCTGTCTGTTGGATCCCAGGCGAGCGGACGCACTTCATTCCAGCGGCTGCTCGTAGGAGGAAAACAGGTGGCGGCTGGCTAAATTGTTTCGGGCTCGGGCCACAGCAGGAACCGCCGTTCCTGCAGGACTCGAGCCCTGGCTACAAGAACAGATGGAAATATACACAGAAGGACACACAGATATAGATGGACAGACAGAATAACAAGTATTCAGAAAGAAGGCTGCATAAATAGGTAAAAGGACAGATTAGCAAAATGACAGAAAAACACAATCAAATATACACAGGGAGCTCCCCCCCCTTACCCAACAGCCTTTTGCTTCACTGAGATGTGCATCGTGCACAGTGACTCATGGTGTTGGGAGTACAGAGCTGCTGCCAGTCACTGAGTCCCACCCCACACCTTCCCATTACAGATCCCCCCCCCACTTGCAATTACAGAGTATTTTACCTGATGCAGCGGGCCCCAGGTGGCGCCTGGGAACAGAGGTATCCGCGCTGCCTGGGACCCGCTGCTGCAGGTAAGATGCATCAGAGATGCCTGGGGGCACTTGCCCTGCGACCCAGTCCGCCCCTGGTCGCGACCCACCACTTGAGAAACACTGCTTTACTCCTCACAGTCTATAACCAAATCTTGCTACTTCCACCTAAAAAAACATTGCACGCATTCGTCCCTTTCTTAATCCAGACTACTAAAATTCTCATCCAAGCGCTCATCTCCCCCCCTTGACTACTGTAATCTCCTCTCTGGCTTTAACAGATTCCAGATTATGCCTCTGTAGTCTGTAATGAACGCCTGTGCCAGATTCATACACCTCACCTCCTGCACCTCTCAGTCTCTACACTGGCTCTGTTTCCTTTAGAATTCAATTCATTATATTGGTGCTCATGTAAAAAACTGTAACCGCGCCCCTGCCTACATATTTTCCCTTATTAGCAGGTACATCCCATCCCGGTCACATCGCTCTGCCAATGATCTGATGCTATCAGATCCTCATACCCGCACCCCCAACTTTCGCCTTCAGGACCTCTCAAGGAGCTGCCCCTTCTATGGAACTCCATCTCTCCAGTCCTTCCAGAAGTCTCTGAAAACACATTACTTTACAGAAGCCTATCAGCTCACACCATGATCCCCCACTGCACATTTCTTGCTCCATCTTCCCAATCACCCCTTCTGCAACCCGCTACTTCAAATACCCCTCTCTTAGATTGTGAGCTCTCCAACAAGGTCCCTCCTTCTGTTCCGTGTGTGTAACATATATGTATATTTGTTATTCTGTTTCTCCCATTGTACAGCACTAAGGAATTTGTTGGCGCTTTATAAATACTTGGAACTGTATCCATTTCAAATAAAACAACAGATTCTGCCTCTTGATTTGGGCGCCGAGAAAACCAGTTTTTCAAAATGTTTTTTTTTTATTTTTTATAGTTTTCTAAGCCTCAAAACGAAAATTTAAATAGTAATTTTGAAAGGGCATCCACATTTCTGTGCCTAGAGGCTCCTGAGATGCAAATCCGGCCCTGGGCGTCGGCAGTGTACAGATTTGCATTACATAGTGGGGCCAATCAGCGCATCTGGCTGGGGTTTGAATCCAACTGAAGTGACAGACTGTGCTGGAAAAAACTGCTGGCCTGCCCCTCCCTCCCCCTGCAGCTGATTGATGGGACCATGCCGGCAAATTGAGACTGGGCAATTCTGCTCGACGCAAAGCATGTGTGGAGTCTGGCAGCAGTTTTAAAAAGTGCCTGTCCTACACTAAGCTTAAACACAGCCTGGCCAGCTGCATAAGTGTCCACTACGAAAGTTACTCCCCACATAAGCAGTGAATGTAGGGGGAAAAGAAACCACAGAGAAAGGAGAGGAGGGAAGAGTACAATGTCACACACATAATCCAGACACCGCAAATAAATTGCAGGGCACAGTCTTCCTAATAAGTGACAGAAGATTGTGCCTGCATGCTCTGCCATGATCGGCAGAGCCATGAGTCCAGGGACAGCAGGGTGAACTGGCATCAACAGGGTAAATTGTCCACAGTGCTGCCACAATCCACATCTCCCTGATGGATTCTCCAGCTACTGTACTCAATACTTCTGACCGTTCCTCTGAGAGCAAACCAGCCGAGTTGAAGGTGTCAGCAAACGATTTTAGTGACACCTCCAGCAAGTGGCCACTTTTTTAACCCCTTAAATAATTGGATAGATCCTGCTGACAGCATCTGGCCATTTTTTATACTTTTTTCTTCGTTTAGGTGCAAATACTCAATTTGTCTTCCTCACTGCTCCTCCCCTCCAGCTCAGGGCTTCCAAATGCAGTGGTACATGCAGCTATCCAAGTAGCATACGTAACTATGTATGTGTTTGTTGTTCAAATCATGGGCGTCCGCAGGATGGGGCAGGGGGGCACATCCCCCCCCCCGGAACTGCCCATCACTCACAGCACAGCCCGCAGCACTTTTCATCGCTGGTAACAGGATGATTTGCTGCAGGCTCCTCCCACGTGACTGGCTGCAGGGTGTCACGTGACTGCAGCATGTGGTGCTGGCCGGGAACAAGGAGAGACAGAAGCTCTCCTGGATCAGTGTATGTGAGAATGAAAAGATTTTTTTAAACAAAAAGCTATTGTATTTTATTAATTTTTTTTTGGGGGGGGGGGGGTGATGGGTGGGTGTATTTGACTATGGATTAGTTTTAACATTAGGGGTTAATCTTTGAGATAAATCTAGTGCTAGGGTTACCCTTAGGGATAATTTTAGTTTGGTTAATTCTAGAATTAGAATTTTCTTTTTTTAAGGGTGCCTCCATATATTCAGGGTGTGTTTTTATGGGCTCCTTCATATATTCAGGGTGTGCGGGTGACTTTTTAGAGGCTCATCCATGTAGTCGGGGTGTGTGGGTGTCATTTTAGGGGCTCCTCCATATATTCAGGGTGTGTGGGTGTGTTTTTAGGGGCTCCTCCCTACATTCAGGGTATGCGGGTGTCTTTTTAGGGGCTCATCCATATATTCAGGGTGTGTGGGTGTATTTTTAGGGTTTACTCCATATATTCTGGGTGTGCGGTTGTATTTTTTGGGGGTTCCTCCATATATTCAGGGTGTGCGGGTGTCTTTCTAAGGGGAGAAAAAAAAAGGTTTGTAACGTCATCTAAAACGCTTGGTAAAAGTCTCATCGCTAGTCCTATGGCCACGCATTTCAGTTTCGCCTCATCCTGACCAGGTCTAGATCTGCCTTCGCTGAGGACAGACAGGAGAGAGAGTGATCCGCAGCGCAGAATTCAACATTTTAGTGTATTGCGCGATGTATGAACAAGCGAACTGTGCATATTGCTCCAGCTCTTATCTGCAGGCGTCTGCAGTGAACAGGTCAAGGGAAAGTGGGTGCAGGATGAAACCGGGTGACACCCTGCAGATGACACCACCAGGCAGGATCTTACTGCACTCCAGTAACTCACCTGCAGTAGTGTCACCTCACCTGAGTTTGCAGCTGCAGCATGGCAGATGCATCCCAAGTGGAGACAGTGCCGTATTACTGCAGAGCATTGTGGTAGCATTGTGGTAGCACCAGTTACAGACCCTCCCTTTAGTGCGTCGATCCTGGGTGTATGACTAGTGTGGTGCATTGAATAGCGTTAGACTAGAAAATGCAATGCTTAGATCAAGACACTTACACCTTTATTTTTCTATTAGACTTGCATCAGGTTTTGCAGCCTCTATATTACTACGCTTTATTTTAGAACTGTCCCCTTCATGACATTGTCAAAAGGGTAGAATATGGATGCCATTATAATTTTGCCCCCCGGAAAAATTTCTGCGGACGCCCATGAGAAAGGCTTGTAATTTGCGCACTGTATGTACACAAGTCCCAAAGCTCTTCCACAGAACAATGGATTGGAGCACTGCACACACCAGCAAATCCTCGGCTGCCGTCTCCCAGAACATTCGCTGCGGTTAGCATTTGGAGAGAGGATGATGCCAGCACACTGAGGTTTTTTCCAGGGCATTGGTTGGAGGCGCTTACATTTTTGCTGAAATTATTTTGCATGTCAGGACAAGTAGATCAGGGTACACTTTAGACCACTGGAACAGTAGAAATTAGTTTTTATAAATTTCCACACCCCTGCAGAGGTACAAGTCTAGGAGCTCTGTCATACAGTCAAACCTGGTGAAAATTGTGGTGCATGAATGTATTGGCTCAACTCTGTTTTAGAATGAAATGAATATTAACATAGCCATTTGCAACATGGATAATCTGGGAAATCCAACAGGCATCCAAAATAAACACATGCCCCCTCCAAACCATTATTATTTTTAACCTGGACTGTTGTCTCTTGCGGTCATTTGCATGAGAAGGGCCATCTGCTTGCGCTCCGATAATGGGTACCCGAACAGGATGTTGACAGGAGTAGACTTCTTGCTTCCAGATTCTTTCTTCATTTTCTTTTTCTCTGGACCTTCTTTCTCTGCAATTAATGGTAAACAAATGTTAAGATGCTAAAAGAACAAAAATAAAAAGGAAATGCTCAGCAATCAGGAAGACTAATGCGTAACTAGAGTACTTTCCCCTTAACGCAACCAGTCTCCCCCCCCCCAACACAAGGCTTTCCATATCATTGAATAAACATTTCTTAGATAACCATTATATGAAGGGCATTCTTAACCACAGAACCATTATTTATTTGTTCAATACTAGATTATATACTGTATACACACCAATCTAAAAAGGACAAACATGATGGTTCTTCTTGGGCTACGTTACACTCTACTGGTATATTCAGCTAATCATTTAGGTTAATATTTGTGCGTGCGGTAACTTAAATAAAAGCTAAAGTAACCCAGACTGATATTTTAAATGGAATTGAACCTGAATATGAAAAGGTCAATTAAAATGCAATATAATCTCTTCTACAATGCCAAACGTACGGGTATATGCCACGTGTGTTACCACAACAATGCAACTAAATAACAGGTATAGTAAGCTGCACATCACCTGGCTGTCCTTCCATTAAGCTGCAGACACTGAACTATTGCTGGATACTGTATGGTGGGTTCCAGAATATGACTTCAAGTGCATTTGTAGAATTCAGATTCTTCTTACAGTGCTGCGGTGTCTGTATGCATTGCTCGCACACCATAACCTTGCACATGTTTCTTCTATGTATTCAACATAATCTGCTCTCACAATACACACACTGCTCTATATTACCCATTCCCTACCCCTACACAGAGATGGCTGAATACCCAGGGAAAATTGACAAACACGTAACATTATTTTCTATCATGACATAGAAACATAGAAAAATGTCGGCAGATAAGAACCTTTCGGCCCATCTAGTCTGCCCAATTACATGGATACTTTACCTGGATTTATCTTTTGTTTAGGATAGCCTTATGCCTATCCCATGCCTGCTTAAATTCAATGACCAGGGCAGAAATATGAAAACAACATTTCTGACACAAATATACCAAGGGCTTTCCACACCTGCATTCACTCATCAGCACTCCATATAAATACACATCATGCATACCGACATGCACAAACTCCCATCTACCAATAAAGCGATGTGAATATCCTTAAATTAAATGCATTAGGTTCATTTCTTCAAATCTTTAATTACAAGAAGGATCTCAAGTCTAATCGTTTGCCAATAAACTCACAATACAGAGCTGCCTCTGCATGTACAATGTACATAAATCCTACCCATAACAATTGTATACACTTTGCCAATTTGTTGAACAAAAAGGGTTAGCCATGTAATTCACTGCACATCTCTTGTAGTCCAGGGTTTGAGTCCAGAACACCATCCTGTTCCGATTGGATAAAGTGCTGCAAACGACTAAGGTCAGTCACATCCTGAACAACGCTAGAGTGTATTAGGTGATCGTTCCTCTTCCTCCCTGTGCGCCTTGAGAAAATACTACTAATACTGCCCCACCATCATTTCTACTTGCTTTATAAATAAAGATAGCATTTAGGGTGTGCACAGGCCCCTGCAGAATTGCCACCATGGCAATGGGGATCTCAGGGTCCCAGGCTCATACATGACTGAGGTACTGATTGAGGCTTTGAATGGGAGATGGCAGGATGGCTCCGATACATGCTCACCACGAGTCTGCACTACTACACACCTCATACCATGAGTGCTGGGTCTGGGTTGAAGGCAATCAGAATTACCGGCATGTGCCAGGAAAGGCTCCTAGTGAGAAATGCGGCAGTCACCAAGTATTTATTTTCTTCTAGTCTGACCTTTTGAATGAGAAAATGGAATTTCCTTTAGCGTTGGGAATTTGTTTTACATGTGCTGCTGCCATGTCGGACACTGCTACAACATATGCAAAACATTGCAAATTTGGCAGGAATCTGCAGCAGACAACATATTTTCCTATATGACCACATTCAGGAGGGGGGAACAAAATGCTATATAGCGTATGAAGCATACACAGAAGCCCTATAGCTCATCTGATAGGGCTTGAAATTCTGTCGACGCATAAGGCTTCCCAAACTGCATGCAAATGTAAAGTTTAAACTAAAAACAGGGAGCGTCTTAAAATCACAGGCACGGAGCCCAGCCACGAATCTCCTTTTCAAAATTGCAACTACAACACCACTATCTAGGCTTCATCCTCCTATTTTAAGGAATAGATCTTTGCTGTCAAAAAAAGGGATTGTCTATTCCAACTACAGGACCGTAGAAGGGAAGTGGCCACGTCTGAGAAGAGGGTTTTCTGGAGACACACTTTGTTTTGTATTTAAGTAGATTCCCTCGTCTGTTTCACTCCCCTTTTCTGGTGTTCAGAGTTGTGCGGGACTTAATGTATGTGATGGTATTTGAGTGTGCTTGGGCAACAAGCATGACATGTGCAGATCTTTTTTTTGAGAAAGGATTTTGCCAGGAAGGATACATTGAGATTTCTCTCGTTTTCATGTCCTGTGTGGTGAGTATGTGCCGTTAGGTGCCTTGCCCAAGGACCCTTACTGGAGAGGTGCTCTTGCCGGGATCGAAGGCATGACTCCACAGGCTCTCTCCACGCAGAGCAGTGAGGTTACCTCTACTCCAGCCCTGTTATACTGGACACGCACTGTCTACATGCTAGTCTGAGGAATTCATATGCTGCAGGATGAGATTCATAAACCCTTAGGGAATTGATTTCCCTCCTACAGCATACTGCATTAGAGCTCTTTTCAAGTGCTCGTCCCTTACCATGTAGTAGTTATATGAGCCCTGGAAAACATGACCGAAGTGGCAAACCTGGTACTGGAAGTTGTTTACAGGAGAGAGGGGAAGAACGTTGAACAGAAGACAGAGCGTGTGCAAGTAGGCCGTTGTTTTCTTGGCAAAGATTAGAAGCTGAATGTGTGGGTTCTCTGATTTATCCATGTGTAATTGTAACTTATTTTTACATTTTAGTGTCCTTTTTAGTCCATTACATTTATGTATTTTATAAAGCTCCTTTCCTCAATTCCTGCCTTTTTCTGCAGGAGAGGGGGGGGGGGGGGTTTCTGTTCCCTGGAGATCTGGTAAAAAAAATAAAAAAAATTCCCTGCAGGTTCAGGGCTCCTGAGCCTCTCTGCATGGCAGCAGCTCTATCCGTGCAGTGCTCAGATTAACACAGACCCCCACATGCCATCATCAGTTGGAGCTGAGCACCAACCTCCATTCCCAATACCTCATTCTGTTGAAACGTTCTGTGTTGACTGAATTTATATTCCTATAAGGCTGCATGCATCAAATAAACTCTTAGCTGACAATGTGAATGAACACAAAGTGTTTAGAATAAAGCTGAATGGAGCAATGCCTGTCTGAAGGGCTAAGCAGGAACAGGAACCCTCACAAACCCCCTTTTCCTCACTATAAGTTTACAGAGTTATCCAGACATGGACCCCTTGCTTGATGTGCCTAGAGGGGTGTCAGCTATACCCTCCTGATGAGGCATAATAATGCCGAAACGATTGTCGGGGGTTGCTGCACCTCTCGTACAGGGATGACGTCCTTGGCAGTCAGTACTGGCAACCCTCATTGGGTGATTGCAGGCTGATTTGCATATGGAAAATTCATCTCTGTAATGGCACAAGCAAGCTAAAGCCTTGTGAGACCTGAGCGGGCCCCACATGGTAGAGCAGGCCACTAGTGCGGTTGCTCGTCCTCAGGACCCACACAAACCCCCCTTTCCTCACTAAGCAGGAACAAACCTTCTTGCCCTCCAGCTGGCATTACCTGTCCAGGCATCGAGTGATCTGAATTCCACACCCCTGAACAGATATATATGTGGAAGCCCGGTTACATACACCATGATAACAAAAAAGTAGGACTGTCGAGACACAGAATGATTGAAAAGCATATCCAGCAAGAAATCTAAAACCTGCTGGCGCAGGTCTGTTTCTAGGTCTATGAGTCCAAACGTTTGTTTGTGCATTAATTTTAAAAACCTTAGTGTAATAAAGATATCTTATTTGTATTATACAATGCAGTGGAAATATTTCTCTCTTTTAACATGAGACCTCATTCTCTGATCGGTTGATATTATTTTTGAGAGGAAACCCTGATCGGCACAAGTCAATTGAAACCGCTTTGCGGGGTGCACTACAACTATTTTTTTGCAGAATGTATTACGACGTCAAGGATATTGCGAGTCTGATTTTGTATCTTATATTTAAACAACAAAGAAAGCTTGAGGTTGATGTATATGTTCACTTCCCCTTGATTACATCAGATGACCAAGCTTGATAAAAAGAGGAAGAAGTTTCAAAGGGCACAACATGCAAGCAAGATCCACATCTGCACAGAGTCAAATGCAAAGACATCCAACGGGGAACATCTGACCATTTACAATTGATTAGGGTGAGCAGGCAGAAGCCACGGACAACCCTTGATATCTAGCAGTTTTCGGAGTGGTGGTGGACAATTATGCACACCGTTTTCTGACTATAAAAGGAGTCAGCATGGGCACAACCATAACTTAAAGTAACTTCAAGGATGAAGGTGCAATCTTGTCCATTTAGATATGTACAAAACAAGTTAAAACATTAGAAAACTTCTTGATGCCCATTACCACTTGACCACTGAATTTGTTAAGCCACAACTTAATTGGCACATACAGAATTGTACAGTACTTAAATCCTTCTGTGTTTTTGCTTAATGTATGTGGTTTTTCAACTGAGGAAAGCAAAAGAGGTGCTTAACACGGAAAATTGAAGCAATTGCTGGGTGAAATCACGTGTAATTCAGCTGGGTCACTTGCTCTGAAGACCAAATCATGGATAGCCTGTGCTTGAAAACCAAGACACTCCTACAAGGAATATTATTTATACATCCTACCTGTAACACACAATAAGATGTTCGGTATGTAATCTGTTTAGTTTCATTATAAAAATCACAAAATAATGCTAAGCTTGTGTACTACAGACACAGTATTACTATTTTTAGTTATGTTTGCAAAGTAACATTTTATTATGACCAATAGCATCACAGTGGTGAGCCGTATCTCGGCAGGGAGTTGTGTGTAAAACAAATCTCACAACCAGACTAGCCTGAGCATTTCCTAAATAGAATACAAAATCTATAATAAACCTTCAATGACAGAGTGTTTTGTCACTTAGGGAGGGGGGTCCAAAGGAAAGGATGAACTGCTAGCATAACTCCAGAAAGTATAAGTATCACCAAGTAACCTGAGGCTATAAAGCCTTTGTCAAGGTGATGAAACCTCAAAATACGCATTATGCCTACATATAATAAAGAGTCATACCGTGCTAGGACTTTGGGTGTATATTGAATTTTCCATCTAGCAAAGATCTTGGCAAATCTAGATTATACTTTACAGACAGTAAAATGGTTTAGGAATAAATATAAAGCCAGGCAAAGTTTTGTAGATAAATATGGGTATAACCATCCTGAAACATAAGGGTAAGGGGCTATATTTGAGCTCAGGGTTATATTTTAAGATTCTGTGGCTACCGAATACCTAATTTGTCCTATCCTGTCGGAGATCTGGGTTAGAAATAGTCGGTTTTCGATTGCAAGGGACAAACAAATTGATTTAAAAAGGGGTTATTCAGAAAGCACCAAAATTTTAGTGCTTTCTGGTACGTCGCAATTCTGCGATTCCATTTCACCAACCATGCAGTGAATTCACTATTCACTGCAGGGACCCCGAAGTGCCCCGGTCAAAAGACTGAACTGCAGAAAATTCTAAAATAAACAAAAATGGAATCTGCTATTCTTCTAAAAGGTGTTTAAACCAATATAAAAAGTATAAAAATGTGTGTAAATTGTAAAAGAGGTCCTATAATAAAAAAAGTCTGTTACAGATTAAACAAATATAGATTTTTTCTTAATAAAAAAAAAATTTGGAATCAAAAATGTCATTTAAAAATATATAAAGGTGTTAAAAAAAAAAAAAGACGGTTTGCTGAAATTAAAAATAAATAAATAGTTGAATAACACTTTTAGTCTCACTGGTAACAGTATGATATTCCTTTCATTTACCAAATAAGCCACTTAACCTAACCAGGCGTTCCGATTCTGACATATTTGAACAATTTTTTTTATCCCCCTAGCGATTTTCCCAAGTGTGGCTTGGGGTTAAATTCATTGCTGAAAGTGGTAAATCCGAGCCACACTCTGGCTGGATACATACCTGTCCGTGCGCTCCCTGTGGCGTCCTGCTTCCTTTCTCGCGAGGAGGGAACCACGATGCCGCGATCGCATGGAGGAGAGAATGCAATTGCAGGAGGACAGCGAGGGAGCGCAGGGCAGGGACAGGTAATGTATACAGCCCGAGTGTGGTTCGGGGTTACTGCTTTCAGCAATGAAATTTAACCCCGAGCCACACTCTGGAAAACTGCCAGGGAGGTTAAACTTTGCATCCAGCCATGGATGCCTTCGATCTTCAGCACATCAGGATCATGTTTAAAAGCTTGATAGTAAGCACCTTGTTTACACTATTACCAAAACAACCATAACAGCAAGAGACTTCAGGCTCTTGACCTTGGTGAAACTTGACCAGAGCTTTTGTAAACTTTGCAACTCCATAGACTATGATAGGTTTACAACAGTTCTGGTTAGGTTTACAGGAGTCTAATTTTGAAACATGGATAACATAGTGGTGACGTAGGAGGAGGAGGATACTTCCGTCACCAAGGGAGACCCCAGGACGTGGAGTAAATTTGGCCGGAAGTCTGTAGTAATACGGATGTGATGTATCGGAGAGGAAAGCGTCTTGGCAACGGAGGAGGATATCCGATTTGTGTGGGCGTGCACGATTACAGCTGGAGGAGATTTTCTTATTATAGTATGGTATATAAGTGTGGAAGAATTATTTGAGGTCACTATTCAAGTCGGAAGACGAAATGTGTCGAGTGACGGGACCCGAGCCAGTTGGACCTAGGCCTTGATCAGCCGTGAACATCTGGGACCGGGTGACTTTTCTGTATACATGTGATTAATCATTTTACATTGTAAGCGCAATAAATATGGTTGATTTTTAACCTTTATCTATGGTCCTTCACTATGAATGTATCATTTATTCCCTTATAATATGCCATTGGAGCCATATGCGAAACGAAAAAATGAATAAAGGATACCCTGCATTGGCTACCTACATGCTTGATCAGCTTCTTTGTGAGTGTTTAATTGGCACATTATTTAAACACTTTGGCCCCCATTACGTTCCTCGCACATTTGGTTTTGTGTGCGCAAATGCGCATTTGCGCGAGGGGCAGAACCCTTTGCGCTGAACGTCGTATTACAACGTTCGCGCAAACGATGCGCGTTATCGTTTAACGCGGATGGACCTGCGCGAGCGAAATGAACTGTGCGCATCCTATACTTAACATTGTGAGCGCAAATTCGTTCGTGCGCTGGTACTAAATCGATGCGCATCTTTTTACGAATGACGTTTTCGCGCATAATTTTGACGTCTTTTAAAAGCTGGTGGTAACTGCAAATTGGAACGTTCTGGCCGAAACGAAAAAACACCAGGACCAAAAAAAATAAAAATACAGCACAGTATAGTTACACATTCTACACATACCCAAACAATAAAATTGTGAATTCATGCATATTTTTTTTATTGCTGCAGCATGTATACTCAGATTTATTTTGACAGGCGCAAAAACGTAAGCGAGTCAATTAAGGTAAATTGATGTCAATTAAGGTTCTTAATTCGGATTGGCTGAATCCCGCGAAAAAAACAATCCGCGCACAGATTTACGTGCGCTACGTTACTGCGCGCGTATTACTCTTGGTTTTGCGCGTCGTTTTTACGAACGTTATTTTTTGACGGATGAGAAAATGCATTTGAATCGTAATACCACTTTAATTCTCGGGCGATAACGCTAGACGGATGCGCAAAAAAAAATTGCGCGAAGAAAGTAATAGGGGCCTTTGTGTTAGGGGTTTCACCCTATGTATGGTTTATTTTTTTGTATTTCAGATATCCCCTATTTTTTCGAGGATGGGTCTCTGACAGGCAGCCGATAGATCGGATCTGCTTAAGGACGAAGCTCTGATCCATCGTTCTGCGACGTGTCACGGAACGTGCGTGCGTAAAGTGCTCAACTTCCGCTGCACTATGCAATTTGCGTCTCGTACGCTGCACAGTTTGCATAGAAAGCTTCAGAGACTTCCAGGTTCAGAAGTCACTGAGTCGAGGAGGAGAGGAATGCCGAGGGAGAAATGGTGAGTAAAAATCACAAAAAAAATAACAATTAGGTAGAGCATGTCAGCAGCCTCTACCCAATTATATTTAATGGCAAAAAAAACAACATTTTTTTTTTTTTTTTAATGTGGTCCTTTAAATTTAACTACTTCCAGTAGCACAAAAGTTTGCACTCAAGCACCTTTCCCAGGGTTAGAATGCATATACTCATTTTTAGCAGATTGAGTAACTCAGACATGGATGAATGTGAAGCGTTAGATATGGGGTAAGGTACTAATGACAAAATGGAAAAACTTGAACAAAAACAAAACAAGCTTCTGAAATGCAAGACAAATTTCTGTCTCTAGGGGGCAGTGACGTTCTCACAAACAAAGGAAATGGTTTCAGTTTCCCTTTACTTGTGTATCCTCATGTCTGGTATAGTTGGCAGAATCCTGGTCTGTCCTCTTCGCATGGCCTCAAAAAGATTGATTGAAAACGCTACAATACTACAAAAGTGGGTGTTTTTAGACCGTCTGCGATCAAAAACAAGTAGTCAAACAGAATGGAGCTTCAGCCGGGACTGTCACAAATTTTTAGTAAGTTATTAATTTTGTTTTAGTAGATTCTGAAATACTTACTAGTCACTCCAGGAGTAGGTATGGGGTATTTGTACCTTTCTTGGTATTCTGGGTATTTTTTTTTTAGTTTGCCATTTCCAAGTAATTTTTTTATACTTTTTTGTAAAAATCAATAAAGGAATTTAAGCGGGTCCCCAAAAATCTGACATGATAACTACACAGCTATAAGATGTGAAAGCCCTGAATACGGGACAACACTGTAAAGTTTGTGAGGGTCCTGAAAACGAGCATCAGCTTAAGTGGCTCGCCCTGAGGTGGGTACCCGCTAAGGTACCACAAGGTTTTAGCTTCAAGGTGCAGTTACAGAGAAGACTGAACCATATGCAAATCAGTTTGCTATCACCCAGAATGGGTATCCAGAGCTGAAACACGAAGGCTGCCTCTGCACGAGAGGACCCACAGCCCTGACGATTGTAGCAGCCTTGTTAGCAGAACCTGAGGATGTCCCTTTGGGGTGATAGACTGATCTACATAAGGTTCAGCTTCCTCTGTAATGGCACCATCACGCTAAGGCTAATTGTCAGACGAACGCAGTCGGAGCGCACTCTGCGTGCGTGCACACACAACAGACGTACGTACTGACGGAAGATACTGTAGACATCACACAGTCTGTTTTTCTTGACGGACGTTGGAGAAAAAAAAAAAGGAATTATGGGAAATAAAATATGATAAATTCTTATTATACAAATTGGAAAATATGAAAAGCCACGTTGTGCGTCAAGGTGCTGGACGTCGCAAATGCGCTCTGTCTGACTTCGCGTCAGCACACACACAGAACGCTATGCGGATGTGGCGCACTCTGCGCGGCCGTCCTAGAGGTTTTACGTTCTTGCCTAAATTGCGTCTGTTGGCATCTGTGTGGTGGTGCGCACGTACTTCGTGTGTGGGTCTCTATTGATCATGATTCTATGCTACGACGGACGTTAAACTGTGCGGCGACACGAAGGTGATGACTGCGTTCGTCTGACACTGGCCTAAAACTGTCAGACGAGAGCGGGGGATCCTCCGTAAAGCAGCCCATTTATGCCGATGCTCGTTCACAGGACCCGCACATTCATTTTGCTCAATGATAAATACACGGTTTAGGTTACAATATAAAAGAATTAAATTTACCTTTTGTAATGGGGACAAAAGAACTGTAAGAACTGCATATCAATAAAACCATGGATTGGCTTCATAGGTTTTTGTTTTGATTTTTTACACAATTTACAAAATGTTTTTGTACACAAACAATCCCCAGCCAGATCACCAACTAACCCATGTGATAACTCATGTTCTTTATATTGCAGAAAATCAAGGTTTGGTCCAATTTTATACACTCACACACACTGACAAGAGAAATAACCAAGATGCAGTCAGATGCATGATGTAAAACATGGCTTTATCATCTGGTGCATTTCAGATATTAATCCCTTGGCCTTAAACTGTGAATTTCCTCTGAACATTGTGTCTCTTGCAGTGTAATACATTCTTGGATGTGTGGTGAACATTCACATGCCTTCCCTTGCCTTATATCCAGCAAGGGTGTTTCCACGCAAGTGTCTGATGGAATATGACATCAGGGCTTGACAACGTTGCTTTGAATCTAGGAGCCAGGTTTTTCTTCAGACTAACAAAGCGTTACTTTCCACAACTGAAGATACACGGATACCATTATTTTTTTTAAGACCAAGTACGAGTACAGATACTTTTAATGTCATGTGACACTCTCCAATAAATAATTTAGGATTTTTTTCTGAAAGCCGGTCCAATTTATGTTAATATTGAAATGTATGGCCAGACACCCCATTCTCACACACACACACACAAAAGAAAAGTATATATCAGACCATTTATATTACATTGCAGACCTCAGACACGGGGCAGAATGCATTAAAAGCATTACGCCAGGCACAACGTCTCAGTGAGTGATCGTCGAGAAAAGGTTGTGAGGTGGTCAATCGCCGAATTCTACAGCTGCGCTCTTGCAAGCTCTTATGAAAGCATGGCTAAAGGACCTGGCGAGCAGTCGCCTTACAACCTTTGCCGATGGCCACAGTGCCAGCCGGAGGAGCCTGGCGGAATGCTGTTGTTCGTGCATTCTGCCAGCCCCTACATACCGCCCGGCAAGCATGGGTGGTTTCTGACCCATGCTGTAGGAAATAGGTACCAAAATACAGGGGGCCAACATACTCCTGTGTCACAGGCAAGGACCATGTCCTGGACTCACATTATGAAATACAGTAATACCTTGGATTGCAAGTATAATTCGTTCTGGAAACGTGCTTGTAATCCAAATCCCTTGTATATCAAAGCGAATCTCTCCATAAGAAATAAAAAAGAAACTGACTATTTGTTCCACAACCATTAGTCATATACAAAGGATTACAGTAATACAAAATACTGTACAGTATAAAGTAAAAATAAAAACAATTAGCCTGCACATGATCTTTAAGAAGAATTGAGACTGGTGGTAGGGAGGGAGAGAGGAGGATGATTATTGTTTATTTATTTATTTATAAAGGATTTTACCAGGAAGGCTACATTGAGATTTCTCTCGTTTTCAAGTATGTCCTGGGTTCAAGTACATTGAAGCGTTACATTTACAGAAATACAAAGTAATACAATGTAAGATATTAACAACACAAATATACAGATTAACAGAAAATAAATATGTAGGAAATATAGTCACTAGGTTACATGTTTACAGGTGCATTCTGTATTGAGGTATGTTAATAGGGAAATTTTGAGTGACTTAAGACTGGTGGAAGATTTGATGGTGTCTGGGAGGTTATTCCATAATTGTGGTGCTCTGTAGGAAAATGAGGACCGAGCCACTGTCTTTTTGTATTGTGGTATTGCAAGTAAGGTGCTGGTCCTGGATCGGAGGTTATAGGATGAGGGAGCTGCTGGGGGAAGCAGTCTATTCAGGTAGGGTGGCAGCTTCCCAGAGATGCTCTTAAACACCAGGCTGGAAATTGTGGAAGACATTTATCACTAATGGAGGAGACTGTGGTTAACATTGTATCAGTTATGGACCCTGTGAAAAGAGGAAAAAGCTGTATAGTATCATTTAGTTATGACCGATGTTTAAGAAAAAAAATAATCTGTATGCGGGGGAGTCTCTACGTCCATTGTAGCTTTTGAAAGTGTTAAAACCCTCCAACATGACCCGACGTTTGGCAGACAAAGTGTATGTACTGCTCGTAAGAAACATTGTTGCTCATTTTGCAAAACTCTCAGACCAAGTTACTCGCAATCCAAGGTTTTAATTGTATTAAAGTTTGCATGTGCATGTAGTAGGTATTACAATGATGCACATCACAAGCAGATGTGATAAGGATCTGAAAAACCTTTTATCAGGGAGCTTAAGGCTAGGGTCAGACGAACGCATTTTTATGTTGTCTGTGAAAAAGTGCGTTCGAACGAATGGACGCATTTTTTCACAGAATACGTGATAGTGGTCATACTATGCGCATTTCCGTCCGTGATTTTGTACGGATCATCAATAAAACACTTTTTGTGTCTGGACGTTATGTTGGCCGGACATTAGCAGTGTCTGACGTCTCCTAATCACACACACACGCCTCTAGCGGACGCAGCGCACTCTGTACGTCAGTACTAGCGGTATCACGTTCTCGAAAAAATGCATTCATTTTCCACTTGCGTTGCGCAGCCGGACTTTTGTGCGACCGTACTTCGTATATTGGCCGTCATTGCCCGGCATCTGCTGCTAGTGCGGCCGTGATTAAGTGCGCCTGCACGCGCGTTCGCACTGCCTCAGTCTGACCCTAGCCTTAAAGGACATGGTCCCTGTCTATTGAAAGGAGTTCCTTGCAAATGAGGAGTCGTTAAAGCCTTGTTCTTTGATCAGCCAAGGAGATGGCTGATGGGATGGGTGTCTCAATTCACACCGTTTGTAGCATCTGGCCAAGCATAAACAGAGAATATGACACCTTCAATGGCCAACATGGAGCCAGCCCCCACCAATTAAATCCGAAGCAGCAATCCATTTGTTCTCAGAATGCATCCTAAATATGAAATTCGTGAGGATGTTCAAGCTATATAATTTTGCAAAGCCAAGAATTTGTCGTGCAGATTTATATCCAACAGGATAATTCTGGAGGGGACTGTTCGAGTAATGGAACACTTTCTTAGGCTAATGTCAGACGAACGAAGTGATAACATCAGTGTTGCCGCACATTTTAACGGCTGTCGTAGCATAGAATCATGAGCAAGAGACCCACACACGAAGTACGTGCGCACCGAACTGCACACGCACAACGCACGTGGCAAACGGACGCAAGAATGTAAAACCGCTACCACGGACGTTCTGTGTGAGTGAGATGTCAGACGCAGCGCATTTGCAACGTCCAGAACCTTGACACACAAAATGGCTTTTCATATCCTTCAAATTTTTTGCATTTTATTTCCCATAGTTTCTTTTTTTTTTCTACGTCCGTCAAAAAAAAAAAAAAAAAACAGACCATGTGGTGTCTACAATATCTTCCATCAGAACATCCGTCCGTTGTGGACGCACGCAGAGTGCGCTCAGACTGCTTTCATCTGACATTAGCCTTAATCGTAGCCCTATCATGTGAGGGTGTCTAATGAATGAGGAACACAATTTCAAAAATGTATAAAACCTGACAATTGCATGTGTATATCTGGAGAGATATGTACAATGTATTCACTGAAATTTCTGCAATGGTTAAAAGGTGACATGGAAGGTCAAGGGGGTTGTCCTGCCACTCCTACTGTGCCGACCTGAAATCTGAGAGCAAGCAAAGATGTATAAAGTAGAAGAGGCACGTCGTGGTTTTCACGTCGGGGGGCGGTTCAAGCTAATTGCAGTGAATGCTGTGTTCTACCAGTAGCCCCGCTGGGACACATTATCCAGTTCTAGCAGTGTGTAAGTAACAGTGTTTGTTATTTTTTTTTCCTGCTTATGGGTGTAAATATTCTCGAACCATCTCTATTTGTCCTGTATCTGCATGGTGACTATTTTTCATGTGAGAACATGTATTCCTGTAAGATCTGCCTTTGTCTGATATAAGAATCCTGTTACTTGAGACATTTTTCCTTAACCTTAGGGCCTTGTGAGTTTCTAGACGATCTGCTAAATTGCGCTTGGTGTGGTTGGTCTACTAAACTGTGCTTTGTGGGCTTAATTGAATGAGGCGTTTCAAGTACTCTGTTTATTATTTTGGTGAACGACTTTTGGTGGCTGCGGAGAATTGTTTCCTTTATACAGTTGTGTTCAAAATTATTCAACCCCCACTGAAATTGAGTGTTTTGGCCAGTTCGACATTGATTTTGATCATTCAGTCATCTTGCTTACAATTAAATCAAAGAGGCACGTGTAGGTCAGACAAATATAACATAACATTTATAATGAAATAACCACAAATGTCTTTTCTGTGCTCACATCATTATCAGTTTTATTCAACCCCCAAGTGACATTCAATCTTAGTACTTAGTACAACATCCTTTTACAGTTATAACAGCTTTTAAACATGAAGCATAGCTTGACACAAGTGTCTTGCAGCGATCTACGGGTATCTTCACCCATTCGTCATGGGGAAAAGCCTCCAGTTCAGTCACATTCTTAGGCTTGCGCACTGCAACTGCTTTCTTTAAGTCCCACCAGAGGTTCTCAATCAGATTTAAGTCAGGTGACTGCGATGGCCACTCCAAAATGTTCCAGCCTTTAATCTGCAACCATGCTCTAGTGGACTTGGAGGTATGCTTGGGATCATTGTCCTGTTGAAAGGTCCAACGTCTCCCAAGCCTCAGGTTTGTGACGGACTGCATCACATTGTCATCCAATATCTCCTGGTACTGAAGAGAATTCATGGTACCTTGCACACGCTGAAGCTTCCCTGTACCTGCAGAAGCAAAACAGCCCCAAAGCATGATTGACCCCCCGCCATGCTTCACAGTAGGCAAGGTGTTCTTTTCTTCATAGGCCTTGTTCTTCCTCCTCCAAACATAGCGTTGATCCATGGGCCCAAACAGTTCTAATTTTGTTTCATCAGTCCATAGAACACTATCCCAAAACTTCTGTGGTTTGTCCACATGACTTTTGGCAGACTGCAGTCGACTCTTCTTATTCTTTGGAGACAGCAAGGGGGTGCGCCTGGGAGTTCTGGCATGGAGGCCTTCATTACGCAGTCTGCGGCGTATTGTCTGAGCTGAAACTTCAGTACCCACATCTGACAAATCTTTTCTCAGTTACTCAGCAGTCACACGGGGACTTTTCTCCACTCTACGCTTCAAGTAGCGCACAGCAGTCGAAGTCAGCATCTTCTTTCTGCCAGGACCAGGTAGTGTTTCAACAGTGCCCTTTGCCTTGAATTTGCGAATGATGCTTCCTATGGTCTCTCTTGGTATGTTTAACATCTTTGCAATCTTCTTATAGCCATTGCCCTTCCTGTGAAGAGTAATCACCTCTTCTCGTCTTCCTGGACCATTCTCTTGACTTCACCATGGTTGTAACCACACCAGTAAATGTCTAGAAGGAGCTGAGTATCACAGTCATTTTAAAGCTGCCTAATTGGTGCTTATTATACTTTATTGCTGCTCCGTGACATCCACAGGTGTTTTCAATACCTAATTGAAAACACTTGAATGAACCTCTGTTCTTCAGAGTGGTAGTCTTTAAGGGGTTGAATAATTGTGTCAATGAAGAATTCACAAAAGAAACATTTACTACTGTATTACAAAACCAATTGATGTCATTTTAGTTGCATATGGTTCTTTAAAAAGTCCTTGTAGGATTTCATTCTGAATACAATTACAAATGTACACTAAATTCCCTAAAACCCTTTACAGCATTGGGGGTTGAATAATTTTGAACACAACTGTATGTAATGGGTTGTGATAGTATGGTCATTTAGTTATCTGTCGGTCTAGTGCAGACAAATAGTGACTTTTAACCCCTCACCCATTTAGAGTCACGTTCCCACCTGGATTCGGGGAGCTACGTGACTTTTTTTTATAGGGAATTCCCTGCCAGATAGGAGGAAAGCCCCATTTCAGTTGTCATCACTATCATGTGCAATACTGTCAGTGGAGGTCCTACAGCAAATGTTGTCAGCCAAATTGGCAGCCTGCTGTGGGAGAAGCCCCAAATCTGCACTGCTCTGTGGGACCTCGTGTGTCACGGCTGCAGTGAGCCAATTTGTCCAGTTATTGGCAAATAAAAGGCCGATAACAATATCCGTAATGTGCTGAATATCAGCTGCCGACTATCACTAGTTTATTCTATAAAGAACCTCATATAGACCTTTGCCCCGCAACAAAGTATTTTAGACTGACAAAAATCTGACACTCGTTTCATAACAGGACACTACAGAAATGCAACGGTCAGACAAGAACAAAAAACAAAACACACAAAAGCCAAAGACCTTGAATGATATTTGTAAAATGGTGCAGACACAGGGAAAAAAAAACTCCAAACACTTTAGAAGCATTTGTGAGAAGATCTAGCCATATTTTCCTGTCTCTACACAGGTCCGAGAAAGAGCAGCGTCAGTCAGAAGCCTGTCCACTCTTTAATATCATGAAGCTGCAAATTTAATGTAGACTATTATCTGGTGTAATGAAAGAAAGAAACAGTGAAGCGCCTTCAGGAAGAAGGATTAAACGTACACGCTACACATTGAATGTGGGGGGGGGGGGTTCTCCTAAAAACCTGGAAACATATTGTGGATAGTCAATGGAGCGCCAGCGAACTGGATGTACGGTCAATCATTACACATGTCCAATAAACGTCTTCTAATCCGTTCAGAAGAAACTCCTATTCCAGATAAGAAGAAATTGCTGCAAAGAAGAGGAGGCAAGATAGCGCAGTATGTCGATTCACCATAAAAGGAAAGCAAAGCGGTTGTAGTCCTACTCACATTCTGTTGAGCCCAACCTTGGCTCTAGGATGGATAACGATTATGGGTCTTCAAAGGATATTCAGGTGCCCATATACCCGCAACAAGGTTCTTCAATCGCTTTCCCCTGCAGTGGATCAAAAAAATACCAACGCACTACCTAGTGCAATATCGTTTAAATGTAATGGTAAAGTTGGTACTTATATATGGTTACACTCACATGTTAATGAGCCGCATTGGCTCCAAGATGTCGCATGGGAATATTAAGGTAATTCCAAAACCTTCTCTAAATCACGTTACTGGAAGCAGCAGTGGTTAAAATAAAAACAAATTTATTAATACATAAATTATATTACCTGAACGCGTTTCGCTCCTCAGAGCTTCTTCAGCTGGTATCCTGCGATACCAGCTGAAGAAGCTCTGAGGAGCGAAACGCGTTCAGGTAATATAATTTATGTATTAATAAATTTGTTTTTATTTTAACCACTGCTGCTTCCTGTAACGTGATTTAGAGAAGGTTTTGGAATTACCTTAATATTCCCATGCGACATCTTGGAGCCAATGCGGCTCATTAACATGTGAGTGTAACCATATATAAGTACCAACTTTACCATTACATTTAAACGATATTGCACTAGGTAGTGCGTTGGTATTTTTTTGATCCACTGCAGGGGAAAGCGATTGAAGAACCTTGTTGCGGGTATATGGGCACCTGAATATCCTTTGAAGACCCATAATCGTTATCCATCCTAGAGCCAAGGTTGGGCTCAACAGAATGTGAGTAGGACTACAACCGCTTTGCTTTCCTTTTATGGTGAATCGACATACTGCGCTATCTTGCCTCCTCTTCTTTGCAGCAATTTCTTCTTATCTGGAATAGGAGTTTCTTCTGAACGGATTAGAAGACGTTTATTGGACATGTGTAATGATTGACCGTACATCCAGTTCGCTGGCGCTCCATTGACTATCCACAATATATTATCTGGTGTAACATAACCCTTGTGGAGTCCTGCTTAGAACCCCCCCCCTTCCTTCTGAAAAGGCCACAGCTTTATGAACTGTAGTACTAGAGATGTGCTCGGGCACATGGATCACTTTCAACACTGTATACTTCACAATGCAGTTTCAAATTCCTCTGATAAATGTTGAGATATATACGCACCCACCCCCAAAAAAAGGTATACTGCACTTTGTGTGACTAGGTGCACTTTTTTTTTTTTTTGAGAAATTATTTTACCAGGAAGGATACATTGAGATTTCTCTCATTTTCAAGTATGTCCTGGGTGGCGAGTATGTACCGTTAGAGAGGTGCTCTTGCCAGGATCGAACCTGTGTCTCCAAAGTCTCTCTCCACGGTTACCTCTACACCACCCAACCGGCCTTACAGAAGACTGCAATATCCATCATCTGATGGGATATTGCAGAAAAATTTGATATTGATCCCCTGATGGGATATCACAAAGTGCACCAGGTCCCATCAATGTGGTATCTCATCTCTTGATAAGATATCGCAGCCAGGACTTAACCGAGATCACTGCAGGGTGCATTCATGTTTCGCCCACTGTGTGCATGTCCAGCTGGCAACGGGCATGCAGTGCTGTGCAACTGACCCTCAGGTGATATGTCAGCTCACTGTCTTATCAGTCAGTGCACCAAAAGACAATCAGGTGCATGGAGTGAGTGGAGTGCTGCCCAACACGTTAGAGCGGCATGCCACTGGAAGTGAGGGAGACGGAAACTTGAATAGGGAATTACTCACTTTTCTCAATTACATGTATTTGCAGAAAAAACACTGACACATTTTTCAAGTAATTCCCCGTCAAACAAGTCCAACTTCCGGTGGGAAGGATAAGTGAGACATTTAATACAAAGTACATACCTGTCAAAAGCCATGCTGTTCTCCCCCTTCAAACGGGTCTCCACACTAAAGAAGCACTGTATAACTGGAATATGTCGTGAAGCTTTTCATTGAAATGACCAAAAACAAAACAGCAGTGGACCCCCAACTCTAGTTACTTGTAGCGGAAAGGAGAGCTTTTTTACACTTATACCAGTGGGATAATATCAGTACCTGCCAGTCACTTTGCAGACAGCTGCCCCGACAAGCACATGGATGCTGTCAGCACCCCGTTCAGTCTGATTTGTCAGGCTGCAGCATGTTTAAAGGAGCCGGTCAGGGCAGCATTAAAGCTCCACTTAAAGGTTTGCCTCTATTACAGAAGGAAGACAGAGGCATTAAAAGAGATGGTAGTGCATTTTCAGTCATGCTCATTTAGGGAGTCTTACAATTACTTTTCAGGGTGCACCACACATCACAACTGCTCGCGCTTAATGACTTTGTCATAAACTGTTCCTCCTTCCCCCTCCTCTATGGAGGCAGCTGTGCAAAATGAAAGGGCCTCTGTATGCTTTTGCCAACCTCCAATGAACCTCAAACATGTCTTACAAACTAATGGAGACTCCTGCTCCGATACAGGAGAAAGGCTTTATTAAAAAACAAGAAAAACAAAATATTTGGCATGCAATCCATAAATGTTTTAAGAGCCCATGATAATTTCTATACACATCTGGAGAATGCATCAGCACGATGGAAGCAGCTGTTGGTCAGATTTGGTTATCAAGCCTTTTTTGCTTGCTCTGAAAAGTATGCCTGCAGTGTATGGAACATAAAACAAAAGTTTAATTGTATGTCAGGAGCATTGGTGAAGATAGAAACGCTACACAACTGCAAACAGTCAGGGTTGTAATGTCCAGATGCCTTAGTGTTCACACCCCCAGATAAAAAAATAAATAATAAAAAAAAATACATGCTTGAAGCGTGCACAGGGCAGGGTATGCTGATAGGTAAGCCTTCTTAGAGCTCCTACAGGCAGAGACATGGGATACCTGCGAGTAAAAGAAGGCTTAGAGTGTGCGGCTTCCTTCAAATTCATTTTCACTTTGCTTAAAAGAGGAAAAATTACAGCAACATGTCGAAACATTGGAAAATAACGTTCAAGTGATTTGCTAGTTCCTCAGAAAATCATGCAAACATTTCCTAAAATTTAAAATCTTCTATATGGACCAGTCAGCCAGGAGAATTCAAGTGAAAGCTTTTAAATACTGCGAATCATGCTGCAGATATCCCCCCCATGAAGTACACATACATAACCCCCCCTCCCCCGCAACTACTCAGCTTTAGACAAGCCCGTCCACAATTCAGGGGACCGGCCCACCAAGAAAGCAACTGAGCCGCTTTCTTGGAGATTCCACAGTACATGGAAAGGACATCAGCCCAACATGTGTTCTGCACGTGTCATTTAATGAATGCTCATGTACAGCAGCAACGTTTCGGACAAAAAGGCTTTTATCAAGATGGATACAAGCCTTCATGGCTGAAACATGGCTGCTGCTCACAAGCATTAAATAATACACACATGTGCGCTCCTTGTGCAATGTCTTTCCCATGTCCTGTGGAATCTCCTGGGACGTGGCAGTCCAGTCCCCTTGCAACACGACATATTTTCCACTGGTAACAGTGTGTGCTGTTTCTGTTTCAACTTTGTGTCTGATTTCTTGGTAAAACAGCATGCCATGCCCAATTTCAAGCAAGACAAAAAACATTTTAATGGCTATCAGAGGGGGCTGGCACACCCCTTACGTGCATTGCCAGTGATGCAATTTGCCCCTTCCTAGACTCTACGTGTCCTTAGATCTCCTAACGCTGACCGGACTCTACACCAAGAGAAAAGTGTACATGATGTCCAATGTATAGGTTATGCACTTCTAGTTCCAGCAACTGTAAATAGCTTTTGTGACCTGGTACCAATAGGATTAGGTCCAGCACATCTGCACCAAGGAAAATGGGGTACCTGTATAAAAGCAACTGTCAAATTAAACGCCGGGTGACAACTGCTGTATACAAACCTGGAGACAAAACAAAATTATCTGATGCTTTTCAAATATCACGCAGCACAGGAGTATATCACAGAAGCCAAATAGAAGTACACACACCACCAAGAAGAAAGCCATAACACACTGGACAAACCACCTCATAGCTCGGCTTTCCACTGAGGATGTATACACAATGATGTCAGAGCAACAAAAACTCACAGATATGGATATATGTGCCATCTGTTAGCGAGTGTTCTTACGCACCAACAACATAGAAACATAGAAAAAATGTCGGCAGATAAGAACCTTTCGGCCCATCTAGTCTGCCCAATTACATGGATACTTAACCTGGATTTATCTTTTGTTTAGGATAGCCTTATGCCTATCCCATGCTTGCTTAAATTCAATTACTGTTTTGGCCTCTACAACATGCTTTGTTATTTCAAGCAACGAACAACAAATACATACAATAATCAAATACAAATGCGAGAATAATAGAATTATAATTTTGTAACTCTGCAGACAAATACTGTAAATGATAAAGAACATAATGACCCATTCCAGTTCAATGACAGTGCCCTTTGCAGGGCGCAAACATAAGAGATTAATTGTAACCATAAAAAAAAGTTTATCATAACAGTAAATCGATCGAGCCTGAGTAGTTATGTAACAAAGCACATACTATAGCTGGTAAGGGGTGCAAGGAACAAATTTGGCGAGTATGAGAAAAAGAAAGGAGAGAAACAAAATAAAGGGGAGGGGGGGAGCAAGGGAACGAACTGGCACAGTGAGGAAACTGAGAAGGGGGGGAAGGGAACAGATCAGCGCAATGGGGAAAAGGAGATGGGGGAGGGAACAGATCAGCACAGTGAGGAAAAGGAGGGTGGGAGGGAAGAAAAGGAATGATTCCAGCACAGTGAGAAGGGGGGGGGGGACTAATCAGAACAGTGGGAAAGCGGGTGGGGGGGTACAGTGGAGGGCAAACACCTTGAATGAAACAAAGGCCAAGGACGGTTTGTCCCAGTAGAGTTGGATCCAAGTGCCCCCCGAGAGGCCAGGGGAGTCCTCCCTACACTACGGTTTACGAAGGGTAAGTCCCACCACGACGGCTAAAAATGAAATCACAGTGAGGGAGACTCGTCCAGTATCTCATCAGCTACTCATGTTTGAAAAGGCAATGAGGCTCGAAAAGATTCCCAATAATAACAGCAGAGAAGATGATCAGATGTACTCTCTTCTTGGAGAGCCACCAGATATAGTACCAAAATGGTAAAATCTTAAAAGAATTCTCAATACACTTAAAAGATTGAGAGAAGTAGAGCATTAGACCACAAATCTGGGGTAAAGGAGTCGCCCAGCAGACGTTCCCATTTGCCACAAAATGTTGGAGGGGAAGCATCCAACTGTTTGAGTAGACCATAGAACGTGGAAATGTTTCTGGGTAAAGGCAAGACCAGTTTGCAGTAGGGTTCGAATAAAGTAAGTGGCCATAGTGGGCGGAACACCTTTGGAAGAGATGCAATGTAACGTTTGAGTTGAAAATTGTTATACATTTCTCGAAAAGGTAAGTGTAAAGACGAAGTAGGTGCCCTGAGAGGTTGCACCTCATTGTCTTGCAGAACCAGATGGAGAAATAATCTATTCACGAATGAGGATAGACTATGTAACTCGAGAAAAACGCCTGACGGGAATGCCGGGTTATGTTGAAGGGGCAAGAGGGGTGAAAGTGAGGGTAATAGACGGTAAGGTCCCCAAATAGTCCACCACACCAACAAAGTAGTGCAATGAAGACAGTCATGTGGCAGTGTAAGTCGTAGCAAGTGGGAGGGCAACCACGGGGCTGTCCATAGACACCAACAACATGCTTGATCAGGGTGGGCAAGGAGGTAGACTGCCCTTGTGTCGAACTATATAATCTCCCAAAGCTTTGCTAATTGCCAACACAGAGATACAAATAAAACCTTACCTTGATCAGAGTCTCGATCCTCATTTCTAGATGGACTGAGGGTGAACGGGAGCTTGCGCTTCAAAGAAGACTTTTCTTTCATGTCTTTACTCATTTCACTTCTATCCAGTTTAGGTGTTCTAGGGTAAGCTGTGATTTTCTCCTTATTCTAGAAATAGAGGAAAGGAGGGGAATAGGAAGATCTAAATAACACACTAACATTCGAGGAAAAGAAAAACAAAAAGTAATATATGCAAGACAAAGTGTTGTATACGCATAATAGAGCGCACAGAAAGCAAAGTCAGAAGTGAAAAGTGTATGGGTCTTCGAATGCTCGGGTAACGTAGGGAAAATTGTACCACGGTAGGTGCAGGATTCTGCTGTAGAAACACATTGTATAAAAAGCACATGTGAATGAAAATTTTAATCCACAAAGAGGAGAGAAAAAAAACATGATTGAATTTCCATGGAAATCTTGTTGTCCCGATCCATTTACAATAGCAGCAAGGGTAAACACAGAGCAGCTGAAAGTAATGTTATTTTCCACAGGTCAAAAGAAAGGACGATTAGCACATTATCTGCTGCACAGACAACATAACTACAGGCAGAAACCCTGATCATACTCTATTTTTATGAAATTACTTTAGCGGATGCAGAAATCATTACAGAGAGAAAAAATATCCTTTTATGCAAATAAAAACCCACATTAAAGTGCACCTGTACCGGCAAGATGCACTTTGCTTGTGATATCTCATTGGGGGGGGGGGGGGTGGATACCACACTGGTCTTTAAGATCAGTGCAATATTTCAATCCTTGAGATATCCAAGTTGCTACTTACCCGCTGCAGCCCTGGTCACCGCTATTTTCAGTCTATGTGGGCAGAGCTCGGAGAAGGCCGCCGTGCAGACTGCGCAACTGTCCCTCACTGGTGACCTTGGTGAACTGACGTGTCAGTGTGGAGGTCTCAGCCGTCACTCACACTTGCGACAGATATTTTTGTTTCTTTTTTCAGGAGATAACACATATATAGGGAGTGATTCCCTTTCAAAGGAGTACACCTTCAGTTAGGAATGACAAGTGCCCTTCAAACCCAATTCAACAGCAAATCTTCATAAGGCTGTTTTTCTAAATTCTCACAAATAAATCTACCATTAAACCAGGGCTTGACAAGTCCTGGGACAAGCCAGCTTCTGGATGCTCAATTTCTGGATTATTTTAAACCATTGTTACCCAAACCTGTCCTCTGGACCCTCCGCCTCACCAGGTTTGCAAGATATCTGAAGCACAGCACAGGTGATATGATTTCCTGACCAGTGATTGCAGGATTCAGTCTGCATTTCCTCAAGGGGATCTGCAAAATCTGGCCTGGTTGAGGGTCCCGAGGACAGGTTTGGGAAACACTGTTTTAAACGAATATGCCTACCAATACTATTTTGGTTGCTGATCAGGTGTATTTGGCTTCTGAGTTTTATCAAGCCCTGGTTTGAAAGTCCATTCTGCGACCGGCTCACCGAGTCTGTAACAGCGATCATATTATGATTTAGCACGGTATGGATATATTAACCTGAGGCTCTCTGTCGCTGGCACGACCAAAAGAGAAAACCCAAAATGGGATGGCAGATAGCTTTTGTGGTAGTGTTACTCAACAGAAAATTCTCCAAGAAAGCCCACCAGCTGTTTTCCATGCATTCCTACAAGCAGAGGAAGACATCCGGAAATATCTATGGCCAGCTGCTGGAGCCATGGAAAGGGAAAGAAAAAAAAAACAAACCTATTTAAGGGAAACCCAATAAAAACATCTGTCTGCTGGCTGGATTGTACTACCACCAAGCTGCGTCTTCATCCTACCTTTCGTCCTGTGGGTTTCTCGACCATGGTGTTGCAGTCGCTGTCAGAATTCTCGCTTGGGATGGCTTTCGCAGATAGGGTTTTGGGCATCTTACTATTTATTTGTTCCAAGCCCAATCTTTACCATCGTATGTCTAGAAGATAAAATAAATAAAAACAATTAAAACCAAAAACCAAACAGATTGTCCCTGGAATTGGGGAAAAAAGGTAATCTGCTCTATTCATGCCCCAGAGACAAGTTTCTAAATGGGAAAAATCAAGATAATGACACATCTGGACCCCAGCTATAGACCCTGTTTTAGGCCAAACAAATGCTAGCTCACCCCCTCCCTTGGCTTAGGACACTTAGCCTGGCTTTTTAATCTATGTAATGTGTTGATATAAATTTAAGGTGAGGAAAGCAAACAAATTTAATTTGAGTGGCTTAATTTAAAAAACAAAAGCATGAAAAAAACACAACATTAGCCCCTTCCGGCCGCAGGGTGTTTTAAGACTTTCTGCCGGCGGTTGGGTCTAAACACCGCTGGATGGCATAGCATGCCCCACTGGCTCATTATACATTCCGCCCCCCAATATGTGCGTCGAGTACATCATTGGCTGCCGCAGGACTGCATGAAATAAGGCGGTCCCGCGGCAGCCAACCACATGCTTGGCTCACTGAGACAGGAGGTGGGCTGAAAGACAGTCTTAGAGTTTACGGGGCATGCTATGCCGCCAGGAAGTCCCCAGGGGTTAACAACAGCAGACACAGATGGATACTGACAGGCGGTCTATTCAGAGCTTTAAACAGCCCGAAACAACGCAACAGTCCAAAGATGACAGTACAAATGCCCTGCGGGCACATGTTTGAGAATCTGAAACATGGCTTTATGATCTTTTTACTGGTCATATAAGGCTGCTACTTCTGTGTACCACATTATTATATACATGCATCATATGAAAGCCCCCAGACTTACTGAAACATTGAACCCACTTCATGTATAAAACAAGAAAAAGAAGTTGTCATTTGCGTTCACCTCCATAGATCCAATGCGAAACAAGAGATTTTGGTTTACTTAAATAGCCATTAAAGTGTAAGCCCACCTGCCATGTCACGGCACCTCTGGTCAGGTGGGTTCTAACCTAATGAAAACAAAAGCTGCTTTCTAAGTAACTACATGTCCTCTCTCTTGCTGCTTCTCGGCTAAGAGACAGGCTGGTGGGTTTATATTTATACCCTCACCACAAACCTTTCCAAATTGGGATAAAAGAAAATATAGAAAAAGTCAGCGGCAACAATGACCTGGCTGGGGATACAACAAAAAATGGCTTTGCGCCTATTCCTTACCAGGGCACCTGCATAAACCAGAAGAATCCAGTTCATTAGGTTAGGACCCACCTGACCAGAGGTGCCGTGATGTGGCAGGTCGGCTGACACTTTAATGGCCATTCAAGTAAACCAAAACCTCTTGTTTCGCATGGAGGTGAGCGCAAATGACAACTTTTTTATTATTATTATGTTTTATACATGAAGTGGGCTGGATACTTCTGGTTGGCGCAGCTGCCCTGGTAAGGAATGGGCGCGATACCATTTTTTTCTGCATATATGGATATTTTGTTGAATCCCCAGCCCGGTCATTGCTGCTGCTGTCCTTTTCATTGGTTTTCTTTTTTAATCCCAAAGTGGAACGGTTTGTGGTGACGGTATAAATATAAACCCACCAGCTTGTCTCTTAGTGGAGAAGCAGCAAAAGGACATGTAATTGCTTAGAAAGCAGCTTTTGTTTTCATTAGGTTAGGACCCACTTGACCAGAGGTGCCGTGACGTGGCGGATGGGTTTACACTTTAATGGCAATTAAAGTAAACCAAAACCTCGGTTTTGTTTCACAAGGACCTATGGAGGAGAGCGCAAATGACCACCTTTTTTACGGAAACATTGGACACAGTGTTATGTTATACAGAAACAAAATTGTCTGCTCTCCACATTTATGAATCTGTTCCAGAATTAACTGCATGCATCTTTAAGAATAAGTTTCCCTCTGGTTCCTAAATTCATGGCTTGATATACACAAATACACCATTCTGCTTAGTTCCTAAAAAAACGTGTTATTGGTCCAAGACTTCTTACAGATGTAAATTTGTCTAGCAAAGGGGGCTAGGATCAGCAGATCACTACCTCCTAGTATGAAACAGAAAAGATCCCGGACTCAGGCAGCTGAATTCGTGAGTTTATTCAAACGGGTAGCATCTCACCACCACGGAACAGTGACGTTTCGGCCACAGACGGCCTTAATCAGGTATGATTAAGGCCGTCTGTGGCCGAAACGTCACTGTTCCGTGGTGGTGAGATGCTACCCGTTTGAATAAACTCACGAATTCAGCTGCCTGAGTCCGGGATCTTTTCTGTTTGGTGCTGTTTGTGAAGGGAGTTTCGGCGCTCCCATTCCTGGAGGCTCGGCGCCTGGCTTGTGGGCTCCCAGCGGTGGTGATCGCGGCACTCTTGGATTACCTCCTAGTATGGACAGATCTCCTGCAGGAAGCTGAAAACAATGGAAGTTCAAAGGCCGAGGATCTATTTGACACTTTCACTTCATTCTTTGTGCATGTTTTAGTACAGCATCCATCCAAAAACATTAAAAATATAAAGACATTCTAGTGTCTGGAGTCCCTTTAACCCTTTTACTGCCAAACACTTCTGGTTGAAAAAATATATAACAATTATTTGAAACATGGGGTGTCCTGTTCCACTGAAACTAGTAACAGGGAGAATCTGTGTTAGAGGGCCGAGTCATAAATACATGGCGCTGATAAAAAGATACTAGTAGCATTGCAACTGTTGATGTGGACCTCCTGGATTCGATGGAGAAGCACGATCCTCCATAAGCTATGCACAAGTTTACGTGGGCAATGGCGTGCTGAAATCCAACACAGCACAACAGCAAAATCATTTAACACCAGGGTCTCCTAAGTCCGTATTCTTTTCAGAATATGGGCTCAAGCAGATAATAATGAGAGAGTTTGGAATAACTAGTCCTTCTCGGGCTCCTATACCTTCTAGTAAGCAGCCGCTAAAGCTGAGCTGGAAGCAAACCTCAAGTGTAATGTCCCCTAGCCTTAACTTAAATGGCAGAACTGGAATAGGGCATGGGAGGTGTAGATAACGCTTTAATGTAGAGTAATAAAAAGCTTTACATTTGTCTAAAACTTGTTATTCTGAAACTGCTAAAAATGTAAATAATGTAAATTTGTCCGGCTGGGTGGAGTAGAGGTAACATCACTGCTTTATAACCGTGGCGAGACACTGTGGAGACACAGGTTCGATCCCGGCAAGAGCACCTCTCCAGTAAGTGTCCTTGGGTAAGACACCTAACGGTGCATACTCTCCACCCAGGAAATACTTGAAAACTAGAGAAATATCAATGTATCCTTCCTGGTAAAACGCTTTCTCAAAAAAAAAAAAATAATAATAATAATAATAATAATAAATAAATAATTTGCTCATTGGTACTTATTTTTTTTAACATTTACAGAAATATTGCTGGGATGAAAAATTATAAACTCTAGATGGTGTCCCTCAATTTGCACGATTCCACACGGGGTCTGCATTATCAGCATACAAACAGAAACAGCCTTTGTGTCTGATTCAGTAACTGATGAATATGGATAATAAAAATCATATGCATGCACAGTAGTGAGTGACCTCAGAGCACTCCAGAGGCTGACATAGGCGTGCAGTCTGTGTGCTGACGTCACTAAAGACTGATAACTGGGAAATTGAAAAAGCTGGAGGGGAGGAGGGAACGGGGGCACTCCTCATATCATAACCGCTTTAAAACTATAAAGTGGTCAGGATTGGTAGTTTCCCTTTAAAAAGGAATGCAAATGAGGTTTTGTACGATACATTGTACTTCATGGTTATACAAGATTGCATATACATGGTTTTGGTAGTGAAAGAGATACAACCAAGAAAAAAAAAAGTAAACAGTGCTAAAACCTATGAATCGGCAAGTAATTTACACTGCATAAGTAGTTAGAATGAGACCGATGCATCGCAGCAACAACTTGTTATTGTAGATAGAAGGAATACTGCATTGGATAGACTAGCCATGATGGAAAAGGGGTGTGTGTACGAGGCGATCAGAATTCTGCACGCTCGCCATCGAAAACAGCCCCCCCCCCCGTGCACCATCAGGTGCACAAAGCAAGATGATTATTCTGTTCGTCGCTTACCCACAAAAGCATACAATGGAATAATGCATTATTATATTCTGACTCCATCCCAGCCACCGCTGTGACTAAAAATGGCTTATTTCAATCTGGAAGAATCCACAAAATTCATACAGCCTGTATAACAGGTTAGAATTACCTTTTTATTTTTTGCTAAGTATCTGCTTGCTCAGTACCATTAATAGTGGTTTCTATCAGATTATCCCAAGGTCAGACTTCTGCTCTGCAAAGGTTTTTGATGGCAACATTTTTTGCTTAAAAACCTCAATAAAATGTCAGAGTCGGCATTGTTAAAACAGGAAGGAAGTTGCCATCTCCAGAGCTTTACTGTGATACTGTAACAATTGTTTACTTTAGTCCATTGAATAATATAACAGGTGAGGTGTCCGTGATGACCAACATCTGATTCACAAGCTTGCCTACAGCAGTGTTTCTCAACTCTGGTCATCAAGTCCCCATAAACAGGTCAGGTTTTGAGGATCACCTTGGGGGAGATACAGATTGAATCCTGCAATCACTGAGCAACAAATCATATCACAGGTGCTGTGCTTCAGATATCTGGCAAATCAGGCCTGGGAGTATTTGACGACCAGAGTTGAGAAACACTGGCCTACATGACTGGCCCCAGCACATTTTTGGTTAGATCCAAAAATCTGGTGTAAACTTACACAAGAGCCATTGAAATCTATGTATTTGGTAAGAGTACAGCAGCGCTGTTCAGTTTATGACTGACTTGGTATGTATTCATTTCTTATTTTACTTAGAGGCAGTTTGGACCAATGACGGAACTGTTCCGTCATAAATGCATTTACTTTGAAGACCTTTGGTCCTCAAAGGATTAATTTTCTTCTTTCACTACAGATAGCTTTTTGTTTGGGATAAAACCCACAAACACTTGACACAAGAAAAGTGCGGTTAACACTTCATTTTGAATAATGATCGCTACTCTGGCATAGTAAAAAGAGTAAAATAATGTAAACTTGTCCATCCCCCCCATTTTTGGTACTGTAGGAGTTAAGGACTACATGGATAGAGTTACCAGACTGGCCTTGTTTTCAGGGACATTACCTCCTTGGATCAAGTAGAGGTTGAGAAAATTGCTTTCCTGCAGCATGTAGAATTTATAAGCTGCAGGAGGGAAATCGGACTCACTGGCCAAGTGACCAGGTTCCCTTTCTGCATGATTGGAATGCTACACTTTGCAGGGGAGCGTATTGACTTTATAGGAGAAAAGAACAGAAAAATGTATTCCATAATCTTGAGCACACATAACAAAATAGCATGTCAGAAACAAATATTATTAAGACCAATAATGGTGCTGGCTGGGTGGAGTAGAGGTAACATCACTGCTCTGCATGGAAAGAGCCTGTGGAGTCATGGGTTTGATCCCAGCGAGCACCTCTCCAGTAAGTGTCCTTGGCAAGACACCTAACGGTACATACTCGCCACCCAGGACATACTTGAAAACGAGCGAAATCTCAATGTATCCTTCCTGGTAAAATCCTTTCACAAAAAAAAAAATAAAAAAAAATAATACATTGCCATTAAAGGGACATAATTTCAAGTGATGTTACTGGGGTATGGTCTTAGTTATAGATGAAAGGCTTATGATGGTTTATAAAAAGGGACGCTATGTTTGGTGACACTCCGTGTCAAAGAGTAGATCATTCCTATGATTCACAACAATACAAACAACATCCATTGTCACTACCGATTATTGAAGTTGAATCATGAGGACACAGATGTTTAGCTATATTTTTGGTTTCTTTGTTAATTTTGGTAATAAGGAATAATGAAACCTCTCAAGTTACACTTTTAATAAAAAATTTAGGTTTCCCAACAATGATCTACCTTGTAGGCCAGAGTCTGACAAACCTATCAAAGAAGGTGCCAAATTTCTGGAACCAGAGGCCACATGCTAAATTTTAAGCTTACCCGGAGAATCTTGTTAGAGGTCACCTATGCAAGATGTGCAAATTGTTTTTGCAAAATACCTAGATATTATGGTACATATTGATGACAGAATTGTAAAACAAGGAAGCACAGCAAGGCTTGCGAACAGATATGAAATGCCGCCATCAAAAATACATACCGTATATAGTTTCTGTAGAATAATCTAGAAATGTAATTCTAGTAGGAAGTGATTTCCCTGGCTCCCGATTTGAAAATTACATTATTATTTTGTTCACAGCAAGAAAAGAAAACCAATTCCCCCCCGAACACAACATGCATTTGGCCTTAGAAAGTGCGGCACTGCACTGTATTATAGATTTACAATCATTAGTATAAAAAAAAAAAATAATCAATAAAAGGACATATGCAGCCAGAGACTTTGAAACCACGAATCACAGCATTTCTCGATTTCCTTACACTGCACATCTTTGTTTCCATGGTAACTGTATCCAAAGTATAATGCATTCATTGTGATCTGCATACTACTTACTACTCTGGACAAGAATACCGAGAGCAACATAAAACAGAAGAGCTCGCTCTGTGCAACACCACCTCTACATGTTTTTTCCTTATTGCATCACCATTATAAACCTGCTATTTTAAGGTTGACCATAGAGGAATATGAATAAACGTAGATTTGCCTCTCTATTTTTAAAAGAAAAATGATGTAATGGTCTGCAACAGACAGCAGGCATAGTTTGCTTTATTATGGACCAATTTGCATTTTTACCGTATGCTGGGTTTAAACAGCTTTAGGTTGAGTCCGCAAATTTAAAACAGGAGATAAAAAAGAAATTGCTATAAACCAGGGATGGACAAATCCAGATGCCATGTGACATCCTGTCCTCACTAAATCACCAAATACACCCCAGCCTGCTCCCTAAAATCAAACAGTGACTAGCGCCTAGCTTCTCCCCGCATCACCTCCTCCCATGATAGACTGCAGGATTTCTCACGTGCAGCCCCCATCTCCTGGAACGCTGTCCCTAGTTCTGTGTGACCTTCCCTTCATTTCATTTCCCTTCCTTCAAAACGTGCCCTTAAGACATTCCTATTCAGGCAAGCCTACCACCCGACTCACTAATACACCTCACTGCCCCAATCAGTCCATCACTCTCACCTTGCAGTCCTCTCCTCCTGTTTCCACCCCTTCTAGATTGTAAACTCCCACGGGAATAGGGCCCTCGTTTCCTCCTGTACTGGTTTATCAAATTGTTGTTCAGTCTCAATGTAGTGTAACCCTGTCTGTATTGCACCCATTGTTCAACGCTGTGAAATATGTTGATGCGAAATAAAGAATATGCTCCTAGAATTGCTTCCTACATTTCTGGATTAAGTAACAAACCTATGTAACAATCTTGTCCTGCATCCCAATAACATGTGGATGACTCCTAAAAGGGATATAAATTTGAGTAGCTTCCTTCACAAAATTTATTTTGGGGAAACAGACACAAAAAAAACAGAAAATTACAATCAACACAGCTCAAGTAACATGTGCATAATCTGAAAAGAACTCAGGATTAATATCATTAGTAAGAATTCTCAACATCAGAAATGATGATAGGCAACTTGGTGATATACATTTTCCAATTACAATCCTGTACTCAAATCCTTAATATAATGCTCTGTGCTGGCATCTGGCTGCAAAAAACCAGCAGTGTCACTTTTGTCTACCCACAAACTTTCTTCAGTTCTTGATGAAAGTCTACAGATAGCGGACAGAAATGTTGATAGTATAAAAGTTACTTTTGAAGCTGTTGCTCGAGTCTCAAAAGCACTGCCTGGCAATGGACATTTATACACAAAATCAATCCAGTAAATATGTTGCAGATAAATAGGTTGCAGCCAGGTGATTTCTAGAGCCCATAAAAGCTCCACCCAAAACGTTCCAATTCCAGGGACCTGGTGGTCACAGTCTCCTAGGATTGCATCTCTAGCCCCTACATATTTCCATTATTCTACAGAGTATGTACAGTGAAACAGATCTCAGTACCCCAACCGGGTCACATCTGTTAATGCCGCTTCCTTGCTGGACCCCAGTGTTCTTCCCAGCAGGCTTTGTGCCTTCCTCCAGTCCTTAGACGAAGCTTAAGGACCAGGACACGTCAAGAGCATTGGTAGCATCCCCCAGAAATAAGATGAAGCTGGATCTGTGAGGTTTAAAAACAGCAACCAACAACTGAACAGCTTTATCAGGTTGAATATATCAGGGGTGTGGAAATTTTAAAAAAAATCTACTTGTC
The DNA here is from genome assembly GCA_009667805.1 of Leptobrachium leishanense. Lineage (NCBI taxonomy): Eukaryota > Metazoa > Chordata > Amphibia > Anura > Megophryidae > Leptobrachium > Leptobrachium leishanense. Next base: position 113,862,184 of record CM019067.1, on the reverse strand, counting down.
CAACGGACTAAGTGGTAGTCCAATCTACTTGTCCCTCAGGACGATATTTTTCTCATCAGGACAAGTATAAGTTCAACAAAATAGTGTTTAGAGGTCTTTATTCATAACAACCTAGAGAGGCAGCATCACATGTATCTGATGCTGCCTCTCTAGGCTGTTATGAATAAAGACCTCTATTTAACCCCTTAATGACTGCTGACGTACCATGTACGTCCTGCCCACGAGTCTCCCTAAGACCCGCAGACGTACATAGTACGTCAGCGGCTCCAAACCTCCCTCCCACCCGATACTTACCTCCCTCGCTGGCTCCAACAGAGCTCTGGCAGGGAGGAAGCTTGTCCCTCTGCTTTAGAGGGGCTGGCGAGCACGATGACATCACCATGCTGCGTGGTGACGTCATTGGCAGGCGCCTGCATTTAAAACCAGGAAGTGGAGGGGGTGCTCCTTTGGAGCCCTCCACCTCTCCGACCATGGCAGCTAGAAACTTACTTTTTACACCGCTGGAAAGGAGAAAGTCTCCCCTTTTCAGCGGTGTATAAAGTTAAATTTCTCTGCCGGATCGCGACTTGGCGCAAATCGGCGCGGAGTCGCAATTTAAACACAGAGGTGGCTGACATCTTGGATGTCAGCCAGGCCACCCCCCACCGACAACCCCACCATGTGTGAGAGGATAATATAGGGAAACAGGCCTGAAATAAGCCGCCATGATGGTTCATAGCGGCCATGTTGAGCAGGACTTTGGTTCACATAAATGTATATAGCGAATATTAGCTGGATTAGACGAGTTTGCATAGATTTTCTGGAATTCTTTAAACTAACAAGCAGAGCAATTAAAATTAACAAGATCCGGGCAGAAACAAGCAGAAGTGTCAGGATGCAGATTAGTTACATCAAGGTCAGAAAGTTAGGGACGAGAACAAAGACTTGCGTTAGGACAGCTGCACGCTTATCAGTAAACCCCACAAACAAGTCCCGGGGAGGTAGGCACAGACAGGATCTGGCTAGATTTTAAATTATCCAATTGCCATAACAATGTGTGAAAGCTGCCAATTTACTGCTTATTTGTGGAATGTCTTTGTATTCAGTAAAGGGAAGGTACAAACCCACGTGGGGTGGGCAAGTATCGCCCATGGGTGGGCAACTGGAACGTACCAGTTTATCTATTCATGTATAAAATGTTATGACCATGTGTTCAAGTCACTCAGTCTTTGCGATTCAATCCTGGCTGAGAGTTGACGTCAAATAAAGTACGCCTTTCCTGAAGAGGTCATTGTCCGCACCAGGCTGACCTTTCACCCGACAGAACTGAGTTGATTCCGGTAACATTTTTTGGGGGCTCGTCCGGGATCGGTTGGCCTCGGATCGGCAGTGGCTGCCCAACAAGTAGCGGTTGACTGCAAGCGCAGGTGATCCGAGGTTGGGCGTCCGTTGAAGGGGAGCTGACATCCGCAGGCGCCAAGCGGGATTTCCCGTTAAGAGGAGCTTGACTTGTCCCTAACGGACCCCCGCCCAGGAAGCTGGGACGCCATCGAGTCTGAGGAAACAGCGTCTGGTGCAGCGTTTGGATAAGGTAAAGCCGGTATTGTTTGTTTGATACGCCCGGGCCATAGTTGGGTAAGGGGACTCCCGTACGCGGTCCCGTTGGCATTGCCGATTCGGCTGCAGTGAGCACGGGAACTAGTTAGTTGAACCTCAACAGCTGCTAGCTGCCACGGTGCTGCACCCACCAGATAGGATGTCAATTTGATTTGAATAGATTGAAATTGAGGTATTGTTTCCACAAGGAATTCGTTCCACGTGGGGAAGTGTTAATGTTTTTGTGAGCTGCACGTGGCCAAAAGACGAGGCGAGAGTATTGGAGGTGGGCTGAGAGCCCACGCAGTGTTTGCTACGTATCCTACCTAGAATTAGGGGATTGCTGGTGGGCTGATGGTGCTTTGGTGGGCTGATCGCTCCGGCAATTGGATAGGGCGGGATACATAGCGTTTGGGTAAAAGGTATATCGTGGGAGCTAAGTTTGTATTGTTTTGTGCTGAATGTATCGGGTATAGTACAGGCTGTGATTGAGTGAGTGAAAGTGCGTGAACGTGCGCCTACCTGTCTCGGCAGGGAAGCAAATCGGAGAGTGGACTCTCAAGGTGCAATTTACACGATTGGGGCGACTCAACCGGTCACTAAGAGAGGAAGCGAACACGTCACGAGTGAACTGTTGACTGAAATACCAGACTGTCAAGAATAAAAGCGGTTTGGAATAAGTATTAAACCGTGAAGAAAATATTGTTAAAACGAGGTATAATGGGTAGTGAAACATCACACCCCAAAAAAGCTAAGGAGGGAGAGACCCCTCTAGAATATATGGTGCGCAATTTTAAAAGTATTGTTTGAGTCGCATCAGTATGGTGTAGAGCTGAATAAAGAGTCACTACAGATTCTATGCACGTTGGTTTGGCCTATATTAGTCCCTGAATGGCCTGAGCAGGGATCTATGGACCCCGTGCTTATCCAGAGAGTGCATTGTCAGGTTACAGGAAAGTTTGGTCACCCAGAGCAGTATCCATATATAGATATATGGAGATATTGTGTTAGAGATAAAAGCCATTTTGTTATGTTAGCAGGGAAAGTGAAGAGCGAGATAACACCCAATAAATGTGAGGGTGCTCCTGTTCTAGTGGGACACCGAGGATGTTGATCCTCTCCCTCCGCCCTACCCGTCCTGCTACGCAGTGGCCTGGCGCGCATTGGATGCCGCGGTTGCAGTCAGGGGTGCAGGCTGCTGCTTATTCCTTTGTCTGCACACTCGGCTCCGGCTGGGGGTGATGGGATGGGGGAGGCGGCGGGAGAACCGATCATCATTCCTGCCGATAAAATTGAAACCTCTGATGGGGCAGTGTACAGACTGGAAACCCCAAGACAGGGACCCTCCGGGGATACCGGTATAGATCCGAAAGCTGTGACCCGTGGTGACAATAATATCACTAAACCCTGTGTGGTGTACCAACATAACCCTGGTAAACTCCAGCTCCCGTTACAGGGCGGTGCCTGGCCCAATCACGGAGGACGGTCCCGGACCCATACAGTACACATACATCCCATTCACCACTACCGATTTGTTTAATTGGAAAACCCAGACCCCACCATTTGCTGAGAAACCCGCAGTTATGACAAGCCTAATAGAATCTATTATGGCAACACACAACCCCACCTGGGCTGATTGTCAGCAATTAATGATGACGATGTTTACCACAGAAGAAAGGGCCCAAATTAATAGTAATGCCCGAAAACGGTTGTTAACCCAAGCAGTAAACGATAACCAACCGAATCCGGAAGCATGGGCAGAGGAACACTATCCCAAAACTGATCCCCAGTGGCCATACACTGAGGCGGGTATGGCCCATCTTCAGAGTTATTGAGCGGCAGTATTCATGGGAATAAGAGCGGGTGAAATGAGAGCTATAAATATGGGGAAAATATCTGAGGTGACACAAGACCCGAAAGAGTCCAAGCGCATTTTTAGAAAGATTACTGGAAGCATTTAGGTTATATAGTCCTATAGATCCAGAGGCGGTGAAGAATCGCCGGTTGGTAAATTCATCGTTTGTGAGTCAAGTGCAAAGGGATATACGTAACAAAATCCAGAGGTACGATGGATTTCTGGGAAAAGGTATTAGCGAGTTAGTAGAGATTGCCAATAAAGTGTACCACAATAGAGATTTAGAAGGATCACGACCACAGAGGGCGGGTGCAGGCATGGTAGCTGTGAATACGGGGAATCAAGGGGGAGCCCAAGGTGGTGATAGTGGCCGAGGACGAGGTGGAAGAGGCAGAGGTAATAACAGAACCAGTCTGGGTCAGAACCAGTGCGCGTTCTGTAAGGCCGAAGGTCACTGGCGGAACAATTGTCCTAAATTGATTGAGAGAAATGGGGGGCACAATGAGAATTCGAGTGAAGGAGCGACCCACGGTCAGGTGAATGATGGGAGATATGAAAGGAATGATAACACAGTGGGCCTGGGTTTGTTGCGTTGGCAGGAACATCTTTTGAGGGGCAGAAGAGACCTGGGCCAATCCCACTCGGTAATAGCGAGCCCATGGTCAAAGTAGGAGTGGGGAATAAAGATGAAGTTTTTATGACTGATACTGGGGCAGAATATTCTGTTGTGACACAACCAATTGCACCACCGGCGGGAGAGGAAGTTGATATTATGGGTGCCATGGGTGTATCTGCTAAATACCCTTTTCTTGCTACCTGCATATGTAGCCTAGGAGGGCGCAATGTTGAACACCAGATTTTGTATATGCCCGAATGTCCCATTCAACTCCTGTGGCGGGACATTCTCTGCAATTTGCAAGCCCAAATTATGTTTCTCCCTGGGGGTCACGCTAGATTAGACCTGCCCAGGAGCAGTGGCTCTGACCGGCAGCACAATCTGACCAAACCAGAGGTCAAACCCAGTAACGTTGCACTGATTATACCAAGGGAGGAGAAATGGCAGACGGCGCCAACAGCGCCGGTTGCTCTGGACCCATCCGCACTACTACTGGGCAGTCCCAGAGTGTGGGCGGAGGATAACCCGCCAGGCTTAGCCGTGAATATCCCTCCAGTCTACGCTGATCTCAAACCTGGGGCGGTGCCTGTTGCCCTGAGACCGTATCATATCCCACAGAAAGCTAAGCAGAATATACAAATGCACTTGCAAAGACTGAAAGACCATGGTATATTGAAATTTTGTGTGTCCCCCTGCAATTCATCGTTGTTGCCAGTACAGAAAGAGGGAACCCAGGAATACCGCCCAATACAAGATTTAAGAGCAGTGAATGAAGCAACAGTAACTTTACATCCTGTCGTTCCCAATCCATACAATTTATTGGCGCTGATACATGGAAATACAGAATACTACACTGTGCTTGATTTAAAAGACGCTTTCTTCTGTATCCGCCTAGCCCCTGCAAGCCAGCCCCTATTTGCGTTTCAGTGGGAAGACTCCAAGACGGGTGTGCAACATCAAATGGCATGGACACGCCTTCCCCAAGGTTTCAAAAACTCGCCCACAATCTTTGGCTGCGCGCTCAGCCAGGACCTCCTGTCCTTCGACGCTCAAAGTTCTATTACTGCAATATGTTTTTTTTTTTATTGTAACAAAATTTTTATTGAAAATGAAAGGGTGCCATAAACAAGGATTAAACATCAATGATACAATATAAGATGCATGCATCTGTATTCTTTCAGCATTTTTTACAACATATAGGCGCGGTCAGTTGGAATGTTTGAGAACCTTCAGGTAAATACAGAACAACTGTCTGATGGATTAGGAAGCGGAGGTGAAAAAGGGGGGGGGGTGTGAGGGAGGTTGGGGGGATAAAAAAGGGGGAGGGGGATTTCCCAGGAGTCATGGTGTGTGAGAGATCCACGTCCCTTGGAGTCGCAAGGTTCATTCCATTAAGCTGCAATCCTCAAATACTAGTGTACAGCTTTGTATCTCTTGCATACCACCACTACTACTCAAGTCCCGCAGTCTCAGGTAGTGAGAGGCCACCCGTGGGAGGGCAGGCGGCTGGCCAGTAAAACCATCGGTGCAGATGTTTGTCTGTGGTGCCTGCCGCTCGGTGGAGAAGATCTTCGATGTTGCGGAGTTCGTGTAGTTCCTGTACCCATTCCTTAATGGAGGGGGCAGTAGACGATTTCCAATGTCGGGGAATAACAGCTTTGGACGTGTTCAAAAGTCTGATGTCCAGTGAGTTTGCATAATCCCCCACCGACCGGACCGTATGGTGCAGAAGCATCGGGGCAGGCGAAAAGTAAGGGGGCATAGTGGAAACCTTACAGATGGTGTTATGTACGGTGCGCCAGAAAGGTTGGAATTGCGGACAGGACCACCACATGTGTAGCATGTTGGCATGGGGAGCATGACATTTCCAGCAGGAGCCATCCATTCGTGTGTCGTAGTGGGCAATCAGCGCGGGAGGTTTATACCATCTCGATAGTAGTTTATAGGCCGTTTCCTGCGTTCTGCTGGCTATGGAGCATTTTGTAGAAAGGGTGGTAATTTTATCCCACTCGTCATCAGTGAAGGGCCGCTGAAGGTCAGCCTCCCATCTGGCCCTGTATGGGGGCTCAGTGCAGGTCAGATCCCTGAGCAGGCCATAGAGGAGGGATATACCATGGGGCAGGACGCAGGGGCGTTGTATCAGCATTTCAAAAGGGGTAAGGGGTCGTGTAAATGCGGACGGCTGTGCCAAGGTACGCAAGTACGTGGTCAGGCGGCGCAGATGAAATCGTATTAGGAATGAGTGCGGGTGAGGCAGTGGGATATCTGCTGGAAGTTTGAATGTGTCTCCGTCAATGTACAGTGAGGCACGGATCTGCTGGGTCCCTTCCTGGGCGGGGCGGACATATCTGGAGTATACAGGTAAGCGGTCGACAGGGAGGAGGGCCATGGAGCAATTGTCGTGGAACGTTGGAGGGATTTCCAGATTTTAAGGGTAGCAGAGACGGTGGGGTGTGAGGAGGTCTCGCATTTCGCGTTAGTGCCCAGAAGCCACGGGAGCGAGGCTAGGTCATTGCCAATGAGGTCTCCTTCTAGGGGTATCCAGAGCTTTTGGGAGGGGTTGTTCGACCATTCGGAGATGCGGAGTAAATGTGTAGCCTGATAATATTGCTTAAAGTTGGGTAGGGCCAGGCCACCCTGGAGTTTTGAGGCAGTCAAAAGGCTAAATTTAAGTTGGGGTTGGCGATTGTTCCACACATACGTGATAAAGATCGACTGCAGGGAGCTGAAGAACAGTCTAGGTATGGTGATCGGTAAAGTCGGTAAAGTCCAGTATGCGGGGGAGGATATTCATTTTTAGGACATTAATGCGGCCAAACCAGGTGACATGGGGGAAGGCCCAGGATGCCAGGTCCGAGGAAATGGATTGCAACAATGGGAGGAAGTTCGTTGAGTACAGTGTAGACAAGTCCGAAGTCAGTTGGACGCCTAAGTAATTAATCGCGGAGGTGCGCCATCTAAACGGGAATGCCGCCTGCAGCTGCGCGCGTGTGTTGAAAGCGGGATGTTCACCCGAAGGATCTCAGATTTTGTCATATTGATTTTGTAGTGACTATACAAGCTGTATTCGCGTAGGAGCGCTGTAAGGGATGGTAGGGTCATCAGGGGTTGGCTAATGAAAAACAGCAGGTCGTCTGCGTACGCGGCAACCTTGTGGTGTTGCAGACCCACCTTCACACCGTGTATTGAGGTATCAGTCCTGACTGCTTGTAAAAGAGGTTCTAGGGAGAGGGCAAACAGCATCGGGGAAAGGGGGCATCCCTGCCGTGTTCCGTTCCGGATAGGGAACGAGGGGGAGAGGATGCCATTCAGATTAATTCTAGCAAAAGGGCAGGAGTAGAGGGCACCGATCCATGCCATAAAATTGGGGCCAAAGCCCATGCAGCGCAGTGTTTGGAAGAGGAAGGTTCACGGTACACGGTCGAACGCCTTCTCGGCGTCTGTGGAGAGCAGGAGCGTAGGTTTGGATTTGGGATGGGAGGCCGAGTGTATCAGGTTGAGCGCTCGCACAGTGTTATCCCTTGCTTCCCTGCCCGGCACAAACCCCGCCTGGTCGGGGTGTACCAGCCCAGGGACATAGCGGGCCAATCTCAAAGCAATGGCTTTTGCAAAAAGTTTGATATCTTGGTTAAGCAGCGATATGGGGCGGTAATTTGCACAGACCTCTGGGTCTTTTCCCGGCTTCGGGATAAGGGTGATAGTGGCCACTAGCGTTTGCAGTGGCAGGGAGTGTGGCCTCTGAGTCAGTGTATTGAAAGCAGCGAGCCACGCTGGGGCGAGTGAAAAAATACTTTATAGTACCGTAGGGAAAACCCGTCCGGTCCCGGGGTTTTGCCTGTCGGTGTTTTTTTGACTGTTTGCGACAGTTCTTCTATAGTGAAAGGCGATTCCAGGGCTGTTCGCTGAAGTAGGGACAATTTAGTGTGGACATTTTTGCGTATGAATTGGAGCATTAAAGAGGGATGGGGGGGGGGTACTATCCTCCTCCTGAGGGAGGTTGTATAAGTGATGGAAATGGTCCTGAAGCAGCGCTATCATGTCCCGGGGTAGCGTACCGTGAGATACCTGGGGTGTGCGGAGTTTGGAGATATGCAGTTTATGTCTGTGGGATCTGAGGACACGGGCCAGTAACCTCCCGCACTTGTTACCATGTTCGTGGAAGAGTCTGCGAGTCGCTAAAAAAAAAGCTTTCTGGGCTTTAACATTTAGTAGGGAATGAAGTTCAGTCCGAAGCTCCAGAAGGGAGGTGTAAATCGCGTCGTCTATGTGATGTTTATGTGCCTGTTCTAGGACATGGATGAGTTGAAGGAGGGATTCAAGTGTGGCTGTGTACGCTTTCTTTTTCTGCGAGCCTTGTTGTAGGAGGTATCCCCTCACCACCGCTTTGTGAGCCTCCCAAATGATCTGAGGTGTGGAGTGTGGGGGGGGGGCGTCCAAGGGAAAAAGTCCAAGGGAGGACGTGAGTGAAATAAGTTTGGAGGCAGCAGGGGCAGGAGGATCATCAATGGGAATGTTGAAGTCCAAGATTTAGGCATGGAAAGTTAGTAGCCAGAAAGGGAGAAAGCCAGGTAGCAAAGTTGTCAAGGAACTGGGAGGTTCGTCCCAGTGGGCGATAGGTGACTGCCACCCTGAGAGTCAAGGGAGAAAACAGGCGGATGCAGTGTGCTTCAAATGAGAAGTAGAGAGATGGCGGTGGAGGGAGGTGTTGGTAGGTAGAGGTGGGAGAGCACAAAATACCAACCCCATCACCATGTTTCTCATACAGTCTAGGGGTATGGCTTAAGTGTAGGCCGCCATGTACGAGAGCAACAATGGAAGTCGTCTCACAGGGACTTAGCCAGGTTTCTGTGATGGCTAGGAGGTTGAACGAGTCGGAGATGAAGAGGACGTGGATAGCCAAGTTTATTGCACACAGAGCAATCGTTCCAGAGGGCGCAGGCAAAAGGACAGGCATTGAGGGCTTATAAGAATGAGGTTCCTGGGATTGCAGGAAGTTGTGTTACTTGTGTGGGAGATAGAATGAGAGGTTGTAGTGGACTTGTGGGGCCATGGTTTGGAAAGATGTTACCTGCATAAAATAACAGCAAGAGTGAGACAGAGAAGGTGGGAATTGGATTTGAGTGAGCGGGGATGATTGTAAGCCAGAGATTTAGACAGAGGAAACAAAAGAGCTCATGGGAGGCCAACATGTGGGAAGAGAGAAGGGAGGGAGAGCTGAAGATAGTGAAGGGGTTGGTGGTACAGGGGGGCATGCGTCCCATTTTAGGAAAAAAGGCAGAAGTAAAGAGTAGAAGCGAAAGAGCAAAATGTAGCAATGGGATTACCAGATTTAGCATGTGGACTTTGCAGTTCCTAACTTCACTATGGACCAGGCCGAGAGCCAAGGATCTGGAGAGCCTGATCTTGGTGTTTAAGTGAGCCCTGACTGCTAGCAATCAGTGAATTTAGGGATATGCATGTCTAGAATTTTTTTTTTTAAATTTGCATTTAAACACATTTATACCTATAGACAAACTAGAATAAAATCAATAAAAGATTTAAAAATGTGTAAAGTTTATTTTCTTGCTTTAAACTCTGTCATTTCATCTTCTCTGGCCTCGCCCCCTCAGCTAGGAGGATTTTCTTCAGCTCCCACTTCCTGAATATTCCCCGCCTCCTCTCCGTCCACTACTCCACCCAACAATGCTTCACATGAACTAAATTTCTTGCTCCATCTTGCTCACAGCCCCCCCATGCACCCCACTACTTCATATACTCCGCTATTACCCTCACCTAGTGTGTCACCCCTCTCCTCTTCCATTGTAAGCTATTGGGCAGGGTCCTCTCTCCTGCTGTTCTGTGTGTTTAACTTGTATAGACATTTGTTATTCTGCCTCTCAAATTGTACAGTGCTACGGAACTTGCTAGCGCTTTATAAATAGCTGTGACTGTAGGAACTAACAAGTTGCGCAGCTCAGGACCTCAGACTGGGGTAACCGGGAACTGAATATTAGCATCTCTGCAACTGTGAAAGAAAAACACTCACCCGCTGATTGCTCATACACTCGCTTGCGTTTTTTCATGGTTTACATACTCACTCTCGCACTCAAACTCCCTCACACAGTTCCTCCTTCTCACACTCTTTGTGCTGTCTCTTGTGTGCGCTCCATATCACGGTTTGTCTTGTGCCTTCTCTGCATTAATCTTGCTGTTTTTCTCCCTTTACCGCTTCTTGCTGTGTTTATGTGCTTTTCTTTGTTGTCCCTCTCTCTGCTGTCTCTTTATTACCCCTGTGTGTATTTTCTTTTCTTCCCAGTCTCTGCATTAATGGGGGGGGGGGGGGTGTCAGCCCCGCACATGATCCGTGCATTTTTTTAATTTTTTTTTTTATTATTTTCAAAACAAAAATGCCATAAATGCAACAGTATCGCAAGTACACGCTAGGCACAGCGCTTCGTATTGTGGCATTACATACAGCAGTAAGAAATATGGATGAAAAACAAATAAGTCATATAAACCAGTCATTTTGACATATTATAAAACAACCAAAATAAAGGGTAAAACAGGGAAGACGCATTGTGGAGTGTACAGACTCTTGTAGGGTCCAGGTTAGGTACTAATATATCAGTAGACAATACTAGAGCGTTGAGTATTAGATCTGTTGATCTCAGAATGAGGGAGGGGGTATTGTAGGTACTGGGTCTGAGATGGGTTCTACCGGCTGCACCACGGGAGAGGGTGATGAACGTTTATGGAGAAAATCTGTCCACCAAAACCACATCTTAACCACTTCAATGCTGAGGACGCGCTGAGCGCGTCCTCAGCATTCCCGCTGGTATGCGGAGGACGCGCTGAGCGCGTCCTCCCATTGGGGTCAGCGTTCGGCCGGGTTCCGGCCGATCGCTGGCCCCCCCAGTGCGGGCTGACATCCTCGATGTCAGCCCGGCATCCGGGACCGCGGCCGCCGGAATTAGGTGTCATAGCGGCAGCGCGATGACACCTAATTCAGGCGCCCCCCCCCCCGCTTGTGGGGAGGAGGTGCCTGAAAGGGAGGGGGGGGGGGGGGAGGTCCTTCGGACCTCTCTCTCTCCCGATCGGCGGCTCTGCGGGGGTTAACCCAGGCATCATTTGGAAGGGCACAGCCTGCCCTTCCAAATGGTGCCTGGCATTAACCCCTGGGGAGCTGGATCGCGAATCGGCGCTGAAAAGCGCCGGTTCGCGATCCTTTCCCGGAGCTGGCCGACATCTTGGATGTCGGCCAAGCCTCCGGGAACTCCCCCTGAGGACTGGAGTCATCGTGCGTAGCACGATGACGCCAGTCCTAGACTTAACCCCTAACTGCCACCAACTGTGGAGATAGGGAGTTCCAATGAACTCCCTATTTCCCGATCCGTGGCAGTTAGGGGTTAATGTTTGGTATGGTTGGATCGGCCAGAGCATGGCCGTTCCAACGATACCAAACATGAAAGTGAAAAAGTTTGTAAAAAATAAATTAAATGAAAAATAAATAAAAAATTTTAAAAAAAAAATTAACTTTTTTTTTTTGGTTTGTTAATGCAGCAATATTGTTCCCATTTCAATTATAATGTGAACAATGATGCTGCACTATCGATTTTTGTATGCGGTGCGTTTGTTAAAAATAGTGTAATTTTCCCCAAAAAAAAATGTAACGAGACCCCATCTCTAATTTTTTTAACAAGCGCACCCCATACAAAATATAACCGCAATTGCTCGCATGTTAAAATGTGAAAAAAAACACTTTACACATTGTAAATTATTGAAAATACATATTTTATTGCATTTTTTGTTATAATATACAGACATGACATAACGTATACATATAATAATGACATATTATGAATCTACCGAGTCTGACGGAAAGAACGATATATAATATGTCTGGGTCATATACTAAAATAAGCCTTCAAAACACGTTTAAACATGATGAGCAAAACCGGTAAAAATGACCTCAGCACAGGGGAGGGAAAAGCCTCAGCAGCGAAAGGGTTAAAGTACTTTTGATATTGGTTCTCTAGTGAGTAGTGGAGCTCCTCTAAAGTACGAATGCGCTCTACCGCCTCAATCCATTCTCTAACAGTGGGAGCGGTAGTCTGTTTCCATTTCCGTGGAAGGAGGGATTTGGCCGCATTTAAAAGGTGCAACAACAAAGAGGCTTTGTAGGTGTTGACTGGAAGCGGGACCAAATGAAAAAGTATCAGTTTAGGTGAGTCATCTGATGTGAAGCCCGTAATGTCAGCAATATGCGCCAAAATCTCGGACCAGTAAGCAGTGAGAACCGGACAACTCCACCATAAGTGCAGATAGGTGCCTGTAGCAGCGAGGCATCGCCAGCACTGGGAGGTAGATTGTGGGAACATACGATTTAAGCGAACCGGAGTGAGGTACCAGCGTGCTAGGAGTTTAAAATTAGAAAGCTGAACCGAGAGGCTCATTGAGGAGTATTTATTGATGGAAAATTTTTTTGCCCAGTCATCCTCCGAGATGGGTTCAGGGAGTTCGTTATGCCATTTAGTCACATATGAGGGTACCCTGGGTTGGGACGAGGAAAGGAGTAGGGTGTAGAGAGACGAGAGAACATGTGTTGGCGGGGGATCCATCGTACATAAAGACTCGAACACAGTCATGGCGGTGCGGAGAGGTATGGACGAAGTCAGTTTAGTTAAAAAAGTGAGTTAACTGGCTATATTTAAAACATTCAAGGGGGGTGTAGGTGCTTCTTGGGGCTAATAAAGACAATGGAGACAGTTCCTGATCCGCATAACAACGTGCAATTTGTAGGTATGGCCCGTCCGGGTCTATATCCAAAAAAGACCGCTGCCTGCCCGGAGGGAAGTCAGGGTTATGCGACACGGGGTACAGGGGGGAAACATCTGGGGAGAGGTCAGGTCGAGAACGAACTTCCCTCCACAGCCGGAGAAGCTGTGGAGCTGTGGGGTGATCCGGGGACGTCAGAGAGCGGATGGAAGCTAGCTGCCATGGCACAGATGCAATCGGTACCTGGAAGGCGAATTGCTCCAATGCCACCCACAACTTAATAGGAGGAGATACCGACCAGTCACAAATCCGCGCCAGTAGGGCCGCGTGGTAGTCCCAAACCTCCCTTATCCCTGGGGCGAGTCATGTCTTTATAAGATATCCGAGGGCTGGTAGCACCCCATCTGAATTTCAGAAAGCCAGATTTCAGCTCTTGAAAATAAACCCGAGGGAGTTTAACCAGAACCGCCTGAAACACATAAAAACTTTGGTAGAACGGTCATTTTCAGGTAGTTAATGCGGCCAAGCCACGAAATATGCGGCTTATGCCATTTACGAAGCTCACGTAATGTGGTGTTCAGGAGTGGCGAATAATTAGCTGCGAACAGGTCCCGGACAACGAGTGAGAGTAGTACCCAGATAACGTAGAGAGTTCCTCGTCCATTGGAAGGGGCATATGTCCGTCAGGGCCTGGTATAGGTCCGGAGTCACCCCCACGGCCTCACATTTTGTGTCATTAATTAGAAAGTTGGATAGTGTCTGGAAAGTTCGTAATTCTTTTAGTACATGTGGAAGGGATCTTAGGGGATTGGTGAGAGTGAAGAGGACATCATCCGCATATGCCGACACTTTATAATGGTGAAATGGGAGACGGAACCCTTGAATATTGTCATTATCCCTAACCCTTTGCATAAAGGGTTCCAGAGCAAGGACAAATAGCAGGGGGGACAAAGGACATCCTTGTCTGGTCCCGTTCCTAATGCAGAAGGGGGTCGAATGTGTACCATTAATTCTAATCCGCGCCGTAGGGGAGGAATATAGCGCGTGTATCCATGCTATCCATTTAGAGCCAAAGCCCATATGCCCTAGAACTCCGAAGAGATAATGCCAGTCCACCCGGTCGAATGCCTTTTCGGCATCAACTGAGAGGAATATAGTAGGGTGTCCCTGAGCTTGAGCTCGGTGAATGAGATTGATAGTGCGAATAGTGTTGTCGCGAGCCTCACGAGAAGTCACAAAACCTGACTGGTCCGGGTGAATCAAGGTGGGCAGTAAGGGGCTGAGGCGGATGGCTAGTAACTTGGCAAACAATTTAACGTCCGTATTAATAAGGGAGATTGGTCTTTATCAGGTTTAGGTATGAGAGTGACCGTGGCGAGGAGGGCCGATTGGGGGATAGTAGAGTGTTCATCCAGAGAGTTAAAGGCTTGCAGAAAGTGAGGGCCTAAGGATGGGAGAAAGGTCTTATAATAACACCCTCTACCCACCTGCACCTCCCCCCCTCAGCTGCCTTCAGCGCTCAAGACCTGGCAGACTACTTCCTCAGTAAAACTCTATCAGAAGCAACATCCCAACACAAGATAGTTATCTGCCACCTCCACTCCCACAGGTCCCCTCTGCCACTTCCTCCCAGCCACTGAGGAGGAAGTCAATTCCTTATTGTCCTCCTCACATCTCACCACGTGCCCGCTCGACCCCATTCCCTCACATCTAATTCCTCCCCTCTCCTCCTCCCTCACCCCTGCTCTCACACACATCTTCAACCTATCTCTCCCCACTGGCTCCTTTCCATCCGCCTTCAAACACGCGCTAGTTACCCCTTTACTAAAGAAACCATCCCTAGACCCCAACTCTCCATCCAACTACCACCCTGTATCCCTGCTTCCCTTCACATCAAAGCTCTTAGAAAAACTAGTCTTCAACCGCCTCTCCCTCTTCCTGTCCTCCAATTCCCTACTTGACCCCCTGCAATCTGGCTTCCGTCCCCTACACTCAACTGAAACTGCCCTCAAAGTCACCAACGACCTCCTAACTGCTAAAAAACACGGCCACTATTCTATTCTCATCCTGCTTGACCTCTCGGCTGCTTTTGACACTGTTGACCACCCCCTCCTTCTACAGACCCTCAACTCTCTGGGTCTCGGTGACACTGCACTTGCTTGGGTTGACTCCTATTTATCCAACAGGTCTTTCTGTGTGTCCTTTGCTGGTAACTCCTCCTCCTCATTGCCTCTATCTGTTGGTGTACCTCAAGGCTCTGTCCTTGGTCCTCTGCTCTTTTCCATCTACACCCCCTCCCTCGGCAAAATCATCAACAGCTTTGGCTTTAATTACCACCTCTACGCTGATGACACTCAGATCTACCTCTCTACCCCTGATCTCTCTCCCCCTGTCCTTTCAAAAGTCAGTGACTGTTTATCTGGCATCTCCTCCTGGATGGCCTCCCACCACCTAAAGATCAACATGTCAAAGACTGAGCTCCTACTTATTCCTCCCTCCAATGCCTCCCCACCTCCTGACTTCTCTATCACGGTGGAGGGTATCACCATCTCCCCATCAAACCAAGTTCGCTGTCTTGGAGTTACACTTGACTCTGCTCTTTCCTTCATCCCCCACATCCAGTCTCTTTCCTCCTCCTGCCGATACCAACTGCGTAATATTTCCAGAATTCGGCCATTTCTTACCACTGTCACCACAAAACAACTCATACATGCCCTGGTAATCTCCCGACTCGACTATTGCAATAATCTCTTATCTGGCCTCCCTCTGTCCCGCCTCTCCCCCCTACAATCCATCCTGAACGCCTCCGCCAGGCTAATTCACCTCACCCGCCGCTCTGTCTCTGCCGCTCCCCTCTGCGAGTCCCTTCACTGGCTCCCCATCCACTGCAGAATTAAGTTCAAAATCCTTATCCTTACCTACAAAACCCTCACTAACTCAGCGCCCCAATACCTGTCCTCACTAATCACCAAATACTTCCCAGCCCGCTCCCTAAGGTCAAACCGTGACCTGCGCCTAGCTTCTCCCCGCATCACCTCTTCCCATGATAGACTGCAGGATTTCTCACGCGCAGCCCCCACTCTCTGGAACGCTCTCCCTCGTACTGTCAGACTTTCCCCTAACTTCTCTTCCTTCAAACGCTCCCTTAAAACATTCCTATTTAGGGAAGCCTACCACCCAACTCACTGCCACAACCATCAATCACTCTCACCTTACAGTCCTCTCCTCCTGTTTCCAACCCCAACCCTCCTAGATTGTGAGTTCCTACGGGAATAGGGCCCTCATCTCCTCCTGTACTGTTTGTCAAATGTTGTTCAATGTATTGTAACCCTGTCTATACTGTGCTTATTGTACAGCGCTGCGGAATATGCTGGCGCTTTATAAATAAAGAATAATAATAACCCATCGTAAACCCGTCTGGGCCCGGGCTCTTGCCCGATTTCATAGATTTAACTGCCGAGGCAAGTTCCTCCATGGTGAAGGGAGTATCCAGTGCCTCCCTGGAGATAGTGGAGTCATATGATTCGCGTAAGTATTTGTCAATTACCTCTAAGGGAGAGGGGGGGGGGTGTCTTTCAAATTGTATAGGGATTTATAGTAGGAAAGGAAAGCTGCGGAGATGTCTGGGGACGAGTGAGCCATCGACCCATCTGTACGACGTATCTTAGGGATATATGTAGCCATGTGTCGTTGACGGACTGCGTTAGCCAATAAACGACCACAACGGTCTCCCTGGGTGTAGTATTTGAGCCTAGAGATTTGTAGGGAACGCAGGGTATTACGTGTGAGTAGGTCATTAAGAGCCGCCCGCTGAAGTGTCAGTTCTTTAAACGTGTCCAATGACCCGTGTATTTTATGCGATGTCTCAAGAGTGTGAATGTTACGTAGGAGGTCCTTGATCTGTCCAGTCCGAAGTCTCTTCAACCGGGCCCCAATTTGGATGAATTTGCCCCTCAGAACACATTTATGGGCTTCCCATACCATGGGCAGGGAAACGTCCGGAGTCAGGTTATCCCTGAAATAGTCAGAAACGGCCGTCTCAATGTCAGTCCTATTCGCTGTGTCTTTGAGAAGGGTCTCATTTAGTCGCCAAGTCCTATCACGTACTGGGACTGTAGGGAAGCAGAGCACTAAGTGAATTGGGGCATGGTCGGACCATGTGATGGGCTTAATAGTGGCGGACTGTAATAAGTGCAGGCCATGATGTGAAAATCAAAAAAGTATCCAGTCGGGAATATGAGCACGCTGAGGAGGAGAAAAATTTAAAGTCCCTCCCGGCCGGGTGGAGTACCCTCCAGCCATCTACCAGCTGCTGGCAGTGTAGCAGTTGGAGAAACCGCCGCCGCAAGGAGGGGTCGGGTTTACAGGAAGCGGGATTGCCTTCCCCAGGGGCGTCCAGATGGACGTTGAAGTCACCACCACAGATTACGATGCCTTCACTGTAGCGGGACAATTTGGTGAGAATAGAACGAATTGTCTGGCATTGTTTACGATTGGGGAGATAAATGTTAACCAGGGTGCAGCGGGAGTGGCCTAGAGTCCCTTTAAGAAACAATAACCTACCCCCCGGGTCAGTGACATGAGAATCGTATACAAATGGGACATGACGAGCTAGTAATATGGCTACCCCTCGAGATTTTGAAGCCTTATAGTTACTCACGTAACTAGAGGGATAATGCAGTGATGACAAGGTCTTTGCGGAGTCTGCTCGAAAGTGCGTCTCTTGCACAAAGACGATGTCCCCGCCCTTGTTACGGGCATCAGCCAGGGCCATCCGACGTTTCACGGGGGTGTTCAGCCCCCGTGCATTAAGTGTGATTAATCGAATCGTCGCCATTGATGAACTAAGGGAAAGACCATCCATGAGTACCAATCTGGAGAAGGAAACCTGAGTGCGTCTGGAGGGAGAGGGGAAAAAGGCATTGCAAATAAGAAAAAAAATCAATCAATAACAAAGTAATTAACTTATATACACGGAGGCAGTGAGAATTCCTCCTCGGGGGGTATCCGGGCCCCGCGGGGAATTGCAACTCTGGCATAAACTGACCCCTCGACCGGTCCTCTGTCACAGGACTAGGACCCGGAAGAGGATACACAGAAAACATAACGGTCATCTCTGCTGGCAGGGGCGCGGGAAGTGGAGACATGCTCGATAAAAGCAAAATAGTTCAGAGTTCGAGCCGGACAGGCGAACAAATGTGAAAAAAATCACGTAAAGACAAAAAATGAGGGTGAAGTAATGAGGGCAGGAAAATAAAAAGTGCGAACAGAGATACTTTCTGCATACTCAGCCACAGGAGGATGGAGTATTGGGCAGCTGGTTGAGCGGAGAATCAGAAGGTCTTTGAGGTGGTTTCCTACGCTTCACCGGAGTCTGCCACCTGGAACGTTGGGGCCTGACCTGGCCAGTATTTTGAGTCACGCTAGGGATAGCAAACCATTCCGGAACAGTCAGAGGCGCGAGGCCCAATGCTGAGGTTAATGGCAATATATCTTCCGGGGAGGACACAAAAAAGGATTCCCCATCAATCACGGTGTTAAGTGAAAAGGGGTACCCCAACGATACCTAATCTGTCGATCCTGGAGAATTTGGGTGAGCGGGCGCAATGCCCTCCGTGCTTGCAATGTGGACCAGGAAAGGACTGGAAAAACCTGAAGTGGGTTTCCTAACCGGTCTTGGAGATTAGTTTTCCTGCTCGCCATCAGAATGCGTTCCTTGTCCACGTAATAATGGAGCCGGCAAATTATGTCCCTTGGGGCTGAGGACGGAGCTCCCTTTGCCCTTAATGCCCTATGGGGGTCGATCAAATAAAAGCGACGCATCGTGCGGGCGTTGCAGGAGAGGGTTAAACAAAGTGCGTAATAAGGCTGGAATATCCTCCGAGGGGCCCTGAGGTTCAGGGAGTCCCCGAATTCGTAGATTATTTCGCCGACCTCTGTTATCTACATCGTCCAGATCTCTGCGCAGCAGGGTGAAGTATTTAGAGTGTGCACTGACCTGCTGCTCAAGAGCTAGCACTCTGTCTTCAGTCTGGTCTTTAGTATCTTCAAGGCCCTGCACTCTGGATCCAAGATGGAGGACATCCTGTGCCATGTGCTCCCAGCGCGATTCCCATGCCGCCTCCATCCGCTGCATCAAAGCCTCCAAATCGTCCTTGGTCGGTAGGGATCTCAAGATATCCCTAATAGAGGATTCTTCGTCCTCTGGAGGATGTGGGCTGCGGGAGGGAGAAGATGCCGGAGTGCCGTCCGACACCGGCGTCATCTTGGAATGGCGCCGATCACACTGCACCGCCGGGTGCTCAGAGAAGGAGGAGATATCCTCTGATCGAGTGGGTTTGGGGGTGCTCTGGAGCTTACCTCCCCCCTGCCCTTTCTTTTTGTGGGCCATCTGGGCTCTCCAAGTAGGGAAATCACCCCTCAATGATGTTTGCCGCCAGAGCTCTGCGTTCAAGCAACCGTCTCCATCGGCTGCCAAGCTGATCCGTGCATTTTTTATATATACCTAGGTATTCACACTGATTGGTTTGCTCAAAGTGCCTCCTGAGGTGGGCGTGGAAAACGCCATTAACTGAACCGAAAAGCAGGTAAATATGTAAAAAATATCATATTTACTTGCATTTTATGCCTGCTGAATGACACTACTGACTCATTCAAAAGGCATAGCATGCTTTTAAAAGCACACTAGCAAAGCATGGATGTCCCTTTAAGTCCACATACCTGGTGCCGAGCAGTGTGGAGTAGGGCTGCAACTAACGATTATTTCCATAATCAATTAGTTGGCAGGTTATTTTTTCGACTAAAATCGATCGGATATTAAAAAATATATAATTAAAAATATGTTTACTTAAATGGTACATTATGTAAAAATTCAACCCCTGCCTCTCCCGGCCTTTTTCATAAGCAATTTGAGCAGTGTACATAACTTTCGTACATACATTGCATACTTTTCGCACACAAGTTACTCGTACGAGCACCTGGTCAGAGTGATGGATTGATGCTGCTTGCGCAGCTTAAGCCCATGTCTGCTTTCTCCCCAAACAAACGCTGCTACAAGCGCTCAGATAGACATGAGGTCAGCATGAAAATAGGGTGAGAAGGGGGGGGGGGCACTCCACACAGCCTGACCACTTTAATAAGCTAAAGTGGTCAGGGTGTGTAGAGTGTCCTTTTACAATAATTTCATGGACAAACTGAGTGGGAGGAGGGTCCGGAGGTGGAAGGAAGGGAGTTTGAGCAAGGGACTTGACGGGAGTATGAGAAGGAGTGGGTTTGGGCAAAAGACCAGACCTAATTGTGGAAGGGAGTTTGTAGGAAGGGACCAGACCAAAAGGGAGAGAATGGCAGCTCCTGACCAAAGAGGGGGTGGCAGGCAGGTTGGGGTGGTGGCACAGAACTCCACATTCAAGTAAGAATAAAAGACCAATGGCACAGTGTCCATACCCGGTGGCAGTATCTCGGGGATTGTGCTATACTACTATAGCTGTAAACTGAATAAAAACAAACTGGTTATATCTGACATAACCCTAGAACTAAATCATACCGAGTAAAGCAGCGTCACATCTTCTCCAATCAGCTCAGAAGCTTAATCTAAGTATATCCCACAGGTTATAACGTTTAACTCCGTCTGACTCTAATCAATTTGTTTTCAGCACACATGGTTTAAACGACAACCGATTAAAATCGATTATGAAAATTGATGAAAATCGTTGACAACTATTTTCATCATCGATTAGTTGTTTCAGCCCTAGTGTGGAGTAGCAGCAGATTCATACTTGCTAATTAGCTTGAATGGCAAAAGACAGGACAACGCCAAAAAGGCAAGGAGGAAATCAAGGTACACATACTACAGATTAAAAAGCACTTCATACAAGTCCCATACCAAAAAACAATACAGTAGATCGGAATGAGGGTTTCTAGTTTGATTGTAGTCTATGCACAATATCAGGTGGTAGCTACCCATGCAACAAAATCAATATAACATACTAATAGCCATAAGGGAGTTCCTGTCGGTAGAAGGAAAGAAAAAAAACTATCCAACAACACCTACAAAAAGGAGTAAGAACTAATGTATACCGAAGAACAGGGATCTTAAACTCTGGCCACCAGATGTTCCGGAACTATATCACACATGTTTCTATAGTCAGCTATTGCATTCAAATACTTCTGGGAGTTGTAGGCCATAAACAACTGTGGGCCAGAGTTTGAGACCCTACTGTAGAAGAATGGGATGCTCAGTATAGCAGAATGTGAAACCTTAGTGATTCTAGTAATTTCTACACACAGATGATGGTAAAGATCACCAATTAGGAGAATCATCTGTGTATAGATAGAAATTAATAGGATCCATGTAGGGATGCAGAGATACCAATACGAATATCGGTACCGGTGCCGATACTGCCGTTTGCACGAGTACTTTGTACTCGTGCAAATGGCCGATACCGGACGCCAGCGCTGGGCCAGCTTGCCGGTTATCTGCGGGCTGGGGGAAGCTGGCCGGATGCATTAAAAGCATTTGGCTAACATTCCCCTCCGGTTGGCCGCATTACATTACCCAGCGGTGGGTCCGGTTGCAGGGCTGTGACGCGATCACGCGGCTGACGGGCAGCGGAGGCTGTGACGCTGCCTCCAGCTGAGATCTTCACATGTGAAGGCAGCGCTACATGCTGATCAAGGCGAGTTGCTGTGTGTATACCTGCTTAAGAGATGAGAAATAACAGACCATCATGAAATTTTCAGCTTGAGATATTCCGTGAAAAGTAAAATTGTTGAGTACAGGTTCACTAGAATTGTAATTCCATTGGATAATGTATCCACCCAAGTAATTTTGCTCCCAATTTAATTGCAGATTAACAACTTCCTGTTACACATGACGCAACCCAAGCGAAGCATTGAAACTAGGAATTAATTAAACCTTAACTATTCACAATCATTTTGCACAGTGAAGGGGTTAAAAAGCAAAAACATGTAAAAATTGGATATTTCTATTCTCTGGACAGAATTTTGAAACTATTTAGCCATGGTCTTTTTTGGTGGTTGTAGATTTTGGGGGCTAAATTACGAAAAAGTGTGTTTTTACAATTTTTTCATCATATTTCATTTTTTTTTTATAGTAAATTATACGATATGATGGAAATCATGGTATTTTTAGAAAGTCCATTTAATGGCGGAAAACACGGTGTATAATATGTGTGGGTTGAATAAACGAGTAAGAGGAAAATTTGACCTAAACACTAACAGCGCCGAAACATATAAACAGCAGCGGGCACTAAAAGGATGGATTTGCGTAAAACCGCCCGGTCACTAAGGAGTTAAAATTTTGTGTTCGACTAAAAAAAAAAAAAAAAAATAGGTTAATTATAAACGCACATACAGATCCATCTACTTTTAGCTGATCTGCTTGGGTCTGGGCACTTTGTCCTGTCTGGGGCCTGGTGTGTGCCTGGGGTTTGGCTGGGTCCGAGGCGGAACAGAGACAGGCAGCACCATACTCACCGCTCCTCCGCTGCCGCCTTCTTCCTGTGCCAGTCGCTGCGACGCTGGCGTCACACATGTGACTGGAGGGCGGCACCCAGGAAGCTAGTACAGCTCCAGATTCGGACTCCTCGAGTCTGATACCAGAGCTGATGGGGGCTCCCCCGATCAAAATAAATTTAATCGATCGAAAATGTTAACGATTAATCATTAATTTTCACAGTCCTAATAAAAATGCTTCTGAGCCCAATGAACACAGGGGCTGTGACCCTGAAACGTTTGTATTTTGTTCTTCTGCTCAAGTAAATGTGGTGACGCCACCACAACATAGCAGCGCTGGCAGTGGGTTTCATTTTTTGCCCAAAGAACACAAAGCACAAAATTCAGAGCACTGCAGCTTCATATAGTTTTAAAGATGTATGTCGTTTCACAACACACAGACATAAATTATGGGATCCTGGGTTGGCAGCTTGCCCTTTATGCATTTTCATTTTCTTGGGCAACAGGAAAGGGCCTGAACTTTACCTTTAATTTTTTTCTTACCATTGCTTTCTCAAAGGATTTTCTTGGGGCCCTGCTCTCCCCTCTTGTCCCCCTTTTCTACCTTTCCCCTCCCTTGCAGACTGAGTATAAATTTGTTTTCTCTTATTCCCGTTTCTGCTTTACCAAGCCCTTTTAAAAACAAAACAAAAGAAAACGGAGTAGAGGTCACCTTGCATGAAAACCTCTCTACCAGCAAAGTTGACCCTTTGTTTATTTTGTACACTGTACCTTTTCCTGTACTATGTTCAGCTCTCTTCTTCCACCACTAAACACTACAGAAATATAAAAACTCAAGCACAAAAATCTTTGTTTCATTCAGACAGCCAAGTTCAGTGGTAACAAACCAAAATACTGCTCACAGTATACCGTGACAGGCTACAGGGCAAACTACTATTCTACAGTGAGTTAGGTCGTACCATGCCATGTACTAAAACCACTAAAGGAGACCATGGACATTAGTCTGTTTTGGGGCCTTAAACACAGGTAAGGCTCAGTGCAGGGTTATTCAAATCCAGGTTGCTGCCAACTCCTACATTTATGGATTACTCTATGTAGATCTAGAAACCAAGTTTGCCTGGCTCCTTTCAGTAGGCAGATGGCAAATTTCAAAGTTAGGAGCCAGGAAGAAATGCTGGGAGCCAAGCCCTGCAGTAAACCTTTACCATCGCAAAATCACACAGCAGGTTCTGACATGCAGCAACCACTCATTTTGAGAAAAGTAAACAACTTAGAAATGTTCAGCAGGCTAGCACCATCATCAATTCCGCAGGTTTGTTTTTTAAAGATTAATCCCAAACTTAGAAGCGAGGTAAATTTCTAGGAGCCTGTGGCTACTTGAGTCTGTGAAGTCCTGCCCCACAGAATGTACAGTCCTGATGGTTATTACACAGCCTTTATGGTAACTATACCACTCAACCTGAAATACTGCGAATTCAGAGGAGCGACAGGGCAGTGGATTTGTAGAACGATGATTGATAGAGGCAGAAAAAGTTCACACTAGAAATACAGAAAAAAACCAAAATCTGTAGCTGCAAGTCACAGAATAGAAAAACATCACTCCATTTCTGCAGTTACGCAGAGCATTAGGAGACCGTATTTTTCAGCATGTGGGCGAGCATGTATTTTCAGTTACCAATTCATAGTTGTGTTTTCAAAACAGCAGCCCCATACATTAGAAATGTGGGCAGGAAATCTAGAGCAAGAATGCTGCGTATGCTCATTTGCTAGCTGCTGCTGCATGGATTTCTGGGACTGCTGTGGCGACATTCTATTTCAAGTGTTGTCTAGAAATTACATTTTCAAAATAGCATCATCACACATCCAGGACCAAGAAGCTAACTAGTATTTGTGAGGCCTTCCTTTTGAAAAGGGACACTCTTACTACTGTGACCATGTAATATGGGTCATGGTGGCAGCAGTAACAGGTCACCCCCTCTCCCCCCCCTGCAGGGACTGTCCCTAGGCACCGTCACAGCCGTCAGCTGATACAGCTGTATATAAAAAGGCAGCAACTAGGGATGCACCGATACCACTTTTTTAAGACCGAGTACGAGTATCGATACTTTTTAAAAGTACTCACCGATACTTTTCTTTAATGTCATGTGACGCTTTCCAATAAGAACAGACCATATAAAAATGCCCCCAGCTCACATCTATACCCCTCCCCCGATATATATATATATTCATACTGCCCCAGCTCATGGATTTGCCCCAGCTCACACATGGGTATGCCGCCCCCAGCTCACACATGGGTATGCCCCCCCAGCTCACACATGGGTATGCCCCCCCAGCTCACACATGGGTATGCCCCCCCAGCTCACACATGGGTATGCCCCCCCAGCTCACACATGGGTATGCCCCCCCAGCTCACACATGGGTATGCCCCCCCAGCTCATGGATATGCCTCCCCCCGTGACGATACTTACCTTCCTGAGCGACGCCGGGAAAGTCTCCGCGCGCGCACTCATTGGAAGGACCCCAGCCGCACCACGTGGGACCATGTGATAGCGGCTGGGGTCCTTCCAACGAGCACGGAAACTTTCCCGGCGTCGCCCAGGAAGGTAAGTATCATCGCGGAGAGCAGCTGCAGGGCCTGTCTGAATGCTCTGACAGACCCTGCAGCTGCTCACTTTGTTCATACTTACCTTCCTGAGCGACGCCGGGAAAGTTTCCGCTCGTGCGCTCGTTGGAAGGACCCCAGCCGCGATCACATGGTCCCACGTGGTCACGGCTGGGGGCCTTCCAACGAGCGCACGCGCGGAGACATTCCCGGCGTCGCTCAGGAAGGTAAGTATCGCGGAGAGCTCCAGGGGCGGCTGTCCGAATGCAGATAGAGCATTCGGACAGCCGCCGCAGCCCCTCGGATGCCGGCAAGCCGGCTCAATGCCGGCTTCCGGTATCGGGAAAAATATCGGGGGGTACTACACGAGTACCAAGTACTCCTGCAGTACCCAGTATCGGCCCCGATACCGATAGTATCGGTGCAACCCTAGCAGCAACCATGAGAAGCAGGGATTTAGGCCTGGTTCACACCTGGGCATTTTACGGCACGTTCCTACACGCTGTAAAACACTCAAACACTGAAATCCCATTATTTCCTATGGGCATGGTTCACATCTGGGCGTTTACAGGAACACGCCCTACACCCAAAGAAATACAGGAGCTTCTTTGGGGCGTATTACAGCACATTTGTGGCCATAGACTTCAAAATCGCGCGGATGAAGTGCGTTTCTATTTGTCAAAAACGCGCATAGGAGATACGCTCAGATGTGAACCCAGTTAATGCAAGGAGTGTAGTCTGCATTTTTCCAAATACTGATCGAATCGGTGATGTGCAAGACTTCAGTAAAGCCTGTTTATTCAGGATTAAAGTTGAGTTTAGTGCTGCTGGACATTTTGTTCTTAATGGTGGGAGAGATGACTGCTGCACCTGCTAAATTGGAAACATTTTTAAAGGGACACTCTTGACAAAGCAGCTTATGTTAGGATTGTGTCTAAATTTGGGGTATACTCCGCTTCTAAAACTAGTGCACGGCTTGCAGACAACAAATTACAACCCTGCCAATCAATCCTTGCGTATTTCCACTTTCAAAATGTCTTAACGGCAACAATTTTTCATGCGTCTGCAGGAAAAGGACTAAGGTCTAACTCTGTTAAGACATTTAGACAAAGTGGCATGGCTGGGCCCTTGAGGGGATAAGCAGTAGGGATAGACCGATATATCGGTTTTGCGGATTATCTGCTGCAGATATTCAGAAAATTACGGATATCGGTATCGGCATTTTATTTGCTGATAATTGGACAAGTTGGCTCACTGCAGCTGCGACACGCAAGATCCCACAGAACTGTGCGAATCCGGGGCTTCTCCCACATCAGGCTGTAAGCCTTCACTGCAGAACGACCCCTGCTCACTGACCGTATTGCGCATGAGCGTGATGGCAACAGAAACGGGGCTTCCATCCCATCTGGCAGGGAATTCCCTATACAGGAGATGTAGGGTCTATTTCCTACAGCAGGGGTCAGGAACCTGGGCCCTCCAGATGTTTTTGAACTGTATTTCCCATGAGGCTCCAAGAACCTAATGAGAAGCTGAACATCACGGCAGATGTAATTCCAAAACATGTTGAGCAATATTACAAAGTCAGTGCTAACTTAACCAGAGCCATTATAGTCTATGGGGTTAAGTTTACAAAAGCTCTGGTTAAGTTAACACCAGCTTTGTAATATAACCCTTGGAGGGCCAAGGTTGCTGAACCCCTTACATACAGGGTCAGATGAGGGATCTTTAAGAAAGCCAAAGACACGGTCTTATGGTTTGTAAAAATAAAAGCTTAAAATAAAAAAAATCTTAAATTTAATAAATGAAGTAGACGTGGTGCAATTTTTAGATGTTAAACACATTGAGTTCATGGCATAATGACAGATTTGTGCTGTCTTTTGTCACCACTTTAAATTTACAGAATATATATCGGCACCAAATAAATCGGCTATTGACCAGAAAAGATGACGATAATCGGTCTCGGCCCTGAAAAAAATTATATCGGTCTATCCCTAATAAGCATTTGGAGTATTTGTTTCCCCACAAACTACGGTCCTGTGTAAAATAATCTGCAGTAAATTGGATTGCTGTCCGGATTAATATGTGCGATTTGCCTGTGTATAATAAACAATACTGTATAAAGTGCACTTATATATATATATATATATAATTTTAAAATCACCTAAAAAGGAACAATGATGAAGTTTTAGGTACAAATAATAAGTCAATGTACAACGTCAACGCTTAATAGTCTTGTTTGAGAGTAACCCACCTAGGCTAGGGTCAGAAGAACGCATTTTCCACGTCTACAGTCACAAAGTGCGTTGATGCGTCCGAACGCATTTTTTCACGGAAGACGCAATAGCGGTCTACAATGCGCAATGTCGGCAGCGATTTTTAATGGATTCAAACCAGGAAACTTTGGGTGTCTGGACATTATGTTGGCCGGACATGAGCAACGTCTGACTTCTAATCACGCACACACGCCGCTATGCGGACGCAGCGCACTCTGTACGTCAGTACTAGCGTTGCGCAGCCGAACTTTCGTGCGGCGTACTCAGTGTGTGGGCCTGCGTTGGAAGTCATTTGCTGCTACCACGGCCGTAAAAAGGTGCGGCTAAACGCAAATCCGCACTGCGTTCGTCTGACCCCAGCCTTACTGGTGCAAACTGTTGAGTGCAATCTACTGGTTGGTTCCATTATAAATGTATACACATACAGGTGCATGGGGCGTGTGTGGTTTATTCATATACAATGCATATGTAATCGTGTGTGTTTGAGACTAGGTGTGCGTACAAACACTAGACCTAGCAGCAGAATGTTGATATAACCGCATAGTGACAAGGCGGTTTTACAATTGTCTGTCTGAAAGTACCCAATCCAAGAGGTCAGCCACCTCGGGGCAAGTCCGCGATCCGGTGCCGAATTGCAGACCGGCACAAAAGAGGTTAAAAAGAGGCACTGTTGTAAAGGTCACACTTGACCTTTCCAGTGAAGGCTCTCATTTTTTTTTTCCATTCCATTTCATTTGGGAGGGAGTGGAGGACCACCCAAATGACATGGAATAGTGTCTTTCAGGCACTCTCCAGGCTTTGCCCGAGGGGCACCTGAAACTGACGTCACCCGGTGTTGACAACAAGCACGACAGTCGGGGGTCTTTAAAACCGGTGGTCTGACTTCAAGGATGTCAGACCACCGCCAGACCCCAGCCAGAGAGGTAAGTATAGGGGTGGTTAGAAGACCATGACGTACAGCGTACATTTCACTCAGGTCGTACCCTGTACGTCATTGGTCCTTATGGGTGTTAAAAGGGATATCACGGTCCACTCTTCCCACTGGAAATCGACCAAGCAGACCCATGCCACCACTAGCAGGGCTCCCTTGAGTCATTTTTCGGCGCCTCGCAATCACGGCCTACGGACGGAGGTGAGCCTAAAATGGCATGGTCTCCTGCATAGTCTGATACTTTCGCAATCCAGCGGCTAGAATCCTTCATTACAGAGCTGCATACTCTGAACTGCTGACCCGCTCGGACCTCAAGGACAAGCTGGACAACGTGCAAGCAGCCCTTGGGACAGAGATTACGAAGGTGCGTGCGAGGTGAGGCAGCTGGGTGGCCGGACCCCACTCCCGACTGACATGCTCCGCCGCATAGATGACCTGGAAAACTGATCTCGTAGACATAACATCTGGGTGCGGGGAGAGAGCGAATTGGTCTCGGACGTCAAGTACCGTAGATACCGCAAGTTTTTTGAGCAATAAATCAAGGTTAAAACTGTAGGGGGTCGCTTTATACACGGGACAGCTGCGAGGGAGTGAAGATCTGATTGCTTCCAGGAGCTGTCTTGACAAGTGCATGCTCTGGAATCCCAATTTAACCCTGCAGCCCTAACTTTAACCATTAACCCTTAATGACTGCAGCCCTCAAGTACCCATGTACAAAACATCTCCAATACTATTCAGCCCTCTATTAACCCTTCAATCCAAAAACCTACATTAACCTTTGCAATAAAAAAACAGTAACATTAACCCATTTAATAAATTTCTGTATGTCACAATTTATCAAATTTATCATATACTCTGCTATATAGGTTCCTAACATACCCACATATATATACTTATTAAATGCAATTGCAATAATTATAATAATTATTTAGCTTGCCTTTCATTGTCTCTGTATATAGGGTAGAGTGTTTGTTCTGTGTGCATTATTACATGATGTCTGTGTTATACTATTAATATTCTATTATGTGTGCATTGTAGAGTAATGTTTTGTGTACCTTCTCTCTGTATAGTGTACATCTCTGTATTAGCTGTCCTGTCTTTATATATTGTACTCCTCTGTGGCTACCCCCCCATTCTGCATATTTTGTACTCCTCTCTGTAAAGAGACTGTTTCCCTCTAGCCCCAGCACATTGTTTAGAGAAGACGCAGGTGTAAACACTCCATTGTGCTTGATGGCTCTTTCTATTGTTCTCTGGAGACTCTTGATGTTATCTGCAATGTATTCTTTAAGGGAGTGGGTTGTGTCTCAACTGTTTACCTTTGTGAGTCTAAAGTGAAAATAAAGCATTCTCCATTTGGATTTCGAATGAGAAACAACTACACATTACGGGTCGTCTACTGTGTGTGGAAATATCTCCGGTGCATCAGCGGAAAGGGGCACCTGGGATACCAGGATCCGTAACACTGGTTGGCAGCAGGGAGGGATTGACCTTTCCAGCTGGAGGGAGCTGATGACACCTGAAATGCTGAATGGCGAGTGTTTACCTGCGCCTGAAACGGAGAACGCTTAAAGAATTGGCAGAGGTTTGAGAACGGACAACAAAGCAGCAAATCCAAAAGCCATGGAGGACAACCGTGCCAGGTCAGTCTTGCCCCAAGACTTTGTAGAGACAGAGTTTCAAAAAGAAATGCGGATGAGGTTGGCATTGGTCGGTCCTAACCCCGCTGACAAGGTCATCCTAGCCATCATGAAAGAGGTCAACGCTTTTCTAAAAAAGGAAAGAATGCAGAGACCGCTGGGCAGAGATGCGACCATCCGAGGGAGCTGTTCGTGATAAGAAAAAGCTTGGTACTCAGGATTTGGAGTGTAACGGGGACAAGTTTTTGCTCTGGATTGAGCCAGAGGATATTTGCAGCCAGGAGGATTGCCTGGTGACGGTGAGAAAGAGCGAAATCCTCACCGGCGAGTTACTAGGAGGCTGGGCAGCCGGCCCTGATAGCACACTGTGTGCTCCAAGCCAAGGAGGGCTGAGGGAGCTGGAATGCCTAAAGTTGAATGGGCCAGCAATGGACTTAAAAAGGTTTGCAGACTGCAGCCCAGCAACAAGTCTCAGATACCTGGAGGAAGCCTCCCTACACCAGCCAGCGGGAAGAGGAAGAAAAAGAGGGACAGCCGAGTTAAAGCAGAGCAGAGGGAAACGTCGTCGCTACCCACAGATTACAGCACTAAGCCATCTCCCAGCGTGCAGTATCGGGGCACTAGAGAGACTGGCACCCAGGCTGTTCCCCTCATGAGAGATGGGACCACACAGACCATGGACGATCTGGTCAGCTTGATACAGGCTGAGTTGGTTGCTGCTCGGGCACAGATAATGGCCCTGACAGAGACATTGCAAGAGCATCAGACCAAACTGCAAGTGGTCACGGAGGAGAGAGATTGTCGCTGCATGGAAGTGCAAGAGCAGGAGGCCACTATACAAAAATTGCCGGCCCAGCGAGGAATCTACCCACACCATACACAGAGCAGCTGGAGCACGGCTCCGTATAATGATTGAGCAACAGGAGGCGGAACGGCGAACCAGAGCTGCTCTAGAGATAGAAAGTACTGCTTTTAAAATTCGCCTGGAGAACTGTGAGCAGGAATTACAACGGATACAGCTCTCTAGAGACACTATGCAGGCATGGGCCCATGAGCAGCAAAAGGAAATACAGCTGCTCCAGAACCAACTCCAGCTGTGCCAACACCAGCTGCTAGAAACTGATGCAGCTTGGAATGAGAGCTTCGCTGAAGCCAAGGCACGTGAGATGGAGGTGAGGTGCCTGGCACACCAACTGGATGTATTGGCGCAGGAGCACCAGGGCACCACCTGCAGGCTGAGCTCGAAGGGACACGAGCACAGTGCCGACAGCTCCAACATGAGTTATCCCTGGCACAAGCTGCCAGCACCCATGTGTCCACCACAGAGGAGAGCAGCACAACAGGGGATCGAGTCATTGGCCCCGTTATATTTTGCACAGTAGAGCGATTGTACCTAGAGTTGCTGGAGCTGGATGCTGTTCCGACATATGAGTGTGCCTGGTCCCCGAGGAAAACGGGGACCCCGCATAACGCCACCCCTACCAACCAAGGTGCAGAAAGAGAGGAAACCACTTCGCCCCTGCCCAGGAGACCAGTGAGTGATCATCCTGGGAGGCTGCTAAATTCCTAGTCCCAGGAAGAGTTGCACCCATTTGGGATGGGCCCCTTTTGAATGTCTGGGAGGGCGGGGAACATCAGCAGAAGGGGAACTGGGACTGCTGACTGTATTCTGGTCCTGTGTCCGCAGAGGTGCCCTGGAGAGAGAAAGATATGGGGGGGGGGATTTCAGGGTGCCCAATAACAAACATTTAAGGGCTGTGGTGGCCTGTTGCCTGGCACACTGGACAAGAGGGGTGTCTTGCCTCTAACCCCGAGACTATGGACCCACAACCCTGCAGAGACTGTCAGACCCCACTGATGGTGCTTGTGCACCAGCACCCCGGAACTTGACAAATGGTGCAGCAAAGGGACAGGTCTTGCCAGTGGCAAGTGATCCGTTGGGATCCAAGCTCGCCCTGACACTCTGGAAGGGGGACATGTGACGAAACGGCTGCCCCAATGTTTATTGGCAGTTATTTTGCTTGCATTTCTTGGTCTCTGTATATAGGGTATAGTGTTTGTTCTGTGTGTGCACTATTACAAGATGTCTGTGTTATATTAATATTCTTTTATGTGTGTATTGTAATGTTTTGTGTACCTTCTCTCTGTATAGTGTACATCTCTGTATTAGCTGTCCTGTCTTTATATTGTACTAATCTGTGGCTACCCCCCCCTTTCTGCATATTGTGTACTCCTCTCTGTAAGACTCCTTTGTTTCCCTCTAGCCCCAGCACACTGTTTAGAGAAGACGCATGTGTAAACACTCCGTTTTGCTTGATGGCTCTTTCTATTTTCTGACTGGAGACTCTTGATGTTATCTGCAATGTATTCTTTAAGGGAGTGAGTTGTGTCTCAACTGTTTTTAACCTTTGTGTGACTAAAGTGAAAATAAAGCATTCTCCATTTGGATTTCGAATGAGAAACCATTACACAGTACATGTCGTCTACTGTGTGTGGAAAGATCTCCTGTGCATCAGCGGAAAGGGGCACCTGGGATACCAGGATCCGTAACAAGATGGTTGCTCTTAAGAGAGATTCGGAACCTAGAATTGGAACAACGATTCGGACGATGCATCTGTATACCATACCAACGTCGTTTGCTGAAACGTCAGCACTTTAATAAACTTCTGAATGACTATCCATTTCCAGGTAATAAAGGCTCGCTCCTTTTTTGCTCTACATTAGAACCAGCCGGGTCACTTGTTATCTAGAATAGTAAGAGCCAGACGTACTGAGGGTGGGGTCAGACGAATGCACTTTTTGCGCCCGTCTGACTGCACTGTTTGCTGTCCATCATAGCTTTTCAAAGGAGTCAATAGAGAACACAAGAAGCACGTGCGCACTGTTTCATGCACTGGCAACGCATGTTGCAACGGACACCAAAATGATATGGACTTGAAAAAGCTACATGGATGTAGAGAAACTAGGGTTGCACCGATACCGATACCGGGTACTGCAGGAGTACTTGGTACTCGTGCAGTACCCCGATATTTTTTCCGATACCGGAAGCCGGCATCCTAGGGGCTGGGGCGGCTGTCCGAATGCTCTATCGGCATTCGGACAGGCCCTGGAGCTGCTCTCCTAACTTTGTTTATACTTACATTCCTTTAGCGACGCCGGAAAGTCTTCGCGAGCGCACGCTCGTTGGAAGCCCCCAGCCGCGACCACGTGATCGCGGCTGGGGTCCTTCCAACGAGCGCACGCGCGGAAAATTTCCCGGCGTCGCTAAAGGAAGGTAAGTATAAACAAAGTGAGCAGCTGCAGGGCCTGTCCGAATGCTCTATCTGCATTCGGACAGGCCCTGCAGCTGCTCTCCGCTCATACTTACCTTCCTTTAGCGACGCGGGAAAGTTTCCCCGCGTGCGCTCGTTGGAAGGACCCCAGCCGCGATCACATGGTCCCATGTGGTCGCGGCTGGGGACCTTCCAAGGAGCGCGTGCGCGAAGACTTTCCCGGCGTCGCTAAAGGAAGGCAAGTATGAGCGGAGAGTGAGCTGGGGGGGGCATTATCCATGAGCTGGGCGGCATTATCCATGAGCTGGGGGGGGGCATATCCATGAGCTGGGGGGGGGCATATCCATGAGCTGGGGGGGGGCATATCCATGAGCTGGGGGGGGGCATATCCATGAGCTGGGGGGGGGCATATCCATGAGCTGGGGGGGGGGGGGCATATCCATGAGCTGGGGGGGGGGCATATCCATGAGCGGGGGGGGCATATCCATGAGCTGGGGGGGGGCATATCCATGAGCTGGGGGGGGGGCATATCCATGAGCTGGGGGGGGCATATCCATGAGCTGGGGGGGGGGCATATCCATGAGCTGGGGAGGGGCATATCCATGAGCTGGGGAGGGGCATATCCATGAGCTGGGGAGGGGCATTTCCAGGAGCTGGGGGGGGGCATTTCCAGGAGCTGGGGGGGGGGCATTCTAATTCAAAATAGCCAACAGAAAAATTCTCCCATTCCTCTCACTTTCCAAATCAGCTATTTTGACCTAGAATTTTCCCTTCTCCAGTCATTCTTCTGCTTGTCACCTCTCTCTGAATAACCCTGTTAGCACCGAGTGGGTTGCACACGGCTTCCCGGCGGGCCCCTCCTCCGGCCTGCCTATGCAATCACACGCAGCACGTGTGATTGGAAAACTACAAGAGGGTTGTCCTGTGGCAGCCAATGCCACGTGCCACGCAACTGGTGGGCGGGTCCATCATCCACAGACAACAGTAGGGTGTGCAACGGAATTCAGTCCCAATAGCTGCGAGGACAGAATATCACACCCTGCGGCGGTAGGAGGTTAAAACACACACAACATGACAATGGAAATGAAAGACAAAGCAGACATTGTGGGGTGCATGGAAGTGGAGAAACAGATCATTGCCCCACTAGTAAATCCACAATGGTTACGGCGAGAATAATTCAAGACATGTAGAGGATGTCCCCCACATATAGCAGTGATAGTCCCATCCCCACTCGTCTTCCTCGACAAAGGCTTTAAGGCTGGGTTCACACCTCAGCGTTTTTCCAAACGTGCGCAATATGCACATATTGCAGCACGTTCTCGACTAGGTCTTTGGCCGCGAACGCGCTGCTATACGCCCCAAAAGAAGCTCCCGTACTTCTTTGGGCGCTTGTTGTTTTTACAGCACTTTCCTGCGTGCTGTAAAACGTCCAGGTGTGAACCAGCCCCATAGCAAATCATGGGATTTCTGGGGTTGAGCGTTTTATAGCGCGCATGAAAGCGCTGTAAAACGCTGAGTTGTGAACGGGGCCTTTGTCACCAGTTTATTTATGCATAAGAGGTTTTCACACTGGTAAGGTGCAAAATAAATTGCCAAGAGACACTGGCTGTTAAAACACAAGCATTAGGATAACACTTTCATTACGGTTCTATTTGATAATGCATCGGTTTGTGTCATTGCGCCAATAAACCCATATTTTGCTACTTTTTTTGTCACAATGGCCTCAAAAATCACTCAACATGGCTGACAGTCTAATTTTCAAAAATGACATGCCAAAACCAGGCAAATTTCTCAATCAACTATTAGCCAGATCATACTTAATCATCCCTCAGGAGTACTAGTCGGTGAAGCCGAATGAGTTTCATGCAAACTACGAGTAAGTTCTCTCATAGGACTGTGCAAGAAGCTATCAATTATAACAATAAGTCCCAACGTAGATTTTTTTTCTAAAACACTTAAAAAAAAAAATAGGAGCTGCACCATAAAAAAAATAAAGTGGAGCATGAGAAATCAGTATTAAAACTAGAAGCCAAATACACATTTTAGAACCAAGACTAAATCTTTACATAGGTTTGTAAAACGATAAAATTATTGAAGTTCCATTATATATAATTAGTGTGGGCACCTGAAGGTGATACAAATGTAAATGAGGAAAACCGCGTGCCCATTTCTTCTTTTTATTGTTATCCATTTTAATAAAACTTATTTTAACCCTGTACTGGCCAGTCTCTTGTTCATTCCAATACTAACCCTGGCATTTACCAGCACGCTATCCACATTGACTGCTGGAACAAAGGGGTCCGGGGCATTCACCCAAGAAGTGCCCGGTGCTATATGGATGGAGTCTGACTACATGGGGCTCCTGGATCAGTGAGTGTATTTTTAAATACATTTTTTCCAATTGTTTTATACAGTATCACACTATGGGGGTGCAGTCTCCTGGTTCTTTGTGCTTTATCTAGTGGACATTGCCGATTAAAGAAGGGCAGTGCCACTCTATGACCAGAGGCATCCATACCTAGAGCCGGGATTTGTCCAAGGCTCATAAATGTGAGTGGTTTGGACCTTTTGATATAAAAGATTGTGGCCATTTGCTGCAACTATCCGCACTATTATCCTGGTGTCTCTTTTTGTTTTTGAGAAACACTGAGGACGACAGGGATCCAATATATTCCACCACGGAGGATCAAGTTAATTTTCTGAGTATATTTGATTTATTTTGGACTTTTTCTACACAATTGGACTCACAGTTCTATTGCAGGATTAATTTATGATACTCGCTGCATTTTAAGATTGACAGAATTGTTTGTATCATCACTTCACTTTTATTCATTCTCATTGATGCGCTATATGGTATTTCCTTGTTTTTTTCCTGAATTTGTCAAGCCTGGTTATATTGCGCCCCCCCCAGTGTCCATGTAAAGGAGGTAGGGAATTGTAGAAATACTGGTGTTGCAAACAAAACGTTCTATAAGCATGACATGATCTGATCAGAGGCGAGACACGTAGGTCATTACCAGCACACATAACGTGATCCATAATATAGCAAACAGGGTAGAGATGTCAGAGTGAAGATAGTCCTAGATGGCTTAGTCTGCAGCTTCAGTTGTATTACAAATGGGGGGGGGGGGGGAGAAGTCAAAAGGTTTTGCAGAGTGGCACATCAGTAGAAGAGCATGTGAACTAGCTGCATGACAGCATTCAGCGAAGAAAAGATCAGAAGTCAGGAGATTGATGGTTCATTTAGATCAGTGGTTCCCAAACCTGTCCTCAGGACATAGAAACATAGAAAAATGTCGGCAGATAAGAACCTTTCGGCCCATCTAGTCTGCCCAATTACATGGATACTTTACCTGGATTTATCTTTTGTTTAGGATAGCCTTATGCCTATCCCATGCTTGCTTAAATTCAATTACTGTTTTGGCCTCTACCACTTCTACTGGAAGACTGTTCCATGTATCCACCACCCTCTCAGTAAAATAATGCTTCCTGATGTTACTTTTAAACCTTTGCCCCTCTAATCTAAGACTATGTCCTCTTGTTTTGCTATTTTGTTTCCTTTTAAATATACTCCCTTCCTCTACCTTGTGGATTCCCTTTACGTATTTAAATGTTTCTATCATATCTCCTCTGTCTCGTCTTTTTCCAAGCTGTACATGTTAAGATCATTAAGCCTTTCCTGGTAACTTTTCTCCTTCAAGCCGTACACCATTTTAGTAGCCCTTCTCTGAACTCTCTCTAAGAGGTCTATATCCTTCTGGAGATACGGTCTCCAGTACTGCACACAGTACTCCAAGTGAGGTCTCACCAGTGCTCTGTACAGTGGCATGAGCACTTCCCTTTTCCTACTGCTAATACCTCTCCCTACACAACCAAGCATTCTGCTAGCATTTCCTGCTGCTCTATTACATTGACTACTTACCCTTAGATCCTCTGAAATAATGACCCCTAAATCCCTTTCCTCAGATGTTGAGGTTAGGACTGTATCAAATATTCTATATTCAGCCCTTGGGTTTTTACGTCCCAGGTGCATTATCTTGCACTTATCCACATTAAAACTCAATTGCCACAACTCCGACCATTTTTTTAGTTTACCTAAATCATTTGTCATTTGGCTGATCCCTCCAGGAACGTCAACCCTGTTGCAAATCTTTGTGTCATCAGCAAAAAGACATACTTTTCCATTAATACCTTCTGCAATATCACTAATAAAAATATTAAAGAGAATGGGTCCAAGTACTGACCCCTGAGGTACCCCACTGGTAACAAGACCTTGTGCCGAATAAACTCCATTTACCACAGGACCCTCCGCCTCGCCAGGTTTGCAGATCTCTGAAGCACAGCACAGGTGATAGGAGTTCCTGCTCAGTGATTGCAGGATTCAGTCTGAATTTCCCCAAGGTGATCTGCAAAATCTGGCCTGGTTGAGGGTCCCGAGGAGAGGTTGGGAAACACTGATTTAGATGGACGTCTTCATCTTTTATTTCCAAAGATATGCATTTCTTGTACAACTCTGCAGGACATTTGTATTTATCATTTAGAATGCTGGTGTGTGTCAAAGTAGTAATGTATTCATTTAGATATGGTATAAACACTGAAGATCAGTGTGTATGTGTCTGAATGTGTGTAATGCATTGAAGGTCAAGATAGTAACAAGGGATATGTACAAATCTCATTTCTCAACAGGCCTTGTTTGCAAGATATCTGAAGCGCAGCCCAGGTTATATGATTTGCAGGATTCAGTCTGCATTTGCCCAACGTAATTCTCAGAATCTGGCCTGTTAGCGATACTTAAGGACAGGGTTGGGAAACCGTGCTTTAGACTAATTGCGTTCAATCACCCCTTATCCTAGCTGGCTCATTCAAGGTAACCCCTTTTTCTATTAACAGGTGAGGTCACAACTAAGTTTGAACAATGTTTTGACTGCAGCCATGGGGTGTGCTTTATGTAACGCTGTGCAACCCGTGAGAAGAGAAGACATAATGCATGCAACAGAGAGCAGTACTAAAAGAATATACACACCACCAGAAAAATACTGATGACTACTAAAGAATTAAAGACCATCTGGGCCAAACTTCCAAGGCACAAACTAGTCACAGGTCTATTCACTAAGGCCCGTGTCAGACGAGCGCACTGATCACATCCGTGTTGCCGCACATTTTAACGTCTGTGGTAGCATACAATTATGATCAATAGAGGTCCGCACAGAAGTGCAGACGCACAACAGACGCTGCAAACGGACGCAGGTTAGGAAAGAACATAAAACAGCTAGAACGGAAGTGCGGAGTGCGCCACATCCACATAGCTTTTTTGTGAGTGATGAATGCGGTCAGACGGACTGCATTTTTGACGGACAAAATGGTTTTGCATTTTAATTTATTTTCCCTTCTACATCCGTCAAAAATAACGTCAGTGAAAAAAAACAAAAAACAGACTGTGTGGCCACTACCTTGTTGTCAGTCAGAAAGTACATCCGTTGAGCACAGATGCACATTCCATTCAAAATGCGCTTGTCTGACACTAGCCTAAAGGGTGAAACTCAAGAGAACTGGCAGGAGAAGAGAACAATCTAGACCTAACTGATGATTTGGAAGGGGAGCTAAACAGGAGGATTTTTCATTTCTGCCAGTTCTGAGTTTCTCCCTTTAGTGAATAGACCTGTATGTGCCAATTATGAATGAAAATTCTCTGCCATATATCCTACCGTGAAACATTTGCTTAGTATGAAAAATGCAAACTTTAAGGCTAAGGCATTCTGAGCACACTCTGCGTCCGTGCACAACTGACGTACTTTCTGACTGATGATACTGTAGACACCACACGGCTGCTTTTTTTTTGACTGATGTAGATGGGAAATAAAAATTTAGGCTAGTGTCAGACAAGCGCACCTAGTGTGGCCGTGCGCCCGCACTTACCGGCGGCCATCGCAGCCGCGTGATGCAGCGACGGTCATACGCTTGTGCGCGTACACAAACTGCGTGCGCAGCAAGAAAGCGTCTAGGGAACGAATCAGTTGAGCTAGAAAGCACGTCAACGGAGCTGCAAAGCGCGATCCTCCATTAGGAGGACCGCGATTTGCACAGCTGAGGGCAGTCAGCGGCAGTAGAGAGTGGAAGGAACGTCCGCTTGTCTGACACGAGCCCAATATGTAAAATAAAAAAAATTGATACAGGATATGAAAAAATATTTTGGACGTCAAAAATGCAGTCCACCTGACTACGTTCCATCACTCACACACAAAGCTACGCGGACGTGGCGCACGCTGTGTGTCCAGCCTAGCAGTTTGACGTTATTGCCTAAATTGCGTCCGGTGCCGCGTGCGTTCGCACTTCTGTGCGGACGTACTTCGTGTGTAAGTCTCTATTGATCATAATTTTATGCTACGATGGACGTTAAAATGTGCTGCTTCACGGACGTGATCACTGCATTTGTCTGGCACAGAGAACATATGCTCCTGAAGATGCTGGAATGCCACAACATTGGGGGTGGGGGGGGGGGCGTCAATACCAATATTTTTACCAAAAATAGCCAAAGAAGTACACCAGTGGAGACTCTGTTTAATGATTTTATCCAGAAATTGAAGTCTTTGGGGATCTTCATGTGAATGAAATAAAAGTCCATCTGTGTCAGCCAGGTTCACTTTCATTGCATGTGAGATCTCATTGCTTGAGTATCACATGTCACCAAGTATCCCCCTCTGTTGAAGACAGCACAATTGGCCCTCAGCAGTGACAACAGTGTGTGACTAACAGCCAAGGGAACAAACCGAGTGGAGTGCTATCCTGTAGCTCTCTGCTTGCAATGGTCCTCCCGCCCGGGACATGCCATAGTCATAAAAGGCAGTGTTTGATACCTAACATGTCAATGTTATCGTAGGAAAGGCCAGAATCCGACCTTTTCAAGGATACCTCATTTGTCCTTGTGTTTAAAGAATAGAGATACAGGTGTCCAAAAGTACCTCTGCAAGGCTCAAGAATGGGAGATAGAGGAGTCCAAAGTATCCCTGCGAGGCTGGTGTTAGGATGAAACAACGTGAAATAACACATTGCGCCATCACCAAGACATTTGATCCCGGTGTGGGAGTTATTGCAGTGGCATTTCTTGCTATATAAGCACATAATGCCTTATGAAAGGAATTCCTGCCCCCCTCTTTTTTTTTTTTTTTTTTTAATGGTTAGGTTTGCCCTTTCCAAAGACCCCTCACTTGACCTTTTGTGGTGTAAAGAATGAAGGTGCTGGGGCACCTTGGAGGCAGCTTGTATTTTATATGGCACAATGTAATAATACATTGCGCCATCACCTCCAAACTTACTTCCACAGGAAATGAGTTAATCCAGCAGAATTTTTTCACTATAAGTAAAAACAAAAATGCTTTTCAAGTTAAAAATTGAATTTACTACCTACTCATGTGAGGTATGAGGTTGTCCTTTCCAACGTTACCTTACTTACATCTCTAGCCTGTACGGGTGATATAGAGGGGTGAAATCAACCCCTCTAAAAAATAAAAAAAAAAACGCATTTGACAGCACCTCTGCTGGGCCTTGTTGGAGGGGGTCTCACGGCTGCAACTTACTCGAACGCTGCAGGTGAGTGACATAGGGGGGGGGGGACATCCTCCGCATATAGTGGTGACATGTGAAGACATCTCCCACCAGTCATCCGCAGTGAAGGGGGGGGGTGGCAGACTTTTAGCTTCCTTTAAAAGCTCACCTAAATCTAGCACTGGTGTCTGTGTGCCCAGC
The DNA here is from genome assembly GCA_009667805.1 of Leptobrachium leishanense. NCBI lineage: Eukaryota > Metazoa > Chordata > Amphibia > Anura > Megophryidae > Leptobrachium > Leptobrachium leishanense. The sequence continues at coordinate 113,821,449 of CM019067.1, read as the reverse complement.
AGCTATGACCTGCTTGCAGCTCAGCATGTCATGTAACCACAGTGGAGCTGGTCACTCCTGCAGCTCCCAATGCAGGAAGGCTTCGATAACTATGGACGGGACTGGCATCTTAAATTCTCCAACCCAGGAAACCTGAGTAGAGGGATCCCTTGGCTGAAATCCTGGGCATGAATAAGGCCCTGAATTTGGATGGCTGAAGCAGCCCTCTGAGCCCACCTTGGGGGGGGGGGGTGAAGGAGCTCACAGTAACGTGACCACTCAGGTAAGATTGAGTACACTACACAATGTAGAGCAGGGTCTGTAACCTTGGCTCTCCAGATGTTTTTGAACTACATTTCCTATGAGGCTCTAGCCAACCTAGCAAGTGGATGAGCATCATGGCAGATAAAGATCTGGAAGGCCAAGGCTGCCGATTCTTTGCAAGTGTTCAAGGGATGATTTATGCCAAGTGCTTATAGACATTTGAGTATGCAATGACCGGCACATACACTGGGCCCCAGTATTCTTTCTAATATAAAACAGCAGCCCTGTGGATTATCTAAGATTAAGGATTCCTGTAAAAACTAAAAATAAAATAAATAAAACTATTAAAAACGTCAATTCAGCCAATATCTCCATTTAGAGACATATGACAGCTCCAGAACAACTAGCCAAATGCCTTTATGCTCTCTTCCCATCAATAGAATACCTTATTATTAAATCAGATCTTCAGATAATTGAAATATATATCTAAATTTGTTAAAATGTAATTATGCCTCCTGCGTGACCTCCTTGTCTGGACCCGGGGTGGCGGCTCCTCCCCCCGCTTGGCACTGTGTCTAGAATCTCCCCCTTCCCCTGTGACATTGACTTGTTACTGACAGCCTGAGGACACCTGAGCCCTGTTCAATACCTCAGCAGCTGCTGAATTGCTGCAGCGCAGCAATGTAGTTGAACGCTTTGGATGCAAATTTTGAATCCAAAATGGCCGACGATTTTTTAATGAAAGATGCAGATTGTTTTTCGTATCACTCGGACAAAATATGATCAAGAAAAGCAGTCAGCACAATTCCGTTTTGTATGCACACACCACAAATGATAGTTTTTAATGAATAAACGTTATGTTTACTTCTGAAACAAAATATAAATTGAACTGTAATATGTCTATGTGCAGGGGTAAATAATAAATATTTTGTGCTTTGGTGAACAAAAATCTCAAAATGAACATTGCTGTACGGAATTGTTACTTGCTTCGTGGCGGCGGCCATCTTTAATACGTCACACTCAGCTACTCGCAGCATCTCCTCGGGTCGCTGCAAGTGCTAAGTTAGCAGTGCTGAGCGCTGAGTGGCTGAACGGCGTTCAATGGCAAGTTGCTAACTTAGCACTTGCAGCGGCTGAGGTATTAATCGCACCTCTGCTTTATTTGTGGAGGAGCTCGCTGGGGTTTGGGGGGGGGGGTTTATAGTTTTAGTTCTGGAGCAGGGACACGCTGTGGGCGAGCCTTGAGGTAGCCACCTAGTCTCTCGCTGCTTTTTTAAGGCCCTATGGTGGTCCTTCCCCTGTGGGCTCCTCTTCGGCCCTCTAGACCCCTGCGGTGGTCTGGGGGTGCGCCACCTGTTCTTGCCAATAGGTGCTCCTTTGTTCCTCTCACGCCCCTCCTCCATTATGCTGACTGTCCTCATTTTGCACTGTTGTCTATTTCACATTGCTGAGTTGGCCATGTGTGGTCAGTCAGGTTTCGGTTTTTCCCTACCTGGCTTTGTACAGCTGTCTTATGTTCAAAGTAAAATAAAAAAAAATGGGGGGGGGGGGGTGTAATTATGATGACACATCAAAACCTGCTTGGGGTATCCTCCCACAAAAAGGATGGTTTCTAAAAATGCATTTCTAGATTGCTTAAATAATTTGACCCTTTTTATTATGCTAAGGGACACAGCAGGGCTACGTCCATGATTTCCCTTGTTGAGAGACTATCAGTTTTAGTATTTTTAGGATATTACATGACTAGGTTTCCAAAGCACATGTGGGTGTATACTGCAAGCCCCAGGGCTTTATCAACTGAAAACAGGCTATCGTTTTCTTGCATTTCAGTCATTATCAGCTAGTCAGAAAAAAAATTTGAAATGGCCTTGTTTTTTAAAAAAAAATAAAAATCCTGATAACGTCAATCTATCCATTTTGAATTGGTCAAATATTTCCCTTCGAGACTTTACTCGAGGTTCATCTTACTCATTGGTCATTTATTTCATTTTTAGAATAGTGGTACAAGCACAATTTCTGGATAACTTAATATTGTTTAATGCATACATTATGATGACCCATTAGAATGTCTCCTTTTTTTCAGTCTCAGTCTCTAATTTGGTGCTCCCGCTTCAAGATGTGTCATCTAGCAGAAGTAAAAATTAAAGAGGGGACAGCAGCTGCCAACTAAACCTTACACACAGACAAACATAAGATTAATTTCTTTAAGTACCTAGTCCAAGCAAAACTGATTAAAGCCTTTGAAAGTCCTGTAAAGAATAACATTCTGCAAATGGTGAGCCGTTAACAAAACTGAACCTCCCACAGCTAGATGCATGCTCTTAGAGATTTCCCATATGATATGTGGATATCATGAAAAAGTACAAACTTTGTTAAGGGAGCGCAGGAAAAAGGAAAACAATTGCTGTTGTACTCTTGGATCACAAATTTCTCGGCTATTTCCACAATGGGAATATTTCTATAAAATAAGAGCAAAAATGGCCTTCATTGCATAGTATAACAATTACAATTATAAATAAAATGTAAATTTGATGGTGGTATTGCACTCACAAACATGGAGCCTCTAGGCTCGTAATATTCGCCTTTAAGCCTCTATGGGGGGGCTCTTCCCATCAGACGGTGATTTTAGTGGAGAGTGACTTCTTAGTATTCGTTGGTACCTCAAATAAATGAGAAAATATATGGCGCAATATCTGTGCAAATGAATGCAGTATATATACAGTGGGCCAAATTACTCACGTGTTCCTGAGCCTCCCGATTGAGTGGCTCAGTACCCCAGCTTTGGACCACTTCATAAGGGGGGGGGTCCTACCCCTGCTGTAATACCTGCTGGCGAATTCACTATGAAAGTGAATAATTTGCGCAGTCTTGATCAGATGGATGGAGTATGATCAAAATAAAGGAATATGAGGATATTTAAAAGAAAAAAAATTACAAAAAAGGACAAAATAATATATTTTTGTATTCATTTATTTAATAAAAAAATAGGGGGTAAACCGAAACGCGTTTCGCTCGCTAGTTCTGCGGGCTTCAGTCGAATAACCCCTCATTGCAAATAAATGTCTTTTATCTTGTTGCGGATCAGACGGAAAACGTGTTGTTCGCGTGCGTTCCATCCACAGGTGCGTTCCTTTCGTTAATTTGCGGTTCAGTGAATGCTTAGGCGATTCTTAGTGATGTGTTTCCGGTTCCGATGGATCTCCATGGAGATCAATCCAACCCGCTCCATCTTGCGCATGCGGAGTGGCGCATAGCGATCGGTAGTCTTTTCGTGAATCATATAACAGGAAATGGGCTTAGACTTCTAAAGGGAAAGCCAATCCTGCCTACTGACACTCATGACATTATCGGGATAGTAATAAGCAATCTGAAACAAAAAAAATCTATCAATGATGTTAAACAGTATATACAGAAAGGGGCGTGGCCAACTGCCGTGAATGGACGTGTGAAAGAGCGGCTCCAGTGCTTAACAGCTAACTAAAGCGGACATCGACTTTGCAGTTACCTCCAACCAGATCAACCGCAACGTACAATGCCCGTCATGGCGGCCTCTAAAACGAAAAAATCTGCAGCGAAATCAGACTTTTTCTCGCCGAAATCGGCCCTACCTAAGAGTGCTGCGAGCTCCCAAGATGGCGGCGGCGCTCCTGGAGAGTCGCAGGACGCGCAGCGTGAAGACCTCGGCGGAGAACTCGCAGCTTTTTCAAAGAAGATAGAAAACATGTTCCTCGACTTCTCCTCAACCATAACATCCCGACTGGAAACGGTCTCCTCGGACATTCGCAAAGACATACGAGACATAGGAGAAAGAACCTCGCACCTCGAAAACAAAATGGCGGAAATGGCGGAGGCCCATAACGCCATGGCTACAACTGTGGAGGGGTTAGAGGACCGGCTCCAGCAAAGCCTAAATATAATGGCGGACCTAGAGGATAGATCGCGCCGCAACAATTTAAAAATACGAGGGATCCCTGAATCGGTGCATCCACGTGACCTGCATACCTACGCTTCGGAGCTGTTCTCATACCTGCTGCCTGAGGCGACACCGGATTCCCTGCTGCTGGACCGAGTCCACCGGGTCCCCAAACTGCCGTCGGCCCCCGCAAAAGCACCCAGAGATGTGATTCTGCGTCTCCACGATTACAAGCCTAAAGGAGGAACTACTGAAAGACCTGAGACGCCCAGAAGCGCTGGGTGAGGATTACGAGCACTTGTCTTTGAGAGATCTGGAAAAATAGCTAACACTACAGCAACGCCGCGTCTATCGTCCCATCACAGCTGCGCTCCGTGAGGCCGGAATCATATACAGATGGGGTTACCCCACTAAGTTGGTGGGGTTAAGAGAGACGGCTCAACCACAGTGATCTCCTCGCCGACGGAGGGTAAGAAGATACTGGATGGATGGAACATGACGCCTGTAGATGATTCCTCGATGAAACGCAAGCCACCTAACCGGATCCCACCGGAATGGCACCGCAGTTGATACGCCGAACGATATGGAGACGGAAATCCCGTCCACAAAGTCGGTTATCGAACCGTAGATGGTCGAATGAATACAGAGTAATTATTCCGGACTGGTTAAAAGGTACTAACTGCATCCGACGCAGGGTTAATTGCTGTTGCACTGGATTTACTGTTGTTCTCTTCCCCCCCCCCCGTTCTTGCCTCCCCCTTTCTTGGAAGGGCTCGGGCTCCCACTTTGGGACGCCCTGTTGGAGATGATATTGCGTATGCATGTCAATAGTTGCGCTGCTTCCCAGCGCAGGTTTCTAGACTATTGTTTGCTTTTATAAACAACAAATGGTGCAGCGCCACACAACATGCATCCACCACCAGGGTGCCCAGATAGCCAATCTCAGGATATAGTGGTTTCCCCTATACCATTAAACACAATAATGAAATCAATAACCTGGATCGGCGCAGACACTGCTCTCTGGGGTCCCAGAATCTCGTATATGTATATATACAATAGAAGAGAGACAATAATAGTGCAACACGTTTTATACAATATATTATAAATGTATGTGGTGAACACCCCACTTACAAGTGTAGAGCCGTGCACTGGCTCTAAGTGGGTCCAGACATGTGGGTAATTGTCTTCAATTTCTTAGGTGGCCCCCACCTTACAGCAAGGTTTTTCCTTTTTTCTTTGTCCGAAGTTTTAGACAATGGAAAGGAGAACAGGAAGAAAAATCCTTGTGTAGATCCACAAATTAAGATCACAGTGTTATGTACAGTTGGAATCCAACTGTACATAACACTGTGATCTTAATTTGTGGATCTACACAAGGATTTTTCTTCCTGTTCTCCTTTCCATTGTCTAAAACTTCGGACAAAGAAAAAAGGAAAAACCTTGCTGTAAGGTGGGGGCCACCTAAGAAATTGAAGACAATTACCCACATGTCTGGACCCACTTAGAGCCAGTGCACGGCTCTACACTTGTAAGTGGGGTGTTCACCACATACATTTATAATATATTGTATAAAACGTGTTGCACTATTATTGTCTCTCTTCTATTGTATATATACATACGAGATTCTGGGACCCCAGAGAGCAGTGTCTGCGCCGATCCAGGTTATTGATTTCATTATATTGTTTGCTTTTGCTTTTTTTTTCTCCCCTTTTACCTTCCCAGGGCACCCACAGTGCGCTCTTAGGAACACCACATAAATTCAAGACGAGAATGAGACACGCACGGGAGAGTAATGTAGTGTCAATGCTCTCCTCTCAGAGTAGCCTCTTTACCACCCTAAATGAAAGTAATCACGTATAATGTAAAGGGCCTTAACCTGCCGGTTAAGCGGCATTCGTTGTATAGAGACCTACACCGTTATGACGCGGATATAGTATGTCTCCAGGAGACCCACTTTAGAAGATCAGATCACCCCAAGCTATCGGCAACGCATTATTCGAAACAATATCACTCGATTTACAGATCAAAAGCGAGAGGGGTGACTATACTAATAAATGATAGGGTAGCTTTTGAAGCACATCGGATCGTAACGGACCCCAAAGGCCGATCTAGCGATATGCACCTTGAACTCAAAAATCTACACACTGGTGTCACTCTATGCCCCCAACTCCTCCCAAACACAATTCCTGTCCCATCTTATGGGCAAAGTGTCCGACATACAGACGGGGGAACTGATTGTTACTGGGGACTTTAACATCAGCCTGGATCCCAAACGGGATAGGTCGTCAGTAGTACAGGCCCCGCACTCTGTGGCGTTCACAAATCGTGTGAGGACCCTCTTGAGCCAACATAATCTCTATGACACGTGGAGACTACTCCACCCCACGGAACGCAACTTCACGTTTAGGTCGGCAGTGCACAACTGCTATACCAGAATTGACTACGTCATGACTTCCCCTACTTTACTCCCACAGGTTCGAGACTGCAATATTTTACCATTCACCTGGTCAGACCACGCTCTTTTAATACTACAAATTAGCGACGATTACCAAACCCACACCACACCGCCGTGGCGTTTAGCGGAATATTTGCTGAAACAGGAGCCGGCCGCTCTGGCTCTTGGACAGTCGCTGACAAATTATTTCTCAGACAACCTTTCACCTGACTTGAGTCCATTCACGATATGGCAAGCGCATAAGACGGTAATTCGCGGGGACTGTATCCAGTGGGTGTCCAGACTCAGGAGAGCTTATACGTCAAACAGACTAGACATTCTGACGAAACTACACAATCTTGATACGCAAAACAAAATAACGCCGACCGACGCTCTGGCCGAGGAGATAGACGCTACGCTACACGAACTAAAAACGCTAGAAGCAGATAAATATTTTCATGCCATGCGCAGAATGCACACGACATTTTATTCTTTTCAGAATAAGCCGGGGCGCTTACTGGCTCGCAGGCTTAAACCGCGAACTGCCCTCTCCAGAGTGGTGACCCTGAAGACCCCACAAGGTCAAATACACGACCCCAGACAAGTCGCAAATGAATTTGCGACCTACTACGAACACCTGTACAATCTAAACACCGACGAGACACGAAGACAACCGACGGAGGACACGATTAAAGACTACCTCAAAAACATACACCTACCTTCCCTATCAACAGCCCAAGCGCAAAAACTAGCCGCACCCAAACGGCAAAGTGAAATTTTAGACATTATTAAGACCCTGCCGAAGAGGAAAGCTCCAGGCCCGGATGGCCTGACGGGACTATACTACACACACTTCTCGAAAATACTGTTACCACACCTACTAGCGGTATTCGAAGCAGCCCGTTCCCGGTTGACATGCTGAGAGCACACATAACGATCCCGAAACCGGGGAAACATCCTGATCAATGTCAGAATTTATGCCCAATATCACTCCTCAATGTAGACCTGAAAATATATAGTAAATTACTAGCGACCAGACTACAAAAAAATTCTTCCCACGCTGATAGGCATGGATCAAGTGGGGTTTATCTCGGATCGACAGGGCCCGGACAGCACAAAAAAATTAAAATCAACCTAATGGAAATACTGAGATGAACGGGACAGCCCAGCCTGCTACTGTCCTTAGACGCCGAAAAAGCGTTCAACAGAGTAGGCTGGCTCTTCCTCCAAACTACCATGGGCAAGTTCGGATTCCCGGAGCACTTTCTGCAGGCAGTGCAAGCGATGTACGATTCTCCTTCGGCCAGGGTGATGCTGTCGGGCTTTGTGTCAGAAGAGTTTGTGATCACAAACGGGACAAGGCAAGGTTGCCCCCCCTTCTGTACACGCTAGCGTTGGAGCCACTGGCTCAAGCCTTTAGACAGAAAGATGAAATCGGTGGGGGGGGGGGGGGTAGCAGTAGGACCAACGACGTACAAACTCCAACTATATGCGGATGACATCCTGCTAACACTGACGGACCCCGAGACTTCGATGGCAGCATTGCAAACCGAACTCCGAGCCTATGGCCTAGTGTCGTACCACAAAGTCAACTTCAATAAGACTCAAGCTCTACCACACAGACTGCCCCCAATACAACTACAATCGCTTAAAAACCTATACACATTAGATTGGAGGTCCCATTACCTGATCTACCTGGGACTTAGAATAACGTGGGACCCAGGCGAATTGTTCACGATTAATTCTGAGCGTATTTTAACAGACATAAAATCCCTACCGTCTCAGTGGAGATCTAGAGAGGTATCAAGGCTGGGCCGCATGGCAGCCGTAAAAATGAATATTTTACCAAAATTCCTCTATGTGTGTCGGACGTTGCCCATAGGAGTGTCGAGGGCCTATCTAGATAAACTGCAAGCCATACTGATGGCATATGTCTGGAATCACAAACGCCCACGGGTGCCCCGACGACTACTGTACTACCGCCATAGAGACGGAGGGCTGAATATGATCCACCTACATAAATATTACTGGGCAACATGTATAGCGGGGATCACGGAGATAATGCACAAACCCACCTGGCCACAGTGGTTAACCATAGAAGCTCCTTACCTGGGGGGGGGGGAACATAATCTGGCCTACTTAGGCTAGGGTCAGACTGAGGCAGTGCGAACGCGCGTGCAGCCGCACATAATCACGGCCGTGCTAGCAGCAGATGCCGGGCAATGACGGCCAATATACGAAGTACGGTCGCACAAAAGTGCGGCCGCGCAACGCAAGCGGCAAACAAACGCATTTTTTCGAGAACGTGAAACCACTAGTACTGACGTACAGAGTGCGCTGCGTCCGCTAGCGCCGTGTGTGCGTGATTAGGAGACGTCAGACGCTGCTAATGTCCGGCCAACATAACGTCCAGACACAAAAAGGGTTTTATTGATGATCCGTACAAAATCACGGATGAAACTGCGCATCGTATGACCGCTATTGCGTATTCCGTGAAAAAATAAGTCCATTCGTTCGAACGCACTTTTTCACGGACAACGTGAAAAATGCGTTAGTCTGACCCTAGCCTCAATGTGGACCCCCCCTACATTCCGACCAGCGCTGCCACAGGCGCTCACTTCCACCGCTATCCATCTACAAGCATGGGACAAACACTTCTCACAACTCACACACCAGCACCCATGGTCGATGGCCACCCCCTTGCCCGCATTAACATACTCACTACCGCATTTCAGGGCAAGCCCCTGGCTACGACACGGAGTGACTAACGTCCACCACCTATTTACCAATACTACCATCTTATCTTTTGCGGACTTGAGCCGTAAACACTCTCTGCCGAGCAGTTTGTTTCTGTCATACATGCAACTGCATTCCTTCTTCAAACACCAGTCGATAATCGCCAATTTGCACGCACAAAAGCCGCTTCTATCAGAGGTAGAACTGTTTTGCTTAGATCCCATAACCGCCATAAGGCCGATCTCATTATTATACCACACACTTAACACACCAATAGGGGGAGAGAACTGGGCATACCAGAAGGGATGGGAGCGGGATCTTTCTATGGTCTTTTCTCCCTCTCAGTGGGCAAGGGCGAATATGTTCGCGGTAGGGGCGACAAAAAGTGCCATGCTAATAGAAACCCAGAGGAAAATCCTATACAGGTGGTACCTCACGCCAGATAAAATTAATAGGTATGCCCCGACGGTATCGAAATCTTGGAGATGTAATGGGGAAGTGGGGACCATGGGACACATTTGGTGGCAGTGCCCGGTGGTGGAGCCTTTGTGGCGGGAGATAGCACACCTGGCGACTGAAGTGTTGGGCGTCCTGATTCAACCTGCTCCAGAAATCCTCCTGCTAGGAATGATTAAAACTACCACGGCCGCACTTGCAAATGTTCTTTATAATAAACGCTACCACGGCGCTGCTACTAGCCAGACAATGGAGAACAACCGTGATCCCCACTCGGAAACAAATTGTGGACCTTCTGGAGCAATACAGTTTGATTCTAAGGCTTCAACTTGGCTTGGCATTCGCCCTCCCAAAAAGGACCCATGGCGGATATGGGACATACAATATACAAAGCCTGTGGGCTATGAAGGGGAACAGTCTGGACTTGGCCGATACCTTGGTTAATAAAGCAATGGCGGGAGGAACATGGTGTATATATATATATATGCAAAGGTTGAATGATAATTGAGAGTTTCATATGTGCTGACCCTGGTACCCCCCCTCCCCCCTTTTTTTTTTTCCTTTTGCGGTTTGCATTTTGTTATACCGTTCTAATAAAGAAAGCGGGGAGAAAAAGAAAACTGTTCCTATTACAAACAATAACAAAATCTCCTTGTTCAAGCATCACACTGTACCCAGACAGTACCCCCCGAGGAATACCCCTAAATTCCCCCCTCCTTGTTTAGAGTTTTATATTTTTTCTGTTCATCTAAGAAAAATTTAGATACTTGACGCTATGTGCCTTGTGCTGATGTCATAAGCATGTATGTTTAGGACTGTTTGATCAAAATTCTCTTGAATGTTCTAACTGTGCACCAACCAAGGTATTGAACATATTCTGTTAAATGCAAATATCAATAAAAACTTTTTTTTTTAGTTTAAAAAAAAAACAGTATATACAGTGGTGTTCAAAATTATTCAACCCCCACTGAAATTGAGTGTTTTGGCCAGTTCGAAATTGATTTTCATCATTCAGTCATCTTGCTTACAATTAAATCAAAGAGGCACGTGTAGGTCAGACAAATATAACATAACATTTATAATGAAATAACCACAAATGTCTTTTCTGTGCTCACATCATTATCAGTTTTATTCAACCCCCAAGTGACATTCAATCTTAGTACTTATAACTGTAAAAGGATGTTGTACTAACAGCTTTTAAACGTGAAGCATAGCTTGACACAAGTGTCTTGCAGCGATCTACGGGTATCTTCACCCATTCGTCATGGGCAAAAGCCTCCAGTTCAGTCACATTCTTAGGCTTGCGCACTGCAACTGCTTTCTTTAAGTCCCACCAGAGGTTCTCAAATCGGATTTAAGTCAGGTGACTGCGATGGCCACTCCAAAATGTTCCAGCCTTTAATCTGCAACCATGCTCTAGTGGACTTGGAGGTATGCTTGGGATCATTGTCCTGTTGAAAGGTCCAACGTCTCCCAAGCCGCAGGTTTGTGACGGACTGCATCAAATTGTCATCCAATATCTCCTGGTACTGAAGAGAATTCATGGTACCTTGCACACGCTGAAGCTTCCCTGTACCTGCAGAAGCAAAACAGCCCCAAAGCATGATTGACCCCCCCGCCATGCTTCACAGTAGGCAAGGTGTTCTTTTCTTCATAGGCCTTGTTCTTCCTCCTCCAAACATAGCGTTGATCCATGGGCCCGAACAGTTCTAATTTTGTTTCATCAGTCCACAGAACACTATCCCAAAACTTCTGTGGTTTGTCCACATGACTTTTGGCATACTGCAGTCGACTCTTATGCTTTGGAGACAGCAAGGGGGTGCGCCTGGGAGTTCTGGCATGGAGGCCTTCATTACGCAGTGTGCACCGTATTGTCTGAGCTGAAACTTCAGTACCCACATCTGACAAATCTTTTCTCAGTTCCTCAGCAGTCACACGGGGGACTTTTCGCCACTCTACGCTTCAGGTAGCGCACAGCAGTCGAAGTCAGCATCTTCTTTCTGCCACGACCAGGTAGCGTTTCAACAGTGCCCTTTGCCTTGAATTTGCGAATGATGCTTCCTATGGTCTCTCTTGGTATGTTTAACATCTTTGCAATCTTCTTATAGCCATTGCCCTTCCTGTGAAGAGTAATCACCTCTTCTCGTCTTCCTGGACCATTCTCTTGACTTCACCATGGTTGTAACCACACCAGTAAATGTCTAGAAGGAGCTGAGTATCACAGTCATTTTAAAGCTGCCTAATTGGTGCTTATTATGCTTTATTGCTGCTCCGTGAAACCCACAGGTGTTTTCAATACCTGATTGAAAACACTTGAATGAACCTCTGTTCTTCAGAGTGGTAGTCTTTAAGGGGTTGAATAATTGTGTCAATGAAGAATTCACAAAAGAAACATTTACTACTGTATTACAAAACCAATTGATGTCATTTTAGTTGCAATGGTTCTTTAAAAAGTCCTTGTAGGATTTCATTCTGAATTCAATTACAAATGTACACTAAATTCCCTAAAACCCTTTACAGCATTGGGGGTTGAATAATTTTGAACACAACTGTAGATTGATCACCACAAGGAAAAAGTCAAAATACAATTTCGTTGTCCTTACTGAAAAGGAAAGGCGCTGCAGCATTCATCCCCATCCATTTGAAAAATAGTCACAGTAAATGTTTACTTTATACATGGACCTTGTTTACTATAAAAAAATGACAAACCTCAAAATCTACGTTCAATCCATTGGGGGCCAAAGTATTTAAATCCATCGCATCTCACTCTTAATGAGTTTTTCATTCATGTTCTCTCCTCTCCAATCCCGACATACTTTTTGGGTTACAACCATATATCTAATATCTAATGTGGATATCATATTGACCATACAAATTAACCAGGTAAATTGTAGATGGCTTTAAAGTGCCACCATTAACCAGCTTCATGGGTGGAGATTACGTAGTATCATCATGCAGCACTATGCATTTGCCTCAGTGTGCCAGCCTGGGTTCAGACATGTAAAGTGGGTGGAGGGCTGTACTCTAGGATGGCACTCCGATGTACAGCTGCCACTTAACCCACCAGAAGTGTCAGCGCAACTTTGAGAACAATCTGCAATGTGTTTATATAAAAAAAAACAACAAAAACACATACAGGGGGTGATTGAGTCAACCATGACCCAACCTGTGCTGGGATTGACGGGTGCACTTTAACCCCTCAGATGGAGCAAACCTTAAAATATGGAGTGGGTGAGGGGCATTATAATGGAAAAACGCTTACCATATTAATACTAGGGCTGGCAAAAATAATGTCACAAAGCAGCCTTCCACGATTCTGCATTTATGCGCAATATCAATTCACTGGCCGTACCTCCATCATTTTGGGTGGCGCCAGGACCCCACTTCCTATATGGCAGCGCTGGGAGGAAGTGATCACGTAACGTCACTTCACTCTCAGTGCTCCATGCAGTCGTGGATGGAAGCAAAGCTCTGCTGCTGGCTCCAAGGTTCAAATAAGGGCATGTGAAAGACATAAAAAGGGCCCACTTTGAAAAGGATATGGCGGGGGAAGGGAGCTGGGCCATGAAAAGGATATGGCGGGGGAGGGGAGCTGGGCCATGAAAAGGATATGGCGGGGGAGGGGAGCTGGGCCATGAAAAGGATATGGCGGGGGAGGGGAGCTGGGCCATGAAAAGGATATGGCGGGGGAGGGGAGCTGGGCCATGAAAAGGATATGGCGGGGGAGGGGAGCTGGGCCATGAAAAGGATATGGCGGGGGAGGGGAGCTGGGCCATGAAAAGGATATGGCGGGGGAGGGGAGCTGGGCCATGAAAAGGATATGGCGGGGGAGGGGAGCTGGGCCATGAAAAGGATATGGCGGGGGAGGGGAGCTGGGCCATGAAAAGGATATGGCGGGGGAGGGGAGCTGGGCCATGAAAAGGATATGGCGGGGGAGGGGAGCTGGGCCATGAAAAGATATGGCGGGGGAGGGGAGCTGGGCCATGAAAAGGATATGGCGGGGGAGGGGAGCTGGGCCATGAAAAGGATATGGCGGGGGAGGGGAGCTGGGCCATGAAAAGGATATGGCGGGGGAGGGGAGCTGGGCCATGAAAAGGATATGGCGGGGGAGGGGAGCTGGGCCATGAAAAGGATATGGCGGGGGAGGGGAGCTGGGCATGAAAAGGATATGGCGGGGGAGGGGAGCTGGGCCATGAAAAGGATATGGCGAGGGAGGGGAGCTGGGCCATGAAAAGGATATGGCGGGGGAGGGGAGCTGGGCCATGAAAAGGATATGGCGGGGGAGGGGAGCTGGGCCATGAAAAGGATATGGCGGGGGAGGGCAGCTGGGCCATGAAAAGGATATGGCGGGGGAGGGGAGCTGGGCCATGAAAAGGATATGGGAGGGGAGATGGGCCATGAAAGGGATATGGGAGGGGCGATGGGCATGAAAGGGATATGGGAGGGGCGATGGGCATGAAAGGGATATGGGAGGGGCGATGGGCATGAAAGGGATATGGGAGGGGAGATGGGCGCCTCTCCCTCTTCCTGTCATCCAATTCCCTACTTGACCCCCTGCAATCTGGCTTCCGTCCCCTACACTCAACTGAAACTGCCCTCAAAGTCACCAACGACCTAACTGCTAAAAAACACGGCCACTATTCTATTCTCATCCTGCTTGGCCTCTCGGCTGCTTTTGACACTGTTGACCACCCTCCTTCTGCAGACCCTCAGCTCTCTTGGTCTCTGACACTGCACTTGCTTGGGTTGACTATTTATCCAACAGGTCCTTCTCTGTGTCCTTTGCTGGTAACTCTTCCTCTTCATTGCCTTTATCTGTTGGTGTACCTCAAGGCTCTGTCCTTGGTCCTCTGCTCTTTTCCATCTACACCTCCTCCCTGGGCAAAATCATCAACAGCTTTGGCTTTAATTACCACCTCTACGCTGATGACACTCAGATCTACCTCTCTACCCCTGATCTCTCTCTCCCCCTGTCCTTTCAAAAGTCAGTGACTGTTTATCTGGCATCTCCTCCTGGATGGCCTCGCACCACCTAAAGATCAACATGTCCAAGACTGAGCTCCTACTTATTCCTCCCTCTAATGCCTCCCCACCTCCTGACTTCTCTATCACGGTGGAGGGTATCACCATCTCCTTATCAAACCAAGTTCGCTGTCTTGGAGTTACACTTGACTCTTCTCTTTCCTTCATCCCCCACATCAAGTCTCTTTCCTCCTCCTGCCGCTACCAATTGCGTAATAGTTCCAGAATTCGGCCATTTCTTACCGCTGTCACCACAAAACAACTCATACACGCCCTGGTAATCTCCCGACTCGACTATTGCAATAATCTCTTATCTGGCCTCCCTCTGTCCCGCCTCTCCCCCCTACAATCCATCCTGAACGCCTCCGCCAGGCTAATTCACCTCACCCGCCGCTCCCCTCTGCGAGTCCCTTCACTGGCTCCCCATCCACTGCAGAATTAAGTTCAAAATCCTTATCTACAAAACCCTCACTAGCTCAGCTCCCCACTACCTGTCCTCACTAATCACCAAATACACCCCAGCCCGCTCCCTAAGGTCAAACAGCGACCTGCGCCTATCTTCTCCCCTCATCACCTCTTCCCATGATAGACTGCAGGATTTCTCACACGCAGCCCCCACTCTGGAACGCTCTCCCTCATACTGTCAGACTTTCCCCTAACTTCTCTTCCTTCAAACGCTCCCTTTAGGGAAGCCTACCACCCAACTCACTGACGCAACCATCAATCACTCTCACCTTGCAGCCATCTCCTCCTGTTTCCAACCCCAAACCCTCTAGATTGTGAGTTCCTACGGGAATAGGGCCTGATCCCCTCTTGTACTGTTTGTCAAATGTTGTTCAATGTATTGTAACCCGTCTATACTGTGCCTATTGTACAGCGCTGCGGAATATGCTGGCGCTTTATAAATAATAATAATATGGGAGGGGAGATGGGCATGAAAGGGATATGGGAGGGGAGATGGGCATGAAAGGGATATGGGAGGGGGAGGGAGATGGGCATGAAAACGTATGCGTTGGCATTGTGTTTTAAAATGCCAACATTCTGCAGTGCTGTACATTAAAGATACAGGCAGACGTTGAATTTCCCCATCCCCTCTTTCCCAGGGACGTTATTATGCACAAGTGTACAGTTTCTCTTTGAGCCGGGCTGTATAACTCAGTGACAGACAGCACTTTAAAATCTCCCGCTTGACCAGCAGATGGAGCTCCGGTGCCAAGCTTATAGTCCAATTTTCATTGGGTCACCAGTGACCAATCAGCAGCTGTAGACGAGGACAAGCCGCTACCTCCGGTGCGGCGAAGGATCTGGGAGGTTTGAAACACTGATGAGACGTGCCATAACACATACCGGCACCCATCGCCGCAACGATCATCTACTAGCCCGCTAGACAGTCAGCTGGTCACAACACAGTTGCCCGGCGCCAAGATCTAGTTGTCTGGTGATACAAAAACAAAAAAAAAAACATCCCACTCCTGGAATGAAAGGGGGTAGAGGGGAAGACAATGGAAATGAGTGAAAAGGTGGTTCACGGAAGGTGGGGGTCCGAGTATGAGTATTAATAAATCAGTGAGTGAATCTGAGCGTATGTTGTATGTATCCATGAGTGTGTGAATAAGAGTCTAAAACCATGGGCACATTGGGCAGTAATTGTGATGCATCGCGGAATCCAATTGTGAGCCCAGTGAAGATGCGCACCCCTAAGCCATATAAACCGATTACTGCTGTTCATATCTACAGAATTAATAGTATCCAGGCCAAGAGAACCCATTAATATCTTTTATTGGTAAGGAAAGATACCAGAGGGGGGACGGGGACGGGACACTTGTTTACCTAGACATACAAATTATACATTTACAGATTTTTTTTCTAAAGAAATTATAAGATGAAACACAATCAGGTCAGTGTAAATGTATAAACTCACCAGGGAGGGAGCATTGAAGATTGGGAAACTTAAGTAATGTAAACCGTACATAAATTATCACTTTCACTACCAATATATTCAACGGCATCGTCATATCATATATGGCGATTAGCAAAATACTGTAGACTTAAACGGAATTGGATTTGCTAGGGCTGAAACAACTAAATCGACAACTAATCGATAAGGAGAATAGTTGGCAACTGTTTGCTATTGATTAAATCAGTTGGTTAATTAAAATCAACCTGTGTACAGCACACTCTGTTTAGAGACAAAGTTAAACATTAATAACCTCAGACGCTATTTTGGAGAAGATGTGCTGCTGCTTTACTCTGAACGACGTAGTTCTAGAGTTATGTTAGAAGAAAAACATTTTCTTTAAATTTAGTTTCTTACAGTAACAGAACCAAGGCCCGTGTCAGATGAGCACACTGATCACGTCCGTGTTGCCGCACATTTTAACCCCTTAAGGGCCGCTGACGTACCCTGTACGTCTTGTCCTCAGGTCTCCCTTAGACCCGCGGACGTACAGGGTACGTCAGCGGCGCCTAATCCCCCTCCCGCCCGATACTCCCCTCCCTCGCCGGATCCCACGGCGATCTGGCAGGGAGGAAGCCTGCCCATGTGATTTACATGGGCAGGCGAGGCTGATGACGTCGCCACGGTGCGTGGTGACGTCATCAGCAGGCGTCCCCATGCATTTCAATGGAGGGGAGGGGGGGGGGGGCTCCTTCGGAGCCCTCTTTCTCCCCAACCATTGAAGCTAGGGAGATGCCGTTTGCACCGCTGGAGAGGTGAGAGCCTCCCCTTTCCAGCGGTGTATGGCATTAACCGTTTTGCCGCCGGATCACGTTGCGGCGCCAAAACGCGATTCAAACCTGGAGGGGGGCTGACATCTTGGATGTCAGCCAAGCCTCCAGGTCCCCCCCCCCACTGACAACCTCACCATATGTGTGAGGATGTCAGTGGGCCAGTTAACCATCTAGCTGCCATGTAGAGATAAGGGGATCCTAAGGATCCCTTTATCTCCCGATCCATGGCAGCTAGATGGTCATATTTGAAAGGCCTGATTATGGCCTTTCAAATGATACCAAACATGACCAGGTTTGGTTAAAAAAAAAAAAAAAAAAAACATTTTTTTATTTTATTTAAAGTTTTTTTTGTCGGGGGGGGGGGGGGTTAATTAAATAGGACCTAGGCTGTCATCTAAAAATAATTAGCACAAAATGGTCAGAATGAGCGCAGCGCACATAGGTGAACTGTCTCAGCAGTGAAGGGGTTAAAAAGCAAACGCATGTAAAAATTGGGTATTTCTAGTCTCGGGACAAAATTTTGAACCTATTTAGCCAGGGTCGTTTTGGGTGGTTGTAGATTTTGGGGATTAAATTACAAAAAAGTGTGTTTTTACCATTTTTTTCCTCATATTTCATATTTTTTTTTATAGTAAATTATTCGATATGATGGAAATAATGGTATTTCTAGAAAGTCCATTTAATGGCGGGAAAAAGGGTGTATAATCTGTGTGGGTTGAATAAACGAGTAAGAGGAAAATTTGACCTAAACACTAACAGCGCAGAAACGTAAAAACAGCAGCGGTCACTAAAAGACGGATTTGTGTAAAACCGCCCGGTCACTAAGGGGTTAACGTCCGTGGTAGCATACAATTATGATCAATAGAGACCCACACACGAAGTACGTCCGCACAGATGTGCGGAAGCACAACCGACGCAGCAAACGGAAGCAGGTTAGGCAAGAACGTAAAAACGCTAGAACGGACGT
This sequence comes from Leptobrachium leishanense, assembly GCA_009667805.1. Taxonomy (NCBI): domain Eukaryota; kingdom Metazoa; phylum Chordata; class Amphibia; order Anura; family Megophryidae; genus Leptobrachium; species Leptobrachium leishanense. The sequence continues at coordinate 113,802,948 of CM019067.1, read as the reverse complement.
GCGGAGTGCGCCACGTCTGCATAGCTTTGTGTGTGAGTGAAAAAAAAGAGGTCAAACGGACTGCATCTATACCAGCATTTTTGACGGACAAAAGGTTTTTTCATTTTCCCTCCTACACCCCGTCAAAAAGAACGACAGTCACAAAAACGGACTGTGTGGCCACTACTGCGTCTTCCGTCAAAAAGTGCTTCCGTACTGCACGGGCGCACAGTCCGTAGAAAACACACTCGTCTGACCCTAGCCTAAAGTACATACCCTGGGGTGGAGGAGGAGTACTGCCGGTGTCTTAATCCTTCTTTGAGCAGGAGGCCTGTGCCACCAACCCACAGTCCCTGTCTCCTTCAGGGCACGAGCTGCCATCTATCCGGTCCATTTCCTCAAACTCCCTCTACTCATGAACATGAATCAGTTTGTTCATGATATTATTTTTAAAAAGGGACGCTTTAAGCACACTGATCACTTTACTGTACTAAACCGGTCAGGCTGTGTGGAGTGCTCCCCCATCGCTTCTCACCCAACTTTCATGCTGACATGTTTATCAGCATGCGCATAGCTGCACGTGTTCGGGGAGAACGTAGGCTTGGGGCTTGAGCTGTGCATGCAGCAACAACCCATTATACTGACTGGGAGCTTCCATACCTTGTGTGCAAAAAGTACGTAAGTTTCACAATTCGCATATGTACATACAAAAATGTATGTACACTGTGCAAATTGCATAACGAAAACGGGAGGCAGAGGAGGGAGGGGTTGCTTTTTACACAAAAAAAAAAATGGAACCTCCACAAATGGTGGTTGCAAAGATATGGGGGACACACCACAAAAGGGTCAAACCAGTGGAAAGCATTTGACAAACTGACACTGTTGAACGGAATATGATATTTAACCCTGTCGCTGTGGATGATGTGTGGGGGACATCAGGTGCGCACACTGTGTGCGGAGGACATCCCCCACACGTCATGGGATCTCTGCACCAAAAGGACCCAGGACAGTGCCTGAAATGGGAGGGGGGGGGAAAGAAAGAAGCATCATCATCACTGGAAAGGTCACAGTCTGACCTTTCCAGCGATTTCTCTTTAACCCCCTTATGGCGCTAGATTGCAGAGATACCTCTGGAAGAAGACCGCGATAGGTGTAACTGACATCTTGGATGTCAGCCATGCTTCTGGAGCATCCTACGCCCGCTGACGTCAGTTAGGGAAATAACCCCTAGCTGCCAATAAGGACCCCCCCCCCCCATCTCCCAGTGGCAGTGGGTCATGTTTGGTATCATTGGAAAGGCCAGAAATAAAAAATATATTAATGCAGCACTATTGATCACTTCTAAATTACTATGTGAACAATGATGCTGCATTACCAAAAAATTTTCAGTTTCAGCTAAAATCGTGTATTTTCTAAGAATATAGTAACGATTTCCCATTTCTAATCTTAACAAGCGTACCCCGAAGAATATATAACCGCAACGACTTGGATGACAAAATGAAGAAAAACAAATTAGATGCTGTAGATGTAAAAAAAATATGACTTTTTTCCCCTATATTTTGTTATAGCATTCTGACAGGACATGACGTATACATATGATATATTTTGAACCCGCCCAAAAAAAAAAGGATATAAATTTGTCTGGGTCATACAATAAAGCAGAACTTAAGCACAAAATGGTCAAAATGAGCTCAGCACACAAGGATGAAATGGCTCTGCAGTGAAAGGGTTAACTCCTAATGGCAACATTGAATCAACATTACACACTACCCTTACTATCTATTACTGTTCCAGTTTTCTATTAATGCTCTTGGTTTAATTACATTTGGCAATGCCTTTTTTTTTAATCTGAATAATTGCTCTATGTTGCAGGGGCCCCATCCCGCTTTTATTTTCTAGATATATCTATATCTCTCTAATAAAAAACAGCCAACTAATAGTAAATTTCTATTACAATACATACTCAAAAAAATAAATCAGCATCACGAATTCTGTAGGCACACCATTATAGGAAACAGAAGAATTACACAGAACAAAGGCGTATTGTGCATATACTACGAACTACAGCCTTTCTCCCTGACCTCCACCAACAGAATACTTCCTCAACTGCAATCATTTATTTCAACGGGGGGGGGGGGGGGGAGCGTGTAGATCATACAACCCCACCCCCCCCAAAAAGGCAGCAGTGCAGATAGTCATCCCCACAAGGCATGCCAAGCCTAACGTTTACCTAGCAGCCTTAATGCCTAATTGAAGGCAGCCACTGCTAGTTGTTTTGGTGGTACAGTTGAAAGGCATATTGCTTATCTGGCCTCATTAATGTTCGCTTTGAAAACCACTAAGAAAAGAGATTATTTCTAAAGTCAATACGCTTTATAGACATTGCATTTAGAATAATGCATTCATTGAACGTTACATGTATCAAATGAAACCAGACATCTCTATGGCCAGGGCCACACAATCATCCATAGTGACCCCCCCCCCCCCAGCGTTGTAGCATTAAGACAGCTCAGCTGGGAGGGCCACACGATGTAAAGTGCATGCTGTTTTCCTCCCCGTGGAGTCACTACAACGGACTGAACAGGGGTCTATAAAGCGCAATACGCCACAGGAGGCTAGTGCTTTGTAGGACTGACCTCACAAAACAGCGAGGTGCGAAAAGAAAATTTGTTCTCACAAAATGTTCCTTCCATTCTCGTGTGGCCTCAATGAAGACATTGGCCAAATTTAAAGCCTCCACTGCTACAATTCTTTCAATAAAACATTGGTTCTCACAACGAGTTAGTGTTCTCAGACACCTAATTGCCATTTTAAAAAGGTTTGATATTTATTTTTGCTTTATATCTCAATATAGCCAACTGTGAGGTCAATGGCTTGTCCACTCAAAGAGGTGTCAATAAACCGCACAGACTTGTATTGAACTTTTCATATACACAAAGTATCATTGCAGCATCCTGTAATCCACCAAGACGAGCTGTTTCTCGCCAGACCCACTCTGCCCTCTTCCAAATCCCCCCCCAAAAAAACCAAAAACATTAAGCTTACAGACAGCGTGTAATCACCAAATGTACCCATGTTATGCCCAGAAGTATATTTAGATATGTTGAAATATGGGAATTTCACATCATTCAACAGAACATTCACATAGGTGGGTTCGTTGTTGTCATTATGGTGGATACAGTGCCGTTCTAATGTAACTACTGTTAAACAGTAATTCCATTTGTGATTTACATAAGGCCCTGCTCCGTACATGATGGGGTCTTTAGATTATTGCAGGAAATATCTGCAATGTTGCCTTTACTGTAAGTCATATGAAAAGTAACCACCTGCTTTGTTTGCGCTTGTTTCAGGTCTCTGTGCGCAGTTCAGGATTTTGCTTGCTTTTCTCCTAAACAATCAGTGACCATTCAGAGCGCACTGGAAAATTAGGTGGAGTAGCAAAACCCATGCCAGCTACTGGATTAGGCACATGCCAAGTAGGGCAATAACGCAGAAGCAAAATAGCGTGCATAAAGCTATATAGCGTCCATTGGCCCCTGGCAAGCTTTGTGTTAGGATGTGCCATTTCTTCCTTTCTATGCGGTATTCATGCCTTGCCTGCATTGTCTCCGAACACTCGCCTATGGAGAAGAAACACACCCCCCTTTCTTCCCGTTGCTTGATATTACATGGTGGATACAGCTACTGAATACATATGTGAACAAGCCAGCACAAAACATACACACCCACAAAATATTTATACAAACCAGACACTTATTTATATAACAATGATTTTCTGATAGCGATATCACACACACACACACACACACACACACACTACTAAAAATGCTGAAACCTGGAGGCTTAGTAACCCCATATCTGAACATAATACTTGTCTCTCGAATGAATGAATGCAAATTAGATAAATAATGTAAGATTTTATTTATGGTCACTGCCGTAGGTTTTTATAAATTTATATAAATGAACCTATTTAAAAAGGCAAAACGCTGAGAAAGCAAATAATGACCCTGTTATACTGCAAAATGTTTCCTATATGTATTAAAGCAGTGGATAAGCAAACATAATAAAAAGGAAAGTAAAAGCATCAGAATATGGAGGTTGGTCAGGAAAGCTCCCAGCCGCCTGAAGCGACAGTAATGCAGGCAGATGGGCAGTGACACACGTAGCAGCCATTCCTGCTGCTATCTCAGCACCAATCCTCAGCAACAAAACACCCCTCTCAGCCACAACACCTCCTCCACTGGCACAAACAAATCATCCCCCCTATACAATAGCGAGAAGGGCACAGATAAGTCTACAACACAGGACATGTAGCTTTCCTAGTCACATCATGGAGGACTTGCATCGACTTTGGGAGGAGGCCGGCCAGGGCATATTCTTTGTGGATGTACTTTATTGGCCTTGAGCTCACCAGGGGTAGATGTTCAAAAAGAGATACGGTCAAGGCTACTCATTAAAGCAATGTACAGCTGGAAAGGCATTCCTTGTAGGCATACATGACAGGGCCGGTTGTAATCTTTATGACCAGTCAGTGCACGTGAAAACACAATATGAGGTTTGTAAACATACAAGTGAACGCTAGAAGCTTTCTGGTAGTTCCTCTAGTCGGCTCATAGCTTGAACGCGGCTGTATTAGCATGTCACAATACGATGATACACACGGGGCGAGGGGCTTGCCCTAAACAGTGATGCCATTTTAGGATGATTTTTCGGTAACCGAACACTTTATGTGGAGAAATTTTAAGAGTAGACCGTTCTAATGAGGTCAATAAAAGATTAACCAAACACCTACTGTAACTAAGACTATTTTAGCAAACAGTGCGTTACGGGTCAGGAGTTACCCCGAGGAACTGGGGCACATGCAACCTCAAGGCAATGCTGGAGATTGCAATATGGAAATCTAACTTTAGTCTTTATGCTTGCTGTGATACAGACAGCCATGTGTGCCAATGCCAACAACCACCCAGGCACCCACAGGAGCCGGTCCTTGACAGTTAATTGTAACAGTGACATTGAGCTGTGACTCCATTGGCAGCGTGACACCAACAGGTAACCGAGACACGGACAGCCAGCCATCACTCCTGTGACACTGAACCTGTAAGCGTGGTGACCCTACTGTAACAATGACAGATAGCTGAGGCACTGACAAGCAAAGTGATATTTGCAACAAAATGTGCCCCCATGGCATTACTAAGACACTATCAGGCTTATTCAGAGAGTGGAGAAAAGCGGGAAAATGACTGGAGAATGGAAAATTCTAGGTCAAAATAGCCGATATGGTGAGATAAAGTGAGATGAATAGAAGAATTTTTCTGGTTCAGCTATTTTGACCTAGAATTTTCCATTCTCCAGTCATTGTCCCGCTTTTCTCCACTCTCTGAATAACCCTGATAGTGTCTTAGTAATGCCATGGGGGCACATTTTGTTGCAAATATCACTTTGCTTGTCAGTGCCTCAGCTATCTGTCATTGTTACAGTAGGGTCACCGCGCTTACAGGTTCTGTGTCACAGGCGTGATGGCTGGCTGTCCGTCTGTGTCTCCGTTACCTGTTGGTGTCACGCTGCCAATGGAGTCACAGCTCAAAGTCACTGTTACAATTAAATGTCAAGGTCGGGCTCCCGTGGGTGCCTGGGTGGTTGTTGGCATTGGCACACATGTGGTCATGGCTGTCAAACCAGAAAAATTCTCCCATTCATCTCCCTTTCCAAATCGGCTATTTTGACCTAGAATTTTCCATTCTCCAGTCATTCTCCTGCTTTTCATCGCTCTCTGAATAACCCTGTATGAGGTGGACATGCATTGATGGGCACTGCCAGTGTGTGCTACCCAGACAAAGCTAGTGCTGTGACACCTGCCTTTCATGTACTAATGCGATTTACAGTGGTGAAGCTACAGACATTGGTGTGCGCCGGAGGGCACGTAAGCGGCAGCGCTGCGGCTGGCACGTAACCGGCAGAAGGCACGTAACCGGCAGTGCTGTGGCTGGCACCGAGTGCACGTGACCGGCAACGGGCATGTAAACCGGCAGCGCTGCGGCTGGCACCGAGGGCACGTAACCGGCAGCGCTGCGGCTGGCACCGAGGGCACGTAACCGGCAGCGCTGCGGCTGGCACCGAGGGCACGTAACCGGCAGCGCTGCGGCTGGCACCGAGGGCACGTAACCGGCAGCGCTGCGGCTGGCACCGAGGGCACGTAACCGGCAGCGCTGCGGCTGGCACGTAACCAGCAGCACTGCGGCTGGCACCGAGGGCACGTAGCCGGCAGCGGGTACATAACCGGCAGCACTGCAGCTGGCACCGAGGGCACGTAGCCAGGAGCGGGCATGTAGCTGGCACGTAACCCAGCAGCACTGCGGCTGGCACCGGGCACGTAACCCGGCAGCACTGCGGCTGGCACTGGGCACGTAACCGGCAATGTGGCTGGCACCGAGGGCACGTAACCGGCAGCGCTGCAGGCTGGCACCGAGGGCACGTAACCGGCAGCGCTGCAGCTGGCACCGAGGGCACGTAACCGGCAGCGCTGCAGCTGGCACCGAGGGCACGTAACCGGCAGCGCTGCAGCTGGCACCGAGGGCACGTAACCGGCAGCGCTGCAGCTGGCACCGAGGGCACGTAACCGGCAGCGCTGCAGCTGGCACCGAGGGCACGTAACCGCAGCGCTGCAGCTGGCACCGAGGGCACGTAACCGGCAGCGCTGCAGCTGGCACCGAGGGCACGTAACCGGCAGCGCTGCAGCTGGCACCGAGGGCACGTAACCGGCAGCGCTGCAGCTGGCACCGAGGGCACGTAACCGGCAGCGCTGCAGCTGGCACCGAGGGCACGTAACCGGCAGCAGCTGCGGCTGGCACCGAGGGCACGTAACCGGCAGCGCTGCAGCTGGCACCGAGGGCACGTAACCGGCAGCGCTGCAGGCTGGCACCGAGGGCACGTAACCGGCAGCGCTGCAGCTGGCACCGAGGGCACGTAACCGGCAGCGCTGCGGCTGGCACCGAGGGCACGTAACCGGCAGCGCTGCGGCTGGCACCGGGCACGTAACCAGCAATGTGGCTGGCACCGAGGGCACGTAACGGCAGCACTGCGGCTGGCACCGAGGGCACATAACCAGCAACGCTGCGGCTGGCACCGAGGGCACGTAACCGGCAGCAGGCACGTAACCGGCAGCGCTGCAGCTGGCACCGAGGGCACGTAACCGGCAGCGCTGCAGCTGGCACCGAGGGCACGTAACCGGCAGCGCTGCAGCTGGCACCGAGGGCACGTAACCGGCAGCGCTGCAGCTGGCACCGAGGGCACGTAACCGGCAGCAGCTGCGGCTGGCACCGAGGGCACGTAACCGGCAGCGCTGCAGCTGGCACCGAGGGCACGTAACCGGCAGCGCTGCAGGCTGGCACCGAGGGCACGTAACCGGCAGCGCTGCAGCTGGCACCGAGGGCACGTAACCGGCAGCGCTGCGGCTGGCACCGAGGGCACGTAACCGGCAGCGCTGCGGCTGGCACCGGGCACGTAACCAGCAATGTGGCTGGCACCGAGGGCACGTAACCGGCAGCACTGCGGCTGGCACCGAGGGCACATAACCAGCAGCACTGCGGCTGGCACCGTGGGTACGTAACCGGCAGCGCTACGGCTGGCACCGAGGGCACGTAACCGGCAGCGCCGCAGCTGTCAAGTAACCAGCAATGCAAGGGCACACCGTCGTGCAATGGGGCACACTGGCAGTCACTAGAGAGCAGAAATTCCTACATAGTGCAGAGCTGTACTGGATGCAGACCCCAGGCCTGGCCCTGACACACACAGAGCCGGGCCTTCTCCCTCCACGGGCTGCTGAGGGTCCTGTCCCCCTGTCACCGGGAGACGCGCTGGCTCGGTGGCTGCCGGGGAGGCCTGGCAGTTCCGGGCTGGCTGTGTCGGTGACTCCCCCGCCTCCTCTCCGTGACACAAAGCACGCACTCCGCGGGATCTCACTCACCTGCTGGCGCGCGGCTCCCCGTCTCGCTGGCGGTTGAGAGTGTCGTCGTGAAGGCCCCTCAGGCGCAGCTCCCGGGCACGGCTCCGCGGTCACACGGCTGGGGACGGGGGCTGCAGGGGAAGCTCTCGCTCTCACTCTCCCTCCCCTCCTGGTCGCCTCCGTGCAACAGCAGCGCTCACACCCCTCTGTCCCCTCACTGCCTCCTTCTCTACACACTCCCCTCCCCCTCCAGCCGCACGGCCCTCAGCGACCGCAGGCGGATTGGCCGCCGCTCCCCTCCCACGTGAGCTAAGAGGGCGTGTCGGACGCTTCAGCGGTAGGGGTGGCGGGCTCGGAGCGCTGAGGACACGGACCGCCCACTTTCGCGCTAACGTCAAAGCGAAGGCGCTCGGAAGAGCCCCGGACCCTGCATGCCGCATACCGTGACGCACAGAATGTGCGCGGGGCGTGCAGCCGGTCACGCAGAGGCTTCGTCCTGTGCTGCCGAACGGCGGCCATGCAGAGAGTGAGCTTGGCAGCCATGACATAAAACTGCGAGCAAACGGGCCAGCCACGCCTCCTTCCCTCCGCGTCACTTCGGGGACGTTCCCAGCTGTCGCGAGCTGGCAGTTGGAAACAGCCGAGCCTCTCTCCATTGGCTGATCTAGCCCTCCCCCATACGTCATAGCAGTATGCCTGCGTCTGGAAGGTTCTGGAAGCCGAGGAGGGCGAGCGAAGCGAGAGCGGCCAGGACGGGATGGCGGGGCCCGACACGGGCAACCCTGAGGGCCAGGTCGAGGTGTTTGCGTGAGGCGGGTGTGTTCTGTGAGGGATGCCGGTGCGCTGATCCGTTTGGCATTTTGTGGTGTTTGTTGTGGCGTACCCAGATATGCCCCCCCCCCCTTTTAGGTTTCTTGTCAATCAGTCTGCGCATGTGCGAGTGTAGCTGCGCAAGAGGGGGGAAGGGCTGTGACGTTATTGATAGATCCAAACCTAAACTGTCAGATAATTGTCAGGGCTGCTGCTCCTCCACGTTTGTTTATCGGTTTCCATTGTGTATTGATACACCGGATGGATTTATTGTCTGTTTCCCAGATTAAAAAAAATGCCACATTCTCACTGCAATGACAGGATGACAAGGGTCTGTTTATGATATTGGCAATAAGTATATTTATATTACGACAAGGATGGGGAAAATACCACTGAAGCTTTTTCTATTAATAAACGGATGTTTTTTTTGTTTTTTTTTAACCTGCATTGCATTAAATCGTAGTCCATTAGAGTAATAAAACCAGGTCGATTTGGGCTCTGAAGCCTGTTAAGTGACATTTATTTATTTTTATTTATAAAATCTTTTATAAATAAAAAATGTAAATATGTGTAGTTTGAGGTGAAGCCATGCTTGTTTTTCCAGGGAGGGGGTGGGGGAGCAGGCCCAGTGTACTGACAGAGTGGCCTGTGTCACCCCCTTCCCGGCTCCTTGGGTATGAGTGTATGCTGTGCAGCCTGCAGGAAAATTGCAGAAACGTCTCCTTTTCGTCTGATGAATGTGCCCTTTCACTAACAGGAAATTTTCTGTTCTAGGAAGCCTTTATGCAAACGGTGGTATGGCACTAACGCTGCGATTCACTTAAGAATAACTTGTATATAATGAAGCGGCATTAAGTAAATGTATATTCCCTAGTATGTAATACAAATTAATTTTAACTTTTTTTTAGTGGCTTTTGAACTCTACCCCAAATCAGTTTGGGTGTTAAAACAAGCATTTTCTTCATTCCCATCCATTATTTCTTTCCTTCCTTTTAGGAAAGTTTGCTTTCTAAAAGAAGAGTCTGTTGAGTCCTCCGTTCAGGCACGTTATGTTTTGGCATGTTGAGTAAAAGCAATATTGATTTGTTTCATAGTTCTTTTGAGGAGCATTAAAAATGGCAGCTTGAACAATGATTCAGCCAGGCACCACCTTCTCATAGCACATTAGCAAACCATTGAATGCTGACATAGTTTTTGGACCAGAGCAGCATTAAATATCCACGTGGGGCCTTGTTCCAACCCAGCCATCAACACCAGGGGTCCTTAGGTATAATGAATCAAGCCTCTATTTCGACTAAGCCACAAGCTTTACTTGCAGCTCGCATTTAGCAACTACATACTATAATGGCTCCTATACTTTGCATAGAAAGCATTGACTATGAGTCAAATGGGGAAGAACACTCTACTACTGCCTCGAAGTTGAATAAACCGTTTGGTTACCCTAGTGCACTGCTCCTCAACTCTGTACTTGGGACTAGGGCTGTGCAATATTGACAAAATAATCATATTGCGATTTCTTGAATGAATATTGCGATTTTATTTGCGATTTAGCCAATTGTTTTTGCTTTTTCAAACATGCTACATACATTCTAAATGTATTCAGCACATGGATACTGCCCCAGCACATGGATACTGCCCCAGCACATGGATACTGCCCCAGCACATAGATATACTGCCCCAGCACATGAAAATACTATGAAAATACTGCCCCAGCACATGGAAATACTGCCCCAGCACATGGAAATACTGCCCCAGCACATGGAAATACTGCCCCAGCACATGGAAATACTGCCCCAGCACATGGAAATACTGCCCCAGCACATGGAAATACTGCCCCAGCACATGGAAATACTGCCCCAGCACATGGAAATACTGCCCCAGCACATGGAATTACTGCCCCAGCACATGGAATTACTGCCCCAGCACATGGAATTACTGCCCCAGCACATGGAATTACTGCCCCAGCACATGGAATTACTGCCCCAGCTCACCTCTGTGCGCCACGTGTTCGGCTCCCTGTTAACTTCCGGCAGCATGGAGCTTGAGCGCTCGCCTGGGGGAACCATGTGACGAGCCACGAGAACGCGGCTCGTCACGTGGTTCCCCCTGCGAGCGCCCAAAGCACCATGCCGCTGGAAGTTAACAGGGAGCCAAAAATAGCAGCCTTATGCGATTTAGAAATTGCAGGGTCAGAAATCGCGATTCGATTGCGATTGCAATTAATTGCACAGCCCTACTTGGGACCCATCATTAACAGGCCAGATTTTAAGGATTCCCTTGGGATAATGCAGACTGAATCCTGCAATCACTGAGCAGCAAATCATGTCATCTATGCTGTGTAGGGATGCACCGATACTGGCATTTGCGCGAGTACTTGGTACTTGTGCAGATGCCCCCAATACCGGAAGCCAGCATTGAGCTGGCTTGTCGGCATCCGAGTGACTGGTGCGGCTGTCCGAATGCTCTAATGGCATTTGGACAGGCCCCTGCAGCTGACTGCGTTTCTACCTTCCAATGAGCGCTGCCGGCAAAGTCTTCAAGCGGCCGCTCTTTTGTAAGCCCCCAGCCGCGATCTCACGATCAATTTGAGGTCTCGCAAGATCGCGGCTGAGGGCTTACCAACGAGCAGCCGCTCAAAGACTTTGCCGGCGTTGCTCGATGGAAGGTAGGAACGTGGCCAGCTGCAGGGGCCTGTCCGAATGCCGTTGGCGGCTGTCCAGATGCTCTAACGGCATTCGGATAGGCCCCTGCAGCTGGCTGTGTTCCTACCTTCCATCGAGCTCCGCCGGCAAAGTCTTCGACCAGCCGCTTGTTGGTAAGCAGCCCTCAGACGCAAACTTGCGAGATCTCAAACTGATTGCGGCTGGGGGCTTCCGAACGAGCGGCCGTTCAAAGACTTTGCCGGCAGCGCTCGTTGGAAGGTAGGAACGCGATCAGCTGCAGGGGCCTGTCCGAATGCCGCTAGAGCATTCAGACAGCCACCAGCGGCATTCGGACAGGCCCCTGCAGCTGGCCACGTTCCTACCTTCCATCGAGCGCCGCCGGCAAAGTCTTCGAGCGGCCGCTCGTTGGTAAACCCTCAGCTGCGATCTTGCAAGATCTCAACCTGATCGTGAGATTGTGACTGGGGGCTTCCTAACGAGCAGCCGTTCGAAGACTTTGCCGGCAGCGCTCGTTGGAAGGTAGGAACGTGGCCAGCTGCAGGGGCCTGTCACGAATGCCGTTGGAGCATTCGGACAGCCGCACCATGTCTGGTCTGAGGTCTGAAATGTGCCAATACACACACTGGCACATATCCGACGTGTGTGTGTGTGTGTGTGTATATATATATATAATCTATGAAAAATGAAAATAATCATAAAAAATAAATTGGTCTGTTTGGTGTTCTATTTTTGACCCCAATGTTTCAGCTGCTTAAACCTTCCATTTGGGGGTAAAATGATTGTTTTTTGTGTTTTTGCTCCTTGTGTAATAAGCTGGATTTTTTTTTCCCATGTTAAATTTGAAATGGTGATAATAAAATGATGAGAATTTAATTTGGTGTGCTTTAAGTTTGTTTTCTATATTGTCTGAATGGGCAGAGGAGGTACAAACAATGCAAAGGGTCCCGACTGCAGAGAGGTTGAGAAAACTTTGACTGCACTCTACCGTTTTTTTTAAAGGGGTTATTCACTAGCCTCCAAATTGGCCTCAAATTGCACTGAATGGTGAATTTCACCATTCGAATCAACAATTCACTAAGCTATCAAGTCAACAAATACAGGCGCATTGACAGCGAAATACTGTTCAGTTCAGCGACCAAAATTGTCCCATAGAAGACTATCGTGGCTACTATTCACAAAGCGCTTGAAATACCCAATTTGACTGGTTTAAACAGGCGAATCCTATAGGTTTCAATGAAAGATATCTATCTACCATAAGCAGCTTGTGATAGCTTCCAAAATATCAGAAGAGCCTCCATGCACAAAATCCTCAATGAATATACAAAGAAAAAAAGCAGGATGCACTGGAGGAATTGCATAAAAATAAACAAAAATTCCAGTTAAACATACTTGACGTTTCAGCTCACTCAGAGCCTTTCTAAAGGTTTCTCAGAGCCTTGAGAAAGGCTGAGTGAGCCGAAATGTCGGGCATGTTTTACAGGAATTTTTAATATGATCATTTAATAAATTATTTATTTTTTATCAAAGTCCTCCAATGCATCCTGCTTTTTTCTTTATATAATCTTTTAATTTTTTTTAGACCATTTTATTATTTGTTTGCGAAAACCCTTTTAATTTTTTTTATAAAGACCTGTATTTTGTAAAAGACCATTTTTAAAAAAAAAAAAAAAATGTTTTCCTTCCAGTGGAATACATCTATAACAATTCGGCACAATTGAGCAGGTTTTGTCGACATCCGATAACTACTACGGCGAAATGTGCTGAAACGCAAGGCGCCAAAATTGCACGCAGTTTCAGCGCTTTGTGAATAGACCCTCAAGTTTTCCTAATCTTTAGGGACATTACCCACTTTCAAAAATAGAACGAAAAAACGTTCAGAGTATCGGCGCTATCTCATATAGTGAACTGGTGATATATAATGCTGCTCACCTATTGGGTGTACCTGTCACCTTACCAATATCAAACAGAAAAATACAAATAAATGTATTTAAGGGAGCGCAGTACATATATTGATGGAAATTGTAAACAAGGATTGACTTAGCTTTAAATTAATCGGCATAGGGTTGAACCTTCTTATTCGGAAATCTGATCATATAATGTCATCATCCTATATGAAAAGAAATATAAATTGCGTAGTACAGTATGACAGTTTATAACACACTAAGTGGTGTAAATGGTCGCACTCACAAAGGTGGAGCCCCCAATGGCTCGTATCAATTGGCCTTTAGGTCTCTTTTATAGGAGGGGGACCTCGCCCATATAGGATGTCTTTAAGTTTTCCTGGGATAGAGGATAACCAAAGGTGGAGTCTCCAATGCCTCTTTTCAATTGGCCTTTAGATCTCTTGTAGAGGGGAAACTTCGCCCATGTATGAATTTTTTTCCTTTTGGATGGCAGGATGTACCTCAAATGTAAAGGATAACGCTATAGTGCATTATCATAGATACACAAATAAGGTATATAAAAGTGAAAAACTCCCGTGATTCAGAGCCTTCCAATATGATGGCTCTGTGTATAAGGCATATGGACCTCTTATTTGGTCAGAGGGGGTCCTTCCTCCAGGATAGAGATAGATAAACTTCCAAAATGAAGAAAATTGAGCATAAAAATAAAATTTTAATAAGAATAAAATCCGAAGGGAACAAAATCCGAAAATGCACAGAACAGAAAAAGAAATAAATACGAAAAGAATAAATACGAAAAGAAAAAAATCCGAAACGCGTTTCGCTTGCGTTCTGCAAGCCTCCTCAGTCGGTAATGGGATGTTGTCCATCATTGCTGTTTAAATATACTTTCTGTTCTTAAATTAATTGGTCGATACGATTCACCTGGTCGCATCGGATTACCACTACTTCCGATTTTCGCTTCTGTTATGAACCAGTCAGTAGTGCTTCCGCTCTCGCTATTCCGATGCGCATGCGTAGTTCGTAATTCCTTCGTTCGTTTTCCGGATGTTGACACCGGAAATCACAAGTCGTCCCATTTGGAGTAGATTTTTAAATGTATAATGGGCAAAATACATAATTTTCTTTTTTTTTAAGAATCTGTACAAAATGGATATGCAGATAATGGAATAAATACGAATAATATTATTACATATATTTTCGTATTCATTTCGTATTTATTCCATTATCTGCATATCCATTTTCTACAGATTCTTAAAAAAAGAAAATTATGTATTTTGCCCATTATACATTTAAAAATCTACTCCAAATGGGACGACTTGTGATTTCCGGTGTCAACATCCGGAAAACAAACGAAAGAATTACGAACTACGCATGCGCATCGGAATAGCGAGAGCGGAAGCACTAATGACTGGTTCATAACAGAAGCGAAAATCGGAAGTAGTGGTGATCCGATGCGACCAGGTGAATCGTATCGACCAATTAATTTACGAACAGAAAGTATATTTAAACAGCAATAATGGACAACATCCCATTACCGACTGAGGAGGCTTGCAGAACGCAAGCGAAACGCGTTTCGGATTTTTTTCTTTTTGTATTTATTTCTTTTTCTGTTTTGTGCATTTTCGGATTTTGTTCCCTTCGGATTTTATTCTTATTAAATTTTCTTTTATTTTTATGCTCAAACTTCCAAAATGAAGAAAATTATCTATCTCTATCCTGGAGGAAGGACCCCCTCTGACCAAATAAGAGGTCCATATGCCTTATATACAGAGCCATCATATTGGAAGGCTCTGAATCACGTGAGTTTTTCACTTTTATATACCTTATTTGTGTATCTATGATAATGCACTATAGCGTTATCCTTTACATTTGAGGTACATCCTGCCATCCAAAAGGAAAAAAATTCATTCATGCGCGACGTTTCCCCTCTACAAGAGATCTAAAGGCCAATTGATAAGAGGCATTGGAGACTCCACCTTTGGTTATCCTCTATCCCAGGAAAACTTCAAGACATCCTATATGGGCGAGGTCCCCCTCCTATAAAAGAGACCTAAAGGCCAATTGATACGAGCCATTGGGGGCTCCACCTTTGTGAGTGCGACCATTTACACCACTTAGTGTGTTATAAACTGTCATACTGTACTACGCAATTTATATTTCTTTTCATATAAGATGACATTATATGATCAGATTTCCGAATAAGAAGGTTCAACCCTATGCCGATTTAATTTAAAGCTAAGTCAATCCTTGTTTACAATTTCCATCAATATATGTACTGCGCTCCCTTAAATACATTTATTTGTATTTTTCTGTTTGACATTGCCCACTTTTGTCCCAAATACCTTGTTTTATTTTTATTTATTTTGAGGCTCCTCCATATATTTGAGCTGTGTGTGTGTGTGTGTGTGTGTGTGTGTGTATATAACAGAGCTCCGTAGTAATTGGCCTTCAAATCATAATAAATCTTGTTCAATTCAAAATGGCATAAAAAAGATTCATTCTTGTCTTGAGTTACATTTTAAAGGTACACTCTACTCAAAAAATCACCCCCCCCCCCCGTTTTTTTTATCCTAACCTATCCCTATTCCCTTAATAAATCCTTCGTTTTTATATTTTTTTCTTGTAACTGTAATACTTACCCTAAAATCCTCTTGTTTCCAGCGCCTTTTTTTTTCTTTTTTTATACTCCCCTCCCTCCTCTTCCGCTCCCGACCTTCTTCTTGCTTCTTGGCTTCTTGTTTACGTGAGATGCGCGCCTTTCACATAAGCCAGCCAATCGGCAGGCTTCCTCCCGGCTCCCTCTGAGGATTAGTGTTGCGCGCAAGAGGATGCGCGCAACACTAACCCTCAGAGGGAGCCGCCAGCTTCTGCGGTGAGTTGGAGACGTCCATCGCGCTGAAAGTGCGATGACTTCTCCTACTCGGCAAAAGTCGGCAATATGATTCCCGCTCTGCTGACTGACAGCTGGGAGGGCGGAGTAAACTTCTCCGCCTCTCTCAGCTGTTTTCAGCATTTTCAGCTGATCGGCTGAGCGGAGGGAGGGGGGGGGGCAGAGGGCAGGATACTCCGGACATCACGACCACCTAAAATAACTTAGGTGGTCATGTTGCTTAGAGTATCCCTTTAACACATAGCAAACCAAAACCGGACTATGAGGACATCGAACAGGCAGCAGCACTAGTGGCCTGCTCTACGCCATGTTCCTGCTCAGGTAGCATAGGATGGTGCCATTACAGAGGAGACAATACAATATGCAAATCAATGTGATATCCCCCAAAAAGGGCAGCCGGAATGGAATGCCAAAGACCTCTCTGCATGAGACATGTGAACCCCTGCTATTGTTTCAGCCTTGTTGGGCCTCGTCATGAGGGTATAGCTGAAACCCCTCCTAGGTACCGCTAGCTATATTATATATATATATATATATATATATATTTGTTTTGTAGAAAAGGCCTCAGAGGGTTGTAAAGTTATTAAAAATATCTATAGACTATTGATATGTCACCAGCAGCATTCAAATACAAATATTACTCTTTGTCCTTTTAAAAGGTAGGGAGACGTATGCTGCGGGTGCATTTTATGACGTAATCTGGGGGTAAATGTGTTTTATAGGTGGCACAAACTTCTCCTTTGCATTGTGGAGGAGGAACTGTTATTAAATTTTCAAAGGTTCTTTAAGGGAACCAGGATCATTTTGGTTTGATTGTCAGCATTGTTAATGGGAAAAAGGCTGCACTTCCTACAGAAATGTATTCCAAACTATGTAATAAACCGATGTCTGGAAAAGAAAAATATGATGGCATGGAGCAGAGAATTAAACCTACAATGCTTGGCTTGTTTTGCACGAAATGAGCTGCTTATTTTCAGTTGTATATTCTGGAGTGTGTTCCCACGAGCAGGTTTTGGGCAATGCAGCTTTTTCTCTCTTTGTATGGCATGTTCTGGTCAGCCTCCTGGTCATAATGGACAAAGGAAATCAAAGCAAAAATCCTTGGTGTACTTCCAGAATTTTGCCATGAAGAGATCTGTAGCCTATATCATAATGATAGGTTAATATCCCTGTTGT
The DNA here is from genome assembly GCA_009667805.1 of Leptobrachium leishanense. Lineage (NCBI taxonomy): Eukaryota > Metazoa > Chordata > Amphibia > Anura > Megophryidae > Leptobrachium > Leptobrachium leishanense. Next base: position 113,785,581 of record CM019067.1, on the reverse strand, counting down.
TAGGGTAAGTCCACTGAACACGTTTAATACTGTTTTAACTGAATATGTGGTTTGTCAGTTACTTATTTATGCTGTGTAATACCATTAACATGTTGTAAAACGAATGCGCCTGAGCTGGTGTTTGTTTGGTGTAGGGCTGCAACAAATGATTATTTTCATAATTTGTTATTTATTTTTATTTTTTTTATTGATTCATCGGATAAATTTTTTGTTTTAGATGGAACAATATTTAAAACTCAACCTCTCCCCGCCCACTTTTTTTAATTTTTTTAAGCAATTTGCATAGTGTACATAACTTTCATATGCAAATTGCGTATCTGATTTGTCTGTGTACAGCACACACTGTTTAGTTGACAACTATGCTCATTAAAGCGATTATTCTCATTATCGATTAGTTGTTTTAGTCCTAGTTTGGTGTGGCTGTTTTTTGTTTGTTTGTTTTTTTACGCTAGCCACTAGGGCTGAAACAACTAATCGATAATGAAAATGGTTGTCAACTATTCATGATCAATTAATCTATATACAGCACACACTGTTTAAGAGTCGGCGGAGTTAAACGTTCACTTCAGATGCTATGTTGGAGACTGGCTGCTGCTTTATAACATATGTTTTGTTTTTTTTTTGCGGATTTTACCAGAAAGGATACATTGAGATTTTTCTCGTTTTCAAGTATGTCCTGGGTGGTGAGTCTGTACCGTTAGGTGTCTTGCCCAAAGACACTTACTGGAGAGGTGCTCGCTGGGATCGAACCCATGTCTCCACAGGCTCTCTCCACGCAGAGCAGTGATGTTACCTCTACTCCACCCAGCCGGTACTTTCTAAGGTTATGTCAGACATGACCAATTTTTTTTTCTTTTGCAAGAAAGGTGGCACTATATCACAGATCTTAGTACTGCCACCAGGTGAAGGAGCTGTACTGCCAGTGTTTTATCTTTACTTGGAGCTGCAATCCTGTGCCACCCTCCCCGCCTCCCTATCCGGTCTGGAGCTGTCATCCCTCCCTTTTGGTCCGGTCTCTTCCCCCAAACTCCCTCCTACATTTGGGGCTGGTCTCTTGCCCAAACTCTCACTCCCCACCTCTGGTCCCCCCCCCCACTCAGATTGTTCTTGAAATTATTTGAAAGGCACCCTGACCATTTTAGCATATTAACCCTTTCCTGCTGCGGGGAGTTCTGCGCTGTCCCCGGGCGGGTGGGCCTTGAAGCTGCAGGGCGGCATGGTACGCCCTGCTAGCTTCAACGGGCCTCTTTCACACCGCCCACCATTTGGAGCGTGCCGTTGGCTGACACAGGATGGCCTGAACTCAAGCCCCGCCCCCTGTAGACAATGATGCATGTCAACGGGCCTGAGGAGGGGCCCTCTGCGGCAGCCCGTCGGCAAAGTGTTAATTGGGTTGCGTAGAGTGCCCCACATTGCGTGCTGGTATCACAATGTCTGTCCAAGTACTCAATGGCAGCATTTGGGGAGAAAGTAGACATGGGCTTGAGCTGTGCACGGAGCATCTGTCACAACCCTCACTGCCGTACACTGAATTCACCTGGGCAGTTCATGAAAAGTGCTGCCCTATTGAGAACTGGATTTTCCTGCAGGTGCACCCTAATCACCTGGCCAATGTACTTATTTATTGAAGCTGCACCCTTCCCAGCATGCTTCAGCATTGCTGTGTGCACCGTAGTCAGGTTGTATTCGCGTACCAGACTAATTTTGCCTTGGAAAATCGGACTTTGTCACTCTGACAACTTTCTTGGACAACCCCCTATTGGATACCACGCCTGGTTACCCCCCCTTTTTTTTTTTTTTTTTGAGAAAGTGATTTTACCAGGAAGGATACATTGAGATTTCTCTCTCGTTTTCAAGTATGTCCTAGGTGGCGAGTATATACCGTTAGGTGTCTTGCCCAAGGACACTTACTGGAGAGGTTGCTCGCTGGGATCGAACCCATGACTCCACAGGCTCTCTCCATGCAGAGCAGTGATGTTATCTTTACTCCACCCAGCCCTGTGACCCCCTCCTCTGTTATCCTAGACCCTTTTCCACTGTCAAGACCCTAATCGGTATCAAAGATCTTTATCTGTTGCCGTTTCTTACCTTGCTGCCTGATTTCCAGTTTCCCTTGGACTCCACTGTCTTTAGTTCCCATGTATACCATTGCTCTTGTTTCTACTCTGTTAACCCCCAAGTACCCCATGTATCTGTCAGTCCTGTTCCTGCCCTGTCCATCTGTCTGTTAACTCCTTCTCTGTCCTGACATCTGTGTGTTCTCTGGTTAACATCTTCCTGTCATGTCTCTCCGTTCCCCCTGTATCTGTTAGTCAGCCCTATGCCAGCCTTGCCCCTCATTTTGTACCATATCACTCAAATAAACCTTGTTTAACTCATTTGTGCCTAGTGTGTCTCACTGCACCCCTGGGCTCGTATCCTCGCCCTCCTGTGTTGGCTGACCCCCTGACAGCATCAATCCATCACTAACCAGGCCCTCGCTTACCTTGTGTGATAAAGCACACAGACACATAGTTTGCTATGTATGTACGAATGTTGCGTACACTGTGCAAACTGCATAAGGAAATAAAGGAGGAGGGGAGGGGTAGATTTTTACAGTGTTCCTATAAATAAACTTTATTTTTTTCAGTTAAAGTGACATTAAAGCCTCAGATTTTTTAACATAAACCAGTACTATAATGTAAGCCTTACTGTAATCCAGTGTAGTTTTGTTCTCTTTGCTGCATTTCCATTTAAATCTTTATATTTTGTCATGCTGGGGACAACTTCCTGTTTTTAAGAATGCCTGTTCTCTGAAAGTACTATGGAGTCACCGTGCACAGCTCAGTGAGAACTACAGGATGAGTCATCCAGACATCCCCGCTCACTTGTGATTGGGAAGAGCTGCATTGATTTTTTTTCTCTTCTGTCATTCTCCTAATCACCCTCGCTCCAGGATGCGGTGGTTGAGCCTGCCTGCTGGAGCCGGAGGTGAGAAAACGACTCCTCCCGGCGTACTGGGTATCGGTGAATGATTCACTGCGTTGGTCACCTCGTTCTGCCAGCCATCTTATCGCAAGTAAAGAAGATGGGTAGCCGGCGGCTTCATACATGGTAACAAGTACAATCCCTGTAGAGCAGAGCACCCAGGCCTGAGGGGGAACCTGACTGTGTTAAGAGAAGCTTGAAGAATTTTAATTGTTTACCGATACAGTATAGTTCTATAATTTTGCTCCTCGCTTTATAAATCGAGTCTTGCGTATTCTCTCATTTCCACAATAATTCTCTATCCATCTCGTTATATTCGGGTCGCACTATACTCAAGTATATACTGGGCTTCCCAGCAGTTGTTTGCGATTTTGTTTGGTCTCACAAACCTATTGACGCAGGCATCAGTGCTCCTAATGCTTGTATTGATGCAGGTCAATACTTTCGTTATATTTTCCTGTTTTGAAGCAAAGCTTTCGTCATTAAATGCTGTGTCATTTGGTCACTTTGACTTTCAGGAATGATGCATGTTGGCACTCTTGATGTCATGTTTTTGTTGATCTCCTTGAGAGAAAATTAATATATCTATAGCTATTCCTCTTTGTCATCTCATAGACCCTCGTGCCTTGCGTGTCCATATGAAAAAGATACATACAGTCATGGCTGAAATTGTTGGCACCCCAGACATTTTTCCAGAAAATCAAGTATTTCTCACAGAAAAGTAATGCAGTAACACATGTTTTGCTATACACATGTTTATTCCCTTTGTGTGTATTGGAACAAAACAAAAAAAGCTAATTGGACATAATGTCACACAAAACTCCAAAAATGGGCTGGACAAAATTCTTGGCACCCTTTCAAAATTGTGGATAAATAAGATTGTTTCAAGCCTGTGATGCTCCTGTAAACTCACCTGGAGCAAGTTACAGGTGTGGGCAATATAAAAATCACACCTGAAAGCAGATAAAAAGAAGAGAAGTTCACTTAGTCTTTGCATTGTGTGTCTGTGTGTGCCACACTAAGGCATTTTTGGAATTTTGTGTGACATTATGTCAAATTTAATTTTTTTTGTTTTGGTCCAATACACACAAAGGGAATAAACCTGTGTATAGCAAAACATGTGTTACTGCAATACTTTTCTGTGAGAAATACTTGATTTTCTGGAAAAATGTCTGGGATGCCAACAATTTCGGCTATGACCGTACACAAAAGCAACTAGTTCAAGTAAGATTAGAATGGATTGTGTAGATATTAGGGCTGCAACGCACAATTATTTGCATGATTGATTAGTTGGCAGTTTATTTTTTTTCTCCATCGGATAAAAAAATATTCCTTTTTTTTTTTTTTTAAGTTAAAAAGAGAAATCAACCCCTGCTCCCCCCCCCCCCTCCTTTTTTTTCGTACGCAATTTGCACAGTGTATATTACTTTCGTACGCAGATACGCAAATTGCATACTTTTCCAAAACAAGGTACGTGAGCACCTGGTCATAGTGATGGATTGATGCTGTGTGCGCAGCTTTAGCCCATGTCTGTTTTCTCCCCAAACAAACGCTGCTACAAATGCTGAGATAGTTTTGATGTCAGCACGAAAGCAGGGCGAGAATGGGGGGGGGGCTCCACACAGCCTGACCATTTAATAAGATAAAGTGGTCTGGGTGGGTAGAGTGTCCCTTTACAATAATTTCATGAACAATCTGAGCGGGGGGTTGGTTCGGAGGTGGAAGGGAGTGAGTTTTTGCAAAATACTGGATCTGTGTGTGGGAGGGAGTTTGTTTGAAGGGACTGGACCAAATGAAGAGAATGGCAGCTCTATACTAAAGAGGGGGTGGCAGGCAGGTTGGGGTGGCGGCACAGGACTCAAGCTTCAAGGAAGTATAAAACACCAGCGGTATAGCACCCATACCCAGTGGAAGTATCCCAGGGTTTGTGTTCTAGCGCTGCTAGAGTTCTAAACTGGATAAAAACAAAACTGGTTATGACATAACCCTAGAACTAAATCATGCCAATTAGCTGCGAAGCAGAATCTGAGGTTATAACGTTTAACTCAGTCTGACTTTAAATAGTGTGGGCTGTACACAAATCGATTTTAATTGACAGACGATTAATTGACAACTAGGGATGCACCGATACCAATTTAAGACAGAGTACAAGTACTGATACTTTTTTCAAGTACTCACCGATACCGGGTGCCGATACTTTTATTTAAAGTCATGTGACCACTTTCCAATAATTTTTTTTAGGATTTTTGCTGAAAGCCTGTCCTGTTTAACATTGAAATGTATGGCCAGACACCCCATTTACCCCTTGCCTGCACACACCGGGACCACACGCACAAACCAGATATATAGACCAAGACAGACCCTCAATGTATATACTCCGAGCCTCAATGTATATACTCCGAGCCTCAATGTATGTACTCCGAGCCTCAATGTATGTACTCCGAGCCTCAATGTATGTACTCCGAGCCTCAATGTATGTACTCCGAGCCTCAATGTATGTACTCCGAGCCTCAATGTATGTACTCCGAGCCTCAATGTATGTACTCCGAGCCTCAATGTATGTACTCCGAGCCTCAATGTATGTACTCCGAGCCTCAATGTATGTACTCCGAGCCTCAATGTATATACCCAGACAGAGACTCAATGTATATACCTAGACCCTCATGTATATACCCAGACACAGACCCTCAATGTATATATTCAGAGCCTCCATGTATATACTCCGAGCCTCAATGTGTATATACTCCGAGCCTCAATGTGTATATACTCCGAGCCTCAATGTGTATATACTCCGAGCCTCAATGTGTATATACTCCGAGCCTCAATGTGTATATACTCCGAGCCTCAATGTGTATATACTCAGACACAGAGCATCAATGTGTATATACTCAGACACAGAGCCTCAATGTATATATTCAGAGCCTCAATGTATATACCCAGACCCTCAATGTATATGCCTAGACAGACCCTCAATGTATATACCCAGACACAGAGCCTCAATGTATATACCTAGACCCTCATGTATATACCCAGACACAGACCCTCAATGTATATACTCAGATCCTCAATGTATATATTCAGAGCCTCAATGTATATACCCAGACCCTCAATGTATATGCCTAGACAGACCCTCAATGTATATACCCAGACACAGAGCCTCAATGTATATACCTAGACCCTCATGTATATACCCAGACACAGACCCTCAATGTATATACTCAGATCCTCAATGTATATATTCAGAGCTTCAATGTATATACCCAGACCCTCAATGTATATATTCAGAGCCTCAATGTATATACCCAGACCCTCATGTATATGCCTAGACAGACCCTCAATGTATATACCCAGACCCTCAATGTATATACCCAGACCCTCAATGTATATACCCAGACACAGACCCTCAATGTATATATTCAGAGCCTCAATGTATATACCCAGACACAGACCCTCAATGTATATACTCAGAGCCTCAATGTATATACCCAGACATAGACCCTCAATATATATATTCAGAGCCTCAATGTGTACAGTTGTGTTCAAAATTATTCAACCCCCAATGCTGTAAAGGGTTTTAGGGAATTTAGTGTACATTTGTAATTGTATTCAGAATGAAATCCTACAAGGACTTTTTAAAGAACCATATGCAACTAAAATGACATCAATTGGTTTTGTAATACAGTAGTAAATGTTTCTTTTGTGAATTCTTCATTGACACAATTATTCAACCCCTTAAAGACTACCACTCTGAAGAACAGAGGTTCATTCAAGTGTTTTCAATCAGGTATTGAAAACACCTGTGGATGTCACGGAGCAGCAATAAAGCATAATAAGCACCAATTAGGCAGCTTTAAAATGACTGTGATACTCAGCTCCTTCTAGACATTTACTGGTGTGGTTACAAACATGGTGAAGTCCAAGAGAATGGTCCAGGAAGACGAGAAGAGGTGATTACTCTTCACAGGAAGGGCAATGGCTATAAGAAGATTGCAAAGATGTTAAACATACCAAGAGAGACCATAGGAAGCATCATTCGCAAATTCAAGGCAAAGGGCACTGTTGAAACGCTACCTGGTCGTGGCAGAAAGAAGATGCTGACTTCGACTGCTGTGCGCTACCTGAAGCGTAGAGTGGAGAAAAGTCCCCGTGTGACTGCTGAGGAACTGAGAAAAGATTTGTCAGATGTGGGTACTGAAGTTTCAGCTCAGACAATACAGCGCACACTGCGTAATGAAGGCCTCCATGCCAGAACTCCCAGGCGCACCCCCTTGCTGTCTCCAAAGAATAAGAAGAGTCGACTGCAGTATGCCAAAAGTCATGTGGACAAACCACAGAAGTTTTGGGATAGTGTTCTGTGGACTGATGAAACAAAATTAGAACTGTTTGGGCCCATGGATCAACGCTATGAAGAAAAGCACACCTTGCCTACTGTGAAGCATGGCGGGGGGGGTCAATCATGCTTTGGGGCTGTTTTGCTTCTGCAGGTACAGGGAAGCTTCAGCGTGTGCAAGGTACCATGAATTCTGGGGTTGCACCGATACCGATACTAGTATCGATATCGGTGCCGATACCGGGTACTGCAGGAGTACTTGGTACTCCTGCAGTACCCCCGATATTTTTTTCCGATACCGGAAGCCGGCATTGAGCCGGCTTGCCGGCATCCGAGGGGCTGGGGCGGCTGTCCGAATGCTCTATCGGCATTCGGACAGGCCCTGCAGCTGCTCTCCGCATTGTTTAATACTTACCTTCCTGGGCGCCGCCGGGAAAGTCTTCGCGGCGCGCGCTCCTTGGCAGGTCCCCAGCCGCGACCACGTGGGACCCTGTGATTGCGGCTGGGGTCCTTCCAATGAGCGCACGCGTGGAAACTTTCCCGGCGTCCCTAAGGAAGGTAAGTATAAACAAAGTGAGGAGAGCAGCTGCAGGGCCTGTCCGAATGCCGATAGAGCATTCAGACAGGCCCTGCAGCTGCTCTCCGCTCATACTTGCCTTCCTGAGCGACGCCGGGAAAGTTTCCGCACGTGCGCTCGTTGGAAGGACCCCAGCCGCAATCACATGGTCCCACGTGGTTGCGGCTGGGGACCTTCCAACGAGAGCGCGCGCGCAAAGACTTTCCCGGCGTTGCTAAAGGAAGGTAAGTATGAGCGGAGGGGGGCATTATCCACGAGCTGGGGGGCATTATCCATGCTGGGGGGGCAATATCCATGAGCTGGGGGGCAAATCCATGAGCCGGAGCAGTATCCATGAGCTGGGGGGCAAATCCATGAGCCGGGGCAGTATCCATGAGCTGGGGGGCAATATCCATGAGCTGGGGGGGGCATATCTATAAGACCTGGGGGCTTTATATGAGGTCTGTTCTTATTGGAAAGCGTATCGGTACTTGGTATCGGTGAGTACTTGAACAAAAGTATCGGTACTTGTACTCGGTCTTAAAGTGGTATCGGTGCATCCCTAATGAATTCTCTTCAGTACCAGGAGATATTGGATGACAATGTGATGCAGTCCGTCACAAACCTGAGGCTTGGGAGACGTTGGACCTTTCAACAGGACAATGATCCCAAGCATACCTCCAAGTCCACTAGAGCATGGTTGCAGATTAAAGGCTGGAACATTTTGGAGTGGCCATCGCAGTCACCTGACTTAAATCCGATTGAGAACCTTTGGTGGAACTTAAAGAAAGCAGTTGCAGTGCGCAAGCCTAAGACTGTGACTGAACTGGAGGCTTTTGCCCATGACGAATGGGCGAAGATACACGTAGATCGCTGCAAAACACTTGTGTCAAGCTATGCTTCACGTTTAAAAGCTGTTATAACTGTAAAAGGATGTTGTACTAAGATTGAATGTCACTTGGGGGTTGAATAAAACTGATAATGATGTGAGCACAGAAAAGACATTTGTGGTTATTTCATTATAAATGTTATATTTGTCTGACCTACACGTGCCTCTTTGATTTAATTGTAAGCAAGATGACTGAATGATCAAAATCAATGTCAAACTGGCCAAACCACTCAAATTCAGTGGGGGTTGAATAATTTTGAACACAACTGAGGGTCTGTGTCTGGGTATATACATTGAGGCTCCGAAAATATACATTGAGGGTCTGTGTCTGGGTATATACAATGTATATTTTCGGAGCCTCAATGTATATACCCAGACACAGACCCTCAATGTATATACTCAGAGCCTCAATGTATATACACAGACCCTAATGTATATATCCAGACCTGACACAGACCCCACTGAGCATTCCCCTCTGGCTTGCCACGTTTTCTTGCGATTGCTGTCTGGTCGCGGGTTCTTGTGTGCGCCGGCTCACCGCATCACTTGACCCTCCAAGCGGCCGCCAGCTTGTGAGGCACTCTTGCGATCCCCGCGAGATCACGGTTTGAGGCCACGTCACAGCCCAGTGACCGCTTGGACCACATGATACGGCCATCCAGTGCTCGGACAGGCAGATGGGAATGCTAGCGGAATGACCGCTAGCTGCCCCACCACCGCGATTACCGGCAAGCTGGCCCAATGCTGGCTTCCGATATCGGGACATTTGGACGAGTACAGAGTACTCGTGCAAATGCCGGTATCGGTACCAATACTAGTATCTGTATCGGTGCATCCCTATTGACGACTATTCATTATCGATTATTTTCGATTAGTTGTTTCAGCTCTGGTAGATATCCTGTCCCCCTGGTGCACGCTTAGCTTTCGTAGTTGTGTACCAGACCTGAGGTGTAATGACTTTCTTACTGGGCCCTGACATTGGCCCTGACAGTCATAGTGTGAGAGGGTTGGAACCAAATAGCCCAGGCAGAATAAAAGTGTCTGAGGCAAGGTACAAAGGGAGCAGTTCATAAGAAAGAATCAATAATTGTCCAGGTTGGACAAGGAGTGTTGGTCAGGTGAGCCATGGAACTGATTAACGAGACGTCCATTCAGAGCTACTATGCTACACAAGGAGTAGATTATTATTATTTATATAGCACAACAGTTGCCGCAGCGTTTTACAATAACCAAAGGGAACAAAATACATATAAACGGACATAGGATGGAAACGAGGTGTAGAGGGCCCTGCTCATAGGAGCTTACAGTCTAGAGGGATTGGGGTTGAGGAAGACAAGAGGAATTGCCCTAGATAGCAGGATCATTAGTGCCAGTGGTTTGGGAATGGTGGGGCCATACAAGCGGCTTCAGTCAAGTGTGTGTGTAGGTGAGCAGAGGGGTGAGTTGCATCAGTGATGTAATACGCTAATCTGAAGAGATGGATTTTGAGGGATTTCTTGAAGGCCTGAAGGTCAGGGGAGAGTTTGATAGGGCGAGGCAAGTCATTCCACAAGACTGGTGCTGCCCTTGAAGTCTTGGAGGCGAGAGTTGGCTGTGCGCATGTAGACCGATGACAGGTGGAGATCACCTGCAGATCGGAGTTGTCTAGATGGGACGTGCTTGCTGAGTAACGAAGACATATAGGGAGGCGTTGAGTTATTGAGTGATTTGAACGCTAGCATCAGTATTTTAAACTGTATCCTGAAATGTACAGGAAGCCAATGGAGTGACCGGCAGAGGGGGGAGGTATGCAAGGTGCGTCTGGTGAGAAAAATATGCCTGGCCCCTGCATTCATTACAGATTGCAAAGGGGCGATACGGGAGTTGGGGAGGCCAAGTCGTGAAATGACAAGAGCATGAACCAGCACTTTTGTGGTATCTTGTGTCAGAAAGGGGCAGACATGGGCAATGTTTTTGAGTTGAAAATAACAGGATTTGGTCACTGCGTGGATGTGGGAAGAGAATGTTAGGTCAGTGTCAAAAGTGACTCCAAGGCAGCGAGCTTGGGGTGTTGGGCTAATGGGTGTTCCATTTACTCGTAGAGAGATCGGTGGTATTGGGTTCTTCTTGGAGAGAGGAATGACTAGAATTTCAGTTTTGGCAAGATTGAATTTAAGGAAGCGGGAAGCCATCCAATTTGAGACAGCGGAGAGACAGTCAGTGACTCGATCCAGGAGACCTGGAGAGAGATCAGGGGAGGAGAGGTAAATTTGAGTGTCATCAGCGTATAGGTGGTACTGGAATCCAAAGGAGCTGATCAGTTTTCCTAGAGAGGCAGTGTAGACTGAAAAAAGTAGAGGACCCAGTACTGAACCTTGGTGCACCCAACAGAGACAGGCTGCCGGGAGGAGGTACTTCCAGCAAAGGAGACACTAAACGATCGTTGGGACAGGTAGGAAGCGAACCATGAAAGAACAGAACCTTGAAGGCCTATATCACTAAGAGTTTGAAGGAGGATTGAGTGGTCAACTGTATCAAAGGCAGCAGAGAGGTCAAGAAGGATCAGCAGTGAGTAGCACCCATTGGATTTAGCAGTTGCAAGGTCATTGGTCAGTTTCGCAAGAGAGGTTTCTGTTGAGTGCAGTGAGCGAACGCCAGATTGCAGAGGGTCAAGGAGAGCGTAGGTGTTGAGGTAGTCAGACGGGCATACACAAGCTTTTCGAGGAGTTTGGAGGAAAAAGGGAGCAGGGAAACGGGGCGGTAGTTGGAGGGAGTAGTTGGATCCAGAGATGTTTTTTTTAGGATTGGGACTATTGTGGCATGTTTGAGGGGAGCAGGAAAGACCCCAGAGTTTAAAGACAGATTAAAGGTGTGGGTCAAGGATGGTACAAGAGAAACAAACTGTTTCTGTGAAAAGCATGCTAGGAGATGATGTGCAACGACGCTGTAGCAAGGCAAGAGGTATTTGCTAGGCATTATATTGGCAGTTTAGGTAGCCACACTAGTAGCCAGACACACCTCCGCCCTTCATCGGTCACTGAGTGGAAAAGGCCCTCCCCTCAGCTAGCCCCACAGATCCCCTGGCAAGCACAGGCCACATACCCTGATGCATTATAAAGAATCCAGAGTTCCTGACGCCATCTTGGCTCATGGGTCCCCAGACAGAAGCACGTCGAGACTGGGAAGCCCAACGGCTGGGTACACAGCATGTGATGTCTACTGCTGTGCTGTCCAGGACGAAGGTGCTGATCGACCCCCCCCCCCTCCCCACAGTAAGGTCAGTGCAGCTGGCGCAATCCCGGGGGACGCCTGAGGCTGTAGCCCATGACACTGACCTTTAGTCTACCCGTCACTGCTCTCTGCCTCGAGCAGTATTTGGTTATTCTGTATATTTCCTGGTCATTAACCCAGCTGCTATTATTTATTATGGAATCACCCAATTCCTCTTACATGGCCCACACTGATCTGAGCCATCATATTTATTTATTTAATTTTGCAAAGGATTTTACCAGGAAGGATACATTGAGATTTCTCTCGTTTCAAGTATGTCCTGGGTTCAAGAACATTGAATTGTTACAGAAATACAAAGTAATAATAAAATGCAAGCTATTAAAAACAAAACACAAATATACAGATTAACATATCATGGGAAGGTCTAGAAACGTTGGGTTAATTAGGGTGATTTGCAAAGTGGAAGCAGCTGGAAAGTAAGCTACAAATTTCAGAGCAGCACTGGGTGGGTGGGACAGCTGAGTCCAGAAGCAAGCGCTGTGGCAGAAGGAGATGTGAGCTTGTGGCCGGGCTGTTGAATAAAGAGGTTGCAGAATTAGAGATTGTGGTCTGTATAAGGCAGGTATTTTTACAACATGGTGAGGGGGATGGCCGGCCATATGAGAGCATGGGTTTAACAAAGCAGAGCATACATTTATCAAGAAAAAACAAACAGCCAAAATATTAATTAGGGTTGCAACGATACTAGTATCGGTGCCGATACCAGGTACTGCAGGAGTACTTGGTACTCGTGCAGTACCCCCGATATTTCCCCTGATACCGGAAGCCGGCATTGAGCCAGCTTGCCGGCATCCGAGGGGCTGGGGCGGCTTTACGAATGCTCTATCGGCATTCGGACAGGCACCTGGAGCTCTCCGCGTTCATACTTGCCTTCCTGAGCGGCGCCGGTAAAGTCTTCGCCCGTGCGCTCGTTGGAAGGCCCCCAGCCGCGATCATGTGGGAGTCCCACATGATCGCGGCTGTGGGCCTTCCAACGAGCGCACGTGCAAAGACTTTACCGGCGTCGCTCAGGAAGGTAAGTATGATCGCGGAGAGGTGCCAGGTGAGCTGGGGCATTATCCATGAGAGCTGGGGGTTATATACATGTGAGCTGGGGGCATTTTTATATGACGTCTGTTCTTATTGGAAAGCGTTCACATGACATAAATTCAAAGTATCGGTACTTGGTATCGGTGAGTACTTGAAAAAAAGTATCTGTACTCGTACTTGGTCTTAAAAGAGTGGTATCGGTGCATCCCTAATATTAATAGATAGATGCAAGCATAAAATATGAACAGTAGGATTAAAGTCGAGATTGTGGAGTAGAATTGCAGAAGACATGTTGATCGCCGGTAACTTCGATTATGAGTCCAGAAGCAAGCGCTGTGGCAGAGGGCGATGTGAGCTTGTGGCCGGGCTTAGATTCTAAGCCATCATTAATCTCAGAAATAACACATTTGAATTTAATTGGGTTAAAATATGCTGGGGTTTTTTCCCATCGGAAAGGAGTTGCTTCCTGAAGGGAAAGAGAAATGGTTGTCCATTTAAATAATGCTAATGTAGTGCATCACACTAGCATTAATGTTATACTTTATTTATTTTATTCGCTGTTGATAGACTATCTAATCTCAGAGAAAAGCATTTTAATAGAATTAATCAAATGCAGAGTTTGATTAATTTCCAGGTTCCTGATTGAGGTTTTTACGTTTCCCGGCTCCACTAATGCTGATATTGGAATTCACAACCTGTCTGCCTGAGAGCCGCGCCATGATAGAGACCGGCTGTTGCTTTTGTTCAGTGTTGAATGCTTCTGTCACAGAGAATGCATTGAGCTCGTTTTCCCTGTGTCATGCTGTCTTTTGTGAATTATTCACGTTTACCTGGTTCTCTCATCTGGCTTTTTTCCAACTCCCCACTTACAGAACCTGTGATATTTGGAGGGTGTAAGAGGTACATGAATTAAATAGGGTTTCTATAAGAAATGCATCGTGGCCTTAACTAGTGAGCAGGTCATTTATTCCACCTACTGTTACCTGGAAAATACGTTTTCAGTTTTAAGACAGGGCTTCAATGCTTGGCTTGCAGCTCCACTCTGAAGTCCTGTCAGCTGGAAATTACAGACCTGTGGGAAGTATTTGATTGGTCCTTGATGGGTGTACAGTAGTAAGTATCACTATAATGTCACAAGGCAATGCAATATAAGTAGGTTTAAGTCCTTTAAGGTGTTAAAGTCCTGCATTCTTTTATAAAGACCACTGACGTACATAGTACATCCTGGGGAAAATTCCCCTCAAGAACCAAGGACATACTATTTACGTCATGGTCCTTTACCCCCCCCCCCTCCCTATAGTCACTTCTCTGGCCAGGGTCCCACGGCGGACTGACTTCCTTGAAGTCAGTCTGTAGGTTTTATGGGCCCCTGCCATCGCTATGATTTCACCTGCAGGGGGAAAGTGAAAGGTGGGGGGGGGGACTCCCTTGGCCATATTTGCGATGACGTCAGTTGGACAGTTAACCCCCTAGCTGTTAAGTCGAGCTAGGGCAGGGGTCTACAACCTGCAGCTCTTTCAATGCCCTTCTGTGGCTCCCAGGCCAGCGTTCCCGGCCCCGACCCAGGTTCCCCCATACTCTGCTGGGCAGCCACTGTCGGATCTGTTCCCATCATCACGCTGCACCTGCTCCTTGCTCTGGGCACAGCGTGATGGAAGACATTGGCTCGCGGTGGCTATCCAATAGAGAGTGAGGGGAGTGGGGATAACTCCGCCCCTTCAGCATGATGAACAGCCACCGTGCGCCAGATCTTGGAACAGGTTGATGGAAACGAGGTATGAGGGGACCTGGGGATTATAAATTTATATATGGGGGGACCTGGGGATTATTAATTCATATATGGGTGGACCTGGGGATCATTAATTTATATATGGGGGAACCTGGGGATTATTAATTTATACATGGGGGACCTGGGGACTATTATATCTGTGGGGAGAAGAAATATAATAATTATAAATAAACTGCATCAATCATGGCATGGCTGCATTAAGCTCTCCACCAGGGTCCTATCTCCTACTATTCTGTGTTTTGTGTATGTATAGTTGTTATTCACGCAAGTTAGGCAAGAACGTAAAACCGCTAGACAGACGCGCAGAGTGCGCCACGTCCGCGTAACATTCTGAGTGATGAGATGTCAGACGTAGCGTGTTTCTGACGTCCAGCACCTTGACGCACAAAATGGCTTTTCATATACTTTTCAAATGTATCATTTTTCATATTAATTTTATTTCCCAACAGTTCTTTTTTTTTTTTTTTCTACGTTCGTCAAAAAAACGGACCATGTGGTGTCTACAGTATCTTCCGTCAGTACGTCTGTACTTTATGCACGCACGCAGAGTGCGCTCAGACTGCGTTCGTCTGACATTAGCCTTAGTCAAAATCTTTTTTTGGTGGTTGTAGATTTTGGGGAATTAAACTGCAAAAAACACTTTCAGATTTCATAGATTTTATAGTAAATTATATGATCTGATGGAAATAATGGTATCTTTTAGAAAGTTCATTTAATGGCGAGAAAAACGGTATATAAGATGTGTGGGTTCCATATACGAGTAAGAGGAAAATTAGACCTAAACACAAACCGCGCAGAAATGTAAAAACAGCAGTGGGAACTTTCGGACAGACAATGGTAAAATCTAGGGATGCACCCAGGGGCGGACTGACAACTAATGGGGCCCCTGGGCAATTGGAGATCATGGCCCCCCCCCGTGTGCCACACCCACACAAAATCCCACCCATACAATGCAACATCCACATGTACATTATTGTACTAAAGAATTTATTTAACTCATTAAAATAATGTTTTAGAAAATTGTGTAAAAAAAAAAAAAAAAAAAAAAAATATTGGACCCAGCAGCGAATTGGGGAATCCATTGTGCCCCCTCCAGACTTACAGATGGCCAGCGCTCTGCTGCAGCAGCCATCACCAACTCATTGCAGCCAAGGCTGCACCACGGCTCAGAAAGTCCCTGTGTCAAACGAGGGAAACTGACGATCACATTAAAAGATACTGTACATTACTGACACACTGCACACTACAGAGCTCCACAGCAATGTGCAGTGTGTATGAGCGTATCCGAGCTTAACAGCCTTTTTGACACCCCCAGCCAATCCCATTCATCATTACACACCCCCCCCCCCCCATGGCCCCCTCCATTCTTTTTACACAGGTCCCGTTTTTTTGTTTTTTCTAGGCAGGTCCCCATATTTATTTTTTTTGGCAGGCACTCACCCCCCCCCATATTGACACTCACCCCCCCTCCCCATATCGGCACTCACCCGATGGGCTGCCCTCTACTCTGCTGCTCCTCCGGGCTGGCTCTACTGCTTGTCCACGCAGTTGCCTCCTCTTCTGGACGATGTGAGGAGGTCACGTTGGTGGGTCATGTGACCCCCCCCCCAACGTGAATCTCGCCAGGAACGCGAGAGGGGGCGGTACCAATGTAGCGTGCCGCTCCCAGACTGAAATTCCAAGTGTGGGAGGCACGCTACGCTGCAGCGCCACTGCCCCCCGCACAGAATACCCACTGAACCAGCCAATGGATGTTCAGGGGCGGACTGACCACTCGCTACCGGCCTCATGTGTGGCGCCGTGGCCCTGGGCCCCCTGCCATTCTCGGGCCCTTGGACGGCGCCCGAATGGACCGAGTGGTCAGTACGCACCTGGATGCACCGATACTGACATTTGCACGAGTACTTGGTACTCGGAAGCCAGTGCTGGGCGGGCCTGCCGGTATCCGCAGGGGCTGGGGAAGCTGGCCGAATGCATTACAAGCATTTGGCCAGCGTTCCCCCTGCGACAGGCCGTGTTACCGAGCGCCACTGGGGCTGTGGACTGGCTGTGTGACGCTGCCTCCAGTCGAGATCTCGCGGTAGCACGTCACTGCCCTTCGACCTCTTGGTAACGTGGTCAGCCGGAGGGGAGTGCTGGAAAAATGCTTTTAACTGCATCTACCCAGCTTCCCCAGCGTCTGGTCTGAGGTCTGTATATACGTATGTCTGGGCTGATAGATGTATATATCTATCTAAATCAATCAGATATAGATATGCATATATCTATTAGTATGTCTGGTCTGAGGTCTGTGTACATATGTCTGAGTGGGTGTACGTGTGTGTGCGCAAGGGGTAAAGGGAGTGTCTGGCCATATATTTCAATATAAACAGGACAGGCTTTCAGCAAAAAATTTAAATTATTTCTTGGGAAGGGATCACATGACTTTAAATAACAGTATCGGTACTCGGTACCGGTGAGTACCTGAAAAAAAGTATCTGTACTTGTACTCGGTCCTAAAAATGTGGTATTGGTGCATCCCTAGTAAAGCCACTAGGGATGCACGATAGGCTTAAACCAGTATAAATCATGAAATTATAAAATGTAAACAAACATTTAAAAAAATTTGCCTACATTGTACTTGGCAGATCTGAAGGTTGCTTGGCTCCTGTCTCCAATAATTTTTAACACTGGCTCCTATTTTCTACACAATCCTATATTCCAAACTTTGCAAGGCTATTATAACTATATAACTATAGTAGACCCCTAGGTTTAACCCAGGGCATCAGTGTTACCAAATTAGCCTCTATATTTGGATGAATCTATAGACCATCAAATAATCATTTTGTAAAAGCTGTTCTTTATGGACCGACTTGTGGTTTTCTTGTTCCAATTCTGTGCACAACAAATCCAAAAGCCAGACAACCAAAGACTCTTAAATATAGTATACTTGTGTATGCACTATACTTTGTTTATGGCTGCCTGATGACAAATATTAGGACTCTACCAAAGCCTGAGTTCTCTTTCTGTGTGAAGGCACAGGGTAGCCATGGAAAGAGAACAGGCAATCTATAAGTGAGATTCAGATATGCAACTGTCACTAAGCATTGTGATGGCGCAATTAGTCCATGTGTGGATCATGGGGGTGTCTTCTAAGGACAATCTTGTAGACACTATTCGCAGCTGGAGCATTGCACTAATGTCTGGTTTGGCTGATAAGCCATAGATGGTTATGGGATCGGGGAACACACTTTCCTGTTCTCGCTTTGAGACTAGACGAACTTAGATCCTTGTCTCTGGCCTCCATGGCTCGTTCACAGTAAAAGATTATGTGATGTCATAGTATCAGTCTTTGCAGTCATAATGGTCCCAAAGAGAATTTGCGAGAAATGTCAACACTTACCTGAAAGTGTCTCTGCCATTACAGAGATGAAGGAGCATCTCACTTTATGTAAATGTTAGCCTTTATTTAATATTAAATTGGAAACCTACAATTTACTGGCCCTTGGGACATCTAAAGATCTGTTGTTGGTCTTAAACGAAATGTCACGTTGCTGTTGTCAGTAGCATATAGGTAGCAGGGTTTTTGTTAATATAATAGAGATCGTGGTAGGAGTTGCTTTTGTTTTTTTATATATTAAAATTTTATTTTGGAAAAAAAGTCAGCAAGTTAAACAGAAAGATAACGGCCTCGCAGGGTCAGATCAAGTCATCTTGGGCCCCGCAGGGCCATAACTTGTCAGCTGCATCATCACATATAAGAAAAAGGTCATCTAAGATTTAAACTAGGCACCGGAAAAGCACGACATGAGAAAAATAACAAAGAGGAGTCGGCTAAAGACATCCTATACAATGAGGGAGTAGTAAAAACATAAAATGAGGGAAAAACAAAGGTCAAAGACCACAAAAATAAGAAAAATAAAAGTCCGGAATGTCATCGAAGCAGAGTCCTTCTGTGAAAAATATTGGGGGGGGCTTGCCCTGGTCAGGTGTGCTAGGGTCAAAATCAAAAAGTGGCAGAGGTCAAAAAAGGGGAGGGGGAATGGCAAAGGCCAGAACTGTGCTGTCCCAGGTGCCTACCCGTGAGTCCAAGGGACTGTAGGAGGCCATGGGAGTTAAGTGGCACGTGGACTCGGGGACCGGGCTGGGCACCAGGCTGCAGTGGCGAATCTCGAGCTATGCTGGATATCCAAAAAAGGGGGGGGAATAAAAAAAATTGAAATGGAGGGGGGTGAAGATCCCAGCCAGGGACAAACAGAAGTCCAGAAAAACAAAAGCACAGTCCGCGGACACTAAAACAAGCAAAGGCAAAAACGGCCTCCGAGTTACACAGAGAGTAAGGGAGAATCCCAGTATAATAAAGGCACTGCTGGATGGGGAGGGGAAATAGGGGGTCTCCAAGGCTAGTGCTCAAAATAAGGGTCGCGAAGTCTCCAGGATGAGGCAACATGGCACCTCAACAGAAAAGTTGGTCATCAGCCTGGCGCAGCATCCATCGGGTCCGGGGAAAGTCTCGCTCCAAGAAGCACTGGCCATGCATCAGCCGGGTCAGAGATGGGGCATCGTCCCATAATTCACTACAAGGGACCCGGCCTGTCCCCAGCGGTGTCTGACCCCCCCCCCCCTGACATAGAAACGCTGTCACCTCCCGGAACCGGCGTCTCGCTAGTTGGGTCACGAATGGCAGGTCGTAATACAGCGATGTCCCCTCAACGTGCATTGGTGCCCGGGCCTCCAGGGCTGACATAATCCTAGACTTCACTGCGACCTCTTTAGTAACCACAATGACATCTCTCGGAACACTCTGTGGGGCCGTCGTGGCCTTGCGAATCCAGAACACCGAGCTGAATATCTCCGCCTTATCGAGAGGGGACCCCGATACGTAATGTGCCAAGCGGTTCACGTAAGGAAGTAGGTCTGGTTGGGGCATGGAGTCCGGGACACCTCGGATCTGTATATTACATCTGCGCTGCCTAGATTCAAGGGACTCCACAGTACGGGTCAGGACGCCAACTTGATCTCTCAGGGCGCTCACTTGAGACGAGAGGACGGCCTGCTCCTTAACCACCTCGGTGGTCTGTTCCTGAACTGCCACTATCTGGGAACGAACCACTTCCACTTCAGCCCGAATTCCAGACAGCGCGGTGGACCACATAGATTTAATTTCGGCAATAAAACTGCGCTAGTCTCGAATTGTCATGGGGCGCATGTCATCCGCCTCTTCTGCAGGGATGGCATTGGCGTCAGGGATTGCGAGGAGATCCTGCACCCGCGTGGGTGCCTTACCCTTCAGAGGCACACGGGATCCGCTGCACCCGGGTCTCTATGGGAAGATGACCCTGGGGGGATTGCGGCATCAGCACATCCCCACTAGAAAGCGGTAGGTCATCCTCAGAGCAGTCCTGTGGGGGGTCTGAGGCGGTCTCCGAGACCTCTTGAGACTTCGCTGCCTGGGCCTTCCATTTTTTTTATGGGCCATCTTCTGGCCACCTGCCTGGTGTACTCGGGCGAGCCAGTCCACGCTGCTCCCACTCCCCAGGGGTCGTGTAAATTCTTCCTCCTCTGAAGAGCCGAAGCCTGGGGGTAGAATGGAAGCGGGGGCGTGTCTATTGTAGTGCGTCTGCTGCTCATAGACTCCCTAATGTCCCGCTGCTGCTGAAAACATTAGGGAGTTGGGGCCTCCGACTTTCCCCGATACTTCAGAGCCTTCTTACCCATGGCTGGGGTCGAGGTGATCTGCCCGTGGTTGGGAACCGCAGTAGATAGGAAAGTCCACGGTCTGGTTAGGCAGCACTAGGCCCGAATCCTGCTGGAGCGGAATGTCGCCGCCAAACTTGAAAACGAGAGAAATCTCAATGTATCCTTCCTGGTAAAATCCTTTTATAAATAAATAAATAAACGACCTAGGAACTCCAGCGCAGGGTGCTCCAGCTTGTTAGAGGGTCCCCGAACCTCCAGTAGTCCTATGCAGGATGAGAGGGTCGCAGGAAAATATCAATATAAATCACCCAGCAGCAGAGCTCCACAGCATGCGACCACTCTCTTCCACTGTCAACCGGAGTTGCCTTTGTAAATCTTGGGAAACTTGAAGCTGACACGGTCGCTACTAACATGCCTGATTAGGTCTAAAAACTAGTGTAATCCCCAGGAGTCTGAGTTTGAAATGGTTATCTCTGGAGATCAGTGCAGGTTACCTTGAATAGTATGTAGTGTGATTCATGGAAAATTATTCTATGTAGGTCAGCCGCTTCCCTCCATGGATGTTAAATGGTTCTTATATCCATTTACAGGACTAACAATTATTCAGAATATAGTGTTAAAATATTTATTTTGGGGGCGGAGCTGAGTAACATGGTGTACAGTCGCATTACGAGGTGCGCTCTACATGAACTTCACCCTCAGGTGATATTTTGGTGACTTGCCCCCGGATTTGTTACGGATTTATTTGTTAAATTTGCTCTGAGTGTTCTGGGAATCTGGGAGACCTGATTGCGCTCTGCTCTGGAAGCTTCTCCCTGCTCTGGCAGCTGATTGCTAACCCATCTGCTTGCGGCCTAGTTCTGAATGGCCGTAGTGACTCCTGCGTCTCCCGTGCAGTCAGTTGTCTCTTCCCCCCTCCCCGGGTTCAACTCCAATGTGGGCAATTTTGCCTCGCTGTTAGAGGTTGGAGATGCTTCGCTGAGACCTCGGTGGTGACCCGGAAGAAAGCGCCGTTGCATGGTTCAGACAGGCCCAAGCTGCCCTCAAGAGTTTCAACACCTTCTCCACGCCCTCCACCTGGTAACGCTCAGAACAGCGAAGACAATGGCGCGCGTCCCTCCATAAAGGATGACCCTTGCTGCTTTTTCGAGATGTGGGCACTATGGCAGACAGAAATATCTGGGATGTGAGCAGAGGTGGCGATCATACGTTCCCGGGTAGTGGGGGCTCAAACGCAGGCTAGTGACATTGGGATGGTGCAGACTCACCTTGAGACCCAGATGGGGGTCCTTTTAAGATACAGGTGGATCTTTTGTCACACACTGTGGAGACTTCGGAACCTAGGCATTACAGGCGTAATCTTCATGTTTTGGAGAGTCCCGGAGTTGGTGTCTGATGTCCGGCTGTTGCCTTGTGTGGGGAAACCCGTGAACGCCACAAAAAAAAAAGTCTTCAAGAGCACTGCTAATAATAAAAAACAAAAATTGAATAAAAGGAAAAGTTAGCGGAAATATCTCAAGAAAAAGAGGGTAAAAAAACTGGGGAAGGAAGAGAAATAAAAATGGAGAGGGGCAAACATGGGTCACAAAAATTCACAGGAAGGGTCATCCATAAAACAAAAGTCAACAAAAGGGTGTCCAATCCAAAAATCAAAAATAATCCTCATAACGTAGGACGAAAACAAAACAAAATATGGTCACCTGGGGACAGGTCCGCTCAGCATGGTGCAGACTGGGGACGAGGACACCGCGGGACAGACCACCTCAGCCCGTATCGAGCCAGAAGACCGCGGGCGAAGCAGCATCAGTCCCATAGTTCAGGCGCTTTGACAGCTCCCCTGTAACTCCAACTCCCATCACAGCGCGCGGTAGGTCAGAAGCCTCTTCAAACCGCAGGCCTCAGGGAGATAACGCAGGCAAGCTGGCAACTCCCGCAGACACCCAGACTTCGTAGGCTGCCAGAACGCCACCGTCGCATGGGTCACCAAGCTCCCACTCAAGCAAGGGCCCCGGGGACAGCTCCCCATCCGGGCTGCCAGGACCTGCATCACATCCCACCTCGTCCTCGGGTAGCAGTCCGTCGTCTACGGAGCCAGGAAGCCGGGGCATCTCAAGCTCAGTCTCTTCCCACCATCCGCCGCGTCCCACAGGCCTGCAGCACGGCCATCATGCGACACCAAGTACCCCTTGTAAGTGGGCTCTCATCGTCCCCCTGACAGCATCACCAGAGGCCCGTTCAATACCTCAGCAGCTGCTGAATTGCTGCAGCGCAGCAATTCAGTTTGCTGCAGCAGGGTCATTGAATGCTTTTGGATGCGAATTTTGAATCCAAAATGGCCGACGATTTCTTAATGAAAAATTCAGATTGTTTTTCGTATCACTCGGACAAAATATGATCAAGAAAAGCAGTCAGCACAATTCCGTTTTGTATGCACACACCACAAATGATAGTTTTTAATGAATAAACGTTAGGTTTACTTCTGAAACAATATATAAATTGAACTGTAATATATGTCTTTGCAGGGGGAAATAATAAATAAATATTTTGTGCTTTGAACAAAAACCTCAAAATTAACATTGCTGTACGGAATTATTACTTGCTTCGTGGCGGCGGCCATCTTGCTGTATGGCATTGTTACTTGCTTCATGGCGGTGGCCATCTTTAATACGTCACACTCAGCAACACGAAGCATCTCCTCGGGTCGCTGCAAGTGCTAGGTTAGCACTGCTGAGCGGTTGAACGGCGTTCAATGGCAAGTTGCTAACTTAGCACTTGCAGCGGCTGAGGTATTGAACGCGGTTCTGGCACTCATCTAGGCCCCGCAGCACAGCTGCGCGCCCCCCCCCCTCCCCGTCAAAGGGGGGAGGAGAGCCTTTCCGCAGGTCACTGGCACCCTCACACGCTGTCTCCGCCTCATAACCTTAAAATTCGGCTGGGAGATGTGGGCTCTCCATCTCCTCAGTCTGTATCGAGGGTCTCTGCAGGGGATGAAGTCGACAAGGAGGAGTTTCAGCGAGGGATCCGCGAGGAACCAGGCCGCAAGATGGCCGCCGCCAAAATACCACAGGCAGCTTCTGCGTCCAGGACTCGAGTCTCTGGTCCGGAGGGGGGTACTGAAGGCTCCGGACAGGTACACCCTATGGATGGCCACGGAGGGACCACAGCAGGGAAAATTTGGCAGAAAAATCCAACCCAAAAATCCCCTTCACAGGGGAGTTCAATACGGAACACCACCAGGCACGTCTTCTCCCAGCCACGCCCCCTAAGTAAGTTAGTGACTGTTTACAATCCAATAACTGACAAATGACAGGGCTGAAAACTGGGAAGTGTATAGCCGTTTTCTTACAGTTGTTTTGTTATTGACACGTATTATCTTTTATGTCTTCTGTTCGCAATGAAAAGTTTACATTACAATAAATATATATCTAGTAGATGTTAAAATGACCAAATAGCATTTATGAAACTTCCATCTTCAAAAGGAGGACCAAGTTAAACAGGTCTATTCACTAAAATGTGAAACTCCGTAGAATTGGCAGAAGAGCACAATCTAGACCAAATAGCCGATTTGGAAAGTGAGATAAATGGGAGAATTTTTCTGGTTTGGCTATTTTGACCTAGAATTTTCACTTCTCCAGCCAATTCTGAGTTTCACCTTTGGATAGACATGAATGTGTTTTTAAGTGAATAGCTATCCATATTTTCTGCAACAGAAAACTCCCATCTTTTGCAAATATGTACCGTATATACTTGGGTATAAGCCGAGTTTTTTGACTCAAATTTTGAGTAAAAAAAACGTGATTCGGCTTATACCCGAGTCAACAGCGTGAGTCCGTCCGTGTTGAAGGGGATGCGGCTGCGTGCAGGCGCAGCCGGTCACGTGGTCCGGCTAATCAGGTGGTACTGAGTCTCTGTACCACCTGACTGGCCGGACCGCGTGACCTGCGCACGCACGCAGCCGCATCCCCTTCAACACGGACGGACTCACGCTGTTCAGGACCGGGCAGGCACTCCCGCTGCCCGGCATCTGGGCCCCCTCAACCCCTGCTGGATCCGGAGCTGGGGCAAGTATCCATGTGAGAGCTGGCTGCCGCTGGGGCAATATCCAGGTGAGAGCTGGGGCAAATCCATGAGCTGGGGGCAAATCCATGTGTGAGCTGGGGCATATCCATGAGCTGGGGCAAATCCATGTATGAGCTGGGGCATATCCATGAGCTGGGGCATATCCATGTGTGAGCTGGGGGCAAATCCATGAGGTGGGGCATATCCATGTGTGAGCTGGGGCAAATCCATGAGCTGGGGCATATCCATGTGTGAGCTGGGGCATATCCATGTGTGAGCTGGGGCATATCCATGTGTGAGCTGGGGCATATCCATGTGTGAGCTGGGGCATATCCATGTGTGAGCTGGGGCAAATCCATGTGCTGGGGCAAATCCATGTGCGAGCTGGGGCATATCCATGTGCTGGGGCATATCCATGTGTGAGCTGGGGCAATATCCATGAGCTGGGGCAATATCCATGTGTGAGCTGGGGCAATATCCATGTGTGAGCTGGGGCAATATCCATGTGTGAACTGGGGCAATATCCATGTGTGAGCTGGGGCAATATCCATAAAATATTTTTTTTTTCTGGTATCTATTTTTATTTTTGAAATTTAACAGTGGCTGCTGCATTTCCCACTTAGGCTTATACGCGAGTCAATAAGTTTTCACAGGTTTTTTGGGAAAAAGTAGGGGGATCGGCTTATACACGGGTCGGCTTATACCCGAGTATATACGGTAAGTTTTACCGTAAAAACCAGTGCAGTGATATATTACAATATTGCTCAAGGATATTAAATGGTACCTATACAATGTATTCTCTATAGCACAAAGGTAAACAATTATTACAGGGTTGTTCATGGATCATATGTAAATACTGCCTATACAATCCTATAATTGGTGAATACTGCCATGTAGATGTGTATAGTCTTTCAGTGTGTAAATCCGTGGTATCTTAAAAACCTTTTTATATTCCAAAAATCAATCTTGTAAATATTGCTAGACCGCTAGTTCCTCCCATTCTTGGTTTTATCTTTAATTCATCCCAGGTGATATTGAGACCCCTTTTCTCCTGTATTGGCTCAGAAAATGGGAAGAGGGTGGGAGACAAATCTCCCATTGTGTAGAATAGGTGGTAATAATATAAATCTGCTCAACTCTTCTGAAGCCCCCAGTTAGTAAACTCCTTTAAAGTTGCTTTGTGTACCCTTAAGGTGGAACATCGACCTATGTCGATCTGCATTCCTCTTGGATTACCTCGCCATATCCATAGATCCACTCAGTCTCTGCTACACCCTGCTGATCCTTCTTGACCTCTCTGCCGCCTTTGATACCGTTGACCACGCACTCCTTCAAACTCTTAGTGATATAGGCCTTCAAGGTAAAGTTCTTTCATGGGTTTCTTCCTACCTGTCACAACGATCATTTAGTGTCTCATTTTCTGGAAGTACCGCCTCCAGGCGGCCAGTCTCTGTTGAGGTGCCCCAAGGTTCAGTACTGTGCCCTCTTCTTTGTTCGATCTACACCGCCTCTCTTGACAAACTGATCAGCTCCTTTGGATTCCAGTACCACTTATACGCTGATGACACTCAAATATACTTCTCCTCCCCTGATCTTTCTCCGGCTCTCCTGGATTGAGTCACTGACTTTCTCTGTCTCTGCCGTCTCAAATTGGATGTCTTCCCGCTTCCTTAAACTCAAGCTCGCCAAAATCTGAAATTCTCATTGTTCCTCTTTCCAAGAAAAACCCAATGCCACCTATTTCTCTACAAGTAAATGGAACGCTCAATATCCCGACGCCTCAAGCTCCCTGCCTTGGTGTCACTTTCGATTCTGACTGAATTTCCTCTCCCCATGTCCAGACAGTGACTAAATCCTGTTACTATCAACTCGAGAACATTGCCCGTGTCCGCCCCTTTCTGACACAAGACCCCACCACACCAGATGCTGGTTCATGCCCTTGTCATTTCACGACTTCATTACTGCAACTTGCGCCTTATTGGCCTCCAACTCCCGTATTGCCCCTTTGCAATCTGTAATGAATGCAGGGGCCCGGCTTTTTTTCTCACCAGACTTGCCTCGCGTACCTCCCCACTCTGCCGGTCCCTACATTGACTTCCTGTACGTTCCAGGATACAGTTTAAAATACTGATGCTCATGTTCAAATCGCTCAATAACTCAACCCCTCCTTACATGTCTTTGTTACTCCTAGGGCTGAAACAACTAATTGATTAATCGACAACTAATCGATAATGAAAATAGTTGACAACTATTTTCATCATTGATTAATCAGCTGTCGATTTAATCGTCCTGTGTACAGCACACACTGTTTAGAGTCAGACTGCGTTAAATGTAAATAACCTCAGCTTTGGAGCTGATTGGAGAAGACGCGCTGCTGCTTTACCCGGTATGGTTTAGTTCTAGGGTTATGTCAGACACAACCAGTTTGTTTTTAATTGGTTTGCAACAGTAGCAGTACTGGAACACGAGCTTGGGATACTGCCACTGGGTGAAGGAACTGTACGCCTGTGTTTTATCCTTTGAAGCTGGAGTTCTGTGTCACCACCCCACACTCCCTGCCACACTCTCTTTGGTCGGGAACTGCCATTCCCTCCCTTTTGGTCTGGTCACTTTCCCCAAATTCACTTCCACACTCGGATCTGGTCTTTTGCCCATTCCCACTCACTCTCAGGTCAAGCCACTTGAACTAAGTCACTTCTACCTCCAGTCTTTCCTCCCGCTCCGTTTGTTCACTAAATTATTTAAAAGGGACACTCTACGCACCCCGACCACTTTAGCTTATTAACCCCGATTTCTTGCTGACATCATCTCTATCCAAGTGCTCATAGCCATGTTCATTTGGGGAGGAAGCAAACATTGGCTTAAGCTGTGCATGCAGCATCAACCTATCACTCTGACCGAGCACTCGCATACCGTGGACAATATTACAAAGCTGGTGCTAACTTAACCAGAGCTGTTGTAAACTTACCAGAGCCATTATATTCTATATAGTTTGCTAAATTTACAACAGCTCTGGTTACGTTAGCACCAGCTTTGTAATCCTGCCCCTTGTGTGTGAAAAGTACACAAGATACGCGATTTGCCTATGTACATATGAAAGTTACATACGCTACGCACATTGCTTATGAAAAAAGGGGGAGGGTTATGGGTTCTTTTTTTTACAGAATGTTCCTTTTTAAGTAAACAACATTTTTTTATATTCTTTTTTTTATCCGATGAATCGATTAATCGAAGTAATAATCGGCCAACTACTCGATGAGCATAATCGTTAGTTGCAGCCCTACTTACTCCACAAGCACATCCCGTCTAGACAACTCCAGTCGACTTCTATGGCCCCACCATTTCCAAACCACTGCCGTCCAGTAAAATTCCCCTTGTCTTCCTCAACCCCAATCCCTTTAGACTGTAAGCTCCAATTTTCATCCTATGTTCGTTTATCTGCATCTCGTTCCCTTTGGTTATTGTAAAGCGCTGATGAAACTGTATAAATGATGACAATAATAATAAGGTTCCACACCTCCCGTGAATAGTGGCTCCATCTCCCTATATTACGGATACTACAAGACAGCTATAGGTGCCGTTTTGGGCATTTTGCCAAATACGGTTTGCGGCATCAGCAAGAATGTGAAAATCCTATTACTCAATACTTGGGACTAGGGATGAGCCGAACACCCCCGTGTTCGGTTCGCATTTGAACTCGACAAATTTCGAAAGTTCGAACTCGAACACGAACCGAACTTAATGCAAGTCAATGGGAGTCAGTAGTTTGGTTTTTAGAGTGCCCTCCAAGAGGGCATATATGCAAGATATTTGCCATAAAAGGTGTATGGGGGTCCGGGTAGTGCCCTGGGGGACAGGAAACAAGGACAAAAAGTTTTTAAAAAAACTTTTTTAAAGGGACTGAGTTTTCCATGAAATAAGGGTTAAAAATAAAAACAAAAAATTCCTTCAAATATCGTGCCTAGGAAGTCCCCTTAACCTGCCCGTGAAGTGGTGGATTTGTAGGATGTATAGAAACCTTTAAAAACAAAAAAATGACGTTTCAAATGACGGTAAACGGTTTTCCTTTAATCTATTCATAAACAACTGCTTGGGGCGGCAGTCTGTATTAAAAGAGGAGACGTTTTAGGTCACGAAGAACAAGTTTAGTGATTTATTTTTTTTGGCTAAATTATGGTGAAACTTATGCAGGCTTTGGATGAAAGTAACAATAGGTGCTTTAAAATTGGGCCTTTAGTGTCGGCAACAGTGCCGTCACACCATAACCCCTCTGTGGTATTGTGGAAGAGTGCAGGGTTGGATCCTGCGGTCAAATATTAAAATTATATAAATCTGGTAATATAGGCGTCAGTGGCAGTGCACCCAAATAATGTGCCTTTCATGGCAGCAAGTGCCTTCACACCGTAACCCTTTTGTGGTATTGTGGAAGAGTGCAGGGTTGGACCCTGCGGTCCTATATTAAAAAGATATGAATCTGGTAAAGGCGTCAGTGCACCCAAATATTGTGCCTTTTGGCAGCAAGTGCCTTCACACCGTAACCCCTTTGTGGTATTGTGTACGAGTTCAGTGGTGGAGGTTTTGTGAATGCAGAATTGATCCCCGATCTATTCAGTTAAGTCAGCATCAGGGGATTGATAGCTGCTGATCCAGGACTGATTCATTTTTATAAATGTCAGCTGGTCTACAGAGTCGGTGGACAGACGCACTCTTTTGTCTGTGACAAAACCTCCAGCAGCACTGAATGTCCTTTCAGAAAGCACGCCGGATGAAGGGCAACCTGGTAGCTGCATAGCATATTGGCTAAGTTCTGGCCAGTGATCCAAACTCAACACCCAGTAAGCTAGTGGATCATCTGCTGCAAAGTTATCCAGGTCTGCCCTTGCCCCTAGATAGTCCTGCACCATATGGTGAAGCTGGCAATGGGTGCCTACATTTGACGTCCCTGGGCGTCGTGGACTAAAAAAATTTAAAAAGGCATCAGTCAAGCGGCCCCGGTCTTCACCACTATTCCTCTGATCATCCGCAGCCTCAGAAGCACCTGTGTCATCACTTGGTAACCTACCAGTGCCTGGAAAGGTGTTACACAAGTGTCGCTTTAGAGCGTCCTCAAGTTTTTTCATCCTGTGCTCCCTCTGTGTGGGCAGGATGAGCTCTGCAACTTTACCCTTGTATCGTGGATCAAGAAGGGTTGCCAACCAGTAATGATCCCTCTCCTTGATAGCACGAATCCTGGGGTCCTTTACCAGGCTTTGAAGGATAAGGGAGCCCATGCACCGTAGGTTGGAGGTGGCATTAGCTTCCGAGTCTTCCTGGTCAATGAGGAGGATGACTCCCATCGTGCACTTCCTCCTCCCAGCCACGTACTAGTCCTTGGGTTTCTGGGCACACAAAACCCTCCCTTGAGGAATCCCCACCTTCAATGCCCCCCCTACTTAAATATTCCTCCTCCTCCTGTCTGATCTGAGGAGGCCCGCTGGAATGCTGTCTGCGGAAAGACTGTGGCCTTAAGAGCTAGGGAAGGCCTCCTCTTCCTCCTGCTGCTCTGCCTCTAGAGCCACATCTATAATTCCCCGCAGAGTGTGCTCCTGCAGGAACACTAAAGGAATTGTCACTGATGCATGCACTGTCCCTGCTCACCATCCTCGTTGCCTCCTCAAATGGTGACAGTACAGTGCATGCATCCTTGATCATCAGCCACTGCGGGGGGGGGGGAAGTTGACCTGAACCTGTCCTTGTGCCATACTCACACAGGTACTCATTGATGGCCCTCTGCTGCTTGTGCAGACGCTGCAGCATTGCTAATGTCGAGTTCCACCTGGTGGGCATGTCACAGTTCAGACTGTGGGAAGGTGGAATTCTCTTTGAATTTCTGCCAGGCGAACACTTGCTGGGAATGACCATCTGAGGCTAGGGTCAGACTGAGGCAGTGCGAACGCGCGTTCTGGCGCACTTAATCACGGCCACACTAGCAGCAGATGCCGGGCAATGACGGCCAATATACGAAGTACGGTCGCACAAAAGTCCGGCCGCGCAACGCAAGTGGAAAATGAACGCATTTTTTCGAGAACGTTAAACCACTAGTACTGACGTACAGAGTGCGCTGCGCCCGCTAGCGGCGAGTGTGCGTGAATTGGAGATGTCAGACACTGCTAATGTCCGGCCAACATAACGTCCAGATGCAAGAAGTGTTTTATTGATGATCCGTACAAAATCACGGATGAAACTGCGCATAGTATGACCGCTATCGCGTATTCCGTGAAAAAATACGTCCATTCTTCGAACGCACATTTTCACGGACAACGTGAAAAATGCGTTAGTCTGACCCTAGCCTGAAGTGGCTGCAGACTTTTCTGGCCTGGCTGAGAAGCTCTGCCAGCCCTGGGTACCTGGTTAGGAAACCCTGTACCACCAGATTTAGGACGTGTGCTAGGCATGGTACATGCGCAACTTACCCAGGCGTAGGGTGGAGAGAAGTTGCTGCCATTATCACAGACGACCATTCCCAGCTGAAGCTGGCATGGTGTGAACCATCTCTGCCCCTGCCGAGCTGACATAATTTCTGGCCCATTGTGGCTCCTGTCCCCTAAACAAACCAGCTCAAGCACAGTATGGCATCTTTTTGCTTGAGCCATTGCGTAGCCCCTGCCACTTACTGGGGGTAGAGACAGGTGAGGAGGACCTACGCAACGTTTTGCGCCAACGGGATCTGTGGCAGGTGGTCATATGTCGCCTCAAGCACGTGGTACCCAAGTATCCGGTGTCTTTCCCACGCTTGATCCTCATCTGACATAGATTACAAATAGCAACGGTGCGGTCTGCTGCACATTTCTTGAAGAACTCCCAGACAACAGACTTCCTGTACATGTGCTTTGAGACAACAGCGCTCTGCACCTGAGCAGCTCTAACATCTGATGCCTTGGACTGGCTAGTGCTACGGTTGGTCATAGAGGACGTTGTGACTCGTGTTTGTAGTGCCTCCTCCTCACTTGACTCCTCTGTTCGATCAGGTGGAGTCAGTGACCTCATCATTGTCATCACCCCCTATCTCCTTGTCACTGGAGCCAACTTGGCTGTATGCTGCAGCTGCTGGGGCAACATGAGTGCCAGTTATTTGTGTGTCATCACTGGCACCCCCTTCCTCTAGGTTGATTATATTCCCTTCCTCAGAGATTGAATCAGAGCACTGTAGTTGCTGCGCATCCTCAAGCAGCATGTCACTGTCATCGTAGTCAAACAATTCAGCTGACTCTTCCGTGTGTGATAGTGAGGCTACGGCAGGAGTAGCTGTGGACATGGAGGCTGCATTAGATGCTTTGGCAGCTGAGGTGGACTGTAAAGCACTACAAGCCTGGCTGACCGAGGACTGGGAGGATGAGGATGGCCTGGTTAGCCAATCCACCAAATCCTCTGTATGTTGCTGCTGCTTAAGACGGCCAGCACCAGTTAGAAAGGACAAGTGTGCCCCTGCAGAGGATGCACCACGTCCACGACGACCAGAGGCACAGCCTCCCGACTCAGAGGCTGCTTGCCCTCTTATCTGTGCCTGGGAGCGTCTGCCTGTCCTTTTTGGTCTTTCTGACATGGTGAGTGATATATAGATTAAATATATACAGAACTCTGATTCAACTCTGGTATAAAGATTAAAGATTTCCAGAACTCTGGTATAACTCAGTGAGACACCCTGATAGCTGGCAGCCAGTGACAAGACACAGATTACAATTCCCAGAAATCTGCTAGAAGTATGTGGGACCCCCTGATAGCTGGCAGTGACAAGACACAGATTACAATTCCCAGAAATCTGCTAGAAGTATGTGGGACCCCCTGATAGCTTGCAGTGAGAAGGCACAGATTACAATTCCCAGAAACCTCCTTTAAGTCAGTGAGACCCCCTGATGGGTGGCAGTGACAAGACACCGATTACCACAATTCCCAGATATTTTGTAGAAATTACTGACCCCCCCCCCAAATGCTGGGTGGCAGTGAGAACACACGGATTATAACAATTCCCAAATATTTTGTAGAAATTACTGACCCCCAAAATACTGGGTGGCAGTGAGAACACACGGATTATAACAATTCCCAAATATTTTGTAGAAATTACTGACCCCCCAAAATACATGGTGGACTGGCAACCAGTGAGAGCACACGGACTATAACAATTCCCAGATATTTTGTAGAAATGAGACCCCCCCCCCCAGCAGCTGGTGGCAGACTGGCAGTGAGAACACACACTAACACAAGAACAATCTCCTCTCAAACACGTGCTGAAGCGCTGTTTGAAGCCTTATATAGCGTGCTGCGGGACTTAGCTCTGTGAGCCCATGATTGGGCAAAATTTGCCCAATCAGGACTCTGAGCCGTGATTGGCATAGTCTTGAACCTGTCTTGCACCTGACCTGTGGTCAGGTGCAAGGCTGTAGCCAATTACAAGCTTCAGGCCAGTGGAAAAGTGCATTGTGGGCGAACACGCGGAAATGTTCGTAGTTCGCGAACAGGCGATGTTCGAATCGAACTCCGAACCGAACAGCTCATCCCTACTTGGGACATGTAGTTCCTTGTGCTGAACAGGCAAGGTTTATTTTTTCTGTGCTTCATTATAGTCCCTCAGACGAGGAGTGTCCTGCAAGGACAATAAATCATGTAACCTGTCATTGCTGCTTTTAAAGCTGGTAATAGGCAGTGATTCCTGTGATGTGAAGCTAATATAACAGTCATCCTCATTTATCTTAACCTACTCCACAAAACACCACATTATGCTAAATATAAATAAATGCATAAACAATAAGAAACAAAATATTTTGAGTTGGTCAACTTGGTCTCGACAGTCTTTTTTTTAAAGCTGATCCATATTCGTAGAACCAATCCATGCAAAATGTAGGGCAATTTTCATTTCTTTTACTCTTTCTTCAAGAGCTGATAAAAACCTACAGACTTTGCTTACACATGCTAGATTCCATAACTGAGATGTTTAAAGAGTGAGTCATGTGCAGAACATACGTATGCATTGTGATGGTGAAATCCACAAACGAATACATCAAAAGATGCTTTTAAAGCTCTCATGTATACTCCAGCATGGCTGCACGAAATGCGTGCGCGTCCGCCCACCACAAATGACCCTGGTATCTCATAGTTGCCTAATATCCTCTCATGTTGAAAAGACACACATAGGATGCCTTCCAATTCAAGGTGGGTTACCTATGCCGCTGACCCCTTCCACCCTATTTCTACCCCGTCCACCCTATTTCTACCAGGAAACAGTTTGTTGAATGAATTTGTATCAAAGCAGGCCACTGATATCCTGCTAGCTTGGCATAGAAAGCGTATGACATTTGGTAGTAAGAATTGCACAATGCTTTTAATAAGTCTCCTTTCTGCACAAGCTCCTTCCCCCATAGGTTTCATTAGGAATTCCCCAGCACATTAAACAAGCCTCTATTCGCAGATGGCAGGGAAGGAAAACAGCGGCAGGAGGATTCAGTTAACATTAGGTTAGTTTGTAAAATTTCTGCACAGCTCAGTATATTGAATGGCTACAGTAAGAGAAAAAAACAACAAAAAACAGCTCCACCTCTGCTGGCTGTGCAGTGGATGTTTTGTCATAGGATGAAAAAATTATTATAGATTTCAGAAATCTGTAGCTACCGGTGTGTAAACCTCTGTGTACCTTTTTTAATAAGGAACAATTAGAATTTTGGACTTTTTCTGTTGGCATATATAGTGAAATATTTTGTCATTTTAGTAGTTTTGTTTTCCCTTTTTCTTTCTTGTAATCGCCATGGAAAATGTTTTCTCGTATATTAAACAGTGATACTTTTATTAACATGCGGTCAATATGCAATGTAGCATTTGCGCTTCTTCCCACAAACTGGTTGTATCAGGAGCTTGTAGCTTGGTGTAATATTTAATAATATAATTTATATAATCACTGTTATAATTCATTTACTAGCAGAGGGACAAAGCACCATTCACTTCCAGAGCTTAGTAGCCAGCTGTTTGTCAATGGAGACTTGTAGCTGTCGTAGGCATTAATTAGACCTGTTGCCATGGACTCTGCCTGCTTCTTGGTCACCTTCTATAATCTAGACACGTATACTCCACGCCGAGCTCTTGTATGGGGCAGTTCATCTGTCATGGAAAAAATAAATTAAGACCAGGAAACTGTAGAATTTTTCTAAGGCCCCGTTCACACTGTGCGATTTTCCGCGCGATTTTCATATTCACGACATGGCGCGATATCGCTGTTTTGTGCGATTTTTGCAAAGCACCACCAATACAAATCGCAAAATCGCAGATAGCAAATCGCAAAAAAAGGGTCATGTACCAGCAACATGCTTCTGCGACGTCGCGCGGCAAGATGTGAACAGCTCCAATGAAATGCATTGGAGAAGCTACACAGCGCGACGTCACGCGGATTTTGCTGCGATGTCGTGGCAAAATCCGTGCGATAAATCGCACAGTGTGAACGGGGGCCTTAAGCTGCAGAAGAGGAACAATTCTTATAATGTAGCTTCCGACGTTGAGGATCGGGTCAGACGAGCGCACTGATGACGTCTGTGTTGCCGCACATTTGTACGTCCATTTATAGCATATAATTATGACCAATGGAGCCCCACACACGAAGTACGTCCGCACTGCACTGTGGACGCGGCAAACGGACGCAGGTTAGGCAAGAACGTAAATCCGCTAGAACGGAGGCACAGAGTGCGCTGCGTCTGCAACGTCCGCATAGCTTTGTGTGTGAGTGATGGAACGAAGTCAGACGGACTGCATTTATGCGTCCAGCATTTTTGACGGACAAAATGTTTTTCGCAGATGACACGACGTCAGACGCAGCGCATTTGCGACGTCCGTCACATTGACACTCAGAGGTTTTTTTGGTCTGGCTGACTGTACCGGTCATTTAATTTTAATTAATTTTGATTCCCATAATTATTTCTTTTTTCTACATCTGTCAAAAAAAACGGACCGTGTGGTGTCTACAGTATCTTCCGTCAGTACATATGTCCGTTATGCACACATGCAGAGTTCGTTCAGACTGCGTTCGTCTGACAGCCTAAGATCAATGATTTCCCTGATGTCTCTGTGCATACAGATCCAGAACAAGTTACCCCGTGCATCGCGCAGTATGAATTGCACAACCCTATCTTTCACAGAGACCTGATACTGTGAATTACGGGAAATAATTAATCCCTGTTTGAAACCATGATGATATGATGTTTCAAATTAAAGATGTGAAAGGTCAGTAAGTGTCTGGATTGTAGAAGGCAAAAATAAGTCTTTCTTCCTACATAGACGGAATTGCCACTTCTAATGATGTTTTTCTTCTATTTTATCCTTTCTAGCAGTACACAAATGAACAGAGTATGCAGAAGCCACATAGCTTTATAAGAGGTAAAGGAATAGGTGACAGCATTTGATTTGGTGACATGGTTACAATATCTACCCCCACCCCCAGCATCAATGTTATTAAATCATTCACTGCATAGATCTACCTCTGCTCTAGTTCTGTGCGCTGCAAATATAAGCTTCATGAAAGGGAGTTTATTTAATGGCAGTTAGTCATTCAAAAATAATACCTTTTAGGGTTGAATCCTGTGATTTAATCTAGTTCAATGGAAATACATGACTACCGGTATGTTGGCAATAAAGCATTGTTGGCAAACAGATACAGAAACGGACTTTCAGGCCCACTCAAGCCCTTCAAAGCTTTTATCTAAATTATCGGCATCCTAAAAAGCTGTTTCTGTTAATGGCAAGAGGAACCCAGTGATCATCGTTCCATGTTTAGTCTCTATATGGAAACATGAGTAACACCGTTTGTGTGTTTTCTGTCGAGCAGCGAGGTGGGTTGCATGCTTTATGGATGTAGAACAGAAAATGCTGTCAGTTTTTCTACCCGGCTTTATCCTGTAGTGTATTACTAATGGACGTTCGTACTGGTCTTTCACTGTTCCTCCCTGCAGCCCTGCATTTCTGGCATCCTGCTCACTTGTTTTTGGCAGCTCTTCCAATGTTTCCTTACCTCTGGAAAGTCAAAAAATGTTCCGTGATCTCACAGGAAAAACCCTCTATCACTGGCATCCTTGGGTTACATGATGTTTGACTGAAAAGGCAGGAGTTGAATTTGGGTATTCTATACCCTTCCAGGTGCCTAGGATTCAAACTGCAGATCCTCATTTAATCAATGGAAGGAAATTTATGAAATCATTCAGCACATGACCTGTGAAAATTTGTGTGCAGCAGTTACAATGTGTGTGTAATCAACTTGTGGTACAGGGCTGTCAAAGCCAGATAAACCCAGGGCCCCTAGAATTTCAACACTTGTTCTGAAATATGTGCATTATTATACACAGATCTAGATCCAAAGCTCTGCCTGACTTCTAGGGCTGTGCAATATTGACAAAATAATCATATTGCGATTTCTTGAATGAATATTGCGATTGCGATTTTATTTGCGATTTAGCCAATTGTTTTTGCTTTTTCAAACATGCTACATACATTCTAAATGTATTCAGTATTTAGCACATGGATACTGCCCCAGCACATGGATATACTGCCCCAGCACATGGAAATACTGCCCCAGCACATGGATATACTGCCCCAGCACATGGATATACTGCCCCAGCACATGGATATACTGCCCCAGCACATGGATATACTGCCCCAGCTCACCTCTGTGCGCCACGTGTTCGGCTCCCTGTTAACTTCCGGCGGCATGGAGCTTGAGCGCTCGCCTGGGGGAACCATGTGACGAGCCGCAAGAAAGCGGCTCGTCACGTGGTTCCCCCTGCGAGCGCCCAAAGCACCATGCCGCTGGAAGTTAACAGGGAGCCAAAAATTGCAGCCTTATGCGATTTAGAAATTGCAGGGTCAGAAATTGCGATTCGATTGCGATTGCAATTAATTGCACAGCCCTACTGACTTCCATGTTCTTTTACAGGCTTCTATAATTTGCCAGGTCATGCTGTAACACGACCCTCTACACCAGTTCTGTCAAAATCCAACCCCTAGATATTTCTGAACTACATCTCTCATTGATTCCCCGGCCTTCTATTGCATTAAAAGAATTCTGGGAGTTGTAGGCATTAGCATGGGGGGGGGGGCGGCGGCGCGTGAGTTTGGCAGCCCTGGTCTACACCTCTGGTTTCTAAATATTGCTTGTAGTCTTGTTTAATTACATATTGTTTATTGTAAGGCACTGAGGAAATTGCTGGCAATATATTTGTGATAATGAAAAAAAATCTCTGTAGGCCCGTAGGCAATACCATAGGCATTTAAAATCTGTTTTAAACCGCAAGGTATCTTGTTTACACAAAGTGATTTCTAAGAGCATTTATTAGGGTTGGGGCTCCGTGCTGAGAGTTGCACACCTCAAAGATTATTATTGGACCTCTAAAAGAGGGATTTATTTTTTAACTGCCATTTCTCTTGTATTTGGCAGAGTTCAAAACATTTGATATTTCACAATCTGCTGCCCTGGCTCATGCAGGAATACAGCTCTGCTGTGGTTACTCATACTAATGATTCTGCAGTGCAGGGGTCTCAAGTACTAGCCCGCAGACCAGTTGCAAATGGCCTGCCGGTCAGCTGCTTGACCTGCATGCCTGTTCAGTTCCTCAGCAGCTGCGGAATTGCTACATTGCAGCAGTCTCTCTGAACGCTTTGGCTGTAAATATTTAAGCAAAAGGGCAGAGGATTTATTTATTTATTTATTTATTTGCAAAGTATTTTAACAGGAAGGATTTCTTAATGAAAGGTGCGGTTTCTGCAATAGCCACTGTTGTCCATTTTATTACCATTTTAGTGTTAATGTTTACCATGTTCCAATAAATATTTGGTGTTTTGGTCTACCAAAATTTCAAACTGAACATTTCCTTATTGGATCATTTGCTCTGTGGAGGTGGCCATCTTTCCCACGTCAAACTCAGCTACTCTGCAGCACCTCTCTACTTGGCAGCAGGTGATAAGTTAGCAGTGCTGAGCGCTGAACTGCAGCACAGTATTCAGTGCCAAGTTGCTAACTTAGCACTTGCAATGGCTGACGAACTGAACGCGCCTCTGCAGGCCTTGTGTGTGCCTCCCTGAGGAGGCTGCCAGGAACATTCTGTGTTCCCTAGGTTGCAGCCCAGGCCTGGCGGGGACTTTGGGTGCGCCGGATGTCTGGCCGCCATCATTATGACTTAATCAGTGGGGGGGGGGCGCCTCTTGATATCTGCTGCACTATACACTGGCGGCAGACATCACGCAGCGCGCCCTGTGACATAATCACCGCGAGACGGTCGTCTCCCGCAGATTGTCACAGGGTGCACCGGATGGATGGCTGCAATCGTTAAGTCCCCAGGGCTTGCTTGGCCTCCCAACGCACTCTGAGAGGGAGAAGATGGAGCTGACCAGACTTCCAGGTTAAGATGACTCCTGGTTCATCTGCCCGCCCCCCCCCCCGCATAAGTTATTTGCCTGCTCTCAATTTTCCCCCCACACCCCATGAAATAATAGTAAAAAACTGCTTAATATACCCCCCCCCCAACTCAGTAATGTGCGGTGTAATATGTGTGTGTGTGTTTATTATTGCAGAAGCCACTTGCACATCACAGCAATTCAAGTGGCTTCTGCAATAATAAACACACTTATTTTAGTGTGGAGGCCTTTTATCTCACTTTTTGTCCTCCACGACAAAATATATATATATATATATATATATATTATCTATCCGTAAAACGCCCAGGTGTGAACCATGCCCATAGGAAATAATGGGATTTCAGTGTTTGAGCGTTTTACAGCGTGTAGGAGTGCGCTGTAAAACGCCCAGGTGTGAACCAGACCTAAAGTCCGGTCTTCCTGGGTCATCCATAGTCACTTCTCAGGACCGGACTGGGCAAAATGAAAATAAAAAAAATAGGTCCGGGTATTTTGGAATGATACCCTATTTTTTTTTATTTTCATTTTGCCCAGTCCGGGCCTGAGAAGTGACTATGGATGACCCAGGAAGACCGGACTTTAGGTCTGGTTCACACCTGGGTGTTTTACAGCGCACTCCTACACGCTGTAAAATGCTCAAACACTGAAATCCCATTATTTCCTATGGGTATGGTTCACACCTGGGCGTTTTACGGCGCATAGGAAGGCGCTGTAAAACGCCCTACGCCCAAAGAAGTACAGGAGCTTCTTTGGGGCGTATTACAGCGTGTTTGCAGCCATAGACTTCAAAAAACGCGTGTACGACGCACATTTCTAATTGTCAAATACGCTCAGGTGTGAACCCAGCCTAAAGAAAAAAACAGAACTAAGCTATTCTTCTAATAGGCATTTAAACCAGTAAAAATGCATTAAAATGTGTACAAATAATAGGACCTTTTGAAAAAGAATAAAAAGGTCTGTTACAGAATAAAATAAAATGCCCTTTAAAAAAAAAAATATATATATGGGAATCAAAACTTTAGTCAGGAAAAATCCGAAAAGATGTTCAGAAAAATACTCTTTTCATTGACAGCAAAAAAGTTAACGGTTTAATAAAAAAAAAAAACGAATTTGAAATTTTGCTTGCGGTCCCCAATAGTATATTAAGACTTGGCCAATGACCCTCAGGTAATTTGAGTTTGAGACCCCTGCTGTGATGCAATATAATCATTCTGTTGGTGAGGGCATGCCAAGTAATAAGCCTGTATTTCCCTTGTTGTAATCACTCTGGTGGGAGTATCCTTTCTAATAAATCTGAATTGCCCATAGAATCTCTCTGCTGGTGGGGGTATGCTTGCTATGAAACATGTAGTGCCCCTCTGATCTCTCTGCTGGTGGGGGTATGCTTGCTATGAAACATGTAGTGCCCCTCTGATCTCTCTGCTGGTGGGGGTATGCTTGCTATGAAACATGTAGTGCCCCTCTGATCTCTCTGCTGGTGGGGGTATGCTTGCTATGAAATGTAGTGCCCCTCTGATCTCTCTGCTGGTGGGGGTATGCTTGCTATGAAACATGTAGTGCCCCTCTGATCTCTCTGCTGGTGGGGGTATGCTTGCTATGAAACATGTAGTGCCCCTCTGATCTCTCTGCTGGTGGGGGTATGCTTGCTATGAAACATGTAGTGCCCCTCTGATCTCTCTGCTGGTGGGGGTATGCTTGCTATGAAACGTAGTGCCCCTCTGATCTCTCTGCTGGTGGGGGTATGCTTGCTATGAAACATGTAGTGCCCCTCTGATCTCTCTGCTGGTGGGGGTATGCTTGCTATGAAACATGTAGTGCCCCTCTGATCTCTCTGCTGGTGGGGGTATGCTTGCTATGAAACGTAGTGCCCCTCTGATCTCTCTGCTTGTGGGGGTATGCTTGCTATGAAACGTAGTGCCCCTCTGATATCTCTGCTGGTGGGGGTATGCTTGCTATGAAACATGTAGTGCCCCTCTGATCTCTCTGCTGGTGGGGGTATGCTTGCTATGAAACGTAGTGCCCCTCTGATCTGTGTGGGGATGTGATCACACATTCTATTTAAAGTTCTGCTGGTGTGATCATACCTGCTATTATAAGAAGTCATCTGTTATTAATACGTGGATGCATTTAACTCACGGTTTTGGGACGGAGTTGTAGTAGCTTATGGTACCTGGTAGATGAGTAAAATAGGATTGACGGGTGGCAGTCAATGTGTATATTCGTACAAATAAACCTTCCCCAAATGACATTGTTTAGAGTTGTGGGGTTTTGCATCTCTTTTCTCTTTCATTATTTTATTGTATATAAGCTGCAGAGACTGAGAAGATGCTGATTGGCCTAGGGCCACCTGATAGGTGACAAATGAAAGCCTTTGTGTCTTCCAAACTCAAAGTTATTGGAGGGACATGACTTCATATCCTACAGCACAATCTGTACAGACTGTACAGACTTTTAAAAAACGACTGGATGACTTCCTGCAGACACAGAATATTAAGGGTTATAATATTTAATATGTGGGTAAAAGCTTCTTGATCCAAGGAGAAATCTGACTGCCATTCTGGGGTCAAGAAGGAATTTTTTCCCAGTATGTTGCATAGTTCAGACTGGGTTTTTTGCCTTCTTTTGGATCAACAGCAGTAGGTTATGTGGGAGAGGCTGAACCTGATGGACGCATGTCAACAAGTCACATTGTAAAATATTGTATATTGGTAAAGGGTAATCTCTTTTGGCATACCCATTCTTATATAATGTACGATCCACTGTTTTTATGCTTTTCGCAGAGGGATGAGCCAGCGGACAAACACAAAACATTCACAGTCCAGCCAAGAAGTGTGATCATTGTCCTGAACACGTTTCATTGTAAAACTAGATCAGTGAATGAATCTGAACTCGGCAGGATTTAGGCTTTAGCTATTGCCACAAGATGTACAAAAAGCCGATGGTGACGTTCTGCTGGCCCTAGGACCATACCTAGTGGAGTGGCATGAAGTGCAATAAGTCGTTTGTTGTTCAATGCATTTTAAAATATACCATTTCCAGCAAAGTATATCTATGGCAAGTATATTTTAAAATATTGTGCAACAAAGGAATATAGAAATGAGGTGTAGTAAACATTGGCAAAGTCATTGTAGGGCAGATGAGGAGATAAACGTTAAGTGTTTCTAATATGTTAGTGTAAAATATTTAATGTCAAGGGCGTAGCTTGTGTGAGCTTTAAATTACTAGAAGAAAGGTTGACATTGCAAAGGGTATTTGTCTTCTGCGGAGGCGTAGCCAAAGCTTTTCAATAAGTGAATGGCGTGGATGTGGCTTCAGGATCTCACGGTAAAGGCGTATGCAGCCTGGCTGTTTTGAAAGTTGATTTCCCAGGAAGGATTGAAAAGCAGAGTTAGTGCAGGAGATTACACTTCTTCAGTGTCAGTTTCCAAGCTCACATTACACGGCTGCCGGATTACTAGCTATATAGTTTTGTAATTGTACTTGGGCAATACACGTACTTATGTTGGAGATGAGTGAGGGTTTCAATGTAATCACAGATCACTCAATAGATGCCTGTGTGTAATGCCATCTATAACATGAATTAAAAGGTACACTCTAGGCTAAAGATGGGGGAAGCCAGAAGGGTTAACCCCTCCTCACCCATGTTCTCAACTGTAATTACTTACACTTGGTAGACAATCTGTGGGTGACTGCGGCCAAACCGATGCACCTGGGTGCTTCTGAATCGAGAGCATTGTACGTTCACTTACAGTCAGGTCCAGAAATATTGGGACATCAACACAATTCTAACATCTTTGGCTCTATACACCACCACAATGGAGTTGGGATGAAACAAACACAATGTGCTTTAACTGCAGACTGTCAGCTTTAATTTGAGGGTATGTACATCCAACTCAGGTGAACGATGTAGGACTTACAGCAGTTTGCAGATGTGCCTCCCACTTGTTAAGGGACCAAAGGTAATGTGACAGAATAATAATCATAAATCAAACTTTCCCTTCTTAACGCTTTCACTGCTGAGGCATTTCTCCGCTGTGTGCGGAGCTAATTTTTACCGCTTTAGCTCATCATGTTTAAACGCGATTTGAAGCCACATTTTATTAAATGACCCAGACATATTTGATATCGTTCCTTCCAGCAGACTCGGCAGATTCATAATATATCATTTTTATATGTATACGTCATATCCTGCCTGTATATTTTGACAAAAAATGCAATAAAAATTGAATTTTTAATCATCTGCAGTGTGTAAAAGTGTTTTTTTTTTTTTTCACATTTTATCACATGAGCGTTTGCGGTTATGTTTTCTGTGGGGTGCGCTTGTACAAAAATTAGAAATGGGGACTTGTTACATTTTGTGAGGGGAATTACGTGATTTTTAGCAAACGCACCCCATAGAAAAAAATCATTAGTGCAGTATCATTGTTCACTTTATAATTGAAATGTGAACAATATTGCTGCATTAATAAAAACACACAAAAAAAGGTTTATTTTATTTTTAATTATTTTTTTTATTTGTTTTACTTTGTACCTAGTCATGTTGGGTATCATTCGAAAGGCCATGCCCAGGCCTTTCAAATGACACCATCCATGACCCCCTAGCTGCCACGGTTCTGGAGATAGGGGGTTCCTATGAACCCCGATATCTCCACCAGGGAATTTCCTTGGGAAATCCCCGGGCAGCTAGGGGTTCCCCGGCTACCTGACGTCATCATGCTATGCGTGATGATGTTGGGCAGCGAGGGGGGACCCGGGGGTGGAGCTGCCATCCAAGATGGCGGCCCCCACCGGAGTTAGGCCGCACTTCGGCGCCGCAAGGCGCTGAAGTGCAACCCGGCGCTTGAGGTGTTAAAGCCAGGCACCGCTTAAAAGGGGAGACTCTCCCCTTTTAAGTAGTGCCTGGCTTTTGGCGCTGCTCCTTCCAGATCGGAGGGAGAGGGATCCGAACGGATCCCCCCTCCCTTCCAGGCTATCTCCCGCCATTGCCGGGGGGTCACCTGGAAATGACGTTATGGC
Source organism: Leptobrachium leishanense (assembly GCA_009667805.1). NCBI lineage: Eukaryota > Metazoa > Chordata > Amphibia > Anura > Megophryidae > Leptobrachium > Leptobrachium leishanense. Next base: position 113,741,579 of record CM019067.1, on the reverse strand, counting down.
GCGATGACGTCATTTATATCGGGAGGAGCTTGACTTCAGCGTCTGAGGAGGCTGAAGTCAGAACGCCGCGGGACCCCGGACAGAGAGGTGAGTATCTCCGCCGGGGGTCCCGCACAGCTGATGACGTGTGGGGCACGTCCTCAGCATCTAATGTGCATCAATGAGGACGTGTCCCACACGTCGTCAGCAGTGAAGGGGTTAATACTTGGTTGCAAATCCTTTGCAGTCAATCACAGCCTGAAGTCTGGAACGCATAGACATCACCAGACCCTGGGTTTCATCCCTGGTGATGCTCTGCCAGGCCTCTACTGCAACGGTCTTCAGTTCCTGCTTGTTCTTGGGGCATTTTCCCTTCAGTTTTGTCTTCAGCAAGCGAAATGCATGCTCAATGGGATTCAGGTCAGGTGATTGACTTGGCCATTGCATAACATTCCACTTAATACTAGTATCGGTGCCAATACTGCCGTTTGCACGAGTACTTGGTACTCGTGCAAATGGCCCGATACAAGAAGCCAGCGCTGGGCCGGCTTGCCGGTCTCCGCGGGGCTGGGGAAGCTGGCCGCGTGCATTAAAAGCCCTCAGCCAGGGTTCCCCTCCGACGGGGCGCGATAGTCACCTTTCGGAAGTTGGATTTATGATTATTATTCTGTCCCATTACTTTTGGTCCCTTAACAAGTGGGAGGCACATCTGCAAACTGCTGTAAGTCCTACATCGTTCACCTGAGTTGAATGTACATACCCTCAAATTAAAGCTGACAGTCTGCCGTTAAAGCACATTGTGTTTGTTTCATTCCAACTCCATTGTGATGGTGTATAGAGTCAAAGAGGTTAGAATTGTGTCGATGTCCCAATATTTCTGGACCTGACTGTACATGGCCCAGGTGACCAGTGTCCTTTTAAGAAGATGGAAACATAGTTACAACCTAATTTGAGAAATTAATTTTGGTTGGGACAGACTGCTCACCTATACTGTGAAGTTGTGTACCAAGTTGGTGTGTAATCAATGAAATGGTACTATATGAAAGGCTTACGGGTATCCGCTTTGCAGACCTTTTTATATATATAAAAAAAACATAAACTAGGCTAAGCAGTTGAAAAAGCTGACATTATAGCACGTAAGGGTCTAATCAAAGCACCAAAACCTGCATGTAATTTCTGTGCTTGGTGTCACTGCAATTCGCCGCATTTCAAGGATTCCATTTTACCGAAAATACGGTGAATTCACTATTTAGGGAATGCTCACTGTATTTTGCTGAAATTGGAGTTACCGAAGCAGTTATTGGACATCGTTGAAAAACCACCAATAACCACAGAATCAGCAAAAAAAAACTAATGGGAGTATAAAGCGTCCAAATGATAAAGTCCTTTATTTTTTAAAGTGTCTTTAAAAAAAAAAAAAAAAACTACAAAAAGGTGTTCCAAAATCGATTAAAAATTTTTTTTTTTAAAAAAAAAATATAATAATATACACAGGGTTATTCAGGGAGAGGTGAAAAACCTGGAGAATGATTGGAGAAGTGAAAATTCTAGGTCAAAATAGCCAAACCAGAACAATTTTCCCATTTCTCACTTTCAAAATCGGTTATTTGTTCAATTGTTCATTCTGGCAATTCTCCTGGATTTCACCTCTGAATAATAGGGATGCACCGATACCGATACTAGTATCGGTGCCAATACTGCCGTTTGCACGAGTACTTGGTACTCGTGCAAATGGCCCGATACCAGAAGCCAGCGCTGGGCCGGCTTGCCGGTCTCCGCGGGGCTGGGGAAGCCGGCCACGTGCATGAAAAGCACTCAGCCAGGGGTCCCCTCCGGCGGGGCGCGATAGTCACCTTTCGGAAGGTCCGGTCGCACGGCTGTGACGCGATCGCGTGGGACCATGTGATCGCAGCTGGGGGCCTTCCAACGAGCGCACGCGCAGAAACTTTCCCGGCGTCGCTCAGGAAGGCAAGTATGAACGCGGTGAGTAGCTGCAGGACCTGTCCGAATGCCAATAGAGCATTCGGACAGGCACCTGGAGTTCTCCGCGATCATACTTGCCTTCCTGAGCGACGCCGGGAAAGTTTCTGCGCATGCGCTCGTTGGAAGGCCCCCAGCCGCGATCACATGGTCCCACGTGATCGCGGCTGGGGGCCTTCCAACGAGCACACGTGCAAAGACTTTCCTGGCATCGCTCAGGAAGGCAAGTATGATCGGAGAGTGCCAGGTGAGCTGGGGCAGTATCCATGAAAGCTGGGGGTCATATACATGAAAGCTGGGGGGCATTTTTATATGAGGTCTGTTCTTATTGGAAAGCGGTCACATGAAATAAAAAAAAGTATCGGTACTCGGTAGCGGTGAGTACTTGGAAAAAAAGAATAGGTACTCGGTCTTAAAAAAGTGGTATCAATGCATCCCTACTGAATAACCCTGTCTTTAACCCCTTACAGCTGGGCGGGTTGTGCCTATTGGGTGGGTCTAAATGCCAGCAGGAGCATACCTGTACACAGTGCTCTCCAGCTGCTGCCCCTCGTCCAGCCCGCTGACTCACTATGCGAGTCATTGGCTGCAGGGGGACGTTCAAGCCATCCCGCTGCAGCGAATGGCACACGCTTACTGACACGCCCATTGACGCCAGCAGGGCATGCTGTGCCATCCCGCAACAGTCAGACCCACTGCCACAGGCATGGCATAGTACGCCCCGCAGTGTTAAGAGGTAAAATATATATATATAGATTTTTTTTTACATATAAACCAATGGATTCGCCTGTTGAATCTGGGCATTTTGCTGGAATTTCTGTACACTTCGGCGTTCTATGAATAGAAGACACAATAGTCTTCAATGGGGCAATTTCAGGGTCCCTGAATTGCACCGTAATTTGCTGTCAATTTGCCAGTATTTGGCGAATTGACAGTTTAGTGAAAAGACTAACTGGTGCAATTTGGGGCCAATTCGGAGGTTGATGAATAGCCTTTTTAGAGTGTCCTTTTGAGCGATAGCTGAAAAAAAAAAATCATTACTACACTGTAGAGCAGTGGTTTCCAACCACGGTCCTCAAGTACCCCTAAACAGGCCAGGTTTTAAGGATTACACTTGGGGAAAAGCAGATGAATCCTGACCCGCCCAGCAGATCCTGGTGTTTTATACAGTCCTATATTCATGGATTAGCAACTAATCAGCTCCACCAGGAATAGGACCTTTCTGAAAGCTCCTGGGTGACGTTTTTCCAGTCTGTCCAATTGACGTAACGTTTATAAATGGTACAGAACATGTTATATGTCTAGTTATTGACAAGATGATAATCCTCTACATTAGTGTTTTCCCACACCTGTCCTCCGGCAGCACTATCAGGCCAGGTTTGCCAGATATTTGAAGCACAAGTGATATGATTTGTTGCTGTGATTACAGTATTCACCCTTAAATAAATGCAAGGTAACCCTTAATCTGGCCTGTTAGTGTTTTCCAACACGGTTCTCAGGGAACACTTGGACTAGAAGACTACACAATAAAGATAACAGACCCTGTAGTAAATGTGTATATTCAGAATGCCGAGTGACAGATTGGGATTCCTATAATTAATGCACTTTAGTAGAGAATATTTTGTCTAGAACATTTCGGATGAGCAGCTTGCTGCAGTCTGTTTCATCAGCTTTAGGATATGTGCTAGCAGAACTGTCACAGCAAATGCCAATAAGAATGACTGTTGTGAGAGATGTCCTGTATGTAGGAAAGGGAATGCCAGACCTACACCCAAATAACTGACCAGGTATAAGATTTAGACAACTTTTACTTTGTGACGCACATGCTCTACATGCATTAGAAGGCTAAGCCAGATTTGTCCATTTACCAAGATAGAGTGAAGGTTGTGTGTGCGTCTCTGTAAAGACCGTAATGGATTTCCAACGTTCTAAAAAAGGTGGCTCTTACAATACAAAAGCCAAATCATTAAGTAGGACGTGTGTAATGTAAATGTGATTCGGTCCCGGTCTGGAAATAAATCACTGGCTAGCCAGCTGAGGTAGCATGTCTACTCGACCTAGCATGAGATTATTTTTTTATATCATTATTATTATTATTGCGGTGCTCTGTGTACTCCCCTCAAACCAGTCACCCTGGCAACCAATGAGTGAATTAATCTGCAATCGTAAGCATCTTCAGGATAACTGCCTGTTACCATGGTAGCAAAAGAAAAAGGAGTAAGAGGTCTGTACTTAATCTTTTTATTAGACAGAAAAAAAAAAAAAAGACATGCAACTGTGCACAAGATGCCACGGTCCTGAAATATATTACTAGAGGGGAAAAAAGTCCAATAATACTGTATTAGATTTGGAATGAATAAGCAAGAAGGCGCTAATCTGTCATGCTTACTATTTAAAATTTTGATTAGAAATACTACCAATGTAAATATCATTGTAGAAGAAGTCCTGAAATTCGGGATGTCCCAAACACTTATAACCATCCAGTATAGCAAGTACGATGGAGGTCACTAATGGGATTTGGTCTCCGTAAATAAACTTTAATAAATATACCCTCTAAAACACATTTAGTAAAGTGTAACCGTGGTATCTGAGAGATTTGTTCAGGTGTACCTTGCAGAATGAACGTAATTAGGAGCCACCAAGTAAAGCTAAATATATACACCGTAGTGGTTACCGCTTTCATTAAGCAATTGTTTTCAATCTACTTCAGCCGTGCTTAAATAAACACAATGTCCACCAGAATACCACTCATTCAGAAAAGTTCTTACATGGGGGAAAAGAAGAAGTCCCAACAGCTAAAACGCACTAAAAGTGCTTAACGCGTTTCGACTGCATACATGCTGTCTTCCTCAGGGGAAAAATTGTCAGAGCTTTACTTGGTGGCTCCTAATTACGTTAATTTCTGCAAGGTAGACCTGAACAAATCTCTATCAGATACCACGGTTACACTTTACTAAATGTGTTTTTAGAGGGTATGTTTATTAAAGTGTAACCGTGGTATCTGATAGAGATTTGTTCAGGTCTACCTTGCAGAAATGAACGTAATTAGGAGCCACCAAGTAAAGCTCTGACAATTTTGCCCCTGAGGAAGACAGCATGTATGCAGTCGAAACGCGTTAGGCGTGTTGTTTTATTTGGTTATCTTAAGCACTTTTAGTGCGTTTTAGCTGTTGGGACTTCTTTTCCCCCATGTAAGAACTTTTCTGAATGAGTGGTATTCTGGTGGACATTATGTGTTTGTTTGAAAACAATTGCTTAATGAAAGAGGTAACCACTACTGTGTATATATTGAGCTTTACTTGGTTGCTCCTAATTACGTTCATTCTGCAAGGTACACCTGAACAAATATCTCCATCAGATAACACTGTTACACTTTACTAAATTTGTGTTTTTAGAGGGTATGTTTAATGTTTATTAAAGTTTATTTACGGAGACCCAATCGCTTTAGTGACCTCCATAGTACTTGCTATGCTGGATGGTTATAAGTGTTGTTTGTATATACCATTAGGTGGGTTAGGCCCTTGGTTTGGGTGCCTGGCACCGGTGTGGTAGCCCCGCGTGAGGTTTACCTGTTCATGTCCCAATCAGATCCCTAGGATCTGGTTCAGGACCCCCAACCTGAGCATTTTTTTCAGGGATTGGCATTTTTCAAACCAATCCAATCCCCAGTGCTGAGACATGCCAACCAGACAGCCTCCCGGCTGTGGTCACAAAGCTTTAGCAGTGATTCACTTCATCTGCCCTTGACTGCGAGAGTCATGGAGGAGGAAAGGAAAACGCTATGAGCCTCCTAAGTAGAGCCCAGGTACCTCGGAGTCACTACCAACCTGCTTCTTGACCCAAGATCAGCCAAGTAAGACACCGCAAGTGAATGCTGAGGACAAGGGATTCCCTTTTGTAAGGGAACTGTCAAACAAGCTGCAGGTCATGCAGTATCTGATTAGGTCTTGGATGTATGCAAAGTGCAGGACTTTGCTCCAGCCTTTATGAAGAACCCAAACAGAGCACAACATAGTGTAAGGGGCTATCTCTATGGAGGATTTAGGTCCTCCATTGTCAAGTATGAGTGGAGCTCCCCCATTTTCTTTGTCTAGACCAGGGGTCAGCAACCTTGGCTCCCAGATGTTTTAGGAACCACAACTCCCATGTGTCACGACTTAACTACGCACGCTGCTGCGCAAGGACGCCGGGTTAAGCCGCGCACTATCTGTCTATACTAGACCCAGATAATTACGCGCACTTCTCTACCCGTCCTGGCCACACTACCTCTCACAACAGGCACGTAGAGCGCGATATACTGATCCCAGGATTGCAACACAGCGCCAGTCTTCTCCTGAAGCGCAAAATAACTCCGTCTCCCACAATCCTGGAACTCACTTTCTTATTCTATTAGTAACGCTGCCACCAGTCCTCACGGACACAATGCGCGTCGCAACAGGAGACGCAGGACTTAGCAGCCGCACTATCCTAGACTCGGACAGTGACTACAATTCCCACAATTCCCTGCCGTTTCCTGACGACCGCAACACGCAATTTCTTATATATAACCGAGCTTAAGGCAAATAGCAATTCTCCCAATCTCTTAGTTAGCGTGGATTTCATCAGCCAGAGTCAAAACTTAAATACTTTTTGTTTATTTAGGATAGAAAAATCAGTGCTTAGCTACATAAAAAATCATAACTAGAATAAATCAATTACTTATACAATACACAGCAGAATATAAAGAAAAAGGTTTAACCATAGAGCGTTACTTACGAAGAGCTATTCCTCTATGGCCTCCTGGAGTCTAGAGATATAGCATGGACAGATCAGTCCTCTTTAGAAGGAACCCCAAGTGATCAGCCCTGAGCCATGCTTGATTCAGAATATATATAGGGCTGGCTTTTTCTACGTCCAGCCTCCTAGCTGGCAGGGCTTTTGCCTACAATTCCCAGAATGCCCCTCTCTAGAGCATGCTCAGTAGCTTGTCAATTAATCTTTAATTGCCTAAAGGCGTCCCTCTTCCCTCCAGACCCCCGTGAAGATCAAGGATGTGCTTCCTGTCTTTGAAGATGGTGTGCCCATATCTTGGGGCCGACCTGGCTACCAAGGTGTGATTTCCTAGGTTAGTGTACATAGAAATTCCCTTTTTACAGCTACGTGTTATATCCTCCCACCAAGGGAGAAAGCTAAACCTTTTGATTACATTACAGCTGTGAACCCAGGGATAAACTTACCAAATGGTCAGACACAAATATGAACATAACTCTATATGGAGGAGATAAACACATATATACAGGCAGACCTTTATATAGAGATAGAAATATAGATCTAGTCTGCCACACCATGTAGCACAGTCAACCCAATGGGTGACTGAGCATCATGAGAGATGTAGTTCCCAAAACATCAGGGAGCTAAGGTTGCTGACCCCTGGCCTAGACGATCCGCTTAATCAGGGACTTGCAATGAAGTAGCAAAGTCTTAGGGTAGAAGTTTTCACTTGTACCTCGATCGTTAGAGTAGTTAAGCTTTCGCCAACTGCTGATCCTTTCAAAGAGTGATCCCTCCTTGCCATGAAGTGCCCTTTTATACTAGTGATTAACTGATCACATGACCACAGAAGTCATGTAAGACAATTTAGCAGCTACAACTGAAGGTTGTCTAGATGTAGAGGTTTGACAGGAAAGCCGTCACAATTAGTGTTCTCCTAAATTCTATCCCTGCCACGATGCCTACAGCGCCGCCACTGTCTTTATCACTGAGGAAGCGATCCTTCTGTGGATATAGATTTTAGAGTAGGACCCCTTACATGGGGAGTACCGTAGGATTGCACCCTACCCTGAGAACTGTGGGTGGGTACAAATAATGGCACTTAACCCTTTCACTGCTGAGGCATTTCACCGCTGTGTGCTCAGCTAATTTTTACCGCTTTCGCTCATCATGTTTAAACCCGAATTTGAAGCCACATTTTATTATACGACCCAGACATATTATATATCGTTCTTTCCGGCAGATTCATAATATATCATTTTTATATGTATACGTCATGTCCTGCCTGTATATTATTAAAAAAAATGCAATAAAATTTGAATTTTTAATCATCTGCAGTGTGTAAAGTTTTTTTTTTTTTTCACCTTTTCTCACATGAACATTTGCGGTTATATTTTCTATGGGGCGCGCTTGTACAAAAATTAGAAATGGGGACTGGTTACATTTTTTGGGGGGAATTACGTGATTTTTAGCAAACGCACCCCATAGAAAAAATCATTAGTGCAGCATCATTGTTCACATTATAATTGAAATGTGAACAATATTGCTGCATTAATAAAAACAACACACAAAAACAGTTTTTGTTTTACTTTGATACCAAACATGACCAGGTATATTCGAAAGGCCATGCTCAGGCCTTTCGAATGACACCCTCCATGACCCCCTAGCTGCCACGGTTCTGGAGATATCAGGATTCAAACGAACCCGCTATCTCCAATGGGGGATTACCTTGAGAAATTACCGGGCAGCTAGGGGTTCCCCAGCTATCTGACGTCATCACGCTATGCGTGATGAAGTCAGGCAGCGAGGGAGGACCCGGGGGTGGAGCCGCCATACAAGATGGCGGCACCCACCGGAGCTAGGCCGCACTTCGGACGCTGAAGTGCAATCCGGGGGCCCAAGGGGTTAAAGCCAGGCACCGCTTAAAAGGGGAGACTCTCCCCTTTTAAGCGGTGCCTGGCTTTTCTTTGTGGGACCTCCCGATCGGGAGGGAGAGGGTTCCGAACGGATCCCCCCCACCCTTCCAGGCGATCTCCCGGCATTGCCAGGGGGGGTCCGCCTGGAAATAACGTCCTCCTCATTGACGTCGGGCGGGTCTTAACTTCAGCGTCTGAGGATGCTGAAGTCAGACCGCCACGGGACCCCAGACAGAGGGGAGTATCTCCGCCAGGGGTCCCGCAAAGCTGACGTGTGGGACACGTCCTCAGCATACAGTGGGAGTAACTGAGGACGTGTCCCACACGTCGTCAGCAGTGAAGGGGTTAAGACTGTCAGTTTGTCCATTTAGATGAACTACTGGTATTGGTCAGTGGGTGATGCAGCCATGCATGAGATCAAATTAAAATGGACTTTGTACTAGGGCTGTGCAATATTGACAAAATAATCATATTGCGATTTCTTGAATGAATATTGCGATTGCGATTTTATTTGCGATTTAGCCAATTGTTTTTGCTTTTTCAAACATGCTACATACATTCTAAATGTATTCAGTATTTAGCACATGGATACTGCCCCAGCACATGGATATACTGCCCCAGCACATGGATATACTGCCCCAGCACATGGATATACTGCCCCAGCACATGGATATACTGCCCCAGCACATGGATATACTGCCCCAGCTCACCTCTGTGCGCCACGTGTTCGGCTCCCTGTTAACTTCCGGCGGCATGGAGCTTGAGCGCTCGCCTGGGGAACCATGTGACGAGCCGCAAGAAAGCGGCTCGTCACGTGGTTCCCCCTGCGAGCGCCCAAAGCACCATGCCGCTGGAAGTTAACAGGGAGCCAAAAATTGCAGCCTTATGCGATTTAGAAATTGCAGGGTCAGAAATTGCGATTCGATTGCGATTGCAATTAATTGCACAGCCCTACTTTGTACATATGTTAAAATCAGTGCATAGCTAATCTTGCTATAAAGACCAAGCTATGAATGTATAAATATTTTACATGCACACACACCTCCGTTTAGTATAAAAACAAACCTGTAAGAATACTCTAAGAAACTTGTTAATTTGTCCTAAATGGCTTTGTAAAGGGACTTGCACTAGAACATCTCTAGTAAGCAAAATTTTTTCTAGTGACTAGAAAGCAAGTTGCGTTGGTGGCAAGATATCGCGCATTTGAAGAAGGTCTTACAACCTTGCACTTTCTTCATTTGTGTATGTGAACAGAGAGTCTTGAATTTAGTTTTAGAAAAACTATGGTTTCAGATGTATTTTTATTTAAGTACACATTTTCTTCAGATTTACACAAAAAGGTATATTGATATTTAAACTTAGAGGTCTGCACGAACTCCAAAACCAGGTCCTGGGGGTGGCCCAGTTAGAGATGTTAGTCCTCCAGCAGGTTCACATGAAAAACGGCCGTTCCTAAAAAAGGAAAGAAAAGCTTTTTTTTTTTAATACATCCTGTAAAAGGCTGGATTGACAAGAATTTCCATAACTGAAGGCTTTCCAATCCATCTACATTTTTTTATGTTCATACGGATTCGGAAGTGGGCAATAGTCAGAAAAACACAAGCCCTGTGTAAATTATTTTAATCCCACAACAGAAAGGTGTCCTGACTAGGGATGAGCTGTTCAGTTCGATCTGTTTGGTGTTCGATTCGAACATCGGCTGTTCGGCGAACATCGAACATTTCTGCGTGTTTGGTTAGTGTTCACCCACAATGCACTTTTCCACTGGCCTGAAGCTTGTAATTGGATACAGCCTTGCCCCTGACCACAGGTCCGGTGCAAGACTATGCCAATCACGGCTCAGAGTCTGGATTGGGTAAATTTTGCCCAATCATGGGCTCACAGAGCTAAATCCTGCAGCACACTATATAAGGCAGCCCCAGCACGTGTTTTTTGAGAGGAGATTGTTCTGTTAGCTGCTGGCACTGAGAAGACACACTATTGGGGGTGTCTCACTTCTAGCAGATATCTGTGAATTGTTGTAATCTGTAATTTTAATCTGTCTTGTCACTGCCACCCATCAGGGGGTCTCACAGATTTATAGGTGGTTTCTGGGAATTGTAATTTGTGTCTTGTCACTGTCACCCATCAGGGGTGATCACAGACTTGTAGCAGATTTCTGCGAATTTTAATCTGTCTTGTCACTGGCTGCCAGCTATCAGGGTGTCTCACGGAGTTATACCAGAGTTCTGGAAATCTTTAATCTAGATAACACAGTTGAATCAGAGTTCTGCATATCTCCAATTTTTATAACAGAGTTGAATCAGAGTTATGTATATCTTTTAATCTTTATATCACTCACCATGTCAGAAAGGACAGGCAGACGCTCCCAGACACAGATAAGAGGGCAAGCAGCCTCTGTGTCGGGAGGCTGTGCCTCTGGTCGTCGTGGACGTGGTGCATCCTCTGCAGGGGCACGCTTGTCCTTTCTAACTGGTGCTGGCCGTCTTAAGCAGCAGCAACATACAGAGGACTTGGTGGATTGGCTAACCAGGCCATCCTCATCCTCCGAGTCCTCTGCCAGCCAGGCTTGTAGTGCTTTACAGTCCACCTCAGCTGCCAAAGCATCTAATACAGCCTCCATGTCCACAGCTACTCCTGCCGTAGCCTATCACACAGGAGTCAGCTAAATTGTTTGACTACAATGACAGTGACATGCTGCTTGAGGATGCGCAGCAACTAAAGTGCTCTGATTCAATCTCTGAGGTTGAGGAAGGGAGTATAATCAACCTAGAGGAAGGGGGTGCCAGTGACACACAAATAACTGGCACTCGCGTTGCTCCAGCAGCTGCAGCATACTGCCAAGTTGGCTCCAGTGACGAGGAGATAGGGGGTGATGACAAGGTCACTGACTCCACCTGGGTGCCTGATCGAACAGAGGAGTCAAGGGAGGAGGAGGCACAACAAAAACAAGGCAGAACGTCCTCTATGACCAACAGTAGCCAGTCCAAGGCATCAGATGTCAGAGCTGCTCAGGTGCAGAGCGCTGTTGTCTCAAAGCACATGTACAGGAAGTCTGTTGTCTGGGAGTTCTTTAAGAAATGTGCAGCAGATCGCACCGTTGCTATTTGTAATCTATGTCAGATGAGTATCAAGCGTGGGAAAGACATCCCACCCTTGGGGCGATATATGACCACCTGCCACGCATTCCGTTGGCACAACACTTTGCATAGGTCCTCCTCCTCTGTCTCTACCCCCACTATAGGTCCTGCCATGTCATCGCCTACAACCTCTACTGACAGGGATGATGCTACAGTAATGGGTGTACAAGGTCCTTCCTCAGAATGTGACCGCATCCCATCAGCTGAAGATTTACACAGTCAGATTACGTTGCCCCAGCTGCTGCAGCATAAGAAAAATATAGTCCCAACCATCCCCAAGCACAGCGTCTATTTGCCAGCTTAGCAAAATTACTCGCATTACAGCTGCTGCCTTTCCAGCTGGTGGACTCTGCTCCCTTCCGTGAATTTGCTGAATGTGCGGTACCACAGTGGCAGGTTCCAAAACGCCATTACTTTTCACAGAAGGCCATTCCAGCACTATACCAGCACATGGAAGATAATGTTATGGAGTCATTGGGAAAAGCAGTCAGCAGCAAGGTGCACATGACTTTAGACACGTGGTCCAGCAAGCATGGACAGGGCCGTTACATTTCCTTCACGGCACACTGGGAACTCTGCTTGCAGCTGGGAGGGATCCAGGACGGGGCTCTGTGCTGGAGCTTGTTCATCCACCACGCCTCCAGAACGCTGCTTGTATGAGGTCTACCTGCTCCACCACTTCTTCCTCCTCTGTCTCTGGCGAAGTGGCAGCTAAACCGACGCGTGGCAGGGGCTACGCAATGGCTCAAGCAAAAAGATGCCATACTGTGCTTGAGCTGGTTTGTTTAGGGGACAGGAGCCACACCGGGCCAGAAATTCTGTCAGCTCTGCAGGGGCAGGTGCAGAGATGGTTAACACCACACCAGCTTCAGCTGGGAATGGTCGTCTGTGATAATGGCAGCAACCTTCTCTCTGCCCTACCTGTGCGAGTATGGCACAAGGACAGGTTCAGGTCAACTTGTCGTCCCCCCTGCAGTGGCTGAGGATCAAGGATGCATGCACTGTACGGTCACCATTTGAGGAGGCAACGAGGATGGTGAGCAGGGACAGTGCATGCATCAGTGACAATTCCTTTAGTGTTCCTGCTGGATCGCACTCTGCGGGGAATTATAGATGTGGCACTAGAGGCAGCGCATCAGGAGGAAGAGGAGGCCTTCCCTAGCTCTCAAGGCCCCAGTCTTTACGCAGACAGCATTCCTGCGGGTCCTCAGATCAGACAGGAGGAGGATGAGGAGGAGGAATATTTAGGTAGTGGGGGCATTGAAGGTGGGGATTCCTCAAAGGAGGGTTTTGTGTGCCCAGAAACCCAAGGACTAGTACGTGGCTGGGAGGAAGAAGTGTACGATGGGGTCATCCTCATTGACCAGGAAGGGAAGACTCGGAAGCTAATGCCACCTCCAACCTATGCTGCATTGGCTCCCTTATCCTGCAAAGCCTGCTAAAGGACCCCAGGATTTGTGCTATCAAGGAGAGGGATCATTACTGGTTGGCAAGCCTTCTTGATCCACAATACAAGGGTAAAGTTGCAGAGCTCATCCTGCCTGCACAGAGGGAGAACAGGATGAAACAACTTGGACGCTCTAAAGCGACACTTGTGAAACACCTTTCCAGGCACTGGTAGGTTACCAACTGATGACACAGGTGCTTCTGAGGCTGCGGATGACCAGAGGAAGAGCGGTGAAGGGGGCTGCTTGACCGATGACTTTTCAAATTTTTTTAGTCCATGACGCCCAGGGACGTCAAATGTAGGCACCCATTGCCAGCGTCTTCACCGTATGGTGCAGGACTACCTAGGGGCAAGGGCAGACCTGGATACCTTTTACAGCGGATGATCCACTGGCTTACTGGGTGTTGAGATTGGATCACTGGCCAGAACTTAGCCAATATGCTATGCAGCTACTAGGTTTCCCTTCATCCAGCGTGCTTTCTGAAAGGACGTACAGTGCCATTGGAGGTTTTGTCACAGACAAAAGAGTGCGTCTGTCCACCGACTCGGAATCAGTCCTGGATCAGCAGCTATCAATCTCTTGATGCTGACGTAACTGAATAGATCGGGGATCTTTTCTGCATTCCCAAAACCTCCACTACTGCACTCTTCCACAATACCACAAAGGGGTTACTTACGGTGTGAATGCACAATATATGGGTGCACTGACACCTGTACCAGATTCATATTTTAATATTGGACCACAGGGTCCAACCCTGCACTCTTCCACAATACCACAGAGGGGTTACGGTGTGACGGCACTGTTGCCGACACTAAAAGGCCCAATTTTAAAGCACCTATTGTTAGTTTCACCATAATTTAGCCCACAAAAAAAAAAATCACTAAACTTGTTCTGTGTGTCCTAAAACGTCTCTTTTCATACAGGCTGCCGCCCCAAGCAGTTGTTTATGAATAGATTAAAAGGAAAAGCATTTACCGTCATTTGATATGTCATTTTTTTGTTTTTAAATGTTTCTATACATCCTACAAATCCGCCACTTCACGGGCAGGTTATGGGGACTTCCTAGGCATGATATTTGAAGGAATTTTTCGTTTTTATTTCTAACCCTTATTTTATGGAAAACTCAGTTCCTTTAAAAACGTCTCTTTTTTTTTACTTTTTGTCCTTGTTTCCTGTCCCCCAGGGCACTACCCGGACCCCCATACACCTTTTATGGCAAATATGTAGCATATATGCCCTCTTGGAGGGCACTCTTAAAAAAAAAAAAAAAAAAAAAATTGAACTTTCGAGTCCCATTGAGTTCAGTTCGTGTTAAAGTTCGAACTCGAACTCTTGAAATTGTTAGAGTTCGAATGCGAACCGAATACGGGGGCGTTTGGCGCATCACTAGTCCTGACAAAGAGAAGCAGAACAAAGGGGAATTTATAGTTGTCTCCATCTCCCCACAAATGTTTCCATGTTATGTGCCCCGATTGTAGAATTTATTTTTCCAGTTAAGGGGACACTAAGCAATGTAAGCACTCAGTCTTATCTGTGTGGTCACACTACTGTTCCCTGCACAAGGGGGGGCTCAGAGGGCTGATTTGATTATTCAAATTCAGAATCTTATTCTGGCACAGAACTTCAGCTCAGGTTTCCTGCAGTTGGAGTACTTCAGCTAGCAGCTCCATCCAATGGAATCCAGGCCTTCCTGCATTGAGAGCCACTGGATTGGCTTTAACACCCAGCCCCCAGGTCCCATGACATTCTGAGCTGGTAGCAGGTCATATCCTTTAGAGAGCAGATGGAGACAAGTGCTGAGGTCAAATGAGTTTTTAAAGGAAAGTAAAAGTGTTTCAACCGTTTCCTGCCCCCTCCTGTTTTAACTCTTAAATATTCCTTTAACCAACAACTTCGAAACCCCTCCATGTAGCTTAATAGCTCAAGATTAAAATGATGGATTTTAGATTTTATTTGGCTAAAGAAGACACTTCATGGAACTATTAAGTTCCTCAAACAAATATGACTACATAACCCTATTGAGAGTATAAATGATTTTAACCCAAACAGCCAAAGGAAGTTTTCAACTCCTACAAAAAGGTTATAGCAGGGCTTGACAAATCCAGGTACCCATGTGAGCCCAGACTTTTAATTCTTGTTTCTAAATTTCTGTATTAGATACAAATCTATATTGAAAAAGTTGTGACTTACTGATACAATGTCTGTTGGCTCCAAAAGTTTCCTTACTGGCTCCCAGGTTTCATAGAAAACCACAGGTGCTGGTTTCACAATTTAGGTACTAGGCAAAACGGTTATATTTAGGCTAGTGTAGAATAACCAGTAGGGATGTACCAATACCCAGACGCCAGAGCTAGGCTGGCTTGCTGGTAACAGAGGGGCTGGGGCTGCTAGCAGAATGACCTGGATCTGGCTGGAGGCCGCATCACAGCCCGGCAACCACTCCAACCATGCGAACACCCGGAGGGGAATACTAGCGGAATGCTCTTAATGCAATCCGTTAGTAGTGAAGTCTGTGTAGGTTATACATGTGTCTGAGGTGAGGTCTGGTGTGGGTGCTGGGTAAATTTGGGTGTCTGGCCACACATTTCAATATTAACAAACTGGACAGGCTTTCAGCAAAAATCCTAAATTATTTATTGGAAAGCTGTCACATGACATTAAAGTATTGGTACACGTACGCAGTCTTAAAGTGGCATCAGTGCATCCCTAAGAACCAGTATAATCAGAGATAAGTTTTGGTTACCTGGGCCCTCGAATTTATTAAGCTATGTAGATGGCATCTTTTTGCTTGCCTTGTTACAAATATTTTTACACTTGATATACCGTAGATACTCGAGTATAGCGCGACCAGAATATAACGCGATGGATAGAGATTTATTATGGAAATGGGAGAATGCTCAAGACTCGAATATAACACGAGGCTCAAAATTTTACTGTACCGGTAAACAATTAAGATCTTCACAGGTTCTCTTAACACAGTCAGGCTCCCCTCAGGCCAGGGTGCTCTGCTCTAGAATGATTGCAGTTGTTACTAAGTATGAAGCTGCCGGCCACCCGTCTTCTTTACTAGCGATTAGATGGCTGGTGGAGGCGAGCGAGGTGAAAGATTGGCTGTGATGGATCCCACCTCCCCTGAATCCGGGAGTTGCTGAAGTATTTTGCAAGCATCAGCGAGACCGCAGTCACTTTAGAGAGAGACTACTGGAACTTCCGGGAGACTTTGGATCCAGAGCAAGGCGAGTTTTTTTTTTTTTTTTCAAGCAATGCAGATGTCTTGAATTTAACGCGACCCCCTCCAATTTTTAAGGTAAATTTTTGTCACCAAAATCTAGCGGTATACTCGTATCTACAGTAATCCAACAGGCAGCTATTAATATCTTGAGGTTATGCTAGTTTCTATTAACAGGTCATTCCCGAAGCAGAAATGCATGAAACATTGAAGACACCAGCCACCATGATCAAATTAGCTTAATTGTGTGTTCGGTGCCATCTGCACTTTTCCTGCACCGGATGTGCGGAGGTGACTGCCAACGCCACTCCGTGTGTTTACATTATGAAGCATTTGATTATTTGAGACGTTTTCTCCTCTTCATTTGTTGTTTCTTGGTGTTAAAAGTTCTATTCCATAATAAACCTCACTATTGTGCCCAAACCACCCTATTACAAACAAAGACCCCTGCAGTACAGCAGCTGAACAGCAGCATGGCCCAGTGTTTGAAAAATCAAGTGTTTTCCTGATTGAAATGTGATTTTAAGTTGTAGGGAAAAAACTCCTTTTATAGTGATGCTAATCACAAGCTTTGAAGAAAACATTACCTTGGGCCAGGATCCGGTACTTTGCCTGCTTTCAGATCATCAAGAATATTTTCAATATCTTTTGGCAAGAGGTCCTCCTGTAATAAATTATTATTATTATTCTTTATATAGCGCCAGCATATTCCACAGCGCTGTACAATGGGCACCATATAGACAGGGATACAATACATTAAACAACATTAGACAAACCAGTGCAGGAGGAAACAAGGGCCCTATTCCCGTGGGGACTCACAATCTAGAAGGGTTGGGGGTTGAAACAGGAGGAGAGGATTGCAAGGTGAGAGTGATGGACTGGTTGCATCAGTGAGTCGGGTGGTAGGCTTCTGCCTGATCAAGGTAAGTGACTGCCTGATCAGAGTGGTGAATTGATGCTGCGTGCGCAGCTCAAGCCAATGTCCGCTTTCTACCCGAATTAACGCTCCTACAAGCGCTCGGATAACCATGAAAATGTCATACAGGGCAGGAGGGAGGGCAGCTCTGTTCCAGAGGGGGGGTGGCATGATGGCACAGGACTCCAGTTCCAATTAAGGTCCACCCAGTGGTAGTACCCCAGATTCCATGCGATAGAAACAAACTGGTTCTGTCCAACATAACCTTAGAATTAAGCCGCTGCTTTACTGAGTATGATTTATCCTCTGCAATCAGTGCCAAAGTAGAGTGATATATTATTAAGGTTTAACTTTACTCTAGACCAGGAGTCCGGAACCTTGGCTCCCTGTTTTGGAACTACATTTCCCATGTGGCTCAGTCAGCCTAATGGGTGACTGAGCATCATGGGAAATGTAGTTCCCAAAACATCAGGGAGCCAAGGTTGCTGACCCCCTGCTCTGGATGTTTTGTGCTGAACACAGAATAATAGGTAATGAGAATAGTTAAATAGCGGATTTGGAAAGGGAGATAAATGGGCGAATTTTTCTGGTTTGGCTATTTTGACCTAGAATTTCTCACTTCACCAAACAACATTCTCCAGAGTTTCACCTCTCTCTCTGAATAATAGTGTAAGCTTTATGGGAGTAGTGTTACACATTAGCTGGTGTGGCCATCCTGACAGCTGCTGGGCCACAGTTGTGCATGGGAAAGATGGCTTTCTGCTCCATGGTGAACACCACAGGACAGCTAGTAGGCCGCAGGTTTTGTAAATAATAACACTAATCTCTACTGTGTTGGTTGATACACGATGTATCAAGGGTCGAGTGGGAAGCAGTGTTTTCCACCATAATTACCGCTGTGCCAATTGCAACCTTTGCAGTTGTAACGTACATGCTCACTCTGCTTTTCAGAGTCCCATACCGGATAGGACATGCAAAAGTGACATGGATACTACAGCTAAAGTCTATTCAGTATTCTACATTATATTTGTGCAAGGGATCTCTGATCTTAGGCGATCACCTCAGATCTTTTTAGAAACAGCTGACCGTTGTCAAAGTGCAGCAGATGATGGGTTAAGGTTTTCAGGTTCAGTGATTTTAGCAATCTCTTGGCAGCCAATTTAAAAAAAAATTAAGGACATCTGACATATCACAGATCAAAGCTGCTTTTCAAGATACGTGTCACCAGGCACCTGAAAGCATATGGCAGCATGCATAGTTCAGATTTACATGACGTTTAGGGATTTTTTTTCTTTTTAATTTGATGGATATATATTAATAAATAGAAAAAACTTACCCATGTCCAGGAAAGGAAGAGTAAATTTGTTAGTCTAAAAATGAACTTTTTCATAACACTAGAGCGGAATTCACCTTTATCCACTCTGACACCTCTCTGAACCTTTCTGAATGAGATCTGGTTCACGCCGACCTTGTTTGTGGTCACGGCACAAGGAAACTGAGGCCATCAGATAGTCAGCGTGCTCTCGTTCCACCCCCTGCACAACAGACGCCATCTGCACTTCTAAAGCCTTTATTTAAAGCCTCGGGCATCGCACTGAGATTAGCGGGTGGATTATCTGACTGGTAGCTCAGCAACCATCTCCAACCAGTGATACGGTACGCAAGGATCCTGCTACACTAGCTGAATAAAGCATGAACTGAAACCTTACAACACCGGCTGTATAGTTTTTGATTGTGTGCATATTTATTTTGGGGAATGGTAAAAATTTGGTTGGCTTCTCCTAAAAGCAGAGAACGGGTGCATGCTGAGTATCTCCAACAGCAAATCACTGGAAAACCCTAAATCTCAGGGTACCATCCTCAAAACAAAGGGCAATATTCCAAAGTTGGTGCCAACTTAACCAGAGCTGTTGTAAATTTAGCAACTCCATAGACTATAATGGCCCTGGTAAGTTTACAACAGCTCTGGCTAAATTAGCACCAGCTTTGTAATACTGCCCGAAATCTTTATGCTGATACATATATCCAGCCCTTCCTTTGCTTTTCCCATTTTAAACCATCCTATTAAAACACTGAAATAAATATTCACAGTAACACGCAGAAGTGAGTACACCCCTCACGTTTTTTGTAAATATTTTATTATATCTTGTCATGTGATAACACTGAAGAAATACTACTTTACACTGTAGCAAAAGGTCGAGTGTACAGATTGTATAACAGTGTAAGTTTGCTGTCCCCTCAAAAGAACTCACACAGCCATTAATGTCTAAAACTGCTGGCAACAAACGTGAGTACACCCCTAAGTAAAATGTCCAAATTGGGCCCAATTAGCCATTTTCCCTCCCAATGTCATGGGACTCATTAGTATTACAAGGTCTCAGGTGTGAATGGGGAGCAGGTGTGTTAAATTTGGCATTATCACTCTCATACTGGTCACTGGAAGTTCAACATGGCAAAGAACTGAGTATCTGAAAAAATAATTGTTGCTCTACAGAAAGGTGGCCTAAGCCAGGGCTCAAAATTTCAGGTCCTGAGCTACTAGCCAGGCGTCAAGAGTTACTCGCTACCAATTGCTCCACCCTACCCTTAATTCCGCCCATAAACACACCCTCTTAAATTATCATTCACAATATAACAAAGCAATGTAAACCTAAAGGAAAATAATGTGCAGTGTGTATGAGCGCATCACTGAGCTCCACAATAATAAAACTCACAGTAATCTGCGGTGTGTATAAGCATGAGTTTTATTGCTGTGCAGCTCCGTGATACGCTCATACACGGCACATTACTGTGAGTTTTATTGGTGTGGTGCTCCGATACAGGAATACATAGTGTGTAGGAGTGTATCAGCGCCACTCAAACAATTTAGAAATTTCAGATGTCATTTGCATCTTACCCAGAGTTCCTTGCTGCATATGGGGAATGTAGCACATGAGCTCTGTGATGCAGTTCTTTGCAATAATATAATGTGAAATATATATATATATATATATACACACACACGAGTATAGCAGTACGTCGTGATACTTTTTTATTGGCCTAACAGTCCAATAAAAAGGTATCACTACATACTGCTATACTTGTTATTTTGGCATCTGGACTAACACTGCCCAATATATATATATATATATATGCGCACATGCACATATACACGCTCAGCTCACACGCACATATGCACGCTCAGCTCACACGCACATATACATGCTCAGGTCTCACACGCACAACCATATATACATAAATTCTACCAGATAGCTATTCCTCCTGCTTTCCTGTCAACATAAGAATTCAGTAGAGAATCTGTTCAGTACTCTGGCCTTGCAGGGGTTAAACAGCATGACTGCAGCAGATCCCCCTCCTCCCCATTACACACTCAGCTGAGCAGAGGTATGTGTCATCAGGAGGGGAGCATCTCTGCATCTCCTGGTTTTAGGTGATGGCCAGGCAGCACAGCTTCAGCTGTTTTGTGCCCAGTCACAGACCTCTGTGTGATCTGTCACTATTTCTCTCCGGTTAAGTGGGGCAGTGGGTGCAGCCTGCGTGTGCCTGCTCTTCCAAGCTGGCCAACCGGAAATTTGGGGGCAGGGCGGTGTTCACCTAACAGCCAAAGCCAAGAAGAATAACCACAGTTACCAGTACACTGAAGAGGGCCCCCTAACCCCTAGATGTTGACCTGGGTGCTATGGAAACCCCTGCACCCTTGTAATTGCACACCCCCGGCAGCAGCTCCTCTCCGCTTGGACAGAAAACTCACGCTTTTCTTTTCCTGCACCAACGCTTCTGGGCTCTGGGCTGAGTCACACGTGACACAGACCACCCGGAAGCTGAGTGCAGCGAGACGAGACGCTGGGAAGATGTGAAAGCACATCTCTCCCAGCGTTCAGATCAGTCCGTCCCAGCTTGCGCTGCCCCACCCCCACAGGCGCACGTTCACTACTCCACTGGAGGGTCTCAAAGGGAATGCCAGTGACGGCTCCATGCCGACGCTGGCATTCTAATTACAAGCCAATTTTCACTCGCCCTCCCCCAATTTCTTCTCGCAAATTGCGAGGGGGCGAGTGGAAATTTTGACCCCTGGCCTAGGCTATAAGAAGATTGCCAAAACCATACAGCGGTTTAACAGGACAGGTTCCACTCAGAACAGGCCTCGCCATGGTCGACCAAAGAAGTTGAGTGCACGTGCTCAGCATCATATCCAGATGTTGTCTTTGGGAAATAGATGTATGAGTGCTACCAGCATTGCTGCAGAGGTTGTGGGGGGGAAAATCAGCCTGTCAGTGCTCAGACCATATGCTGCACAATGCATCAAATTGGGCTGCATGGCTGTTGTCCCAGAAGGAAGCCTCTTCAAATACTGGGACATACTGAAGCAGAGCATGATCCCCCTCCCTTCGGAGACTGGGCCACGGGGCAGTTTTCCAACATGATAACGACCCCAAACACACCAAGAGAACCACTGTCTTACTGAAGAAGCTGAGGGTAAAGGTGATGGACTGGTCAAGCATGTCTCCAGACCTAAACCCTATTGAACATCTGTGGGGCATCCTCAAACGGAAGGTGGAGGAGCGCAAGGTCTTTAATATCCACCAGCTCCATGATGCCGTCATGGAGTGGAAGAGGACTCCAGTGGCAACCTGTGAAGCTCTGGCGAACTCCATGCCCAAGACAGTTAAGGCAGTGCTGGAAAATAAGGACACAAAATATTGACACTGTGTCCAATTTGGACATTTTCACTTAGGGGTGCACTTCCTTTTGTTGCCAGTGGTTTAGACATTAATGGCTGTGTGAGTTATTGTAAGGGGACAGCAAATTTACACTGTTATACAAGCTGTACACTCGCTACTTTTCATGTGGCGACACTGAAGAAATTACACTTCGCAACAATGTAAAGATAATAAAATATTTACAAAAATGTGAGGGGTGTACTCACTTTGAGATACTGTAAATTTTTCTAGATCACTGCTGGCTATCTTTGGCCCATCAGATGTTTCAGATCTACAAGTAGCATGATGTTCATTCAGAATCAGGGTGAATTTAAAAAAAAAGTCATTTTAAAAATACAAAATTAAATCTGATTTGTTTTACTTAGATTTTTAAATGAAAAAAATTAATATGGCTGAGGAAAAATCTACATAAGGTTTTCTCTTTAAGATACATTACTCTAAATGTTATTCAGCATGAAACAGATGAAAATATAGCCTCGTAATAATAACCATTTTTAGTACATTAATCCAGTTTAATTGAAGTTGTATTTGCAGAGATAACATGCACTTTTTTTTTTTTATTAACATTAAAACTATATCCAAAGAGTTCAGGAGAAGACTTTAAAGCCACAGTTATTCTGATAAATCTAGATTACGGACAATGTACCCATTACCTTGAGTGCCAAGTTTCCAGAAGCTCAATTAATAAAAGATTGGGGGGAGGGGGACAAGCAGTGAAAATTAAACCTGAGTAGCTTAAAAGCCTTGGGATCTTTGTGCACATAGCTTGAGGTTAATTATTATACCCCTTAAGGAGAAATATGGCTCTAGGTCATGAAATAAAAAAATAAAAAAAAAGAAGGACCCAGTTTGGAAATCTTTCAATGAAGCTCCCGTACCTATGGGTAAAGCTGGCAGGCGTGCGAAATGCAAGACTTGGGAGCGCGAATGAAATTTCACGCCATGCGCAGATATTAAAACGAACCACTTCACTTAACATGCAATGAAGTTTAGAAATTGAAGATGTAGGCTATATAATATTGTTTTAGTTAAATAAAACCGTTTCCGTAGCACAAGAGAGTAACCTATTAAACTGGAGATTGCTATACATCAGTGTTTCCCAAACCTGTCCTCAGGACCCTCCGCCTCGCCATGCTGCCAGATATCTGAAGCACAGCACAGGGTGATATGATTTGCTGCTCAGTCATTGCAGGATTCAGTCTGCTTTTCCCCAAGGTGATCTGCAAAATCTGGCCTGGTTGAGGGTCCCGAGGAGAGGTTTGGGAAACACTGCTAAACATCATCACTAGAAATATTAATTTCAAGGTGAACAATCATTTCGGATAAAACAGATTATTCTAAATATGAAATCTTGGAGGAAATATTAGGGATTATAAAACAACCAGCAAGAATGAGTCTGTATGTTTAAAGATCTACTTTATGTAGATCAAATCAAGACATTTCCAGAGTCAGCAGACACTGACTGAACACATTCCTGGTGGTGTTGTTCATACTAAACCTCACAATACATTGATTAAAAAAAAAAAAAAGGACCTGCCTGTGGGTCCTCAGTGCAGTCTATACATACATACATACATACATTACACTGGCTAAATCTCCAAGACAGCACCTTTGGTATTTTAAGAAAAAGAGATT
Organism: Leptobrachium leishanense; assembly: GCA_009667805.1. NCBI lineage: Eukaryota > Metazoa > Chordata > Amphibia > Anura > Megophryidae > Leptobrachium > Leptobrachium leishanense. The sequence continues at coordinate 113,717,866 of CM019067.1, read as the reverse complement.
GAGTCATAGGACACAGCACAGTCCCATGTAGGAATGTCCTGATCGCAGCGGTATGGCCACCAATCCAGAGTCGTGCAATATTTGGGATTGGCCAATACTGCACGACCAGCAGCTTGTTTGCATGCATACATAGTTACGCAGGCTAAAAGAAAAACAAAGACGACTTGTGTCCAAAGCTCAGCCTTTCACACATCGGGTACTGCTGTGGATAAAAAAAGTTGAAAGTGCATTCCAAGCCTTGGTATTCACTGTGCAGAATGTTTGCTTGCAGAGAAGCTGCTGCAGGTGAACACAGAGGCATCCAGTGTTGTAACAAAAGCTGTACACTGCAAATCTGTGCACACTTGGCAATGATCAACACCCCAGCTATACTTCCCTCACAAGGGCTGTACTACTCCATAGTCTTTTCTGTTATTACATCAGAGACCATGAAAGAACATTAAAAAGGATACTCTTAAAAATAGTTTGTTTTTTTCTCTTAATTGGGCAGATGTTGCTGGGAGCCTTTGCCCAATTATATTTTATATATCTTTATTATGGTAATATATCTTTTATTATGGTAATACCATAATCAATGTATTGTGAGGTTTAGTATGAACAACAACACCAGGAATGTGTTCAGTCAGTGTCTGCTGACTCTGGGAATGTCTTGATTCGTAATCGGGTGGATTTGATCTATGTAAAATCACCTAACATATGGGTCAGCAACCTTGGCTCCCTGATGTTTTCGGAACTACATCTCCCACAATGATAACTCACCCATTAGGCTGACTGAGCCACATGGGAAATGTAGTTCCCAAATCATCAGGGAGCCAAGTTTGCTGACCCCTATGTTAGGGGATTTTACACAGCTTTTCTCCCTTGTCGCGCACTGCTGCCCTGTAGCTCAGGGACTTCTGAACCTGGAAGTTTCTGAAGCTTTACTATGCAATTTGCCCACCTATGCAACTTGCGCACTTTACATATGTAAGTTCCCATACACCTGCGCAGAGTGATGGATTGGAGTTGCACACGCATGTGCTAATCCGATCCATTGCTGCCGGTCTCCGAGAATGCGATGTCAACACGCCCTCTGTGTGCTGACCAGCAGCTGGGAAATTCAAACTCCCGACTGCTGGTGACGCTGGGTGGGATTGAGGGATCTCCTCCACTTAGGCTTCAGTGGGTCACACGAGCGCAGCGAGTGCATCAGTCTCGGCTTTGTGACTGCTCGACGGGAGGGCCATACGGTGTAGCATGCACACTAGTTGCAATAGGAGGATTGCGCTTTGTGGCGTTGAGCGCACCAACTGCAGTCAGCCAGGGGTGTCAGAGTGCAAGGAACGTCCACTCACAGATGTTTGTTCTGCTCTCAAAAACGCTTGTGTGACCACAGCCACAACCAAGCTTCTCTGCCAGATCCCGGTGGGGGGGGGGGGTTGTGACTCTACACGTCGTGACCACTTTAAAAAGCTAAAGTGGTACTATAATAACGGCTCATCTCTGGTAGAATTATCCATGATAACAAGACTACCCCCAGAATTCCACCCCCCTTTCATTCGGGGTCCTGCCACACACAGCAGCCTGCATGCAACTCCTATCCCTGTGGGGATGCCTGGGAGTGAAAGGAGTTGTATGCAGGCTATTACAAAGTTGTCTTCCCTTAAAGGCATGACACAGTATAGGCCATAAGCAGGGGAGAAGAGAGGATTTTTCCCCTGGTTTAATCACAGTAAGACCATAATATACTCTAAACCACACATACTGAAACCTTTGTATGTCAGTTTATTTGTGCGCAGTAAGGACAGCAATGGAGTTAAAAAAAACAAAACTAAAGCACAGGAGGGGCATTGAAAAAATTAGCACGTATTCCATCATTTTAACATTACAGTGTCTCCACTCACCACATTTTTATTACTTGAAGTGAAGCAAGTACAGACATACTATAAATAACTGGAATTAATCTGCATGTATTCCATGGGTTAAGGGGGGGGTTCTGATTTGCATCAAATAAGCATTACTCCTTTTAACATACTTATGGAATAGAAGTGCACTTACGTAATAGTTGTCATTTATTTGAACCATGGGTGCATTTACACAGGCCCCAAGACATTCAACTTCTGACAGCGTGAATAGCTTATCCGGTGTCGTCTCTCCCACGTGTATTCCTGGGTATAAAGTAAACACAGTGAGCCTGGCTTGCATAGAAAAATCTTAACGTTTAGGCTAGGGTCAGACTAGCACATTTTCTGTGCAGTACGGACGCACTTTTTGACGGAAGACGCAGTAGTGGCCAGTCAGTTTTTGTGACTGACGTTATTTTTTACGGATGTAGGAGGGGAAAATAAATTAAAATGAAAAAACATTTTGTCCGTCAAAAATGCTGGACGTATAAATGCAGTCCGTCTGACCACGTTCCATCACTCACACAAAAAGCTTTGCGGACGTGGCGCACTCCGCACGTCCGTCCTAGCGGTTCAACGTTCTTGCTAACCTGCGTCCGTTTGCCGCGTCCGCACTTCCGTGCGGACGTACTTCGTGTGTGGGCCTTCATTGGTCATGATCATTTGCTACCACGGTCGTACTAAAGTGTGGCTACACGGTTGTGATTACTGCGCTCGTCTGACCCCAGCCTTACAGGGGATGGCGACCAAAGCTTGTGGAGCTACCTGCCTGGGTTTTAAGAGTAGATTCAAACAACTTGCAATCACACCATTAATTTGTCTGCTTGTGGTCAGATGATCCGGAGAGCAGTTATTACATAACATGGATATGAACCGTGCACTCCAAACTAGACTGGCCAGCTGGCACTGGAGGATGTGTGAACAGGGTTCAGAAATGCTGCTCTGTGGGTTTATTAATAATAGCTACAGCCATTTTTAATGGTTTCATGGGCATTCATGCTACAAAAGAGGAACTGCAGATTCCCTTAAATAATAATTTTCTCAATTCTCTTACATCAGTAAATGCGAATGACCAGTTTATTGTGATGGAGATGCATGACAACAGGAAAGAATAAAAACTCCTTATCACTTCTGGGTCCACTTATAAGCAAGATCCAGTGATGGTCTGGCCATTCTCATGCACAACCATGAAACACAAACACAGCCACTGGTGTGACATGCAATATACAGGCGCGCACTCACATGGGGTTGTGTTAAAGATATTTTACGGGAGAGTTCCCATTAAACCACTTCTTAACCAAGTTTGACTTTATGCGCTTTGCAAAAGAGCCTACAGGGGCACAATATTCTAGTTAAATTGTTCTGGTGTTATTCTGGAGCAACGGAAACAAATGTAGTTTATTGCAAGTGAAAATGTTTGCATATGGGCTCCAAAATGTGCCCCTAAAGTTTCAAGCACATTTGACATTACAGCCAATGTTCTAGAATGGTTGGAACAGCCGGGACAGGTCTGCACTGTAGCAGTAGTAGCATTTTGCTATCGCGAAGTGGTTTTCTATAAAACCATTAGTTCCCGTCAGTGGTTTTATGGAAAGCCACCTGTTGGTTCCCATCCTCCCTCCCCTCACCCACCCCACAGTTCCCATTTCATTTATACCCAACTAATTTGGTCATGTGATATTTTCAGCTACCAACCTACACCACTCTGGAATTTCACCTACCACACTCCCTTCTATCTTCTGCTTTCCTTATCAATTCCCTGCCTGTCTTCTACCTTTCCTTTTTTTCCCTCCCCTTCTCCCACACCACCTTTCTCTAGAAATGTTTTTCCCTCTCTTCCCCCTCTTGCTACTTCTTTCCACCATCTCCCTTCTCTCTAAATCTACCCTCCCTCCCTATACACCCTACAAATTACAGCAAGCTGGAAAAGAAACCCAAATACACCATAGCTTGCTCAGCTCCTTTAACTTATCAGCTGAGTGCTGGTGGAGAGTGTTAAAATCCAGCCCTCCCACCCCCACACAACAGAGCTTTAAAACCTTTCAATCACTATTTACCAAAAAGAAAAACCTGTCCAAATTCCTTTTTATTCTGCTGCTTGCACTTGCAAATGATGTTGAATCCAACCCTGGTCCAATAGCTGACACCATATTTAATCTCCCCACTAAAAAAGGCCTCTCCTTTGTGCATTGCAACATCCGCAGTTTACTCCCTAAACTGGATGAGCTTAAAGCTTGGTGCTTCTATTACAAACCTAAAGTTATTGTGCTGACAGAATCATGGTTAACCCCAAAGTGCCAGACTCTGCCATAGCAATACAAGGGTATTCATGCTCTAGAAAGGACAGAGCTAAGAGAGGAGGGGGAATTGTTATCTATGTTGACAACTCCATAAAGTTCACCCCGTTGCAGAATCCTAGCTCCCCGGCCACATTTGATTTCCTTTCTGGTACTATTGAGATCCCATTCAGTAAAACGATTATTGTTGCTGGATTCTACCGCCCACCAAGTTCCCCAGTGCAATCCCTTTCTGACATAACCCAAATTCTTAGTAAATTAGTCGCTCCAAAACCAAAAAAGCGAACTGCTGGTCCTCGGCGACTTTAATGTTGATTGGCTGAATCCTAAAAACAATAAAACACTGCTCACTGTTTAAGGCTTTGCAGCTAACACAATTAATCTCCTCCCCCACTCGCATTAATATGAAAAACCCTAACCACACCTTGCTGGACTGGATTCTCTCCTCATGTCCTGATCGAATACAGGAGGCAGGCGTTCTCGCTAACAGTTTCAGTGATCACTGCCTAGTGTACTGTGTGCACAAAATAAGGGCCATAAAATGTCCACCAAAGGTAATAATCACCAGGTCTTTCAAGAAATTTAATCTTGAATCCTTCCTAAATGATCTCAAACAGCTCCCATGGTACAGACTAAACCTAATCCCAGACCTGGACTGTGCAATTGAATACTTTCAAGCTGAGCTCCTGAAAGTCTGGAACACCCATACCCCACTGCGCAAAGTGCGAGTAAAAGGGGCCCATCTCCCCTGGGTTACAGCTGACCTCACGCATATGTTCCAGTTTAGAGACTCCCTGTGGTCAAAGTTCAAGAGTACTGGATCCATGAACGATCACTGTGAGGATCAGAAACAGCATGGGTTTACCTCAGGGAGATCATGCCAAACTAATCTTATTGATTTTTTTGATTGGTAACAAAAATAATAGACACAGGTGGTGCAGTAGACATTGCTTATTTAGATTTCAGTAAGGCTTTTGATACTGTTCCGCATAGAAGACTTATCAATAAATTGCAATCTTTGAGCTTGGATTCCAATATTGTTGAATGGATTAGGCAGTGGCTGAGTGACAGGCAACAGAGGGTTGTGGTAAATGGAGTTTATTCGGCGCAAGGTCTTGTTACCAGTGGGGTACCTCAGGGGTCAGTACTTGGACCCATTCTCTTTAATATTTTTATTAGTGATATTGCAGAAGGTATTAATGGAAAAGTATGTCTTTTTGCTGATGACACAAAGATTTGCAACAGGGTTGACGTTCCTGGAGGGATCAGCCAAATGACAAATGATTTAGGTAAGCTAAAAAAATGGTCGGAGTTGTGGCAATTGAGTTTTAATGTGGATAAGTGCAAGATAATGCACCTGGGACGTAAAAACCCAAGGGCTGAATATAGAATATTTGATACAGTCCTAACCTCAACATCTGAGGAAAGGGATTTAGGGGTTATGATTTCAGAGGATCTAAGGGTAAGTAGTCAATGTAATAGAGCAGCAGGAAATGCTAGCAGAATGCTTGGTTGTGTAGGGAGAGGTATTAGCAGTAGGAAAAGGGAAGTGCTCATGCCACTGTACAGAGCACTGGTGAGACCTCACTTGGAGTACTGTGTGCAGTACTGGAGACCGTATCTCCAGAAGGATATAGACATCTTGGAGAGAGTTCAGAGAAGGGCTACTAAAATGGTGTACGGCTTGAAGGAGAAAAGTTACCAAGAAAGGCTTAATGATCTTAACATGTACAGCTTGGAAAAAAGACGAGACAGAGGAGATATGATAGAAACATTTAAATACGTAAAGGGAATCCACAAGGTAGAGGAAGGGAGTATATTTAAAAGGAAACAAAATAGCAAAACAAGAGGACATAGTCTTAGATTAGAGGGGCAAAGGTTTAAAAGTAACATCAGGAAGCATTATTTTACTGAGCGGGTGGTGGATACATGGAACAGTCTTCCAGTAGAAGTGGTAGAGGCCAAAACAGTAATTGAATTTAAGCAAGCATGGGATAGGCATAAGGCTATCCTAAAGAGAAGATAAATCCAGGTAAAGTATCCATGTAATTGGGCAGACTAGATGGGCCGAAAGGTTCTTATCTGCCGACATTTTTCTATGTTTCCAATACCGAAAATGCCGGAATGAATGCACAAAATAAACAAAAATGGCTAAAGCCCAATACTTCAATGAAAATTTAAACAATAACATATCAAACCCCAGAAATTTTTGGAAAATCATAAGTAACATACAAGCACCCCCCAGCCACTCCCAACCAGCTGCTTTAAAAGTAAACAACCAAACTGTACAACACCCCCTAGATGTAGCAAATGCTTTTAATAATTATTTTGTTGGATGCGCCACCACCCTCATTGCTAAGCTAGGAAATGACACGCAATCAGAAAGGCCACACGCAGGTCAGGACCCACCAACAGTGTGAAGACCCCGTAACCCAGAGAAATTCAGTTTTAGGCCAGTGCCTGTCAGTGCCATCACTAAACTTCTCTGTAACCAAAAAATGAAATACCAGTCCGGACCTGATCAAATCCCAGCAATGCTGCTGAAAATCAGTGCACCAGCAATTGCAAAACCTGTCGCAACCCTGATTAATGAATCACTGGCGACTGGATACATACCCAAACTCTGGAAGACTGCAAGGGTGGTACCTATCCATAAAAGTGGAGACAATACTTTGGTATCCAACTACCGCCCAATATCACTGCTCCCTGTAATGTCAAAAATTCTGGAAAAATGTGTCTACACTCAATTACGTGATTATTATCAGTATCAGAACTATTTAACCCCAGATCAATCAGGCTTTTGTCCAAACCATTCAACTAAAACTGCCCTTTTAAAAGTTTGTAATGATATCAAAGCTGGCATGGAACAAGGAAATCTAACTGGAGCCATCTTCCTTGATTTTGCCAAGGCTTTTGACACAGTAGACCATGGCATCCTATTACAAAAACTTAAGAACTCTGGTATTGGTGATAGTACGTTAACCTGGTTCCAATCATATGTGTCTGATAGGTCTCAATTTGTGTCCATTTCTGACAGCACTTCCCTCCCCCTCCCAGTCACGTGCGGTGTACCACAAGGCTCGATACTTGGCCCCCTGCTATTCACAATATTCATAAACGATCTGCCCAATGTCTGCAAAGCTTCAACTGTACACATGTATGCAGACGACACTAATCTATACCAGCAAACTAAATCTCCCACAGCTGGAGGCAGTGTTGCAAGAACAATTCACAGGGGTAGAAAAGTGGATCGCAAATAACAAACTTTTTCTAAATACTGACAAAACTGTTACAATGCTCTTTGGAACCGCACCTAAACTACACAAATTGCAAACACCCCATCTATGTGTTGGGACAAAATCAAATAGCACGCTGACCACAGTCACTTCTCTCAAATACCTAGATTTGGGTCTAACCACATACCTATCTTTTGGCCCCCCACATCGAAAAACTCATCTAAACTCTACCCCAAACTAGGTGCCCTGTACAGAAACAAATCCTGCCTGAGCCCCGCGGTAAGAAAGCAGATTGTACAACAAATGCTTATGCCAGCCATTGAATACGGAGATGTAGTGTATGCAGCCACCCCGCAAACACACCTTCAGAAACTTACTACATTGTATAACTCATTCTGTCGCTTTGTGCTACAATGTAACTACATGACACACCATTGTGACATGTTAAAAGAACTAAACTGGCCATCACTGGACTCTAGACGCACCCTCCACCTTTCCAACCTGGTGTTTAAGAGCTTTTCTGGGAAGCTACCACCCTACCTGAATATGCTGCTTCCCCCGGCAGTTCCCCCATCCTATAACCTCAGATCCAGGACCAGCACCTTACTTCCAATACAAAAAGAAAATGGCTCGATCCTCATTTTCCTACAGAGCACCGCAAATATGGAATAACCTCCCAGACACCGTCAAATCTTCCCCCAGTCTAAAGTCCCTTAAGACTTCCCTATTAACATACCTCAATACGGAATGCACCTGTAAACATGTAACATAATGACTTTATTTCCTCCATATTTATTTTTCTGTTAATCTGTATATTTGGTCTTGTGTTAATTTCTTGCATTTTACTATTTTGTATTTCTGTAACCAATCAATGTTCTCGAACCCAGGACATACTTGAAAACGAGAGAAATCTCAATGTATCCTTCCTGGTAAAATCCTTTTTTTATAAATAAATTAAAAGGGGAGGTTGCCAGCAAGAACTCCCTTTAGCATAGGATTGACTTTCAATATTCTGTCTCTAAATTTGCTAATTTTAAAAATCAACATAAAGTACATAAAAATGAAAACAAAGCACGATGCACTGATTACTAAAATGCTTGTCATAGAGCCCTGTGCGGAAACAGGGTTATTCAGAGAGGTGAAAAGCAGGAGAATGACTGGAGAATGGAAAATTCTAGGTCAAAATAGCCGATTTGGAAAGGGAGATAAATGGGAGAATTTTTCTGGTTTGGCCATTTTGACCTAGAATGTTCACTTCTCCAGTCATTCTCCTGGTTTTCACCTCTCTCTGAATAACCCTGAAAGACTCTGTAAGATTGATTGACAGGAGAGTGTAGGAAAATCTTGACACATGCAGTATTCTTGCTCCCCCTGCTGCCTGGACAGTGCATGTTGCGTCATATCCTGCTTGGAGATCTACAGTAATTCCCAAACCTAGTCCTCAAGTCCCACTAACAGGCCAAATATTAAGGTTTACCTTTGGGAAATGCAGACTGAATCCTGCAATCACTGAGCAGCAAAACATATCCCCTGCGCTGTGCTTCAGAAATCTGGTCTATTAGAAGTACTTGAGGTCCAAGGTTGGGAACCACTATACTAAACAAACCTGACCAGTCACATCGGAGGGTTGAGAAGCATGAGGTTTGGGCAGATATTCAAGGCATGATGGAGCATTAGATCTGCAGACAGGCAGTTCTCAGCACCCATCAGTTTAATTCAGTTTGCAGAACAGAGAAAAATAAAATAAACACAAATTAAATTGAATTAGTCCATTCATGGTTTGTTTAGAAAGTATTGATTTAGTTAAATGATTTGGTACAAGACAAAGAATGCTCTCCTTATTAACCAGCAGCTTGTAGGAGTTATTTTTGCAACTCCCAAATCTGGCATAAAAAAAACACCCATAAAACCACACACCTTCTGTCCTGCAGCATCGCTCCAAACTTTGCAGAAATAGCAGTTTGCCTCCAGGGACATCCTTATGACTATGCAAGAAAACCGCACTCCAGAAAAGAGGACTTCATTAAAGAGAGACCACTAAACAGAAATCATCTTACCTGGTGAACAATAGAACTCTGGGTAAGAAGTGATTCCTTTTTGGAGGTCCCACAATAAGAGAACAGCTTTTTAACGTGTTTCTCTGTAACAGGGTCACTATTTCAACATGGGTTTCTGTTAATGGGGTACAACCACTGGCACCTCACAGCTGTCCAGGCCAATATCGCATTTTGAAGTATCACCAAGCACCCCAGTAATTTTGGAGCAAAGGTTAGCTTCCTAGCAACAGAGTACTTTTTTTTTTTCTTTAGGCATTCCCTCTGCTGCATACTAGAACGGCATGTCTCACGGCAAAGCATGCAGGCTCCAAGTCAAGTAACTGATGGTTTCTTCAACCAACCATAGATGGAAGGAACCTGGGTGAAAATGTTAGTTACGTTTCAATAGCTATAAACATTGACCAACAGCCTGGAGATTGCATATTTGTGCAAAAAAAACATTTGTAAAGCACAGCAAAAAACAACTGCACTTTCAAGTACTATCCTGGGTTCCTTACGGGTTGTTTTTTGTTCGTTTGTTTTGACACACTAGAAAACCACTAGCACCGTACAGAAGAAAAAAATAACCACTGCATGTAATTAGTTGGAAACCGGGAGAATATTAAACACCTTCCATCCACCATGTGAAAATACATTTGTATAGCACTTCACCAGACCAGGGCTCACCCAATTTCTTCTCGATGGCCTCCACAATCGCATCAGAGTCTCTAAGCATGCACGGGGTGGTCGTACAGATTTGAATGTGATATTTTCCAACTGGTTTCCTGTTGAACATTGTGTAAAACGTTGCAACCTCATACACTCTCATGGCAGGCATCTGCAAAACCTCAGCCACCTAGAAGACATAGGCATGGAATAAAAATCCTTTATTACGCATCGGTTTTCACAAACTTCACAGAAGCTCCTCCTGATGCTGTTTGAATCTCCCTTTTGTGAAAACACCAGCATTTGTCACTGTTGCAATAACGGCAATTTTCACTAATGCACAAACACAGGCGCTCTTCGAATTCTCCCCATAGTATCTAATTGCAGCTGGATGATCGAACAGTCTGGATCGTTATTACACTCACGTTTTCAGGTTTGACACACTCTTGTGAAAGCGTAAATATATTGTAAACCGAACTACAAAACATACTAGGAAGCACTCAAACAGAATAGAAACCAAAAAAGCACAGGTTTGTTCATAAATAACCCAGGCAGCAATTTTCTTAACTGATACACAACAGTTTAAGTCTTTAGTGGTTTCCTGCAGACGTTGAAAAATGTAAAGCAGCAGAGGGAAACATTCACAAACATCTGTGGATCAGTCAATATTACTCCGGTTCCTTAACAGTTCAAACTGTGCAGAAAAAAAGGTCAATCTGTTCTGCACAAATACTATAGATCCACTAACACCCTGTACTGATGAATGACTGATCTCATTAGAGTTGCTTTGTAGTTTTTATATCTGTGTACCCCGCACATCTTACCTTGTTCATTGCAGAAATCGGCAACCATCCATGCTGCCTCTGAGCCAAGTCGAGCACTGGTATCACAGCTCCAGCTTTGTGACCATCTGGGTAATTGCTCATTATAGCTTCAGCTCTCTAAAAACACACAAAATTCTATAAATACAAAAAACTTCCACACTGGAGGAAAGAAGGAAGTAAAAAATAAATAAATAAATGGAAACTAGTCAAAATTCCTTCTACAACACCAACATATACAGTGTGTGGGCTAACAGGTAAGACAAAACCAAATATGAACTGAAAATATGTTTTTACACACAGATTTTCAGCAGCTCCCCACTCCCTAAGAGGGATAGTGAACAAAAACAAGAGGGAGTTGGTAGGGTTGTATACAAACCATTACAATGCTTGGGGCTGTGTGGAATGGCATTACGGGGTCAGCTGATAATCAAAAAATGCTACGTTAGAGAGGTTTTTGAAAGAATGGAGGCACAAACAGCCAAAACAGCATGTGGAGAAAGAGGACTGAATGATTTATGTACCCTCGCTCTAGCTACGGAGTCAGGCAAAGAAAAATATAAAATGACACCCCAAGCACATGAGCGACTACTATGTATCAGTTGGAATGCGATATTATGAAAGCTACATGTTGATCATACAGGTCACGAGTCAGCCTAGATTAGTATAATAGAAAGCTAAAACCAGCAGTAATTAACATCTGCAGTATCCCATTTATAGTGGCCACAAATTGTTAAAATTTCCTGTGTGTGCAGTAATGCAGACAGATGTCATACTCTCTGCTCCTCATACATTTGCATAGTACAACTGATCTGCTCACTCAGCAGCAATAGAAGAGGGAATGAAATGCCAGGGTATTCTACGGCTTTCTAACAAAGTAATAATAAAAAAAAAAATTCTGTAACTGGCGGGCAGCAAAATAAATCTTGTACCTTGTAGTTTTCTGGGGTGAAGTCAAAAGGTATGTCGGGGTTGTTCTCAGGTGTATCCCTGTGCTGAAAAGAGTGTAAAACTGTTAAAACACCATTCCATACATGCAGTGCTTACAACTGTTTACACGTTATTTTTGAGACTCATTCTTACAGCTGCCATGTGTTGGTCCTGTGTGCTGTGTGACCATTTCTCACCTCTTTCTGATGATGTGTATTGGCCCTGCGAGGCCTTTTTCTATCTGCATATTTTGTTGACAGTCTTTCATATTACTAAAAATCTTAATACATAAAAAAAACAAAAAAACAACACCACCATTCCATACGAAGTCATACAGTAGGGGTAACAACATGATGTTGAAACAAAGTATCGAAGTACAATATTTTCACAGCCACAAAAACCTTTTAGCTTAGAAATGTATCACTGGGTAGCTGCAGTAGGTACAGTTGCAGAGAGATAAAGCAAAAGTTAATAAACCTAGGGCAGACACTTTATTTTAACCCCTTGATCAGACCTTTTTTAAATACCCCGGCCGTCGCACTGACATCGCCAGGGGAAGAGAGCCTGAAAGGGGGGGGGTCTTTTGGACCCAGCTCCCTTCAGAGTGGTAGGTAGTTAAAAAAAAGGGACCCGGCCGGAGAGGGTACAGTCTGCCCTTTCCAGCAATGCCTCTCTTTAACGCTTAGGTGGCGGATCACCAAATCTCAGTCCTCTCCGGGGAGATGGCCGACATCTTGTATGTCAGCCATACCTCCAGAGCCTCCCCCGCCCACTGACATCAGTTAACGCCCTAGCTGCCAAGTGGGGGGGGAGGGACTGGACCCCCTCATCTCCCAATCGGTGGCCACTAGAGGGTAATGTTCGGGATCATTGAATTGCATGGCCTTTCCAAGGATACCAAACATGACCAGATTTGGTGTAAAAGTAGAAGAAAACATAAAAAAATTAAGTGTTTTGCTTTGGCTTTTTTAATTTTTGTCAGGATTGTGTTTAAACATGAGCATAAAACAGTCAAAACTCCACACACAGGTGAAATGGCTCAGCCGTGAAGGGGTTAAAAACCAAAAACATGTAAAAATTGTGTATTTATAGACTCGGGACAAAATTCCGAACGTATTTAGCCGGGGTCTTTTATGGAAGTTGTAGATTTTGGGGGTCCAAGTTCAAAAAAGTGTGGTTTTTCCATCATATTTCATTTTTTTTTTATAGTAAATTATACTAAGGATGCATTCTTTTTAAGACCGAGTACCGATACTTTTTAAAAGTACTCACCGATACAGAGTACCGATACATTTAAAGTCATGAGACCGCTTTTCAATAGGAACAGACCTCATATATATATATTGCCCCAGCTCTCACATATATTGCCCCCATATTGCCCAAAGCTCAGACATATTGGCCCCCAGCTCACCCTCCCACGCTGGCAGGCTCTTCCGGCATCTTCTTCCTTAAAGCAGCCGCCGGCAAAAGAGTTGTAGCCCGGCCGCTCGTTGGGAACCACGCGAGATCTCACGAGATCTTGTGAACTCCGCAATCTCACGAGATCACGGCTGTTGGTTGCCAACGAGCGGCCGGGCTACAACTCTTTGCCGGCGGCCGCTCGAAGGAAGACGACGCAGGAGGAGCCTGGTAACGTGCCGCTGCCCCAAGGAAACCGGCCGGCAAGCCAGCCATCGCTGGCTTCCGGTATCGGTTTAGGTATCGGGGGGCCTCTGCACGAATACCAAGTACTAGTGCAGGTCCCGGTATCGTCACTGATACACAAGTATCGGTCCATTCCTAAATTATACGTTATTTTCATCATAATGGTCCATTTAGGCTGGGTGCATTTTTAACGTGAGTTTAGGCGCACTTAATCACGGCCGCAGTAGCAGCAAATGATGCGCAATGACGGCCAATATACGAAGTCCGGCCGCACGAAAGTCCGGCCGCGCAACAAATGCATTTTTTTGAGAACGCAGAACCGCTAGTACTGACGTACAGACTGCGCTGCGGCGGCATAGCGGCGTGTGTGCGTGATTAGGAGATGTCAGACACTGCTAATGTCCAGTCTACATAACGTCCAGACGCAAAAAGTGTTTTACTGATGATCCATAAAAAAAAAAAAAAAAATCACGCACGAAAATGCGCATCGTATGACCGTTTTCGCGCATTCTGTGAAAAAATACGTCAATGCGTTTGGACGCTCTTTTTGACGTTCGCTGCGAAAAATGCGTTCGTTTGACCCTAGCCTTAAAATAGAATTTGTGTGGGTTCCATAAACGAGGAAGAGATAATTTAGAGCTAAACACAAGCGGCGCAGAAATGTAGAAAAGGCTGTGCTTTTGGACATACAATGGTAAAACTGCCTGGTCACCATCAGATTAAAATCAATGTTAGACGGGTGAGGTTATGTCTTGGTACATGCCAATTGATCTCTGTATTTCAATCCACTCGTCGATAAATTTATCTTATACCTTATTCGGTTTAAAATTTCAAAATAAAGAATAAAAAAAAATTGATATATATATATATATATCAATGTCAGACATTCTCAATGCCACTTCAGCTGAATGGAGGAGGATACATTATACAATGTCTACTTCAAACAATTACAGTTACTTCTACAGCGCCAACAGATTCCGCAGGGTTCATAATGGGGTAACCACAAACCTGAGACAAAATAAATAAAAAATACATTAGCTGCAGACGACCCTGCCCGTAGGAGAATTGTCCTGCTAACACAGCACAACAGCACTAGAAGCAAGTGCTCAGCCAGACATCCTGTGAGTTTACAATCTAAGGCACAGAGGTATGTGAAACGAGAGGGGGGGGGGGTGGAGTTGATAGCCAGAAATAAGATTTCATGGGAAGGGCTAGAACCTTGGGCTAATTAGGGTGATTGGCAAAGTGGAAGCAGCTGGAGAGGAAGCTACAGATTTTAGACCAGCACTGGGTGGGACAACGATCTCCGTTTTTGGAGATATGGAATAAAACATAACGAGCACACTGCTGATCACTTCCTAAAACAGATTGATCACATATCTCAGTTAATACATAGAAACATAGAAAAATGTCGGCAGATAAGAACCTGTCGGCCCATCTAGTCTGCCCAATTACATGGATACTTTACCTGGATTTATCTTTTGTTTAGGATAGCCTTATGCCTATCCCATGCTTGCTTGAATTCAATTACTGTTTTGGCCTCTACCACTTCAACTGGAAGACTGTTCCATGTATCCACCACCCGCTCAGTAAAATAATGCTTCCTGATGTTACTTTTAAACCTTTGCCCCTCTAATCTAAGACTATGTCCTCTTGTTTTGCTACTTTGTTTCCTTTTAAATATACTCCCTTCCTCTACCTTGTGGATTCCCTTTACGTATTTAAATGTTTCTATCATATCTCCTCTGTCTCGTCTTTTTTCCAAGCTGTACATGTTAAGATCATTAAGCCTTTCCTGGTAACTTTTCTCCTTCAAGCCGTACACCATTTTAGTAGCCCTTCTCTGAACTCTCTCTAAGAGGTCTATATCCTTCTGGAGATACGGTCTCCAGTACTGCACACAGTACTCCAAGTGAGGTCTCACCAGTGCTCTGTACAGTGGGATGAGCACTTCCCTTTTCCTACTGCTAATACCTCTCCCTACACAACCAAGCATTCTGCTAGCATTTCCTGCTGCTCTATTACATTGACTACTTACCCTTAGATCCTCTGAAATAATAACCCCTAAATCCTTTTCCTCAGATGTTGAGGTTAGGACTGTATCAAATATTCTATATTCAGCCCTTGGGTTTTTACGTCCCAGGTGCATTATCTTGCACTTATCCACATTAAAACTCAATTGCCACAGCTCCGACCATTTTTTTAGTTTACCTAAATCATTTGTCATTTGGCTGATCCCTCCAGGAACATCAACCCTGTTGCAAATCTTTGTGTCATCAGCAAAAAGACATACTTTTCCATTAATACCTTCTGCAATATCACTAACAAAAATATTAAATAGAATGGGTCCAAGTACTGACCCCTGAGGTACCCCACTGGTAACAAGACCTTGCGCCGAATAAACTCCATTTACCACAACCCTCTGTTGCCTGTCACTCAGCCACTGCCTAATCCATTCAACAATATTGGAATCCAAGCTCAAAGATTGCAATTTATTGATAAGCCTTCTATGCGGAACAGTATCAAAAGCCTTACTGAAATCTAAATAAGCAATGTCTACTGCACCACCTGTGTCTATTATTTTTGTTACCCAATCAAAAAAAATCAATAAGATTAGTTTGGCATGATCTCCCTGAGGTAAACCCATGTTGTTTCTGATCCTGTAATCTATGTGTTTTTAGATGTTCAACAATCCTTTCCTTTAACATGGTTTCCATTAATTTCCCCACTACTGACGTAAGACTAACTGGCCTATAGTTCCCAGATTCCTCCCTACTACCCTTCTTGTGAATGGGCACAACATTTGCTAATTTCCAGTCTTCTGGGACGACTCCCGTTAGCAAGGATACATAGTGAATTTCTTTGGATTACCTGATGTGTGCAGGTTTAGACTCCAATCTTTATAGGCATGAAAATTTAGATGAATAGCAGTGAAAAATGTTTTATGACAGGTTACCTCTGATGTGAGATACTCAGCCAGGGAGCATCCAGGGCAAACACATGTCACAGGCCAAACCTTCACTGTAACTGCTTATTATGGTCGCTGAAGAAGATAAAAAAGCTCACCACAAAAGAGGCTCCGCCGGCGCCACCACATCTCGCTGTACAGTGCAAGTATCGCCTGACCTGTAACACATAAAAGGGCACAGAACTTGTGAGTCTCAGATCATCACGACACCTTTAAAAGGGAGAAATGCATGTGAATTGAAAAATTACAGAAAATTTCGCAATCGTGTGTAAATAACAAAACATAAAAACACACCTTGAAGATTAATATGATTTTTCTATGGCTACCAAGTGGTAGATCCCCAGGTTAAAAACTGAACGAGAACGAGAAAAATAAGTTTTATTAAAATGACACAGATTCAAGGGACACCATTTGCACTTCACTGCCGGATTCCATAAATGCCATAAAACTATTCCCAGGTAATAAATAAAATAAAAAAAGTCATCTGCACTTATTCCTGTAACACCGTGTTAAACAAAACACAATTAGAGGCTTTGGTTTATTGCAATGGCCATTTAGGCTGGGTTCACACCTGCACGTTTTTCAAACGCACGTTTTTTTTTACGCGTGTTCGCGCATACGAAAGAACGCGCATTGCAGCGCGTTCGCGGCTATGTCTATGGCCACAAACGCGCTGCTATGCGCACCAAAGAAGCTCCCGGACTTCTTTGGGCGCAGGACGTTTTAAAGCGCGTTCCTGGACGCTTTAAAACGCCCAGGTGTGAACGGATCAGATAGGAAAACATGGGATTTCCCCGTTCATGCATTTTAAAGCTTGCAAGAACGCGCTTTAAAACGCATAGGTGTGAACGGGACCTAAGAGTGTAAGCTCACCTGCCCAACTTCAAGGCACCTCTAGTGAAGGCGAGTCCTAACCAATGAAACCACAGGCTGCTGTGTAGCAAACCGTATAGGCTCACGCTGCTTTCCAGTCATGAGGAAGACTGGTGGGCTTTTATATATACCCTCCCAGAAACTAATCCACCTTGGGATCAAAAAACAAAGCCACGGAACGGAATATGCTGCAGAGATGACATGGCTGGAGGTACAATCAAATATACATTGTACAGGAAAAGCAGCGGTCGCACCTATTCCCCACTGTGTCAACTGCAACCACCCGATGTATCCAGCCCAGCAACATGTAAAAAACATAACAAGAAAAAAAAAGTTATCTGCGCTTCCTCGGGACGGAGAAGCAGCATGAGCATATATGGTTCACTACACAGCAGCCTGTGGTTTCATTGGATAGGACTCCCCTTCACTAGAGGTGCCTTGACGTCGGCAGGCGAGCTTACACTCCCATGGCATTGCAGTAAACCAAAGCCTCGAATTGTGTTTTGCTTCACACGGTGTTATAGGAATAAGCGCAGGTGACAGTTTTTTGGGGTTTATTTCTTGTTATATTCCCATTTAATACCCAAAGATTCCAGCTGCAGATAGCCCTCCAGTCCCTCATAGTTCAATCCAGACCCGATGATATGCCCCGATTTTGTAAAATTCCTTTAAATAGGATTAGTTGGGATGCTGGTGTGGTGTCCCAATTTCTAGTCTAGAATCTGAATAATCTGTGCTTTTAACCCCTTAAGGACCGAGGACGTACCATGTACGTCATTGCAGCGGGTCTCTCTTAGACCCGCTGACGTACATGGTACGTCCTGCCGTTTTTTGAGCGCTGGAAGCGATCGGATCGCTTCCAGCAGCTCAAACGCCATTGCAGGCTGCCTGGGAGTCCAGGCAGCCGTGCAATGGCGGTTAGAAGTGCGGGGCACCATGTGATCGCTCCCCGGGAGCGATCAACATCCGGTTTCACCGGAGAGGTGCCCGGCACTTCTAGAGAGCGCTGGAAGCGATCGGTATCGCTTCCAGCTGCTCTGAGTATATTACAAGGATACCTCGACATCGAGGCATCCTTGCAATATGCTTACCTGCCGCCGGTCCGTCCGTGATCGCTCCCCCGAGCGATCACTTCCGGTAGCGGCAGGAAGTACTGAGTGCCACGAGGTATCGTGGCACTCAGTACAAAAACGATCACATCAGTGATCAGGTGCTCTGCTGGGTACCTCGAGGGATCAAGGCACCCAGCAGAGTAAAAAAAAGTGTAAAAAAAAGTGAAAAGAAAAGTAAAATAAAAGTAAAATAAAAATAAATAAAATAAACTGACGGTTAGGGGTAGGGTTAGGGTTAGGGTTAGGGGTAGGGTTAGGGGTAGGGGTAGGGTTAGGGGTAGGGTTAGGGTTAGGGCTAGGGTTAGGGTTCTAAGGGCAGGGTCATCTTGGGCTGAGTGGGATGTTCCTAGCCTGCCTCATCAGAGAGGCAGGCTAGCAACATCCAATGAGAGTTAGAAAAAATCAAAATAAAATTTCTAATTTGTCAGGTCAGGTCAATATTTTGTAAATATTGGCTCTGACCTCTGTGATTCTCCCTCCCTCTCCTCACTTGTGTTTTGGTGAGCGAGAGAGAGAGATCAGATTTGACAGGTTAGAGATTTTAGTGAGATTTAGTGAGATTAGAAAAATTGAGGCAGATTTAGAGAGATTTTAGGGAGATTTAGAAGAATTGAGGCAGGTTTAGAGGGATTTAGAGAGATTTAGGTGTTTATTTGTATTTTCTTGTGAAACCCAACGGTTCTTCTAAGACCAACAATCCGCTTATATATATATAATAATTATAAAATTTTATAATCTATTATATATAATGTCTGAGAGGGTGTACAGCGCCGAGGAGGCATATGCCATCCTGGCGTCAGAATCTGAGGCATCTGCGTCAGACTCAGACCCTCATTCGACCCCGCTAACTGCTCAGAGACGTCGCTAGATACATTATCTACGCTGGCTGATGTATCTAGTGATGTTTCTGATGCAGATCCTGGGTCACCACCTGCCAGCAGGAGACGCACAGCTCCAGCTGAGGAGTGGGTAGTGCCTCATCGCCAGAGGCCAGATATCCCTCCTTTCACGGCAAATCCTGGCATCAATATTGATGTTGCAGGATTTACCGCCACACAGTTTTTGCAAGATAGGCCTAGCTGAAGAAATAATCTCAATTTCAACTCTAATGACAAAGTCATAAAAATTGTATTTGAACCTTCCCAAAATCCTGGCAAACCTATGCATGGGGGGCATGGGTGTTAAAATACAACTCTTTGAAGCACCCTAGGGTGTGCCCTTTCTAAAAATATATGGTTTGATGGGGGTAAATTACTTTGGCCGGCTTCAAAAATGTCCCAAATAGGATATGGGTGCATGATGACGAAATGTGAAAATTCCAAGTTGGAAAACTGAAATGCGCACCCCCCCAAATAAGGCCTATTAGCCCCCAAATGACCCGACATACCTATACATGGGTGGTATCAATTTACTCAGAAGATGTTGCTGAACATTTTGGGGTGTTTTTTGGCAGTAACCCATAACTGGATTTGACAATTCATGCCTAAAGTACAATGTGTGTGAAAAAATAACACAAAAAGTGACTACCTGAAAGTTTGACATAGAGCTAGTGCATGGAAAGTGTTAAAATACAACTCTTTGAAGCACCCCAGGGTGTGCCCTTTCTAAAAATATATGGTTTGATGGGGGTAAATTACTTTGGCCGGCTTCAAAAATGTCCCAAATAGGACATGGGTGCATGATGACGAAATGTGAAAATTCCAAGTTGGAAAACTGAAATGTGCACCCCCCAAATAAGGCCTATTAGCCCCAAATGACCCGACATACCTATACATGGGTGGTATCAATTTACTCAGAAGATGTTGCTGAACATATTTTGGGGTGCTTTTTGGCAGTAAACCTTAAAGTTCACAGTACATGTATTCTTAAATTGCGTTCAAAAAAAAAAAATCACCAAATTTTTTTTTTTTCTCAAACTTTGGCATAGATTTGTGGTAAAATGGTTTGCATGGAAAGAGTCAAAATACCCCAAGTTTAATACCTTGATTTGTGTACTTTAAAAAAATATGTATATGTGGAGGGTTATTCAGGAATTAGTGACAGATATCAGTGTTACAATGTCACTAACTAGTTTTGAAAATAAACTCTTTGGAAATGGCAAAGTGCTACTTGCACTTATTGTTGCATAAAATAAGGAAAAAAGCGAGGAATATGTAAACATTGGGTATTGCTAAACTCAGTACTAAATTTAGAAACTACTAAAGAATTAATTTTTTTTGACGGTTGTTGATACATAAGAAATTTTGGGGGTCAAAGTTCGAAAAAGTGGTGTTTTTTTCAATTTTTGTGTCATATTTCACAATATTTTTTATAGTAAATTATATGAAATGATGAAAAAAATGGTATCTTTATAAAGTCCATTTAGTGACGAGAAAAACAGTGTAAAATATGTGTGGGTTACATAAACGAGTAAGAGGAAAATTTGACGTAAACACTAAGAGCGCAGAAACGTAAAAACAGCAGCGGTCACGAACGGACGGATTCGTGTAAAACCGCCCGGTCACTAAGGGGTTAAATAACCCAAGAATGGCACACTACAACCAATGAATAAATCTGAATTGAGTAACATTCTGACGGATAAGCCCTGTCACGTTTGGTGACCATGGTCGGTCTTTTCTTGCTGGACAACAATATCTTTATTTTGTATATAATATGTAAATGGTCAGCCCTCAGTATGACGACTCAGTATCTGACCTGGTGATGGGACGATTCATGCAGGAAAAGATCAAACACTAAAAAGGGGTAATTCACTGACTACTGATAATCGGCTGGGTGGAGTAGAGGTAACATCACTGCTCTGCGTGGACAGAGCCTGTGGAGACATGGGTTTGATCCCAGCAAGAGCACCTCTCCAGTAAGTGTCCTTGGGCAAGACACCTAGCGGTACATACTCCCCACCCAGGACATACTTGAAAATGAGAGAAATCTCAATGTATCCTTCCTGGTAAAATACTTTCTCAAAAAAAACCACCATGTTACAAACCGTATAAAAAAATCTGTCTCCAACTGGATGACCTCCCGTTTCCTAAAGCTCAGCCTCTCTAAATCTGAAATTCTTGTCTTCCCTTCCTCTGAAGCCAACATCCCTGCACTAATTTCTCTTCAGGTGAATGGTGCCACCATTACCTCTACCTCAGGCTTGTTACGAAAAGGTCCTCTTCAACCCTGATCCCTTCACTCCTCACATTCAGTCACTAACAAAATCTTGCCATTTCCACTTAAAAAACATTGCAAGTGTCTGTCCCTGTCTTATTCAGGACTCTGCTAAAATGCTCATCTAAGCTCCTATCTCCTGTCTTGACTTCTGTAACCTTCTCCTCTCTGGCCTTAAGAGATTCCAGATTCTTCCTCTGCAGTCTGTTATGAATGCCTGTGCCAGACTCATTCACCCCATCTCCCGCACCTCTGGCAATCTCTACACTGGCTTCCGTTTCCTTTAGAATCCAATACAAAATACTGGTCCTCATGGACAAAGCTCTCCATAACCGCACCCCTACCTACATCTCCTCCCTTATTACCAGGTACATCCCATCCCAGCCACTTCACTCTGTCAATGATCTGATGCTATCAGCTCCTCGTATCCGCACCCCCCAACTCCAAGGACTTCTCCCAAGCTGCCCCCTTTCTATGGAACTCCCCCCCACCACAACATTAGACTCTCCCCGTCTCTCCAGTCCTTCAAGAAGTCTCTGAAAACTAGGGATAGACGGATATCATTTTTTAAGGGCCGATACAGATTATCGGCAGCTTTTCTGGCCGATAGCCGATATTTGGTGCCGATATTCTGTAAAGTTAAAGTTCTGGAGAAAAAAAAACAGCACAAATCTGACTATGCCATGAACTCAATGGCCTAAACAACAATCTTCGTGCAAACGTTTCCACCGGTGCAAAAAACATTTAACGCGAGGGGCAAAACCATTTACGCCGAATGCCATATTACATAGTCAGTGCAACAAATGCACGTAATCGTCTACCGCGGGTGAACCTGCGAACCCTGCGTGAGCTTACTGTATGTCGCGCGATCTATACTTAACATTGTGAGCGCAAATGCGTTTGTGTGCTGGTATGCGGATGGTATTACAATCTATGCACAGTTTGTAACGCACAGCCTTTGCGCGTATAATTTTAGCAACTCCTAAAAGCTGGTGGTAACGGCAAATCTTAACATCCTGGCCGAAACCAAATACACCAGCCCAAAAAAAATGCAGCAAAGTATAGTTACACATTCTACACATACCCAAACCAATAAAATGGAGAAGTTGTGCATGCATGTATTATTGATGCAGCATATATGCTCAGATTGACTTGTGGTTGTGGTTCTTAATTCTGATTGGCTGAATTGCGTAAAAAAAAATAAAAAAATGACAGCACACTGATTTCTGCGCGCAACGGTACTGCGCGAGCATTTGGGCGCATCCGGTTTATGCACGTTATTGATCGGATCCAAAATGCGCGAGGATTGTAATTCCAGCGGTGATTTGCGCACGCAAACGTTTAACACTTGGCGCAAAACTTCACGCTTTGCGTGAGCGTTTTTTGCGCAAAGATTGTATATAGCCCAATTTGTTTAACATGTAAACATTGCACCACGTCCACTTCATTTATTCAATTTAATAAAAAAAATTATTTTATCTAATCTTTTATTTTTTACAAACAATCAGACCATGTCTTTGGCTTTCTTAAAGATCTCTCATATGACACTGTATGTAAGGGGTTCAGCAACCTTGGCACTCCAAGGGTTATATTACAAAGTTATATTACAGCGCTGGTTAAGCAGTCACTTTGTAATATTGCCCCACGTTTTGTAATTACATCTGCTATGATGCTCATCTTTTCATTAGGTTCTTGGAGCCTCATGGGAAATTCAGTTCCAAAACATCTGGAGGTCCCAGGTTGCTGGACCCTGCAGTAGGAAATAGACCCTGCATCTCCTGTATAGGGAATTCCCTGCCAGATGGGATGGAAGCCCCATTTCTGTTGCCATCACGCTCATGCACAATACGGTCAGTGAGCAGGAGTCATTCTGCAGTGAGGGCTTACAGCCTGATGTGGGAGAAGCCCCAGATTTGCACAGTTCTGTGGGATCTTGCGTGTCGCAGCTGCAGTGAGCAAACTTGTCCAAATATCGGCAATATCAGCAAATAAAATGCCAATATCAGTAATTTTCTGAATATCGGCTAAACCGATATATCTGTCTATCCCTACTGAAAACACATTACTTTAGAGAAGCCTATCGGTTCACTCCACGATTCTCCTCTGTACATTTCTTGCACAATCTTCCCACCCAGTCTACATGCACCCCCACTACTTCAGGTTCTCAATTTACCCTCACCTAGTGTGCCACCCCTCTCCTCTTAGATTATAAACTCTCGAGCAGGATCCTCTCTGCTACTGTTTTGTGTGTTTTACATGTATGTATATTTGTTATTTTGTCTCACCCATTGTACAGCACTACGGAACTTGTTAGTGCTTTATAAAAACTTGTAACGGTGTCGATCCTAAGGATTCGGACACATAGCTGACTGCGCCAATTTTGGAGATCGGGTATCAGATTTTTTTTAAACAGATCCAATCCTTGAATCCACAGCATGACATGCACCTTCCCTGCCTGCTTACAGGAGAGATGATGCGTGTGCGCGCAGAGCTGCTGGTTGTTCATGAAAGCTGCAGTGTGAAATCTGAACGCAGCTTCCGGCAATCTCCACACCACCACCAATACCCCACGAAGCCCTGTTCTGCCAAAAAAAAAAAAAAAAAAGGAATGAAAGAGGCCCCCAGCGTCCACTAACACATCAGAATTACTCTATACACCACAGGACTCAGCAAAAGGGACAAAAATAATGTCTGAGTTTCAGCCAGTGAGGGAGGGGATCATGAAAAACAAAAGAATGTCCTCAATGAGTGACAGGGGTGCAGGGTAACACAGGAGGGGGGGCAATGGCCCACAGATACATCTATAATGTCAGCCGGTATCCCAAAGTTCAGGAAAAGACTGGGCCCCCAGCGTGGCGCGGGAGAAGCTCATCCGAGGGCGCGCCGGGTCAGCAAAAGAGGTCATCATGGCGGCGGATAATTCCCATCTGCGTGAAATGCCAGGTATCAAGCCCACGACGGTGTCAGCAGCAGACCGGCCCATGCATCTCCAGGAATCAAAGATCAGCCCGCAGCTGCCAGACCATCTCAGCACCCCGAAGGACAGCGGATCTCCAGTGAGCCCCACCGGACTGCCACATGCCGTGATCTGGCCAGCCTCCACCACATCAGGTAAGAACTCCAGGACACCAAGGAGCGCAGCCGGGGCCTGCCCTTTCCGTGACAGGCCAATCCTCGTTGGAACATCAGGATCTCCTCTGCATTCAGCAAGTGCACTGCAGGGCCATGTCTCCACCGGCTGGGTCCCATGCTCACCACCGGGCGCCGCAGCAGGGAGCACCGTCCCCCCCCCCCACCCAGCCTCCTGCCGGGTGAGGAGCCACGACTCCCGGAATTCCCTCCACAGCTCCAGCAGCATCCCCTTCGTGAGGGGCTGGGAATCAAGTGTAGCCATCTTAAGGAGCCAGAGGAGTGGATGGCACGAGGTAAACACCGCAGGATGGCTCAGGCAGCCAATGGGGGTCAGGAAAGCCAAGGCGTCTCGTCAGGTCTCGAAGATGGCTGCTGAGTTAGGCCGCAGGCATAGACCCAAAATCAGGGTAGGCTGCAACGGCACGTAGGGTGGCAGCAGGTGAGCTCGGCACCCCCTCCCCAAGTCCAGGGCAACAATACCCACAAGAGGGGTCTCAAAATAGACAGGGAGGACGCGAAAATTGAAAGAAAAGAATAAATCTGCAGGAGAGCTCAGCAACACGCGTCCTCTCCCATCAACAGTCAGCTCCGCCCCGCCCCATGGTCTTTATTCTTAACCACATTAAAGGTGATCAAACACAGGTATTTCGTTTAAATAGAACACTTCACTCACAACCCACTCAAAACACAGATCACAGTAGATCTATAGATTTAAATCTATTAAAGTATTTTAAAAGAAATAAATGAGTGCAACGGCATAGTTACCTTTATAAAAGAAGACAGGGGATGCTGCTGCTTTTAGAACAAAAATATTTATTTATTTATTTTTCTTTACATTTGCACATTATGGGGTCATGTTGGATATCATTGGAAATGCCAGACTCTGGCCTTTCCAACAATACCTAAATTTTCCTTCTGGGACAAACAATTACAGAGATACAGGAGGAAAATCCCTATTTGTGACATCATTGCTCACATGAGGGATGACTCCAGGGACAGGGGGGTAGTCCAACAGCGAGGGCTGTTAGCCCCTGCTCTGAGCCAGATCCTCACAGAGCAGGGACACAACAGGATGGCCATGGAGCGTCCTCTGAGATGAGGAGGAAATCCCCAGGATGCTCCACACAGTGCAGGGGCCATCAGGATACCTGGAAGCACTTGTTGCTCAGCTCACGCACATCCTGAGCAGTCAAAAGGAAGCTTCGTTGTCTGCTCCATTATGGAGCCAAGGAGAAAAAAAAAAAAAGTAAACCTTGCCGTTTGCCCACAGCAGGATTTAAAAAGAAAGGGAAAAAAAACAGAAAAAGAAAACCACCAGCTCGGCGCCCAGAACTTCATGTTCCGGGTGTCAGGCTGTAGGATTTGTGCATCCCTGTTTAACTCTGCTAGAAACAACGATAGGCAAGGGCTAAAAAACTGTTGCAAATTATGGTGAAAGCTAACCCTCGTAGAAACCCCATAATACATATGTTGTAATAGCAAAAAAATAAATATATATCATTATTCTGGCGCCAACTATACAATATTAAAAAGTGTACATAAGAAAAAATTAAACAACACTTTGCACTATGGCGATTCCATTTCACCAACCCTTCAGTGAATTCACCATTCACCGCAGGGACACCATAGTGCAAAGATGTAGTTGCCGAACATCACCGAACTGCAGAAAAAAGAAAAACGGAACTCTATTGTGCCAATAGGTGTTTAAACCGATAATAAATTAAAAATAAAAAAAAAAGGTCTGTTAGAGAATGGGGGAAAAAAAAAAAAAAGCCTTTAAAAAATTGGGAATGAAAATGGCTGAAAAATAATAAGACAATTTGCTGAAAATTAAAAAAGAACTTTTTTTTTTTTATTAAAAATTATATATTTTTTTCCATTGAATCCCAATAGATTTCGCTTCTTTAAACCTTGGCAAATTCAATCACCGAAATTCAGGGCATGTCACTGACACTTCAGTGCTGTTTGGGACATTTCGCTGCCAAAGATTACCGATCTGCGGAGAACTGCACCGTATAAGGCTAGGGTCAGAGTGGGGCAGTCGGAACGCGCGTGCAGGCGCACTAAATCACGGCGGCAGTAGCAGCACATAACGGCCAATATACGCAGTACGTGCGTACAAAAGTGCGCCGACACCACGCAACCGGCAAATGAACGCATTTTTCTCAGAACGTGAAACCGCTGCTACAGACGTACAGAGTGCGCTGCGGCCGCATGGCAGCGTGTGTGCGTGATTAGGAGACATCAGACGCTGCTAGTGTGCGGCCAACATAACGTTCAAACAGCCGGATTTCCCTAGAATTGCATTGGTGAGTACCTGCGACTGTGCGACTGTGGTCGTCTGACCACTTAAGCGTATTCCGTGAAAAAATGCGTGCGCATGCATCGACGTACATTTTGACGGTGGCCGCAGAAAATGCGCTCATCTGTCCCTAGCCTTACGGTGTCTGTTCGCCTGTATTTGGCATATTGACAGTTTAGTGACTAGAGACGAACTGACACGAAATTCACTGTTCGGTGCAAGTTGGTCACTTTGTGAATAACCATTTTATGGATGAAGAATGATAGTAGCATTGTTCAAGGTTTGCATTAACTTCTCCTGCCGTTGTCGATTGGTCATTCTTCGGATTGCTGAACTTCGCCGTTGTTGCGATAACGGTGATTTTTACCATTGTTAGCAACTACAGCAAACTTTACTGCCACAACAGTGATTAGTGAAGGACCTCTCCTATTCACTAACCCTCTGAATTTCAGATGAAATAACGTAATGTGGCTACTACTATGGGTGACTTGCACTTGTAGGTGTCACCAGATTTAAAAGCAATAATGAAATGGAGCTTAAGTCTCAGCCATGAAAGTCATGTAAAACACCTGGGAAAAATTGAGTTATTTTGTAATCAGATTTGGGGAGTAATTCTGCGGCCAGTTAGCAACATTTTACTTTTTGCTGACACTGTACACGTGCAAGCCAGCCGCAGCGGCAGAGCCCTGAATTGGGGCTTACTGAATAGACATTTATCGGATTTACAAAATCTTCCTGCACCCAGGTCACTTCCTCCTGCTGACGGTCTGTATAGGTGGTCTTGAAAAGTGCTGCCTTCCAATATGAAGTATTCAGGAGGTACATTATGAGAGCCAGTGATGGGATCTCACAGAACACTCATCATCATTAGTAAAGGATTTCCCCCTTGCAGCACAGGTTTGTGACATACTGCAGGGCAGCACTTTTCAAGTACAGCCCACCAGCATGCAAATGTGACTAGCATTGTGGATCTAGGGTTCCCAGATCAGCATTGTTTTCCTGGACACGTTACTTTTTCATGCAGAGGGAAGAACAGGGATAAGTGCTGCCCTGCAACATGAATAATTCATATGCTGCAGGGAGGGAATCAAGCCA
This sequence comes from Leptobrachium leishanense, assembly GCA_009667805.1. Taxonomy (NCBI): domain Eukaryota; kingdom Metazoa; phylum Chordata; class Amphibia; order Anura; family Megophryidae; genus Leptobrachium; species Leptobrachium leishanense. The sequence goes on along the minus strand of CM019067.1, from coordinate 113,689,718 downwards.
TGTCACCTGGGATTCGTTACCTGAGGTGCGTTCAATACCTCAGCCGCTGCAAGTGCTAAGTTAGCAACTTACCATTGAACGCCGTTCAGCCACTCAGCACTGCTAACGTAGCACTTGCAGCGACCCGAGGAGATGCTGCGAGTAGCTGAGTGTGACGTATTAAAGATGGCCGCCGCCATGAAGCAAGTAACAATTCCGTACAGCAATGTTAATTTTGAGGTTTTTGCTCATCAAAGCACAAAATATTTATTATTTACCCCTGCACAGACAGATTACAGTTCAATTTATATTTTGTTTCAGAAGTAAACATAACGTTTATTCATTAAAAACTATCATTTGTGGTTTGGGTATACAAAACGGAATTGTGCTGACTGCTTTTCGTTATCATATTTTGTCCGAGTGATACGAAAAACAATTTGATTAAAAGAAAAAAAAAAATTCGCCTATTTTGAATTCAAAATACGCATCCAAAGCGTTCAACGACACTGCTGCAGCAATTCAGCAGCTGCTGAGGTATTGAACGGGGCTCTGCAGTGTAAGGATTCTACATGGTCCAGGGTTGAATCTTTCATACACTGCCCATCAGCATGAATTGAATACATTATAGGTGTCCAGGAACACAAGTTTGATCTGGCACCCTTAGGTGGATCTGCAATCAAGGCAAGCCACAGGGACAACAACACCGAGATGTGGAGCCTTCTGGAAAAACCCTAGGCTGTCACAGAATAAATGGCTGGTGTTACAGCATTCCTGGTTTAATTCATATAAAAGGGAACACAGTGGTATGAGGAGTCTTTGGCTTCCAGCATTTAGCAGAGAGTGTACATATAAATACACCGGAATATCGCCGTATAAAGAGCCCCTCCTGCAGCTGCTCTGCCCTTGCGTGTCCTCCGCTCCCTGGCAGGCTGCTGCACACATACTCCAGGCTTAGGCTGCGGCCTAGCTCTGCAGAGTCATGGAAAAGCAATAACACGGCACACCACGTCCCTCCACCGAGAGACCACTACCTACCGAGCTGCTAGCTCCGGCCCACAGCCGCGCCGAAAGCGACATGGCAGCTTCAAGGGCTTCGACCGGGTACAGCCAGGCACTGCGAATCGAGCGCAGATCGCAGGAAACAAACAGGACACCACAGCGAGCAGACAGCCAGACGGGATAAGCCGAGCGTCGAAAGCTACAACCTGCCAGAAGAGATCAGCGGCGTGGATGCAGCCAATCAGCAGAGCGCAAGACAGAACTAGTCCATCACCAAGAACAAGTCGCTGGAAAGATTTTCCAGTGGTTTAGAAAGGCAGACATCTAGGTCGAGTACCGATTGAAGGTCAATTGTGTATTTCAGTGTTAACTGAATGCAAAATAACATTTTTTAATGTAAATTATTCTCATTCCTTGGTGAATAGGACGATTTTGATGTTTTTGTTTACTAAGCAAAAGTTTTAAATTAAACAATTTACTATTATTATTTGATATTTATATAGCACCAACATATTCCGCAAAGCTTTATGGGTGGATACCAGGGGTCAAATCCTGGGACAAAAGTGAGGGAACACAACCCCCATTACCTGAAGAAAATAAAGATTTATACACACCCACCCAGAATCATGTAGAACCAGGCACAGGCCCCAGAATTATATATACACACACAGGTACAGAACCCCCAGAATTATGTATACACAGGCACAGACCACCAGAATTATATATATACACCGGTACAGGCCCCCAGAATTATATATATATATATATACAGGCCCCTAGAATTATGTATACACAGGCACAGACCCCCTAGAATTATGTATACACAGGCACAGACCCCCAAAATTATATATACACACAGGCACAGGCCCCCAGAATTAAATATACACAGGCACAGGCCCCAAGAATTATATACCCAGGCACATGCCCCCAAGAATTATATACCCAAGCACAGAACCCAATAATTATATACCCAGGCACAGACCCCCAGAATTATACTTACCCAGTTCAGACCTCCAGGATCAGGTGTCCCGCGTCTTTCTCCGAGCCCCAACCTGCTCCTGCACATGGTTGCCGGATTCTGAAGGCTGTGACGCAATCTTGCGCGATCTTATTAGGTTTTAACCTGCTCTCTGCCAAGTCATTTCACCCCTTTGAGCTGAGCTCATTTTCACCATTTTTAGCTCATATGTATAAAAGCGATTTAATTTTAAACTCACATTTTATTATAGAACCCAGACAAATTATATATTTAGTTTTTTTCAGCGGGCTCTGCAGATTCAATATATATCATTACTATGGCGGTTATTCAGAGAGAGGTGAAAACCAGGAGAATTGGCAGGAGACGAGCACAATCTAGACCAAATCGCCGATTTGGAAAGTGAGATAAATGGGCAGATGTTTCTGGTTTGGCTATTTTGACCTTGAATTTTCACTTCTCCAGTCATTCTCCTGGTTTTCAACTCTCTCTGAATAACCCTGTATTATTATTATTATTAATGTCATCATTTATATAGCGCCAACAGTTTCGGCAGCGCTTTACAATAATCAAAGGGAACGAGATAAACAGACATATGATGGAAACAAGAGGTGTAGAGGGCCCTGTTCATACGAGTTTACAGTCTAGAGGGATTGGGGTTGAGGAAGACAAGAGGAATTTTACTAGATAGCAGGGTCATTGGTGCTAGTGGTTTGGGAATGGTGGGGCCATAGAAGCAGCTTCAATCATGAGTGAGTCGATGAGCAGAGGGATGAGTTGCATCAGTACACTAATCTGAAAAGATGGGTTTTGAGGGATTTCTTGAAGGCCTGAAGTTTAGGGTAGAGTTTGATAGGGCGAGGCAAGTCAATCCACAGGACCGGAGCTGCCCGTGAGAAATCTTGGAGGCGAGAGTTGGCTGTGCATGTGTAGACAGATAACAGGAGGAGCTCGCCGGAGGTGTCTGGATGGGACGTGCTTGTGGAGTAATGAAGAAATGTAGGGAGGGGTTGAGTTATTGAGCGATTTGAATGTGAGCATCAGTATTTTAAACTGTATCCTGGAACGTACAGGAAGCCAATGGAGGGACTGGAAAAGTGGCGAGGTACGAGAGGTGCGTCTGGTGAGAAAAATAAGCCTGCGCCTGCATTCATTACAGATTGCAAAGGGGTAGTACGGGAATTGGGTAGGCCAATGAGGAGCGAGTTGCGGTAGTCAAGTCGTGAAATGACAAGAGCATGAATCTTGTGTCAGATAGGGGCGGACATGGGCAATGTTCTTGAGTTGAAAGTAACAGGATTTGGTCCCTGTCTGGATGTGGGGAGAGAAAGTTAGGTCAGAGTCAAAAGTGACACCAAGGCAGCGAGCTTGAGGTGTTGGGCTAATGAGCGTTCCATTTACTCGTAGAGAGATAGGTGGTATTGGGTTTTTCGCCTAGGTTTAATGTTAAAAAATCCCTGTTTTTTATAAGTATTTTTTAAACCGTTTATTTTTTTCACTTGCAGCAAAAAGTCTCTTTATTTATTGATTTTTTAGCCATTGTTCGGGATTTTTTGGTGAAGAGACTTTTTTTCTGTTCAGCAATGAACCTAGCGCACAAATGGTAGGGATTAACTTTTGATTTTCAGTTATGGCTTAATTTGTTCAAATGGATAAGTAAATGTCCTTGTGCAAGACACCTAACAGTAAATACTTGCCTATCACTCAATATCGGCTGTGGAACCGAGTAGTAACGTCTCTACTCTCGACTGGAGAAACAAGTTAAAATCCCATTCAGCACATCCCTCCAATACAACTGTGGAGAAGTCTAGACTTTACGAGCAGCGGGTTCAACCTAACCACCAGGTCGCTGATCTACTATCATGGAATGACGACCTGATCCCACTCACAAGACGCCACCAGCGATTGTCCTTGTGCAAAACACCTAACGTTATGGATGTGCTGCGCATACTTCACCAAAAAAAATACTTGTGCATCTCTTATACTGTAAGTTCCCTTGGGAACAGGGTCCCCCAGAATCAGGTCATCTGTAAGGACAGAGGCTTTGACCCCTGTATGGTGTTGGGTGTATGGAACCCAATGGCAAGCCGAAGGAGGAGACCAGAAGGAATATGATTGATTAAGCTTTACTGAAGGCAACAAAATATAAGTCCAGAATAAAGTAATGTAATGTTTCTTTTGACAGAAATAAAAGTCCAGAACGGAGAGTTATAAGGATAAATAAATACGGTTGCAATCTTGAAAATAGTCCAGGGGTAGAGGTATGCTGGGAGGTGGAACTGGCACTGCGATGGCAATCTTGAATATGGAAGCGGAATGGAGCTGTACCGTGGTGGCAGGAACAGAAGCGGAGCTGTATCGTGGCAGCAGGAACAGAAGCGGAACTGTACCGTGGCAACAGGAACCGGAGCGGAGCTGTATCGTGGCAACAGAAGCGGAGCTGTATCGTGGCAGCAGGAACAGAAGCGGAGCTGTACCGTGGCAACAGGAACCGGAGCGGAGCTGTACCGTGGCAACAGGAACAGGAGCGGAGCTGTACCGTGGCAACAGAAGCGGAGCTGTATCGTGGCAGCAGGAACAGAAGCGGAGCTGTACCGTGGCAACAGGAACATGAGCGGAGCTGTATCGTGGCAACAGAAGCGGAGCTGTATCGTGGCAGCAGGAACAGAAGCGGAGCTGTACCGTGGCAGCAGGAACAGAAGCGGAGCTGTACCGTGGCAACAGGAACCGGAGCGGAGCTGTACCGTGGCAACAGGAACAGGAGCGGAGCGGTATCGTGGCAACAGAAGCAGAGCTGTATCGTGGCAGCAGGAGCAGAAGCGGAGCTGTACCGTGGCAACAGGAACCGGAGCGGAGCTGTACCGTGGCAGCAGGAACAGAAGCGGAGCTGTACCGTGGCAGCAGGAGCAGAAGCGGAGCTGTACCGTGGCAACAGGAACCGGAGCGGAGCTGGTACTGTGATGGCCGGAACAGAAGTGGAGTTGGTACCGTGGCAACAGGAACAGAGGCGAAGCTGTATCGGCAGCAGGAACGGAAGTCAGAATCCTTTTAGAGGAACACGAAGGGGAACCACTGGGTAACGTGGTGTAACCACAGTATAACCTGGTTAGTGAACTGGAGAAGGCGGCAGGTTTAAGTAGGGTTCAGGGAATCATAAGAACACCGTTCACCTGGGACTCGCAGGTGGAATAGGGATACCTGAGTGCTAGGTAGATTAATTGGTGGTATACGAGGATCTCCAGTGCAGGTGGGATGCAGTATCTTAACTTGACCAGCAGAGGGCGCCAGAGTACCTATGTCTTCATGCTCTAGGATGGATGATCGCGCATGCGCGCCTGCCTTCTGCTCAGATGGATCGTGGAGGCGGCGTGTGACAGATCCTGGCTCTCCTCCCTCGAGCTGCAGGCCGGAACCAGGGAGCGACGCGCCACGAGGGACCTCAGGTGAGTTTGTCAGGCGTCCCAACATGGCGGCCGCGGTCCGACCATGGCGCGGGGCATTACATCATCATCATCCATGTGTGGTATTCTAATGTATCAACTCCATGTACACTGATCTTGTAAAGTGCTGCGAAATATGTGGCACTATAAAATAAAGGACAATAATAATTTCCGAAACACATGTGCTAATGTTCCTGACAACCAATAAAACTTCACTTGTTTTCCTCCACCCCAACTCCTCGTTTGTAAGCTCATCTGAGCGGGGGCCCCTACACCTCTCCTTTCTGTTCCTATGTTTTCTTTTATTTTGTCTCAGTCCCCATTGGTTATTGTAAAGCGCTGCACTACCTGTTGGCACTATATAAATGATGATAATAATAATCCTTCAATCCGTTCAGTGTTGGATTAAAGGCTTCATTGACCTGGAGATAAAAATCCAACAGCAGAGGGAGCTAGATACATGTTATTTTGTGTGCTATTTCACTGTAAACAATCTCATGGAAAACGTGTGCATGCGTTAGGCATATAATTGGCAAGTGAATTTACGTGTATACCTGATGGGCCCTATTACATAGATAACACTAATGTTAGCGCTCACCTGTGTGAGTGTTAACGTTAGCTCTGGTCGCCCTAGCGCGGCCGCACCATATTACAACCCGAATGCTAACGGGTTAAACAAAAAACGTTAGCAATTCGGATCTTGCACTTTTCAGCACCTTGCGCTCCCTATGCTTAACATGGGGAGTGCAAAGAGATAATTAGCGTTAGGATTGCACAGTCCTAACGCTAATTATCGTGCTGCTGCAGTTAACTCGAAAGTTTCCCACAGCCCGGACCTGGTGCTAACGGATTCCGCTTCTGCATAATCAGTCAGCACCAGCTGAAACACCCACCCAAAAAATCACATTCCCAGCTCCCATCTAGCAGCGAGAACAGCAGCTCCATCCAGTGGCGTAACCAGAGTTATGGGCGCCGGGGCAGAATTCACCCCCCCCCCTCATTATATCAACATCCACTGGTTATAAGCAGGCCCGGACCGGGACAAAATATATACACAGGCACTGGACCCCCAGAATTATATACACAGGACCCCCAGAATTATATACACAGGTACTGGACCCCCAGAATTATATACAGGCACAGGAGGACCCCCAGAATTATATACAGGCACAGGAGGGCCCCCAGAATCACTCACTCACAGACCTCAGACTAAGATGGGGACCCGTACGCGCCAGCATTATTATTATTATTATTATTATTCTTTATTTATAAAGCGCCAGCATATTCCGCAGCGCTGTACAATAAGCACAGTATAGACAGGGTTACAATACATTGAACAACATTTGACAAACAGTACAGGAGGAGATGAGGGCCCTATTCCCGTAGGAACTCACAATCTGGGAGGGTTGGGGTTGGAAACAGGAGGAGAGGACTGTAAGGTTAGAGTGATTGATGATTGCGTCAGTGAGTTGGGTGGTAGGCTTCCCTAAATAGGAACGTTTTAAGGGAGCGTTTGAAGGAAGAGAAGTTAGGGGAAAGTCTGACAGTACGAGGGAGAGCGTTCCAGAGAGTGGGGGCTGCGCGTGAGAAATCCTGCAGTCTATCATGGGAAGAGGTGATGCGGTGAGAAGCTAGGCGCAGGTCACTGTTTGACCTTAGGGAGCGGGCTGGGGTGTATTTGGTGATTAGTGAGGACAGGTAGTGGGGAGCTGAGTTAGTGAGGGTTTTGTAGGTAAGGATAAGGATTTTGAACTTAATTCTGCAGTGGATGGGGAACCAGTGAAGGGACTCGCAGAGGGGAGCGGCAGAGACAGAGCGGCGGGTGAGGTGAATTAGTCTGGCGGAGGCGTTCAGGATGGATTGTAGGGGGGAGAGGCGGGACAGAGGGAGGCCAGATAAGAGATTATTGCAATAGTCGAGTCGGGAGATTACCAGGGCGTGTATGAGTTGTTTTGTGGCGACAGCGGTAAGAAATGGCCGAATTCTGGAAATATTACGCAGTTGGTATCGGCAGGAGGAGGAAAGAGACTTGATGTGGGGGATGAAGGAAAGAGCAGAGTCAAGTGTAACTCCAAGACAGCGAACTTGGTTTGATGGGGAAATGGTGATACCCTCCACCGTGACAGAGAAGTCAGGAGGTGGGGAGGCATTGGAGGGAGGAATAAGTAGGAGTTCAGTCTTCGACATGTTGATCTTTAGGTGGTGGGAGGCCATCCAGGAGGAGATGCCAGATAAACAGTCACTGACTTTTGAAAGGACAGGGGGAGAGAGATCAGGGGTAGAGAGGTAGATCTGAGTGTCATCAGCGTAGAGGTGGTAATTGAAGCCAAAGCTGTTGATGATTTTGCCCAGGGAGGAGGTGTAGATGGAAAAGAGCAGAGGACCAAGGACAGAGCCTTGAGGTACACCAACAGATAGAGGTAATGAGGAGGAGGAGTTACCAGCAAAGGACACACAGAAGGACCTGTTGGATAAATAGGATTCGACCCAAGCGAGTGCAGTGTCACCGAGACCCAGAGAGTTGAGGGTCTGTAGAAGGAGGGGGTGGTCAACAGTGTCAAAAGCAGCCGAGAGGTCAAGCAGGATGAGAATAGAATAGTGGCCGTGTTTTTTAGCAGTTAGGAGGTCGTTGGTGACTTTGGTGAGGGCAGTTTCAGTTGAGTGTAGGGGACGGAAGCCAGATTGCAGGGGGTCAAGTAGGGAATTGGAGGACAGGAAGAGGGAGAGGCGGTTGAAGACTAGTTTTTCTAAGAGCTTTGATGTGAAGGGAAGCAGGGATACAGGGCGGTAGTTGGATGGAGAGTTGGGATCTAGGGATGGTTTCTTTAGTAAAGGGGTAACTAGCACGTGTTTGAAGGCGGATGGAAAGGAGCCAGTGGAGAGAGATAGGTTGAAGATGTGTGTGAGAGCAGGGGTGAGGGAGGAGGAGAGGGGAGGAATTAGATGTGAGGGAATGGGGTCGAGCGGGCATGTGGTGAGATGTGAGGAGGACAATAAGGAATTGACTTCCTCCTCAGTGGCTGGGAGGAAGCGGCAGAGGGTGGCAGAGGGGACCTGTGGGAGTGGAGGTGGCAGATAACTATCTTGTGTTGGGATGTTGCGTCTGATATTTAGAGTTTTACTGAGGAAGTAGTCTGCCAGGTCTTGAGCGCTGAAGGCAGCTGTGGGGGAGGTGCAGGTGGGTAGAGGAGGGTGTTGAAGGTGGACCAGAGCCGTTTAGGGTTGGAGGACAGCGTAGATATAAGAGATGAGAAGAAGGATTGTTTGGCCAAGTGGAGGGCAGAGGTGTATGACCGGAGAATAAACTTGAAGTGAACAAAATCAGCTTCAGAGCGGGATGATCCTCCACGAGTCCTGCCGGCTTCTGAAGGCTTTTTGATGCGCTCTCGCAGGATCGCATGCGATCTCACCTGCAGGCCACATCACAGCCTTCAGAAGACCGGCAGCAGCGTGAGGCAGCATGCTGTGCGCTCATTTTGTCGGGCTCGGGCCACAGCGGGAAACTGTGTTCCCGCAGGTCTCGAGCCCTGCCCCCCAGGTCTCCGGGCGATGGCAGTGGCATAATAACCGGGGGGCCACCGGGGGTGCCCTGCGCCCGGGGCACCCGCACCGGCTGCCCCCCCGGTCGTTACGCCACTGGCTCCATCCGCTTCTTCCCGCCAGGAAGTGAGAGACTGAGAGGGAAAAGGCGAGATCCTGCTGGTCATGTGGCTGGCAGCATTAGCCTCAATGGGGGATGCTCGAGGCGGCGCTTAACGCTGCCGTGAGCACCCGAGGCTTAGTGCCATGTTACGGTGCAGGCTACTGGTTTAGCGCCTGCACTGTAATATCACGCTAAAACGGGGATGCTAAGGAGAAATCTGCAGGCGCAGGATTTTCTCCTTAGCATCTCCGTTTTAGCGTGAACATTGTAATATGGGCCGATGTGTCTGTGTGTGGATATAGGATTTTTTTGTGTTGGATTTAAGTAATTGTGTCACGAACCTTGCAGAGTATCCAGGTAGAACCCATTTCTATGAAGTGATGAAGACAAGGTTTGTGTGGCAACATCCATTATGAACATGCAATTTCCATTTATTTGGTAGTGCAAAAATTTCCAAACCAAAGAGCTGTTAATAAGTATAGTCCATGTTTTATTCTACTTTTTGAAATCAAAATAAAAAATAGTAATAATAAATCTGTGGAATTTTTTTATACACAAATTTATTTACTTATTAATATATATCATTTGAGGTTATCAGCTGAATAAAAAAAAGTAGGTAGTGGTAGCAGCCTTTGTGTTCACCATGAACATCTTCAATATATAAAGGCAATTTCATGAAAGCAGGCATTTCCGCTTAAACCGCTCTAGCTCCCCAGGGAGTTAAATTATGTCAAATAAAGTATATATTTATAGAACCTACACAATCAGACAATTCAAATTCATTTTAATTCATTCTATTCGGCTTGAGACATAAACTCAGCTTGTGTCTCGGATGTAGCGCCAGGTTATTGTACATTAGCTTTGCCTATACTTTGTATGGGAGACATTAATGTGGCCCTAACAGATGGAGAACGAGCTAATCTAACCAGGTCATTCTCCATCTGTGCCTGACAGTATTCAGGTTTGAATAACGTCTTTTCAACCCTGGTGTAACGTGATTGTGGTGAAGTGCAATCAAAACATTGATCTAACCCCATCTAAAAATCCCATACTCACCTCAGATCCCTCGGTGTTGAGAGTATTTCCGCCTTACCGTTAACATCCAAGCTGTGATTTAGCCCGCTATTAGTTAGAGGGACACTCTACTTATCCTGACCACCAGTGGCGGAAGTACCAGGGTTGCAGCGGTCGAAGTTGCGACCGGGCCCTGGCATTCCGCCACTGGAGGGGGGTCCAGCGCCGCCGTCAAATTCCGTCAATCAGTGTCGGAATCTGGGAGCAGCGCCGCTGGCCGTCCCTCTCCCTGTGAGCGGCCGCTGGCTTGCAGCTTGGCCGCTCGCGTGGGATGGGAACCACCTGACCAACGCACGAGATCCTCTCACAAGACCTCTGCGCTGGTCAGGTGGTTCCCGGCGAGCGGCCAAGATGCATGCTTCCAGCGGGTGCTTGCCTCCTCGGGAGAAGATGCCGGCGGAGCCAGGTGAGAGCTGGGGGCAATATATACCCATGAGAGCTGGGGGCAATATATACCCATGAGAGCTGGGGGCAATATATACTCATGAGCGCTGGGGGCCGTATATACCCATGAGAGCTGGGGGCCATATATACCCATGAGAGCTGGGGCCCATATACCCCATGAGAGCTGGGGCCATATATACCCATGAGAGCTGGGGGCCATATATACCCATGAGAGCTGGAGACCATATATAACCATGTGACCTGGGGGCAATATATTTACCTATGTGAGCTGGGGGCAATATATACCCCATGAGAGCTGGGGTCCATATATACCCATGAGAGCTGGGCGCAATATATACCCATGAGCAGGGGCGGACTGACCCAGGGGCCCAGGGGTCAGTGGGGGCCTGGTTTTGTAAGGGGTGTTCCGACCATGGCGGCGGACTAACAAACCGCCCCGTTGGCGGCGCTCCAGCGTGCCTTCCTGGGCCCCACGTGCACCCTGCATTGATGCCGCCCCCTCACATGATGCAAGCGTGCATCATGTGGGGGGTGGCGTCAATGCAGGGTGCACGTGGGGCCCATGAAGGCATGCTGGAGCGCCGCCAACGAGGTGGTTTGGAAGTGCGCCGCCGTGGTCAGAACGTCCCTTACAAAACCGGGCCCCTGAGCTGCTGGGGTCAGTATATATCCATGTGTGAGCTACTGGGGGCAGTATATATCAATGTGTGAGCTACTGGGGGCAGTATATATCAATGTGTGAGTTACTGGGGCAGTATATATCAATGTGTGAGCTACTGGGGGCAGTATATATCAATGTGTGAGCTACTGGGGCAGTATATATCAATGTGTGAGCTACTGGGGGCAGTATATATCAATGTGTGAGCTACTGGGGGCAGTATATATCAATGTGTGAGTTACTGGGGGCAGTATATATCAATGTGAGAGTTACTGGGGCAGTATATATCAATGTGTGAGCTACTGGGGGCAGTATATATCAATGTGTGAGTTACTGGGGGCAGTATATATCAATGTGAGAGTTACTGGGGCAGTATATATCAATGTGTGAGCTACTGGGGGCAGTATATATCAATGTGTGAGTTACTGGGGGCAGTATATATCAATGTGAGAGTTACTGGGGCAGTATATATCAATGTGTGAGCTACTGGGGGCAGTATATATCAATGTGTGAGCTACTGGGGGCAGTATATATCAATGTGTGAGCTACTGGGGGCAGTATATATCAATGTGTGAGCTACTGTGGCAGTATATAACAATGTGTGAGCTACTGGGGGCAGTATATATCAATGTGTGAGCTACTAGGGCAGTACATATCAATGTGTGAGCTACTGGGGGCAGTATATATCAATGTGTGAGCTACTGGGGGCAGTATATATCAATGTGTGAGCTACTGGGGGCAGTATATACCAATGTGTGAGCTACTGGGGGCAGTATATATAAATGTGTGAGCTACTGGGGACAGTATATATCAATGCGTGAGCTACTGGGGCAGTATATATCAATGTGTGAGCTACTGGGGGCAGTATATATCAATATGTGAGCTACTAGGGGCTGTATATATCAATGTGTGAGCTACTGGGGGCAATATATATATCAATGTGTGCGATACTGGGGCAATATATATATCCATGTGTGAGCTACTGGGGGCAATATGTATCAATGTGTGAGCTTCTGGGGGCAATATACTGTATATCCATATGTGAGCTGCTGGGGGCAGTATATACCCATGTGTGAGCTGCTGGGGGCAGTATATACCCATGTGTGAGCTGCTGGGGGCAGTATATACCCATGTGTGAGCTGCTGGGGGCATGTGGGTTGTGCGTTGTATGGGAGGGGATTATGGGTGTGGCCTACTGTGTAGGCATGGCACAAGGGGCCCCACTAACTCCTATTGCCTGGGGGCCCCATTACTTGTCAGTCTGCCCCTTCCCATTAGAGCTGGGGGCCATATATATCCATGAGAGCTGGGGGTCATATATACCCATGAGAGCTGGGCGCAATATATACCCATGAGAGCTGGGGGCAATATATACCCCATGAGAGCTGGGGGCAATATATACCCCATGATAGCTGGGGGCCATATATACCCATGAGAGCTGGGGCAATATATACCCCATGAGAGCTGGGGGCCATATATAACCATGTGAGCTGGGGGCAATATATATACCTACGTGAGCTGGGGGCAATATATATCCATATGAGCTGGGGCAATATATATCCATGTGAGCTGGGGCAATACTATCTTTTTTTATTTTGCAGGGGGAAAAAAAGTAAAAATATAGATCTTTTTTGGGGGGAGGGGGGCCCTTCATGGATTCTTGCACCGGGGCCCTCAGGTTTCTAGTTACGCCACTGCTGACCACCTTACAGTTATAAAGTGGTCAGGATGTGTAGAGTCTGCCCCCTCCACCCCAACCAGTGTCACAAGCAGCCAGGATTTTCAAATTTCCGGTCACCATGTTTGAACTGCTGGTCACCAGATCGGTCACCAGTGAGGTTGGCACACAGCGAGCAAGCCAACGTCACTCTCTCTGAGACCAATTAAGGTAGCCCACTGATGAAGCTACTTCTAGCGAAATGCGTTTGCGGTGTATTTTATTTATTGTTTTTCATAAAACCGATTGTGAATTTCCACCCTGTATGATCCTGGGTGATTTATTCCTTCGGCATCCTGAATAGATATTTCTAAGGATCTGGTTTCCTGCCTTGTGGACCTGAGGCTGGGGAATCGATGCCCCTTGATTTAAATCCACCGATCTGCCTTCTGTTTGGTGCCCATTTATTTTAAATCGGCACCAGAATATGTGAGTATATCTATTTTTTCACTCCTATCTGGGACGATACAGTCTGCACTTAATTCCTCCCTTGCATTTTTTTCCCTTTTTTCCTTCCACCTCCATCAACTGTTTCATTGAGGACTCGATCCCTGGCTGAATATCTTTTATTGAAACTGAAGATTGTGATTGCTAGCGCCGGACACCAGCTCTGTAACCTGCATCTTTATACCTAAACGGTTTTGGGGATTTGCCGTTTGTTTGGACAGCCTGGCTGCTGCATCTCGAATCTGGCCAGTATAAACAGCTTTTTTTCTTTTTATGTATGGACTATTTTTATACACACTATCTTTTATTCCATTTTTTCTGTTCACTTCATTTTTTCACCTTTAATTGTTTTATTCGTTTTTATGGACTTAAAGGAATAAATGTTTTTTTTTTTGTTTTGTTTGTTTGTTTTTTCACTTATTTATTGTATTTTGCTTAGTACTTTAACTGCAGCACAAGGATCAAGCACTGTGCCTTATTTCCAGCATCTGGACAAATTACCACGCCCTTTATAGAGCACCTTGCTCACTGATTGTGATATGGATCTATGGTGTTTTAGCCTTAGGCTAGGGTCAGACGAACGCATGTTTCACGTTGTCCGTGAAAAAGTGCGTTCGAACGAATGGACGTATTTTTTCACGGAATACGCGATAGCGGTCATACGATGCGCATTTTCGTCCGTGATTTTGTACGGATCATCAATAAAACCCTTTTTGCGTCTGGACGTTATGTTGGCCGGACGTGTGCAGCGTCTGACGTCTCCCAATCACGCAAACACGCCGCTATGCGGACGCAGCGCACTCTGTACGTCAGTACTAGCGGTTTGACGTTCTCGAAAAAATGCGTTCGTTTGCCACTTGCGTTGCGCGGCCGCACTTTTGTGCGGCCGTTCTTCATATGCAGCCCGGCATTGGACGTCATTTGCTGCTAGCACGGCTGTGATTTAGTGCGGTTAAACGCACGTTAAAACTGCTTTCGTCTGACCTTAGCCTTAGAACTACCTACAAATCATCTATTTTTGCAGAGTTCATTACATTTAACACTGTTTGATCTTATTGTTTGTGTTTTTTTTGGGTTTTTTTTGTTCTTGCAGTACACATTTTACTATTAAGTCACGTCCTTTGTAAGTTCACGGATGTCACATTTTTTTGTGGTTCCATATGTATTTTTTTGCTTAATAATAATTTTTATCCTTTTTTATTCTATTTCTGGTCAATACAGTCCTCTCACGCAGTGAGTCTCCTACTTATTTTTAGTTTTTTTATATACAGTCCATTTCCTTTTATTTTCCTGCCTATGCCAATAGAGCCATCTAATGGCGCCATACAGACACTACACCCATTTCAATTAAGGTAGCGATCAGTCCTAGAGAGCAGCCAATGGATTGGAACTGCACATGTGCTCAGCTCCGATCCATCGCTCTGCGCAGTCTCCACGGAACTTGCGTTCGTAAATTGCGCAAGTCCTGTTGTGATGCACAGTTTGCAGCTCCTACACTATTCAAGTTGCGTTGTGTAGGAGTGCAAATTGCATAAAAAAAGCTCCAGGAACCTCCAGGTTCGGGAGTCCCTGAGGAGGAGCTGGCCAACGCGAGGGAGAAAAGGTAAGTAAAGAAACCTAAAAAGTGTGTGTGGGGGGTAACAATAATTGGGCAGAGGCTGGCAGCCTCTTCCCAATTATTTAAGGGCAAAATAGGAAACAGTCAGGTATATTAAAAAACAGGTGAAACTCAGGAGAATGACTGGAGAAGTGAAATTTCTAGGTCAAAATAGCCAAACCAGAAAAATTCTCCCATTTTTCTCACTTTCCAAATTGGCTATTTGGTCTAGATTGTTCTCTTCTCCTGCCCAATTCTCCTGGATTTCACCTTTCTCTGAATAACTTTTTTGATAGAGGTTTTTAATGGTACAATAAAGATGCCGGTCAGCGCATTGTAGATTGCACATGACACTACCGATACCATTATTGCAGATAATTCAGTTGATGCTCCCACGAAATTTGGAAAGGTTACCGTGTCAAAGCATATCAGTGGCAGCAGAACAGTTACTCAGAAGTTAGCAGAAATCATAATGCTATAATTCCTGATCTATAACTCACACTGACCAACACTGAACCTCATTTTCTAGTTCTTCAAACTGCCTCGTCTATTGTCTCTTGCCTCTCCTCGTATATCCAGCTGGACCATCTTGTGTTACTTGTGCTCCATATTTCCCCTTTCTTGAGTCCCATGTATCCACAATGGATCCCTCTTTTGGAATTGCAATTACCCCTCTTGTGTCCCTTGTGCTCAAATTGCATCCTCCTGCATCCAATGTTATTTCTGTTGCCCCACTCTTGGATCTTCGGTTGTCTCATAATGGTGCCCACAGTGAGAACCCTCATAATGCTCATTTCCCTTTCTTGAGGATAGCCTCTTCAGGCAGTGCATGATTGATGCTTTCTTAAAGGGGCACTGTGAGTACCACAAAAACGTCAGCATGTTTCTGGGCTGTCAACCTCCCTTTCACACCCTTTACCCCGCTCCTTAACCATTGTTACAGCTTTTCAGAGTGGATGTCTGACTCATACCTTGAAGGCTGTTAATCAATGGTCGTCATATCAATTTCTCGCCATGTGTATCATTCTTGAACCAGTGCAATGTCATTACATACATACTGTAATGCAAGTCGATACTAGCGCACGTACACTAATGTCGTGGATGCTTCTCTGTGGAGCATTTGATTGGTGTCAAGTGCAGAATTAAAACCATATCATTGGACAGCATGCATCTATCTACTTCCTGTGGCTGGATGCCTGTGTCAGCAAAAAAAGCAGATCTCAAAATCATGAGTAGGGATGAGCCAAACACCCCCCGAGTTCGGTTCGGGTCCGAACCCGAACTTTCCATATGTTCGGATACGAACCCGAACCCGAACTCGAACTCAATGCAAGTCAATGGGGCTGAAAATTCGGTTTTTAGAGTGCCCTCCAAGAGGGCATATATGCTAGATATTTGCCATAAAAGGTGTATGGGGGTCCGGGTAGTGCCCTGGGGGACAGGAAACAAGGACAAAAAGTAAAAAGAAAAATGTTTTTAAAGGGACAGTGAGTTTTCCATGAAATAAGGGTTAAAAATAAAAACGAAAAATTCCTTCAAATATCGTGCCTAGGAGGTCCCCATAACCTGCCCGTGAAGTGGCAGATTTCTAGGATGTATAGAAACACTTAAAAACAAAAAATTACATTTCAAATGACGGTAAATGCTTTTCCTTTAATCTATCCATAAACAACTGCTTGGGGCGGCAGTCTGCATGAAAAGAGGAGACATTTTCAGACACGCAGAAAAAGTTTACTGATTTTTTGGCGGTGAAAAGCAGGAGAATGGAAAATTCTAGACCAAATAGTCGATTTGGAAAGTGAGATAAATGGGAGAATTTTTCTGGTTTGGCTATTTTGACCTAGAATTTTCTCTTCAGTCATTCTCCTGAGTTTCACCTTTCTCTGAATAACCCTGTCAGGGTTATTCAGAGAGCGGTGAAGAGCAGGAGAATGACTGGAGAATGGAAAATTCTAGGTCAAAATAGCCAAACCAAAAAAATTCTCCCATTTAGGCTAGGGTCAGACTAGCGAATTTTTAACGTGCGTTTAGGCGCACTTAATCACGGCCGCACTAGCAGCAAATGACGGCCAATATACGAAGTACGGTCGCACGACAGTCCGGCTGCGCAACGGAAGTGGAAAATGAACGCATTTTTTCGAGAACGCAGAACCGCTAGTACAGACGTACAGAGTACGCTGCGTCCACTAGCGGCGTGTGTGCGTGATTTGGAGACGTCAGACCCTGCTCATGTCCGGCCAACATAACGTCCAGACACCCAAAGTTTCCTGGTTTGGATCCGTAAAAAATCACGCACAAAAATGCGCATCGTATGATCGTTTTCGCGCATTCCGTGAAAAAATACGGCAATGCGTTCGGACGCACTTTTTGACAGTCGCTGTGAAAAATGTGTTAGTCTGACCCTAACCTTATCTCATTTTCCAAATCGGCTATTTGGTCCAGATTGTTCTCTTTTCCTGCCCTGCCCTGCTTTTCACCGCTCTCTAAATAACCCTGTGAAAGTTTAATCCCGAGGTGAAAAATAACATTGCTTTAGATGTTAAAAGCGGGCAATGAGGAAATTTTGTATTTTTTCACACCGCAGTTAAATGCAGCATATTAGGAAGTTTTAGGAGGGAAATTAACACTCACTCAGAACAGAAGCAGACACCCCACACCTTCATTCTACATAAAATGTATCAAATCAATTAGACCAGACTAAAACATCTGTTGTTGTTATGCCGTTTGAAAAAAAAGGTCATTTAGAGGTGAGAAGAATCTTTGCACGTACACATTAGTTTTTAATTCAATATCTAATAAACCGTTGCTTATAATATTCTGCAGTAAAGAGTCTCTTTATTTCTAGATTTTTTAAGCATTGTTTATACTTTTTTCAAAATTTCTTTTTTGTTTCCGAACTCGAACTGAACACGCCCAAAAAGTTCGAAGTTCGCGAACTTTCGAACTGCCAAAGTTCGGGCCGAACTCCGAACCAACCGAACCCGAACAGCTCATCCCTAATCATGAGGGTCGTAAAATAAATGTAATAGGTTTTTTTTCCTAAAAAAAAGTCAACGCAGCATTTTAATCCCAAATATTTTACTATGCTGTAAGTAATTGAGTTGGCAAACATGTTGCAATGCTTTCCATCGCCTATCCTGTTATTACATAACCATATTGCCAAGAGAAGCCTGAGCAAATGAGGTTGCATGAATGTGAATTGAGTAATGCCTGCACATTTAAATAACTGGCTTTGCTTTCATTTACAGAATACACTGGACAAGTGACATATAAAACAGACTGTCTGGTCAAACACTGGGCTCCCGGGTCAAACACTGGACACCTGGCAACCCTAGTGACACTAAGTACATGTAAAAAGTACAAATCTGCATATTTTATTTAAGGTGACAATACCCTCCTTCATCGTTTAAAGACATTTCTGTATATTTAAGGCTAGGGTCAGACGAACGCATTTTCACGTTGTCTGTGAAAAAGTGCGTTCGAACGAATGGACGTATTTTTTCACGGAATACGCGATAGCTTTCATACGATGCGCATTTGCATCCGTGATTTTGTACGGATCATCAATAAAACACTTTGTGCATCTGGACGTTATGTTGGCCGGACATTAGCAGTGTCTGACATCTCAAAATCACGCACACACGCCGCTAGCGGACGCAGCGCACTCTGTACAACCGTACTAGAGATTTTACGTTCTCGACAAAATGCGTTCGTTTGCCACTTGCGTTGCGCAGCCGGACTTTTGTGCGACCGTACTTCGTATATTGGCCGTCATTGCCTGGCACTTGCTGCTAGTGCGGCCGTGATTAAGTGCGCCAGAACGCACGTTTAAAGTGCTCTAGTCTGACCCTAGCCTCAGAAGAATAAGCCGCCTCTCAATTAAAATTTTTAAAAAGGAAAATACAAGAATTATTTGCATGATTTGCCTATAAAAGATATGTAAAAGGAGTCCCATGTGTAAATGTTGCAAAATTCCATAGGTGATAAATGTACCCAACAATTTAAATCCAATTCTAGTCATACTAATTTTCATATGGATACATATATTACGTGTAATTCCTCTAACGTTATTTATTTATTGTGGTGCACTGCCCATGTGGCCTTCAATATGTGGGGCGTACCACCAGGATGCTTAAAGTTAGGATTTCCGAGCATATTTATAATATCAAAAGACAGTATGACAAACATAGTGTGTCGGCACACTTTTTTAAACATCATACTAGCGATCCGAGGGTATTAGGTTTTATGGGGATCCAACAAATTGAGAAACATTGGAGAGGGGGTAATCACCTTAATAATATTAACAAATTGGAAGCGAGGTGGATTTTTAATATGGGGTGTTTATCCCCTGATGGGCTAAATATAGATATTGAAATTAATGGGTTATTATGAATTTCCTTATTTCCTCCTTCGCTTTCTTTTCTCTTTTTTCTTCCGATATTTGATATAGCATTTTTTAATATATTTTTCATATTTTTTATTTTTATCTTTAATATGTTATTTCCTTTCACTGTATTTGCTTATTGCATTTATCGGGATTAATGTGTTTTTTATGTTGTTTTATCATGTATGCTAATATTGATATGTATAAAACATAACAAGGAGAAAAAATGTCATCTGCGCTTATTCCCATTATACCGTGTGAAACAAAACACAATTAGAGGCTTTGGTTTCTATTAATGGCCATTAATAGAAACCAAAGCCTCTAATTGTGTTTTGTTTCACACGGTATAATGGGAATAAGCGCAGATGACATTTTTTCTCCTTGTTATGTTTTATACATGTTGCTGGGCTGGGTACATTTGGTGGTTGCAGCCGCCCCATCGGGGAATAGGCGCGACACCACCCCTCCTGTACTAATATTGATATGTGTTTGCATATTCTTGTAATGATAGAGAATCCTTTAGCTATGCATCACAAATCATATTCGATGATATATATTATCACTTTTACGGCTGATTTTTCCCAAATCAAAAATGGCGTCCATGTCTTTGTGTGGGCAGACGATACCCTGGAGTTGGTGGAAGGCTTACGCGTCCACCCAGAACAGGAAATACGTAATTTTAAATCGTCAGAACACGGTAGAATGTGAAACTGAGAGACGCTGAGAGCTCTATCATGGCACCATTCCTAAAGACTTCCGGTTTTTGGAACACTTCACTAAATTACAAAAAAAGCCCACCAAAATCTTCAGCTCCAGGCCCATAGAGATCTTAATCCGGGCCTGCTTGGAGTCCTACCCAAATGGTCATTTTCCGGTGTGGAACCAGATGAGGAGACACAAGTTCACTAATCCGGTGGTAGCGGTTGGTGAGGATTCTACCAGCTACCAGCTATCATCACACTCTATACGCTGTTACAGCTTAGAGCCGGCTTTCATTGGCTCTTTAAAGAGTGAGTTGGATGTGTTTACCCTTCCCTATGTGTCTTCAGTATCAGACATACTGTGCAATGTATGTTCTGTTTTGTATATTTTAGGACATTGAGAGGGAAGAATAATAAGAAAAAAGAAAGAAATTTTGGATCTGTACGTTTGCGCTAGGACTCCTTTTACATATCTTTTATTGATCTCTTGGTGTGTACATTGGAATGAGTACGCACAGGATCTTGCTGAATGCGCATATATATAGACTTTTGTTCGATCTGCGCCCATTCACTTTCTTTCTGTTCATGTTTTACCTACACATTTTGTTTTTTGTTTTGGACAGTTCAATTGGGGGGTGGAGTCAATGTATTACGTGACGGGTCTGACGTTCAACCATCATTAAACTTCACTAGCCACCACTGCTTTAGGCTTATTCAGTAGGTCTTTAGACCCTGACTGCACATTACGCTAGCCATGATAACAGCGAGAATGTATTGAAAGAAGAGAGCAGGAGTATCCTGTTATGTGTCTTCTTCATCTTTCTTAGCCAATCTTTGTACTCTTAGTACTGGAACTTAAGGCAGAGGTTTGGGCTCACTGATGGGATGTCATTTATTTGTCTTTGATAGCCTTATCAATGGAAAAATGGAAAGGAAGAAAGTATACAGATTGGAAACCTTTATCCAGAATTCTGAAATCCGTAAGACTCCAAAATCCAGTGGAAGTTTCCGAACTTCAGAATTACTTACTTCACTGATGCTACAAACAGGACTTGCTGCAGTCCACTCTTCCGACGGTTGCATCACATTGCCGCACAGATTGGGGGGACTCTGTGAAGCCCTGGCATGGGACACTCTGACATGCTGCACAGAGACATGTTGGCTTTGAGCAGTATGACTCTTGGAAAAGGATGCTCAGCGTCTTCCAGCATGTGTACATGCTGGAGATGCAGTGGGAGGTAGATTGCATCTCTCCTGCCTTGATATCGGATTCTCATGGATTCCGAAGTCCAGAATGCCCGTGTCCTGACTGAGCATTCCGGATTAGGGGTGCTCATCCTGTACTGAAATAGCTCATAAAGGAAATTCGATATAGCATTGATCTCTATGATGAAAGCTATATTTGTTGAATTATGAGATGTCTGCCAAAGTCATAAACAGCAGGTTCACTTTAAGCATTCATACATAAATCGGTGTTACTTGTGCCAGAGCTCTAAGAGTAATTCATCCACTGCAAGACTCATATTCTGGAATGGAGTTTGGGGGCCATTAGCCTACAGGACAATGAGCACAAACCCAGGACCGTCCCTGAAAAACTGAGAATGTTGTGGAATTCTAATGTATCAACCCCTTGTACACTGATCCTGTAAAAGCGCTGCGGAATATGTGGCGCTATATAAATAAAGGATAATAAATAAAGGATAATAATAATGTTGGCAACTATGTACTAGTATGTATCCTATACACTCTCCTTAGAAGGTCCACTGGAAGGGCTCAGAATCCCCATCACATATAAAGCCAGGGCTTGGATCTAAATGATTATTTTCCAATCGTTTAGAATTGTGCTTATCTAATTATTTATTATTATGCTGTAATTGTGATAAGCTTCTAGACTGCATACTGCATTTATAAAGGGAATACAGTATTACGCTGATATCAGCACCGCTCCCTCCTGAGCCATATCTAAGAGCTCTTTTCTCACACCTGTAAATAACTTCCTCCTGAAAGTAATTCCTGTTTTTCAGATTCTGTTGAACTTTGAAGTAAGAAAAAGGTGCGTCTCTGATAATACAACAAAGAAGCTAAGAAAGTATTTCTCCTTAAGTTTCTCTTTGTCTCTTTCCATACAGTGGTAATTTGTCAAATCTGTCAAAATTGAAATCTCAGTACCATTTGTACCAGATATGTTGTTTGTGCCTGAAAAGGAAAGACAAGAATTACTCATAATGTTTCATGATTCAAAACCAGCAGGTCATCCTCAAGACTCTTACCAGTATCTCCAGACAGTTCTGGTGGCCCACCATGCGACAGGACGTATGTCTGTTTGTTTTGGCTTGTCAAGTCTGTGCCAGAAGCAAAACCAGTAAAACCTTGCCTGTCGGTCTATTGCAGCCTTTACCCATTCCTAATAGGCCTTGGTCTCATCTATCCATGGATTTTATTGTGGACTTGCCGAAGTCCAAGGGTCATACTGTGGTTCTGACAGTTGTAGACCGCTTCTCCAAAATGGCTCATTTTATTCCTTTACCTAAGCTTCCTACAGCCAAAGAACTGGCGGTTGTCTTTGCTAGAGAGATTGTATGAATACATGGGGTTCCGTCTGAAATAGTCTCTGACAGAGGAGCTCAGTTTGTCTCTCATTTCTGGAGGGATTTCTGTGAGGAGATGGGGGTGCGATTGGCCTTCTCTTCAGCATATCATCCACAAACCAAAGGGGCAGCAGAGAGGGCAAATCAGGGTCTCGAGCAGTACATACGTTGCTTTACTACACAACAACAAGACAATTGGTCGGAGTTGTTGCCCTGGGCCGAGTATGCACGTAATATCGCCGTTAACGAGACAACTGGCCACTCTCCTTTTTCTGCTATCTATGGTTTTTTCCCTCCGGCTCTACCACTTCAGTTTGCTGAACAGGCCATCCCGGCTCTCGATGAACATCTCACACAACTACAGGATATTTGGAGACAGATTCGTGAAAACATGGAGCGCAATGTTGCTGTCCAGAAACGCAAGGCTGACAGGCATAGGTTACAAGCTCCTTCCTACAACGTGGGGGATAGAGTTTGGTTGTCCACTAGGAATGTGAAGTTGCGGGTGCCTTCTATGAAAATGGCACCTTGGTTTATCGGTCCATACAAGATCATTCGCAGCGTTAACCCTGTGGCTTATGCTCTTGCCCTTCCTAGACATCTTCGCTTGCACAACGTCTTCCACACCTCCCTACTGAAGCCTTTGTTGTGAAACAGGTACACGCGGGTCGTTCCTCCTCCTCCACCTGTTCAGGTTGATGGAGAGACGGAGTATGAGGTTAGGAAAGTTCTGGATTCTAGGCTATTCAGGGGTGCTCTGCAGTACCTGGTCGATTGGGTGGGTTATGGTCCGGAGGACCGGTCCTGGATTCCGGTTTCCAACATGTCTGCCTCTAGGTTGGTCAGGGCGTTCCATGCCTCGCACCCCGATCGCCCGGGTGGTCGTCCTGCCACTCGCCCAGGTGGTCGTCCTGCCACTTGTCCTGTTGGTCGTCCGGTGGCCTCCCGTGGAGGGGGGTACTGTAACGTTGGGGGCTGCCAGTCTTTCCGGTGTGCTTGACGGCAGCATGTCTGATGCTGCTCGCTCACCAACGCCCGGTTTAAAGTGAAACAGGCAGGGAGGTGGCTGCATGAGGTGCGGCTTGAGAGGGGGGCGTGGTCTGGTGAAGGTCTTTTATAAACCAACAGTTCCTTCTAAGCAGTGCCAGATTGTGGTTATCCATAACTGAGCTCCCTGTATCTTGAATTCTCTCGTGATTTAACCTGTTATTGACCTCTGCTTGTTTTCTGACTATTCTGCCTTCCGTTGCCCTAGCCTATTTTCTTGTACTACGCTCCTGCACTGATATCGACCCGGCTATTCCCTTTGACTATTCTATACTCTGTATTCCTGATTCTGGCTCGTCTGACTACCCCCGTGTTGCTGACCTGGTTTTGTATTACGACATTGTCTTCGATTAACCCTTTCTGTCTAGCTAGTATACCTGGCCAATTCTAAGGACCAGACAGTTAGGGATTCTTCTACGGCTACCCTGTTGGTAGCTTCTGGGCTCTGTGGAGTGTTGGGCTTTAAGGACTGCGTGGTGGGATCCGGGAACCGTGACAGAGCTTGACTTCAGTGTCTGAGGATGCTGAAGTCAGAACGCCGCGGGACCCCGGACAGAGAGGTGAGTATCTTCGCCGGGGGTCCCGCAGAGCTGATGACGTGTGGGACACGTCCTCCTCAGCATACAGTGGGAGTAACTGAGGACGTGTCCCACACGTCGTCAGCAGTGAAGGGGTTAAAAACTTTTTTTTTTTTTACTTTTTGTCCTTGTTTCCTGTCCCCCAGGGCACTACCCGGACCCAGACATTGTTTTTTAGTGTTTCTATACATCCTAGAAATCCGCCACTTCACGGGCAGGTTATGGGGACCTCCTAGGCACGATATTTGAAGGAATTTTTCGTTTTTATTTTTAACCCTTATTTTATGGAAAACTCACTGTCCCTTTAAAAACGTTTTTTTAAAAAACTTTTTGTCCCTGTTTCCTGTCCCCCAGGGCACTACCCGGACCCCTATACACCTTTTATGGCAAATATCTAGCATATATGCCCTCTTGGAGGGCACTCTAAAAATCGAACTTTGAGTCCCATTGACTTGTATTGAGTTCGTGTTCGAGTTCGAACTTTTGAAAAGTTCGAGTTCGAATGCGAACCGAACTCGGGGGTGTTCGGCTCATCCCTAGTTCCAACACAGGAGAGAGATCGGGAGAGGAAAGGTAGATTTGGGTGTCATCAGCATAGAGATGGTATTGGAATCCAAAGGAAGAAATGAGGTTACCAATAGAGGCGGTATAGATCGAGAAGAGAAGGGGAGCCAGAACAGAGCTTGAGGCACCCCTAAAAATATAAGAAAAAGTATTGTTCAGATGTGAAATCCCAATCTTTGAGCAACTGATTGCGAGAGTTGAAACTGTTGCCGCTATATAAATGAGGACAATAATAATAATTATCACCATCGCTGATGTTGTTGGCCCCTTCTTGCTAGCTTGGTCCTGTGATCGCCGTAGCTTACAGGGGATGCTTTCGGGGAAGGAGCGCTGAACCTGATGTGGAGATGTACTTTCTGTTTGTTTCTGAATCTGCGCGTTCTGTTCGTTGACCTGTGTTGTTCGTTTATTTTCTTTATTTTTTTCCATTTTGTTATTTTTTCTTTCTCTTGTTATCTTGAAGACTAATAAAACTTTCATGATTTAAAAACATATATTGAAAAAAAATGGGCAAATGCTGTCACCAACATCTACCCAATGATTTAATGGGATTAAAATGCGGTGAGGTGAAAAATCACCAGAGAGCCCCTTTGAAGATGTCATCTCACAGTCAGTCAGCTTTGGCCTGGTCTCCTCCAGCTTGTGTAATGGCGATGCAGACATTGCCCGGTCAGGGTCAGGCGTGCACCTGAGCTCAGGCCGCCGGATTGCATAAATCAATGGCATCCAAAAATGACAGAAGATCCAGAAAATGCCATGAATCCAGTCAATGAGAGATATTTGAGTTTATGGGAGGGATTACCCTGAAATAAAATTTCTAGGTGAGCTTTGAGCACATTGTGAAACTGCTGGCTTCATGAAACTGAGATTTGCTGAGATTTCAGTGTTTCTGAAGTAACAAAAAAATAAAATCTTCAAATTTGAAAAAAGAGGCTAATGAATTCATCAAATCAGTGCTTTTTTTGGACAGTAGTGTATTCAGTGTACTGTGTATGCATTCCCCTGTGTCAGTCGCCTCGTATCACAGTTTAGTGAATAAACCCAAACTCCTCTTCCAAGGCCACGCCCCGTCCTGCTCTCTCTCCGCTTCCCCCCGCCTGCTGGCCCCACCGCGCGCCGCTCGCCATTTCCACGACGTCCAATGGCAAGCGATGAGCCGAGAGCAACCCATCCAACCACAGAGAAGGTGTGAACGCAGCCTCGATTCTCATTGGCTACTGTCCCTTGACACTAGTGAAGCAGGCGAGTTGGCAGGTTCAGTCCCCTGCTGCCAGTCCAGCAGGACAGTAAAAGAGGGTGGGGTCTTGTCGCCGCCGCCTCCTCCCTGTGTTACCTGTCTCCAGTCACCGCTGCTTCCCGCCCACACACAGTCACACGCAGCTCTCCCGACTGTACTTGGCGGCTCCCTGGCTGTGACTGAAGAGACCGGTGGCTTGTCACATTAAGCATGCCGAGCCAGGTAAATGCAGCAGGGGAGGTGGCGGAAGAGCTGACTATCTATCCTCCTCCTCCGGGCCTGCAGGAGCATGCCTACATCCCGGGCTTCAGCCACTACACTGAATTATACAAGAAATCCATCCGCAACCCGCAAGGTATTTCCATCTCCTGCCCCGGCATCCCCAGCAGCATCCCCAGCAGCATCCCCAGCGGCATCCCCAGCAGCCATCCCCAGCGGCATCCCAGCGGCATCCAGCGGCATCCCCAGCGGCATCCCAGCGGCATCCCCAGCGGCATCCCCAGCGGCATCCCCAGCAGCATCCCCAGCGGCATCCCAGCGGCATCCCCAGCGGCATCCCAGCAGCATCCCCAGCGGCATCCCCAGCGGCATCCCAGCGGCCATCCCAGCAGCATCCCCAGCGGCAATCCCCATCCAGCGGCAATCCCCAGCGGCATCCCCAGCGGCATCCCAGCAAATCCCAGCGGCATCCCCAAGCAGCATCCCCAGCGGCATCCCAGCAGCATCCCCAGCGGCATCCCAGCGGCATCCCCAGCGGCATCCCAGCGGCATCCCCAGCGGCATCCCCAGCGGGCAGCATCCCCAGCGGCATCCCCAGCGGCATCCCCAGCGGCCATCCCCCAGCGGTTCCCAGCAGCACCAGCATTTCCCCAGCGTGTTTCCCCAGCAGCATCCCCAGCGGTTCCCCAGCGGCATCCCAGCAGCATCCCCAGCGGCATCCCCAGCAGCATCCCCAGCAGCATCCCCAGCGGCATCCCCAGCGGCATCCCCAGCGGTTCCCCAGCAGCATCCCCAGCGGTTCCCCAGCAGCATCCCCAGCGGTTCCCCAGCAGCATCCCCAGCGGCATCCCAGCAGCATCCCCAGCGGTTCCCCAGCAGCATCCCCAGCGGTTCCCCAGCGGCATCCCAGCAGCATCCCCAGCGGTTCCCCAGCAGCATCCCCAGCGGTTCCCCAGCGGTTCCCCAGCAGCATCCCCAGCGGTTCCCCAGCAGCATCCCAGCAGCATCCCCAGCGGTTCCCCAGCGGTTCCCCAGCAGCATCCCAGCAGCATCCCCAGCGGTTCCCCAGCAGCATCCCCAGCGGTTCCCCAGCAGCATCCCCAGCGGTTCCCCAGCAGCATCCCAGCAGCATCCCCAGCGGCATCCCAGGCCTGGTCCCTGGGGCCTCCCTAAACCTCAGGGAAAAGAGCAATATCTCACAATATCCCCTAAAAATCTGCTTTAACAGCCTATTAAACCTGACATTCCACAGACTTGGATTATTATCTAATGATTTCTTAATTCTCAGGATTATTTAATCATTTAATGATTGATGGTCACATAAAATAACCCATTTAAACCCATATTTAGCATTTTATCGTGTGTGTGTATATAATATATGTGTGTTTATGCCCTATGTCTGGTTTTTAACCTTGTTAGGACCGTGGCCGGATTCATGTAGATTTGCGTGGCCTTTGTTTAATAGAGCAAATTAACAGATTGAGCACATTGAGGAACAATGGGTAAAAAAACCCTGCTCAAGAGCTTGCAATCTAAGGCTAGGGTCAGACGAGCGCATTTTGTACGGACTGTGCGCCCGTGCAGTACGGACGCACGTTCTGACGGAAGACGCAGTAGTGGCCACACAGTCCGTTTTTGTGACTGATGTTATTTTTGACGGATGTAGATGGGAAATGAAAAACCATTTTGTCCGTCAAAAATGCTGGACGCATAAATGCTGTCTGAATGACTTCGTTCCATCACTCACACACAAAGCTATGCGAACGTTGCACACTCCACACGTCCGTTGTAGTGGTATTACGTTCTTGCCTAACCTGCGTCCGTTTGCCGCGTCCGTGCAGACGTACTTCGTGTGTGGGGCTCCATTGGTGAGAATGCTATGCTGCCACGGACGTACAAATGTGCGGCAACATGGACGTTATAGCTGCGCTCGTCTGACCCCAGCCTAAGAATCCACATCAGTACGTGCTTATTATGTAATAACCTTTCTTCTATTGTCTTATCACAGGACTTGACAAATCCAGGTGTTCGGAAGTTGCAGCATCCTTGAATTTTTATTTTTTCTCCAGCACCTGATTGCTTGAATTATTCTACATAGATCTGTGTATCAAAGCTTTGCCTGGCTCCTAAAAATGCATAGATTGCTCCCAGATTTGATAACGATTTGTCAAGCTCTGTCTTAATGCAACAAATGGGACAGTAATGGCTATTGTTTACTGAGGGGGTTATACGGGAACGCAAAACTCACCAACAAACACCAGCGTTACACATGAGCAAAATCCAAACCTCAACAGGAGAAGCTTCTCCTGTCACTCGTGAAATTCCACAATTCTAATTTACCTATGGTTGTTGCAACATTGCAGTTCTTTTCACCGGCATTTGCAACACCGTCACGATACTGAATAAACCTTAAACTACTTCTACTTTTATTTATTTATTTTTTATTCTCATTCCCGCAGGTTGGAGTAAAATCACATGAGCAGGGCCGGATTAACATAGGGGCAGATGGAGCAGCAGCTCCATGCCCCAGAATTGGCCCACAGAAAGGATAAATTTGTCTGCATTGATGGGCATTTGGACCCCTATATCTCCACCTCCGTAGCAGCTACAGAGTCATGTGAGGTATCACCGGAAAGGCCAGAGTATGACCTTTCCAATGATAACAAACATGGCCAAGTGTTATGTAACAGTAAAAGTAAAATAATAAGTATTTTTGTCTTTTTCTTTCTAACACAGCAATATTTTTCACTTTTCAATTATAAAGTGAACAGTGATGCTGCAGTGACTCACCATCTCATTTTTCATGTCTCTAACAAGTGTGGAGGTGATGGTACAATCCATTATTACAAATTGTTATAACAAGAACCTAAACCGCCGCACTGCAGAGAAGTGCACTGGGGGGGGGGCTTTGGAACCTTGCGCCCCTAATCTTTACACCTCGCAAGGTCAACTGAGGTGTCAAACAGGACAGAGTCTGGCCTTTGCTTTGATACCAAACATGACAATGTATAATCTAAATAGAAAAAGAAAACCAAAAAAATTATTTTATTTTTTGTTCCAAAGCGATGGTATTGTCCATTTGTCACTTATAAAATGAGAGATACCACTGCCATTACTCACCTTCTCCTTTCCCACGCTGGGAGCAAGGTCAGTGTTTTATACATAGTCATATTATTCATAAAACACCATTATCCAAAGCACATGGAAAATATCTAAATTTCTTTGGTTAAAATTGTATAATTTTCTCAGAAAAATGCAGTAACCGGTTCCCATTTATTTATTTTTTTAACAAGAATTCCCTATAGAATATATGACCACAGAGGTTTGGATGATAAAATAGGAAAAAATAATTTTAAACGCTGGGATGATTGAAATCTGAATGGAAATTTCCTCACACAGTATCTGCCTGGTTAGATATACCCGTATCTGCCTGGTTAGATATACCTATATCTGCACTATTAAATAGCCTAAATATGTTGTAATTTCACTAAATTCCTAAAAAAGCCCACCAAGATATTCAGCTCCAGGCCCATAGAGATTTTAATCCGGCCCTGCACATGAGTTGTTATCCAGTATGCGCTGGCATTGCAAACACGGGCAAAAATTTGCAGAAGTGCAATGTCGAAAAAACACCAGTGACTATCAAGATCCAAAAAGCAACAGGAGAAGCTTCACAATTCAGTTTCACACTGCAACTTCTCCCGCCACTCTTTGGATTTTTAGTATTGAGAAATGCCGGTGTTTGTAAACGTGCAATACTGGCGATTTCCCCCCCCCCCTTTTATTTTAACACCGGCGCTTAGTGTATAACCCCTATGACAGGGGATGAATCTAATAAGAGGCTGAGCATCATGGGAGATGTAGTTCTAAAACCTCTGGAGGGCCAAGGTTGCTGACCCCGTTGCTGTAATAAGAATGTGGTTACAGGTTTTTGTTTTTTTAAAACAGTATGACCGTCTCAATCTACATTTACTATCTGTAGCCATTTTATTTTATTGTATCTTTACCTAAAAGAAATTTCATAACATAATCCATTATTTATTTCATACCTGGAATAAATCTTTCCTTGTAAAAGAAAAAAATGCAGATTTCTTTCTCTAGACCTAAACGCGTGCATTGCTCACAAGCTGCCCATGCGCCACCATCTGCGACTGCCCATGCGCCAGCATCTGTGCCTGCCATGCGCCAGCATCTGCGACTGCCATGCGCCAGCATCTGCGACTGCCCATGCGCCAGCATCTGCGCCTGCCATGCACCAGCATCTGCGCCTGCCCATGCGCCAGCATCTGCGCCTGCCCATGCGCCAGCATCTGCGCCTGCCATGCACCAGCATCTGCGACTGCCCATGCGCCAGCATCTGCGCCAGCATCTGCGCCTGCCCATGCGCCAGCATCTGCGCCTGCCCATGCGCCAGCATCTGCGCCTGCCATGCGCCAGCATCTGCGACTGCCATGCGCCAGCATTTGCGACTGCCATGCGCTGCTATGCGAATCATTGTGTGTTTCAGGGAGGTTTCTATATGGGATCTGAGGAACAGGGACCTTGCTGGCAAGTAAAGAGGCAGAAAAGCGTTGCTACCACCGTGGGAGCAAAACCTGTTGTTTGGTAATCCTCTGGGTGCTCCACCAGGGGCCTGCTGTCCCGTACCAGACTTTCACAAAAACGATGGGCTACACCAAAAGTAACCATAAAAGGAATCTTTATTCAACGCACGAGGGGCTAAAAGTGCGACGTTTCGGCTCTAGGCCTTAGTCACTAAGGCCTAGAGGAGAAACGTTGCAATTTTAGCCCCCTTGGGCAGTGAATTAAGTTTCCTTTTTATGGTTACTTTTGGTGTGGCCCATCGTTTTTGTGAAATTGCTGGCGAGTAAGCCCCGTGTGTTTAGGTCAGGAGGGAGAAGTCTGCAGACTCTTCTCTTGCAAGAGGGATAACTGTGTAGGTTGGAAATAAATAATTCATGTAAACAGGGAAAATTCTTGTTTTTTAAAATGTTGAATTAATTCAGGTAAAGTTTATAATCAGCTAAAATATTGCTTTAAATCACCAATCCACATTTAATTCTCCCGCTCGCTCTCTGTATCCTTGTCCCGCGCAGAATTCTGGATGGATGTAGCTCGGGAGTTCTATTGGCAGACGCCTCCCAGCGGGAAGGTGCTGGATTATAATTTCGATATCACCAAGGGCAAGATATTCGTGGAATTCATGAAAGGAGCGAAAACTAATGTCTGCTACAATGTCCTGGACAGAGTTGTCATGGAGAAAAACCTGGGGGACAAGACAGCATATTTCTGGTAATGTTCATCGTCCAACAGGTTGACAAGCCGCAATGTGACCTAAATAACAATGCAGATTCTTGCAGGACACCTTGAACCACCTCTGGCCTAGCGTGCACACATTAAATGCTTCTTTTAAAATTATTTTGTAAAAATACCTCCCGGAAACCTTTCTGGTTTTCCTGTAATAGGTTACAAATGGCTTACTTTTAAACTGATGAACTGACCGGTCACCTCTGCACTCTGTGAGTTATTTATTTTTTATTTTTACAAAAAACTGTAATGACAGGACATGATTTTAATTTTTTTTTTTTTCCTGCGTAACAAAAATAAGATTATCCTCCCATCGGCAGTACAGCATGAAGTCCAGTTCTTGGCGCTGCCATTCCATTGATCCATCATTGCATGCTTCAGAACACAAAACAGGAATCTTAAGTTATGGAGATTCATTTTATTAGTATTATCGATTCCAATACATGACGAGTCCTCTTTAAAGTATTTCTTGAAAGGCCTGTAGCTGGTAATGGAACACTCTACACATCGTGACCACTCTAATTTTAATGTGGTCAGGATGTGAGGAGTGTCCCATCCCCCCAGCCCAGCCAAACTAGTTAAAAAGCTGTGTGAAGTGGAGGAGTTTCCTCCACCCCACCCAGCATCACCATTAGCCAGGGTATTTGAATTTCCTGGCTGCTGGTTGCTAGTGACATCGGCATGCAGTGTGTCGACGTCACCATCTCAAATTGGGGTAGTGAACGGTCTAAGGTCGCGATGCATTGGCTCTGTGCTTGCGCGTAGCTCTGATCAATTGCTATGCGTAGGCGCTACAGAACATGCGTAAGTAAAGTTTGTTAGTTCTGATGCGCTGGACAATTGCGTTTCCTATGCTTCGCAAGTAGTGCAGGGAGCATAAATTTGCAGAAAAGCCTCAGGGATGTCTAGGTTCGGGAGTCCCTGAGCTGATGAGGAGGCGCTGAGGGTCAAAAGGCGAGTAATATCACCAAAAAGAAGAAAAATAAATATAAAAAATAATTGGACAGAAGCTGTCAGCAAGCTCTTGTATTGTTTGTTTATTTATAAAGGATTTTACCAGGATGGATACATTGAGATTTCTCTCGTTTTAAAGTACGTCCTGGGTTCAATAACATTGAGTTGTTACAGAAATACAAAGTAATACAATGCAAGATATAAAAAAAAACACAAATACATACATAGCTACAGTTGTGTAGTTTTATTGTGAGAAAACGGCAACGTAATTCTGCTTTGATAGGAAGCTGGGTAGTGTGGTAGGAGGCCGGGAACTGCTGGTTATCTGTCCTGATAAAGGACCTTTCTTCTATAATCGCTGTTAAAGTGACATGAGACTTTTCCAAAGACTTTACTGTCCCAGAACAATGTATTCCAGTTAAAATACATATCGTACAAATCATCCCTTGATATGCACTGATACGGTTTCCCACTGAAGTCATTAAAATGCATTTATTGCATGTTTATTGGATACAGATTGGAGCTGTACGGTTCCAAACCTTGACCTCAGAGTGTGTGTGTGTGTGTGTGTGTGTGTGTGTGTGTGTGTGTGTGTGTGTGTGTGTGGGGGGGGGGGGGGTTCATAGAGGTACAGCATTCAGTATGTATGTGATGATAAATCCTTTTTTTTTTTTTTAATCGGGGGGAAATGCATTGTGTAAGGCAGCTGGAGTTAGAAGCCCACAGCTAATTAACGACGTGGTGATTAACAGATTTTTCGTATAACCGTCTTTAACAGGAATCTAAAACACTCCCTAAGATAAAGGAAGGGGTCCTGTGGCAGAGACTGGGATATTTACGGTATTGATCGGGGCAGCACACTGACAGGTCAAGATACAGGAAACAATGAAAGTGTATGCTTCCTGACGGCTCAGAATAAATGGAGCGATTGGGAGAGCGCTCAACAAACGAGTGCAGAGAATTAATGGAGAGAGCACCTTGAATTGGCAGATGTAATGACACCGATGGCAAGCAATACTAATCTTCTATACACATAACTGATTATTTTCAGTCTCTGAGTCATAAATGGTTTTGATTTGTCATTCAGAAAAATGTAAGCACTACGTATTATTTCCTCTTTAATGAAATCAAGGCCTTTAAATATGAGTCATAGTCAGTGAATATATATATATATATCTCTATCTATATCGTGCTTGTTGACACACATGGCATTTCCCTTCTGTGACCGTTCTCAACTCTGTGTATTTATGCCATTTCTTTCCCCCTCACTCTTCCCCTTAAACTGACTTCAGGATATGACCGGCAGAGCTGATACAAAAATCTATCAAGATCATTTCACGGCCATTCCTTAACAGCCTTTTTTATTCAAGTTCGAGTTAGTAAATATAGTCTGGTGAAAGAATTGAGCTGTTGCAGTATTTTGTACATAAAATGTGCCCGATTTCAATCAGACCAATAAGCAAACTGCCCCAGTCACTATCACAAGCAAGCCTTGCTGTGTTGCAGATTACTGTTAATTATCAGCTCCTGTATTTTGTATAGGAGTTGTTAATTTGCGTCTAGGTGATGAAGAACACGCTATTCAAACTTCACTCAATTTTCACAACTCCAGACATTATTCAGGAGTGAATACTGTCTCTCAAACCCTGGTTTTAGGGGATTTTTTGTTAAATCCTTTATTTTTCTCTTATCCCATGGTATCCCACAGTGCAGAGGGCATGCGGCAAAACACTGGGAACAAATGGTTTCCATTGTTCTTCTGCCGCCCATGCACAAACGCACATACACAGCTCTCCAAGGGTCATTCATGACTCCATGGAGTCCTGTAGATTCCAGGAACCTTCATCCATTCTCCTATATTTCTATAGATCAAAAACTCCCAACAATCCGTCATAGACTGTTGTAACCATGTTTGCCTAAAAACTAGTGCTGAAATAATCTAATAATATTGCTGGAAGCAGTGTCCGCTGTTTTTATTATTTTCTGTTTGCCTAACAATACATAACAAAAGATCAGCTTTCGAGAGACTGTTATCTTCAGGTCAGAAGCACTGAAGAAGAGCGGAGAGCCTCAAAGGCTTGTCTTTTATATATTCATCCTTTTAAAGTATCACTACATGCGTCAATCTAAAAGACTAAAACTTCAAACAAACTCAGATGCACTTTAAATGCTCTAAAATAATAACTTTTACTGCTTAATTATTTTAACAAATGCGCTGTGTTATGTGGTTTTGCATTTCCTTGGAGTAGAGGTAACATCACTGCTCTATAACTGGAGAGAGACTGTGGAGACACAGGTTCGGTCCCGGCAAGAGCACCTCTCCAGTAAGTGTCCTTGGGCAAGACACCTAACGGTACATACTCGCCACCCAGGACATACTTGAAAACGAGAGAAATCTCAATGTATCCTTCCTGGTAAAATACTTTCTCAAAAAAAAATAAAAAATTAGCGTTTAAAATCCTATGCAAACACCACCTTCAAAAAAATTTAGGGGTAGAAGAATATAAATATTTAAAGGGATACTGACTCAAAAGAAAAGTTCTTATTTTGTTTGTTTTATGTTGCTGTTATCTTACATGTGCTTTGTTTTTCTCTTGTACATTAAGAAAATATTTTATTCTATATGTGTGATTGTGCATCAATTTTGTGATCTTTTGTGTTGTAAACTGTCTCCCACACACAGTATCTTACCCAACTTGCTCCTCATTGGGTGGCAATGGCCATAGAATGCAGTCTATGGGTCAGTCACCGACTCACATTATTGTATTATGTGGGAGATTTATTCAAACACCACTAGGGGTAGATTAGAATTTTTTTTGAGCTCCCTGTCTTCTCTCATTCAGCTGCCATCTCTTACCACGGGTAGCCTGGATCGCAATAGATTTCCTGCAGCCTTATCTAAACATTCCCTCCTCCATCTCAATGACTGTTAATTACTGCAGAAGATAAACCACAGCAGTAAAGTAATAACTTTTGCACATATTTTGGTAGATGTTGCATTGTGGGAAAAATCCACAAAATGGAAACGGGAGATAAAAAAATTTGTATTTTTCCTTTTTACATGCAATTACTTAGAGGAAAAAAAAAAAAGAGCAGCATTTGTTTTAGAAAGTGGATTTATTTGTAATGCACAAGCAAACTACAGTTACAAGTACTTATACAGCAACCAACAGCTTCCGTAGCGCTTTACAATGGGGTAAGCACAAACGCGAGACATAATAAAGATACATTTGCAGACAACCCTGCCCGTAGGATAATTGTCCTGATGGCGCTTAATAAATAATAATAGCAAGCGCTAACACATTCCGCAGCGCTGTACAAGTTGCAATGAGTAAAGACGGGACAATTCTACAATACATACAGGAGACAGGTCAGTATTCCTGCCTGCAGATACAGGAGGATATGAGGACCCTATTCCCGTGGGAATTTACAATCTAGATGGGTGAGGGGATAGAAACAGGAGGGGGGACTGCAGTGATTAGTTAATGCAGGGAGAGGTGAGGACTATTTTTGGGTCGAAACAAGTGCTCAGCCAGATGTCCCGTGAGCTTACAATCTAAGGGACAGAGGTATGTGAAACAAGAGGGAGTAGGGGGGAGTGTGGCACTGACGGCCTGAATTAAGATTTCCTGGGGAGGGCTAGAAGCTAGCTGGGCTAGTTAGGGTAATTGGCAAAGTGGAAGCAGCAGTGTAAACTAGTTACAGCTTATCTGCGCTTATTCCTGTAACAGTGTGAAACAAAACACAATTGGAGGCTTTGGTTTACTGCAGTGACCATTGAAGTGTAAGCTCACCTGCCAACTGTGTATATGAATGTACCTCCAGCCAGGTCATCTCTGCAGCATATTCCATTCCGTGGCTTTGTGTTTTGATCCCATGGGGCATTTGTTTCTGGGAGGGTATATATAAAAGCCCACCGGTCTTCCTCATGACTGGAAAGCAGCGTGAGCCTATACGGTTTGCTACACAGCAGCCTGTGGTTTCATTGGTTAGGACTCGCCTTGACGTCGGCAGGTGAGCTTACACTTCAATGGCCATTCAAGTAAATCAAAGCCTCTAATTGTTTTGTTTCACACGGTGTTACAGGAATAAGCGCAGATGACACCTTTTTTTTTTTTTCTTGTTAGTTACAGCTTATGTAAGTGGTAGTGTCCCTTTAACGTGTCAAATACGTCATGTAACCATAACTTTTCTTTAGAAAAAGGAAACAAATTCTTCCCACTAAATACAGTTTGTCATTGTTTTCAAAAGAAATGTTTCTTCCAGTTTGACATTTTAGTTTTGAGAGGGGGCGATCATAACTAAGCCAGCATTGATAAGCCAAAGATTTCGCATGAATAATTTTTAAAATAAACCCGTTACCATAACATTTCATCATAGTTATACTGTGCTTCGTCACATAAGGTACGAAAGTGCAATTTTCTAGGTTTTATCACATCCTGCCTGCACAAGAGGAAGTGAAACTGCTTTTATTTCAAGTCTGTCCGACGTGCTGTTTATGCATTTGAATAGTTAACGTCTTGTGTCTGTTCTTTAAATCAAGATTTAATCTCCGTCATCAATGTGTAGCTGTTATTGGAATAATTCTTCTCAAAGCATACGAGTGATTGGTATCAATCTGTAAGGGACGCTCTATGCACTCATTGCTATTTTCTTGCTCACATTTCCCTTACAGGGTTATTCAGTGAAAGGTGAAACTCTGGAGAACTTTTGGAGAAGTGAAAATTCTAGGTCAAAATAGCTGATTTGGAAAGTGAAATAAACGGGGAAACTTTTCTCTTTTTTTTACCTAGAATTTTCACTTCTCCAAAAGTTCTCCAGAGTTTCACCTTTCTCTGAATAACCCGGATAGTGTCTTCACTGATTTCACCTTTCTGGATGAAGGTGGTCTTGGAGTGCAGGGGCCCGGAGCTCAAGTTCTGGGATTTCGGAACCAGGTCTATCCAATGGCTCTCAGTGCTGACGGCACCTGGCTTGCTGTAGCAGGTCATGTCTGAGTAGAGCAGAGGTAGCACGGTGATTGATTCTAGGTCAGCAACATTGGGCCCCGCAGACGTTGTGGAACTACACATCCCTTGATGCTTAGTCACTTCAGATAGTGTGAGAATTGTGGGAAATGTAGTTTCAAAATATCTGGTGGACCAAGTTTTCTGACTTCTGCATTCAAGAGTCAATATAATGGAAAAATTTAAAATGTCACAATTTCAAAAGAACAGGTGAAGTTTAGTGATAAAAGGATATGCTTTAACCCCTCAAAGGGAGTAAGGCTAGGGACAGATGAGCGCATTTTCTGCGGCCACCGTCAAAATGTACGTCGATGCGTGCGCACGCATTTTTTCACGGAATACGCTTAAGTGGTCAGACGATGCGCAATTCTGGACGTATTTCATGACGATGGGGTGAAAAGAAGTCTAGGGAAATCCGGCTGTTTGAACGTTATGTTGGCCGCACACTAGCAGCGTCTGACATCTCCTAATCACGCACACACGCTGCTATGCGGCCGCAGCGCACTCTGTACGTCAGTACCAGCGGTTTAACGTTCTCGAAAAAATGCGTTCATTTTCCACTTGCGTTGCGCGGCCGGACTTTTGTGCGACCGTACTTCGTATATTGGCTGTCATTGCCCGTCATCTGCTGCTAGTGCGGCCGTGATTATGTGCGCCAGAACGCGCGTTCGCACTGCCTCAGTCTGACCCTAGCCTAAAAATGCATGTAAAACTCCCATTCTGATCAGCACATAGCCAATCCGCCGGCAGGAAATGACAGCGTTTACGATGATGTAGCAAGCAGATTCCACTCCTTGTCTTGTGGTTGGGATTATATTACAGATGTGTCGACATCAGTTTACGTTTGTGACGAGCTCTGCCCTTGGCTTAATTGGTTGCAAGTTCAGGTTATAAATGACATCAATTAGTGATTTATTCTGCAGTGACATTACTCAGAGGGAAGGACCTGCTATTACTGTTTATATAGTGCATTTTATTACCATGTTATTGCTGGCGGAAAAATGGCCACACAATTATTTTATTTTTTGTTGTCAGTTAAATGAAAGGAGATCTGATCCGTCTCGCTGAACTGATTGTGCTGAGCCTTATTAATTCTAATATAGCTAGCTACATGTGTTTTTTTTCATAAAAAAATGTGACTGTAATGGGTGTAAGCAAAATGGGTGCTAAAGTACTAAGAGCAGGCCTAGCCTTTACTCACCCCACGCATAATCTTATTTTTAATTCTTGTGTAAAGTGTATATAAAAGATGTTCTAAAAGGACCAGTCATAGTAACGCAAATAGCCTGAGAAACGGTATTTAACTCCCGCAGATGGGTCAGAAATGCAGTTCATCTGAAGCCTTGGCCGCAGCCAAACAGCGCTCGAGTCAATAATCTAAAAATGGATAGTTTTTTCTCATCACTTTTTAGATAACCTCTGTATTATTATAATAATGTATATGGGGCATCACTACCTTTTTTACCAGGGCTTGACAATTCTTGGTGCCAGGTTGACTGTGGTTACTTGGGACATAAAAATGGCCCTGGCACCTAGAAATCATGTTCTTGTTCCATACTGTCATGCCCTGTCCAGTGCCAACTGGTATGAGAAAACTAGAGTTCCCAGAGGATGTGTGGCACCGGTTTATCCCCACAGCACTGCTGCATCGATCCCTCCAAGAGAACCTGGTGCTTGGGTTGTCCAATTCCACCATGGCTGCGCGACTGAAGTCTGGCAAAGTGTTCTCTAGTCGCGCTGAATCTATGCTCACATGGCCGGCACAGTCCTTTCATAGTCCAGTCACTGAGAGCCAAGCAGTGATGTGCGCACCCCTTAGGCCGGGTGCACACTAGACGTTAAATTCTGCGCTCTAACGCGCGTTACCGGCGTGCGTTACTGCCTACAGTTAACGCCGATAGAGCACAACACACGCTACCGCGCGCTGCGCATAACGCGCGCTGTGGGACGTGCGTTTACAGAAACACCTAGCTTGTGCGCTAGGATCGACGCGACGTTGGCGCGTCAAATTCATCGCGCATGCGCACAACGCACAACGTTGGCCGCGTGGGAACGTCAAATGAACGCACTTTATTAAATTAATTTTATGGCCAGCTTTTTTTTCCTCCAGCTCACAAAATTCACGTTTTTAAGACGTGCGTCAAAATTAACGCATCGTCTGACATCTACCATCTCTTCCGTCATTTTTAACGCACGGGTCCGTCGTTTTTAACGCGCGTTAGTGCGCAAAAATTAACGTCTAGTGTGCAGCCGGCCTTAGGCTGCGCTCACACGAGCGCACTGATTGCGCACAGCACGTCCGTTGAAACGGATGCACTTTATAACGGATGAGATTGTGGTTACATTGTATTCGTTAGTTTTGATTGCCGTAGAGAAAAAGAATAAAAAAAGCTGTATGCAGGGGTTTCTCTGTCTGTTGTAGCTTTTTCACGTCTATGCCATTTTGGCGTCCTTTGCAACATTCGTTGCCCGTGCGTGGAAAAAGTGCTCCCATGCTTCGTGTGCTGTTCTCTGACTCCTTTGAAAATCTACGGACAGCAAACAGTATGGTCAGACGGACATGAAAAGTGCGCTCGTGTGACCCCAGCCTTAGTGCTCACAGTGTGAGCGCGGAAACATTAAGGCTGGGGGCAGACAAGCGTCTTTGAGAGTGGATGTTCCTTCCACTCCGACACCCGTCTGGCCACCTTGCTGAGCGCCGTTAGTACGCTCAACGCTGCAAGTCTCCCCCCCCCACCCATGAAGGATCGCGCTTTGCAGCCTCATCCAACGTGCGTCTAGCGTTTCGAAAGGGATGCTTTTTGCACGGCCGCTTGTAGTGTGGTCAATTCGTGCACGTGCTACAGCGTGTGACCGGCCGCTTGTAGCGCCCCAACGCTGCAACGGACATCAAGAGGCGCGTCAGTACGGGTGCACTCGTCTGACCCCAGCCTAATAAAACCATGAGTGCTAACGTTCGCAGTGTGCGTGGCATAACTTTAATCTAGAGGCACATTCATTGTTTGCAGGAGGGGATGAGGTTACATATGTGTAAATGTGTTTTTTGTTTTTTTTTTTACATGGGGCGGTAAATGTGGGTGTGTGCTTGCATTGGACTGGCTGAATAATTAATAGCCCCACCACTGTCAGTTCCAGAGCCGTGCCGAGAAAGACAAGATGCGGGAACAGACACTTCAGGATTAAAGTTGTGTGTGTTAACACTCGTGTGTTCCTTTTAATAACGTATGTGATGAGAGAATCGGGGGGGGGGGCACTAGTGGTTTCTAAAATCCATTCCTTGATTATATGAATGGATTACAGATTGATGCATGGTGTTTTAATGTGAAGTTATCAACGCAAGCAGCGGATGCTCATATTGAAGAGATATTTTTACAATAACATCTTGCTCCCTTGGGTGTGTTCTGCTGCGTCACCATCCAACGTGTCAATGTGTACTTAGTAACTAGAAGGATATAGGTCCCTTTAACTCCTTGAAGCCTGTGAGAGACAACGCTGCGCCAACCAGGATGTCCGTGCACAAAAATAGAATGTCGTTCTTTTCTTGTGCAGACATTGCCTATGTTTATTACAAACACCAGTGGTTTAAATACATGGCATTTCTTTTCTCAGATACAGCATTGCAATATTTAATTTAATAATCTGGTATCATTTTTAAATTTGTTGCCTCCAATACATCAGTGGAGAATACAATGTTCCATGTCAAATGTGTCTGCCTTTTTTCCTTTAGAAACCCAGTACAGTCATACATCTCTAACATATTAAATAAAATCCCTGGCTAAAAGAAATGTTTTGCTCACAGACTGTAAAATAGTACATAATATCTCATAGCATTTACAGTGTAAACCCTTGTATGCTGGCTTTCTAGCAATGCCTTATACAGCAGTTTAAGTGTAGAACTTGTTTCTCCGTTGTTTATAGTATATTTTATGACTCGCTCAGCTCCTGAACATGTGTAATGCTCGCCTGGATTGAATTTACAGCTACCTTTTAGGCCCCAATGTGGCAGTAACCCCACTTACAGTTGTGTTCAAAATTATTCAACCCCCAATGCTGTAAAGGGTTTTAGGGAATTTAGTGTACATTTGTATTCAGAATGAAATCCTACAAGGACTTTTTAAAGAACCATATGCAACTAAAATGACATCAATTGGTTTTGTAATACAGTAGTAAATGTTTCTTTTGTGAATTCTTCATTGACACAATTATTCAACCCCTTAAAGACTACCACTCTGAAGAACAGAGGTTCGTTCAAGTGTTTTCAATCAGGTATTGAAAACACCTGTGGATGTCACGGAGCAGCAATAAAGCATAATAAGCACCAATTAGGCAGCTTTAAAATGACTGTGATACTCAGCTCCTTCTAGACATTTACTGGTGTGGTTACAAACATGGTGAAGTCAAGAGAATGGTCCAGGAAGACCAGAGAAGAGGTGATTACTCTTCACAGGAAGGGCAATGGCTATAAGAAGATTGCAAAGATGTTAAACATACCAAGAGAGACCATAGGAAGCATCATTCGCAAATTCAAGGCAAAGGGCACTGTTGAAACGCTACCTGGTCGTGGCAGAAAGAAGATGCTGACTTTGACTGCTGTGCGCTACCCGAAGCGTAGAGTGGAGAAAAGTCCCCCGTGTGACTGCTGAGGAACTGAGAAAAGATTTGTCAGATGTGGGTACTGAAGTTTCAGCTCAGACAATACGGCGCACACTGCGTAATGAAGGCCTCCATGCCAGAACTCCCAGGCGCACCCCCTTGCTGTCTCCAAAGAATAAGAAGAGTCGACTTCAGTATGCCAAAATTCATGTGGACAAACCACAGAAGTTTTGGGATAGTGGACTGATGAAACAAAATTAGAACTGTTTGGGCCCATGGATCAACGCTATGTTTGGAGGAGGAAGAACAAGGCCTATGAAGAAAAGAACACCGTGCCTACTGTGAAGCATGGCGGGGGGGGGGGTCAATCATGCTTTGGGCTGTTTTGCTTCTGCAGGTACAGGGAAGCTTCAGCGTGTGCAAGGTACCATGAATTCTCTTCAGTAGCAGGAGATATTGGATGACAATGTGATGCAGTCCGTCACAAACCTGAGGCTTGGGAGACGTTGGACCTTTCAACAGGACAATGATCCCAAGCATACCTCCAAGTCCACTAGAGCATGGTTGCAGATTAAAGGCTGGAACATTTTGGAGTGGCCATCGCAGTCCCCTGACTTAAATCCGATTGAGAACCTCTGGTGGGACTTAAAGAAAGCAGTTGCAGTGCGCAAGCCTAAGAATGTGACTTAACTGGAGGCTTTTGCCCATGACGAATGGGCGAAGATACCCGTAGATCGCTGCAAGACACTTGTGTCAAGCTATGCTTCACGTTTAAAAGCTAAGTACTAAGATTGAATGTCACTTGGGGGTTGAATAAAACTGATAATGATGTGAGCACAGAAAAGACATTTGTGGTTATTTCATTATAAATGTTATGTTATATTTGTCTGACCTACACGTGCCTCTTTGATTTAATTGTAAGCAAGATGACTGAATGATCAAAATCAATGTCAAACTGGCCAAAACACTCAATTTCAATGGGGGTTGAATAATTTTGAACACAACTGTACCTAACAGCTCAAAACAAACATGCGCAGGTAAACTGTAAGGAAGAACATGAGCAGAACTGGGTTGACACTGAAATTGAATTAATATTAGGGCTGAAACAACTAATCGATGTCAGCTATTCTAATTATCAATTAATTGTTGCGGATTATCGATAAGTACACATACTGTATGGAGTCAGACTGAGTTAAATGTTATAACCTCTGTCTCCGCTTCAGAGCTGATTGGAGAAGACGCGCCAATGCTTTACTCTGATTTAGTTCTAGATTTATGTCCGACATAACCAGTTTTTTTATTCAGTTTTCAACTCTAGCAACTCTAGAACACACCCCGGGATACTGCCACTTGGTATGGGCTCTGTACCACTGGTGTTTAATCCTTACTGGAGACCTGTGTCGCCACCCCTCTTTTGGTCTGCAGCTGCCATTCTCTCCCTTTGGTCCAGTACCTTCCCACAAACTCCCTCCCACACTTGGGTCCAGTCTTTTGCCCAAAACCACTTCCTCTCATACTTTGGTCAAGTCCCTTGGCCCAAACTCTCTCCCTTCCACCTCAGGACCCTCTTCCCACTCAGTTTGTTCATGAAATTGATATAAAAGGACACTCTGCACACCCTGACCACTTTAGTTTATTAACGTGATCAGGCTGTGTGGAGTGCCCCCCCATTCTCACCCTGCTTTCGTGCTGACATCCTGTCTACCTGAGCACTCAGGGCCGGCCCGACCATGGAGCAACTGCTCCAAGCGGCACATTCAGGGCAAATGGGAGAGCGGCATATTTTTCGGCCGACCAGTATTCCTGCTGGGCTGAGCACACGCACGCATGCTCAGCCTCTAGACCAAATGTCCCTGCTTTGTGCGCATCAGCTCCTCCTACACGCTAACGTGACGCCGGCGCCACGTCAGTCACGCGGGAAGCAGCAGGACGAGGTGAGCGGTGTTCCCGAGGGCCACCATCACCTCACCCCTTGATGTTCCCAGACAACCAGGCAGGTATGTCTGTTTGTCTGCAAACAGATCACCCTGTGCCATGGGCGGCCCGACCACTCAAGTGCGGCGCAGTGAATTTCAGGTGGCTGTTGATATACAGCCGTCTGTGCAGGGCCCTGCCCCTAGTTCCAGGCCCGAGTCCCCGGCATGTCCTGCATGCCCAGCCGCGCGTTCTGTGTGTGCAGCAGCGCTGGATGAGAGCGGTCCCAAGAATCACTCCAAGCTCCGGGACACCCTGCTGTGTACATGGTGGGGGCTGTACACAGTGCAGGAGGAGAGCCTACGGCCCCGGCAGCACAATGAGGCCTGGGGATCCAGTCACCAGATGGCACACTGTGCCCGGGCGATCCAGTGCTGTCAGCTCTCTTGGATCAGGTGACTGTGTGGAGGGGAGAATGGGGGTTACTGTGTGGAGGGGAGAATGGGGGTTACTGTGTGGAGGGGAGAATGGGGGTTACTGTGTGGCGGGGAGAATGGGGGTTATTGAGTGGGGGTTATTGTGTGGAGGGGAGAATGGGGGTTATTGAGTGGGGGTTATTGTGTGGAGGGGAGAATGGGGGTTATTGAGTGGGGGTTATTGTGTGGAGGGGAGAATGGGGGTTATTG
Source organism: Leptobrachium leishanense (assembly GCA_009667805.1). Lineage (NCBI taxonomy): Eukaryota > Metazoa > Chordata > Amphibia > Anura > Megophryidae > Leptobrachium > Leptobrachium leishanense. The sequence goes on along the minus strand of CM019067.1, from coordinate 113,645,005 downwards.
AGTGGGGGTTATTGTGTGGAGGGGAGAATGGGGGTTATTGTGTGGAGGGGAGAATGGGGGTTATTGTGTGGACGGGAGAATGGGGGTTATTGAATGGGGGTTACTGTGTGGAGGGGAGAATGGGGGTTATTGAATGGGGGTTACTGTGTGGAGGGGAGAATGGGGGTTACTGTGTGGAGGGGAGAATGGGGGTTACTGTGTGGCGGGGAGAATGGGGGTTATTGAGTGGGGGTTATTGAGTGGGGGTTATTGAGTGGGGGTTATTGAGTGTGGGTTATTGTGTGGAGGGGAGAATGGGGGTATTGAGTGGGGGTTATTGTGTGGAGGGGAGAATGGGGGTTATTGAGTGAGGGTTATTGTGTGGAGGGGAGAATGGGGGTTATTGTGTGGACGGGAGAATGGGGTTATTGAATGGGGGTTACTGTGTGGAGGGGAGAATGGGGGTTATTGAATGGGGGTTACTGTGTGGAGGGGAGAATGGGGGTTATTGAGTGGGGGTTATTGAGTGGGGGTTATTGTGTGGAGGGGAGAATGGGGGTTATTGAGTGGGGGTTATTGTGTGGAGGGGAGAATGGGGGTTATTGAGTGGAGGGGAGAATGGGGGTTATTGAGTGAGGGTTATTGTGTGGAGGGGAGAATGGGGGTTATTGTGTGGAGGGGAGAATGGGGGTTATTGAATGGGGTTACTGTGTGGAGGGGAGAATGGGGGTTACTGTGTGGAGGGGAGAATGGGGGTTATTGAATGGGGGTTACTGTGTGGAGGGGAGAATGGGGGTTATCGAATGGGGGTTACTGTGTGGAGGGGAGAATGGGGGTTACTGTGTGGAGGGGAGAATGGGGGTTATTGAATGGGGGTTACTGTGTGGAGGGGAGAATGGGGGTTACTGTGTGGAGGGGAGAATGGGGGTTACTGTGTGGAGGGGAGAATGGGGGTTATTGTGTGGGGGTTACTGTGTGGAGGGTAGAATGGGGGTTATTGTGTGGGGGTTACTGTGTGGAGGGGAGAATGGGGGTTATTGAGTGGGGGTTACTGTGTGGAGGGGAGAATGGGGGTTATTGAGTGGGGGTTATTGTGTGGAGGGGAGAATGGGGGTTATTGAGTGGGGGTTATTGTGTGGAGGGGAGAATGGGGGTTATTGAGTGGGGGTTATTGTGTGGAGGGGAGAATGGGGGTTATTGAGTGAGGGTTATTGTGTGGAGGGGAGAATGGGGGTTATTGTGTGGAGGGGAGAATGGGGGTTATTGAATGGGGGTTACTGTGTGGAGGGGAGAATGGGGGTTACTGTGTGGAGGGGAGAATGGGGGTTATTGAATGGGGTTACTGTGTGGAGGGGAGAATGGGGGTTACTGTGTGGAGGGGAGAATGGGGGTTACTGTGTGGGGGTTACTGTGTGGAGGGGAAAATGGGGGTTACTGTGTGGAGGGGAGAATGGGGGTTACTGTGTGGAGGGGAGAATGGGGGTTACTGTGTGGAGGGGAGAATGGGGGTTATTGAATGGGGGTTACTGAATGGGGGTTACTGTGTGGAGGGGAGAATGGGGGTTATTGAATGGGGGTTACTGTGGAGGGGAGAATGGGGGTTATTGAGTGGGGGTTATTGTGTGGAGGGGAGAATGGGGGTTATTGAATGGGGGTTATTGAATGGGGTTACTGTGTGGAGTGGAGAATGGGGGTTATTGAGTGGGGGTTATTGTGTGGAGGGGAGAATGGGGGGTTATTTAATTGGGGTTATTGTGTGGAGGGGAGAATGGGGGGTTATTGAATGGGGGTTATTGCGTGGAGGGGAGAATGGGGGGTTATTGAATGGGGGTTATTGCGTGGAGGGGAGAATGGGGGGTTATGAATGGGGTTATTGTGTGGAGGGAGAATGGGGTTACTGTGTGGAGGGGAGAATGAGGGTTACTGTGTGGAGGGGAGAATGGGGGTTACTGTGTGGAGGGGAGAATGGGGGTTATTGAATGGGGTTACTGTGTGGAGGGGAGAATGGGGGTTATTGAATGGGGGTTACTGTGTGGAGGGGAGAAGGTGGGTTACTGTGTGGAGGGGAGAATGGGGGTTATTGAGTGGGGGTTATTGAGTGGGGGTTATTGTGTGGAGGGGAGAATGGGGGTTATTGAATGGGGGTTATTGTGTGGAGGGGAGAATGGGGGTTACTGTGTGGAGGGGAGAATGGGGTTATTGAGTGGGGGTTATTGAGTGGGGGTTATTGTGTGGAGGGGAGAATGGGGGTTATTGAATGGGGGTATTGTGTGGAGGGGAGAATGGGGGTTTTGAATGGGGGTTATTGTGTGGAGGGGAGAATGGGGGTTATTGAATGGAGGTTATTGTGTGGAGGGGAGAATGGGGGGTTATTGAATGGGGGTTATTGAATGGGGGTTACTGTGTGGAGTGGAGAATGGGGTTATTGAGTGGGGGTTGTTGTGTGGAGGGGAAAATGGGGGGTTATTGAATTGGGGTTATTGTGTGGAGGGGAGAATGGGGGTTATTGAATGGGGGTTATTGCGTGGAGGGGAGAATGGGGGGTTATTGAATGGGGGTTATTGCGTGGAGGGGAGAATGGGGGGTTATTGAATGGGGTTATTGTGTGGAGGGGAGAATGGGGGTTATTGAATGGGGGTTACTGTGTGGAGGGAGAATGAGGGTTACTGTGTGGAGGGAGAATGGGGGTTATTGAATGGGGGTTACTGTGTGGAGGGAGAATGGGGGTTATTGAATGGGGGTTACTGTGTGGAGGGGAGAATGGGGGTTATTGAATGGGGGTTACTGTGTGGAGGGGAGAATGGGGGTTATTGAATGGGGGTTACTGTGTGGAGGGGAGAATGGGGGTTATTGAATGGGGGTTACTGTGTGGAGGGGAGAATGGGGGTTATTGAATGGGGGTTACTGTGTGGAGGGGAGAATGGGGGTTACTGTGTGGAGGGGAGAATGGGGGTTATTGAGTGGGGGTTATTGAGTGGGGGTTATTGAATGGGGGTTATTGTGTGGAGGGGAGAATGGGGGTTATTGAATGGGGGTTATTGTGTGGAGGGGAGAATGGGGGTTATTGAATGGGGGTTATTGTGTGGAGGGGAGAATGGGGGTTATTGAATGGAGGTTATTGTGTGGATGGAAGAATGGAGGTTATTGAATGGAGGGAAGAATGGAGGTTATTGTATGGAGGGGAGAATGGGGTTATTGTATGGAGGGGAGAATGGGGTTATTGTATGGAGGGGAGAATGGGGGTTATTGAATGGGGGTTACTGTATGGAGGGAAGAATGCGGAATGGTTGGGGGGGCAGCATTTCATCTTGTGCTCCAGGCAGCACAATGTCTTGGGCCGGCCCTGTGAGCACTTGTAGCAACGTTCGTTTGGGGAGAAAGCGGACGTGGGCTTAAGCTGCCATGCAGCATCAATCCATCACTGTGACCTGGTGCTTGTGAACCTTGTGTGTGAAAAGTATGCAATGTACATATGTAAGTAATATTTACTACCTCAAATACCTTATGAAAAAAAGGAGGGGGGCAGGTTTTTTTTCTACCCTTTTGCATAAAAGAAATATGTATTTTTTTTTATCCGATAAATCGATTTTAGTCGAAAAAATAATCGTCCAACTAATTGATTATGCAAATAATCGTTAGTTGCAGCCCTAATTACTATTATAACAACTCTTCATGGCCACCATAATAATTGATGCTGTGATAAAGTCGCCGCATAGAAGTTTCCTAATACTAGGGGAAATGTAGCATTTGACTAAGAAAAAAAACTGTTAAAATGTTACCATGTTAGCACCATTTTACTGAGATTAGTGTTTTATGTTTAGGGGTTAGGGTTATAGTTTGAGCAGAGTCTGTTACTTAAAAACTAAGTGGAAATGTAGCAGAATCTGTTTTAGTTAGGGTTAAACATAGCCCTAAACCCAAAATAAGTACAAATATTAACCCCAACCCCATTGTCCCTTTTCCCACCTTTATTGGCATCATTTAATGACTCTAGTATGGTCAAGTGCCCTGTGTCTTTTCCGCATCAAATACGCCATTTTAAGTCTCCCTAGCATAGGCATGTTATGTTTTCTTTAATGCATTACTTTTTTGCGCATCATATCTTGCAGCAACCACAAGGTGGCGATTTCATTCTCAGTCATGCACTCAACAGAATTCACCAGAACTGTCACGAAGCTGTCCTGTGTGTCTTTATAGGCCCTGCTAGAAGAGAGCTTGCTTACTAGGCCTCTGTTTTGATGGAATTTTAAGTTGATCAGTTACCAAAGTTTGTGCTGTTACAGAATATCTGGACTTTTACTAATTTTAGTTGACGTTGGCACGATTTTTTCACAGTGAAACAGGAGTTTTGTACTTGCTCTGTGTTTTGGGAGCAGCTTAATATTTATTTCCATTATTAAGTGTAGTAACTTCAACAAAAAAGGGACATTATTGGGGTTTTAAAGTTAAGCATGAACGTGACCCTATATGCTTTTTTCCAGTGTCACAATAATAGAATAAAAGAAGCATTTTAATTTTGTTTCATATTTGTGTTGTTTTTTTTAAAATCGGGGCCTATTCCCTAGTTGACGCCAACATGAAGACAGTAAGATGGAATAGCTGCACTCACAGATTTTCCCATACCGTCTCCATGTTAACATCGTATTCCAGGGACAGTGCTATCTCGGCACCTCACCCCGGAACACAGCGCTAAACCCCCCCCCCCCCCGATACCCATAGTAGCACCTCTGTGCAGCCACGAGTATCCGTTCCTTGAGTCCATAGGACTCCATTGAGCCTTACGTGTCTGGGATGCGAGCTGTGAGCGACCTTGCTCTCAGTTGAATAGGAACTATTTGTTCTCAGTCTCTTTTATTCATGTATATTGTATTGATTATGTATCTTTCTGCATACTAAAATTGTAGTAGCATTTATCTATATGTTCTATTACACAGTATAGTGGTGATAGCTGCTACGTTTAAGTGTCCCATAAAATTGTTTTTATTAGGTGAGTCCGCTATTTTACTTGTCTATAAAATGTATGATCCCTGGAAAACCCAAGAGAATCTGAGAAACCACAATCCCATAGATCTATAAAACCGATAGTTAAGCATTGGGATGTCACCTAAATGATTGTGCATGTGAAAAACTATAATCAGGAAAATAGCTTTCTAATACCGACATGCAATGGATTTCTCCCCTGCACCGTGAAACAGATGGGGTCCTATTCCAAGTTGGGTGCAAACTTAACCAGAGCCGTTGTAAACTTACCAGAGTCATTATAGGGCTCTGTTCCATAGTCTGTGTTAATGTAGTATCTCGTTATGTAATCGTTAGCGCTAGGAGTAGTCTAACGTCCGGCATCGATCTTCCAATCCTGATGCTACACTCGGTGAAAATGTTTTGCGCTTGGCGCGAACTTACTGTGCTTAAATGTTTCCTATACCTAACATGGGGAGCGCAATATTCTTAGCATTTTGATGAGATGGGGCTGTTTAGTATAACTCGAGTAGTAGACCTTGTAATAGAGGGATTTTGCTGAACATCCATATCATTGAAGGGATAAAATAAATGAGCTTTTGGATCCTTGATGCTTACATGATCTCTATTTTGATCTGTTTTTTTATGTTTCAGGGAAGGAAACTCTCCCACTGATTCCACTGTCATTTCATACAATGATCTGCTCAAACATGTCTGCAAATTTGCAAACGTCCTGCGAAAACTGGGTATGTACATGCTAAATCCTTCTTAAAGCGGCATATTGCACCACATGCATTATTATACTACCCTCGTATTCAGTGCCAGACATGAGCGAAATAACCTTTTTAAGATTCATGTTACATATTTACTGGAGGTGTCCTCTAGAAGTTGACCTTACCGTTTGAAGGCTGGTTTATTGATCCTGTTGAGCGCTTTACAAGTCATCCATTTATTTATCAGCGACATGGTATGAGCTGCTATACAAGGTAGTTAAAGCTTTTGCTGATGTATAACCAGCAATACAGGCGAGTACGCTCTATATTAAGATATGTTTACCACTCGTATATTGTTTGTGCTTTGACAACAATAAACTTGGTGCTCGCATAAAGGTCCCAATGTGTTTCCATGGTCCACTGGTTTCATTAAAAAGGGACACTCTAAGCAACATGACCACCTAAGCTATTTTAGGTGGTCATGATGCCCGGAGTATCCTGCCCTCTGTCCTCCCTCCCTCCGCTCAGCAGTTCAGCAGAAAAAGCTGAAAACAGCTGAGAGAGGCGGAGGAGTTTACTCCGCCCTCCCAGCTGTCAGTCAGCAGAGCGGGAATCATATTTCCCGCTTCTGCCGACTTTTGCCGAGTAGGAGACGTCATCGCGCTTTCAGCGTGATGACGTCTCCAACTCGCCGCAGTAGCTGGCGTCAGCGGCTGAGGGTTAGTGTTGCGCGCATACTCTTGCGCGCAACCCTAAACCTCAGAGGGAGCTGGGAGGAAGCCTGCTGATTGGCTGGCTTACGTGAGAGGGCGCTTCTCACGTAAACCAGAAGGCAAGTCGGATGCAAGAAGGACGGGAGCGGAAGAGGAGGGAGGTGAGTGTATATATAAAAAAAAAAAAAAGACGCCGCTGGAAACAAGTGGATTTTAGGGTATTACAGTTACAAAAAAATAAAGCTTTATTAAGGGAATAGGGATAGATTAGGATAAAAAAACGGGGGGGGGGGTGATTTTTGAGTAGAGTGTTCCTTTAAGCTCTGCTGACACTCGACCGATACGGTTTGCCAGTGGTATTGCCAAGCATAGTGTGTATCAGCCACTACAATAGCCCAAGAGAGGACTAAGGTCGAGGTGACCTATTAATTAAAACCTAACCTTTATTATCAACAACTAAAATAACAAAATAAACAAATATACAATTATGAAATAAAAAGACCAACCATGAAAAACTTTAAACAAGTGTAGCGCTCACTCCCGGAGGAGCCGCTGAAAATGAACCACGGGTCAGTCTCCCCGCACTAGGGAATAAATATACTCCAGCATCGTTGTGGATTTTATAAATTATATAGTTTACTAGAGTAAAAGGCATATAATGAGACACGGTATTCGTAGATATATTTACAGTATTTCGTATCGCGGTAAAACACGCAGCGGAAAAGAAATACGAGGCTTCGTATTTCAGGAAAATGCGCAGCCGAACAGAAAAATACAATGCTTCGTAATTTCGAGAAACGCGTAGCGGAAAGAGAATACAATATTTCGTAATTCGAGAAACGCGCAGCGGAAAACAAAACAATATGCGAAACTTTACCCCTTTTTGGGATATTAGGGAGTGAGTCCCGCACAGGTTAAGTCCCGGACTGTAAGTGTTTGTGTGTGTTATGGTACCCGGGTACTATTCAACTGGCCAGTAAATCTCTTAAACGATGTCTTCGACTAGTCAAGTTGGGGCCCTGTGGGTTTTAGAAACAAACAGCAGCGTGCTTTCTTGACTTTATAAACCGGCCTTGGAGGCCTCTCACCCATCTGCTCGATCACCAAGGTTCCCCTGACCCAGGACATCCCTCCGCTCGATGCCTTGCTGGGATACTGGCTACTGGATCCGTTGTCTGGCTTTCTTTGCTCCGACAGTGACTTGTCCAGCTACCGCCTGCTCTCCCATCCAATGGACCTGCGGTACTCCTAACTCGGGGGTCCTCCGCTTCCTTGACAGCAGCTTGGGTAATGCCTGTGGATTACTGGGTCTCCTTCTTGCGAGGCTGGATAACCCAATCTGGAATCCCGGTAGGCCGCAATGTTCCGCTCTGCAGTACTGTGTCCGGTCTCATGCACTCCCTGGCGCGCTCTGCCAGCTATCTCCACGAGGCTCAGGATGTACCTCGGCGTGTCCCACCCACTTCCTGTGTCCGTTCCCAGAGCATGCCGGGAAATGTTGTCCCAATGTTCAGTGTCTCTTATCTCGCTTGTCTCCCTCCGGTGGCCAAAAATAGGTACTGCCACAGTAAGGATTTAAACACAGCGCTACACAAGTTAATAGCAACAACTACTCTTACTCACATGAACCAATAATAATATGAATATTCAGAATAGTCCAGAGTAGATGGTTGTTGTTAGTTTGCACATGCCTCTTGGGGAAAATAAATGGTCAAAAAAATGCCATTTTCATATTTTACCGGCGTAGAACATCATGATCAATATTCAGTAAAAGGATCTCCCAAATATACATAACAATGCAGCCGGTAACAGCTATTGTTGTGGCTTAACATCGTCTCTGCCACATTTGTTAGGGAATAGAAGACTTTTCAGGTAATTCGGAATAGAGCTCTTTAGGAACTCTACTGGTTATGTTACCGGAGATCTTGAGGGACCATTTATGTACATAGTTTTTTTTTTCCTCTCTTGGTTCTTAATGGTTCTTGATTTAGGTGTGCCTCACAATCCCTGCTGGGGTATCGGCAGGGCCGGCCCAAGCCACTGTGCTGCCTGGAGCGATGGATGAAATGCTGCCCCCCCAAAAAAAAACACGTGACACGTATGAGCGTATCACAGAGCTGTACAGCAATAAATCTCTCAGTAATGTGGTGTGTATGAGCGTATCACAGAGCTGCACAGCAATAAAACTCTCAGTAATGTGCTGTGTGTATGAGCGTATCATAGAGCTCCACAGCAATAAAACTCACAGTATTGTGCGGTGTGTATGAGCGTGTCACAGAGCGCCTAACAGTACGTGAAAAGTGCTGCCTGATCCCAAGGATCACTTGGATAATTTGGGAAAACAGCACCTGGGTTCCTGGAGGAATCTGTGGTGCTCTAACTAATGCATGTTCACTTGCAGCAGGTTTGTCCTGCCTGATGGTGATGAGGCGCCCCCTGAGGAGCCACAAGTCACACACACACAGAGCCATCACTTGCTGGGAACCCAGCACATCTGGCACATTCACTCACAGGGCACCTGGGGTCCGCGCCGGCCAATCAGTCCCCCAAGTGCCGAGTAAATGGGCGATACCTGGGAAGCAGGGTGGCAGCATCCCTCTGTGTACTGCACCGCCCACTCTGCCAGCTTCACAGGCTGCTGGCTGCACCTCCAGCCTCACGGACCGAGCCGCTCCACACACAGCGAACCAGTGTGAGACACGCCCCGGACACGTCCCTCACCCTTTAAGCAAAGGCTAGTGAGGCCTGAGGCACTGCCCAGCTGAAACGGACCCGCCCCATAATCATTGCAGGCACCGGCGGCAGACCATGCAAGGGCCACATACAGACACCAGTGTCCGTGAGTGAACATCTTGCCAATCCCTGCCATTGACAGGGTGGCAAAATGCTGCCCCTGACAAAGGGCTGCCTGGAGCGCCTGCTCCATCCCGCTCCATGGACGGGCCGGCCCTGGGTATCGGCCACATTCCACTGGAAAGTCAGGTAAACCGCACCGGTGTTCCGTCGAAGTGTAATAGCATTGGAATGTGTAATGAGCACGATCGTGCATGTGCGATCACATTCCTCACATTCCATCATTGTGACGCTGTTAGTTCTCGACTGAACAACGGCCATCCCTGCAGAGTGGTGAGCCTGCATATTTCCTATTCCACATGTGCTGCTGCTCTCCTTTCCACTCAGAGCCTCCTTTATCTGCGGGGCAGCTTCGTGAGCAGGGTGTTAACCCCTGCCCTGCTGGAATGCCTACCTAACCCTGTCAATTCCAAAGCAGCAGATTATCCAGTAGGCAGCGCTGAGTTACGTCCCCCTGCATCCCAAGCGTCTGCGCTGTTTATTCTGCAAAAGTCATTTGATTAAATAGATCACATGTTATTGTTCATATACTTTATAGTAGAGTTACAGTTCTCCACGGAACAAAGGCTGGAGAGTAAAGAGACGGAGTGTGAGCAGGGAGCAGCCTGTCAACACAGGGGGAGAGACACATACACCCTGCCTTGCAGGTTTGCATCTTGTAAGGTCTCCATGTGTGTGCTGACGGTGTGTTGCTCTCTCCCTGTGCTGACAGGAGGTGACAACGTACAAGATGCAGGGATGGCCGTTGTTCCGTGGAGAACTGCAACAGCGTCATAGCGATGGAATGTGAGGCATGTGATCGCGGTCAAACTGTCAGTGTGCCTTTTGGCTGTCGCATATAAGGGGTGGGGGAGTATAAAAGAAAGGGTTGCTCTTTAACCCCTTCACTAGCATTACTCCGTTAACCTGGTGTTTACGAGCTTTTCTGGGAAGCTGCCACCCTACCTGAATAGGCTGCTTCCCCCAGCAGTTCCCTCATCCTATAACCTCCTATCCAGGACCAGCACCTTACTTGCAGTCAGTGGCGTCACTAGGGTCGGTGTCACCCGGTGCGGTAATTTATGGTGTCACCCCCCCCCCCCGAGTTTTTAGATTTTTTTTTTAACTACTCTTACTCCTAAATCAGTACTCCCATATAACACTGAATGCTCATACACACAGCGCACATTACTGTGAGGTTTATTGCTGTGGAGCTCTCTCATATGCTCACACAACTTTTTGCCAACTGCCAGCAAGTACGTTGCCTGTTCGAAGGCAGTGAAAGCACACATGGATATATATTGCCCCCAGCAGCTCTGGATATATATTGCCCCAAGCAGCTCACCCATGGATATATATTGCCCCAGCTCACATATGGATATATTGCGCCTCAGCTCACATATGGATATATTGCGCCTCAGCTCACACATGGATATATTGCCCCAGACCAGCTCACACATGGATATATTGCCCCAGACCAGCTCACACATGGATATATTGCCCCAGACCAGCTCACACATGGATATATTGCCCCAGACCAGCTCACACATGGATATTGCCCCAGCTCTCATGGATATTGCCCCCAGCACACATGGATATGCCCCCAGCTCCTCTCATGGATATTGCCCCAGCTCCTCTCATGTATATACTGCCCCAGCTGCTCTCATTGATAATGCTCCAGCTGCTCTCATGGATTTTGCCCCAGCTCATGGATATACTGCCCCAGCAGCTCATGGATATACTGGCCCCAGCAGCTCATGGATATACTGCCCCAGCAGCTCATGGATATGCCCCAGCAGCTCATGGATATGCCCCAGCAGCTCATGGATATGCCCCAGCAGCTCATGGATATGCCCCCAGCTCATTGATATGCCCCCAGCTCCTCATGGATATGCCCCCAGCTCCTCATGGATATGCCCCCAGCTCCTCATGGATATGCCCCAGAGCTCATGGATTTGCCCCAGCAGTTTATGGATTGCCCCAGCAGCTCATGGATTTGCCCCAGCAGCTTATGGATTTGCCCCAGCAGCTTATGGATTTGCCCCAGCTCCTCATGGATATGCCCCAGCAGCTCATGGATTTGCCCCAGCAGGTTATGGATTTGCCCCAGCTCCTCATGGATATGCCCCAGCAGGTTATGGATTTGCCCCAGGCCCCCATGGATTGCCCCAGCAGTTTATGGATTTGCCCCAGCTCCTCATGGATTGCCCCAGCAGCTCATGGATTTGCCCCAGCAGGTTATGGATTTGCCCCAGCTCCTCATGGATATGCCCCAGCAGGTTATGGATTTGCCCCAGGCCCCCATGGATTTGCCCCAGCAGTTTATGGATTTGCCCCAGCTCCTCATGGATTTGCCCCAGCTCCTCATGGATTTGCCCCAGCAGCTTATGGATTTCCCCCAGCAGCTCATGGATTTGCCCCAGCAGCTTATGGATTTGCCCCAGCAGCTCATGGATTTGCCCCAGCAGCTTATGGATTTGCCCCAGCAGCTCATGGATTTGCCCCAGCAGCTTATGGATTGCCCCAGCAGCTCATGGATTTGCCCCAGCAGGTTATGGATATGCCCCAGCAGGTTATGGATTTGCCCCAGGCCCCCATGGATTTGCCCCAGCAGCTTATGGATTTGCCCCAGCAGTTTATGGATTTGCCCCAGCTCCTCATGGATTTTGCCCCAGCTCCTCATGGATGCCCAGCAGCTCATGGATTTGCCCCAGCAGGTTTATGGATTTGCCCCAGCAGGTTATGGATTTGCCCCAGCTCCTCATGGATTTGCCCCAGCTCCTCATGGATTTGCCCCAGCTACTCATGGATATGCCCCAGCAGTTTATGGATTTGCCCCAGCAGGTTATGGATTTGCCCCAGGCCCCCATGGATTTGCCCCAGCAGCTCATGGATTTGCCCCAGCAGCTCATGGATTTGCCCCAGCAGCTCATGGATTTGCCCCAGCTCACTCCTGGTCCTGGTCCCAGCACATGGATAGCGGCCCAGGCAGCACCTCCCGCCGGTTTTTCGCTCCTTCTGAGCGTCCGGCGGCGCGCAGCTTGGGCGTGTCTGGGGAGCCACGTGACCAGCCGCGATTGGCTGGTGACGTATTTCCTCCAGGCGAGCGCCGAAGCTGCATGCTTCGGACGCTCGCACGGAGCGAATACGCGGCGGTGGCGGGCGGTGGTGAGACACCCGCCCTTAGGGTGACGGTTGTCACCCTAAAGGCGGTGTCACCTGGTGCGGGCCGCACCCACCGCCCCCACGTTACGACGCACTGCTTGCAGTACCACAATACAAAAAGAAAGTGGCTCAATCCTCATTTTCCTACAGAGCACCGCAATGGAATAACCTCCCAGACGCCATCAAATCTTCCCCCCGTCTAAAGTCACTTAAGAGCTCCCTAACAACATACCTCAGTACAGAGTGCACCTGTAAACCTGTAACCTAGTGAATATATTTATTTTCTGTTAATCTGTATATTTGTGCAATTTATTTATTTTTAATATTTTGCATTTTATTACTTTGCCTTTCTGTAACTAACAATTTAATGTTGCTGAACCCAGGACATACTTGAAAATGAGAGAAATATCAATGTATCCTTCCTGGTAAAATCCTTTATAAATACAGTAAATAAATAACGTGCTCTTATAAAGCTCCTGCAGGAGCCTAAGACTGCATTGCTCCGGAAAATGACCAGATCACATTAAATCAAAGTAATTTTGTTAATTGCAAATGAAGTGCAAAGCCAGACTGTGCTCTTAGAGATTCAGCCCCTCAGACATGTCAGCCGATGTGCTGAAACACTGAGCCCCACCTGATGCACACCTACAATAGCTCTATTTGTTCAGATAGCACCCTCTGCCTGGCTGGATTCTGGGTGTCAGTGTTTGTATGGAAACCCACTTGGTAGTGAAGGGATTAAGAGGTTAACAGAAAGTGGTTTGATATATTTGTAGATTTGTTTGCACATACATGTTGGGTTTTGTGCAGGTCGACTGTAAACTGGCAAGTAATCTACATACACATAAAGCCAATTTCTGAGCACTCTGTCCAACCCGACAATCAGTGCAATCCCAAGCTGTTGTGCACCGAATATGAATAGCACCTATTATTTATTTATTTATTTATAAAGGATTTTACCAGGAAGGATACATTGAGATTTCTCTCGTTTTCAAGTATGTCCTGAGTTCAAGAAAATTTAAATTTTACAGTCGTTACAGAAATACAAAGTAATAGAATGCAAGATATTAACACAAATATACAGACTAACACAGAAAATAAAGATGTATGAAACCTATTCATTATGTTACATGTTTACAGGTGCATTCTGTATTGAGGTATGTTAATAGGGAGCTCTTAAGGGACTTAAGACTGGGGGAAGATTTGATGGCGTCTGGGAGGTTATTCCATAATTGCAGTGCTCTGTTTGAAAATGAGGATCGAGACACTTTCTTTTTGTATTGTGGTACTGCAAGTAAGTTGCAGGTCCTGGATCGGAGGTTATAGGATGAGGGAACTGCTGTGGGAAGCAGTCTATTCAGGTAGGGTGGCAGCTTCCCAAAAAAACTCTTAAACACCAGGTTGGAAAGGTGAAGGGTGTGTCTAGATTCCAGCGACTGCCAGTTTAGCTCTTTTAACATGTCACAATGGTGGGTCATGTAGTTACATTGTAGCACAAAGCGGCAGAATGAGTTATACAATGTAGTAAGTTTCTGGAGGTGTGTTTGCGGGGCAGCTGCATACACCACATCTCCATATTCAAAAGCTGGCATAAGCATTTGCTGTATAATCTGCTTTCTTACCGCGGGGCTGAGGCAGGATTTGTTTCTGTACAGGGCACCTAGTTTGAGGTAAAGTTTAGATGAGTTTTTCGATGTGGGAGCCAAAGGATAGATTTGGGTCTAAGCACATACCTAGATATTTGAGAGAAGTGACTGGTCAGCGTGCCATTTGATTCTGTCCCAACACATAGATTAGAAATATATTTATCACACTGTGCACTTGACTGTAATGTCATGAAATGGAATTCATCCAAAATAAAAATGGTGTCTGCATCTGTCCCATGTCCCGGTGTACTCTTAAATAATTGTACGAATATATTTTGGTCTGTTATTTCTCACAGGGGTGAAGAAAGGAGACAGAGTTGCCATTTATTTGCCAATGATCCCTGAGCTGGTGTATTCTATGTTGGCGTGTTCCAGAATCGGAGCGGTTCACTCTATAGTGGTAAGTTCTGTTTCACATCGGTCTCCCTTTTAGTGGGATTTCTTTCCCTGATTTTCTGTATGTTTAGTTTTTCATTTTTTATTTCAGTGTTCAGGAAGTTTCATATCTACAAGCATGGGCGTGTGCAGGGGGTGTGCTTGGTGTGCCCGGGCACGCCCTAATGTTGGGTGAAGAGGTCCTCTTTCACCTCTTACATCGACATTTTAGATGTACCTTGTCTGGTTCATGATGAATAGCATTAAAACTGGTTTACAGGTTTGTTATTTCTAATGAAATATGTGCATTTTGTGCAATAATCTTCTAAACTTATGTTTTCAGTTAATAAAGGTTTCATGGTTACACACCCTAATGTAAAGAGCTGCGCACGCTGGTGTATACAAGCCACATATATGAATATCCAGCACCCCTGTTAATGTATAATCCATAAACGTTTTTTAAATGTAAAACCATAGTAAAGACGTCCCATCATTCTTAACTGATAAACGTAATGTAAGCATGTCGGCGTCAGAAAAAGATAAAAAGCATTTGTAAGAGACTAATGGAAAACTTTTAACTAACCATATTCTCACTGGAGCCAGGCGACGTTATCCGTTAATCAGATTACAGGGATTACAATGAGATTATTATCTAGTGTCATATGAGCAATGCTACACACAGGGAAGCCGAGGTATGTAATACAGTATACAATAATCACGGGATATCTAATGGAAGTTTGTTTCATTCATATTCCAGTTTGACATTTTTTGGGGGGATTTTTCATACTCTGATCAGGTGAAGCATAGGATTGGGCCTAATTGGTTAAAGGACCAGCCACATCACTAGAAATCATAATATCCTGTCGAGCATAAAAAAAATGTTAATATGAAATAGATGTTATTTGAAGCGCTTTTAAACCAAGAATAAAGATTAGTTGAATGACCTTACAGCTCTCTTCATGCTATTTCCCTCCTGCACAGCCTAGTTCCTCCATTGAATCCTCCTATACATTGTGTATTCCTTCCTCCTGCCCTTTCTTTTCAGAGGGAAATGCATTAGTGTGTAGCGCTCACTCCCGGAGGAGCCGCTGAATTTAACCTCGGGTTAGTCTCTCCGCACTAGGGAATAAATATACACCAGCACTGTTGTGGATTTTATAAATTATATACTTTACTGGTCTCAATAAAACGGCATATATAATGTAAGCACGGTGTATAGAAAAGAGGATTTTGTAATGCGAGAAACGCGCAGCGGTAAAATAAAAGTTTAACCCCTTTGTTTCTGGAGTGTAAGTCCCGTGCAGGTTATGTCCCAAAAAGGTGTGTGTGTGTGTGTGCTCAGGTACCCGGGTACTAGATTTCAACTGGCCAGTGAAAGGATTTAGTAAATCTTCGACTAGTCACGTTGGGGCCCTGTAGATTTAAGCAATACTGCAGCGTGCTTCGTTAAAGTTTGACTGTGGCCTGGAAGGCCTCTCACCATCCGCCAGACACTCTGTTCCGCTGCCCGATCAAGGACGTCTCTCCGCTGGATTTCACTGGGACTCTGTGCCACCGGATCCGCTTCTCCTGCTTGTCCGTCTTTACAACAAAGTCTACGGCCTACCGCCTGCACTCCCTGTGGATCATTGCGGTCTCCTTACTCGGGGTCCAATCTGCTACACTGCATCTGTGCAAAAGCTCTCCGTGGTGGATTACTAGGTCTCTGGCAAGTCACTGAATCGATCCCCAGCGTCGGCAAGGCAGCGCCTGCTCTCCGGTCTGGTAACCATCGCTCACAGTCTCACGTGCGTCTCACTCTGTTCACCCCTCGGCTCTCCTTCCACGAGGCTGCGGATGTCCTCTCCTCAATCCCCACCCACTTCCTGTCTCTGCCCCAAAGCATGCTGGAAAACGTAGTCCCATTGTGTCCAGTATAGCTTACAATGCGCTGTCTCCCTCTGGTGGCCAATATAAGTAAATGCAGCAGAACAGTCTTTTCAAAGCAGCGCTACAAGTGTTTCACCGTAGTCTAGTATCCATCGACAGAGTAACAATAAAGCTGCACTAAGCCTCTCATTAAGAACTACTGTAACTTATATTTTTCATGTACTTCAGTATGTCATACCACATTCCTAATTTCCTAAAGTGCCCCTCGCTCCTCTGTCATTGTATGCCCCTAATATGCAGTCTCATGTCAGCCAAGTGCAGAAATTAACCCCCTGAGTGTCCACGGTCCCCCACGTCCACTGTATGACCCTACTACAGTGATATTCCACCTTTTCATGTCCCAGGACACTGATAAAGCACAGAATATCGTGAAAGCACACCAGCGGTTTTCTAAGGTTACCACCCCTTGATGATGTGAGCCAATCATAGCCTTTTAATGCTCTAATGTTTTGCGTCAGACACTCTCATTGATTGTAATTGGAAATACTTTCAGAAATATTTTAAATGGATGGACAGAGCATGTGTAAAGTGCCGTAATACAGGGCAGATTGTAAAGAAAGTCCGTAAATCTAAACATGTCCAGTTATGGCTGTTCCTGTGTTTACGTTTTTTATTTCTATTTTGTGAGCCAAAAAAACCCTGCCTCCATGCAAGAGTCTCACCTGAGTTGTAATAAAATTGTGTGTTTTTGATAAAATTAAAGACTTATCTATTGTTTTCTAGTTTGCAGGATTCTCCTCGGAATCGCTGTGTGAGCGGATTATGGATTCCCAATGTGCTGTGCTTATCACTGCAGGTATGTCACATCCCACTGCTCAGAGAGATGCAGGTGTGATTTAAACATTGTAACATGCAACTCTGACTACAACATTTTTGGTTCTTTTCAGATGGTGTTTTCAGGGGAGAAAAGCCTATCAACTTGAAGCACATTGCAGATGATGCAATTGGGAAGTGCAAAGAAAAGTAGGGTTTTTTCATTATTTTTTTTACTATTTAATTGTGCCAACATTTTTCAAACCATTATACAGGGTTTACAATAGGTTAGGGTAATACGTAGTTAGACATGAGATAGTAAGATCCCTGGTTCTTAAGCTTACAAAGGAAGGAAGTTGTAGTGCGTGGCCTGACGAGGGCTGTGTATGAAGTGGACTCGAATGGGTAGAACATATGGCTTAATGTGGAGATCGTTGTGAGCTTAGGCTGTGGTCTCACAAGCGTAGAGCAAACGTCCCTGAGAACGGGCATTCTTTCAGCTCGGACACATCTGTGGCCACCTTGGTGAGTGCATGTTATTGCACGCAGTCCTACAAAACGCAGGCCTCCTATGGAGGATCACGCTTTGTAGGCCCGTTCAACGTCCGTCGTAGCGTTTAGAGAAGGAGGGTTTCAGCACGCTGGTTGTAACATGCGATACTATTACAAATGAGAGGGCCAAAAGGCTGAAGGTCATTGGGCAGCTGAGGGAATATTTTGAGACTGAGAGATTTAAGTGGGTTCAGATTTGGAGGTTTTTTTAAAGGGACACTACCACTTACATAAGCTGTAACTCGTTTACCTATGCATTACAAACAAAACCACAATATAAGTGATTTGATGCTGCAACGGGGCCGGTAACCTGCGCGTGCTCCAAGCGTCCGTTATCCAAGCCTCTCCGGCAAAGCGCTAGGACGGATGTTGACGGAGCTGCAAGCGCGATTCTCCATAAGAGGATCAAGCCTTGCAGAGCTGAGCACACGGAGTTTGCTCAGCGAGGTGTCCAGACAGGCGTCGAGTGGAACGAACATCCACTCGCACAGTCATTCCTTCCATTCTCCAAAGACGCTCGTCTGACATTAGCCTTAGTTGACCTGGTGTAGGGAAGGCCGATAAGGAGGGAATTGCAGTAATCCAGTCGGGGCATAATTAGTGAATAGAATAGGATTTTTGTGGTGTTTTATCTCTGAATAATTTAATTTATACATGCGTAAATGCTCTTCAAGGTGTGTTTACATTATTTGAAAATGAGTGACATTGTATTTTAATTTTTGTAATAGGGCCCACCTTGTGAAGAACTGCATTGTTGTCAAGCATCTGAGCGGTAGCGTGAACAACCAACACAAAGTGAAGCTGCAGGTGATCAATCGCTATAGGTTTTGATCTGTAGATTTTTACATCATGTAACTTTGACTGATACGGAGTCTAATAGAATATTTGCCCCCAGTACATACAGTATATATATTGTTTTCACAATATTTTTACCTACATTAATTAGCTAAAAATTGGCTGCAATATATATATATATATATATATCTATATCTCTCATCAGGGGCATATTGAGATTTTTGCAGCTCCTCCAAATTCTGCTCCCCCGCTCTTTATGAAATAAATGTGATCATGAAATGAAGACAAATATTCATAAACTCTGCTTTTGTTTTAATGACAGAAATCACTTTTAAGTGTTTTTATAACAATTATTATAGTATAGCACATTACCAGGAGTGTGAGGGGAGATATATATATATATAATTTTAGAAAGGACATGTGGGCGGCTTCTGCCCCTCCTGTAATCTGCTGCCTTGGGTCCAGACTCCATTGACCTAGGCAGAGGTATATGCATTCAGATCATATACTATAAAAATATTTTATAATTTTTGCTTTACTAGCACAGGTGATGTCACATTTGATCCATTTTTTTTTTTTTAAGGAATATATTTTGGTTCATCTGTACTACTTTTTTTTTTGTCTTGGCAGATGGCATGGAACCCTGATATTGACATTTGGTTGGATGAACTGATTAATGAAGCCAGAGACGAGTGTGAGCCAGAGTGGCTGGATGCTGAAGATCCTCTCTTTATTCTGTATACCAGTGGCTCCACAGGAAAGCCAAAGGTAAATGGGCTGTGTCAACTATAAGGCATCCTGTGTATGTAGGATAGCAAATTGAGCGTCGCTCAGTATATTCCTCAATGGTAAGTAAAAAACCCCAGCATACCGTGGTATCAATTGAAGTGGAGTTATTCCATCCCCATATAAAGCAACGACGGTTCAACCACAAGCAGGTCTTTCTCAAGTCTTGTCAAAGACCTGCTTGTGGTTGAAACGTTGTTGCTGTATATGGTGATGGAATAAATCCACTACACAACCCCAGCACAGCATGGTATCAATTGGAGTAGGGCCCCCTCCAGCTGTGGATAAATAATGGTGCATTAGCCACAATTTTTCTGAAGCTCAGTATTTTCCAGAGTCCAGGTGTTTTTTATTTTCCCCCTGATTTTGGACCTATACCTTTTTTCATATTTTGCAACTGATTTAACAAGCTTTTTTAAAAAATAAATAACCATATCATGTTTGAGGAAGATTTTTTTTAACGAATACAGAATTTCATAAAGCCGCTGCTTAACAAGGCACAAGGTACAGGTCCTGCCATTAATTGTTTGTTACTTTCCATTCACCCTTTGTATGCCCATAGTGCTTTTTAAAGCCTCTTGAGAAAGTCAATAATACATATGCTGTGCAAATACTTTCTTTGCCTTTGGTAAATTCTCGTAAGGGAGTGGTATAAATAAGCGAAATAAAGCCTTTTACCGTATTATGAAATCGTATCGAACGTGCATCACTTAATTCTAGCTGGGGGAGTCCCTGAATACACGGTGTAGATTATATATGGACTCCAAATCATGTTCAATGCTGCAAATGCAGTTGTGAATGACATGTTATTAATTGGTCTCTTTTTAAGGTATCGTGTGCATATACAGTGGGCGGGTCATTGTAAGAGTGCAGGTGTTTGCAGAGACCAGCAAAACTTGCTGTTGTTGCAAAACGAAACAGCTGCAGAAGAAGCTTCAAAGCAAAGCTTCCCCTGCCACTGTTTGGATTTCTTTTTGATGAAATGCTTGAGTTTCTCTGTTGCAAATACTATTTGAATAACCGCCATAATGCTTAAATATACTCTGTGACAACAGCAACACAAAGTTGTTATTCAGGTCACACCCAGGGGTAGCAATGCATCAGCAATACAATGCAATGCAGTTTACTCAATTTATCAATAGGTTTGTGTGTATATATAAAATAGACACAAAGGTTTTAGTCATTGTTGCTTTTAAAGAACAGCCTTGGGGGACATAATTCTACAAAGTAAAAACCTGCTCTTACTGGCCTATCTGCACAAGCCAATGCAGTATTTAATACAGAAAATATGCGGTGTCGTGCCTAATCTCCACTGGAGCGGCTGCAACCACCATATGTATCGAGCCCCGCAACATGTATAAAACATAACAAGAAAAAAGTGTCATCTGCGCTTATTCTTATGTTTTAGTTTACTCAAATGGCCATGGGAGTGTAAGCTCACCTGCCAACGTCAAGGCACCTCTAGTGAAGGAGAGTCCTAACCAATGAAACCACAGGCTTTGTAGCAAACAGCATACGCTCATGCTGCTTTTCAGTCATGCGGAAGACTGGTGGGCTCTCATTTATGCCCTTCTAGAAACAAATCCCCCATGGATCAAAAAACAAAGCCACGGACCGGAATAGTTGCAAAGATGACCTGGCTGGAGATGCTACAAAATATACATAATACAGAAAAAAGCAGTGTCGCACCTAATCTCCACTGGAGCGGCTGCAACCACCAGATGTATCCAGTCCAGCAACATGTATAAAACATAACAAGAAATAGTCACCTGCGCTTATCCCTATAACTCCGTGTTTTGTACATGTTGCTGGGCTGGATACATCTGGTGGTTGCAGCCGTTAACGTCTGTATTATGACTGAACTGCTTTGCCAGCAGCTTGAGTTGTAATACATCTGAGCCACAACTTGATAACACCGGCGTTAAGTGCCACGTTATTATCAGCTCCAGGAGTCCATAGGTCTCCATGGAGACAGGGTGGCGGATGTACCTGGTGTTCCTCTGCCTATGGAGCGAGGAAGTGGTGGATTGTGCCTCTTTCTCCACCAAGGGATCTGAGGTGGGCATGGGATTTAATGGTAGGTTTAGATTAACGTGTTGGGTGATTGTGCTGAAGCTCAATCACTTAAAGGGATACTCTATTAAAAAATAGAGTTCCTTTTTTTTGCCCTTAAATAATTGGGGAGAGGCTGCGGAGAGTCTTAATAATAATAATAATATTTTTATTATATATATATATATTTATTGTTTTTACAGGTGATTTTACTCGCCTTTTTTTCCCTGACCGCTCGCAGCTCCTACTCTTCAACTCAAGGACTCCCAAAGCCAGAAGCCTGAAGGTTTTCTGTGCAATTTGTGCTCCTACGCAATTTGTGTAATGTAGGAACTGCAAATTGCGCACACTTTACGTATGCAAGTTCCATAGCACCTGCCCAGAATGATGGATCGGCGCTGCATGCATGTCTACAAACCTAGGGGGGTGTTAAGTGGTGGCGACGCAATGCTGAGAAACGTTGGCATACCTTTAAAAGTGAATCCAAAGCGTGATAGGATAGGCCTTACAATGAAGCTTCTTCTGCTGCTCTTTGGATTTTACTTTGTATAACACTGTCTTCACTGCAATACCAGCACTTACTGAATAATCTCAAATCTATGCACAAAGGACCTTATGTGTCAAGCCATTAAACCCAATGTGAGCTAAAATTTATACGGAGAGCAGGACGTGCAGAATTGGAATGGAAGAACGCTTCTCTGAATGTGATTACACGTGACGCGCTATTTCCCTCGTTTCTCAGAATGTTGCAAAATGCCATCCGTTTAATTCCGTTTATGTTGGAGAAAGCTGGGGAGGTCGGTGTGATTACAGAAGTCTCTAACAACTTGTCTTTTCTTAAAATTGCATCCAGATGAATAGTTTAACCTGGGATTGCTTTAGGGGGACTTTTCACTAAAATGTGAGTTAACTCTACTTGCAAAATTCATATCTATATAGATCATGGGAGCCCCGAGCTGGAGATTTCACGCAGTATTCACCTGTTTCTTTATAATAATTCAGTTGTCGAGTCTCGTCAATGCAATCTCTGACCCTCTATGTTACTACTACTATTCAGATAGATTTTTAAAGACATAATTAAAATGCTCCGTCGAGGACACATTGGTACCCCTTGAGATTAGTTGGACATGTAGTACTGAAAGCTCTGCGGAGTAAAGGGAAATACTAGCTGTAGGAAATACAGTGATAACATTTTTCAGTGGTTTGTCTTTTTTTTTTTGTTTGTTTACATTTTTTTAATCTAAACAATGCCCAAGGCAAGCTTTCACTTCATTACAACCTGTGCGTGGGTGGATACTGGTAATGGTAAATGTTTGTTTGGGGCACCTACGCACCCAGCTAGATAATCGGTGGTGTGGCCTGCATGTCTGTTGTACGTTTGACACATACACACTGTCTAAAATCCAGAAAGTAATATTTGCAAAACGGTTCTAACATGTTATGTGAAATGTGCCCGGTCAGCTCCTCCACGTCACCAGTGTTTGTTACGTGTGTAAGCGATGCCACTCCCTGCTTAAACATTCGGTTAAGGATCTTCCATCACCATATGGTGACATTTAACAATGCTTGTGCAGCTGGAGATAAAAATATTTACTTTCACTTGATCATAAATCAATGATTTTCTTGTTTTTGTATTTTTTTTCTCCGTTATTTGATCTCCTTTTACTTCATATTAACCATTTGCACCCTGTTTGCTGTGAAGTCCCATGGATGAATGAGAATAATGGGATTTCAGTTCACAGCGGTTGTCCTGCCAGAAGTCCGCTATCCCTGGTTTGTTGCCCCTCTGCTCGTGGTATGGGTTATTTATCGCTGTCTCTTTTTTTTACGCACAGGGAGTGTTGCACACCGTCGCAGGCTATCTCCTGTACACGGCTCTGACTTTTAAGTATGTTTTTGATTACCACGAGGACGACGTTTACTGGTGCACAGCAGACATCGGCTGGATAACTGGTCACTCCTACATAACCTATGGCCCACTTGCCAACGGTGCTACCAGTGTGATGGTAAGGTGGCCGAATGTAATGTCTAACGCTGTGAACTTATTCTGTTACCTGTGCTTTCTTAAAATGAATTATACTGACATTATGTGGATGTACATTGTAGGCAATAGCAATTTTTTTTGTACAGTTTACGGGGAGTGGCAATAATGCCTAGATTGTCCCTTCACATACCGTAAACCCTTTCCGCTCCTGATTTCTCTCCTCCTGTCCTGGACCATGTTAATGCCTGCCGGCTGTCTCTGACTGGATGAACCTCTCTAAAACTGAATTTCTCGTCTTCTCTCCCTCCAAAGCCAACATTCCTGTGCCCATTTCTCTTCATGTGAATGGTGCCAGCATTACTTCTACCTCTCAGGCTCGTTGCCTCAGTGTCCTCTTAGACTCCGACTTGTCCTTTACTTCTCACATTCAGTCTCTAACCAAATCCTGCTACTTCCACCTAAAAACATTGCACGCTTCCGTCAGTCTTAATCAGGTCTCTGCTAAAACTGCTCATCCAAGCTCTTATCTCCCGCCTTGACTACTGTAACCTCTTTCTCCCTGGCCTTAAGAGATCCCAGATTCTCCTTCTGCAGTCTATAATGAATGCATGTGCCAGGCGCATCTCCCTCACCTCACACACCTCTCACACATCGCCCCTCTGTCAATCTCTACACTGGCTCCCTGTTTCCTACCTACACTACATCTCCTTATTAACATGTACATCTTGCCCTGGCCACTTTGCTCTGCCAATGATCTGATGTTATCATCTCCCCGTACCCACACCCCCAACTTTAAGACTTCTCCCAAGCAGCCTCCTTTCTATGGAACTCCCTCCCCCGCAACATTAGACTCTACCCGTCTCTCCAGTCCTTCAAGAAGTCTCTGAAAACACATCAGCTCACTCCATAATCCCCCACTGTTCATTTCTTGCACCATCTTCCCACCCAGCCCACATGCATCCCGCTACTTTAAATTCTCTATTTACCCTCACCTGATGTGCCACTCCTCTCCTCTTAGATTGTAAGCTCTTAAGAAGGGTCAACTCTCCTACTGTTCTGTGTGTTTAACTTGCATGTATATTGTTATTCTGTCTCACCCATTGTACAGTGCTATGGTATTTGTTGCCACTTTATAAAAACTTGCTACTGTACAAAAAACCCTTTCAACTACTTTAATAATTGAATGGACTTATTTTACTATTTTATTTAACAAAAAGTGCTTTTCTTTTGTATCCAGTACATAACCTACATTGAATCATGAATGTGCACCCTCTCCACCATGACCAAATTGACTTGGTTATCTGGTTATGGTGTGCTAGTTGTTCCCTACAAGCTGTGACAACCTTCCAACATGGTCTTCCCTTTGCCCCAGTCACACCGAACATCGTTCCAGGAGTCCAATCCGCACTGATTGGGAAATGGAACGGTTTTGGCTCAGCGCTGAGCACACTAAAGCTAGAATTAAAGTATTTTTTTTTATTTTTTTTTTACATTTTAAGCTAAAAAGGAGGTGGACAAGGTGGGGGATTTTAGGATTTATAGTCAAATGTAAATACATTGTTTCTAATCCCCTCACCCATCTAGATTGTAAATTCCCACGGGAATAGGGCCCTCATGTCCTCCTGTATCTGCAGGCAGGAATACTGACCTGTCTCCTGTATGTATTGTAGAATTGTCCTGTCTTTATCCATTGCACCTTGTACAGCGCTGCAGAATGTGTTGGCGCCTAATAAATAATAATACATGAATTTATATATGCTGTAGGCCAGGGGTCTGTAGGCCAGGGGAAATTAAGGGTGGGCGAGTGGAGATGCACACGCAGGCAGCACGATAAAGTATATCGTTCTGCCTGCGCTGCGTATTCCAGTGGCAGACGTGTTTGTTTTTTTTTCGGCCGGCAGAAGCCACTTGCGGTGCGTTTACTGTCCGTCACTTTTCAGCCGGCGTGAAGGGACATCCAGCGTGTAGCTGTCAGGTCCGGCAAAAGGGGGGCGGGAGAGGGAATTTGCACCTCCCTGTTGTGACACTCTGAGGACCAATTGATTCCTCGCGCGGAATGTTTCCCATCTCTGGTTTTCATGCTGTACCCGGCATGCCCTCTGTCTCTCAATGCTACACTCTCACTGACGCTGCTTCTGGGAGACGGGATGAACCTCTTACTGATCTCAGAGTTTTGCTCGGCGCACTTGCCCGTTTGCTGTACCATGTGAACGGATCACGGGAAACTGCGCCGAGCTAACATCTCGAATCAGTAAGAGGTTCATCCCGTCTCCCCAAAGCAGCATCAGTGAGAGTGTAGCATGAAGAGACAGAGGGCACGCCGGGTACAGCATGACCAGAGATGGGAAACATCCGGCATGAGGAATCAATTGGTCCTCAAAGTGTCACAACAGGGAGGTGCAAATTCCCTCTCCCGCCCCCCCTTTACCGGTGTTACATGCTGGATGTCCCTTCACGCTGCGCTCCTCCTCTTCCGGACACAGCGTGAAGGAGGACTCAGCGTGCCTCAGTGAGTGAGGGAAGCGGGGATTATCCCCGCCTCCTCACTCTACTACTCGCGATGTCAGGTAAAGGGAGGGGGATGAATTGCAGGGGAGGGGGTGAAAATTGCAGGGGAGTGGGAGGGGGGTGAATTGCAGGGGAGGGGGCTGAAAATTGCAGGGGAGTGGGAGGGGGTTGAAAATTGCAGGGGAGTGGGATGGGGTTGAAAATTGCAGGGGAGTGGGAGGGGGATGAATTGCAGGGAAGTGGGAAGGGGATGAATTGCAGGGAAGGGGATGAATTGCAGGGGAGGGGGATGAATTGCAGGGGAGTGGGAGGGGGATGAATTGCAGGGGAGTGGGAAGGGGATGAATTGCAGGGGGGGGGATGAATTGCAGGGGAGTGGGAGGGGGTGAAAATTGCAGGGGAGTGGGAGGGGGATGAATTGCAGGGAAGGGGGCTGAAAATTGCAGGGGAGTGGGAGGGGGTTGAAAATTGCAGGTGAGTGGGAGGGGGTTGAAAATTGCAGGGGAGTGGGAGGGGGATGAATTGCAGGGAAGTGGGAAGGGGATGAATTGCAGGGAAGGGGATGAATTGCAGGGGAGGGGGATGAATTGCAGGGGAGTGGGAGGGGGATGAATTGCAGGGGAGTGGGAGGGGGATGAATTGCAGGGGAGTGGGAAGGGGATGAATTGCAGGGGAGGGGGATGAATTGCAGGGGAGTGGGAGGGGGATGAATTGCAGGGGAGGGGGTGAAAATTGCAGGGGAGTGGGAGGGGGATGAATTGCAGGGGAGGGGGATGAAAATTGCAGGGGAGTGGGAAGGGGATGAATTGCAGGGGAGGGGGATGAATTGCAGGGGAGTGGGAGGGGGATGAATTGCAGGGGAGTGGGAGGGGGATGAATTGCAGGGGAGGGGGATGAAAATTGCAGGGGAGTGGGAGGGGGGTGAATTGCAGGGGAGGGGGTGAAAATTGCAGGGGAGTGGGAGGGGGTTGAAAATTGCAGGGGAGTGGGAAGGGGATGAATTGCAGGGAAGTGGGAAGGGGATGAATTGCAGGGAAGGGGATGAATTGCAGGGGAGGGGGATGAATTGCAGGGGAGTGGGAGGGGGATGAATTGCAGGGGAGTGGGAGGGGGATGAATTGCAGGGGAGTGGGGGGGGATGAATTGCAGGGGAGTGGAGGGGGATGAATTGCAGGGGAGTGGGAGGGGGATGAATTGCAGGGGAGTGGGGGGGGATGAATTGCAGGGAAGTGGGAAGGGGATGAATTGCAGGGGAGTGGGATGGGGTTGAAAATTGCAGGGGAGTGGGAGGGGGATGAATTGCAGGGAAGTGGGAAGGGGATGAATTGCAGGGAAGGGGATGAATTGCAGGGGAGGGGGATGAATTGCAGGGGAGTGGGAGGGGGATGAATTGCAGGGGAGTGGGAAGGGGATGAATTGCAGGGGAGGGGGATGAATTGCAGGGGAGTGGGAGGGGGTGAAAATTGCAGGGGAGTGGGAGGGGGATGAATTGCAGGGAAGGGGGCTGAAAATTGCAGGGGAGTGGGAGGGGGTTGAAAATTGCAGGTGAGTGGGAGGGGGTTGAAAATTGCAGGGGAGTGGGAGGGGGATGAATTGCAGGGAAGTGGGAAGGGGATGAATTGCAGGGAAGGGGATGAATTGCAGGGGAGGGGGATGAATTGCAGGGGAGTGGGAGGGGGATGAATTGCAGGGGAGTGGGAGGGGGATGAATTGCAGGGGAGTGGAAGGGGATGAATTGCAGGGGAGGGGGATGAATTGCAGGGGAGTGGGAGGGGGATGAATTGCAGGGGAGGGGGTGAAAATTGCAGGGGAGTGGAGGGGGATGAATTGCAGGGGAGGGGGATGAAAATTGCAGGGGAGGGGGATGAATTGCAGGGAAGGGGATGAATTGCAGGGGATGGGGATGAATTGCAGGGGAGTGGGGATGAATTGCAGGGGAGTGGAAGGGGATGAATTGCAGTGGAGGGGGATGAATTGCAGGGGAGTGGGAAGGGGATGAATTGCAGGGGAGGGGGATGAATTGCAGGGAAGGGGATGAATTGCAGGGAAGGGGATGAATTGCAGGGGAGTGGGAGGGGGATGAATTGCAGGGGAGTGGGAGGGGGATGAATTGCAGGGGAGTGGGAAGGGGATGAATTGCAGGGGAGGGGGATGAATTGCAGGGGAGTGGGAGGGGGATGAATTGCAGGGGAGTGGGAAGGGGATGAATTGCAGGGAAGGGGATGAATTGCAGGGGAGGGGGATGAATTGCAGGGGAGTGGGGGGGGGATGAATTGCAGGGGGGGGAAGGGGATGAATTGCAGGGGAGGGGGATGAATTGCAGGGGAGTGGGAGGGTGATGAATTGCAGGGGAGTGGGAAGGGGATGAATTGCAGGGGAGTGGGAAGGGGATGAATTGCAGGGGAGTGGGAAGGGGATGAATTGCAAGGGAGTGGGAAGGGGATGAATTGCAGCAGGGCCGGCCCAAGCCACTGTGCTGCCTGGAGCAATGGATGACGTGCTGCCCCCCCCCCCAAACAAAATGTGTTGTATATGAATGTATCACAGATCTCCACAGCCAATAAACCTCACAGTAATGTGCAGTGTGTAAGAGTGTATCACAGAGCTGCACAGCATTAAAACTCACAGTATGCGGTGTGTGTGAGCGTATCCCATAACACCGCATAGCCCACAGTCACACACACACACGTCACACTCCAGTCACACACACACAAATCACACGCTGGGTGGCGTCACATTGGAACGGGGATATTTAGACTTGGGACAGCCCAGGTAACTGCAGTGTTCCCTTTTTATGGTTCATAGGATTATATCCAGGAATACCATCTAGGCCATTTCTTTTATATTGATTACCTGAGACTGTCATTGACTTTTCTATAAACCCATTTGGGTATTGTCTACTATATTGGACAAATAGGCAAACCACCATAATAGCACAGAGACACCCCATTCTGAGGTTTCTCTACTTTAATCACTTTATATATTTTAACTGATTTTTTTGCTTTGTTTCCCTGCACCTGAGCACCATAAAACTGCACGAATATAATCTACCAGTAGAGGGTGCTATCACAGTTATAAACACACTACTGTGTCTTGCATGGCACAAACTAAGTTAATAACTCACATTACCAAACGAATAGACCAGTAAATCAGCACCCACTTATGGGGATACTATAGGATAATACCTAGTATTTACCCCCACAATACAATTGCATTCACTGTGTTCACATTAAGTTGAGATACATACATTCTTTACCAATACACATTATTTATGCACCACAGGAGACCTTCCTTTTCACTCACAAACCAGTAGCAGGACAAAACTACTTTACACATCTCCCATACAGGAGGCATCCACCCAATAGAAGAATATCCCCCAGGAATTTAAAAAGTGCTCCCTAGGGTCCCCCCAGCCAGACCCCCCCCCCCCACACACAGATGATGCAGCCTGTCTTGTCTGGCCTGATCCGAGGTGGCCTCAGTGAGCACCAGTTTCTGGTAGGCGCTTTCCTCTCCCTTGCCGCGGCGGGGGGCGGGTCGAGGGCGGCCTGGAGGTGTGTCAGTTTCCTATCTGAGGGTGGAGGTGAAGTCTGCCCTGGGCCCTCCCCAGCACCCTGTCCCCCGCCAGCCCTGGGAAGGCTGAGCCTGGTGGGAGTTGCAGGATACCCACCCCACTTTCTGCCTGCTGGCTCAGGACCTTTGCACTTAAGGAGGTTGGGGTGTGAGGACCTCCAGCAAGCCGGTGCTTTCCACAGTGCTCTCCGTGGAGAAAGCAGGCCGCCCCTTCAGCCGGCTGGGACAGGCAGGCAGGCACATACCTGGTGTCTGGGTGGTCCTGGTGGAAGCTGAAGGAGAGCGAACAATTTGCTCCTGCCAGGCTGATGATCTGCCCACACGACACACACGCGCCCTAATCCCGCGCTGGTTCAAGTGGACGCATGTGTGTGGGTGTGGTCAGCGGCGGCATCACTCACTCACTGTCTCATGTTGTGCTGCTGCCTGACAAAAAAATAGTGCAGCGTTGGCGAAGGCAGCGCAAAAATTTGCCGCTTTTGATTTTTCGCTTCTGGAGCAGCCGCACCACACTGCTCCATCATCGGGCCGGCCCTGATTGCAGGGGAGTGGGAAGGGGATGAATTGCAGGGGAGTGGGAAGGGGATGAAAATTGCAGGGGAGGGGGAGAAATTAATTTACAGGGGGAGAGAGAAATGAATTAAAGGGGGCCCTTGGCAGAACTAACCTCTCCCGTGAGGGGTCATAATTGGTGAAATGGTGGCGTAGGCGTTTGAGGTTCTGCAAAATTAAATATATCTATTTATAAAGAAAGATGATTGATACGGAAGGTGTAAAAAAAAGAAATGGGGATGGAAGTATCGCACACAAATTTTAATGGATTCATCTGTATTAGCATCCAAGGGGGAAAACTGACTATGGGGTCTTCTAACTTCTTATGATAATCTGGCATACGAACAATTAAAAGAGTATTCGGTTCCACTTGATATATCGGATGCATAAACCCCAAATTAATTTGGGCCTAAAAACTGTTGGAGAGGAGTCTGTACTTAATGGAAGATATTACTTGGATCTGATGTCTGGGTATACAGTTGTGTTCAAAATTAGTCAACCCCCAATGCTGTAAGGGGTTTTAGGGAATTTAGTGTACATTTGTAATTGTATTCAGAATGAAATCCTACAAGGACTTTTTAAAGAACCATATGCAACTAAAATGACATCAATTGGTTTTGTAATACAGTAGTAAATGTTTCTTTTGTGAATTCTTCATTGACACAATTATTCAACCCCTTAATGACTACCACTCTGAAGAACAGAGGTTCATTCAAGTGTTTTCAATCAGGTATTGAAAACACCTGTGGATGTCACGGAGCAGCAATAAAACATAATAAGCACCAATTAGGCAGCTTTAAAATGACTGTGATACTCAGCTCCTTCTAGACATTTACTGGTGTGGTTACAAACATGGTGAAGTCAAAAGAATGGTCCAGGAAGACAAGAGAAGAGGTGATTACTCTTCACAGGAAGGGCAATGGCTATAAGAAGATTGCAAAGATGTTAAACATACCAAGAGAGACCATAGGAAGCATCATTCGCAAATTCAAGGCAAAGGGCACTGTTGAAACGCTACCTGGTCGTGGCAGAAAGAAGATGCTGACTTTGACTGCTGTGCGCTACCTGAAGCGTAGAGTGGAGAAAAGTCCCCGTGTGACTGCTGAGAAAAGATTTGTCAGATGTGGGTACTGAAGTGTCAGCTCAGACAATACGGCGCACACTGCGTAATGAAGGCCTCCATGCCAGAACTCCCAGGCGCACCCCCTTGCTGTCTCCAAAGAATAAGAGTCCACTGCAGTATGCCAAAAGTCATGTGGACAAACCACAGAGGTTTTGGGATAGTGTTCTGTGGACTGATGAAACAAAATTAGAACTGTTTGGGCCCATGGATCAACGCTATGTTTGGAGGAGGAAGAACAAGGCCTATGAAGAAAAGAACACCTTGCCTACTGTGAAGCATGGCGGGGGGTCAATCATGCTTTGGGGCTGTTTTGCTTCTGCAGGTACAGGGAAGCTTCAGCGTGTGCAAGGTACCATGAATTCTCTTCAGTACCAGGAGATATACTGGATGACAATGTGATGCAGTCCGTCACAAACCTGAGGCTTGGGAGACGTTGGACCTTTCAACAGGACAATGATCCCAAGCATACCTCCAAGTCCACTAGAGCATGGTTGCAGATTAAAGGCTGGAACATTTTGGAGTGGCCATCGCAGTCACCTGACTTAAATCCGATTGAGAACCTCTGGTGGGACTTAAAGAAAGCAGTTGCAGTGCGCAAGCCTAAGAATGTGACTGAACTGGAGGCTTTTGCCCATGACGAATGGGCGAAGATACCCGTAGATCGCTGCAAGACACTTGTGTCAAGCTATGCTTCACGTTTAAAAGCTGTTAGTACAACATCCTTTTACAGTTATAAGTACTAAGATTGAATGTCACTTGGGGGTTGAATAAAACTGATAATAATGTGAGCACAGAAAAGACATTTGTGGTTATTTCATTATAAATGTTATGTTATATTTGTCTGACCTACACGTGCCTCTTTGATTTAATTGTAAGCAAGATGACTGAATGATCAAAATCAATGTCAAACTGGCCAAAACACTCAATTTCAGTGGGGGTTGAATAATTTAACACAACTGTATATGTATCTGGCGTCTGATGTCTGGGTATACATGTATCTGGAGTCTCGGTCTGGTTAAAGTTATTTATTTTTGTAACTTTATTCTGAATAAAACCTTTTTAACAGTGTAATTTCATAAGATAATTTAAGAGGGTGTGTTTAGGGGCGGAGTTCAGAGCAGGGTAGGTGGGGCAACTGGTGGCGAGTAACTTTTAAGGTCTGGCTAGTAGCTTGGGACTCGAAATTTTGAGCCCTGCTGTAGGCACTGCTAGGGATCAGAGTTGCTTTTTCTAGAAAGTTACATATAGTCTCAGCTTTGTTTTCATCACGTGTTTAGGACCTCTCAGTGAGAACAGAGGACATGTAACGTGAGAAGGATTTTCTGCATGTATTTACCACAACTGTTTTTTTACTAGCTTGCATGAGGAAGCCGTGGCCTCTGTGTTCATAGAGAGACATATGCGGAGGGCAGGTTATAGATTTTCATATAACAGAAATGCGTATAGTCAGGAGGGTAATTGCTGTATGACGCAGGAATGTTCAGTAGGTGTCATTTTAAGTGCTAATATTCCTTTTAAGCAAAGTCCTTTTAAAGACCACATTCCAAACCTGGTGTAAACTTGCCATTAATGTTTATGGAATTGCTAGGTTTACCAGGGCTCTGGTTAAGTTTACACCTGGCTTGGAATCTAGCCCTAGATTTGATTTTAAAAGCCAAACGAGCAGTCATCTCAGATGTTGCAATAAATATGAGTAGACGTGTAATGGATTTTCCCAAGGCAGAGATTACGTCAGACATGGATCCGTGTGCGCAGATTCAGAAACACCCAAGATTTGAACAGGGCTTCCCCCTAGTGGACATTACATGTTATTTCACGTCCGCTATATTACATACTGTATGTTTGGATAATATTTACAGTCTGACTTGTAGAGTTACTTCTAGGGCCGTGTCCTATTCTTTTTCTAGGATCACTCCCATGCATAAATTTCTCAAATCTGTGTATCAGTTTACTGTTCGTGTCTTAATAAAGTCAGAGCATCATGGTATTTGTAGTCCAGAATGTGTGCATTGCCAAAATTGTTATTGCTATGGTATTATGTAAATGTCAGCCTTATCAGTTGCACTATGTGAGCTGAATTGGTGCTGGCTGACAGGCAAACATTGTATCTTACCACTGATACAATGGTTTAATAGAATAGAATGGTGACTCTTTGGCTCCAAACAGATTTAATCGCAATGTATCCTGTCTTTTCTTTAAGTTTGAAGGCATTCCTACATACCCACATGTGGGAAGATTTTGGGAGATCATCCAGAAATACAAAGTGACACAGTTTTACACAGCACCAACTGCTATCCGTTTGCTGATGAAATACGGGAATGAAAATGTTGAAAAGTGAGTCTTTATAATCACTCTCTGATACCCTTCTAGATTGTGAGTTCCTATGGGAATAGGGCCCTCATCTCCTCCTGTACTGTTTGTCAAATGTTGTTCAATGTATTGTAGCCCTGTCTATACTCTGCCTATTGTACAGCACTGTGGAATATGCTGGCGCTTTATAAATAAAGAATAATAATAATAATGTGCTGCAACATCCTTGATTTTCGCTGGCATTTGTAACAACACTTGTGCTTTGGTAATAAACCCTGTATTTTGCAGCAAATACACTCAAATACGTTGCAGAGATTCCAAGAAGACCATTACATGATTTTCTAGTAATAGAAACATAGAAACCTAGAAAAATGTCGGCAGATAAGAACCTTTCGGCCCATCTAGTCTGCCCAATTACATGGATACTTTACCTGGATTTATCTTTTGTTTAGGATAGCCTTATGCCTATCCCATGCCTGCTTAAATTCAATTACTGTTTTGGCCTCTACCACTTCTACTGGAAGACTGTTCCATGTATCCACCACCCTCTCAGTAAAATAATGCTTCCTGATGTTACTTTTAAACCTTTGCCCCTCTAATCTAAGACTATGTCCTCTTGTTTTGCTACTTTGTTTTCTTTTAAATATACTCCCTTCCTCTACCTTGTGGATTCCCTTTACGTATTTAAATGTTTCTATCATATCTCCTCTGTCTCGTCTTTTTTCCAAGCTGTACATGTTAAGATCATTAAGCCTTTCCTGGTAACTTTTCTCCTTCAAGCCGTACACCATTTTAGTAGCCCTTCTCTGAACTCTCTCTAAGATGTCTATATCCTTCTGGAGATACGGTCTCCAGTACTGCACACAGTACTCCAAGTGAGGTCTCACCAGTGCTCTGTACAGTGGCATGAGCACTTCCCTTTTCCTACTGCTAATACCTCTCCCTACACAACCAAGCATTCTGCTAGCATTTCCTGCTGCTCTATTACATTGACTACTTACCCTTAGATGCTCTGAAATAATAACCCCTAAATCCCTTTCCTCAGATGTTGAGGTTAGGACTGTATCAAATATTCTATATTCAGCCCTTGGGTTTTTACGCCCCAGGTGCATTATCTTGCACTTATCCACATTAAAACTCAATTGCCACAGCTCTGACCATTTTTTTAGTTTACCTAAATCATTTGTCATTTGGCTGATACCTCCAGGAACGTCAACCCTGTTGCAAATCTTTGTCATCAGCAAAAAGACCTACTTTACCATTAATACCTTCTGCAATATCACTAATAAAAATATTAAAGAGAATGGGTCCAAGTACTGACCCCTGAGGTACCCCACTGGTAACAAGACCTTGCGCCGAATAAACTCCATTTACCACAACCCTCTGTTGTCTGTCACTCAGCCACTGCCTAATCCATTCAACAATATTGGAATCCAAGATCAAAGATTGCAATTTATTGATAAGCCTTCTATGCGGAACAGTATCAAAAGCCTTACTGAAATCTAAATAAGCAATGTCTACTGCACCACCTGTGTCTATTATTTTTGTTACCCAATCACTAGTGGGCTAAAACACAATCGCTAAAGTAAAAAAACTTTAGCTAGAATCACTAGAACTTAGCGCCTGACGACCTACTAACAGATCCCCTTCTCCACGGGAGTCTATGTACAAGGTTGTTTAGTGCACGCTAGGGAAATACGAAGACCCTGGCTGAGACCCACGCTAATGCCGTTGTGTACAGGATAGAACCTTGTATAAGTATGAACACATCCAGCGAATAGCCCTCACACCCCCCCCCCTGCATTATTAAAACCCTCCAAGGTGGCCATATCACCCATGTTTATATGCACACATTTATTAAGGTTGATGGGCATTGCATGATAAATGCCACCCAACAGCATGTAGAATCATTACACTGCATTTAATAAATCCAAAAGGAAGCCAGGTGAGCGACAATAATTTCCCTGCTGCAGCATATAAATAATACATGTTTCAGGGCAAGACTTATCCATGTGTCCCTTTAACCATGGTCCACACAGTCACGCTAATAATCAACTGCTTACATACTATGAATAACAGAGAAAGATGTGATTTCTGTGTGGCACCACTAGATGGCTCTATTGGCAAGTGCAGGGGATCGATCTAAGACCATATATAAGCTGGAAAAGGTGAAAATGGTTGGTGAATGTATGTACTTAAAAAATAATTAAGGATGCAACCATCCAAACTAATCAATAATATGTACTAAAGAATAGATGCAGATATAAATTTAAACTCCAGGTAGGTGAATTAGATTGACCAAATGGTGCTACGACTTATAGGTGAAAGAATATATACTGTGGTCATATAATTAAAGATATAGATATTATTGAAGCACTGCACTAATTAATCCAAAACATTATACCATAGCAACAATAAACATAGGTAACTATAATCAATTGAGATATAGTTCAAAGAATTAACATAAATATAGTAAATCGTAATATTATTTAAATTCTCTAGTAGTGAATATACTTTAATAATGAATATGCAGTGGAACCAATAAAAATAAATAATAAATAATATTAAATAATCATAACTAAGAAATTGCTGTTGTCAAGAATAAAAAACTATTAAAAAGCTTCCTGAAGATTGAGAGTAAGAGAGACAGACAAACACACAGAGAACGGTGAAGCTCTGGTTTGGCAGCTTGGAACAAGGACTTCGAAAAGCTGGACTTGACCCCCTGCATGCGTGACTGAAATGCAGCAGCCGTCCTGATCTCTAGAACTTGTTAATAGGAGTGATCTCCTCCAGCCGGCCAGGAGGTGCGCAGCCCTCTGTGTCTCCAGCAGATAGAGGTATACCAGCAATCACTGGAGCCATTGAAAATTCGTGCTAGCGCCTGACACCAGCTTTTTGACCTGCATACTATGAATAACCCCCAGCATAAAATGTTTAAAATTAAACAATAGATTAGATTTAGTACACATGTCAATAAAAGGATATATTTATAATATAGCCGCCTGCAACAGCAGCGACATGGCTAACTAGATCCATTACTATGGTGTATGGGGCCAACAGAACACCTGTGCTGCATTCCTTTACATTGCCTGTTATTTGCATTTGTAATTTTGGACGAGGACCTGTTTGTTTTTCTTTTTAGTTTTTTTTTTTTGGACTTGGCACCATGGTTGAGCAGTACTTAAAATTTTGCAATTAGCGCTGGCACCAAGTGATCTGCTGGTTACAAAACCGCATGAGATCTCTACCGCTACCCATGTCAAGTATGGCATGCGGAAAGTACAATAAGCTGACGGTATGAATCGCTAATGGCGACGCGCTAAGTGATTTTTCCCATTTTTGTAGCGGGAGGCAAATGATCTGTTGATCAGGCGCTAGACTCAATTAACCTGGCGCTAATGCAAAAGCATGCCGACTCTAGGGTTAGCTCACACCAGGTGATCGTGCCCAGTGATTTGTATTCTACACAGAGCATTACAATACAGGCAGTAAAAAAAACAAAACACTTTTCTTAGCATATTTGTTTTATTGGTAAAACCCACTCATACTTTGGGTTTGCAGCAGGGTCAACTCAGTCTTGCAATCTTCCAGTTAAAAGGTTCAATATTAATGTTGAATTGCATTATACAGGACGCGGTGTAAGTCTGAACCCATACAAGTCCTGTAATTGGATAGGATTTTCTGATGGGCCCATGACTTACAGGACACATTGTATAATAAACGTCAAGACATCTCCTTTTTTCCTTTTTGATACAGATCTCTTGCTGAGCAGGGGGGGGGGGTGAAGCTGGAATAAGCTGTGCTGTCAGCATGTTAAACATTCTATGGATTTCTTAAAATTGCTTTTGTTTACTCTGCAGGTATGATTTAAATTCATTGAAAATTTTAGGAACCGTAGGAGAGCCTATTAATTCAGAAGCTTGGCTGTGGTATTATAATGTAGTTGGGAATCAGCGATGCCCCATTGTGGACACTTTTTGGCAAACAGAGACTGTGAGTAGAGTTACAGATACTGCTATGAAACCATTACTGAATAAACTTGTTCTTTTAAGATGTGATTTAAGTGTGTGTTAAGTATTTTTTCCTCTTTAGACCTACAGGGTTATTCAGAGAAAGGTGAAAATCAGGAGAATTGATTGGAGAAGTGAAAATTCTAGGTCAAAATAGCCAAACCAGAAAAATTCTCCCATTTATCTCACTTTCCAAATCGGCTGTTTGGTCTAGATTGTTCTCTTCTCCTGGTTTTCACCTTTCTCTGAATAACCCTGCTAGAATTTTCACTTCTCCAAAAGTTCTCGAGTTTCACCTTTCTCTAAATAACTCTGCTTATATTCAAATGGCTGTATGTTTTCATTCTGCATGATTATTTTTTTTTCTGCTTTAGTATTGGGAGTTAAGGAGAACATGGATGCGGAAAGCCTGAAATGCCCTTTTAATGTGTTTTTAAAAAAAAAAAAAGTACTGTTTTTAGATGTATCTATTTCAACAATTTTTTCCCCCACTCATTTTTAAGGGAGGTCACGTTATTACTCCACTTCCTGCTGCTACACCACTGAAACCAGGATCAGCAGTGAGTACTGTTGTTTATTGAGATGGGAGACTATCATTTAACATAAGGAGTTCGAGTAAAGGTCCAGGTGTCACTGGCATGTGTCCTCCTTGCAGTAAACTGACATTGGATTGTAGGCTCGGGTCAGACGAGCGCAGTGTTCACGTCCGTGTTGCCGCACGTTTTAACATCCGTGGTAGCATACAATTATGATCAAGAGACCTACACACGAAGTGCAGATGTAAAACCGCTAGAACGGACGTGCGGAGTGTGCTGCGTCCGCATAGCTATGTGTGTGAGTGATGGAACGTAGTCGGCCGGACTGCATTTATACGTCCAGCATTTTTGACGGACAACATGGGTTTTCATATTAATTTATTTTCCCTGCTACATCCGTCAAAAATAACGTCCGTTACAAAAACGGACCGTGTGGCCACTACCTTGTCGTCAGTAAGTACGTCCGTTGTGCACAGTTCCGCACAGAATGCGTTCGTCTGACCCTAGCCTTCATGTATCTTTTTAAATTATTACATCGTAAAATGTCTTACCTTTGCAAAATACTGTATCTGCTTACTGTCACTGTGTTACGTGAAGTCAGGGAGGGCCGGCAGGGACTGGCACCGGCATAGTTGGGTTGTGAGCCTGGACTTGCCAGAACCATCCTTCTGCTGAATAAAAGCAGCGTGAGATACACAGCGCTGGAAAAGGGATTTTTAGGTTAATTTGTTTATATCAAGGTAGTTATCTATTTGATATAACTTATTGTAAGAATATTTAATCTGGTATTATTGTGCATATTTCTTTCTACAGCAGTAATTTTACATATTTTATACAAACCTATTATACTATATAAATAAAGCAAATATATAGTTAAGACTCCAGGAGTGCACGCCTTCCTGATGAGTTGTATGCCCTCGGGGGGCATTAACACAGGAGCAATTACAAGTGGATATCCTGTCTGCGGGTCCCAGGGTGATTATAAAAGCAGCTGGATGGGATTTAATGGTTTAATTTGGTGGGGAAAAAAGTAATTTTTTTTTTTCTTTGGAGAAAGTATTTTACCAGGAAGGATACATTGAGATTTCTCTCGTTTTCAAGTATGTCCTGGGTGGCGAGTATGTACCGTTAGGTGTCTTGCCCAAGGACACTTACTGGAGAGGTGCTCTTGCCAGGATTTGAACTTGTGTCTCCACGGTCACAGAATAGTGATGTTACCTCTACTCCTTTCTTCAACGTACAATAAATGGATTATGTCTCACATCAAGCTTTTACAAATTAATTATGCTCCCCCTCCTAGTATGCCCCTACTATACCCTCCTGGCATAATAGAAACATTTTTTGAGTTTGGTAACATAGAAACCTACAATATCTCGGCAGATAAGAACCTTTCAGGCCCATCTAGTCTGCCCAATTACATGGATACTTTACCTGGATTTATCTTTTGTTTAGGATAGCCTTATGCCTATCCCATGCCTGCTTAAATTCAATTACTGTTTTGGCCTCTACCACTTCAACTGGAAGACTGTTCTATGTATCCACCACCCTCTCAGTAACATATTTCCAAAAATTTTATAGACTTCACAAGTGTAGAAGTTAAATCAATCCTTCACAACTTGGGCTCATCTGGGATTTGAATCTGGTACCTCTCACACCCGGAGCGAGAATCCTACCCCTAGACCAACGAGCCACATTAAATATCAAAGGGGTAGGTTGATGTACAGAGGTACCATGCAGGTGCCTTATCCAGACACCGAATGGAGGGATTCATACCCAGGTCTCCCAGTTCCGAGGCCGTGACGTTACCACTACTCTATCCAGCTTGGTACTATATACAGTATATAGATGTTA
Organism: Leptobrachium leishanense; assembly: GCA_009667805.1. Taxonomy (NCBI): domain Eukaryota; kingdom Metazoa; phylum Chordata; class Amphibia; order Anura; family Megophryidae; genus Leptobrachium; species Leptobrachium leishanense. The sequence goes on along the minus strand of CM019067.1, from coordinate 113,605,306 downwards.
TTTTAGTAGTGGGGCTTTTGGTGTTTGTGTGAGGAAACTTATAACATCTCTACAATGAGAAACAAGGGGGGTGTTTGTGAGGGTCCTGAGAACAAGCAACAGCACAAATGGCCTGCTCTACGGTGGGGCCCGCTCAGGTCTCACAAACAAGGTTTTAGCTTGATTGTGCCATTACAGGGATGAATTTTCCATATGCAAATCAGCCTGCTCTCACCCAGAAAGGGTGGCCAGTGCTGACTGCCAAGGACATCATCCCTGCACGAGAGGTGCAGCAACCCCCGACGATCAATTCGGCCTAATTGGGCCTCGTCAGGAGGGTATAGCTGACACCCCTCTAGGCACATCAAGCAAGGGGTCCACGTCTGGATGACCCTTTACAATTGCAGTGAGAAACAAGGGAGGTGTTTGTGAGGTAACATCTCTACAAACCTGACTTTTCTTTGTATTGTTGGTGCGAATCTCTTGATCTGCATTTTATTGCTCGCGAGTGTTTTCCCAAGCATGGTTTTAAGAGTATTAAATATTTTCATTTTCAGACCTTCCCGTTTTTTGGAGTCGTCCCAGCTGTTCTTAATGAGCACGGAGAAGAACTTGAAGGAGAAGCTGAAGGTTATTTGGTGAGGATTATTTAATCCTTGGATCATTGTGTTTTATTTGTTTGAAGAGCTTTCAGTGAAGCCTGTGATTGGGAGGTGCTGAGCTGTTATTTTACCTTTTGCTTTAGGCTTTTGAATGCTGTGAAAGTGTATGAAATGTTGAGTGAAATGCCTTTGGAATAGCCGAAGTGCACGAGTTTTAGTTCCTGGGTTTGTGTAAATTCTAATTTATCAGGAGAATTGGATGTCGGTGCTCAGTCTGTAATATTCAGCCATGATAGTTCAGTATGTGATTTTTATCAGACTGAAAATGTTACGGAAAAGGGCAAAGAGACTGAAGCGTTGAACTTTTCAGGTTTTGGTTATTATGGCTGTTCTGTTTAAGTTCAGTTTGGGTATTTTGACTTAAAAACTGCAATTGTTGTACATCAGATATGGGAATTATGAACAGGCGATTTAACACTTTGCTAGCCAAGACTGGACACTTTCATAAAAGAATTACAAAATTTCACCTGGTGTACTGTATATGAACCTTAATACACACAGTCACATGCAGATATCTTCCCCGTGAGAATTTCCGTTAGTCTCACCCGTGAGTGTGCACCCAAAAAGAAAATATGTGGGAACAGCGCGCATGCAGTGTCTTGAAACCTCTAGAGATTATACACTCTGGCGTGAAAACTCATATAGTTGACTGTCACCTTCAGAGTGAATATTCCTGCCGGGATTTTCATCGTACTTCCCAATATGTAAAAGAAAGCAAATACACAGATCGCCAATAGCGTAATATTACATACACAGACCAGTTATCTTCAAATTGAGGGGCAAGCATTCACATTTAAAGAGCCGTCGATGGTATTAGGCTCATTTTCCGCAGAGCGACGTCTACATATACAGTCAGCTCCTCCTCCTTTTTCTCTGGAATAGAGCGATCGAGGGAAAAATAATTGTATATAGTGCTCACTGTGCAATCATTGCTCGATAAATGCAGTAACCGTGAATAACTCACGTGAATCAGAGCCTGTAGGATCACTGGCTCCGTATAAACGCCCATTGATTATAGTCTGGACTTCATCCTTGTCCCGGTGATGATGTCTCCCGACTCACACTGGTCCCAGCACCAGATATGTGAAGAGATGGTGCTAGTTTCTCTGTACTTTCCCGAAGTACACTCCGGTGCCACCAAAATTTAACGAAGTATACTGTAAGTACAACAAGATTTATTAAAAAATATATATATTAGAAAAATAGACGTGTTTCGCTTTAAACAAAGCTTCCTCAGTCGGAAATGAAATCTACATTTAGTCCTTTTTTAAACCCATCTATGGGGTTACATCTGGCGGCACCGACATCTCCTTGGAGCGCAGCATGGTCCTGGAGTTCTTTCACTTCCGTCTTTGAACCCCGATACGTCAAATACGGTTTCTTCACTTCCGGGTGTCACCTTGACAGCTCCCGCATGTCAAGTTCTCCATTTCGGTGCTTAAATCTAACAGGTCTATTCACTAAAAGGTGAAACTCTGTTCTCTTCTCTTGGCAATTCTCCAATCTAGACCAAATAACCAATTTGGAAAGCAAGAGAAATGGGAGAATTTTTCTGGTTTGGATATTTTGACCTAGATTTTTCTCCTTTAGTAAATAGACCTGTAATTCTCATGGGTTTTCAGTGCTCGGCACCCCAACACGGCATGATAAAAAATAAAATGAAAAAAATACATTTGGGTAAAACTGAGTACGGCACTACTCCTATGGTCTGTCCCCAAAATGTAGTCTACAGTTACAAGTACTTATACAGGGCCAACAGATTCTGTAGCACTTTACAATGGGGAGGCGCAGACAGATGACATAATAAATAATAAAACCTAAGGAACAGTCGACCCTGCCTGTAGGATAAATGTCCTGCTAATGCAGCACTTTATATGAGTGCTCAGCCAGACATCCCGTGAGCTAACAATCTAATGGACTGAGGCAAGTGAAACAAAAGGGAACAGGGGAAGTGTGGAGATAATTACCAGAGAGAAAATAGCAGACACTGCAAATTAAGTTTGTCTAATCCTGCTAAAAATTATCTTATACAGCATAAATAGTTTTACCTATTTATTCCTAATATCATTTTTTTTTTCTTGGGACTTGCTGAAATAGGTCCCCCCCCCTTTTTTTTTTTTTTAACCTCTTTTCTAAAATCTAGAAGAATCTAATAAATAACCAGTTAAATTCAGAGCAATATGGGGAACTTTTATATAGAATGCAGTATGGAATATTTTTTATACAGTGTAATATAGGATATTATATACAATTTAAAAATATCCTTAATCTAACATCATTTATTATTATTATTATTCTTTTTATAAAGCGCCAGCATATTCCGCAGTGCTGTACAATAGTCACAGTATAGACGGGTTACAATACATTGAACAACATTTGACAAACAGTACAGGAGGAGATGAGGGCCCTATTCCCGTAGGAACTCACAATCTGGGAGGGTTGGGGTTGGAAACAGGAGGAGAGGACTGTAAGGTGAGAGTGATTGATGGTTGCGTCAGTGAGTTGGGTGGTAGGCTTCCCTAAATAGGAACATTTTAAGGGAGCGTTTGAAGGAAGAGAAGTTAGGGGAAAGTCTGACAGTACGAAGGAGAGTGTTCCAGAGAGTGGGGGCTGCGCGTGAGAAATCCTGCAGTCTATCATGGGAAGAGGTGATGCGGGGAGAAGCTAGTCGCAGGTCACTGTTTGACCTTAGGGAGCGAGCTGGGGTGTTTTTGGTGATTTAGTGAGGACAGGTAGTGAGGAACAATAATTTTGTTACCTATTTACTCCTAAGGCTAGCGTCAGACGAACGCAGTCATCACGTCCGTGTCGCCGCACAGTTTAACGTCCGTCGTAGCATTGATTTGTGATCAATAGAGACCAACACACCAAGTACGTGCGCACGCAGGTGGCAACGGACGCCATTCAGGCCTCGACTTAAAAGTGCTACGACGGACGCCCAGAGTATGCCGCATCCTCGTAGCGGCCTGTGTGCGTGATGACGCGACGTCCGACGCAATGCATTTGTGACGTCCATCACGTTGACGCTCAAATGTTTTTTTGGTCTGGCTGACTGTACCTGTAATGTAATTTAATTTTAATTAATTTTGATTCCTATATTTCCTTTTTTTTTTCCTACATACGTAAAAAAAAAACAGATTGTGTGGTGTCTACAGTATCTTCGTCAGTACGTACGTCCGTTATGCTCGCATTTATGTAGAGTGCGCTCAGACTGTGTTCGTCTGACACTAGCCTAATATGGAAAATGCCCTGAAGGGCCTGTATTAAAAAATAAATTTAATTTAAATCTAGAGGATCTATTAGATTACCAATTAAATGCCATTTAAATAATATATAGTATATATAAAACATCTGAGGGTTTCTGTAAAGTGTGCACTTGTTTAACAGAAATGAATGATCGATGAAATAGATGAATACATTTCTGAGTTTTGTGTCCATTTAACTCTTGTCTGCTCGCTCGTTCTTTCCCTGACATGCCATGTAATCTAGTTTTGCAGCAACGCAGTTACACGCACCAAACTGATAACTCCGTTCAAATTTGTGTTTTATGATGCAGGTCTTCAAACAGCCATGGCCGTCAATAATGAGAACTTTGTATGGCAACCACGAGCGCTATGAAAATACTTACTTTAAAAAATTTCCTGGATATTATGTTGCAGGTGATGGTGAGTATTTCTGTCAGATTTTAGGCATGTATTTAACGTTAGCTTTGCATCCGTGGCATCTCTTGGATTCCTATACAGTCATAGACTAATAACCCCCTATGCCTTTATTAATTAATCAACATTGTTTACCTTTGTGGCAAAGAACTGTGAAAATCATAATTTTTGCAACCACAATAAATTTGGGTGATCCAGAGAGGGTAAATCAAATAATGGTAAGCACAGTTACTCGATGATGTGCCTTACACAAATCTTATGCAGGGTTATTCAAAGAGATTCGAAAAGTCACCGCATGTTCGGTGACTTTTGGTTCTCTTCAACTCGGTTTGTTTTGCCGATCCCATTTCGGTAACCCTGCGGTGTATTCAGCAAACACCACAGGGTCCCCGAATTGCAGGGAAAAGTCATCGCAAACCCAACGAAAACGAACCGCAAAACCCAGCGAATGCACCTTCAAAAACATCTGGATTAACCTGCCGAAAACCACAGAAAAACCCGAACAGGAGCCGATCGCAGCCTTCGACACAGCAGAAGAGGCAGTGAATAAATTAGGAAAACCGTTTGTATGAATGATTGAAAAGTGAAACGCTGTTTGCAAAGAAACTACTGAGCGAAAATGTCTGAAATTTGCATATGAGGTCCAGGGAATGATAATAAAAAGAGCTGTTACAGAAAACATAAGTAAACTTAAAAAAATAAAATAAAAAAAATTGGAAAAATGCTTAAAATATCCTAAAAAATCTATAAAGAGACTCTTTACTGCAGAATTTTATAATGAACGGTTTATTAGATATTGAATTAAAACGGGAATATTTTTAACATTGAAGCCTATGGGATTCTCCTGAATAAATTTGCAGAATTAAACCACTGAATGGCAGGGCATTAGGGGAACCTTTCACTGCTGGTTTGTTGCTCTCTGAATAGCCGAAGCAGTGCTTTTTCATGGGGTTTTCACTGCCCTCAAACAGGCACCGTATGTGCAGGCAATTCGCCAGGATTTGGCGAATTGCCTGCTCTCTGGATAGCCGAATGGCCAAGAAAGGTAACCGAACGCTGATTTTCAGCGTTCAGTTACCTTTCTCAAGCAATTCGGAGCTCTTTGAATAACCCTGATGGTCTTTCTTAATTGTGCACCAATGTTACAACTATTTTGTTTGGATCGTACGTTACTCTTTTTGCTTCCCTATTAGTTAATAGTTAAAACCCGTATTGTGTTAGATTTATAATATACACACAAAGCTGTACATGGTATACAAGGCTTCCTGTAACTATTGCTTAGGATCCAATGCACAAAGTGTCTTATCTGCACTCAAACTGTCAAACACACTTTTCCTCTTCCTTGTTCTTTGGTTGTCAGGGTGCAAGCGAGACAAAGATGGCTACATCTGGATTACAGGAAGAATTGATGACATGCTGAATGTTTCAGGTACAGTATAGATGGGGAATGTGTGGTTCTTGTCATTTCCATAAAGCTACATTTTATCTAATCGTTACAATTTTTGGTTATCTTCTGTTGGGTCTTACAGGTGAAAAGACACCTCTTTGACTATGATTTAACAATCGCTATATTGCAACTGTCATGAATTAAACGTATAATGATTTTGTGGAACGTGTTTTTCTTCAGGTCACTTGCTGAGTACTGCAGAGGTGGAGTCCGCGCTGGCGGAGCACCCGGCTGTAGCAGAAGCTGCTGTAGTAAGCCGTCCACACAAAGTGAAAGGGGAATGTCTCTACTGCTTTGTCATTCTAAAAGATGGGAACAAATTCACCGAGCTGATCGCAGATGAACTTAAGAAACAAGGTACAGTGGCCTGTTTTATAAACACCGCTTAATATTCTAGATTTGAAGAATTGCAATATATCTTTTCCTCCGTGGTCTGCTCCACCATCATATCAAGCATGTTTTTGCATTTAAAACTGCTTTATTGCCAAATGTAATATTTTCAGAATTATTTTTCATATGTACCATGGCTGTCAATTATTTAAAAGAATTAACAAATAAAAACTTGAATTATTAACCTAATTAACCTAATTGAGAATGTACCAGTTTGAGACGAGAAGTTCCAGCGGACGTTTATACTTTATATTGTGCTGTAGGAGTTATATTGTTGCAAGTACATTGACCATGTTTACATGTTGAAATACGTAGACAGCAGGGGAAATAAATGCTAGTGAGACATTAGTGTAATATATCTCATACCTAGTGTAAAAGCATCTTAACTAATCATTTGAATTTACTGATTGTTTTTAGTTCGTGAAAAAATTGGACCAATAGCAACACCAGATTTCATTCAAAATGCTCCAGGATTACCCAAAACTCGATCAGGTATGAATGCAATATTCTGCGTGACACACTTTTAATGACTTTTTTATTAAATAAAAAGGTCAAAGGACACATCCTACACAAAGCAAAGGGTTTATTTTGCATGAGTTGCAATTATACTTCAATCCATTTCAATGCAAAACTAATAAAATCTATTTATTCACCAAAAAATACCCAATGGCCTTGAAGTTCTGATATTCCTAGAGCCACTGTTTACAAATTCTTGTTTTTTGCACCGGTTGGGTTGTGGCCTTACATGAAGCCGAAGTAAATTTTAATATCAGTCTATTAAACGCATTGTCTCAGTGAGTTAAGCAGACTCTCAAACTATAATTTCCCCCCTATTTACATCCATTTCCTACCTTATATAAAAGTGTCAGCAGCCTTCTCCCTCCTCTACTAAATGCACATGCATCACTTGACATATGTCAGTCCAGGATTTCAGATGTTATCAGCTGACCCTGTGTGTATATAGAATATATTATAAAATCAATATTTGATAAAAGATTCCACATTTTTCTGCCATGATATTTATCATTTCTTGGCTTCTCTTTTACCAAACAGGTCAGATGTCAGGCAGGTTTATTTGGGGAGGGGGGGGGGTGTATTTTAAAGAACAGCAATAAGTCAATTTTTTGACCTTTTTTCTTTAATAATTCCAGGTAAAATAATGAGAAGAGTACTCCGACAGATTGCTCGAAACGAGAAGGATCTTGGCGACATATCTACTCTGGCCGACCCACATATTGTTGAGGTCTTGTTCAGTCAACGATGTGAGGCTGCCGCCTGAAGTACCTCCTTCAGAATCACGCAATAGACAATCCTTTAAATTACGCACAGGTTTCCTGCAAACTGTCCAAAAGTGGTTGTGGACTCAACCTTCAAACATCCGTAAATCCGCCCGTTTTATGGAGATCTGGGAATTAAACTGCCTACAAACTTATTTTATCTTTTTATTTTGTAAAAACTGACTTTAATCAATTTTATACACTAACACGTACCGTCCCTCTCATTCTTAATTCAGAAGCCATCTTTTTATTTGAAACTAATGTTCCTGTACTTTGTTAATATAACAATCTCCACAAATACTGGCTAAATGTTTTTATAACAATGTAAACAGATGGCGTAAAGTGTCATAATCTGGTAATTTCATATGTGTTGTCTGTAATCTATTACCTTGTAATGAATATGAATGTTTATGGGTATTTTAAACGGTAATCTTGTGCTAAAAGTATCAATGTAAATCCATAGGGTGTTCATCTAGATGTCTTTCCATTTCTATAGTAAATACTGTAACAGCCACCTTGGCTTACAAGCACTTTTATACAGCTCCTCTAAACGGTAGTTGTTTTCGTATTAATCCTTATGATTATCATCTGCAGGCAGTGATCATATTAAATCTGCGCATTTACTGCAGTGAGTTAGTGGGGCTTTCCAAAAGATACCACAAAAATACATTTTGTTTAATCTGTTCAACTAATTAAAAACCCATGGTGTCTAAACAACATGCAAAAAAAAGGATCATGGACTGTATCATGCCATTTGTGTTGATGTGGCTTTCAAGTGGCTGGTGTAAACGTCCCAAAAGATGGTGTTTGGGTGGTGGAAGTAGACTCAAATTACCAATTGTAATGAAGACGTTACTGACCTTAAAATAATGGTGTTTGGAATGTATCCCCATGAAATGATTCTTGACAGTTTGTTTATACATAAGAATCTGTATCTTGGGGACACACTTTTTGATGCAAGCACCAACGTTGTTTTGTAACGGTGCTGTATAAGTGTCTATCTTTTTTAATTATTTTATTTTTGTACTCGTTACTGCCTGCTATGGTGTCACTTTCATTACAGCAGAAATACTTGTGGATAGGTCACATGTCACGCCACGTACGTACATAGTGGATATTGGTGTGATGGACGTGTATACCACGGAAGGGCAGCATGTGACCACCTACATGTCAGACCTTTTTTCAATGTGTGATATTACTTCACTCAGCATTACTGTATTGAAAAGATATCGATAGGGAACATAAGGGACCATGGCAGGGTGAAGAGCAGCGTGTCCAAAGATTTAGAACAGGATGCTCAACTTTGGCCTTCCAGATGTTTCGGAACTACATCTCCCATGATAATGAGGGATGCTCAACTGCAGCCCTACAGTTAGTTACAAGTTTTTATAAAGCGCTAACAAGTTCCGTAGCGCTGTACAGTGGGAGGCAGAACAACAAACATACAGGTTATTCACGCAGTACAGATGTTTTGGAACTGCATTTCCCACAAGGCTCTCATGAACGAACGAGTGGCTGCGTATCATGGGAGATACATCCGGAGGGCTGCAGTTGATGCAACCCCTAAAGTGGAACAACCTGTAAAATTGATAAATATCTGAGTTATTAGGGGTTATACAATGAGCAGTTGAGATTGCAAAGGTTTATTCTATACCTGAATTGGAAGGAGGAAAAAAGAATACTAACACTATCAGGTCTATTCACTAAAAGGCGAAACTCAGGAGAATTGGCAGGAGAAGAGCACAATCTAAACCAAATAGCCGATTTGGAAAGTGCGATAAATGGGAGAATTTTTCTGGTTTGTCTATTATTACCTAGAATTTTCATGTCTGCCAGTTCTCCTGAGATTCACCTTTTTAGTGAATAAAACTGTTAATATTTGCATTTCTCCAGTGCACGTTTTTTAGTGAATTCTGATTATGTGTGTCTTTGTCTACTGGTGAGAAATCTTGTCTTTAAGCACAAATACAAATGATTGTTAAATTATTTTAAGCTGTTTCATATTGCTCAGACGTCCTATTTAGTGACTAAAGCCAAGCATTACTTTCTGGGTAAAATCGTGTACAATAATGTTTATACTATGTATCAATGCAAAGATTACAGAGACTTTATATAATTGAATGTAAATGTTCTGTTTACAGTTTAATAAACCTCATACATGTAACCCCTCTATTGTCAGTGTTTTTAATCCCACTCAGGTCCCCTATTACTGTCTGTGCATAGACCACCATGCATTGAAATCTCCATGCTGATGTGCAGATTGCTTACAAAATGTATGTTTTTTTTGCTGCTGTGGACTCCCTAAAAAGGCAGATCAGCAAATCTCAACTGTGCTGATCCTAGGCATGTGTTTACTTCCTATTGAATGTGATTTTTTTTTACATTAACACAGTAATACACCTCTAGTGATAATTGAAGTATACAGTGTGAGCATTCCCATTCAGCAGAAATCTCAGAATCTGTTCAGAGTTTTATTATATCCAAAACGGAGCATTTTTACCTTTTTTTTTGTTCATGTAAAATGGATAGATAAATATCTCTTAAATAATCTGTATTTGTACATCATGTGGGACTGCACTCAGGGGTGGATATGGTCAAATTTTGGGAGAGGCACACCACTTGTTTTGGCCAAGAGCTGGTGTTAGGTTTGCAGTGACCGGGAGAGCGGATCACAGGCTACACATCACGCTCTTCCCCGAACATCGCCTCGCAGGATCTGATAGACACTGCACTGGAATGTTTTGGCTTAAGTGAGTGTGACCAGCACATTCTGGCTTATGCTGTGCCCAACACTGAGAACTAGGCTATGCAGAGGCTGTTTAGGCTGGAACCTGTCAGGGTCATTTATGGCAATGAAAATGTAATTTAGAATAAAAGCAAAGTGTCTTATTCACAGTGAGCTATTTCTATCATCTGGAGACTCATTACTGGGAGTTTTATTGCTTTGCAGCTCTGTTATACACCCCCATCTTGAATACATGGGAGAGGTCCTAAAAAGAGGATGATAGAAAAGAGGGACAGGGATTTATTTTTTAAGTATTTAAGGCTGGTGTCAGACGAGCGTAGTTGAAGAGCGGAAGGAATGTCTGAGAGTGGACATTCCTTCCACTCGACACCCGTCTGGCCACCTCTTATGGAGGATCGCGCTTTGCAGCTCCGTCAACACGCGTCCTAGTGCTTTGACAGAGAGGGCTGCTGCACGGCCGCTGTTGCGCGCGCAATGGCGTGTGGTTGGCCCCGTCAGTGTCTCAATGCTGCGACGGACGCCAGAAGGCACGTCAGTACTCGCGCACATAGTGCGCACGTCTGACGCCAGCCTTACCAGGAAGGATACATTGAGATTTCTCTCGTTTTCAAGTATGTCCTGGGTGGCGACTATGTACCCCTCCTTTTTTTTTTTTTTATTTGTGTCTTGCCCAAGGACACTTACTGGAGGTGCTCTTGCTGGGATTCAAACCTGTGTCTCCACGGTGATAGAGCAGTGATGTTGCCTCTACTCCTCCCAGCCGGTGAATTTGGGCGGATTGCACCCAGATTCACATACACATATACAGCTGTATCCAAACACACACTCATAAAAAGACCTATAGCTGTACACACCAGATATGCACTTATATATACACAGAAATACACAAGCTTTCAACCATTCACAGCACACAAAAAAAAAGGAAAAATTGCTCTGGTCTTTACAGCACAGCAAAGCTAAAAAGCCTTGGGTTAATCTGTAATTATCATGCAGAGACTGGCTGCAGCGTCTCAAAGATTCATGCAAATAATAGTGGGATAAGATGCAATTAATAGTCAAATTAGTATCCCAAAAGAGATCACATGCAGCAAAACTCCCAGCTTGTTGGCCTCTGACCAGACAGTTCATGAATAAATATGATAGAAGTGCTGGTGTGAGCAAACCGTAAATACTCATTAATGGTACATCGAGGGAACCCTTCCAAATACAGAGTCAGGGTCTAGAAAACAAACATGGTAACAGAATTATTCTATTGCTTTATATATCACGCTAATGACACGATTCACAAGCTTAAATTCGTTATAGCGCTACTCTCCCTATAATTGCCTGTGGGGGGGGGGCGGCGAACCAGAGACGCCATTGTAGAGAGATCCACAACTCTCTTTACCCATCCTACGCGCCGCATGAAACGCCAGAAGCGGAAGGTAGAATTTCCAAAAACATTTCCGAGAAAAAAAATAATAACATTGACCAATTAAAAAAAATGCCCCACTTAATCCAAACCCTGCAATGATGCAAGTAAGTCAGTTTACCATTTGGAGGAGACACTGTCTATCTCTAGATCCAGCCTGTCTGTGTGACTTCTCCCTCCTTGATACAAAGCCATTACCAGCTCAAGTTTGCCTACTATAGAGACCTGAAGAATCCCTCTGGCATGCTGCGCTCTGCCCGTCTGTCTGGGCATCAACCAGCAGTATGACCTGCAACGCGTTTCGCCCTGTCCGTGGAAGCTACCACTAAATCAAAGGGATTGCGATTGGATAGCTTTTTTTAAAGCTCTTTTTGCTAATGAGGCTCAATGTTGAGCAACTTTAAGCTACACCCAGAAGCTTTGTCAGGGAGCCAAAATTTCAACTTCCTCTCCCAGACCAATTTTGACCAGAGAGTTGGCCACTTGACAGGGACTTGCAGGCACCATTATGGACTGTGAAATCTAAAGTGTAAGTATTAATGTTTTTTCAGATTGTGTATGCGGTAAATTTCTAATGATTTAACTTGTGGAATGGTCAGCTACAGATTTCCCTTGTATACGGTGTACAAGGACAGACCGGGCCAACAACTGACCTGAGATTGTGGGTGTGGCTAGAACAGGAAAATGTGGGGCTCTAGGTGGTTATGTGTGGGATACGGGCAAGCCATGGCCATGTTTGGGCGAATCATAAGCTAGGCTTGGGGTGGTGCTTGGCCAGAGTTTGAGGATCTGTGCTACAGCCCACTGCCTTTGTGTCCTACAGGATATAGGGAACCACGTTGAGTTGATTTGTAGGAGGTTTTTATTCTGGTACTGATTAGACAGTTCCCTCTCCGCTCATTCCTCATATCCAGATCTAATTTGGATTTTACTAGTCAGGAAAAAAATCCCATTTTGTCCGACACTATATAATGGTATCAAGTGGTATTAGTGGAGAGTTAAACCTGAGATTCTGGTTTTCCCTGGCACTGATTGAGATCAAGCAGCCCATTTTTTGTATTTATCTAGATTTAATTTGTGGCAGATCCATGACAAAATAAACTGGCAGCAGTAAGTGTATGGCAAAAATTTTGTTGATTGAATACCTTTCTGGCTGGATACAGAGGGGGAGATTACAGTATTTAAAATGTTATCAGACTAGTGGAAAGCACTGATTATACAGGGGAATAAAAAGCAAAACCAGAATTTTTTCGTCTTATTGTATTGCTACAATAACCATTTTTGTTTGCTTCGAGTGTCCCTTTTAAATCTTTGTTTCCATGACCTGCCTGTTAAAGCTCCCTATTTCTGTCTACCAAGAAGAAAACCATGAAATATTGAATGTTTCTGCTTCTTACCAGATTTTGGCAGATTGCATTTTTATTTTTATAGAACTGTAATACTAATACTGGCTGAAAGTGAGACTAACAAGCGGCAATGTAGTCACAGGTTTCTCTCCAGCTCCACATATATCTGTGTTTACTATACAAGACATAAAGTATGTATATGTCCAAGCAAATCTACATGTCTATTTTCGCTCAAATTCAGCATCACTCAGCAATAACTATTAAAACTAATCCGGAGGACAAAACATAAGAGGAAAATCCTCCATACCGTAATATTAAAATTACAAGAAAACAAAGGATAGGAAGTGCAAATGTACAGTGACCTAATACACAGGAGTTCACACCTCGGCTTTTATAGGAGAGAGGAGCCTATAATAGCTAAGTAGGGCTATTATACTAAATGAACACTTGTTAATGCTAACGACTCAAGTGGAGAAGGCTCATTGAGGAGATGGCAACATTAGTTAAAGGGATATGCATGTCTAGAAAAAGTTTTTTTAAATTGACATTTAGGCTAATGTCAGAGGAACGCAGTCTGAGCGCACTCTGCGTGAGTGCATAACGGACGGACGTACTGACGGAAGATACTGTAGACACCACACGATCCGTTTCTTTTGAAGGACGTAGAAAAAAAAGGGAACTATGGGAAATAAAATATGAAAAATGATAAAACTTTGATAAAGGATATGAAAAGCCATTTTGTGCGTCAAGGCCCTGCGCCTGACATCTCATCACTCACAGAACGCTACGCGGACGTGGCGCACTCTGCGCGTCCGTGGTATCGGTTTTACATTCTTGTCTAACTTCTGTACGTTTGCCACGTGTGCGCAGTTCGGTGCAGACGCACTTAGTGTGTGGGTCTCTACTGATCATGAGTCTATGCTACGACGAACGTTAAACTGTGCGGCAACACCGACGTGATAACTGCCTTCGTCTGACACGGGCCTTGAGCACTTAGCACATTTTAAATTCCTGTGACTATGAACTAACAAGCTGTGCAGCTCAGGACCTCAGACTGGGGAAACCGAGGAACTGAATATTAGCATCTCTGCAACTGTGAAAGAAAAACACAATCACCCGTTATCTCGTACACACTCATCCGCTGACTCGCTCCCACACTCACTCGCTGACTCGCTCACATATACACACTAATTCACCCACTGACACGCTCACTTGCGCTCTTTCAAGGTTTACATACACGGTCACTCCCTCTCGCTGTCTCTTGTGCACTCTCTCACTGCACCTTTTCTTGTGCTTTCTCTGCTTTATCTTGCTGTCTCTCTTTACCGTTTCTTGCTGTGTTTCTGTGCTTTTCTTTGTTGTCCTTCTCTCTGCTGTCTCTTTTTCTCCCTGTTTGTATGGATTTCTTTCCTTCCCTGTCTCTGCAGTAGCTGGGGGTGAAAGGTCAGCCCCGCTCTCCCCTCAGCTCACAGTGCAGGAGGGAGTAGGGGCAACTCAGACGCACGTGCTCAGTGCGTTTTTTAGCTCTCCCTAGGTATAGGCATTGATTGCTTAGCTCAAAATGCCTCCTGAGGTGGGCGTGAAAATCACAAAGAAAAGCAGGAAAATATGAAAAAATATCATATTTACTTGTTTTTTTATGTCTGCTGAATGACACTACTGACTCATTCAAAGGGCATTGCACGTTTTTAAAAGCACACAAGCAAAGCATGCATGTCCCTTTAAGCATAATGCATTGCATGGTTATAAATCTTGTATGCCAGTGCCACTAGGTGTCCCTGTAAGTTCATATATGTATAAAAATTGGAAGTAAATTAGCAATTGAATTTAAGACTTGTGTTGTCTCAACAGCTTTTGTTGCTCAGTAAAAATTCTTTAAAATACATAATTTATTTTTAATATATATTACCTGTGTACAGAAAACCCACAGACCGGCCCAGCCTTCATCCCAACCACACCAAACAAGGCAACATCTACAGCCAGGCCATCAGGTATGAACGATCCGTTCATGTACCAGACATCACTACTGTCCTCTCTGACAGGCCTTTTTGACCCTACGATTCCACCATTAGTATTTACGACACCCATCCTAATAACAAACCCCCCCCCCCTGTTCTGCTTGGCTCTTTATTGTTCAATTCTATGATACTGTTCAGTATAGCTTCAAGACCTGAAGAACAGGGGTTACTCTTGAAAGCTTGTCTTTTAAATATCTCCTAGATTGTGAGTTCCTACGGGAATAGGGCCCTCATCTCCTCCTGTACTGTTTGTCAAATGTTGTTCATTGTATTGTATTGTAACCCTGTCTATACTGTGCCTATTGTACAGCGCTGCGGAATATGCTGGCGCTTTATAAATAAAGAATAATAATAATAATAATAAATATAGCGTTAGTCCAATAACTAAGGTATCACTATGCACTGCTATACTCTTGTGATTTTGGCATCTGGGATAACACAGCTTACCAAATCTACACATATATATATATATATATATATATATATATAACACGAAAAAGGAGCACTCCATATCGATGACCACCTTCATCCATCATTTTGTGCAAGAAAAAAAACACATTTCAAAAAACCTACTAAGGTAAAATGATGGGGATTCAATTAAAGTATGATCATAGTTTGCGTAAGCCTGTCACAATCGCCAATGTACCCCATCGTTGACAGGTCCTATCTTACATGACTGTATCTGCATTTACAGAATTAACTCACCTTAGAGCTTCCCAGCATGCACTAGCCTTTATAGGGTGTCACTGTGGAACACACCTGTGAACAGGGAGGGGTGCATACCCGGGAAAGTAGTCAGCTCTCCATATATAAAAAGCAATAAATAATAATAATAATAAAAGCACTAAACATTTATACACTCAATATATATATTTGTACCTGACCCGAATGTGGGATGTCTTGCACTTCAACAGTCATTCGATGCAGAAAAGTGAGAAATTATGGCCTTCGCTTGCAGGTTATACCCAGAATTCCAGCTCTGTGAAAAACCACTTTGCAGTGAAGGGGTGAAAAGACTTTGCCTCTTCGTTTTACATGTTTAATGCATTACAGCATATACACAGGCCGTTCCTGCTTTCTTGCCTATGTAACCTTGACTGCCTTGATTTATAATCCAATAAACTGCTTCTCAGCATCTCAAAAGAAAACCAGTTTCAGTCACTGCAGCGCAGGTTTAGGCTTTCCAAAATAAGCTTTAGCATGTCTGCTTTTACACAGTAATTTAAAAACAATTTTCCTAGGCCATACCACAGTAATATTAAACAATACTTTCAATGCTACTTAAAATATTTCCTACATACAGTCATAGCCAGCAATTCTTAGGCAAGCCTTGAGAGGCTGAACAGCACTGCATGTCTGGGCACTGGTTTTGCATATATATATATATATATGTCTGTTTCAAAGCTAGACTAGTCAGGAGTTATAGTCTAACATCAGAAATGCAGTATTTTATAGTATTTACTTTAGTGTGCAGGGGTGTATTCAGGCTTAGTGTTTCTACCGAGTATGTTGTACTAACAGCGCCACCTTCTGGACACGTTGAAAATTTATGCGATAAAAATGACGCCTGTTTAAAGAAAGGAAAAAAATACTACAATTTGGATGCTTCTGGGCTTGCGTCATCTCTCTTGCGTCATCTTTCAAAATGTCTTTCAGGATGCAGTCAAAACTTTTCAGCGGTACATGACCTTGAGTGTTTTCAGAAGCCATCAAATTTAAGGGTTCGTTTTCAGTTTATCGTTAGGGGTTGTAATTAGGGTTAGGTTGCTATTTGTGCTTGTTTTAGGGATAGGGTTATTTTTAAGGTTAGAGTTAACCCTAACTTTCTGTTCCATTTTTGCTTAGTTTTTAAGCAATAGATTCTGCTTCTGTTGATGCTTGCAGTAGTAACTTTATATTTTGCACCCATTCCACCGGAGATAAGTTAATATGGAATTTAAATTTATAAATTTAGAATAAAAGGCAAAGTATGATATTTATACCACAAGATTTCTCACAACATTATTATATAAATTATTATTGCTTTTCAGCATACCTCAAATATATATTGCACCTCTAAAAGAAAAGACATTAGGAATAAAATGCTGCTCCCCTCCAATCTGCGACCATTGTCCCATGCCTTGTTGTCCTATGCAATATTACACCCTTGATTGTGTGTAAAGAATGGGAGGAAAAAACTCAAATCATAATTATCCACGTGACCTGAGATTTTCTATGGATTTTTATTTCATCACACGATTTTTTTTTTTTTTTTGTATTCAAAATTTTTATTTTGAAAGAATGTCATCAGTACAATCAGCGGTTGAAAATAAATGAAATAAGACAAAAACACTAGTCAAAATGGGGTCAGCAGTACGACGACTTAGGAAAGGAAATAAAAAGAGTGAAGGGAAGGGGACGCGAACCACACCAACCGCATGCCAGCAATGGTGTAAGGAGAGGGAGAAAAAGAAGAGAAAGGGGGGGGGGTAGTGAAAAACAAAATAAATTTGGAGAGGGAACGGCAACTGCCTGTATTGTGACTTTCCCGGCTCGCTCCCGGGGGAGGCCGTGGAAGGGTATTGTCACGAGGCCAGGTGTCCGAGGGCCAAGTATGGCAACCAGAGCCATGGTAGGTGCCATAGTGGCGCGCCTCTGGACATCCCGACATGCCAAAAAAAAAAAAAAAAAAAAAAAGGGGGGGGGGAAGAAAGAAACACCATCGCTGGCATGGCAGAGGCCCATGAAGGAGCAAGGTGACATCAGTGTGAAACATAAGTCCTCGTGACAAAGTCTCAAATGGATCTCCAGCCGGGGAATGACAGCGGGGAAAAAATAAAATAAAATGGTGGTCGAAGCGTCTCTGAGTCAAAGAAAGGGAAGGAGAGGGGAGAACTCGCAGGGCCAAATATCAGAATCAAAAAGAAATGTCAGCGGTAAAACGCAGCTTGCGAAAGGACAAACAAAAGTTTTCTAAAGAAAAAATCTCAGCTTGGGGTGGGAACCAAAAATCAAACAGTCTCAGCTTAAGGACTCAAAATAACAAAATCATCCCCAATTGGGGGGTCTCATCGGTAAGAACAAAATTACAATGTGAAAAGTCTCAGCGTGCGGGCAAACAGAGAAGTCTTGTAAATATACTCAGCCATAAGGGGGAGGGAAATGTCCGCATACAATGGGGGGCCGTCATCAGAATAAACGGGTCTGCATTAAAAAGGGGAAAAGGTGTGTGAGCAGAGTGCCTCAGCCTGTGTCAAATGGAAAAGCCGCGTTTACAGGCCCATCAATCCGAGGCATCCATCGCTCCGGAACTTGGTCAAAGGCCGCAGCCCCCGCAGGTCCTCCATCCACCCGCAGGGCCCACCGCTCCAGCTGCGGCCGTGTCGCAGCATAACTCTCATCACCGCCAGCACAGAAAAGGAAAGTCCCGGGCAGCACCGCAGAAGTCGGGGTTAGTCGCTTCAAACCTCTGACTGACAACCCTCCAGAGGTCCGCCGTGGCTCCGTCTCAAGCAGTGTAGGTAGAAGCATGGGGCGCCACGCTGGGTCCTCCCAGACTCTGCCGGTCTCCTCAGGTAGTAGCTCCTCGCCCCCACACCTCTCTGGGATCACAGCCCCTTCACCTGTAACTTCTTCCTGACAGCTGGTGGAGGATCCTTCCTCCGAATCATCTCCAACCGGAGCCTCCACCCGCCGATCGGTCTCCAGTACCGCCATCAGTTGGCGCCACGCACCGCGTGTCAGCGGTGCATCGTCATCCCCGGGCAGCGACTCCAAACAGGCCTCAAGGTCCTCCAGTACAGATCCCAGGGTCCCGGCAAGGGGTGAGTCAGACAGTCGCCACCAGTCCGTACCCCTCACCATTCTGCGGGCCGCCACAGCAGTCGGGGGACCCTCCATCTCCACAGCTCGCAGCAGCCGCACACCCCAGGCAAGGAGTCGACATCTAGGCCCCAAGATGGCCGACAGAAGACCACGCTCGGCAGGGAACGAAGGCCCCAGATGGCGTGTCTCTTGTCCGGGAGGGGGACAAAGCGGGTCCCGGACAGCTCGGTTCCGGTGGCTAGCCCCTAGGCACCTCAAACTCTAAGATCTCAGTGGTAATAATCAGCTGGAGGTCCCGAAGGGTAGCAGACGTGCGGAGCTCCACCAGAACACGTCTGCTCCCGATGGCAGCCAGCCACGCCCCCATTCATCACACGATTTAACCTCCCTGGCGGTATTCCTGAGTCTGTTTCGGGGTTAAATTTCACCGCTGAGAGCGGTAACCCCGAGACACACTGGGGCTGGATACATCACCTCTCCTTGCGCTCCCTCGCTGATCCTCGCAGTCTCCTCCGGCGATCGCGGCATTTTACTTCCTGGATTCCTTCTCATGAGGAAGGAACCAGGAAGTAGAAGGTCGCGGTCGCTGGAGAAGGCAGCTGGGGACATCGAGGGAGCGCAGGGACAGGTGATGTATCCAGCGGCATCCTGAGTGTGGCTCGGGGTTACCGCTTCCAACATAGGAATTTAACCCCGAGTCACACTCGGGATGCCGCTAGGGGGGCATACAAAAAAAAAAAATGACCGCTTTCAGCAAAGAATTTTCACAATAAATAGACCGCCAGGGAGGTTAAAGGACAACACAGCAAGAATTGTCTCAGCTAAGAGAGTGGGATGAAGCGAAGGCGAGATGAACACATTTCTCGCTTGGCACTCCTCTGCAAATATTTCAAGGATATTGAAGTGAAATGCAGCAAAGCCAGGCCTGAGCATGGAGAAATAGAAAAAATCATTTAAAAACTGCTCAACAGAGAGTCATTTAATGTACAGTCCTGGATCACAATATCTATAAAATGAATAGTGGGAAATAAAGTTGATTTTTGAGATAATAAAACACACACCCTAAAACCTGTATTATAATGGGCAATTTATATTTTCTGGTAATATAAATACATAAAATAGTCTAATTACACAAAAGGTAGTAGATATATTAACTTTTCTAACCGTGCAATGGACAGAAAATTAAAACTAACAACAACATTTTCACTCATGTTTATAACTTCGGCAAACACCGGTGCTCTCAGAATAACTCTCTAAACTCCGCTTTTTCTTAATCCTGTTAAAACCTGTAATGAATTAATGACTAGCTATCACAGATTGTATTTCAAATTTGTGCAGCTTTATTCACAGTGCTAAAGATCTACAGGACTTCAAATGTTCAAAAAGCACTAGAGTCTGGCCACTTAAGACATAATGACACAAAAGCCAAGGACCAGAATGTGCTGACACGTGAAATAGATTATTTCCTCAAACAGAAAGGGTCATCTCAAAAAATAAGATCCTGTTTCACAGACAGTCACTAGGTTGACTGGGTACCAAGGGAATTGCAGTTTCAAAACAACTGGAGGGCCAAGGTTGCTGACCCTTCGTGTAGACTTTCACTCAAACAACCGTACACTCAGAGGGGCATGGCCACTCAATTGCTTCTGCTCCTCTTAGGTCCCCATCTATACTTTTGCTGTATTTCGTATTTTGGTTCATGATATGACTGGGTGATTTAACATGCAGGGTTATCCAAAGAGATTCGAAAAGTCACCGCACGTTCGGTGACTTTTCGTTCTCTTCAATTCGGTTCCTTTTGCCGATTGCATTTCGGTGACCCTGCGGTGTATTCAGCAAGCACCACAGGGTCCCCGAATTGCAGGGAAAAGCTGCCGCAAACCCACCGAAAACTAACCGAATGCACGCTGAAAACAAGCAAAAACATCTGGATTAACCTTTGAAAAAGACTAACAGGAGCCGAACAGGAGCCGAATCACACAGAGCCGAAGCAGCTGTGACGTAGAGGAGGCAGTGAATAAATTAGCAAAACCATTTGTATGAATCTGGGAAAAAGAAACGCTGTTTGCAAAGAAACTACTGAGCGAAAATGTCTGAAATTTTCACAGGAGGTCCAGGGAATGATAATAAAAAGGGCTGTTACAAAACAAATAAGTAAACTGAAAAAAAAATCAAAAAAAAAAAATCGGACTTTTAATATAAAAAAAAAAAATCTGAAAAATGCTTAAAGTATCCTAAAAAATCTATAAATAGACTTTTTGCTGCAGAATTTTATAGTGAACGGTTTATTAGATATTGAATTAAAACGGGAATATTTTTAACATTGAAGTCTATGGGATTCTCCTGAATAAATTTGCCGAATGAAACCACCGAATGGCAGGGCATTAGGGGAACCTTTCACTGCTGGTTTGTGTTCTCTGAATAGCCGAAGCAGTGCTTTTTCATGGGGATTTCACTGCCCTCGAACAGGGACCGAACAGGCACCGTATGTGCAGGCAATTCGCCAGTATTTGGCGAATTGCCTGCTCTCTGGATAGCCGAATGGCCAGGAAAGGTAACCGAATGCTGATTTTCAGCGTTCGGTTACCTTTCTCAAGCAATTCGGATCTCTTTGGATAACCCTGTTGGTTTTTCACAATTAGGTCAACCTCGATTTTACTAAAAAAAAGCAAAAAAAACAAGATTCCTCCATTTTCATAATTGATGCCTCTCGAAGAAGCTTTCGGCTCTGCTCTACTGATGCTCGAACAGACACTCCATCAAATAACAACAAATCCATCCCGATTTCTTGATTTTTGAAACATTGTTATTGACCTCAAACTTATTTCCGTTTTGAAAAAGTTATGAAATCATCCAGCTCTATCATGAACCAAACACAAAAGTCCCCAAGCAAACAGAGAGCAAAAACAGCAAGACAAGAAAAACAGAAACACAAGGAAGGAGACAAACCCAAGTATGGTTCCCATGACAAATCCAATATCACCTGCCAAAGAGATAGGACTTATCGGACACTATGAAAAACCCAGGCAGTCATAATAGGGGACTGCAAATAGCAAACAAGTTTTTTGCATTTAGTTTATTCTTCTGAATGCTGGATTGCACAAATAACTTCACTAAAATCAGAGTCAAGAAAAAAAAAAAGGTTTTAGACAGGGCTCACTTAGGGGCAGATCCACTCCACGGTGCACTCGATACTTGGATTTTGTCACACCCAGAATGAAGTCCAAGACACCAAAAACTACCAGTACTCGTGGGCTCTGTTGACGTGTCTTTTTACTGGATGTCTTACACACTAAGGTGCCAGCAACGATACAACCTACTAGCTTTTATCAAGCTGATTTATCAGCTAGAAGATTTATCAGCTTGATAGAAACCAGTAGGCTGAAATTTTGCAGGCACCTTAGTGCGTAAGGCATCCAATAAAAAGACACTTCAACAGAGCCCACGAGTGCTGGTACATTTGTGTTTTTGACTAAATCCGCAACTGAATTTATCTTCTGAACCACACTAGCATTTTACATCTTAAGTTGACTGGATGAAAGGAAATTCGGTCTAAAGCATAGGAAGGGTTATTTTACGGTGAGAACAATAAAGCTGTGGAAATCTCTGCCTGTTGAGGTGGTTGGATCAGAGACTGTACAGACTTTTAAACAACGACTGGATGACTTCCTGCAAAAACAGAATATTAAGGGTCATAACATGTAATATGTGGGTAAATGCTTCTTGATCCAGGGAAAAATCTGACTGCCATTCTGAGGTCAAGAAGGATTTTTTCCCCAGTATGTTACATATTGGTGAGCGCTTCAGATTGGGTTTTTTGCCTTCTTTTGGATCAACAACTGTAGGTGATGTGTGAAAGGCTGAACCCAATGGACGCATGTCTTTGTTCAGTCTATGTAACACAATACTATAATCTGTATATGCAATCATTTGAGATGCTAAACGAACCAATGAATACAAGCATTACATTAATATGGGAGAGACTGAAACTCATTCGCACACCTACCAAAAGCAATTTTGAGTCCAGGTACCCTGAGTTTCAAGTGACTACCGTCACAATTAGGAAGTAAAAGCAAATAATCTTTATGGATCTAAATGTAATGGACAAATTATGCCTATCCCTTTTATATAGATCCTTATCATAGTTTTCAAAATCAGATTGCAATTTTACCATGTTATGCACTTTGAGAAAGACTTTGTCGAAACGCGTCAGTACGTATTTCTGTTTTGTAACAATAAACATCCACTTGTGGATTTAACGCAAGGTGACCCTGTGTGCCACCGTTTTTGAAGCCCTATCTTTCGTTGGATATCCCCTTGATGCGGGACCAGGAGAGGAGCTACCAAATCTGCAGCTTTGGCGGTACTGGTGAGAATCACATCTACCATCACCGCCACACTATATGCTATTATAGCTTAGAGCCGGCTTACATGTGTCTCTTTAAAAAGTGAGTTGGATGTGAATCCTTTCCCTATGTGTTCCTGATTACCAGACGTACTGCACAATGTATGTCAAGCTTTGTTTATTACAGGACACGAAAGGAGAAAATACAAAGAAGAAGATAAGACTTCTTTGGATCTGTACGTTTGCGTGAGGACTCGATTTTATTTAATATTACCATATAACCTAAGAGCACAGTAAACTGAACACATGACTGACATCTGTCCGTGCGGTTACTCATAAATTAGTTAATAACTAGAAAAGAAACGGGGTGTGGCCGGCGGCGGACCGAGACGCACGCACGTTTGCAGAGCTCCGTCCCTGCTAGCATTCTCGGCGGCTATCCTGAATCTTACACGACGGCATACATACCCAGTTGAAGTCCGGACGTCGGCCATCAGGTGGTGCAACCCCGGAGCCTGTCTGGTTCCCCCCTCCGGGTCCGCAATTTAGGTGGAGGCTGTTGGAGCTGCTGCATCCCTGGTCCGCGGCGGCCATCTTGCCAGCCTGTTGTAGAGGCGCTTACCTAGCTCTGCATGAGGACGATTGCTCTGCGAATGGGTAAGAAGGGTAGAGGCGCCGGAGCGGTGGAGGACCCCGGCACTCCTGACATCCGCATCTCGCTTGGAGGGGGACAGGGACGACGGCTACTGCGCCCAACTTCGTCAGATGCTGGGGACCCGCTGACAGTAGAGGAGGCCGGCGGCCCCCCCCCTGTTACCCACGTGGTGATGCCTGGCTCGAGGGAAGATATGCTTCCCGCTACCAAGGGTGACATCCGAACCCTGCTGGAGGACGCTAGGAAAGCCTGGCAGGCAGACTTTCAAGCCCTCGAGGCGACAGTCGTAGTGACACAAAATCAGGTAGGAGACCTGCAGACTCACACGCAGGAGATGGAAAGTACGCAGGCCGCAACCACCTCCTCTATACAGGCTCTACAACAGCAAATAAGTAACCTGCAAGCTGTGGTGGTGACGATGGAGGCCAGACACAGACGCAGGAACGCAAAGCTCCGTGGAGTGCCTGAGAGCGTGCCGGATTTAGACCTTTTGCCCTATATCATGCACTTTTTGGAGGCAGTTTTGGGTCCCACGGAACACCTTCGGGACTCTGTCCTCACAGCCTTCCGTGTGCGGAAGGCGGCCTTGGCTCCCGCAAAAGCGCCGCGCGACGTCCTCATCACCTTTCGAGAAGCAGCTTTACCCTCTGCTTTGTTTCGAGCAGTACGGAACACACCGACAGTCCAGTTTGAAGAGGTGTCCATTGCTGTGTACTGGGACCTTCCCTTTTTGGTGCTAGCGGCTCGGCGACAGTTTCGGCCAGTTACGGCCCTTCTCCGCGCACATACAGTCGGATATAAATGGGGCGCCTCAGGCTCCCTTATTATTACCTCTCCAGATGGACAGACTCTTGTGGCTAACACGGCGGAAGTTGCTGGAGATCATCTTCGGTCCTTGGGT
The DNA here is from genome assembly GCA_009667805.1 of Leptobrachium leishanense. Lineage (NCBI taxonomy): Eukaryota > Metazoa > Chordata > Amphibia > Anura > Megophryidae > Leptobrachium > Leptobrachium leishanense. The sequence goes on along the minus strand of CM019067.1, from coordinate 113,580,666 downwards.
CTGCTTCCCACTTTATCGGGCCAGGGGGCTGCGACTCATTCTGGTGGCTCTCCTCAACCCCCTGGCGACCCAGATTGAGATTACACTGTTAAGGACACATCGCCCGCTTCCCTGAAAATGGAGGTTCTTGGTGATGTTGCTGCTGCCTTTGCAGCCCCATCCCGCGCACCGTTAGGTGTCTGTCCTGCTGGAGGTGATGCTCTCTCCCCTCGCCACCCCCTCCCCCCCTTTTTTTTTTCTCTTCCTTCCCCTTTTTCTTTTTTGTTTGGCACATACCGAGTGCGTGCGAGGTGCGCCATTACGGTAATGTTCGCCGTGCCTGGCCCTCGCATACTCGGTCCTCATGACACTACCCCTCCATGGCCTCCCTCGGGAGCGTGCCAGGAGTCACGGTTCTGGTCTTTGCCACACTCCCTGCCTCCCTCTTCCCTTCCTTATATATATATTTTTTTTACCCGGGAGAGACGCTCTCGTCCCCCCACAGCGTCATGTACCCCGTTTTCCTTTTTCCCCTTGCATTTTTAACTTTTTACAGGCTGCGTATATACAGACTTTTGTGGACTATGCTTATAATAGTGACGATATATTCAGTTTTAAGTCATGACTCTCTGCGAAATTACTTACTCTTTTCTTGTTCTCCTGTGCTTTACTTGTGTGGTGGCCTTGCGAGTCCACTCTTGTCAGTTGACCTGTGAACTTTTTTGCTCAGAAATAAAAAATTTCAAAATAAAAAGAAAAGAAACGTTCAACACAGTTTTCCAAGTAGGCTGATGGGTCCAACTCTGCCTTCCATTTACCAAATCCCCCTCTTAGATATCACATTCCACAGTCTAACGCTCTATTGTGTTTTCGGAAGCGGATGTTCTGAACGGAGGGATTATCATCCCATGGTTTCCGAATCAGGGGACTAATGGTTCATTCTACATGCAGGATTTTGGAAGAAGTGAGCGGGATTTGCCTTCCTCGGGTTTTGTATAGAATTGGATTTAATCGGATAAAACACAGCAAATAAGATTTGAAAATCCACAGACAATGGAAAGTATTTTATAGAAATGAAAAGCGTTAATAGAATTATACTAACCAGCTTATACTTACAGGTTAGTCAGCTGTCAAGAATTTCATTTCATTCCATGTCAATGTAGAACAACTCGGCAATATATTATCTCCATAGTTTAGTTTATCGTGTGGTATATAAGATATCTACAGTATATGAGAACACACTGGTGGACAAGAAAATAGAAACTATTTTCTCAACATATCAGATGTGGACAGAGACAAGACTATTCAGATGACTTTATAAGCTATCATGACATCTATGAGAGTGCAAATGAAAGGCAAGGTGTTTCATTTACACAGTGTCTGCTAGCAATGTTTAGCCTTTAAACCGCCCCCCCCCCAAAAAAAAAAAAAACCACAGGGTGATTCAATGACTCATTGCTAAAGTTTTTGTTATAGATTTTAAAGGAATAAATCCCAATTAATGAGAGTTTCAGGAAACATATCCTTGCCTTATGTCGAGTACATCCCAACATCTAGAAAAATAAATTAGGAAAAAAAAATAATATGTATATGACCAAGACAGACAACAGGATATTATTATATAAATAAAATTCTGATCCGTTGACTCTGGTGATGACCCTGCACACATGGTGGACGTGGTTAGAAAATACAGTAAGGTTGCGGTCACACGAGCGCACTTCTTGAATCCGTCTGAACGCACGGTTTGCTGGCCATCATAGCTTTTCAAAGGAGTCAATAGAGAACAACACACGAAGCACGTGAGTACTTTCTCACGCATGGGCAAAGCTTGTTGCAACTAGAGATGTGCATTCGTTTTGGAAAAATTCTGAATTCGGAACGAAATCCATTAATTCGTATTTCGGAAGTACTTCCGAATAACGAATCAATAAGATACAAATTCGAAACGAAATGGTATATAACGAATTTATTTAGTTTTACACTATGTCATCATCATAAAAGAAAAATTTGAATATTTTTTTTGGTGTTCCTGAATTCGAATCAATATATCAACTATCGAATTGATCTTAAATTAAAATACATACATAATTATTTAACCCTAGCTTGTCTTTTAACAGAAAAATTTGATGAATTAAGGTTTTATTTAGTGATCCAAAATTCAAATTGATATCAACTATCAAATTGATATATGAAATTCGAATCGATTTGAAATTTCAAATCGATACGAAATTTTGAATCGATCCAAAACGAAATACGAAACTAGTTACGAAATTCCAAAAACTAAATTATTTAAAATGAAACAAAAGAAAACAAATTTTCCAGCCATGCACATCCCTAGTTGCAACGGACACCAAAATGACATCGACGTGAAAAAGCTACAACGGACGTAGAGATACCCCTGCATACAGCTTTTATTTTTTCCTTTTTCTCAACGTCAATCAAAGCTAACTGACAATGTAACCACAATCTCATCCGTTAAAGTGCATTCATTTCAACGGACGCACTATGCACAATCAGTGTGCTTGTGTGACCCCAGCCTAATACTGGCACAATCTACCTGTTTACGGATATTTTGAACAAGTCGATCCCCTTGGATCCATGGCCATACTTTGTTGCCAAAGAAATGGAGGCTGCTGTCTAAATTTTTGCTGGCCTTAGTCAGGACATCAGGGTGGCTAAGGATAGGGGGACTCATTTCCTGATAGAAACATACAAAATGTCGGCAGATAAGAACCTTTCAGCCCATCTATTCTGCCCAATTACATGGATACTTTACCTGGATTTATCTTTTATTTAGGATAGCCTTATGCCTATCCCATGCCTGCTTAAATTCAATCACTGTTTTGGCCTCTACCACTTTTACTGGAAGGCTGTTCCATGTATCCACCACCCTCTCAGTAGAATAATGCTTCCTGATGTTACTTTTAAACCTTTGCCCCTCTAATCTAAGACTATGTCTTCTTGTTTTGAGACTTTGTTTCCTTTTAAATATACTCCCTTGCTCTACCTTGTGGATTCCCTTTACGTATTTAAATGTTTCTATCATATCTCCTCTGTCTCGTCTTTTTTCCAAGCTATACATGTTAAGATCAATAAGACTTTCCTGGTAACTTTTCTCCTTCAAGCCGTACACCATTTTAGTAGCCCTTCTCTGAACTCTCTCTAAGGTGTCTATATCCTTCTGGAGATACGGTCTCCAGTACTGCACACACAGTACTCCAAGTGAGGTCTCACCAGTGCTCTGTACAGTGGCATGAGCACTTCCCTTTTCCTACTGATAATACCTCTCCCCAGAGGCGTAACTAGAAACCTCAGGGCCCAGGTGTAGAAAACATGATAGGGCCCCCCCACCCTAGACAAAACATATTTTGTCCCCTCTTCCGTCAAAATGCATTGGTCCTCTCCAGGTCCACAATGTTGACTCCAGACAATCAGTGTCCCATTTTTTCCAGGTCCACCATGACCTCTTCAGTCAGTCCATCCCATTTTTAATGTAAAATGTGCACTATTTGTAGCTCACTGAGCTCCACAGCAATGAAACTCACAGTAATGGCGGGGTGTATGACCGTATCACCGAACTCCACAGCAATAAATCCCACAGTAATGTGCGTTGTGTATGAGCATATCACAGGGCTCCACAGCATTAAAACTCACAGTAATGTGCACTGTGTATCTGTAAATCAGGGTTCCACAGCAACAAAGCTCTAAGTAATGTGCAGTGTGTATGAGTGTATCACAGAGCTCCACAGCTGTAAAACTCACACTCATACACACTGCACATTGCTGTATCACAGAGCTCCACAGCAATAAAACTCACAAATAAGTATAAAATAATTAAAAAAAAGAATTATATATACATATATATATTATAGGCAAGCCCCCAGGCCCAGGCAGGTGAGTGTGGGCCCCCCCGAACTCAAGGGCCCAGGTGCGGTTGCACCCTCTGCACCCTTGGTAGTTACGCCCCTGCCTCTCCCTACACAACCAAGCATTCTGCTAGCATTTCCTGCTGCTCTATTACATTGACTACTTACCCTTAGATCCTCTGCAATAATAACCCCTAAATCCCTTTCCACAGATGTTGAAGTTAGGACTGTATCAAATATTCTATATTCAGCCCTTGGTTTTTTACGCCCCAGGTGTATTATCTTGCACTTATCCACATTAAAACTCAATTGCCACAGCTCCGACCATTTTCTTAGTTTACCTAAATCATTTGTCATTTGTCTGATCCCTCCAGGAACGTCAACCCTGTTGCAAATCTTTGTGTCATCAGCAAAAAGACATACTTTTCCATTAATACCTTCTGCAATATCACTAATAAAAATATTAAAGAGAATGGGTCCAAGTACTGACCCCTGAGGTACCCCACTGGTAACAAGACCTTGCGCCGAATAAACTCCATTTACCACAACCCTCTGTAGCCTGTCACTCAGCCACTGCCTAATCCATTCAACAATATTGGAATCCGAGTGTGCTTTGAGAGAGAGCGGTGGCATCATGTTGCAGTTTAGATTAGGTTTTGCCTTTGGGAATGTGGTCGGCATGTACTCGGCACAGAACTATGAGGTCCCAAACATAGCGAAAAAAATTGAAAACATAAGAAAGGATGTGGAAGCCAAGAAAAAACCGCCAAGTGATTGATCATCATAGGTTATCCTCACTGCCAAATTGCATCTAGTCATTAGATCCCTCTTTTTATGAAGATCTCTGTATTGCGAAGCAGGGATTGTGTAGGATCCAGATGCCTCTGATTGTCAAGGAGACTACTTGGGAACTAACTGTACACTCCATCTCATAAGGAAACTGGCATTTGATTGCCAAATATATTGACTAAAACCATTGGTGAAGTCGTGTTTTTTTTTTTTTTTTTTTACTTTCCAGTGCTGCAGATATTTAACATCTGGTTTGGGATGCATTAAGATCGCTTACAGAAATGGCATTCAGCGTCTTTTGACAATCATTTTCTAGCTGCTAAAAGCTTTAATGGGAGTTAATAAAGATATGTTTGACATAAAAAAAAACAATATTGGAATCCAAGCTCAAAGATTGCACTTTATTGATAAGCCTTCTATGCGGAACAGTATCAAAAGCCTTACTGAAATCTAAATAAGCAATGTCTACTGCACCACCTTTGTCTATTATCTACTACCCTTCTTGTAAATGGGCACAACATTTGCTAATTTCCAGTCTTCTGGGACGACTCCCGTTAACAAGGATTGGTTAAATAAATCTGTTAACGGTTTTGCTATTACACCACTGAACTCTTTTAATAACTTTGGGTGGATCCCATCAGGCCCCATTGACTTATTTGTCTTTACTTTAGACAGCTGCTGTAGAACCTCCTCCTCTGTAAACTCATATGTAAATGTCTCTTTAGTGTTTCCTCCTAACTGAGGTCCCTTTCCTTCCTTTTCTTCTGCAAAGACTGAACAAAAATATACATTGAGGCAGTCAGCGAGGCTTTTATCCTCTTCTACAGACCTTCCTTCCTTTGTTTTTAATCGAACTAATCCTTGTTTTACTTTTCTTTTCTCATTTATGTATCTAAAAAATGTTTTGTCCCCCTTTTTTACTGACTGAGCTATTTTCTCTTCTGCGTGTGCTTTGGAAGCTCTTATAAATTGCTTTGCCTCTTTCTGCCTAATCTTATGGGTTTGCCTATCTTCTTCACTCTGAGGTTTTTTATAATTATTGAATGCTACCTTTTTGTTCTTCACTATTTTGGCCACTTCTGCAGAGTACCACAGTGGTTTCTTCCCTTTTTTGTTTTTTCTAACAAGCCAAATGCAATTGCATGATAGTGTTTTGCATTAACTACATGATGCTCATCTCATGGATGAACTCACTGCTGCCCTTCTTAGCATGTTGGAGTCACATGATAATCTCTGGGGTCCAGTGGTTTGTGATAATCCTGTGTATGGATGGTGAGGAGATGGAGGTTTTCCTGGCTGTTGCAGCCAGTTTGTGATGTAAAAACAAGGGTTTATTTCCTCCTCTCCCTCCAGTCGGAAGTGGGTTTTTTTTCTGTTATTTTTATACATCTCTCTTCCTTTTTCATCTCTACTACATTGTAAACTGCAGTCTGCTGGTCTGATCTTACAATTGTATACACCTTGTATGCTGTCCGAGTATTAAATTCAAGTCCAGAAATAAATTTGACCAAAGATCATAATTTTGATAGGATTTTTTTTCCATAACAAACAAGCCTATGCATATTTAAATGATAAAGACTTTATTGTCATTTCACCACGTCCTGTACATAGCTCCAAACATAATCCGTTACATTTCATTATGCCTTGGCTTTTCCATGAAACTTCACAGAGTTGTACATCTATAGCTGGTGAATGGTAATTTAAAAAGTCATTTCCCGTGTTATCAGTGCAATTAAACTAACAATAAAATTACAGTACGTAAGTCACGACAGTGTTACAGTAAAACATAGGTTCATTCTTATGAATGATGGTTCGTTACAGCACAATTATATACATGCACTAAAGTGCCTCAATATGCTATCAAGTGACATCTCTTTATTATTATTATTTCATTTTTTTGCATACAGCCAACTTGATAAGACATTTTTTGCCAGTATTTATTTTTTCGCTCTCATAAAGTATCTCTGTTCGGCTACCTGAAATGGCTTTCTTCTTCTACAGCAGCTTCAGACAATTTGAAGCACTTTCAAAAATAACCATTCTGCAAATACTCTAATATTAAAAATATAAATCATCCCAAAAATACTAAAAGATGTAGGCAATAAAATTAGAAGAAATGAAAATCACAAGGGACCGGTAAAAAGAAAAACAAACAACAACAAAAAAAAATAAAAAGGCAGTCCATCTGAGGATAGGAAAGCCTCAATTTTTTACGTGGTATCTTCCTTCATACGGTTTTCTTTTTTGTAAAATAATGGAGACATACACGTGGTTATCTCATACAGGCACATAAGATGTTCCATTCTATAAACACAATCACATGTTCCACAAATTGAACATTCAGCAATTGCACAGAGCATTCCTCTGGTTTAAAAAATATAACACTTCTGTATGGGTCTAGACAGATCTTGGATGCAATATTGAAAGTTCATGCAAGATGACATCAATCTTTTTCGTCCACTTTTGGTTCCTGGTATCCCTGCTCCTCGGCTACATTTAGATTGCCAGTCGAAGGAGCCCGGGAGGCTGTCGGGGAATGCATGGCCCATCTTGAAGGCAGGCGTCGGTTCGCTGGTCTCTCTGGTCGGGAGAAACTGGATTCTAGGGACGGAGCTAACTCAGAACAAGGCAGTTCCTTTGCAGTAAAGAAAAAGAAGGCAAGGTTACCTTATGGTACAAATAGAACAATGGATTATTTCACATCTGTACAGAATATTGTTGGTATCAAGCCAATAGCAAAGCAATAATGAATGCTGAAGAGAAACAATAGTAGAGAAAATACACTCCGCTTTCTACCAGTTTGCGAGTATCATCTAAATAAACAATGTATCTGACCAAATGTTAAAGGGACACTCGAGGCAACATGACCACCTAAGCTATTTTAGGTGGTCATGATGCCCGGAGTATTCCCTTGCCTGTCCCTCCTGCCTCCGCTCAGCCGATCGTTAGGAAAGGCTGAAAACAGCTGAGAGAGGCGGAGGACTTTACTCCGCCCTCCCAGCTGTCAGTCAGCAGAGCGGGAATCATATTACCCGCTTCTGCCGACTTTTGCCAAGTAGGAGACGTCATCGCGCTTTCAGCGCGATGACGTCTCCAACTCACCACAGAAGCTGGCGGCTCCCTCTGAGGGTTAGTGTTGCGCGCATCCTCTTGCGCGCAACACTAATCCTCAGAGGGAGCCGGGAGGAAGCCTGCCGATTGGCTGGCTTATGTGAGAGGTGCGCATGCGTGCTTCTCACGTAAACCAGAAGCCAAGAAGCATGAAGAAGGACGGGAGCGGAAGAGGAGGGAGGTGAGTATAAAAAAAAAAAAAAGACGCTGCTGGAAAGAGGATTTTAGGGTAAGTACTACAGTTACAAAAAAAAAAAAAAAGATTTATTAAGGGAATAGGGATAGGTTAGGATAAAAAACAGGGGGTGATTTTTTGAGTAGTGTAACCTTTAACTACAGAAATGCACAGATAACAAAGCTTGAAAGAAACCATGATGGCAACACATCAGCATTCAGATCACTGACACTACCTAGTATTCTTGCGACAGATTCTTCATCTTAGCTGCTGCCATAATATTATGAACAACTCTAAATCTATTAAATCTTAGCCTTAACAAACAGCCCAGCAGATATAAACATAAAAAAGCAAAAACAATCTGTTAGTGGCAAAACTGGTACTGAAAGAAACAAAAAAATGGAACTCAAACTTTAATTAGTGAAATCAAAATCCAATTCATAATGGAAAGAACCATCATATATTTTAAAGGGAAACTTGAGCTGCAGTGACCTGTTAGTTGAATTATAATGGTCATGTTGATCTGTGTGTCCTCTCCCCCATACATCGAGTGTCTTTGCGGGGTGTGACAGCCTCCCAAAGCTACTTTCCTCTGACTGGAAGGTTGTCAAATCAGCCTGTCCTGAACATCCTATAGGATAGGTCAGGGCTCAAAATTTCAAGCCCCAAGCTACTAACCAGGCCATAAGAGTTACTCGCCACCAGTTGCTCCACCTAACCCCTACCCAGCCCTTAACCCTGCCTCTAAACACACACCCTTAAATTTGCTTCTGAAATTACACTGTTAAAGGTTTTATTTAGAATAAAGTTACAAAAATAACATTATTATCCAGACATCAGACCCCAGATACATGTATACCCAGTCATCATACCCCAGTGTGAATAGGGCGAGGAGGCAGGGAAGCTCCTCTCCACCCCCTTGCCAGTGACAGAGACAAGCTGGGTCAGGTTAGGCCGATCCCTGTCACCGTGCAGCCTGGGGAAAAGGGGAGCTGCACGGTGGCACTGCCGGAATACGCAGCATGAAATTGTGCTGCCTGCGTGTGCATTTCCACTCGCCCTCATTTAATTTCCACTCGCCACATGCGAGTAGGCGATTGGAAATTTTGAGCCCTGGGATAGGTTATAGGGCAGCAATGTACAGCTCTGTGCATTACTGTCCAATCAATGCCTCTCGATGTGCTTGTATTGAAAATGACCATATTGGCTGAATGCCTTAATGTTCAGGGCACTGACAGGATCTGCATCAAGGAAGAACTAGTCAAAGCAGGAGCGCCAATGAGATCTGGGCAATGGAGTTTATAAGATATTCTAAACCTGGGATGTCAAACTCCTGACCCCCAGATGTTTCTAAACTACAACTCCCATGATCCCCTGGTCATCTATTGTGTTGAAGGATTTCTGGGAATTGTAGACATGGACATCTGGGGGCTGTGAGCTTGAAAGTCCATTTCTAAGCTACAAATTAGAGGAGGGAAGGGGCAGTGAACTATTAACTCCACCTACTACCTTAGAGTATTCTTTTAAATTGAGGACAGGTAATTTCTCGATATGCATTTTGCGACCTCCTATCCAAACTAGCATTCACCAGAAGACCCCATAATACCTCTCAATACAGAAGCAGACAGCATTTTTTAAACTATATGTTTCCATGAAAACCAGTAATAGTGAATTGTTAAGACTGGATACATAAATGCCTCAAAAGAAAATAAGAACAGATGTAAGCCACAGGAGATAGAAGGAAGCATTTTCAGCAAAATTGTTAAAATGGGTGGCTATAGTTTGCCCCACCCTGGATTAGAAAGGGAGATACAATGAGTTTTGTATCCAGTAATCTGGGATGAAAAAACAACATTATGATCAAGATGATAATTCATTTAATTGCAAGCTAGAGGCACACATAACAAAATGGGAAAATCTTAACGGTTAGCTAATGTGCTGTATAGACATGAAAATTAACTAGGTTTATCTCAACGCTGTTCACAGTTAGCACACGGTTCTCCTGTGAGAGTGTATCTGCTGCTGCATTTCCCCTGAGGATCTGGTGCATAGCAAGAGAGTTGTGACCAAACATATCACTCGAGTCAATTTTTTATATTTCTGCTGCTTCCGTTGCTATTTTAGTTTTTACCCAAAGTAAATCTAGGGATTCAGAGCTCAAATTGAAAGAGTGCATGTAGAGTGGCTGAATCATAAAATGTAAAAATTAATCAGGGAACCAGGAAACATGGAAACAGTGGGTAACGTGTCATCAATGGGCGAGAGACTGGGTACAGCCTGCGTTGCTGCCAGTCTGTCGCCCATCGAGATGATATGGTGGCCTCTAACATGTTACCCATTTTTCCATGAATCCTGCTTTGTTTCCTGGTTCCCAGACTAATTTTTTACATTTTTGGCTGACTGAGGGCCCTATTTCCATCGAGTCATTATGCTTAATGAGCAAGTCATGAAGGTCTTCGATCGTTAATCTTAGAGGCTCCTGCCCTATTACAGCGAAGCCTTGAACTTTCTTGGCCTATTGTTAACTAATGCTTCCCATACTATCTATAGAAGTTTAGAAAGTGCTAATTTGTGTGCAGCTGGGGATAAGCAGCAATTAAAAACAAATACCTCTCAGAACATGATTTAGTCTATTCTCACTGCCATTCATACTACAGCAACAATGTGGATCATACAGGGGAATAAGAGGTGGGTTTGCATTTTGGGGGATTATTTTCACATTCTTGTGACTCATTAAATAAATAAAAAAACACTTGAAACCAGTTTTAAAGGAGACAGCTATTTTTTTTATATATATATTTTTTTTACCATTTAGCAAACTTTGAAGTTACCACTTGACTGGGAATGGCAGGTGAGCCATTACTATTTCCAAGTGGACCTAACATATTTAATTGCGCACACGAAACACTAATATGTCACTGGAAATGGGGCAAAGATTATTGATATATCAAAGTTAATTCAGTCTTTACATTTGTATACCAGTTTGGATATGTTGTTTGACTCCTCTATAATGTGGTTGTGGCTCATTTTATGATATCTATAAAGTTTTATATAGGTCGATGGAACTGGATGACATAAAACAAACATGGAATAGTGACATAGGGTGGAGGAAACATGAAAACATCACTGCTGAACATTGAAGATGGGGGGGGGAAATGAAAATATGAAGAGTAGAGCAGACGATAGAGACTGAATGAAGCAAAGAAATGGTGACAGGATAAAGAAAAAACAGATAACAAAAATAGAAGATGCAATGCTAAATGCCAGCAGATATGTGACACATGAATAGAAAATCTAAAATAATATGGGCCAGTCATTGAACAGATGAACAGCAGGTTCATGAAGTTCGTCAGCAAACAAATAGTCAATGGGAAGGCATCTGGGTGCATTGTGACCTTTGGAAACCTCTACTATTGTAGTACTAGAAAAACACTCAGATACAGATCTAAGCTTATTATTTTGGTTTATAGAAGGTCTTTGCTAGGGATGAGCTGTTCGGGTTCGGACGGTTCGGAGTTCGACCCGAACTTTGGCAGTTCGAAAGTTCGCGAATTTCGAACTTTTTGGGCGTGTTCGGTTCGGGTTCGAAAAAAAAAAGAAATTTTGAAAAAAGTATAGAAAATGCTTAACAAAAATACTAAAAAATCTAGAAATAAAGAGACTCTTTACTGCAGAATATTATAAGCAACGGTTTATTAGATATTGAATTAAAAACTAATGTGTACGTGGAAAGATTATCAACTCTAAATGACCTCTGTTCACAAACGGGCATAACACCAGGTGTTTTTAGTCTGGTAATCAATTTGATACATTGTACAATATGCTGAGGGTGGGGTGGTGTCTGCTTCTGATTGAGATTTGAGAATTCATTTCCCTAAAACATCCTAAAATGCTGCATTTAACTGGTGTTTGAAAAAAATCTAAAGCAATGTTATTTTTCACCTCGGGATTAAACATTCACAGGGTTATTCAGAGAGCGGTAAAAGCAGGAGAATAACTGGAGAAGTGAAAATTCTAGGTCAAAATAGCCAAACCAGAAAAATTCACCCATTTATCTCACTTTCCAAATCGGCTATTTGGTCTAGATTGTTCTCTTCTCTTGCCAGTTCTCCTGGCTTTCACCTCTCTCTCAGAGTTGTTCAGAGAAAGGTGAAAACCAGGAGAATGGCAGGAAAAGAGAACAATCTGGACCAAATAGCCGATTAGGAAAGTGAGATAAGGCTAGAGTCAGACTAACGCATTTTTCACAGCGACCGTCAAAAAGTGCGTCCGAACGCATTGCCGTATTTTTTTTACGGATTGCGCGAAAATGGTCATACGATGCGCATTTTTGTGCGTGATTTTTTACAGATCCAAACCAGGAAACTTTGGGTGTCTGGACGTTATGTTGGCCGGACAGGAGCAGGGTCTGACGTCTCCAAATCATGCACACACGCCGCTAGTGGACGCAGTGCACTCTGTACGTCCGTACTAGCGGTTCTGCGTTGTCGGAAAAATGCGTTCATTTTCCACTTGCGTTGCGCAGCCGGACTTTCGTGCGACCGTACTTCGTATATTGGCCGTCATTTGCTGCTAGTGCGGCCGTGATTAAGTGCGCCTAAACGCACGTTAAAAATTCACTAGTCTGACCCTAGCCTAAATGGGAGAATTTTTCTGGTTTGGCTATTTTGACCTAGAATTTTCCATTCTCCAGTCATTCTCCTGCTCTTCACCGCTCTCTGAATAACCCTGACAGGGTTATTCAGAGAAAGGTGAAACTCAGGAGAATGACTGGAGAATGGAAAATTCTAGGTCAAAATAGCCGAACCAGAAAAATTCTCCCATTTATCTCACTTTCCAAATCGGCTTTTTGGTCTAGAAGTTTCCATTCTCCTGCTTTTCACTGCCAAAAAATCAGTAAACGTTTTCTGCGTGTCTGAAAATGTCTCCTCTTTTCATACAGACTGCCGCCCCAAGCAGTTGTTTATGGATAGATTAAAGGAAAAGCATTTACCGTCATTTGAAATGTAATTTTTTGGTTTTTACATATTTCTATACATCCTAGAAATCCGCCACTTCACGGGCAGGTTATGGAGACCTCCTAGGCACGATATTTGAAGGAATTTTTCGTTTTTATTTTTAACCCTTATTTCATGGAAAACTCACTGTCCCTTTAAAAACGTTTTTTTTAAAACTTTTTGTCCTTGTTTCCTGTCCCCCAGGGCACTACCCGGACCCCCATACACCTTTTATGGCAAATATGTAGCATATATGCCCTCTTGGAGGGCACTCCAAAAAAACGAATTTTGAGCCCCATTGACTTGCATGGGGGTTCGGGTTCGGTCCCGAACAAATGGGAAGTACGTGTTCGGGCTCGAACCGAACTCGGGGAGTGTTCGGCTCATCCCTAGTCTTCGCCATGCTGAACGACAACAAAGGATCAATAAGGCATACCTAGGGATGGTTTCTTCTTGCTTTCTAGGAACTTCAAGAAAGTGAAGTACATGTATAAATGATTAATTTTTGGTCACACTATCTTTTAATAACAGTTTTTCAGACAGGATATTAAAATGTACATGTCAATTTTTTTTTTTTAACTCCGATCACCATCATTGTTATGCTACGACAAAATAAAGGTCTAACGGAATCTTTAGTGATGTGAATGAATACTTCTATTGGTCAAAAAAAAGTATTTTTTCCAATGAAAGTTTAGGTGTAGAGTTTCATGAAGGGCAATATATAACTTAAGACAGGCCAGTGGCATCCTATACAGCCTAACCATAAACAATCTGATTGATCTGTTATGCCAACACAAAAGAGTAAGCCATTCAGTGACCCCACTGTTCTGTTGACTCAATCGGCAGATAATGTCTCAATTAGAAAGCAGCATAACAGTGAACTGGTCTGAAAATTACCAAAAGGGTAAACGGGTTCTTCATAAAGCCTACTAACCTTAACCTTCCATTTGTGCGAGTGGAATTAAAAATTAGGATGGGGAAAGAATGTCCTAACAGTTTATCTGAATAATAATAATCACAGAATTGTCAACTGTATACTATCATTACACTAAATTCGAGTCAAAATTTCAGAAATGCAACATAGCATTAAACCTCTCTCTCAAAACAATTGGTATTATGATATGCCTACCAACAGCACTTATTACACAGGCAAAGTAGACTAGTAAGCTCCATGCACTTTAAATTGGCCTAACCACACCTTGCAGGGTGCCGCCATCTTGGAAATATTAACATAGCAGGGTAAACTGCAATCGGAGCTACTGTGCCACTTGATACCAGTCTGGTAACAGCAGGAGAGTTAACCTAGAAGCTGCTCTGCTCTCATGATCTCTCTCAACAAGTCATAATCAGATCCCATTACAATGTAGTCTTTCTACATTTGTTGTATACTGTTCTTTTAAAATGTTTCCCCCATCACAGTTGCTGTCACTGAGTCATGTAGACATATCTGCTGGGGGGGGGGGAATATTGTGCCTCTCCCTAGCCTTAAGCTAGCTCTGACAATTTTTAGTTATACCTATATTTAGCCTGTAACTATTTAAAGTACTAAGAAAATCACAGGGTGCGCATGCAAGGCGGTATTCACAAACACACACAGGACAGAAGAGTTATTGGTCATAAAATGTCCAAATACATATAGGTTTCTTTTCTCGGTTTCAGAAAAATCCAATAGAAAAATAAAATCTTGCTTTGAGACAATGAAACAACATATAAAAGAAACTTACAGCAGCGAAGCAGGTAGAGTTAGAGTCCCCAGGGGGCAGTTAGTAAGATAGTTTGGTTCTAGACAGGATAGAGAGAAAGAAAGCAAATAGATTGGAAAGGAAATTAAAGGAAAATAATTTGAATCAGATAATGTTGCAGCAGAATCTCACTCCCCCACCTTAACAGGGCATCTGTTCAAGGAGAAGTTGCAGGAAGCGAGCAGATGAGTGCAAGTCTTTCGGTTCACACTTTATACTCTTTCCACAATTTAAAGACATGAAACCCCCCAAAAAAAATCTATCCTTATAGATATGTAAATTATTAGTAAAACATACATATTTGTAACACATGCAACATGACTCCTAAAAATGGTATCCATTTCCAAACAAGTTGGACTCTTCTTGTTCCATTCGAAATGTTACAATGTATGAATCAAATGAAAGGTTAGTAATCCTAAAATAAGAATGACTTTTTTTTCCTTACATATATTATTCTTCATGATACAAGTTAGCTACAATCTGTGCTGTAAGGATCCTTATGACATTTACTGAGCTAGGGAGAGAAGCTTTAGTAAAAGCTTTTTCACCGCTCTATCATCTTATTGATTTATCCTCAAATCCCAGCCTTTAATTATTTCTTCCCTGGAACTGCATACCTTCCAACTTTGGGAGTTATGAACTTGGGACAGGTGTGGGGGACTGCCCCGCAGAAAGCAGAACATTTAGGATGTAATTATTGCGTATACAGCAGGCAAACCCAGCATTAATAGTTCGGGTTAAGCATAAAGCTTAGGGTGGCATCCACAACAAATTATATTTTATAATACATATACTATATGGTTGCCAAAGATATGGTTACGGTGATGTATTCCAGAATAGTGAGGGTTTTCTTTGGCAGCCCAGATGTCCAGCTCAATGACCTCACATCTGCTGAAGTGGTGAGGGACACATAATTGGGATGTCGAGGTTAACCTGGACCCAGAGAACCATACTCTGTCAACAAAGGTCAGGAAACATTTACAATACAGTGAGAACCTCGGCTTGTGGTTTTGAGATTCACAGTTCTGCAGGTGAGCTACAATTTTTTTAAACTTCTTAGTAAAACAGGACAATGTTTAATTACAGGAACCAACGTTTTAGCCTTATTCCAGTATATACACTTTTATGAACGAAATAAAAAAAATGACTATATTGATAGTTAAAAACAATTATGTGTGTGAAAGTAAAGTCATGCAGTGACATCCACCCAATAACCTATGGAAGGAAAAAAAGAATAACCTCAGGATTCAAATTAACTGAAATATCCTGTTATGATTAAAAAATGGAATACGCTTACTTAAAGGTCTCCCTCTCTGTATATTACATAATCGTAGAACAAACAACTGAAGGGATCGTTTACAAAATTTACAATGTGTGGAGAGCAGCAAATTATAGGCCAAAACGTTTAAGCTGAAGGAATACACGAGTAGAAAAATGCTGACATACAGTTGATTTGATCGAAATTGTTAAATCCCAAATATTCAACAATTCATCTCATTGAATAACCTGCTAGGTGAGAGCGTTGTACGTCCATCCTCGAGGACAGCGCGATTGGACCATGGAATAGATGAACTGGCCCCTTTTCCAAAAAACACTTTATTAGATAATTTTGTTATTACTGTGCCATCATTTAAAACCACCAAGAGAACGCTGTGAATGCACAAGCCAATGTGTGCTCTGTTAAGCCGTCCCATTGGAAATAAAGACCAGCTAATGTTATAATCGGCTCAGAAAAAGATATGTAATTCATGGTCCTGATGACAACACCTGAATTGTGTTATTGGAGAATTCAAATTGAACAACGCAGATAAATTATATATATATAAAGAAACGCAAGGGAAAGGCTACTCCTCTGGTAGCTTGGTGTAATCTGTATTCATAAAAAGCCTGCAGCGAGCCAAACTCAAGCAACAGAAGAGGGTTAATCACTACATAAATATAAATGCTATGAAGATATAGGGTAAGAGGATCTTCACTCTAGGTTGGGACATGGCTACATTATATCCAACAATAAATAGTTCACTGCAGAGCCACTAAGATCTTTCATGTAATGGGTAGCTTTATAATGAGAGATTTGCAGGCCTTATTGTCAGATAACAATACCTTTAGCACCTACCCCTGAACATTAAAACAAGTGAAAAGGAAACAAAGGCATTTATTGGTTTAATGAATCCATGTGTAGGACGATGAAGAGATCGTTGCAGTTAACTGCAGGTCTGTCATCTTACAGACAGTCCTTCTTGGCTCGTTACTTGGAATCAGGGGTCATGTCCAGCAGGAACACGTGGGAACACAGTTCCTGCACTATTTTCCCTCAGGGAACAGAGAGAGCCCACACACGGTGAATCTTTTATTAGTTTCCAATTATAGGTTTCCTTATTAATTAAGCAGAAATATAGGATGTGTGTTACAAATAGAATACAGATTCCCTAAATCCCATGTCTACTTTTATGTTTAAACATTGTTTGCATGTGGAGTATAAAATGTCAATGGTTAATTGAAGAGGAAAAATCTTAAAGCGTTCCTGCACTTATTTTTTTAGGACTGGACCCCTGCTTGGAATCATAAACAACAACCATACTTTAGAATTATGAAAACTAAGCAGTTACCCCTTTTGGGGTTTATTCCTTGCCTGCCCCTTGGCTTGATTGCCTTTTCACATGCTATGAGGTCAAACAGAGTTACATCAGGTTATCAGTAGTATTTTTGTAGCCTATTTCATGAGTTACCCATGAAGATGCAAGAGTAACAGTCAGTATGTGGGTAGTATAATATATTTTGTATATATGCTTTTTTTAATGTTCTGTAAAAATGTATAATGGTTAGATGTAAGTGCTCAAACTACATTTTTTAAAAATCTGCAAAATATTCCCGCTTAAGATTTGGAATGAATTTTACAGTTTGGTAGCCAAAGGCTTAGGGCTTACGAAAATAACATGTACCTATGGATTTAGGTATTAAGGACCAGAAAATTGGACATGCATTTGTAGAATTATCTGTTTCAAGGGTAGATGAAAACAATGTCCGAGGATCACAGTTACATTGTTATGAAATTTAGCATTTCAAAGTTAATTCTCCACAGTTCCCAAAAATTATTGAACTGGCTGATTGGAAAGTAATATTTGACGTCAGAACATCTATTGGAAATTGGGCCGATTTGATCTTCTCTCAGCTAACATATAAAGCTGTGGTAACATCCACTTCCTAAGTATATATAGTTATTTAATTTCTTTTATGGTTGTCTGGTTTACAATAAATAAATTTTTCCGGCCATGTGGACCCCTTGCATGGTTTCTTCGGAAGGCGTTCGGGTGCTCAGTGAGGTCTTATGTAGCAGATGTAGCAGTCTAACTGGGAGTGGTTAAGAATCAGCGCATAGATATACAATTTCTGTTATGCGGACATTCCTTTGTAATCCTGTGAGTGCACCTATTTCCTTGCCTTGAATCTCTATATATACATCCTCACGCGCGCCATATATTGTTTTTGTATTTATACCTTGTGTCAGGTCTTTTATTTTATTATCATTTTGTTATAGTGTAGATTTGGTAAGCCGTGTTAGTCCAGATGGCAAAATCAGCAGAGTACCTATGGATGTAAAAGAGGAGATGCCTTGAGGAGCAAGCTGAAATAAGAGGTTTTGTGCAGGAATGGGTCCTACGCTTTGTTAGTTTAAGTAGGTAAACTATGGGGGACATTAATGTTGCATAAAAGATCCAGGGGCCCTGACCAAAATACTTCTGTATGACGTGTTACTTGCACATTTTTACCAAACTACTCTGGTAACGAGATAATGTATTCAAGTGCAATGCTGTAAAATCAGCCTTTAATCACCACAACATACATTTGTAGTTTTGCACTTTTGGGGGGAAACAAAAGGTCAATATGTGAAATAAAATGATCTTCGAGCGTCTTACCTCAATGGATCCTGGTTCGACTTTTATAATTTCTGCTGCTGTTGTTTGGTCTCTGCAAACTCTTGAAGGACTACTTGGAGCTTGTCTTTGTTCTTCCAACAGTTTTTTGCTCAGTATTCTGGCAGTATTATCTGTCAAAGTGTAGCCTGGTGGAGCAGAAAGGTCATGTCTGCCAATGCTGATCTCTGAATGCTGCACCTTTTGTAGATCTATAGATATGCGGATAGGACTAGGTGATCTCCCTCTGTCATCCATGTACATTTCAGGCATATTCCCCATTTCTGGCCTCGGTTCTGCAGACCTTGATCTGCTAGTAGGCCTTGAGAGTCTCTGCAAATGGTCACAATTTATTGGGCTATGGTCAATAATATTAAACAGGCTGGAAAGACCATCGTTTATTGTGGTGTGAACAGGACTCTCCCTTGTAGTGGTCGATCTGGCCCATGCAGATTCATTGAATCCTTTCTGAGGAGTGACTAATGTGGCACGGGTACTTGGCTGGTCTGTTTTGGGAAGAATTTTTTTCTGCAGTTTTGGAGAACCATATTTTGGAGAACAGCAACTACGTTCAAACTTTGCCTGAACCTTTTCAATAGCTGGAGCCATCTGTCTGCTTCTTAAGCTGCGCGAGGGAGAAGATATGGGAGTAGTGCCACCTTTCGGAGTCAGACACTTGTGTGGACTGCTAGTGATGCTTCGTAAAGCTTCAGTTTGCAAGCCAACACTAATCGTTTGTGTGGTCTGTGTTCCTGTATTCCTCAACCCATTGGTCTGGCAAGCTATGTCTCTGAACTGTACTTCCACTGAATTTGTTCGGATGGCATTTCTAACAGAGTTGGCCACCTCTTTCATATCATCGCTCATATTACGAGATAACTCCAAGTTGTGCAAAGAAGAAGCAAATCCTACTGTAGTGCAAACGGGACGGTCTATAAGGTTGAGACCGCTGTCCATAAGGTCTTTGTGGTGTTTGTTGAGATCACAAGGCCATCTTCCAAACACCTCAGCGGGACCACCTCTAGCTTCAGAAGCATTCCTATTGGCTTTGGTCACAGAAAACAATAAATCTGAATCACCATGCGTTTCCTCCTCGTTACCAGTAATGGCAGATTTATCAAACCTACGTACCACCGGTGGACTGTGGAAGACCCTGATTCCCATTCTTTCTGGTACTGTGGGACTCCGAGGTGACTGTTTTGGGCAGTGTTCAGGATTGGTCAGTGTATTTGTTGTCATAGTAATGCTGGTGGTGAGGAACCAAGACGACGACGACGACGACTGGAATGTTTCTGTAACCAAATTTGTTTCAGGTTTTCCATTTCCTGCTGTTGCCCCACAGACACCAACTACTTTATCACTCTGGCCAGCGCTGCTGTAATCCCAATTTTTATTAAACTCTTCAATATATTTCAAATCATCGGGAGATAACGGAGGAGTTAATTCATCTTTCTCACTGGCAAAGTCTAGATTCTTTTCAGGAAGAAAAGGCGAGCTTTCCATTAAGCGATGGAACTCAGACATGGAGGAGACAGACATTACCCTAAGGTGAAAAAAAGGAATACTTAGATATTTACTAGTAACCATTGCCAATGAATAATAATGTGTTTATCAGAGGCATGAGACATTCTATGCAAATTATAAAATACCTTTAACACCTGCATGTATAAAACAGAACAAAATCCAGGTAAAAAAGAAAACTGCACAACATTAATCTTGCTTTCATTTGAGGATTTAGATAGGATTTTATAAACTAAATATTAACCACAAGGAAATAAACTACAAATGATATTTACCTCTGCAGACCACCTTTTTGCATCTCTCCCTGCAAGTGTAAAAAAAAACACATGGTAATATTCATAGATCATTTGGTGGAGAAACCAAAAGGTATTGATTAACAAAAACACTGCCATTTCGAATTACAAAGGAACAAAATAGCAAAGCAAATTGATTATTAATGCCAACAAAATGATGTCTTTAATTCCTCTGTACTTTTAAATTAAACATTGTTAACTCAAAAGAAGAAACTTATACTTGATCTGCAGCATTTGCAAGATCTAAAATTATAGGTCACATACCAGTTTTAAACTCCTAACACATTCATCTAGTAGTAAAAGAATAAAAACATTAATCTTATGCAAAGCATCAACAGACCATTTTTGGGTGTGGGCAAAAATTTTTACACCACTGCTAAAAATCAATTTTCTGTGACTTTCATGCCATTATTAATGGCAATATTAAAACAATAAGTGCAATATTACAATCTTAACGCTAATGTTAGCGCTCAGCTATGTGAGCGTTAAGATTAGGTTAAGTGGCCCTAGCGAGGCCAACCATATTACATTCCGAATGCTAACAGGTTAAACAAACGGTTAGCCCATTGGAGATTGCGCTTTCCAGCGCGAGCTTACTGTACTTTGCACTCCCCATGTTTAACATGGGTAGTACAAAGAGCAATTAGTGTTAGGACTTAATCCTAACGCCAATTATATCCCGCTGCGGTAACTGAAAAATTAATCACAGCTAGAAGATGGTGCTAACTGATTGCGCTTCTGCAGAATCAGTTAGAAGCAGCTGATACCCACCCCAAAAAAAAATTTAGGTACTTGCTTCTGGTCCAACGCTGAGAACGGCAGCAAGATCCGCCACTTCTAACCACCGGGAGCAAAGTGAGATGGGGGAAAAAAGTCCCCAGTCTCCCTCCGCAATAACTCCGCAGGCTTGCAGGATTTCACGAGAGGAGAGATCCTGCAGGTCAGCTGATCTGGCAGCACGATAGACACCAGAGGAGGGGACACTCGGGGCAACGCGTATCCAAGGGCTTAGTGTTGCATTACGGGGCAGGCTACTGAATCACTGCCTGCCCCATAATATGGAGCTATAATGGGGACGCTAAGGGGAAACCTGCAGGCACAGGTTTTCCACCTTAATGTCCCCGTTTAGCGGGCAGTATGTAATAAAGCCCTGAGTTTTTGCCATAGGTTTCTACTAGTTTTTGTTTGCATATTTACACAATTTGGTTTTCCAACAACTTCACCCTGATTTCTGGACTTCTCATACCTGCTTGCTCCATTGGCCTTGGATTGTTCAATGGATGTCTAATCTAGATCTGCTACACCTGTTAAACTAAATACTAGTAATGTAGCTCAACAAAAGTTACACCTTTGGTTCTTGAGCTTAATGTCAACATATCTAGAATTTGATTTCACCATATAATTAAAAAAAACAAAAAAAAACAGTTATTACCTCAGAGAAGTTATCCTGTTCTAGTTTATGGGGCTGAGCAATATCCATCTCTTCTGTAGAATCCAGTGAAAGAACATCAAGAAACAGATTCTCGGAACCAGAGCATCGGTCTGTTCCCTTCAATTTGGGCATCATTTCCTCCTCTTCAAACTGCAAGTCATCAGACTCCGAGAAGGACCTTGTCCCAAGCGTGTGGGGTCCATGTGCATTGCTGTTGAGTGGAAAGTGACTCATTTCATCATCTTTTTCAACCCCAATGAAGGCTTCTGTTCTTCGAGAAACAACTTCTTTTTGGAGCTGAAATAATTTAAAGGCAATGTTTCTAGTGTTGCATTCTACTGGGTACTAATACAAAGTCTTATTTCGAAGGTGAATTAAAAATATGGAAGCCTCATGTGGGAGAAGAATCTATGCAATTATGATCACATTAATGCACAAACTGTTTTTTTCTTAAAAAATAAATTCTATATATAAATATTTGTGTTGTCTTTTAGAAAGTCTTCGTTAGGATATTGTTCATATCCTGAACGAAGATGAAATCACAGATGATAGAAATCCTTGTACCTGCTCTATTTTCCGCTGGAACTCCATATACTGTCTCTGCCATTCATGACGTTCCATATCAAAGTGATCTAGTAGCTCCCCTTTCTCTCTGCACCAGTTCTTCTCCGTTTGTTGGACTTGTCTTCGCAGGTCCATCACTAGACTGTGACTCTCAGCAAGAAGTTTTTTATGCTCCTCTCGCTCACGCTTAAAAGAGGTCTTCAGTTCAGCTGGACTTGTTTCTCCGAGGGTTTTCTGCTTCTTTTCTTCATACTGAAGACAAAAACATAATTTTATTGTCAGACGAATATGAAATTAAACATTGTTTACATGTAGTCTTCCTCAAAAATTAAACTAAATACACGAGATGCCTCTGGAGGCAAATTCCCTGTAGTACCAAAATGTGCTATGAAGAATTTACCTCTTGGTAGCCTATGTACTATAATAATTTCCTTACATTTTGCCTGGAAGCACCAGCAGACTTCTTCCTCCTGACTGAAAAGTATGTCCTTTATTAACCATATTCCTGCTGACACCTAATTTTGCAATTCACTGCTATGTGAGCAACATATCAGGAATCAGGGGTTGATGATGTAAGTGATGTGCATTCATTTATTACAGGGAGGATAAGTCTGCAGACTCTTAAAAAGTAATTACATTATTAAAAAGTAATAATGGATGGAGATTACAGAACGGCCGGCTGGGTGGACTAGAGGTAACATCACTGGCTGCTCTATAACTGAGGAGTGAGACTGTGGAGATGAAGTGGAAATAGACTGGAAGATGGCTGCCATTATAAGCCAGGCGACCATCTTGTTCAGAATATTGGTTCACTTGAAAATAACTAGGCAAGTTTGTAGCTGAAACTAGAATGAAATAAACGTAGAAACTCAGGAATGTGTTTAGATTAGCAGAAAAGCAATTAAAGCTCTGAGAAAGGTCTAGGCTGTTCCTGGGACGGAAGGGCAGAAAGAGGAGTAGATTTACCAAGATCGTTGAGGCCCGCAGAAATACTAAGGAGTATAGAGATCAGACCAGGTGCCATCTGTAACAAATGATTGAAGACGCTAGGGAAAGGGACGCAGCCCGGAACAGTAAGAGCAACTAATCATGATTTACTGAAACTAACACAAAGTTTGCCAATTTACGGCCAATTAATGAAATGTCTTTGTATTAGCCAAAGGGAGGTATTAACCCACGTGGGGTGGGAGAGTGTCATCGGGAGGTGGGCTGATTGGGATGTACCTAATTGTGTATTTGGGGTATAAGATTGGATGTCACGAGGGACTCGGGGCTCAGTCTTTGCGATTCAATCCTGTCTGAGCATTCTGTGACGTCACAATAAAGTTTGCCTTTCCTGAAGAGACTCGTGTCCAGACAATCCTTGCTCGTGTCCGGTCCGGCCTCGTCCCGAGTGAACCAAGTGGATTCCGGTAACAGAGACTCACACACATTTCTTAGCGCCTTCTCTCTGGCTCCATCCCCCATACAGTATCAAGCCTTCCACTCTCACAAAAGGAGCAATTCTTGCCTCATCCCCCAAATTTCTCTCTCTCTCATCCACTGACTTAAATAAGCCCAACTTTTTGCCAGTTGCAGCCTCACATAGTTGCAACCCCCTACATTTTTGGGAATTTGTTATATCGCTTTCATACTTGATACCGGATATCCTCAAAATCTTTATCTTCATGCTTTGTGTTTAATAAAGTTTACATATTCAAATTAATAAAAAAAATACCTCACCCACATGCATAAACTGAAAAAAAGGTACATGCTTCCATGATTCACTGTCTGTTATTTAAACCCGTGAATGATTCCACAAGAGAAAATGATTGCTTTTCATCCTCAGGGAAGATATAAATTAGCAGTCATCCTTTTTATTTCTGATTCTGTAAGCCTGATTTTTTTTTCTTTAATGGCAAAAGAAACAATCAATTACTTTTCCATTTATCAGTCACAGAAAATATGACACGATCTTGGCATATAACAAAGCTCTCTGGCTCAGAGGAAAAGTGAGCAGCGAAAAGGTTTCAGTGATGCAGATTGCAAACTACAGGAAATATGAGCTCACATTATGGAGATCCAGTCAGAGGTTGACGCACGATTCTGATTTATAAACCAAACATGTTATCAACTGCCAACATCCTCTGTCTGCAGAATTACGTTCCGGTGCCAGACTGCGCACTGATCATGATAATCTTTTCATATTTTCTTCTCAAAGGGAAAAAAATGGTGACTAATAGCATCTGAGCTAGTGAATTATTTTTCCTGTGCAGCCGAATGTGCAGGAATAAAATCATATGCAAACGGCACGACAAAAACAGCTATCTAGAAAAATGCAACACTTTCTAAGTAAATATTTTACAATGTTTGAGTAATACTGCACACAGGACGTCTGTAGGTTTACTATGCAGCATATCATTTTTCCTGTCAATTCTCATAACAGTCAAGAGCCTCATAGACGGAGTTTAGATTAGATCAGCGCTTACAACAATAATGGATACAGAGTTTGTTTACATCCTCCCAAACCTAGGGGCTCAACTTAATTAAGGTCCTTCCCTGAAATTTACAGAATTATCCAGCCTTATCCAATAGCATCAAAGTCTTCCTGCATTGAGAGTCACTGGATTGGTTAGAGCGCCCAACCCCCCTGCAGTCATGTAGCATGATGATCTGGAAGCACTTCATATCCTGCAGAGATCAGAAGGGAGACCAGCGCTCGATTCAGGGGAGTTTTTAACCCTTTAACGCTGCGGGACGTGCTATGCCGATCTCGCGGCGGGTGGGCGTTGAGGCCACAGGGCGTACATGTACGTACGCCCCGCTAACTTCAATGGGCTGCCTCAGTCCCTTGCCGCAGCCCGAGCGCTGTTGGCTGCAGAGAGACGTCCTGAACTCAGGCCGTCCCCCTGTATGCCTCGCCAGCATTAACTCCCGCCCGACAGGTAACACCCACCCGTTCTTAAGGGGTTAAAAGGGAAAGGTTACGATTGGAGGTGTTAAGATTTAACCACACCAATTCCTACCCCCTCTTTTTTTATCCCTAAAGTACTCCTTTAAATCATGCCCTTAGGCTGGGGTCAGACCAGCGCACTTTTAACGTGCGTTCTGGCGCACATAATTACGGCCGCACTAGCAGCAGATGATGGGCAATGACGGCCAATATATACGCTGTACGGCCGAACAAAAGTCCGGCCGTGCAACGCAAGTGGAATTTGAACGCATTTTTTTTGAGAACGCTGAACCGCTAGTACTGACGTACTGAATGCGCAGCTGCGGCATAGCGGCGTGTTTGCGTGATTAGGAGATGTCAGACGCTGCTAATGTCCAGCCTACATAACGTCCAGACGCAAAAAGAGTTTTATTGACGATCCGTACAAAATCACGCCCGAAAACGCGCGTCGTCTGACCGTTTTTGCTCATTTCGTGAAAAAATACGTCAATGCGTTCGGACGCACTTTTCACGTTCACTGGGAATTTTTTTTTCGTCTGACCCTAGCCTTAGTTCTATATTGATACATTACTGTTTCAACCCTTTGATTACGAAGCACTTTTTGTCTAGAAAATAGTGACATTCATAGGATGTATAGGCTGCGCAGATAGCAATTTGACTGATTTTCTGAATAATATGAAATTTCTGTAAATTTTAATTTCTTTTTTATACCGTTTGCTTATCCTTCATAGGAAATTTAGTGGGAGAAATGTTTTTCAACTCTAATGGTAATAAACAAAACACACAAAAAGGGAATGAAGTGATGTTTTAATATACCTTGTTACAGATTGATTTTATTTTGTCGACACTGCTCCATTCTCCAGGAGTTGAAATGGTCTATTCTAGGTTCTTAATTCTTAAAAAAAACTCCAGCGTTTTCTAGAACTATGGGACGTTCCAGTGATTTTTCTTCTACTTGCAGATTAATGATCCGCTGCCTGACATTTCTGAAAAGGATTTATATTATGCAAGACTGTATTTTGGGTCTCAGGTTTAAGAATGAGGTTAATCTCCAGTGTAATCTCAATTTAATCTTTTCCTCTCTGCATAATCCATCCATAAGCCTACATTTTTATGCTAGAACCGACCAGCAAATGCATTCTCGGCAATATTTCATATATTACTATGATATTAACTAAGCACATTCTACTCTTGATACATTTCATGGAGTTGCCCAATAACCACTGAATTGTAATGGACAGATTTGGCAGTATATGCAAAGAGTATGAGGAGAAGATCTTTTCCATAATATTTATAGGACACTGTATCATGGGAAGAGGGCGTCCTCTGGAACATGAATAAATATGGTTAAATATGGCCAAGGACGTCTTTACATTGCCTATAGCAGCTGGATTGTGGAATCAATGTTCGCCAAGGGGACTGAAAGTGCAGCTGGATCTATGCCAAGGGACTAGGTACCTCGAGGTTAACAGTTGATCTCACATGCCACACCATAAAATCATAGATTTATACTTCCTACTATTAGAATTTATTTTACTATGAGGTCCAGAGGAGACAATGCAACTTTTTTATGTCATATAGAGCCTAATGTAATATTGGATATAGCAAAGTGACGTTTGTTTTAAATATGGGTCTTGGCGACCCACTTTCTATGTTTTTTCGGGTGGCTACAGCACATGTAAGCCAACGGGTCAGGGAGAATTATTAAGAGGGCAATGTTACCCTAGGGCCTAGGACATTAACACACAGGGGTAGCGAGCCATAACCTTACAATACAGTTTGTATTACGGGTCCTGTTTGTTTTTACAGTAGTATTATCTTTAAATGTTATAGATAAAATTGGAAAACAGATGGGTTTAATGGTTTGTTTTGATCACAAAAGATCTGTTTGTTAGTACTTGCCTTGCAAGTCAAATTTAACCTGTCATTAATTCTCAGATTTAAGCCCCATATTCAGCACTTTATGAAGAGTGGTACGAACGGATGGCTTTAAGAAGCTTCATCATATTTTGGCCTAAATCTGCTCTTAGAAAACAACTTTCTATAAACATCAGCTGGAAAACTGATTCATGGGACCCAACCCGTGGATTTGTGAAAAAAGTTAAACGGGCATCTGTTCATTTCCCAGAGGATTTATTCCTAATCATGTTAAACAGAGTTTATCCCGAGTTTATCCCGAGCTCCTCATTTTAATCTCCGCTTCATGTGTTTTCAAATTATTCTTTATAAAAAAACCTAAAAAAAAAACATTCAATGTTATTCATAAATTTCCTCTATCTTCAGTAATACATATTCCGTGAATGGAGAAAATATAATGTGGCATTTATTATTTTCTCTTGGGTTAACCATGTCCGTTTTCTGTACTAGTATTTCAAAATACTATCTATTTATATATTCAATATATAGATTCCGTCTTCTGTGGGTCCTTAAGACTAATGGTGGTTGATCTGTTAAAGAGCACCGAAAGTGAAACCTGTTTATGAGCACACAGTAGCGTCTTGTTACCACGACAACTTCAACACATCACTTCGTAGTCACGTAAGCAGGCACATGCACACTGGTGATCGCTTCACGCTGGTCGGAAAGATGGGTAAGCCCTGATGTGATGTTAATTGTTATCTGTATAAATTATATGTGAGGAAAGCTCCGGATGAGAGCTGAAAGGTCAACCCACTTTTAATGGATTACGAAACATTTTAATACTCATCCTATAACCTCATCCTATAACCTCCGATCCAGGACCAGCACCTTACTTACAATACCACTATTCCATATTCGTGGTGCCCTGTAGGAAAATGAGGATCGAGACACTTTCTTTTTGTATTGTGGTATTGCAAGTAAGGTGCTGGTCCTGGATCAGAGGTTATAGGATGAGGGAATACTAAGATAGCGACCAATAATATGGACTGGCTGATCTGACTCGAATAGGTTTCT
Source organism: Leptobrachium leishanense (assembly GCA_009667805.1). Lineage (NCBI taxonomy): Eukaryota > Metazoa > Chordata > Amphibia > Anura > Megophryidae > Leptobrachium > Leptobrachium leishanense. The sequence continues at coordinate 113,552,417 of CM019067.1, read as the reverse complement.
AACGGATTAATGAAATCTGCATGGCTGCCTATAAGGAGATATGGCACTAATAGGTACCGGTGTAGTTTTTGCCCTTTACCAATTTCTAGGCTGCCTTTAGCTATATGGGATTGTCCTAATTAATATTGGCCCTGTATAGGTTCCACGCTGTTGTGGCCCTGGATGCATTGGTGCTGTGCTTCCTTTATATAATATGTAAATCAGTCTGTTTAGCAAATTGGTCTGTGACAGTAATTTCTGTGCTGTGTTTCTCATCTTCCATCATTTATGTTGTGTACATATGGGCTTCTATGTGTGTGGCCTGGTATAATGGCGTATTGTGGATCTGTGAATTTTCACCCTGTGTTAAGAGGTACTATCAAGCCGCCGTGGAAGTGTCCTATCTGAAGGTTCATTGCTGACCTATATGTACCTTTCTTTTAAGACTTTGTGTGTGGTTGTTTTTTGATAAAAAATTTTTCCTTCACTAAAGACTGAGGTCTGTGGGTTTTACAGTACCTAATTCTGCGATTATTTTTGGCACCATGTCCCTGCCAGTTAGGGGAGTGTCACTCTCCCTAAGTGTTGTTGTTTTTTTTGTTTCCGAGTGGCTTAGGCCCGGTTAATTGGCAGGGCAATATATTTACACCAGTGTTGTTTGAGAGAGACCTTTTATGCTCACTCTCAATATATACTACCTTTTTCTGACTATAAGGATTTTAGAAGGCTTTGAGTTATTTCTCAATGTAAACGATAAATATTCTATAAAGTGTCATTGGAACCTCTCTTTCCCAGCTATTCCTCCACTTTTCAAAACCAAAGTGACAGCAACTTTTAAACCACCGGTTCCAACCTAGACATTCAGCTATCATTTCAAGCTGTTTGACTCCAGATGTTAGCTTAACACCTCCAGTCACGAATCGCAACAGAGTCCAAGCAACGCGAACAGCTTAGAGATTGCACTGCTTAAAGTAAATTAATGGCTCCTGTACTTTGTACCGGAACTGTTAATTTGCAGTTAACATAAGAAGAAAGAGCTAATCTGGCTGGATAGATTAGAGGTAACATCACTGCTCTATAACCGTGGAGACCTAGGACACGACACCTAACGGGAACATACTGGAAAATTTGAGAAATCTCAATGTATCCTTCCTGGTAAAATGTTTTTTTTTTGTTGTTGCAGAATGTAAGAGCTAATCCATGGTAGCTCCTGCTCAAAATGAGTCAGTTCGCAGAAGTGAATACCTTCTTTCAGAAACTGGTGCTCAGTGATTCTGCTTTTGCAAAGTCACTTGTAGCGCTGCTTTAAAAACACTGTATTCTGGTGCATTGAACTATTGCTGCCACCAGAGGGAGACAGAGACATTGTTAGACTATGCTGGACAAAACTGAACTACATCTACTATCATCCTTTGCGTGAGGACAGGAAGGGGGTGGTACAGGAAAAGGAAAGAGATCAACAGCCTCCAGTGTGAGCAGAGCAACGAGAGACGCAGGATGCACGCTGGGGCTGTTAGGGTTTGAAACCAGGCCGGAGTGTGGAAGTTGTTACAGTCCTGTTAAAGATCGTGCTGTTCCCTGAGCGTTGAGAGTACAGAGTGTGCATCGGTCGGCTGTGTGCTACGCTGAACTGTTCGTGACAAAGTGCGGTTTGGGAGAAGAAGGACATCGTGTGAGGAGAGGCTGCAAACTGGAGAGGAGTGCTGGCAGCCTATGTTTTCGTGTTCTGGCAGAGGAGAACCCGATCAGGAGTGCAGGCGTTAACAGTATCAAGTTCCAAGTGGCAGCAAGGACAGATCCTCTCGAGAGAGATCCCTTTCTTCAGCATTCATCAGTCCAGGACAAGCGGTTACACCGGATGGGTGAGAAGGCTTCGGCCTGGTGTAAACGCAGAACATTGCAGACTTGTTTATCTGTTCCTTTAAGGGCCCCAACGGTGACTAGTCGAAGATTGTTTTGTTTCATTCACTGGCCAGTTGAATACAGTACCCGGGTACCCTAGACAACACACATATATATTTTTGAGCTATTATTCACGGGTCTTACACTCCAGAACTGAGGGGGTTAACCGTTTCTTTTACCGCCGCGTGTTTTTTCCCGCGTTACGAAGTCTTGTTACTCAAATACCGTATATGCGTATTATATGCTGCTTTATTGGGATCAGTAAAGAATATAATATATAAAAATCCACAACAGTGCTGGTGTATAGTTATTTCCTAGTGCGGTGAGACTATCCCGAGGTTTATTCAGTGGCTCCTCCGGGAGTGAGCGCTACACACTTAATGTAGATATTTTAACACTTTAAAAATCCAAAATGTACCTCAGATCTTGCAGTGCAGAGGGCGGTGTGGTTCACTGATTCCACTGACCATAACCCGTGAAATAATGTGACAAAACAATTCCTAGTGTCCTGCTTCAGTCCCTGTACAATCCCACTCATGTGAGATCGTGCAGGGTTGCGTTTGGCTCCATGGAGACCTATGGACAGCACAGCGCCGTTGCGGATTTCTATCATCAGCCCAAAAATGTTCTGTCTTGCCTTGCTAATATAGCAGCTTTGCCGGAATAAAGCCAATAATGATGAGCCACAAATGGAAAAAGGCTCTCGCAGGATTCTTCCACTTGTATCTCTCCATTAACACCTAGGTTGGAATCTAGCTCGAAGTTACTCTTTGGTTCATTTAATTTTAGATTGACAAAAACAAAGCTCCATAGAATGTATGCTCTTACATATAGTGCACTAAATAGGAAATATGCAATTTATTAAATTATACGTCCAGTATGCAGGAGATCCTTCTAGTATGCTTAAAATGCTTATTAGAGTAGAACACAAAGTCAATAGAATCATTTCAAGCAGAAACTATTCTGCAGCTCTTATATGAAGCCCTCAAACAAGCACCTGCTCCAAATGACATTTGAGCTCCGTCTCTGCCACCTTCCATGCCGCTTTCTCCTCTGCGTAGTGCCGCTGAACGTCATGTTTCTCTCTCTCCTCGTCCTGTAGCTCAAATCGAAAGTCATCCAGTAAACACTTAAAGGCAGTGAGGAGACGGCGATTTTCACTTGCCTGCAAAACATCATAATAAAATATTTAGACTGCCTCGGATGTTTCTTGCATATTAGGCTTGCTCCAAAAAAGAATTAGGTTGTCATTACAATATATGCACAATGTACGCATTTAAGACAGGGATGCTGAAACACATTTCCAGCAATGCTGAAAGAACGTTGCATTCATATTATATAATGGTCATGGTTTCACAGATGAGACTGATGCTGCTAAAAGAAGTTGAGGGTGGACGATCGGAGTTTTTTTTTTAGTGCTTGTATTAGGAAGTATTCAGCGTTAAGGTACTTTGGATTAAGACGGTACAGATTTATGAAATAGCCAAGAATGTTAACATTTACAGCACCTTTTAGGCAGCTACCTTTCAACCTTAAGACCCCTTTCATATAAAATACCTTCCTAAATGCCCTCTAGCCCTAGTCTTACAGATTTGGCTCAACAATTGTAACCGTCATCATTGCAATACAAGGCACTATCTGCACCTATAATCGACTATGTTTAATAGCAGTAACATCACCGGCCTACAACTGTAGAGATGCAGGTTCAACCCTGGATCCTGATCATATATAAACAAAACAAAAAAAAAGAAAATAGGTATTCAAATGGGGAACCTGTTGTTTGAAATCTATACAGTCATTAAATGATTATTTGATTTTACACAAGCCTGAAACAAAACTCATTCTTATTAAAAGCTTCTCATTAAAATAAAGAAAATTAGACAATCTTTCCAGTTACCAAAATCATAACAAAGAAACCTGGTGTATAATGTTTCTTATGAAAATACAGCAATCTAGCCTCTGATAAGTATATGCTTTCTTTTTTGTACCCTTTTCACTGTATTAGCTACCAAACAAATACATACACTATAATAACAACTCTATAGAGGTATAAAATTCTCCTGCTTTAAGACATCCATCATAATTAATGGGACCTGATGCATATGATGCATGGTGAGACGTTGTGGCAGAATTGGAGCAGAAGCCGGTGTATGACGTGGATTTCTAGAGTCATATTAGTAGTTTCTATTTGGCTACTATAGGGTTTATTCACAAAGCACTGAAATTTCAGTGCTTTTCACTGTGGTTACTTTGGCGATTCCATGTCGCTGGCATTTTGGTGAATTCACTATTCACCGAATAGTCACCATAGTGCGCCAAAGATTGAGTCGCCGAAGCCCCACGTTGGAGAAGGTCGCCAAAGAGTGCCAAAAAGGCCTGGGTGAATTCCACTGAACTGCAAAAAAACCAAAAACCTCTATTCTCCTAATAGGTGTTTATACTAATAAAAATGCATTAAAATGATGGTAAATACTAAAAAGGTCAATAAAAAAAAAATACTAAAAAGGTCGATTAAAGACTACTGTAAAAAAAGGCACCTTTTAAAAAAATTAGAAAACAAAGATTTTCATCTAAAAAAAAATACAAAGGTGTTCTAAAAAATAAAAAGGCGTTTTTGCTGAAAATGAAAATAATAAATGTTAAAGAAATAGAATAAAAAATGATATTACGTTTTTATATTGAAACTTATGGTATTCGCCTGTTTAAACCTGTTCAACTGAAAAAATTAAAATCAGGGCATCACTGACACTTTGGCGCAGTTTGGCGTTCTCTGAATTGATTAACCATCACTTCTCTATGGGACAATTTCGCTGCTGCTGAAGATCAATGAATTGCAGTGAACCGAACTGTATTTCAACGTCAATTTGCCAGTATTTTTCCAATTGACAGTTAAGTGAATAGACAAACTGCCACAAATTTGCTCCGAACTGTGAAATTCAGTGGTCGGTGCAAATCGGCGGCAAGTTTGGAAGTTAGTGAATAACCCCTTATGTCTCGAGATATACTTAGCAAGTTAATTTAGTGATGCTCAGATTTAATTTATCACCGTATATATGTACAAGGACACATACGGCTGAACGTGCTTACATGAACCATCGTATATATTAAAATGCCCTCTAGAGCAGATTGTGCCATATTCTCCTCTGAGGTTTCTTAATTCCAGGAGATTTCATTGTCTCACTGTGAATTGAAAAATATTGAGTGGAGCCGTTTTACACACAGGGAGTGCAAACATCAGCACCTTTATCTGCTGAATCAACCCAACAGCAGCACATTGACTGCCATTTCATTAATCTCCACTCAGACGATGTTTGTATCTGACTTGGCATTGGTGAATTTTTTTTAAAAAAAAATGTAATCGATTCAGCTAAATATTACCCAACATTAATTTCTATGTAGTAGAGCTGCCAATGAATAAAAAAAAAAAAAAATAAAACAGTTGTTATATAGAGAGATGGCTGGCGTGTATGAAAATACTCGTTTGGGGAAAACCAAAAAAAAATTTGATAATGTGTATAAAATTTACCCAAAATCACTTGAAAGTGCACAGTCTTGTAGGACTTTGTCCATTATATTAGATGGGGTTAAGTTTCCATTATATTACTGTAAATACTGTATATGTTGTACTAGTCTGTTCAGCCTCTCTAAATATTTTTGGATTGTAGAAAGCAAGGAGTGTAAAGTCTCCCTTTATACTCGGTGCTAGAATTAGATTATAAAATTGCTGCTAGATTAAGTGGGATTTTATACAGATTTATAACAAACAACAGAATTAGTTTCAGAACTTTAATGTTTTTATATGACATTATAGGAGGGCTGAAATAACTAATCAATTAACCCTTTCGCTGCTGAGGCTTTTCCCGCCCCTATGCTGAGGTCATTTCTACCTGTTTTGCGCATCATGTTTAAACGTGTTTTGAAGGCTTATTTTAGTATATGACCCAGACATATTATATATCGTTCTTTCCGTCAGACTCGGTAGATTCATAATATGTCATTATTATATGTATACGTTATGTCATGTCTGTATATTATAACAAAAAATGCAATAAAATATGTATTTTCAATAATTTACAATGTGTAAAGTGTTTTTTTCCACATTTTAACATGCGAGCAATTGCGGTTATATTTTGTATGGGGTGCGCTTGTTAAAAAAATTAGAGATGGGGTCTCGTTACATTTTTTTTTGGGGAAAATGACACTATTTTTAACAAACGCACCGCATACAAAAATCGTTAGTGCAGCATCATTGTTCACATTATAATTGAAATGGGAACAATATTGCTGCATTAACAAACCAAAAAAAATAAAAAAAAAGTGTTTATTTTTTTTTTTTTTAATTTTTTTTTTAATTTTTTTTATTTTTATTTTTCATTTTTTTTTTTTTTTTACAACATTTTTCACTTTCATGTTTGGTATCGTTGGAACGGCCATGCTCTGGCCGATCCAACCATACCAAAATTTAACCCCTAGCTGCCACGGATCGGGAGATAGGGAGTTCATTGGAACTCCCTATCTCCACAGTTGGTGGCAGTTAGGGGTTAACTCTAGGACTGGCGTCATCGTGCTACGCACGATGACGCCAGTCCTCTGGGGGAGTTCCCGGAGGCTTGGCCGACATCCAAGATGTCGGCCAGCTCCGGGAAAGGATCGCGAACCGGCGCTTTTCAGCGCCGATTCGCGATCCAGCTCCCCAGGGGTTAATGCCAGGCATCATTTGGAAGGGCAGGCTGTGCCCTTCCAAATGATGCCTGGGTTAACCCCCGCAGAGCCGCCGATCGGGAGGGAGAGAGGTCCGAAGGACCTCCCCCCCTCCCTTTCAGGCGCCTCCTCCGCACATGCGGGGGGGCGCCTGAATTAGGTGTCATCGCGCCCCCGCGATGACACCTAATTCTGGCGGCTGCTGGTCCGGATGCCGGGCTGACATCCAGGATGTCAGCCCGCACCGGAGGGGCCAGCGATCGGCCGGAACCCGGCCGAACGCTGACCCCAATGGGAGGACGCGCTCAGCGCGTCCTCAGCACACCAGCGGGACTGCTGAGGACGCGCTGAGCGCGTCCTCAGCAGCGAAGTGGTTAATCGACAACTAATCGATGATTAAAATAGTTGTCAACTATTTCCATTATCGATTAATCGGTGTCGATTAATCATCCTGTGTACAGCACCAGTGCTGTATCTTGGCCTAGGGACAAAAGATAACAAGGCCTCTGCTGCCTAATTAACCCTTAAGGACGAATGACAGAACTATTCCGTCATAAATGCATTGACTTTAAAGACCCTAGGTCCTTAAAGGGTTAACAATCCACCGCTGCCTGGGCCCCCCTCCAGTGGTGGAATGCCAGTGCCAGTGACCTCTGTGACACTGGTAATTACGCCACTGTTTTATAGGTATTCTATGGTCAGTGTCCTCTGCAAGGAGGAGCTGAATTCCTCTGCTCCAGGCCAGACTGACACACAGTAGCTGCTGTTTTTGCCGCCCCACTGGAAACCGCAGCCCTAGGCCTAGGCCTTGTCAGCCTAGGCCAAAATACAGCACTGATGCCACCTGACAGGTATTCTGCAGCATCCTGATCTGATAGGAAGTACCTCCTTTGATGTTTGAGCTGAGGGCATTTCTTCTAAGTGGTGAGTGACTAACAAACATCACACACACCCTCCATATATATTGTCACCATACTGCTTTCGTCCATATATACTGTCACTCACCATACTGTCTCTCTCCATATATACTGTCCACAATACATGTCATGTAGTCCTGATTTAATCATTTATTTTTCAACTAAAATTAAAATAAAATGATTTTGGTGATATCAGTGTGGTGCTTGTTATTCAGTTTTAGTTAAACTTTATGTATCCTATATACTAAGGGCCGCCCCAATTTTGGCAGCAAATCTCTATGTCCCTGTTTTGCCCTAATCTCCCTCTTTTTAGGGGCTCCTCCATATACTGGGTTTGGGTTGTCTTTAAGGAATCCTCTGTAGGTTGTTTCTGGATGTCTTTAGACCCTCCTCCATAGTCGGGGTGTGTAGAGGTTTATAGGGGCTCCTCCATATGTGTGTGCGTGTCTCTGCCAATGAGTTATGCGATCATACCTTTTACTATTTTAGTTGTTTTTTTGCGGTTTTACTTATTATGTGTAACACAGACGAAAGTGAATCCCAGACTCTGTGTATTGTGTAACACAGACATAAGTAAATCCCAGACTCCTTGTATTGTGTCCTCTGTGTGTGTATAATGTGTAATGTAGACATATTGGTAAATCCCAGACTCCCTGTATTGTGTCCTCTCTGTGTATTACTATGTATAATACAGAAGTCATCTGTAAATTTAGAGGGGACCCAAAAGTTTCCTAATCTTGTTGGCAGGCCTGTACTGCACTAAGTGGATGATGGGCACTGCATTATAGCAACAGCCATCTTTAAAACCAGAAAGTGTCTGGCTGTTTAAACAGGAGGTGCGGCCTTGAAAGGAAGGAGTGTGTCCAATTTAATTTAGGGGTGAACGAGTTTAGTCAGGCCTAGGGCAGCACAAAACCTAAATACACCACTGTACAGCACACACTGTTTAGAGTCAGACTGAGTTAAACGTAAATAACCTCAGCTTCGGAGCTGATTGGAGAAGACGCGCCACTGCTTTACTCTGTATGATTTAGTTCTAGGTTTATGTCAGACACAACCAGTTTGTTTTTATTTAGTTTACAACAGTAGCAGAACTAAAACACAAACAATAGGATTCTGCCACTGGGTGAAGGAGCTGTATGCCTGTGTTTTATCCTTACTTGAAGCTGGAGTCCTTTGCTACCACCCCACCCTCCCTGCCTACCACACCCTCTTTGGACAGGAACTGCCATTCCCTCCCTTTGGTCTGGTCCCTTTCCCCAAACTCACTCCCACACTTGGATCCGGTCTTTTGTCCATATCCACTTCCCTCTCACACTCGGGTCAAGTCACTTGAGCAAAGTCACTCCCTTCCACCTCCAGTCCCTTCTGCCACTCAGTTTGTTCACGAAATTATTTAAAAGGGACATTCTATGCGCCCTGAGCTTATTATCCCCCGATTTCATGCTGACATCATTATCTATGACCAAGTGCTTCTAGCCGCATTCATTTGAGAAAGCAAACATGGGCTTAAACTGCCATGCAGTATCAACCCATCCCTCTGACTAAGCACTCGCATACCCTGTGTGAAAAGTACACAAGATACGCAATTTGCGTATATACGTACGAAAGTTACGTACACTACGCAAATTACTTCTGGAAAAAGGGAGTGGGTGTGCTTATTTATTTTTTACATGAAATTCCTTTTAACTAAACAAATTTTTTTCTATTTTTTTTATCCGATGAATCGATTAATCAAAATAATAAATCGGCCAACTAATCGATTATGAGAATAATCGTTAGTTGCAGCCTACATTATATAGATTTTATAATGTAGTGTTACTTGTATTCCCTCCTCAGTCGTGTCGTATAAGAATACTATTTATATTTTTCTTTCCTTTATTCTTTCAATATATAAATAGAAAGAAAATCAGTAAAGCAATATGTAAACATCTGTATGAGTGGAATAAAAATTAAGCTGGCCAGTTAAAATATTTTTTTTTTAAAAAAAATGGAGACTGACGCACTTCTAATGGACAAGACATGGAGACTTATAACCATTGACACACCTTGCTGACTGTGTGAAGATTTTAAGAAACTCAAAGGGGTTCATTCACAAAGTACCAAAACCTAACGCAATTTCCACTAATTTGGCTTTTCCATTTTGTCAAACATTCTGCGAATTCACTATTTATCGAATGTTAATTGTATTTTGCCGAAAATGGAGTTGCTGAAGCAGTTATTCGACAGTGGCAAAAACGGTGATAAGTGCAGAATTGCGTCGAAATTGTGTTGGCAAATTCCACCAAGGTGGAAAACATAAAAAGTGGAAGTTGTCTATTCTCCTTAGGAAGAGCCTAAATCATTAAAATGTAGTAAAAATCTGTCCAGATAATAAGAAAGGTCTTTTAAAAAAATGATACAGTATTTTAAAAAATAAAAACCAAAAATGTATTTAAAAAAAAAGTCAATATAAGACAAGAACAGGGGTTAATATGTGCCAAAAAAACAAAGAAAGGGTAATACGACCCAAAAACGTAAGGTTGATCCTCAAAAGGAGAGAAACAAAAAAACGATATTACTATTTATTCTGGCGGTCTGCACTACCGTTTTAGAAGAGATTTAGACAAGTGAAACGATAGGATAGGCTGTTTTCTCCCATCTACGCTTGTGAGTGGTTAATTGGCACCTCATTTACCTTATTTTTTGAACACCAAAGATAAGGTCATTTTGCCGAAATTTCGGTGCAGTTCGGCGTTCTGTGAATTATGGAATGATTAGTTCTCTATGGAATTTTTCGGTGTCACAGAACCACACTGAACTGCTTCGAATTGCGTTGAAATGCAGCGAGAGCCCCTAATGGCCGGCCAGTGCAGCATGGTGCTCCAATGCAGGAGAGCCACTTCTCCCAAATATACCAATCTAAAATACAGGTCAGTGGGCAACCCAGAGTTGACAATAACATGGGTCAGCACTGGGTTGCCCACTGACCTGTGTTTTACAATAGCTTGAGGAAGAGTCAGGAGAAAGAACATTTAACAAGACAACTCACTTGTTAAGCAATGAGAATTGTATACGAGATATGAGATACATAGTTACATAGGCTGAAAAAAGACATGCGTCCATCGGGTTCAGCCTCTCACACATCACCTACTGCTGTTGATCCAAAAGAAGGCAAAAAACCCAGTCTGAAATGCTCGGCAATATGCAACACACTGGGGAAAATATTCCTTCTTGACCCCGGAATGGCAGTCAGATTTCTCCTTGGATCAAGAAGCTTTTACCCACATATTAAATATTATAACCCTTAATATTCTGTGTCTGCAGGAAGTCATCCAGTCGCTTTTTAAAAGTCTGTACAGTCTCTGACCCAACCACCTCAACAGGCAGAGAATTCCACAGCTTTATTGTTCTCACCGCAAAATAACCCTTCCTATGCTTTAGGCTGAATTTCCTTTCGTCCAGTCTAAATGGGTGACCTAGTGTCCTGTGTACAGTCCTGTTAATGAACAGGTTTCCAGACAATGCTTTATAATGACCCGTATATATTTATATAAGGTTATCAGATCCCCTCTAAGGCACCGTTTCTCTAAACTAAACAGGTTTAAGCTTGTTAGTCTTTCCTCATATCTTAAACCTTCCATTCCCCTTATTAATTTAGTTGCCCGTCTCTGCACTTTTTCTAGCGCTATAATATCCTTTTTTAAGACAGGTGCCCAAAATTGCACGGCATAGTCAAGGTGAGGTCTTACCATTGATCTATACAGAGGCAAAATTATGTTTTCACCCTGAGAGTGAACTCCCCTTTTAATGCGTGCCAATACTTTGCTGGCCTTGGCGGCTGCTGTTTGACATTGCACATTGATGTCTAGGATTATTCCCAAATCCTTCTCCTGCTTGGATTTCCCTAACTCCGTACCATTTAGGGTATAAATTGCTTGTGTGTTCTTCACTCCAAAGTGCATAACTTTGCATTTATCTACATTAAATTTCATCTGCCATTTAAGTGCCCAGTCCCCCAATCTATCTAAATCCCTCTGCAGCGAAGTAACATCCTGCTCACATTGTATTACTTTTCCTAGTTTTGTGTCATCTGCAAACACTTGTGTGAATGGGGCCTAAGACTGAAATGTTGCCTGGGTACAGCTCTCTGAATTTTACTGCCTGGTATCTACAGTATTTCTTACTTTTCATTTATTGCAGGGAGTTGGCCACTTGGATGCTAAGGGCACCCGAATTACGACAGATCCTGTTATTCCCAATATAGAAGTGCCCATTATATTTTTGTCAATTTACACTTTTCTCAAGTTAGAAATCAAGGTCTAATGATGCAATCCGAGAGAGACAATCAATTGCTGGAAAGGATACAACATTTTATTGATAAGTTGCTCCTCAGAATTTGCCCGTAATCAGTTCATTGACCAAAATAAGGACATTAATGTGAAAAGGTTTAAAGCCCTTTAATGCCCATCATCATCACAAAGCTTCCCTGATTAGCAGCATGATGGTTTCTTGCCTCTATATGTAGCAACTTCATCAACACTTGTTCCCTGGTATCTGGTATTCCACTTTCTACCACCATGAATTTTATCAAGGTATGTACTGCTACTACACTACAGTGACTGCCCTTGATCCGGTTCCACTTGAGGATGTGGAGGGTTATGAATGTTTAGTAATAATAGTTATGGACCATTTCACAACATTTTTTTTGGAACATCAGCATCAATAAGGCAGACCTTCATACCTGCTTCCGGTGCTGTAGTAATTCAGCTGTCTGAAGTTGGGGTCCCATGCTTTCAGCTGTGGAATGTTGTGAATAGTCCGGTAAAGCAAACACTGCATCCTCATCGTCGTCATCTTCTTCTAAATCAGGATCGCTTGCTCTGAACTCCGAGCGAATAGAAAATTCTGGAAGGGCAGGCAGTTGATCAATCTGGGGAGGAAATTGGTGTTAATACATCCAAAGTAACTTTGCAGAACAAAGGTTTGCATAAAAACAATTTTCAGGAATGAACTCAAGATGAACTTTTCACTTCGAAGCCTCAGTGACAAAATTACATGAGTCATTCATTCTGTCCTTAGTTTTGCTTATAAAGATTTTATGAATCACTTTGACAAGCAGCCCCGACTGTGATGGTCTGTTCTAGTATCCTAAAGTCAAGTTATATTGTTGTTTTACACATTTAAGTCTTCAATTGAAGCAGCACCATATTTTGGATTATTTGTCCTTTTCCCTTAAATGACACGTGAGCATTTGTTATCATGACTAGAGCATCGAGTGAAGAAATAAAATGATACTTGCGACCACTAATAAGCATAAGAATACACAAAACACAACAGAAAAATAAATAAATCAGGAAATATGAAAGCAAACCAAATTAAGAAATTATATTTCATTGAGAATGTTAATAATAATTCTAGCATATGATGCAATTTTTACAGTTATCCCTTGCAGTAAAAAGTAGTTTCCATTTTAAACCAGTCATGAATCGGAGTGTCACATGTAATTTTAGTTTGTATGTATAAAGAAAAAAGAATTTGAGAATTAGCACAGATACTGTGTATGGTCAAATATTCAGATTATGTGATCCAAACTGTGGCTAGGTTTAGGGGGGGTTAGGGTTAGGGCTAGGTTTAGGGGGTTAATGTTAGATTTAGGGGGGTTAGGGCTAGGATTAGGGGGTTAGGGCTAGGTTTAGGGTTATGGGTTAGGGCTAGGTTTAGGGGGTTAGGGTTAGGGCTAGGTTTAGGGGGTTAGGGAGTAGGGTTAGTGTTAGCCGCTGGGATTTTGGATGTCTGGAAGTTGGCCGTCAGGGATTTGGCCGTGTAGGGAAGTTGGCCGTGTAGGGAAGTTGGCCGTGTAGGGAAGTTGGCCGTGTAGGGAAGTTGGCCGTGTAGGAAAGTTGGCCGTGTAGGAAAGTTGGCCGTGTAGGAAAGTTGGCCGTGTAGGAAAGTTGGCCGTGTAGGAAAGTTGGCCGTGTAGGGAGTTGTCTGTCGGGATTTTGGCATTAGGGAACCTGGTTGTAGGGATTTCGACCCAAACCCACCTCAAAGGCCTGCATTGTATGAGCAAATAATACAAAACACAAAAACAAAGGAACTCCATATTCAAATAGCAGGACAAAGAGTACTATTAGAAGAGTACTAGTAGAAGCGTAGTATTCAAAGAGCAGGACAAAATACTTTAGATAAAAATATGTCATATAATCATATGCTAGGAATTTGTTGGTATTTTATATCAAATAATTTTTTATATTGAATACCATTTTGCCAGTTTTTATAAATTTTCGAACAAAAAAGATACAGAAATGAAACTAAAACTCTGTATCTACAATTTCAAATTTTCAATCATGAAATCATTCATGGAATGCATCAGTTATAATACTTCAACCATGATACAACGGTGTAAGATAAGGTACCTGCAGCAACTCATCCCCCACTTGCTCGCGGTCTACTCTCTTGCATTGACGCCACTGTGCCAGGAGCCACTTTAACTTCACATACAGAACAAAAACATTCTGTTTGAAGTTCCTCAGTTCCTGTTGCAGCAAACTCTTCTCCTGGCCCCACGTTTTCTCTTCCAGCTTATTCTGCAGTGTGAGGCTCTGAACCTCCAAATCTTTCCGCCTTATGGTTTTCAAGTGTTCTTCTTCCAGCTGTGAGGTATCAGACAGGTTTTAACAATATTGTACACATAATATTTTGTAAAATAAAATACAATATGGTAAACATTCCATAAAAACATTCTTTACTGTAAAGAGAAGTGGCATTGCTATAATGTGACGGTCTACCTTTATATGGCTGTAGGGATACACATCAACATGCTACTAGAGATACTTAAGGACCATGCAATACGTATTCTGTATAAGACTGTTTTTCTATAAAGAAGCGAGGTATCGCACTTTAGCTTATACATTTAATACCACATTAAGAAAACACTTGATCCATAAAAGGCAGCCATTCAATCTACCTTTACTAAAAAAGGAAACCGAGCTGTTAGTTTTAAAAGCTGGAGTCTCTATTCCAGTCCAGATACAAAGGTCACTTGTGGCTCTGGTGTTACACCTAATTAGTGTATATTATCACTTCCTACACTTTGCTGCTGGCAGCAGGAGAATTAGGAGTGATTCCAAGGTCACTCATTCTTCCCTTGAGCCAATATTCAAAAATGAGTGACGACTCTGAGACTCTGGTGTTAAGGGATTTGCTTTTGCAAAATCTCTTAACACTTAAAAAAACATCTACAAATCCCTTACCTCTGGTTCCATGGTTCAGGAAACGGCTCAATCTGCTGCCTACTCTAGGAGGTATGCAAAAAGAAACTTGAAACAAAAAGTTTCAGGGGTCTTCTGCTGAACGTTCTTGTACTTGTTTCTATGTAGTCCTATGGACACCGGGAGATGATACCAGTGGTGGAGTAAGGCTCTGCTGCCAATATCAGCTGTTCCCTCATATTACAAGATGAGCCACTAACGACAGCATCTTGCTCATAATAGTGACGATCATAGGGAGACAAAAGGGTTAGTGGCTTGTGCCAACCACCTTTTTGCCACTTGCCTTTACCAGTAGGGATGAGCCGAACACTCCCCGAGTTCGGTTCGAAGCCGAACCCGAACTTTCCAAATGTTCTGGTCCGAACCCGAACTCGGACCCCATACAAGTCAATGGGGCTGAAAATTCGGTTTTTAGAGTGCCCTCCAAGAGGGCATATATGCTGCATATTTGCCATAAAAGGTGTATGGGGGTCCGGGTAGTGCCCTGGGGGACAGGAAACAAGGACAAAAAGTTTTAAAAAAAAAACGTTTTTAAAGGGACAGTGAGTTTTCCATGAAATAAGGGTTAAAAATAAAAATGAAAAATTCCTTCAAATATCGTGCCTAGGAGGTCCCCATAACCTGACCGTGAAGTGGCAGATTTCTAGGATGTATAGAAATATGTAAAAACCAAAAAATGACATTTCAAATGACGGTAAATGCTTTTCCTTTAATCTATCCATAAACAACTGCTTGGGGCGGCAGTCTGTATGAAAGAGGAGACATTTTCGGACACGCAGAAAAAGATAGATTTTTTTGACGGTGAAGAGCAGGAGAATGACTGGAGAATGGAAAATTCTAGGTCAAAATAGCCAAACCAGAAAAATTCTCCCATTTAGGCTAGGGTCAGACTAGCGCACTTTTAACGTGCGTTTAGGCGCACTTAATCACGGCCGCACTAGCAGCAAATGACGGGCAATGACGGCCAATATACGAAGTACGGTCGCACGAGAGTCCAGCTGCGCAACGCAAGTGGAAAATGAACGCATTTTTTCGAGAACGCAGAACTGCTAGTACGGACGTACAGAGTGCGCTGCGTCCACTAGCGGCGTGTGTGCGTGATTTGGAGACGTCAGACCCTGCTCATGTCCGGCCAACATAACGTCCAGACACCCAAAGTTTCCTGGTTTGGATCCGTAAAAAAAAATCACACACAAAAATGCGCATCGTATGACCGTTTTCGCGCATTCCGTGAAAAAATAAGGCAATGCGTTCGCACGCACCTTTTGACGGTCGCTGTGAAAAATGCGTTAGTCTGACCCTAGCCTTATCTCACTTTCCAAATCGGCTATTTGGTCCAGATTGTTCTCTTTTCCTGCCATTCTCCTGGTTTTCACCTTTCTCTGAACAACCCTGAGAGAGAGGTGAAAGCCAGGAGAACTGGCAGGAGAAGAGAACAATCTAGACCAAATAGCCAATTTGGAAAGTGAGTTAAATGGGCGTATTTTTCTGGTTTGGCTATTTTGACCTAGAATTTTCACTTCTCCAGTTATTCTCCTGCTTTTCACCGCTCTCTGAATAACCCTGTGAATGTTTAATCCCGAGGTGAAAAATAACATTGCTTAAGGCTGGGGTCAGACGAGCGCAGTTATCACGTCCGTGTTGCCGCACATTTGTACGTCCGTGGCAGCATAGCATTCTGACCAATGGAGCCCCACACACAAAGTACGTCCGCACGGAAGTGCGGATGCATGGCGGACGCAGAAAACGGACGCAGGTTAGGCAAGAACGTAATACTGCTAGAACGGACGTGCGGAGTGCGCCACGTCCGCAACGTCCGTGTAGCTTTGTATGTGAGTGATGAAACGAGGTCAGATGGACTGCATTTATACATCCAGCATTTTTGACGGACAGAATGTTTTTTCATTTTAATTTATTTTCCCTGCTACATCAGTCAAAAAATACGTCAGTGAAAAAAACGGACTGTTTGGCCTTGTTGTCAGTCAGTAAGTACGTCCGTACTGCACCGACGCACAGTCCGTACAAAATGCGCTCATCTGTCCCTAGCCTTAGATGTTATTTAGAATTTTTTTCAAACACAAGTTAACCACTTGGCTGCTATGGACGCGCTCAGCGCGTCCAGCCAAGTGGTTCTCCTGTGCTATGGACGCGCTGATTCCGGCGGATTGCTGCACCCCCCGGTGCGGGCTGACATCTTGGATGTCAGCCCAGCACTCCGGGACCCCGGCGAAGCAATTAGATGTCATCGCGGCGGCGCGATGACATCTAATTCAGGCGCCTCCCCCGCATGTGCGGAGGAAGCGCCTGAAAGGGTGAAAGGGAGGGGGGAGGTCCTTCAGACCTCTCTCCCTCCCGATCGCCGGAGGGCAGGGGGTTAATCCAGGCACTGTTTGGAAGGGCACAGCCTGCCCTTTCAAACGGTGGCTGTGATTAACCCCTGGGGAGCCGGATCACGAATCGGCGCTGAAAAGCGCCAGATCGTGATCCTCTCCTGGAGCTGGTCGACATCTTGGATGTCGGCCAAGCCTCCAGGAACTCCCCCTGAGGACTGCATAGCACGATGACGCCAGTCCTGGAGTTAACCCCTAGCTGCCACCAATGGTGGAGATAGGGGGTTCCAATGAACCCCCTATCTCCCGATCCGTGGCAGCTAGGGGTTAATGTTTGATATCGTTGGATCGGCCAGAGCATGACCTTTCCAAGGATACCAAACATGAGCATGAAAAATATATATATTTTTTAAAACATTTAAAAAAAATCTAAAAAAAATTTGTTAATGCAGCAATATTGTTCCCATTTCAATTATAATGTGAACAATAATGCTGCACTAACGATTTTTGTATGCGGTGCATTTGTTAAAAAAAGCAAAATTTTCCCCCCCAAAAAAGAAAAAATGTAACGAGACCCCATTTCTAATTTTTTTAACAAGCGCACCCCATACAAAATATAACCGCAAACGATCGCATGTTAAAATGTGAAAAAAAAACACTTTACACATAATAAATTATAGAAAATTCAAATTTTATTGAATTTTTGTTATAATATACAGACATGACATAACATATACATATAATAATGACATATTATGAATCTGCCAAGTCTGCCAGAACGAACGATATATATGTCTGGGTCATATATCAAAATATGGCTACAAAACGCAGTTAATCATGATGAGCGAAAGCGGTAAAAATGACCTCAGCACAGAGGTGTGAAAAGCCTCAGCAGCGAAAGGGTTAAATGCAGCATATTAGGATGTTTTAGGGAAATTAATTCTCAAATCTCAATCAGAAGCAGACACCACCCCACCCTCAGTATATTGTACAATGTATCAAATTGATTACCAGACTAAAAACACCTGGTGTTATGCCCGTTTGTGAACAGAGGTCATTTAGAGTTGATAATCTTTCCACGTACACATTAGTTTTTAATTCAATATCTAATAAACCGTTGCTTATAATATTCTGCAGTAAAGAGTCTCTTTTTTTCTAGATTTTTTTAGTATTTTTTTAAGCATTTGATACTTTTTCAAAATTTCTTTTTTTTTTCGAACTCGAACCGAACAGACCCAAAAAGTTCGAAATTCGCGAACTTTAGAACTGCCAAAATTCGGGTCGAACTCCGAACCCGAACAGCTCATCCCTATTTACCAGCTGAAGTAGAATAGGGCCCATGCTATATAAGAAATGAGCATCAAAACAAACAACTACACTAGTGTATATTTCACATTTAATGTTTGGTCAGTTTTATTGGATACAGAGAATACTCATAACATGAATAACTTTAACTTGTTACGTTACGTTGGTTTTTCCCATTGTACTCACTTCAGAGCAAGACATTCGTAAGATAAAAGCCCAATAGCTCCACAAAAATGAGAAAAATAAGAAGGAAATGCATGGCACATTCAGACAAGAATTACATTCTAGCAGAAAGATGTAGCGAATACTTAAAAAAAACAGCGTTATATCAAAGGTGTAAAATAATACAGAAAATTAGTAACTATCATATTAAGAATGCATTTACAAAGGTTTCTGCACTGGTTGAGACCTAAATAGCTATATACCTGATATAAATATCTGACATCGGACTGTGCAAAACGTGCACCAGAGAGATCAAACTGAAAAGCATGTAATTTGATACTGGGGTCGAGAAAGAGTTAAAAGCAGATCTGAGTCATCCAGTATTCTATGTGAAGAGCAGTCACTTTATATAGCCAATATGATGTCATCAAAAGGATAATAAGGGCTAATTAAAGAGCTGCCAGGTGTGTGCAATCAAGGTAGTTAAAAAGACATTCTCCTCAGCATGGGAATGTGATACCAGAGGTGCTAACACTATTCCTGTTGAAAAAAATATACAGTATCTGGATCAATAAAAATTGTAAAAACCCAAGAACAACTAATGCATTTAGTAAATTATGTTAAAATGCTACAAGCCAGACACGGTGAGGTTAAACTGTTCCATGAAGAAACAAAAGTGGAGCTCACAGTTCATTTATCCTGAGAAAATATGAAAGGATTGTTGCGATTTCCTTTAGCGATGACGCTTGCCACCATACACTGTATTTGCCTTGGAAGCCAGATTTGATTGATACGGTGAAGGCTGATGGATTATATAATAAACTACCTGAATTATCCGGTCTGTCACCTTTTCACACTCTTCTTGATGTAGTCTCCTCTCCTGCTCCAGAATGGCTTGCAATTCTCGTAAAGTTGAATTCTTTTCATTTGACACATGATTGCTGAGCTGATTAGTGGAAAAATGGTAAGAGATGCTTAATATCTTTGAATATATATATGTATATCTGCAGGCATTCATTTACAACAGGTTTTGAGAAACATAACAGAAAATTCATGGATTGTTGAAACTAAGGAAAATACATTTTCCACTGACATGTATAGTGCCCGCTGTCAATGTGAAGTCTGAAAGCTTTACATTGTGTGAAAATCCACAAATTATGTCAGCTGACTGGTATAGACTTCCTATAGTTCACGTACATTTTTCGGAGCAGATCGCGAACCTTGAAGATTTCTGTGGAATACATTTCCTGTGATGCTTGGCTTTTAGGCCAGTGTCAGACGAGCGCACTAGGTGCGTCTGTACTGCCGTGCCTTCCGACGCCTGTCGCAGTGTTGTGATGTTTAGACGGGGCCGGCCGCGCACCACAGCAGCCGTTCTGAAAGCCTCCCTGTTGAAGCACTACGACGCGCGTTTGATGGGGCTGCAAAGCGCGATCCTCCACTGCACTCATCGAGGTGGTCACACAGGCGTCAGAGTGGAAGGAACATCCACTCTCACGGACGTTCCTTCTGCTCTGAAAAACACTCGTCTGACACACTGGCCTGGAATTGTACGGTACAGCATCCCTGGAATTGTAATCAGATTTAACCAGTGATCTGTTAAAGCAATTATTCCCATACAAAAGAATAAAAAGCATTTTAGTCCAGCATTCATTCTCTAGCAGATAATCCCAACCCTGGGAGACAACACTTTATATGTTGGCTCAATACAAATAAATAATAATCATAATATGGTGTAGAAAGAGAGTTCTTAAACAGGTTTTATGGATTTTAACATTTGACATCTTGCACTGATCATTAAAGGGTAAATGTTTTAATGCACGAGCAGGTGGCCGGAAGAAAAGGAAACTTGGCTGTATCTCCAGAATTTCTGAATAATTCAAGACATAGGAAACTTACAGGGTTATTCAAAGAGATTCGAAAAGTCACTGCACGTTCGGTGACTTTTCGTTCTCTTCAATTCGGTTCCTTTTGCCGATCCCATTTTGGTGACCCTGCGGTGTATTCAGCAAACATCACAGGGTCCCCGAATTGCAGGGAAAAGCTGCCGCAAACCCGACGAAAACTCACCGCAAAACCCGGCGAATGCACGCCAAAAACCCTCAAAAACATCTGGATTAACCTGCCGAAAACCACGGAAAAAGCCGAGCAGGAGCCGATCACCCGCAGCGAAGCGGCCGGAAAAAGCCGAGAAAGCCGAGACCGCAGACAGAGCGAAGTGAATAAATTAGGAAAACAGGTTGTATGAATGTTTGAAAAGTGAAACGCTGTTTGCAAAGAAACTACTGAGTGAAAATGTCTGAAATTTACACAGGAGGTCCAGGGAATGATAATAAAGAGGGCTCTTACAGAAAAAATTAGTAAACCTAAAATAAAATAAAAAAATAAAAAAAATCAGAAAAATGCTTAAAATATCCTAAAAAAATCTATAAATAAAGAGACTCTTTACTGCACAATTTTATAATGAACGGTTTATTAGATATTGAATTAAAACGGGAATATTTTTAACATTGAAGCCTATGAGATTCTCCTGAATAAACCTGACGAATGAAACCACCGAATGGCAGGGCATTAGGGGAACCTTTCACTGCTGGTTTGTGTTCTCTGAATAGGCGAAGCAGTGCTTTTTCATGGGGATTTCACTGTCCTCGAACAGGCACCGTATGTGCAGGCAATTCACTAGGATTTGCCGTATTGCCTGCTCTCTGGATAGCCGAATGGCCAAGAAAGGTAACCGAACGCTGATTTTCAGCATTCGGTTACCATTTTCAAGCAAGTCGGAGCTCTTTGAATAACCCTGTTAGAGTTTTACTGAGGTTGGTCTTAAAACCAATACAGTGAGGACATGGGATTCCAGCTGAACTGAATGAATTTAATTTGCTACGAAATTTATAGCAATAATTTGCACTTCTGCAGGACGCATTGTTCATAATGTAGAACAAGTTGTGCCCACATGGAAACAAAGAAAATGCAATTCCTGTGTCTATTGTACTTAATTTCAAACTAGAAAATTGCAGAATTAATACCAGGGCAAGCGTGAATGAGATCAGAATTAAGATCAGAGTCCAATGCCAGATATACTTAAGAGACCTTATGGCAGGTCACAACACTGAACCCTTAGGATTGCCTTGGCTGACACTTTTAGAGCATGATCACTAATTATTGCTATCGCATTGTAAAATAATTATGGATTCAATGATTTTATAAATTACACATGGAAAAAGGTCTGCGGGCTTTTGAAACAAAGCAATAAACAACATATTGGCTAAGTTGAATGCATGATACACAGAAAACATCCTGAAAGGCAGCCCATTGATTGTGTGACCAGTTTTTACCCTTAATATATGTAATTGGATTGGAGACATTCATAGAATTATTAATGAGCACTTTAACAGGTCATTGTTAGGGTACAGCTAATTAAGGAAAACATAACCACGTAGTGCTACTATTTATGTCACAATAATTAGGGTTACTTTTTCTAATCAGTATTTTATTAAAACAAGTATACATTAAGAGAAAGCAAGAAAAAATAAATTGCTTAATTCCATTTGTTTATCTGTTACTTGACATGAATCTAAAGAATGTCTTCCATGGAATTGCATTATCTGCAAAGCACTGCCCATGCTTGTCTTGTGATTATACACACATTTCGATTAAGTCATCTGTACTTTAGTTTGGATGCTCCCATTAACGATGAGCGATTAAAGGGACACTACCACTTACATAAGCTATAACTAGACTACTTGTGCTTTACAAACAAAACCATCTTCTAAAACAAACGCTGGTGGTTGTTTTTCTTTCTTTGAAGTAATTGCATGTAAAAAGGAAGAATAAAGTTAGGCGTTTCTTTTATCTCCTGTTTTCAATTTGTGTTATTTTGCCATGATGCAACATTTAACAAAATCTTTGCTAACATTTCACCTTACAGTTCCAATAGATCAGTAGTGAAGAGGCAATTTTTAGACAAAGCTACAAGGGATCGATTGTGTTCTCCAGGCTTCTTGAGATAGATGGCAGCTGAATGAGATATGTCAGGGAGCATAAAAGACTTCTAATCTACCCCCTGGTGTTGTCCTTTGAATATATCTCACACAATACAATGCTACAAGTTAGTTTCCTAGACTTCTGACCAATTAACCCCATTCTATGCTCAATGTCACACAGTGATGTAAAGGATACTGTGGGGGGTGCAGTTTACAACATAAGTCCACAACATGGATGCACCCAGTGACATATATGGAGTAAAATATTTTCAAAACTAAAATAAACATACAGGAGAAGAACAAAGCACATGTAAGATATGGCACTATAAAAAAAAAATATTTCACCTTTTAGTGGAACTGTCCCTTTAAATTACACACCCTCAAAATCTCCTATGAATTTTTTCTTCTTAATTTTCTTTATATGATAGTCTGGTACCAAGGTTCTACAAATATCCAGACTTGCTAATGGAATGTGAGCTGTATATGTCACATTTAAAGTCCGATGTGCGGGTGCGGTTAATTTTAGGATTATCCGGGTAATCCTGACATTACCCAGGTGTCATTACCAAAAGTGAAATGAAATTTCGGACTTTACCCGGGTAAAACATCCAGAGGCCTCTGGGTACTCCGGATTCCTGCTGTGGGTTACCCGGGTAAAACGCACATTACCCTATAGTTGCTGCATAAAGTGTGATGTGCAATGAAACATCTGACTTTATCCAGGTAATCTGCAAAGTATCCAGCCTCTGGGTTTTCCACTTTTCTTGGGTTTTCAGCAGGTTACAGTTGACTGAATTCCGAGGATTACCCGGATAAAGCTGCAAACTGTTATCTGACTGATAAAAAAATGGTGTTTTTTGTTATTTTTAATGAAATTGTATCCACAGTCACAAACCACACTAAATAACTGTCATGTTACTCTGTGCGTTAATTGTCTGAAATTTAATTTATGAAGATAAAGATATGAAATAAAGAGTAACCTGATGATTATTATGTTTTATAAATGATATGTAAGCACATATGACACATAGTAAAGATCAAGTAACGCTTTCACATTCATATAAGAAACATATCCTGTTACTCTGTATATTCATTATATCCGCAATACATTTTAATGTTTGTCTTTTGCCATTTTCGTTGACAATATCCATAGATATTGGCAAAATTCACTTTTACAGAAGCGGGGTTGGATGCTCTGCAGATTACCCAGGTAAAGCTGTGGATAGTACTCAGATTACCCGGGTAAAGCTTCAGACTTTTATCTGAACGATAACAAAATTCGGTTTGAACCAAACGGAGTTGGATAGTCTGCAGATCATCCGGGTAAAGTGTGAATTTTTTTTGCAGCTTTACCGAGCCGTTTTGGGTAATGTCAGGATTACCCGGCTAATTTTAAGATTAAACGGACTACGGGCTTTAACCGTAACATATATAACACTGAAACAACTCTGAATAGGTTTATTCCAATGAATATGTCCAGGTTACACTTGCTCTAAAAAACAGTTGTTTTATTAATATTAATGTGTTCCAAATAAAAAATGATAATGCGGTATCATTCGACGATCAATGTGAAAATATATGTGTAGATACAACTGGAGATTTGGAAAGAAGCTTGGAGTAAGCATATGCACTGGTATGACAGAGGCAAAGTAACATTAGAGCTACTGACATTAACAACTACTAAAATTATTGTAATAAACGATTATAAATCATTGTGTAAATATCTACACATCCAAGCAAATCAGAGACTTGCTTTGCCCAGAGGACATTCGATACATTCCCCGTATGTAGCAGGTAACTCTGGGTAGGACATACAGATAAAGTTCACACATAAAGGTCTTAATGCACTCTTCTTGCAAGACTCTTTGATTTCCTCAGTTGGCCATTGCAGCCCACTAGACCTGTGCCCAATGGCAATACTGGGCTCAATAAATTTGAGATGAAGGGGAACTCTTGTTGATAATAATTAAAAATGATGTTATTATTGTGATAAGGTGAAGGGAATCATCTGATGGGATGTATATTCCCCCTATATTTGCAAAGGAGGATTGGGTTATTTGTGCCCAGGAGTGCAATAGGTTTATTTCACTTGGTCCTTGCTGAAAGGTTTCTCCCACCTGTTAATTAACAGGCTCTTAAATGTTTCCTGGGTGTGAGAGACACAGACACAAACAGAACGGTGAAGCTCTGAGGCTGGCAGCTTGGAGCCTGCAGCAAAGGTTTGCAAAAGTCGGCATTCATCCCTTGATATAATTTTCCCAATTAAGAGAGAGAGATGTTTATTTGTTTGTTAGTGCTCAGACGAGCTAGGTTTTATTTTCCATTATGTTCTGTTTGTTTTTCCAATGCGGTCCTGGAGAAAGCAAACTACTGAAATAAACTGTGAAAGATAACACAGCATAAAGACTTTCTTTCCTTTTTGTTGAGTTTAAAGCCCTAGAGGATCATGCTATAACGCCCTGTACTACTGCGGGATCACATTATAACATATTGAGTCTGTATACGATCTTGATGTAGTGTAAATGCATGCAAAATAAAGTGTCACTGGCTTGAGATTTTCTTAATATAAAATGTACTGTTTGCTTATTTTACACTAAGCAATGCATAATCCAGTGATGTATATACAGGTATATACTCTGTGTTATCCAACATTGCTGACCTCTAGACTGAAACATCCCTCGTCTCCTGTCCTGTAGTGTTTAATGTTCCCATCAGCTCTGCGATGTGACTCATGATTTACAAGGGCACGATGACCATCTTCTTCAAGGTCATTGCTGAGCTGCCATTCCATTTGTTCCCTCATTTTGGACTGCAAGGTGCATGGGTAATATACAAAACAAAAATAAAAACAACAGGGGATGGGAGGAGAAAAAAAAAATTAAAAGCAAAAAAATAGAAAATAAATGGGTAAAAAAAAAAAAAAAAAAAAAAAAAGACTTCAGAAACACTACACAACAAAGAAAAGCGTGAACAGGAAAACTAACTTAAGCATGGTTGCAAAAGAGAGTGAAGAAAACAAAACCAAAACGATAATGAGCAAAATAATGGGCTGAATCATCTGAAAAGCAAAAAGGGAGAAAAGAGAAAAAAAGAACGCAAACACTGGTTATGAAACGCGCATGCAATGATTGATGCAGTGTGTCATACTGATAGCAAGCAGGCAAGCCATGATGGCATAAGCGTACAATGTTTGTTCTTTCCTTGTTAAGTTGTTAGAAGCCACACGGGTTTGATTAGTCATGCACTACTAGGAAGTAGCACTAGTACTACCAACTGCCCATTTATTAGAACTGTCAGTTGAACAATTATACGTTATTATAAAAGTTAGAAAATTTTACTTTTTCTTGGGCAGTCCGACAATGAGATTATGTTTGCTGTTAGTTATTTGATTGGTTTTATGTACAATGTGTGCACATATATTTCCACAATCGTGAAATACAAAGCAACACTGTATATGGGTAAAACAATATTGCATGTTTGTTACGAAAAACAAATAAAGCAATAGAAAAAATGTAGCTAAACTACCAGCATTTACCTGAAAGTCTGTGGCAAGATCTTTTGCAATATTCCCAATTGGGGAATCCCGAGACATTGAAGTCAGGTTGGACAAGAAACTAGACGATTCCGTGAGATGAGGCATTGGTGACAGGTCTTCTCCAGGCTCCTTTAGGCCATCCCTCATGCCCTCAACTATTTCTAAAAAGTTACGTAACTCTTTCCTGAAAACTTTCAATTTTGTGTTGATGCTGTCCAAAACATCCAATTCTGCGTTGCTTTCTTGTTCGGGACTGCATTTTATGGCCTCTCCACTGGTGGATGTTGAAATCATGACTTCGCCAATTAAGCCATCAGTATCTGAAATGAGCCGATCTACAGTTCTTTCCAGTCGCTCAGCCTCTCGTCTCATGTTTACAAAAAGATGTGCATCCTCTTTATCCTTAACAGAACGCAGGTCCCCAATTTCTGTAGGCTTTAAACTCTCGAACCCTGACGTCTTTTCATATGCTTCTTCAGAATCACTTTCTCCACCAATGGGTCCTTCTCTCTTTGGTTGAGTAAAGCGACCATCATCGCTGTCACTTTCCTTCTTCCCTGTATCACTTTCTGCATCACTATCACGTGGGCTTGCTGTTCGCATACCCAGGTGAGACACCAGATCATAACGTTGTACATTAGACAACAGAACTCTATTTTCATACTGAAGTTTCATCAACTTGCCACTTAAGTCACTGATCTGGATTCTTGCAGTCTTCAGTTCCTCCTGCACAGCTCCATTGCATTTGGAGGAGGTGTCGTCAATCCAGACTAGGTCTTGGTCCGGTCCAAATTTGAATCGATTCAGCTCAGTAGTAAGCTGTTTGTTGTGATCCTCAATCTCAGAAATGGATCTCCTGAGCAGCTCTGCCTCTTCCTCCACAAACTGGAGATGACGACGTAGTTCTGCGGCAGATTCCATGGAATCACCATAGGGTGAGGTAGGAATGCTTGAAACATACTCCCTGCTTAGAAATTCTTTTTCATACTGACACCTGAGATCTTCCATTTCGGCTTTAATACCCCTGTTTTCAACTTCCAGTTCTACGATCTTCCTGCCCAGAATATTAGCTTCTTCTTCAACCAGTTTAAGACGTAGTTTTAACTCTGCTTCTCTAGTGCTTGGTGGGCCCCCGGTCTCTCCAGTTGGGAGAGGACTGTCGACATCACCATAGATAGACTTGTATTTCTCCAATTCCTGTTCTAGATCATCTTTTTCCTTTCCCAATTTAGCCATCTTCTTACGCATTAATACAGCTTCCTCTTTAGCAAATTGTAACTGGCATTTCAGATCAGCACTGTCCTCCTTAGGGAAAGAGAAACACAGAGTTGTTGGTGATAGTGCTGTAACACCATTAAAAGTTGAAACCACAACATTAACTTGTGAAGAGATGTAAAATATTCAAACAATGCTTAGGATATACCTTATTAACCCCTTCAGAATCAAGTGGTTTCCATAAAACCATTGGCAGGAGCCAATGGTTTTATGGAAAACCACTTTGAATTACTATGTGGCCTTGCAATCATCACATACTAATGTACACATGGTCTGAAGAATACACTGTATTTATTACTTACTAGGTGGAAAGCCTGCCCAGAGGGCAGTCTATTGTTATCGCCAGCTCAGAATTCACGTCCACATAGTTTTTTTTCAATGTCCTATCCAAGAGTATCTCTCTATATAAATGCGTTTGTAACGCGTCCATCGCCATCCCATCCGCAACAGGAGGGCCAACTGAGCAGCTGTGATGGGCGCGCGCAGCTGACAGCGCATTACAAAGGCATTTATATATTAGAGCAGGTTCCTCTTCCCTCTTAGATTGTAAGCTCACGGGAACCGGACCCTCAGATTGTAAACTCGTGGGACCCCTTAGATTGTAAACTCATGGGGCCCCTTAGATTGTAAGCTCATGGGGCCCCTTAGATTGTGTTGGGCTTGGGCAGGCATTTTGTTTGTAGCGTATACATTATGCGGATATTTAATGGCACGTGGTATGCATGGCATGGCAGGCTGGTGTTTAGGCACACTGGTATTATGAGACACTGGTATTATGCATGGCAGACTGGTAATATGGCTGGCAGACTGGTATTAGGCATGGCGGCCTGGCATTGTGCATGGCAGACTGGTAATATGCATGGTAGACTGGTATTAAGGCAGGCAGACTGGTATTGTGCATGGCAGACTGGTAAGGTGCTTGGCAGACTGGTAATGTGCTTGGCAGACTGGTATTGTGCTTGGCAGACTGGTATTGTGCTTGGCAGACTGGTATTGTGCTTGGCAGACTGGTATTGTGCTTGGCAGACTGGTATTGTGCATGGCAGACTGGTATTGTGCATGGCAGAATGGTATTGTGCATGGCAGACTGGTATTGTGCATGGCAGACTGGTATTGTGCACGGTAGAATGGTATTATACATGGCAGACTGGTATTAAGGCAGGCAGACTGGTATTGTGCATGGCAGACCGGTACTGTGCATGGCAATGTGCATGGCAGACTGGTACTGTGCATGGCAATGTGCATGGCAGACTGGTACTGTGCATGGCAATGTGCATGGCAGACTGGTACTGTGCATGGCAGACTGGTACTGTGCATGGCAATGTGCATGGCAGACTGGTATTGTGCATGGCAGACTGGTATTGTACATGGCAATGTGCATGGCAGACTGGTATTGTGCATGGCAGACTGGTACTGTGCATGGCAGACTGGTACTGTGCATGGCAATGTGCATGGCAGACTGGTATTGTGCATGGCAATGTGCATGGCAGACTGGTATTGTGCATGGCAGACTGGTATTGTGCATGGCATTGTGCATGGCAGGCTGGTATTGTGCATGGCAGGCTGGTATTGTGCATGGCAATGTACATGGCAGACTGGTACTGTGCATGGCAGACTGGTACTGTGCATGGCAGACTGGTATTGTACATGGCAATGTGCATGGAAGACTGGTATTGTGCATGGCAGACTGGTACTGTGCATGGCAGACTGGTATTGTGCATGGCAATGTGCATGTCAGACTGGTACTGTGCACGGCAGACTGGCACTGTGCATGGCAGACTGGTATTGTGCATGGCAATGTGCATGGCAGACTGGCACTGTGCATGGCAGACTGGTATTGTGCATGGCAATGTGCATGGCAGACTGGCACTGTGCATGGCAATGTGCATGGCAGACTGGTATTGTGCATGGCAAGGTGCATGGCAGACTGGTAACATGGCTGGCAGACCGGGCACTGAGGAGTTGGTGGCCGGGCTTGAGGAGATGGAGGCCGGGCACTGAGGAGATGGAGGCCGGGCACTGAGGAGATGGAGGCCGGGCACTGAGGAGATGGAGGCCAGGCACTGAGGAGATAAATAAACAAATCCGGTCCATTGGAGAGGCGCTGTGCTGTGCGCCTCTTCAATGGATCGGATTTGTTTTGTCCCTCGCGAACGCCGGCTGTGTGCGTGCCGCGGCCGTTGGATGCGCGCGCAGCCAACCGCCGCTGGTTGCGCGCGCATGCGCAGTCCGTTTTTTTGGCGACGGACACGCCAGCCCTTATCGTTTTATGTTATAGATGTGATTTTAGAGACTGTATGCTCTTTCGAACAAGCAGAGGACTGCAATCATAAGAGAAACTTTGTTAATTCTTAATTATGTCCAGAACATTCAAACAACATTTACTATAATATCTTAGTGGAAAAAGATTATCTTACTTTTATTTCCTCATCACTTACCAAAAACTAAAGTATTCTAACAAAAATAAATTAAAAGTAAATTACACCCAATAAACACTGTTGTAAAACAGTACACGAATAAATCTGAGAAAGCAGATTTGGCAAAAAAAAAACAGACATTTGGCCAATTATAACATGTATTGGAACCTAATTCTGGGCTCAATTAATTGCTTTGAATAAGCATTTTCAAATGATTACAATCTGTTAGAAAAACGTGAAATGATTTACCTACAAAAATCCCCAGAGTTTAATTGTGACAAGATAAATCATCTGGTATTTGAAAATGCTTATCCACAGGAAAGAAATCCTGGGCTATAAATATTATTTTTTGCGCATTTACATGAATATATGTCTCCATGTATCTTGATGTCAGAATAAAAGTAATAGGTTTATATAATATTATGCTGAAACAAAAGGGGAAATCCCTCATTAACAGTACCTGTCCGGGCACTTTCTTATCTTTGTGCATCTCTCTGCTGCCTCTTCTTTTTAATGAAATCTGTAAAGATGGTTGAAGAAAACATTAATTAGGATATGGACAGGATAGGGCACATTAAATGGCATAAAATTGTGTAATGGCACATTTTGCGATTTCATTTACATACAAGCTGGGAGTTAATAAAATAATAGATACTAAACATTTTTATTTTATCACAAACAGGATTGATTAAATCACATTAGTACATTGGCAACATTAAGCATTTTTTTTTTTTGAGAAAGGATTTTACCAGGAAGGATACATTGAGATTTCTCTCGTTTTCAAGTATGTCCTGGGAGCCGAGTATGTACCGTTAGGTGTCTTGCCCAAGGACACTTACTAGAGAGGTGCTCTTGCTGGGATCGAACCCATGACTCCACAGGCTCTCTCCACGCAGAGCAGTGATGTTACCTCTACTCCACCAATTGTAGAATACTACTCTATACTTTTTGTTCCCAAATATAAGCAGAAGGACATTTGGTAATTTAAGGTATTGAAATGTATTCATAATTAACCAAAAGCAACACTTTAACAAATTCACATATCCAAAAGGACAAATTATGCAGAATCCATATACTTAACTGTTCATCTGATTTAACCTTTCTACTTAAAAAACATCACTAATTGTAGGAGAAAAATAACATTTGAGATTTATAACATGGAATATAGTTAACACCTCAATTTAAGGTAAAATAGAAAATTTGCTCCGTGAAATGAGAATTTTTAAAAATAATAAAATTTCCTCATTTTCAAAATTTTTATGGATTTATACTGAAAACCAAAATACAGCCGGAATGAAAGGTTCTAGATTATAGATGGCATTCTTTATCATTTGCAATTTCAAACTGGGGTCTGCATTACTGGCATACTTGCAGAAATGGCTTTTTTTCCCCCCAATACAGTAAATTTGTTAGAGAAATTAAAAAATGGTCAGATCTCCTGCTTTTGGGGATTTGTAGTGATCATAATGATCATTATTAGCAATACAGCTTCCAAAAGATACCAATAATCTAAACCAGTGGTTCCCAACCGCGGTCCTCAAGTACCCCCTAACAGGTCAGGTTTTCCAGATATCTGAAGCACAGCACAGGTGATATTTGCTGCTCAGTGATTGCAGGATTCAGTCTGCATTTCCTCAAGGTAAACCTTAACACCCCGTTCACACCACAGCGTTATACAGCGCTTTCTTACGCGCAAGTAAAATGCTCAACCCCGGAAATCCCATGATTTCCTATGGGGCTGGTTCACACCTGGACGTTTTACAGCGCGCAGGAATGCACTGTAAAACTTCCGATGCCCAAAGAAGTACGGGAGCTTCTTTGGGGCGTATAGCAGCGCGTTCGCGGCCATAGATCTAGCCGCGTACGCGCTGCAATGTGCGTTCGCACGTTTTTTCGTATGCGCGATACGCGCGTATTACGCACGTTTGAAAAACGCTGAGGTGTGAACCCAGCCTAAAACCTGGCCTGTTGGGAGTACTTGAGGACCGCGGTTGCGAACTACTGATCTAGACGAATAATATCTGTATGTGGAATAATGCCTGCATACGGAAATTACAGTAACCCCTTGTATCTGTACTTTACAGGGATATTCAGCAATTCTAAGCCCCTGAATCTTATCCTTGTACATTAGGGTGTGACCCCACAGCTCTCCCTGTGTTCTGGCCTGCTTTTGTATGAACATCCTTTTTTATGTGGCCATCTCAAAGTTGCCAGGTCATTGGGGAGTGTGTTTTCTGTTGTGTGTAAACATCCTTTATATAAGTAGCATTTGAAACAGAGATCATCAATAATTCAGACCGCCCTCTTTGTCAGGCTGGCAACATCCCCATTTCTTGTATTTTATTTTTTTCTTTAACCCTTTCGCTGCTGAGGCTTTTCCCGCCCCTGTGCTGAGGTCATTTTTTACCTGTTTTGCGCATCATGTTTAAACGTGTTTTGAAGGCTTATTTTAGTATATGACACCGACATATTATATATCGTTCTTTCCGTCAGACTCGGTAGATTCATAATATGTCATTATTATATGTATACGTTATGTCATGTTTGTATATTATAACAAAAAATGCAATAAAATATGTATTTTCAATAATTTACAATGTGTAAAGTGTTTTTTTCCACATTTTAACATGCGAGCAATTGCGGTTATATTTTGTATGGGGTGCGCTTGTTAAAAAAATTAGAGATGGGGTCTCGTTACATTTTTTTTTGGGGAAAATGACACCATTTTTAACAAACGCACCGCATACAAAAATCGTTAATGCAGCATCATTGTTCACATTATAATTGAAATGGGAACAATATTGCTGCATTAACAAACCAAAAAAAAAAAAAAAAAAGTGTTTATTTTTTTTTTTTAATTTTTTTTTTTAATTTTTTTTTATTTTTATTTTTCTTTTTTTTTTTTTTTACAACTTTTTTTACTTTCATGTTTGGTATCGTTGGAACGGCCATGCTCTGGCCGATCCAACCATATCAAAATTTAACCCCTAACTGCCACGGATCGGGAGATAGGGAGTTCATTGGAACTCCCTATCTCCACAGTTCGTGGCAGTTAGGGTTAACTGTAGGACTGGCGTCATCGTGCTACGCACGATGACGCCAGTCCTCTGGGGGAGTTCCCGGAAGCTTGGCCGACATCCAAGATGTCGGCCAGCTCCCGGGAAGGATCGCAAATCGGCGCTTTTCAGCGCCGATTTGCGATCCAGCTCCCCAGGGGTTAATGCCAGGCATCATTTGGAAGGGCAGGCTGTGCCCTTCCAAATGATGCCTGGGTTAAGCCCCTGTGTGCCGCCGATCGGGAGGGAGAGAGGTCCGAAGGACCTCCCCCCCTCCCTTTCAGGCGCCTCCTCCGCACATGCGGGGGGGGCGCCTGAATTAGGTGTCATCGCGGGGGCGCGATGACACCTAATAATGGCGGCCACTGCTCCGGATGCCGGGCTGACATCCAGGATGTCAGCCCGCACCGGAGGGGCCAGCGATCGGCCGGAACCTGGCCGAACGCTGACCCCAATGCGAGGACGCGCTCAGCGCGTCCTCCGCATACCAGCGGGAATGCTGAGGACGCGCTGAGCGCGTCCTTAGCATTCAAGTGGTTAAAATAGTCATTTGATTATGATTGGATCCCTTACTTCAGGGCTCAAAATTTCAAGTCCCAAGCTACTAGCCAGGCCTTAAGAGTTAATCGCCACTAGTTGCCCCACCTAACCCTTATCCTGCCCTGCCTACATCTGCATTTCCACTCGCCCTCATGTAATTTCCACTCGCCAAATGCGAGTAGACGAGTGGAAATTTTGAGGCCTGCCTTACTTTATTATTTGCGTCGTACGACCTGAAATTGTACAGCAGGGCTGTAGAACTACAACTACAATGAGATTTAGTCAGTTTATTGGTATGGCACCATGGGAGCTGTAATTCAGCAAGGCCTGCAAAGGATATGAAAAATATAAATAAATGACAAAATAATAAAAATACAAAATAAATTAATTTCCAATGGTTGCACGTACTTTAAAAAATAGCTGTAACACATATAAATTGAAATCATGTCAGAGTTACTGCACTTACATTATGCAGAATTCAATAACAAACCTATTAAAAATTATTTCCAAATCCCACAATGACCCAATGAATACTATGGAGAAAACTATGAATGGATTTCCAGCTTGTGAATGTCCAGGATGCAGGGTCAATGCGGATTTTACATTTCATCATAATCTCTAAACTAATATAGCTTTTTCAGCTGTTGAACATGAGCTAGTGCTTATTATAAATGAATTAAATAAAGTAAGCTTTGGGATTTGTCTCTGGGTGGTTTCCCACATATACTTAAGTCATCTGTAAATCACGATCACCATTACGCAGTACTCCTCCTAAATAGCTCGCGGATATACATCTCTATGTCATATATTATCTTTACTTGTAAAAACATGCCCTGTAAAAATTATGTGGAGAAAAAGCCAAAAAAGCCACATAGTAAGACTGTAAGAAGAATTCTCAAAGGTTCTCTCAATTATTCATCAAATATTCAGCAGGCAATATTGACTTGTGTCTTGTTTTCATCAGCTTGGGCCCTACCCAAATGGATGCGTTTGCATCCATTTTTTCCTGGCGCTTTGAATTTTCCAGCCTATGTGCCCGTCTGATAACCGGCTGGATTTCCTCTGGTTTTACATCTCCCTCTACTTGAAGTTTTCCTGACTTTGAATCTTCCGTGGATTATTTGACAGCTTGTGTGATTATGACACAGAATATTCAAACATTCAAGGTTACATTTATTTAACATTACGTTCTTTAAAAGAATGACTAAGAGATGCAAAGTAGTAGAATTTATGTAAAGTTCTAAATTGGTAGCATTTGAAAGGAAGAGGATAGGCTATCAAATGAAAAAGACCTGTAGGTTGAAACGCACTTTGAAATAAGGACTTGTGTTTTCATTTGGCCAACTCCAACCTTTCTACGCTACCTTAAGATCTGTTATTTTATAGAGAAAAATAAAACACCTAAAGATAATGTAGAATGCTTTTAAAATACAAGCAGTGTCCTCAATATATTCGCTTTATGACAGATGAAATTGGATATGGGTCACCCCAGAAATAGACACCAAAGCAATACATATCAGAGACGATATTCATAAAGCTCTTTAATATGTGAGTAGATCGTTCATGACTGCAAAACTTCCCTGAGGATTACTACAGAATTATGGTAGGTGGGAATTTTCTGTATTTACTGGCGTGTTATACCAGAGGTTATATCTGGGAATGAAGGAAGGGGGAAGGTTTTACTTGCTGAAAAAGCGTTATCACATGGATCCTGGAATATAGGCTCTAAAAATTGTGAGCAGGCCTTCAATGCCAGCCATTCTCTTAGCACTTTTGTAAACCGTTGCAAATTGCTTATGTAACGAACTCATGTTTTTTATATTTTTACTGAGCTTCCAGGACCTTTTGAACTTTGTTTTACTGAACTTCCAGGACCTTTTGAACTTTAGGTTTTTTCTGACATGTGGGGAGGGGGGACCAAAGGGAGGAGGAGGACCAGGAAGGAGCAGAGGAGCAGCAGCCATTGTCTACTGGTCCAGAGAATAAATCTCTTCAGGAGTCTGCAAGAGATAGTCCTGCTGGGAGAAAGTGAAAGCAAGAGAAACCAGGCTGACTATATGTGCAAGAAGCTGGGAACTTGTCATTTGTTGCTGCAGACTTCTCCTCCCTGATTTACTGGCTTTCCATAAAGAGATTGAAGTCTATGTGCACCCAAGTTACACAAGAGGAGTGATCTACATCCAGACAAGCATTCTTTTCTCTATATATGAAGAAACTACAATCACAGGAGCTATATAAAGGTACTGTTTCCAGAGACTGTTTTCAGGATTATCCAGTTTAATACAGTTGAATGAGAGACTTTATCCAGATAGCGCTATCTATACTAAAAGGGCCCCAACGTGCACGAATTACCCATGGGACTTTGCTAGGGGCAGCCCTGCTGCAATAAAGGAATGGTGTGACTGTTATACTCACAACAGGACTTTACAACCAATGAGAATTATCCAGGAGCTGCATTGTTATTGCTGTGTTTATATGTTGAAATTCCTTTAATCCATATACAGCTGCATTACACGTTTTAAATATGTTTCTGGTTTCTGAGTGTTATTAAGTGAAGGATACTCATCTACTCAGTGGGGTGGGTTCCCTATAATAAAGAGACTACACTGAGTGGAGGCACTGCGTCAGATCAAGATGTCCCGATCTCTCAACTATAGCGGAGGCTCAGGATCCCTGTCAGCATCAGAAGAAGGTGCAACTGCTGTCCATTATGACCTGCTTCCAGGATTAAGGGAAAAAGGGGTTACACTTATTTTAAAGCATTTTCCAAACTTGTATTGGATATATTGCATGTTTATTGCTTTTATTGTTTCCTTATATCCCATGTGGAGACTACGCAATAAGAATGAAAAGCAACCCCTGATGATGATTTTGGACTTGTAAGGCCTCTTCAGGAGGGTATAGCTAATATTCCTCTAGACAACTTGAGCAACAGGTTCATGTTTGGATTAACCTGTAAACTTGAAGGGGAGGATCTCGTACAATATAAATTCATAGACAGCCAGTACAGACAGATCTCTGGTCACCTGTTCAGTAACAGAACCTTAAATGCTAGGTTTCAATGTTGTTTTGAGTGAAACACATCTGTACCACACTCAAACTGTAAGGAGACAGGTGCAAGTAGTAAAAATGAAAGTAAAACCTTAATGACACTGCCTTTTCTCAAAGTTTGTAAGTTTTTCTTGTGGACCCAGTTGTTGTTTAAGTTTGTGTTTTTTTAAGTATTTTTTGTTTAACCACTTCATTAACAAACATTGATGTTTAACCTCTTGCCGCCAGGCAGATTATGCCCGGCAGGAGGGCGTTAATGCCAACGGGACGCCTCCAGCGGCTGCTGCGGGCCCCTCCTCCCGCCTGCTGACGCACAGTGCGTCATTGGCTGCAGGGGAAGGCCCGAGTAAATCAAATCCACCCTGCTTACAGCAAAAGGAAAACAAATGGAATATGCTTCTTGATTTCCAATCTGATATGCCAGATAGCTTTTTTCAAAAATATTATATTTCTTTCCACTTATACTGAGTGCAGTATTTCAGAACAGAAAAACAGAAACCGTATTCTTTCTCCAGAAACATTCCAAATCCTGTAATAATTGTTTCCTATCTGTAATTTGTAGCAAGGTGACATTTTCTATACCCACACTATAAGGCTGGGTTCACACCACAGCGTAGCGCCGCGCAATGCGCGCGTTTTTTTTACGCGCGTTCGCACATACAAAAAAACGCGCAAACGTGCGTTGAAGCGTTCGCGGCTATGATATGGCCGCGAACGCGCGGCTATATGCCGAAAAGAAGCTCCCGGACTTCTTTTTGCGTCGGCCGTTTCTCAGCGCGTTCCTGCGCGCTGAGAAACGGCCAGGTGGGATATGCCCACATAGGGAATAATGGTATTTCACTGTTTGAGCGTTTTACAGCGCGCAGGAGCGCGCTGTAAAAAGCTTAGGTGTGAACCCAGCCTAAGGCAATTAGTATTTACATATCGATCGGCTTGCAAGTGGAGTTTGAACAACGGTTTTAATCCTTTAATAAAAGCTTGAGAAGACAGAGTTTTGAAAATGGAAATACTGTTATTTTTCTTATTATATTTCTTTAAAAAAAAAAAATAAGCAGTTTTTTCATAGCAGGAATGCCGCCATAATATGTGCTGCTGGGATTTAATTAATTCATCCTTAAATCTTTATACATCTGGTGCTAATTAAAACTCTTATGGGATTTTACAGTATACTTGAGGATCACTGTCAACAGTGTTAATTAGATAACTAGTACAAACAAGCAGACTTAGAAAGCAATGCTGGTAGAATTTAATGGAAACGTAGCTACACTGACGGCCTTTTAGAACACAAATATACCTCTGCTACAGAAATAATGAATTTGTTGGTGGCATCAATCAGCCGTTTGATAACCAACACCATATTGATCTAAATAGAATATTATTCTGAAATTGCAACAGACCTATACACAATTGCTTGGTGGCTACAAATCACACTTTAGGGGTAAGAAAGAGCTTCATGATCATTTGGCAAGTACCTTTAACATCCAGTCTGTTTCCAAATGTGACAAACGTCATAGTAAATTGACGCTAAAGGTCTATATCACAATGAACACTTACATAGTGAACCTCAGGTTAAACCATAGGATAAAAGAAACATGGAGGCAGCTTACTCAAAAGGTTATTTAAGTACCATATACACTTTTTTCCTAAAGTAGGAGAAACACATTTTTATATTCTATGACAATTAAGCCTATTACTACCATGAGCGAGTTAACACAATCTTGAATAGCACTGACGGATGCTTGAGATAGAGTTAACATGATCTGGACATATTCTAGTGGTTTGCAAAAAAAATAAATTAATCTATGGCATACACTTTTTCTTTACAAATGGGCTCAAGAATATGTCCCGAAGAGAGCAGTCCATGAGACATAGTGGCCAATGTATTGCAAAACATAGAATGCTCAATGAACTCTGGCTACTTCAGAGACTTTTGGCAGTACCAGTAATGAACAGAAGAGGGAGCCCTCTGCCTATCATATAGTACATACAGTCTCGAAGTGCACTATAATAATAATTACAATGCATTTAGATTGTGTGTGTAGTTGTGTGATTGTCCATGTGTAGATGTGCTTCGTAGATTAAGGGGTAA